>JAJNNQ010000013.1:5150833-6624166 GCA_027886175.1 Phylloscopus collybita | reverse complement strand
AAAATAATGACTATCAGAAAACATACTTTATGTGTACAGCTGCTGAGTGGCGGATGAAAATCCTCTTCTTCCACATATTTCCTTTTAAAGTATGTGATCTTGGATGTCGTTACAGGATTTGAAATTCCCCTGTAATGCGATCCTGTGGGTAATAAATCAGATATGACAAATGACATGCGGTTTGCCGGAGGTTCTCCAAACAAAATACTTTTCATTTCCCTTCGCGCTACAGGAGAACGCCGCCGCATATTTTCGCATCTATTGGCGGCGATCAGAAATAAACCCTCTCCTGCCTAGCGCACGACCCGGGGGCCGGGGCGAGCGGCGGCGCGGGGAGCCGGGGCCGCCGCAGGGCGCTCGGCTGCCGGACAACTTCTCCCCTGCGCCGCTGCCCAGCGCCGCCGGGCCCCGCGCACCTGCGGCCCCGCTGGCCCGGGGAGACGCCCGCCCGCCCTCCGCCCGCCCCGCTCCGCGGGCAGCCCCTGCTCCCCGCGGAGGCCGCCCGCTTCCCCCCGCGGCGGAGCGGTGCGGTGCGGTGCCTACCTGCGGCGGGGGGCCCGGGGGCCGGCGGGCTCGGGGCCGGGGCCGGCGGGGCGGCGGGGCCGGGGCGGCCGCAGCAGGGCGGCTCCCAGAGGGCGCGGTAGGCGGCGAGGTCGGCGGCTCCCTCGGCGGCGATGGGGCGGCCCAGCCGCTGCATGGGCAGCACCAGGGTCATCGCGGGCGCCGGCACCTGGAAGCGAAGCAGCGCGGTGAGCGCCCGCCGCCCTCACCTGCCCCCCGCCCCGCCGCGTTCCGCCCCCGGCGGCCCCCAGCAGCCAGACCTCTGCGCACACGGATATTAGAAACATACGCCTATCGATCTCACACAGACACACGTTTGGGGTTTCCACACCGCCGCCCCCCCCCCCCCCCCCCCCGCCCCCGCTCCTTCTTACGGCAGGAGAAAGAGCGCAGCCCTCTCCCACAAAGGGCGCGGGGTCCCCGGCACCGGGAGTTGCTGCGCGCTCCCCCCAGGCCGCCCCCGGCCCCGCTCCCGCCGCCCCCCGGCCGCGCTCCCGCTCTCCCCGCCGCCCCTTCCCGGCCCCGGCGGCGCTCACACACCGGCACGGATCCGCTCACTGGCTTCCCATTTCCTCCCGGCGGCGGTGGCACGGCGCGCTCGGCACCGGCGGGATGCGAGTCTGCCTGTCTGGGTGCGTGTGTCTGCGGTGCGTGTGTGTGTGTGTGTGTGTGAGAGAGAGAGAGAGAGCGAGAGGGAGAGCTCCCAGCAGTCCGGGATCGCGTTCCTTTCTTCTTTCTTCCCACCCAAACGACACAGACAGCGAAGACTTAGGTAGTTGTTTCCACTAGCCCCGATCGGACTGAACTGGATCTGCCTCCAGTCAAAACACTGCGAGACTAAGACAGAAAATTGGCTCCGGTTTCACGCCGTGAGTTGCGGTCCCACCGGAGCCAAGCACAACATCGGCGGAGCGGGCGGAATATTAAGCAGGAGCGGGGACTCCGGGGCCAGCGCCGGGCTGCGAGCTGCCTCCTGCCGCGCCAGCGGGCGGGAGGGGAGGGGAGCAGGGGGGGAAGGCGGCAAACTTTCTGCGAGGGGCGAGGGATGAGTTCATAGTCACCTACTTCTTGGCAGAGGAGCGCGGAACAATGCGCCCAGACACGGCTCGGCCCCTCCCTCTCCTTCCTCCTCCTCTCTCTAAGAAAGCGGGATGTAGTTTCCCCTCGGCGCAGCCCTCCCGGAGGAAGACGACGGCCCGAGCAGGCGGCGGGAAGGAGGGGCTGCAGGTGGGCAGGTGGAATTTCAGCAATTGTTTGTGTTAGCAGCTGAGCGCTCTCGAACAAGAGGAAAAAATAAACCGCAGCAGAAGAGGGAGGAAAAATAAATCGTTCACATCTGCCAGTTGTTTTCTTAAATCCTAGCACAAGGCTGCTACTTTATTAAGAAACGGCTTCCAGCGTGCGCTGTTTGTGTCTTGGATGCCTGCGTGCATGGATCTGCCTTGCCTGCTCACCGGGGCAAACACGGGAGCTGAAGGCACAGGCACCTGAGGTCCCCAAGCAGTTTGCCTCAGGAAAGGCCACCAGCCTCCCTGCAGTTGGACTGACAGGTGCCTAAACCCCTTCCTCAGAGCCAATTTACTGCTAATGCACTGCATGTAGCCCTCGGTCGTCTTTCTTGCCATCTTGCTTTTCTTGGACCAAGAAACAGCACAGAAATGGCAAGCCACTGGACTGGTCCATTGGAAGTTTTCCCTGACGTGGACAATATACGCTGTTTATTCCCCACACCTTTTCTCACCAGATGCATACCAACACGTGGAAGGAGTGGTCAAAACGAGTCAGTCTGCTGACCTAACAGCAGAGCCAAGAAGTTACCCAAGAACCAGATAAAAAGTCATATATTTTACGTCTGAAAAGATTACACCATCATTAGAAAGCAGAAATGGACTGTTCTCATGAATCCAGATGGAGGAATCATTCACAGGGGCACATCAACCTCACATTGGCAAGATGTCAACACTCAGTGTTTGTCCTGAGAGAATAAAGGTTGGAAGAAACTCACTGCTGCTTCTGAAAGTCAGGATTCCTTTGCTCATAATGAATTCAGCATTTCTTTGTGAATTTTTTTTTTTTTTAAATGAGAATTGGAGATTTCAAGTCTGCATCTTTTTCTTACTGTATTTCATCACAAACAGGTCTTTCTAAGCTCAAGCAGAAACGTGCAGGAAGGAAGGAAGGAAGCATTGGGATGCTTTCTGCACAGTGCTGCAAATTTATCTTGAAAAACTGAGTTCTCTGGACAGCCACGAAAGTAAATGAACTGCTTCTGCTATTTACAACATGCAAAATTAATAGAGGCAGGCCAGTTCACTTCCATAAACAGCTACTGCCCATGCACATTCTCCAAGTTTCCAAACTGTATAAAAACAAGGCATAAATAGTACAGCTTCCCTGGCAGAAAAAAAACCAAACCAAAACAAAACAAAACAACCCAATCACCAGTAAACCAAAGCCCCAAACAAAGCTTGTAGGTCTCTGCATGTGTTACAGAGATTTCGAGGTGGCTCTCAGCTACAAAATAAGTCCTATTTTGTGGCAGAGGAATTGCTTCAGCATACAGAAGCTGAGAACCAGGCTTTGAAAAGGGCTCGTGACTCTGGGTGCGCTATTTGCTCCCCTTGGATCTTCAGAAGCACTGATTTCCAGCTGCTGCAAATGAGTGGGAAGAGAGCTGCAAGCACCCAGCACATGGCAAAAGTCGGCCTCCTTGAAGGTGGAGTTGGACACAGCAGAACTGTAAGCCAGTGTTTGCTGAGGAAGCGCTACCGGACCCAGCTCTGCAAACAGGACCTCTGGCGCTGCTCCTGAAGAGCCAGCCGGCTGTTTTTCCCCATTAAGGGTGGCAAAATCCATTCCCGAGTATCCTGCCAGAAGTCACACAGCAAATCAGTGTCAGCGCCAGAAATAGAACCAGATCTCGTCGTCCTCCAGCCGTAAGCCCAACCCATTTATATTGCATTATCTTATGCAATGGAGGGATTTCATCCAAAATCCCGTTGGTTTCAATGAGACTTTGCAGAACAGCACACACATTGTTACATTTCCATTAGCGCCTCTGGAAAGAAAGGATGAAAGATGTACATTTGAGCATACAATACATTTACTATACAAAATTACAGCAAAAGGTTGACACTTAGGGCTGGATTCAATTTTGAAAAATCCATTTGGGAGCCTTGTGTGGGCTTCAGTGGCATGGAAGCCAGGCAGAGTTTTTTATTGAACCCAGCCCTCCATCCTTAGGCTACCACAATTTTTCCATTTTGTCAGCCAAATGCATTCAGTGTGAGGACACCCCGAGGCATCTACAGCAGCCTGAAGGTTAAAATGTCAAACTTTTTCCGTGTTCAGTTTCACACAGTAAGACTACTATACATTGCCACGCTACTCCATTTGCTGGGGTTTTCACTCCCTATTCCTCCAGAGCCATTATGATGTTAATGAGAGAACTGTAATGATGCCATTCACATTACAAAAAGCCTGATGCGATGTCAGAGAAAGGGGCTTTTTATACAGTTCCAGAATGCCTCCAAAACCCCAAACTTAAATATAAAATGCCCATGACTATAAAGCAGCAAGTCTCACTGAGACCAATAAAAACAAGGGAATAGACTTAAGATGGCTATTCCTTGTTTAGCCCTGGGTCTGTACCCAAGTACTGCAGCAGGTTCAGTCTTTATCACACAGTGCAGAGCGTTTCCATTGCATAACGACATGGCTTGAGGAGAGAATAGCGTTTCTTAGCTGTTAACATCTGGATTGCAGTGCATAGAAAACAAAATTGCCATCGTTTTGGTAGCTGTTACCTTTCTGGCGTTTCAGAAAATTTACAATGCAGAAGCATTAAGGAATCCCACTGCACACAGGCAGTGCAGAGCCACTGTCTAAGGAAGCGATGACAGCTGGCAAGAGGAAGGGGAAAGGCATTAACACATACCCAGACTGCTGTACCTCCCTTAAAAAAAAGAAAAACAAACCCGACTGTATCACCTGTAAACTAGCCCAGGCTAACCTCGTTGTAAACTATCTGCTCCTTATAGTTGATGCAACAGTTTGGTGTTGCCAACTTAGCTGAGGGAGGCAGGGCATCCTGTGGACAAGAGCGTCATGGAAAAGGGCATAAAGGCTCCCCTGGGAGCAGCTGATAAAGGCATGAGGACGCCAGCATCACGGGCAAAGGGAGCAGAGCCATGCTGTAGAGACAATGGTGGAGTGATGACAGCTATGGCAGAACTGTGACAACCTCACATGGGAAAAATAAAAGACTAGGTGGAGGCAAATAAGGAGGACAGGCAGGAGGTGGCTTGGCTCTGACCACAGCAGCGGACGGGGAAGAGGATGTTGGGAGCTTGTGTTTAAATAGATCAAACTGGCTGATATGTCACAGGTTCAAGGAGGAGGAAGTTACAAACAGAGAAGGGAGATAATGAGGGCCTTGATTAAAAATGTTTGTTGTTTGGATAGATATGTATGGAGTTGTAGTAATGTTATGAATGAAGCAGTGGAAATGCAGGGGACACCTAATCGCAGCACACTGGGGCAGCACGCTGGGGCAGCCCAGTCACAGGAAATGAAAGCAAAGGATCAAAGACAATCCCTGCACTCAGGGCTTTGGAGGCAAGCTGAGCAGCAAGGCTGCAAGAAGTGGAAAAGCCTCTAGAATTGGTCATGATGGATTTAAATTGAAAACTGGACTTCCAAGAGACAGCCTGTGGTTGGGAGCAGACAGGGAGACTTCTTCCTTCTCTTACTGATGTAAGATAGCTGAGAAGAACTGCATCATGCCAGTGCAGAGCAGTCCCTGGTCTGTGGTGAGGGAGAGTCATCAAGCCAGAGTCATCAGAGAGGCAGCAGGGGGAAGAAGGGAATGAAGACAGGTGCAGTGAGACGGTCTGAGCCCGAGGCAATGGTGATTTTCTGTTTCTTAGCTGTACCTCTACCAAAAATGTATAGAACAGCATCTAACAGAAGCAGGATCCAAGGGCGAAATGAAAGGGTTAAGACTGGCTGAAATAACTAGACTGGTAGAACAACAGGTCTGTGTGCCAACAGGGTCAATTCAGCTTTTCATCCTTTGGAGGTATAGATAAACTATAGACCTGCCAAGTCTAGTGTTTTTCCCTGTATTTCTTGGCCCTTACTTCAGGGAATTTCAAGGAATCCACTGGGATTTTTTTCTTTTGCTTTCTTTTTTTTCTCCCCTCCTCTTCTTTTTCTAGAGCTGGACTTACTGTTTGGTGGAAAAGGAATTAACTTGAAATCAGAACTTGATTTTGGTGACAAGATACAGCCCTTTCATGGAAGTTTTTCAAAGGTATCTTCACTTAACTTCTACCCTAATTTAGATTATACAGCTCCAGATGCTTAAGTGTCTCTTTCTCCAGACAGCATTCAAAGCAAATATTTCTCTAACTTTTCTAATTCCCACATGCTATTTTTTTCCTTTACATACTTTTCTGTTGAATTGTTCCCAGAAAGACTTTACGGAGTTGCTCTGGACTAGTATGCCAGAGTCCCCTGGGTTTCAGTGAAAAAAAAAAAAAATAAAAGAAAATGTCCTTTTGGATTCTTAACACTTGTGCTTTCTCCTGCTGTTGTTTTCTATGAGGCAGAGCAAGAGAAAGTTCCTATTCTGACAGAAAAGATGTTTCCTCTCTTATTTCTTTGTAGGTATATATCACCTATCATAACTCTTGGTAGGCAACATGCAATGAATCTTAAATGCTGGTTCTAGCAGCTAAAGTTTTCCCCAGAATTTATGCAAATATATGAAAATGCAAGCAAAACTGCAGTTTATTTTGCCACAGGGCTCTGGCAGATATGAGAAAAGGTGCCATCACATTCACTGCAGCCATCTCCCTAAGGCTGCTTTGCCTGCCTGGCCTGGGAGAACAATAAAGCCCCATGGTATTCATTTCAGCAAGCATAAATATTTTTTCCAGTGTTCTTAGCCAATATGTCTCATATGCTCTCTGCCTCCACCCCGCTGGTGGCTGCGTGGCCTCGCTCGACATAAAAAGCTGTCCAGGATCCACTTAGCTCAGCGGGGGTTTAGTTTTCCAAACGCTTCAGTATCCTGAGGGCAAGAGGTGCTCCTCTTGCTGCAAACTGTAACCGAGAGCGTTCCTGATTAGTTAACCTTTGTGAGGGGTTTTAACACTGAATAGGTGCTCCCAGTGTTATTATTGGGACTGAAGTCAGAGAGAAAAAAGGAGTCCCGGTAGTCAGGCGGGGCTGAGAAAAAAAAGCAAAGCCCCGCTGTTACATTAGGACATTTCCCAAATCACCAGGCAGTTCTCATCACTTGTTCTGGAAGAGAGGTACCAATTAAAACCGCTTCCCCACTTAACTTTCACTCCGGTGCACAGCACATGCATGTCACTGGCACCGTAAATGAGATGGTTTATGGAGTTAATTATATTGCATTCTTCACTTTTTGTCTGCTGAAGAAAGTAAACAAAACAAACACAAAAGTGTTTTTGGAACAAAGAGCGAGTTGTCTCCCACTTTGCCGTGTGCTACTTTCCACGAAGAATGAGAGCTATTGTTATTCTTTTACAAGTTTCCTTCTAAGGGAAATAAACACCAAAGGTAGGATTCCAAGGAAATGACTCACAAATATTGGCAACAGGCTCTGAAAATTGGAACCAGTCTTCGCAAAAGCCTTTAGCAGAATACTAAACCCTCTTATTGCAAAATAAACTTTTCCCAGATGAGCTCCACATCAGATCTGCGAGTGTGAGTGTGTGTGTGTGTGTGTGTGCACTCGGAGGCAGGAGCAGAACCCATTTCTCGCGTCTCCCCTTCTTCCCTCTGGGGCACCGCTGCTGATGCCATTTTTAGCTGGAAGCTGGAAATCTTTAATAACCGACTGAGTCATCCTCGGGAGAGGGAGGGAAAGGGATGTGCCTCACCTTGCCGAGCAGCAGGCTGCCCGCCGGCCGTCCCCACCCAGAGACCCCCGGCAGAGAGGGCTGGGCAGACGATCTCCTACAAGCCGATCTACAAGAACTGGCAGGAACATTTATCCTACAGCTGTAAAAATGAAGGGCAGAGCAGAGAAGGGATTTTTTTTTTCCCCAGTCTCCTGACATTGAATCGAATTCAGCAGGGCAAGATCAGCATCTAATAATTTGTTTTCAGTCACCGAGTTAGCCTTTCAGATGTGCAGAAGGTAACCATGCACCGTGACTCATATTTTATTTCTTAATCAGGAATCCCAGGAACCAGGGATGCAGACACTGAAAAATCAGACAGCTGAGCAAAATCAGTGCGGCAGGATTACCATCTGCAAACAGAACAATCTACTTTGCATATTTATTTCTCAGCTGTTTAAAATTTTGAATCATAAATGCATATTCTGTATCACTTGTAATGCATGCAGTCTAAATCGCTCGCACTCACTCATGTTGGTTTGGGGGGGTTGTTTGTTTGTTTTGTTTTTGACGATTTAAATCTGGTTAGACAAGAGCAACAGAAATTGCAAACCTTACACAGAATTCCTTTGTTGCTTGGTTCTGCTTAGACAAGCCTATTAAATGAAAGAAGCTGGTCTCCTCATTCATTTCTTTTGCAAATTCCTATTTAACCACTCCAAATCGAGATGAAACAAACTGTGATGCTGGTCCAGAGTCAGATTTTTTTTTTTTTCTTTTTTTTTTTTTCAGAAAGTCCCTTTACAGCGTGCCTGAAAGCAACCGGCAGCCAAGTACCTACTTAAGACTCTAAAGGTTGCATTAGTGGAAGTTTTGCGTCTGGTTCAAGGCATTGCCAGGTAGTTTCTAAAGCCTGTAATTCACTAAGTGTCCAACAGAAACAGCTTCCAACAGGACCTCTAAGTAAGGAACGATGTTTATATAGACTGTCTGAGACATCTGAATTGTGCTGAACTCCAGCCATCGCTCAACCAGTTACAACCAGCTGTCAGGGTTGGGAAGGAAACCAGGATAAACCAGTGCGGTGTCGCCTTCCCGAATCTGCTGGCAGGGTGGCACAGCAGGCTGGGAGGTAGGAGCTGCTTGGACCCCACCTCACTGCAGTGTTAGTGGGTGAATTTTAATATTCATCACTGCAAAACTGCTCATTTTAGTGACAGAAAGGAGGGATCAGCTGGGAAGTGGCGGCTGCTGCAGGGAAGGCAATGCAGAGGGATAAAGCCAAGCACACGATAGAAAACATTTAGAGATCCACAAGTCAAAAATCACTGTAATCACTTTGGCTACCCCCTTTCTCAGCCTTTTGTTGTGCTCAGCTTTTTCCACTTTCTGGAATCCTCCTGAAGCAGCCAGATCAGTCACAGCCACAAGAGGCCGGCCAGGATCCAATCCTGCTCAGGCACCACTGCTTCTACCCCTCTGTGTTCTGTTTTTCTCTGAACAAGGGAAAACAGCCCTGATGTCTGCCTGGGCTGAGGCATCTGCAGGGAGCACCTTCCAGGAATGACTCTCACGCATTTTGCAAAGCTTAGGCACAGTAAGTTTAGTTACAGGATAAAAATCTCCCAGCCACGACAACATCACAACTGCAGTGAGGAGCTGGAAAGCAAAGAGAATAGAGAGAGCCCACCTTGCTATGGGACATAGGGGGTTGGTTTAAAAGCATGTTTTAAAATGTTTTCATTCCATAATAAACACTTGCAATGCCCAAAAAACACCTTAGAAGAAAAGAAATGTCTAAGTAGTGAAGAGATTATAAAATTATGATGCCAGTGCTGCTGAGTATCCATTTTTTATGCACAGTATGGCTCGTGAGGCAACCAGGCAGCACACATGACCTGTAATCAGCAGGAGATGCTTGTGGCAGGGATGGATTAGTCATTCATCCCTGTGCTCTGGTGACATCTCCCCAGAGAAGGGTTTTCTGGGGTAGCCTCACAAGCTACGGTGCGAAGAGAACATGTAAAATTTTGATGCGGAACTTCATATTTGACTGAATTTATTTTTTTTAGAATTTCAGCATTTGGGTCAATTCCTACTTACATGATTTTGCCTATTCATTTCTCAATCCCCTTGCCAGTTTCCCTGTTTTCAGACTTCAACTTTTACAACCTATAAGAGCAAGCAGAAAAAGATCAATTTAATCAAAATATAGCAGGCTTTTTTTAATGTTTCAATTTACACCGCAGACCCCAAAATACTAAGTTGTTTTTTTTAAAAAAAATCAAGCATTTAAAATTCAGTTTTGATTTTTAGTCCAATCTATTGATTTAATTGCTAAGGGAAAAGTAATCTCTAAATATTTCTATCATATGAAATAATTATGCAACCACTGTCCTTGGACAGATAATATTCTGCTAAGATCTGCATTCAATTATTTAGCTGGTGCTACAGAAAGTGGTTATTCCTTTTACTTGAGCAGTAGCTTAAAAAACTTGAAGTTGTTCTGAGAATTAATTTTCAATCACAAAACTGTTTTGAGGCATGTGTCCTCACAGAGGCTGGGAATCACAGCTCTCTGATCCACACCAGCCGCTCTTCCTCCAGCACTCACAGTTGGGTTTTGTTACCACTTCATTTTTTAGGAGTTCTTTTGCTGCCATGAGCAGGGTCTGTTTATAAGGACAGCGCAGTCCAATGTGGATGACACTCCCAGGGACCAGGAAGAGCCAGGTGTCCTGGCAGAGTCTCCAGTGCGTGCTCTGGGCAGGAAGTGCACATCCAGGTGTGTGTGGAGAAGGGGAACACATGGATGTGCTGCAGCTGGAGCAACCCAGCTCCCTGCAGGATATTCCCCCTGCTCTACATGGGTGAAAGGGGTGCAGGAAACCAAGTGCTGGGCCCCTCACTGATGATGAGAATTTACCTCCCTCTGTCCCAGACCCGGGGAGTCTCCAATGTCCAGAAAGGAAGAGAGTGTTGTGTGTGGGAGGGACAGCATTTTTTGGAGCAGGATCTGGTGCAATGGCAATTACCCAGAGCTGTTCCTGCTTGCCTGCTCCAAAACCTCCTCACAGCTCCTGCACAGCTGTGTCAACCCTCTTGTATATCCACATGCTGTGTCCTGGACTGTATCTAAGCTCCAGGGACTGGGAGATGCCTAAGCTAAGTCCTGTGAAGTTTTCTCCCTGCTGTGAGTAATGGCTAGGGACAGGCAATTGCCTTGGTTTAAGCAAACCTGTGAGGCAATATTCTTGGTTTCAATGAAATGCACTACTCCCCAGATTTAACAAAAAAAAAAAAAAACAAAACAAAGAAAAAAGAAGATATGGAGAACCAGTTGTGTATTCCTTTATGTTTGCAAGGTTTGTACAGTATATTGATACTCACTCCAGTGTCCATATCCATGTTCACCTACATCTGCAGCAGCAACAGCAAAGACACTGTAAATCCAGTCCTCCTCAAGCATGCACTCTGGAGCAGAACAGTGACTCTCTTTTTTTGCTAAAAGGAGAGAGAATTTTAAATTTCAGTATCTGTTCATCCCTCAAACCACCAAGAAAAACTGAATAATGATCAGCTTCAGTTCAATTATTCAGTTGAATCATTTTTGTCATTGCAACGAAATTGCAGTATGAACTCTAAAATAAAATTTAGATCTCATGTTAAATCTCTCAAGTATTTTTTTGGCTCCAGCTTAGCTGTTCTTCCATGATAATGAATCAAAGATTCATTTCCTTTCCATGTCTACTTCTTGACACATTCCTGCTCACCATCCCTCTCAGTTACACACGCTCTCTGCTTTTCACAAAAGGAGGAAAAGACTTTCCTCTCTGTGCTTCCAAGGGCCAGACAGTGCCAGCCCAGCTCCCATTGAGCAGTTCCTCAAGCTCCCCTGGCTCCATGAATAGTTTCACTGAGCACAGTGGGACAAGTGAAGAAGGCTGGCACAACCTGGCCTCCAGGAGAAAGATCCAATCAGTCCAAAGACAAAAACAAGCTCGCAGCAACGGTGCAGGGCACAGCTCCGAGAGGCACCAGCCCAACTTGGGGACAGCCAGAAGAAGGTGCCAAGTTTCTGTTACATCCCAGAAGAAGTTTGCACAAGGTTCCTGGAGGATTACTCTAAGGGAGGATTACGCAAAACTCTAAGGGAGATTCTCTGGCAATTCTGTGCTCTGGTACCTTATTATTATGAGCTTGGGAAATACATCCTGGTTGTCTTTAATAGGAATGCATCTCAACCTCTGAAGAATTTATCATCTTAAAAGAGAAATCCCAACAGCTAAAAATCTGGATGCTGAGAAATGTACCATTCAATTACACAGCAAATTATATGGGTCTCCTGTGTGTGGTTCTGCTCTCAAAAAGCATCAGCAGCTTCCTACTACTTTACAGCCATGAGAGTAATTCCTTTGCTTAGAGAAGCACACAGTAAATCAGAAATAAAAGGTCCTCAAGAAAAATATCTCCGCAGCAATTCCAGATCTGAGGGGCACAAAAGGAGTTAAAAATCATCAGAGCATAGTCAACAGTTGAGAAATAAGTTGGTAGAAGTTATTCTGGGAGCCAGTGGGTTGCAGTAAATTAAACTGTGTACTATGTTTGTTGTCTGAAATTATTCCAAAAGCAAAATTATTCCAAGAGAGAAGGATAAATATCCTGGAATAATCCAAACCAAAAATCAAATATAAAAGGAAGAATAATATTTCATTGGAATCCAAGTCCATGTCATCTTGAAGGAATTAACCACTTTCCCAGGTTTTGCTGTCGATTTGTTTCTGAAGACTCAGACTGGAGAGGAAAGCATTAGGGGAATGCAGGGAATCTCAGACAGGGCACTAAAATTGAGTTACTTACTCAGTTTACATACTGTGCATGTTTTTTAAATAAAGTTGACTTTACTTTCCAAAATCTAATCCCAGTAATACAGAACACATACTGTGTTTCAAAGTATGCTTGTACAAAGGAAGTGCTCTCTTCAATACAAGCCCAAAGTTAAATAAATATATTTTAATGCAGATTTTGGAATTGAGGTTCACTCTCAGGCCCACTATACACCAGCAGCAGGGCACTGGTTGGCCTAAGTGTGATTCACCCAGTAGCACGTGAGCCATTACACACACAGAGGTGTAAATGTTACAGCCTGTGACAATTCCAGAGTTCTTGGAGACACTTGGTACAGGTCCTTCTCTGTCAGTGTGCTGGGAACTACACACCCACTAGGAGCTTTAAATGAAAAGTAAATCCATACTTAAAGAAGCTACAAATAAACCATTATCTCTGCCAGTTTAGCAAGAATTTAGCTTTAAGACGAAGCATTACAAAATCACTGCTGCTCCAGGGGGCTGTCCTGATGGAAGGCAGCATCCAGCATTTCAAGTTCCCATATTGAAAAATTTTAGCACCCATATAAAGTTTGACTCGCGTATTTTTTTAATCTCTGAAGTGAATACCTTCACAGGCATTTTAAAGGCTGTTGCTTTTAAAGGGACTTCTCGGATTCAGCTGATAAAGTATCCCACACAAAATGTGGTTTAAAATAACAAAATGCAACCCCCTCTGTGCACACAGTAACTTACATTTGGGTTTCAGCTGGCTGACACAATTCTTTTCTCCCAGAGATCTTCAAAGGCAAACAATTCTGGTATCTGTAAGGCATCAATTTTCCCTCATGTTTAGGCTGCCAAGGACTTCTTCAGTCATGCCCCTTTTTCCAACCATTAGCTATATTTAGAAATAAATATGTGTAAGAAATCCAAAAGATCTTCTGGATATGGATATGCCTATCTATACAAAACAGCAAGGCTGGAGACCTTCTTCTTATCCAGCCTAATTGAAGGGCTTAATAAATTTGTTTGAATTTGGATAATAATAATAATAATAATAATAATATTGTTCTGCAAACCAGCAGGTTTTTTAAGACTAAAAAACAGGGAAGAAATCCCCAACTTAGCTGAATCTAATGTAAGTTAATTCAAGTTAGTTAAGGATTTCTTTACTTGCTTAGTGGTTATTTCCCAGTACTGATGTGAGGGTTATTCCTAAAATACATGGGCCAGCTACTCCTCCTACAGGTCACCATACTGAGATCTTCACTGGTAAGAAAATGGTTCTGGTGTTTCAGAAGGTGGCATATTTTTTTTCAATGCCCCAGCCTGATTACAGGCACCAAATTACATCTGGAGGCAAACCAGCATTTTCTGCTGCCCCTTGCAGAAGAGAAGAAACCCCGATCTCAATTGTTTGCATTCATTAAAGATCCTCTAACACATTTTATAACAGTAGGTTCTTTAACCCCAAGGCTTTGGCCAAATTCCAACTCAATTACTGTCTACCTGAAAATTCTCCCATTAAATTAGGATTGATGGGTTTGTGATCTCCCTTAAACTGGTGAGCAGCTGTGGCTTGGGCTGCAAAGAGCTTTCTAGGCTTCATCTTTAAAGTGGCTGATTTCAGGGTTAGGTTAGGAACACCAACACACTCACCTGACCCAGGAATACATACCATAATTACTACTTGCTAATGTATCATAAGGACATTATTAATTCATTAATGTGAAAAGCACAACTCCACACTGTATCAAGAAAACAAACCAGAAAAGATCACATGCAATAAACTTGCTGAGAAATCCACTGGCAAATGGAGTTAGTGGATACAAGTGAAGACTGAAAATCCAACTGCAGGACCACCAGGCCGTGTTAGCATTGTTTCAGATCCACTCCTGGCATAAACAACAACATTCCTAGTTTTGGTACAAGGCAGACATGTTTGTCATCCAGCAGTTACATGGACTATAAACTCATTGAATCACTTTACAGCTTTTGTTCTTTGATGGCAGCATTTGCTAGGGATGCTTAATTTGGTTTGTCCAGATCAACAATGAACAGTTGAAGTGCATTCTGTGTTTCTGGCTCTTAATGCAGTCGATCTTAGGCTGCCTGTCTGCCTACTGAGAAAGCTTTCAGTGAAATGTGCTGCATAATTAGAGAGGGTGGGATATGCACTCAGAGAACAATTCCTTCAAGTATTTCTGGCAATGAAAGGTTTGCCTAAGGGTGGATCACCACATTCCATGGAAAAGGCAAGAAGGGAGCAGAGCAGCAGGTCTGTGAGATGTGCAGTGGTTTGGGTACCAGCATCCTAGGATCTTTGCAGGTTGTCTGGAAACACCTGCTTCTGATTTACCTTCAGTAATTGCCCTCTCTCAGCTTCCTAGAGGTGCTGATACGCCCCACATGGTCACACACAACCTCCCAAAAGGCTCCCTGGTGGTGCCTAGAGAGGCTGATCTGGAACAGAGGCTGGACAGAGTTAAAGGAATAAAGTTGGTGTTTATTAAAAGGCCTTCAAAGGATACACCCTGGGCAGTACAAGAGCCTGGCACCAGCTCCAGTGCTGGTGTTCCATGGCAACACCCATGGAACCAAGATGGTTCACATGTTTTCACACTTCTATAAGTTTTGGTCCCTTTACATATTTGGAGTTAATTGTCCAATGACAGCTTCAGGTTATGAAGTCCCATCCCCCCAGATTGCTCTCCTCAATTTGCTGTTGTTTTTTACTTTCTGGGCCTGAAGCTGCAATGGTGTCTTTGGTTCTTGGGCTGGGAAAGGATTGTTTTGTCTAACTAAACTGTGAAGAGAACTTGCTAACACTATATGAAGTTCAGAATCACACACTAAGGTGGTACAGAATCTGGAAAATATGAACCCTAAAACTTAAGGCATCACCAGGGTCCAAGTACCAGCAGCAGCAACCCTTCTACTGCTCTTGTGTCAGATGGCAAGGGCAACCTATGACCTTGAAGGGGGTCCTGCTGTGGGACAAGTATTCTGGGGGTGGAAGATGAGGAAAAAAAAAGACAGAATGTTGTTGGAAGTTCAGGAGAACCCCCAAAATAACATCAACTCTATTAAAAGGACAGAATTTTAAAATATGACATTGCTATACATTTTCTAATTGCTTTTTTTAAAGGATGAATTATACTAGAAACAAGTAGTGATTTCTGTCACATCAAAATTACTCTAAAAGTATTTAGATCCTTTTCTGCCTGCACCTATGAATTTAACTTCTAACAACGTTTACAAGATTTTTTCCAAAATAAGATGAGAAGTGTTTGTTTATACTCCAACAGGCAATAGTCAGCAGTGTAAAATGCCTCCTTGCTCAGAACAGCCTCCTCAGGTAGTGATTTCCACGTCGTGTTTAGCTGAGACAAGCACGGATTGCTGGCGAAGGACAGCTCAGCTCCAGCTGTGCACTTCCACCCCCCTCCCTGTGCTGGCACTCATTTGGGTTCCCATTCAGTCACACTGGGGAACTGATCTCACTGAAAACTAAAAACGGCTTTTGAGGTTTTATCCTGATCCTCCAGTGACTCTTGCTGATAGTAAGCATAACTGAAAGGCTGCAGAACTGAAGTATTCAGCAAACCTATTTGGCAGGTTTAAGCATAAGCAGAAAAGCATTCTTCTGGATATAATACCACGGGCTGCAATTTCTATATAGTAATGCTTTACAAAGTATTTCACACTATATTTCAAAGATGTGCATCAGTTTCAGTGATTAATTTAATAGTAGGACAGGTCATTTACTGCCTGGATATGTCAATTACGTGGAAGAAAAGGGGAATTTTAGCAATGAGAGTAAGGGTGTTGTGGATGACAGTACCTTGTATTCGCTGCAAGACCCATGTGAAGAAGTTCAGTCAAAAACCCAGATGAGGAGGCACAGAACGACTCCATCAGAAGTGTCTGCTTGGCTGCACGGTGACAGATGGTGAAGGCTGAATGGTTAATGTCATTTCTCAGCCTACTGGCCTGGCCTGTGCTCCCAAGTGTTTTATACAGTCTCAGGAAACTGTAGCAAGCGTGTGTGATGATTTGCCACTGAGGCTTACTAAGATCTAGCTACATATTCATGACCTTTAGCCTAGCTGACTGATTTGGAGCTTTATCAAACAGCTGATTATGTGGCTTTTCCTTTTTCTGCCCATTTTTTTTTAAATATAAATATAAATGAATTCTGCAATCTGTGTCTCCCTGATTTCCTAAGAATGCCAGACATTTTCCAGTTAATTAGCAAAGGCTTGTGTGACTGACGTTTTAGTCCACTGATACTTTAGGTCTCTGCAGATGAAAATGCTGTAGTGTCTTGGGAAATGTGTATTTAACTCTAACAGCAAATGGAGTACAACTCTGGTCTCCTTTGGCACGTTTAAGCCTGTTCCTTTTCTGAACTGTTGAACCACTGCAAGAAGAACTGATACCACAGGATATAACTTCAGATTTGATTGCTATTGTCTCTTATGTGCACATTCATTACATTTGTAAAGCTCAGTTGGCCTGGTGTTCTGAATTTCTGTTTGCAGTTAGTTTTTAATTGTAAACAGTGGGCCACAGTGATTGGACTCTCTTCATCACAGTTCTTTAAGCCAGGACTTTCTCAGACAGGAAGGGAAGATGAAGTTTCCTTACTTCACACTAGCCAAATTAAAAGCAGAATATAATTTTTGCATAATGCAAAGAAATAATTTGAAAAGCTACGAGGAGAAATTTTATTCTGCCGCTAAAATATACATATTAGTTCAACATGATCTTACACAATCTGACAAGAGGATTTTCATTATTAATAAGATGAAATGTAAGGCTTCTAATTAAGCAGAAAACAAACCAGTGTGAACTACACTCAGAACACACAAATCAATTAGGTTTTAAATTTAATAATAAATCATTTATCTAAAGCCCAGCTGACTTGTTGCATGATGTTACTTGATAAGAGTTTATTTAATTTCTGCAATTTTTCTTCCTTCTATCCTTACTATTTTTATGCCAAAACAACCGTAAGTTTGGGTTTTGAATCCCTGTGCTGAAATGCAGCTACTCAATACAATCATCAGGTAACAAAATGCCTTCACTTGTATCTCATTCATTTGGGAAGGCTAATTTCCAAGTAAAATGAAATATCTAATATGAATAAACACTAAACTAGAACTGCACTGTTGGACTGTAAAAACAAAAATACTAGAGAAAAAAAAAATTTTCATCTGGAAAAATGCTAAATAGCCCTTGGCCACAGGAACCTTCAGAATCAAGTGAGTAGTGACTTCCAAAGGATTTTAAAATACTGTCTAATGTGGAATTTGCCACATGAACACAATTACTCAGAGAAAACCTTTGACAGGTAAAGTAATATATGCCTAAAAGTCATGTAACTTGGCTCTACCTATTAGAAAGCACGCTTGTTGTGTCCGATGAGAGAGACGATCAGAAGACCAGGATACTCTTTGGGACACGTGGTTTATTGGTCGTGGGGAGGCAGCCTGACTGGGGAAGAGTCCAGGGATCCAGGAGCAAGCAAGCAAGCAGGAGTGCCGAGAGGGCAAGAGCAAGAGAGAGATTTTACCTCTTACATTTCATTTTACCCCTTTCCATCATGAATATTCTAATGAGCCAATCACCTCTAGATACAAAACCTACAGAATCTACATATAGCCTATGGGAACTACAACATTACAATACTACTCTACATACCAAAACCTGTGAAACCCACCTTATCCCTGATACCTGAGAAGGTCCAACCCTTTATTCATCCTTTTGTCTTAGCAGGGGTGTTGCTGACTCACCCAGCCAAGTCTTTTCAGCTAACCTAATCACCTTCTTCTTGTCCAGCCTTACAGTTCAAATTTTGCTTTTAATTTTATTCCTCTCGTAAGTTTCATACTTTTAGAATCTTTTACTAATAAATCATCTCTGCAGGGCCTAGCTACTTCATCCTCTCCAACATCTACCCATCTGAAGCAATTGCTGTTTCATAACAAACTAATTACCAACTATGAGCATTACACGTAATTCTGCTCAGTTACTTGTATGAAACATGGGTGACTGCAAGGTACCACACATGCAGCTGCAGCTGTGTAGTAACTCTTTTTTCTGTGATCTTTCAGTAGAAAACGGCTGTTCATATTTGGTGACCAACTATCAATCAACAGATTCTATTTCACTTATTCTTCCATGTTCTCATAGCTTAGCAAATCCTCATTTTGAAGTGAATATTTTTCATATTCACCTGTTAACAGATCTTAAATAATCTAGAGGAAGACACTCCTGGGTTGCTATTTTTTTCTGACAGACAAGGATACCAAGGATACCTGTGACATCTTCTAGAGAATATGGTCACAAGGGCTCTGTTTAAAGTTCCTCAAACAACAAATATGTAGCCGTCTGCATATGGAATGCCATGTCATTTTTAGCTGCACAGCCTTTGGAAAATGTTAGCCTTAACAGCAGCAAGTACCATTTTATCTTATTTGCAGTTCTAGCAACAGATGGTGATGGTCCAGAGAGTCAGGATCATATGGCAGAGAAATGCACCCCTCTCTCCATTTTCATTTGGTAAAAGTCACTGGGCTATGCTCCTTTCATCTGCAGAAATGGGAAGAAACAATAAAAGCTTTTTATACTAAAAACGTTTTATACTAAAAATGTTTTAAACTAAACATTCCCATGTTTAGGACAGGAAAACATTGTTCTAACAATTCTTTTTTCATGCATGCCAGTAGGTATTAAAACATACATATATCCTGACACCTTCCTAAAGCTGGGCTGCCATGAAAGCCCAGAAAGCTTTTTTTTTCTAACAGGTATCACAAAAATCATCAGAGGATAGTACAGAAGATCTAAGTTGGGTAAAATTATCATTGTTACTTATGGCAAGTGTTCTTTCATGTTCTTTCATAAAACCTCAATTATTTCATCCTACTTATTCTTTAGAAAGCAGAAGTTAAACATAAATATGTCGAGATCTTCTCTGAGAAATGCACGTGGGAAGCAAAGAACCACAGATGACCCCAGAAGGAAACTGTAGAGAGTCAAACAGAATGATCACCTGAGTGTGTCTTTATTTGCCAGTATACACATCAGATTTGTTAGAACATTGTCACACTGGTTAATTTAAAGTTCTCTAAGCAGAAGGTTCATGACATCAACAAAGACTGTGGGGAACAGAAAGGGAATCAGGGAAACTTAGGAAATTTGTAAACAGAGACAAAATGTGTGTAAGGGCTAGGATCACCTTGCCAAAATTAAAAAAAGATTTTTCCTTTAATGCAGACAGCAGTTCTAATGGTTGACCAAGCATTACTATCTTCTGAACAGTGAAGTCTGGTTTTGTTTACAAGGTAATGAATTCCAAAGGGAAGTGACAACGACAGGTTTTAAAAGTGATTTTTCCTTTTTTTTTTTCAAATACTTTCCAGCAATTAAATTCACATGCAAAAAGCTGATTTCACATACAGAAAAATACTTTGAAATATCCAAAGTCCTCAAACTGACAAAAATACATTTCACAGAGATAGAGTAAACAAAATACAAATCCACAGCTGCAAAGTTTCAGATATGGAAAATGACTATTTTAATGTTGTGACAGATCCAAGGTTTGAAAATATACTATAGCATGTTTCAATCAAACTGAGATGGCATTGGAGTTACCTGTGCTGTACAGGTAAATATAACTAAAACCAGCTGGTGGCATTCTGGCTCTCCCCAGAACAGGAATGGGATGTGTATGCTGAAAGTCCAGGGTTTTTTTTACAGAAAGAGAACTGACAACATTAAACTGATCTTGCACACTGGAAACCCTCAAGATTAATATACAGTAGTACAAAAATGATAAAAGTAGTTTTTTTTGCTAGGTAATAAGAAAGAAAACAAAACAAGTATCTGACAAGACACAACTGGAGATACTGGAGATACAATGTGACACTTAATTATAAATCCCTCTGGGGATTCAGAGTCTGACACACCACGTGCAGATCTGCACATTCATCACCAGAGCTCCTGCTTTCACCTGATGTGGACTGAAATGCCATGAAACGTATGTCTTCATCTGGATTATAATGACAGTTTCAAACAAAGTTCTCAGGCTTTAATAAGCTGCTTAAACAGCTGCAAACAGTCATTTGCTCTAATTATGTTACTGTCAAAACGTAAAAAAAAAAAAAAAAAAAAAAAAAAAAAAAAAAAAGGAAATTATTTTAGGGGAATTTTAATTACTGCTTATTCAATTTTAAAAAGGAACAAAAAAGAAAAGCAGCTCAAGGAATACTGAAAATCTGTGTGAATTCAGTCACAGGTATAAGTTAAGGGCACCAAGGTTCTGTACAGAAATGAAAGTATGAAAACAAAAACAAATTCAAGAGAGGAAATAGCACTGATACTTCACCTCTAAAACATTTAGCAAAAATGTCTTTTTTTTAGTGCATATAATTAGGAGCATGGTTGATAACACAACTGCAACATACTCATTTTCTACAATCTTTGATATATAAAAATAACTCTATGACTTCTGAGACAAACAGGACTTGCAAATATAACCTATTCTCGTTAAAACTGTGCTTGGTGTCTTAAGATGTTTAAGGCTATACATGCATTGAAATTTAAGGAATTTCAGGTTGAAACAGTAGTTGAAAACTGTGTTATATTACAGAGGTTGTACAATGAAGGGACACTGGTAGGAACCAAACATATGATGCAGCATCAGTCTGTTCCTGTGAGACCAGCATACACCAGATAATTATTGTACAACATCAGGACTTCAGACACAGGAAAGCCAAGTCTGTTCTCAAAGTAGCACACTTCAGATATAGGTATAACATGGTAAACCAAGCTAATCCAACAGCACTTACTGACTGATATTTTTGTTTGTGATAGGATTTTGATTAAAATGCACCAAGAAACACAACCCAAACACTTTGCTACTGATACAACAATGCACATCCATTCAGAAAAGAGGTATTTGGAATTCTCAGCTGGGAGTCATATTTACAGAAGCCTATTTTATATTTGTTAACAGAGATCCATCATATCATTTTTGTCTTTAAGTAATTGCAAGTCCAAACATTATTTTTCAGAATAATTAGAAACAGGCTTGGTTCTTTGGTTAACACCATGTGACTTACATCAGACACAGGAATCAATTAAGAACAAACAGCCATATGAGGAAGTTTTTTGGATGGGGGGTGGGGTGGGGGGTGAGGAAAGAAGGGGGAAAACTTCAAATTCAAAGAAATGCATTGGGTTAAACTGAGCTGCCCTTTCAAACCTCCCGGACTAGGAATAATCAGTTTAAGACATCTCTTCAGTTGCAGTGACATTGTTTACACACCATAACTTCAGTTTCTCTACATATTAAGTTTTATACAAAAGAAGGAAGGCACCGAGTGCATCGGTGACATACAGGCAGTAGAAAAGTATGCAAGAAAATGCTACATACTGTATATTTCATACCTTTTAGAAATGTGGTGAATGTGTGCTATCTCTGTGCAGTATAATGCTTCACAAATCCAACTCCTTATATCCCAATGAAAGAATGAATTAAAATGTGAAACACATTTTAATAATCTTGCTGGTAACAGCACAATTCAATATTTGTGTTCACTAAGATCAGTTATTAGCTTATAGTCACCAGAAAAACAAGTTCAAAATCACTGAAGATCAAGGGAACTATAATCTAAAACTATACTTTGGGACAGAGCCAGCAGCCTTTACTCATGACAGATGTCCCACTAAGAATGGAGAGGAGGCTCAGTTTTACCACTGTTATTCATGTTCATAGTGCCTTTCTCTGAGACATCCCCAGGAATAGATGGAAGTGCTTACAGGGAAAGGTCCTACACAGCATGAAAGACATCTGGTTAAACCAGGACCTGAGTAAAAGGCAGAAGGTTCAGGCCCTTAGTCATTATATTAGCACTTTTGATTGCGTTAACAGTGATATAGCTTGCTCATAGAGCATTTAATTTTACATTGTTAAATCATCTTATATAAAAATAGGTAAGAAAGCTCTGTAAGAAAGTATATATACTATATAAGGAGAAATCTCTCCTTAAAAAAAGCAAATAAAGGGAAAAATTGAATAAAAGGTTTCACTAATTACACTTTGTCATGAAAATCACATTAAAAACATTTATCGTAAACGAAACAGTACTGAGCACTAATGAACCTTGTGGTTTACTGGAAAGGACAGCAAACTAGCTGTATAGTAAAAAAAGATCATTGCTCTATCTCCTTTTTTTGTAAATATTCCCTAATACATTCAACTGCTTAGAAATTTTCTTAAAATGTCATAATAAGCCATTTGCAAAATTGACACCCAAAACTGGTTCAAAGCCCTGCTCCTTGCTTGTACTATGGTCTGGAGATTACATCTCAAAGCTATGATAGTGCTTCTAGTTAACTCTGCAAATTCCTTCAAATTCATGCTCTGGAAATGAACCAAAAGTTAAAAAAGCAATCCACTTTAGACCCTCAGCATGCAGTCAGTGTCCATGGGGTTTGCAAAACACAGAAAAAAATTATATTGATACAATGGGCAAGACTCTTGTCCTCAGATACAAGAGAGAAAAGGATGACATTAATTACATCCCTGAATGTCCATGAGGTATTCCTTCAGTGGTATGATATTACTGCTTCTGCTCTCCTGAGTAGGGCCTTTAGGCCAGCTCAACCAGCAGATGTTTCCAAGGAAATTAATTAATCCTTCTTGCTATAAGACAGCTTTGCCCTTTTTCTGGGCAGAAGTGTCTCCCGATCTTCATTCCTAGAGGAGCAGTACCGCCCACTTTCCTGACTCCTGGCACATTCCTCTGCATAAGGACCATGTTTCTATATTGATCCAGCATAAGCCTCAACAGCAAAACTTGATCCAGCAAAACCTGATCCAGCATGTACCAGGCCCATTACTTCAGTCACACCACGTAAGAACTGAGCTTGCCAGCACTAATAATTGTGCCATATTCAGGTAGACATAATATAAGCAGATATTGGTGCATAAGATTTCTGCACAGTCTGCAGAAAGGAAGAAACCCTGCTTGAATTTAAGGAGGGGCAGTGATAAGTTCTTAAGGCTAAACTAATCCATGTCACTGTAGGCCAGTTGGCACTTGCCCTACTCACCCAAGGCAAATAAAAAAACCATCTCTCCTCTGGTTTAGAAGCCACACAATGTCCACAGAGACCAGCACTGTTCTGAATGCATGAACTCCACAACTCTCATGTCACAGTTTGTCTGAGCAGGGCCCTCTGAGGGCCACAAGGTTCAAAGAGAGGAATATGAGTCACTGTTGCTGCTACTGTAAGAAGCCATCTCTTATCTTAAGGCTCTTGCTCTCAGATGACATCTCTTCAATGGGTGTTGGTGATTCACTGATAAGGAAATGCTCCTGTGACTTTTCTCTCAAGAACTTCCATCAAAACAAAGTAGTCTGAAACCCAGCTGTGATGTACTACAAAATCTGGCAGTTGAGTTAGAGACCAAAAAACCAGAACATTCTTGATGGCTTCTAACAATAAACACTGCTGAATGTTCCAGTTAAAATGATCAAGATGTTTAGGGACTGCTTTAACATTTTTAATAACGAGTTTTAAAATTTTTTCAAAAGCTGAGGAAAAGAAGAAACAAAAATAAGATATAATGATTAAAAAACAAGTTTGTGACCGTATCTGAATATTTGGTTTTTTGCCTCCATTTATAATTGATAGCATATTTGACTGTGTTGCAGGTGCCAGCCTGTACCACCCCTCTAACCTACCAATCCTATTTTTCTTCACACCTTCAGGGTGAGGCCTGCTCTCCTCTTGAAGCTCCTCCCACTAACATTAATGGCAGGCAGGGATGCACATCGGTGGGAAAATTAAAAGGATGTTTAACTGTTATGGAGAATTCAGCTTCAGAAGGAAGTCAGTCTGCCTTACAAACAAGTGACAAGCCAGGATTTAAAAGACTGCTATTGAGAGGACAGCTTTTTTTTTTTTCCTCCAGAAAATTGTTATAACTAGAGGGCTCAATACAATGCTGAGTTCAATGAAAGGGCATTCTGTTGTTAGCTTCAGGCTGGAACAGCTCAGGCCAAAAGGCCTCCCCTCAAACCTCATTCCCTGATCTTACCCAAGATTTTTTGTTAGAATTGGGATGTGTAAGAGTGATCTGTACTCAATTCCTACATGAAAATTAATCCCTCAAAGTTTTCTTCTTCTGGTTTGCTATATTAAAACTGATGGTTTGCATTTCAGAAATCTTTGGGAGTTGGAGAGGTCACAGAAATTTTGCACCAATACCATAAAAGACAGAGCATCCCTGACCTCTAAGTCATCTAAGTCATCTAAGTCATGACCTCATCTCAGTGACTGCCACAGGCAGCTTTTCAGGGCCATGGGGAGTTTGCAAGAGTGAGCCACTAGGGAGAAAAGATAATAAAAGAAGAACACAAACACAAATTTTAGACAACAAAAGAATTGCTCCAAAGGTGTGAAAATGGGACGGTACTGATGCTGACACTGCATCTGCCATCAAAAGTAATTGCAAAAATTTACAGGTAAAAATATTTCCAACAGTAAATGCCATAAAATCTTGTTTTCAGCTCAAGTATTTTCTAAATTGATAACAATGTTTAGCTCCCACAAAAGCACACGTGTTCATTCAAAGCGCTCCCCAAATTTCCAAATCTAATGAATTTAGTGGACTTTCATTTCATTTAGAAATTGTGTCATATTTCTCCTGTAGTAGAGCTTACACCTTGCCTTGCTCCTGCCTTTGCAGTGAGACCTCGCAGTGTAGCTACAACGTGGACATCTCACATCCTGAGCATGAGGCAGCAGCACGGGGACCAAGCTTTGCATCTTTCCAGTGCTCCCCTTGCTCCCTGTGCCCCCTGGCTGAATGGGAGCTGCAGGATGGCTCTGCTGCCTTCCTGCCTCCACAGATGTGGGAGACAGCCACACCCTGCAGGCACTGCACCACCTCTCCTCCTCAGGGCAGTGATTGCATGCTTGGCTGTCCTGCCCTTCACAACCTTGCCCTTAACAGAAAGGAACTGACCAACAGTTTTTCACATTTATAATGCTTTAGGACAACCTATGTGAAATGTTCTAAGCACTAAACCAAACAGATCAGATACACAAAGGGTGCGATACTTCCAAGAATAGAATCTGTAGAAACGTCACTGTTCTACGATTATTTAAGGCTACACTGACAGGAAACAGATTCAATTCAAGATCTGCAATTTCTTCATGGTTTGCTGGCACACAGAAAAGTAATTAATTTGATACATTTTTTCAAGTACTTACTGTACTTTTGAACAAAGGCAAACAACAAAAACCTATTAAATAAACACAGCCAACTCTGGGGAAAATATAAGTGCCTCTAATTTGTTACTGACACTTTGTTCTTCTGCAATTCTATTCCATGCCTAAGACCTAAGTGAATGCTCAAAACCACACTGTGTGTGCAAGCCCTTATGTAGGGTTTAAAAAACCCACAATAGCTGAAGGCAGATTTCAAATACAAAGGTGTAGGTTTGCATAAGCAATGAAAAACAAAATTACAAACAAATCAAATAATAAGAATAGGTTCTAGGAAGAAAAAAACAACTTGACAGCTATTGGTACTAAAATTAACTCACAAAAATCCCAAGGTGAATCTAATTATTGGTGTGACTGGTTTTGCACGGCAAATCTATATTCTACTGCGTCAAAATTAAATATTCATTTCCATTCTTTATACATTCAGTTCCTAGCCTTTGTATAGTATAAATCCATGTATGAATCCAATCCTTCTTATGTGAAGCACAGACTGGTCCTGGATGCTTTAGGAAAAGTCCTAGAGAGAGATTCCTCTTCCTAAATGAGCCCAACACAGAGTACCATAAATCTCTCTTGTGTCTAAATTAAGATTTCAGTGCCTTAGAAATCTAAATGCTGAAATGCAAAGCTGAAGCAATGTAACCTACAAACAGAAACCCAAATCATGACACAGTTTGGTTTAGTTTGGTTCTGTAAGAGGTTATTCGCTGCACCTTCCAAACTGACTTCTTCATTTGTTCAGTGATGAGGTTAAGTATGTTCTCCACTGGAATTACCTGACCCAGTTCTTGCTGTTCAATATTGTACATTATTTTAAATAGCAAAACCTGTACAAAGAGACAACCATCACAAGACAATTTTCAGTTTTAGGAAAGAGCATCTAAATATCCACAAACAGAATAGATAAAATCACTTCCACATCCAACAAAAAAACTGCTTTACAACAGCTTCGATGTCATTGCTTCTGTTATATTGATAGCTGAAAAGATTTTGAAAATCTGAGCATTTTCCTTATTAATGCTTAAATTCTACACTCAACATTACATTTCTCAAATTGGACTAACAAAAATGACTGAGAGAGACAACCTGCATTGTATTACTGCAAGACCATTCCTGTTTAAAGAAAGTTTTTGCATTATTTGTATTTAGTAAATAAAGCTTCTGTAAATGAAGCAGCAGCGCAATATCAGGAGGAAAAAAAACCAACAAAACCCAAAGGCCTGTAATAATGTTTAAATCTTTAAATCAACAACAACTGAAAGCCTGGCTCTGCAAATAAATCCCTCAAAAGACACCAAATAAACCAAGACATGGAATTACAAAATCCTTTAAAAAGGACTTCATGAAATTTTTAAATAGTGTGAGAATTTGAGAACCATGTGAAATATTTATATTACATCATATGCACCACCACCAGTCTCACTGTACTTGACTGTCTGTATACCTCAAAGCCAGGATTGTTCAAAGGTATTATAAAGGAATTCAAGAGGAACACATCTGTTCTAATGAGAACACGTTAGATTAATGCAAATTGTCTCAACAAAATCCAACACTTTACTCTTCTACCCACCAAGTGCTACAACAGTCAGTGAGGTCTCATATTAGTACGACATCACCATCATTTATAAGAAAAAAGAAATTGCTTGCTTTCTTTACAGGAACAATTAAAAATAAACAAAATTTGTAATTACAGGCAAAAAGAATATTTAAATTGGGAAGCTTTTTTACTCAATAATGCATAATTTTAGTAACATGAACTAGATTCAGCAGTCACTAAATTAATGTGAGTCCATCTCAAGGCTTTGGGACAAATAGGAACCTCAGAAGCACTGATATTTCCCCAATTTTGGTGGATGCCACGAGTGGTTATCTGGTGATACTGCAGCTTCTCAACTGTTATCATTAGAAAGCTGTTTTCCAACCTGAACAAAAGCAAAGCAAACTTCTGTTTCGTGTGTGAACGTTCATTCAATTGCTGGCAAATCACTAGAAAAATAACTTACTGATGTTCTCTTCTTCAAGAAGAAAGGTAAAAACTCCTGGTCTGCTCTCTACTTCCAACAAACAGCATACAGTAATTCCTAAAACAGCTCACAAAAGACCTGAATGGATACCTGTTTCAAGCAAAGCCATAGTATTTTGCATTCATTCAGAGTAGTCCAACTGCTACCACTTCCTTCACAGTCTTTCAAACTAACTTCCAACTGCTGACATTTTAAAGAAACCTGTATCACTTTGCTTAATGAAAATATATTTTAGTAAAGTCGTGCTCTATGAGCTTCCTACATTGGAATACATGAATACAGGAAGTGCTTTCAACAGAAAGTTACATAGTTTTACAGTACAACCTGTCTAAGGAGTTTTGGAAGGGACCAAACTAATGATCTGGTCTCTTTGGATTAGGCAGAAGTACAGGCAAGAGGGAAAAACCCAATTTTTGCCATATATAGAGCTCGTTCCTGTCACAGATTGAAGAAACATTAGTTTGATGTCAAAGTTCACCTGATGCCCAAAAGCTAGTATTTTTCAAACCAACTGCATATCAAAAATTGAAAACTTACTTTCCTAAGCTCCTGGAAAGAAACTCAGTGCAAAGCAACAGTATATTTCTATTTGCTATATTATTAAGTGTTCTTTCACCAGTGGTTTTTCTTTTTTTTTTTTTGCTTTTGCTTTACAGACCATTAACTTTTTCTCAAAGTGCAAACTATTGACCTTTAATCTGAATGCAGGCAGGTCAGAAGCTACAGTATTAACGCAATAAAAAAGGTACACAAGGAGGAGCTTACACTAATTTGGAGAACCTCGCACAAAATGTTTCTGAATTGAAAACCACGAAACAAACCCAAACAAATACAGCATCAGGTGGATGGGGAAGGGACTGCTATCCTATCTGTGTACAGCAAGGCTCCACTGACACCAAGGGAGTTCATGACACCGAGTGAAGATTCTGTATTAAATCCCACCATTTTGCAGGTTGTGCATCCTTTATGACGGAATGTTGACCTCAATTTCCATTTTTCACTCCCACAACAAATCCGCTGATCGCCATCGGGGATGATCATCTTCCCGGGAGAACAAGCTCCCTTAGAACCACGGCTGCACTTTCCACCATCCATTACGATTCCAGTAAAGTGTGCCACCTACAGACTTGCTGTCCTTTAGATTCCTTCATTTCAGTCCAGTGATTGAGCTCGTCCTCTCCTGAGCTGTTGAGACCTAAGGAGATCCAGCCTATCATCTCTTTCCGCTTCATGCTGCGCTTGTTATAGACGGACAGTATGAGCGTCACGTCCGAGAGCTGGAACAGTGCCACCTGGAAAACGAAGGTTTCCTTGTACACCGGGTTGGGCTGCCCTCGGCGGATGGAAGTCTTGCATTTGGACATCTCCTGCCCCATGGAGTTCAGCAGCGTCAGCTTAACGTAGGTATCTACAAAAGAGGTGACGATGGGGAAGGTCAGATCTCTCGGGATGAGAGGTTTGGAGAATGAGGTATTCACAAAGAACAAGGATATGGTGTATACCAGGGTGGCTGAACACAGCTTAGTTTAGACACATGGAGAGATGACGAGTAAACAAAAGACTGCACACACACTGACGAATTAACTAGCTCCAGAACTATGTACATGGGTTAAGTGCAAGGTATACCTCATAATCCTCTTCCCATTGACCCCCTTGTTTAGTCTAGAGAAACTTAAATTGCATCAACACTTAGCAAGCTCCAACTAGCCACAACACTGTAAAGCATACCACTGAAATTTCAAAGAATATGGATAAATGAAGTGGAATAAAGGCAATTAATGAAGGGTTAAAAAAAAAAATGATGTCAATATGCAGCGATGGTATCAAAACAGCCAGGATAAAATGCTTAAGAATAATCTCTGCATGGATGTGGTTCTCATTTTGGGCTTTTCAGTTTTATTTATTTTGAAAACCAAAACGTAGCAAAGTGTATTCAAAGATGGCAGCTTACACAATATAAAAAATCTATTATTTCCTAGATTCATGAAGGAATGAATTTACTGCATGCCTAAAGAAAAGCAAGTTTTTGCATAATTCAAGATTATTGTTCAAAAAAAGTAGCTTGCATGGTGCTTTTAAGCATACACTTAAAAAGCTGATGCAAGCAATGTAGTTAGCACACATTATGTGTTAGCATTTGTGTACAAACCCTTATTTTTAAATGTCTATTTTCATTGGACCAAAAGCACCAAACCATGCTCCTGTAGAAGGATGCACATTTCATAAAGTTAACTAATTCTAGGAAATATAAAATTGTATAAAGCAATCTTGTATTTAATTTTTATTCCTCTCTTTTCATATTGATGGATAATACTAATTATTAAAGATTAGAGCTTATGTTAAAAAAAACCCCACATTGAGTATTTTCACTTTGCCGGTACACTGAAACCCCAACATCCATAATCAGAGATAAATGCAACTTTTGCATTAGAGAGTGCCACAAAAAAATAAGCATATACTTTTATAAACTGGTATGGTAGGCAGCTGTGGATATTTTACTGCTGGCAGGTTTCTTTTGCATGAAAAAGACAACATCCAATTAGTTTCTACAGGAACTCACCTCGGATTATATAAACCTGTCCACCTATCAAGTGTTTTAGACAACAGAACAGTCCGTCTGACAACAGGGGGTGGAAAGCAGTAAAAGAAATAATGACCAGATGTCAATAGTTGGGTGAGAGAGGATCAAAGGTTAAAGTTTAAGAGGAAACACTATTCACTGGAGTGGAAGAACATGAAACCTTAGCAGCATAGATCAGAAAAAGGACTGAACAAAAGGATTGTTAGGTAAAATTTAATGAAATGAAAGTTTTGTGCAGTTTTTGTGCAATCTTCAACAAAAAATTACATTGCTTACATAATGGGTTATCTTAGAACTAATAGACATTGGGTTCTAAGTCACACTTACCATAGCAAGAATCATGCAAATGATTAAGTTATAGCAGATTAGGTAAAAATCACTATATCCTTGTAAAACCTTATGCTTTTTCATGCAAACTCCAGCATATTTGGAAAAACTGCACATTAAAAGTGATTAAATTTCATATATTAAAAGCAATAAAATGAAAAATCATTAAACTGAAAACCAAGTTGGTTTTGCCCTTAGCTTTTCTAGCTATTGATATTTGATTGCAATACTTCAGTTCTTGAGTAGTGATGAACTTGGGCACAAGAATGACTCTGATGTAATCTCTAAAAAGAGCTGAGGGACACTTATATCTTAAATTCAGCAATGGGTTTCTATTTAGAATGTAAAGATCTTGCTTATTAAAATCCACATATTTATGGATTTAATGTGTGTGTGCATGCATACTCACACATGCATTTAATATGCAGAAGCTCATACCCTGTTTCAATTAAACTTCAAGGAAAACTGATAAGCATCTTTTTCTCTGACAAAATATTAACTGTCACACAGAGAAACAAAAAAAAAAAAACCCATCCACTGTTACTGCTTGCTGGATTTGGCCTATTTGCCTGCACTCAATTGCTAAATGAGTTACTATGTAACTTATAAATATGCAGCAGAGGAGCATGTACTAGCAAGAAGTAGAAATTAATATTCACAAAAATCCCGAAGTTCACAAACCCTAGACTACAGAAATGTGGGGTACAGTAATTGCTTCCATTTCTATCCCAGTTCCTCAATACATGAATGAAAACTGAACTGCAGATACACTTTGCAACACTTCTCAGGATTTTGGACCACTGATAACCCAAACAACAAATGTGACCAGGACATTTCTTCTTCTTCTTCATCATCATCATCATCATCATCATCATCATCATCATCATCATCCCTTTGGGACTTAGTTTTGATCTTGTGGAAATGATGGTACAGATTGAGGCTGGCAGATGTCCATGATGTATTCAACAGGGAGTTAGGGGATGGCAGTGGCATGGGTCCAGGAGTTTAAAAGGTGCCACCACTGCTGAGGGGAGGGGGATATTACAATACAGCCCAAAGGGGAAATCTGGATTTCACAATATTCTGGGCATGGTTTTACCAGACCCAGAAAGTTCATTAATTTCTGGCTTTCTAGAAACAACAGAACTCCAAACTCACATCTGTCTAAACAGAACTGGATTGCTGTTATTACAAATATCAAATCTTCCCCCTGTCCTCCACAGGGACCAAAGGTAGGATGGAAGCTCTTCCCTCCAAAAAGGTTAGACAGAACATGGTTTTACAGAGCTATGTGCCATGTTCTATTGCTCCTTTCTTGCAATCTGAAACAGATTTTCAACCCCACTGACACTCACAACTGTTAGCTAAACAGCATGGGCCCACTGACCACATTCTGGGAATTAAAATACTAGGGAATGAACATCTCTGTTTTCAAAAGAAGTACTGAACCCCTCCTAACTTGCATATTCTAAATGTTAAATAAAAACTGGCCATCTCTGAGATTCCAGAAAGATAAGCATCTGGCTTTGCTTTAAGGGAACACATGGTCTCTTCTCTCCCTTTCATTTCTTCCCACACCCCCGTGTCCTTGGACCTCTTTGGCTTTCCCCATCTCTTTCTACACTTTGTCTCCAAATATGTGATTCTGGGGCACCTGCCTAATTCTATAAAAGTATTAGAGATTTATCTATCACCTTCCTTCTCTGGCCCTGTTAACCAAGTCTGGCTCTGTCAGTGTGAAAAGTATAAAGAAAGCAAAGCAGAACAAGCCAGTTATGAAGAGAATAAACATGGGTCAAGAAAATGAGAAATAGGAGAGAGCACCAGTATCAATTCTGGCTTACTTCCTAAACTCTGAAGACGAAGTGAGATGTGCAAACCACTTACAAAATGTTGGCAGCCTAATACATAATCCAGTAGCAGATAATCTGCTAGTGCCATAAAATAAGCTGGGGCTTAAAAGACAGAAAGAGTAGCTAAAACCTGAGCCTCCAGACAAAAATCAAAAGGAACAGGTAGGTATTTCTCATTAACACTTACATTAATCAGACACACATCTTAAAAAACAATAAAAAACATCTTTTTAAGAAGTTTGTTACTGAACTTTCGTCAAGCTATGTCAAAGAGCTAGAGACAGTAATAACATTCGCTCCCTGGGACATTCCATCTGGCTCCACTTAAGAAGTACATAAAGTTCACAGATATTTTAGACGTGTATTTCTGAACAAATGCTCCAAGACACAATTCAAGTCCTTTCTGATGGTGAACATTCCTTCTGTACAGTAAATATGCCAAAGGTCTCAAGTGGTTGCTCCTTGTCTTTACTGACATTACCAAATTACATATATTACCACATATAATAGAGGCACATAAGCAATTAAAGACTGCAGTATCAACCCCTCTAGGAACAGCAATAAGTGTTCAGAATGTTTATATTAATATTAACTGGCATGTACTTTCTCTTTAAACACTGCCTTTTTTATTTTTGGCCTGTGATGTGAGGCATTAGTAATTTAGCAATTAATCATTATGATAAAGGTAATTTATTAGTCAGTCATCATGAAAAATTAAAACAGGCTTGTCAACTTACAATTAATATTTTGAATTTTAGATTTTTGCTATTTCCCAACTGACTAGAAATATAAAACATGAAACAGATTAGTTGATGATTGCTCTATTTCATTTTGATTGGGTAAGACTAAGTGATAGGATTGAAGTTCTTGCTACCAAGAGCCCCACCAGTACAGAAGCATTAGGATGAAAAAAGATTTTCACTCACTGGGTGGTCTGTTCGCTGCCAAGTTTTTGAAGTGGCTGCCTTTTATCACTTCTGCTGATAATCTTCCAGTTGTAGCATTATAAAGGAGGCCAATAAGGATTTCTGGAGCTGAGCCATGTACCAGAGACTGACAAGAGGAGGTACTTTCACTGCAGGACACTTCTGACATGCTCATTTGAGAGTCACAACCCTATAAAACAGATAAAAAGTTCTGTGTGTCTTATGGAACAATGTTAATGGGAAGTAGATTTTTAGAATAATGCATAGAAAATTCAGAAAGCAACTTAGTGATAATAACAAGTTCCATTCAATCACCCAATAAGAAATGCACATTCTTAATATATACTTAATTTGCACATGTTAGAGGTAACAATAAAGTGGTCTGAAATTAAAACAATTCTTAGGTGCTTCCACTGCTTCATGATTAAGGAGAAATAACAGCAGGAGATGAAGAACAGCCTTTATGGTCCCTATTTACTTCAATTTCTAAGGTAAGACCTGTAACATAATTTGTTAGCATCCTGGAAAACGTTAAACCTTGGATATTTTACCTTCCAAAAAATGAAAAACACCAGGGGAACCATGAAGATAAAAAAAATAAAGAAAATTCTTATTTGTACTTCGTAAAGATTATTCTCTAGACTGAGAATTTATAAGTAGCAAAACAACAAAACACATGCAATTAGAAAAATGAGCTCTGTCTAGTATAAATTAGCTTTCAAAGAATTTAATTGATCCAGGGATACACAACTGCAATAGTCCCTTTGTCTTGGGTGGGAAAGGAAGAATGCCATCCAAAGCTCAGGAAGCAATGCTTTAATTTCCACCCTGAAAGCTTCCAAAAGCTTAGATCTTTCATATATTCTCACTACATCACATCTTTAATGGGAGTTTCTAATACTATTTTTTCTCATTTTAACTCCTCATAATTGGTCTTTAAAAAAGGTAAAAAAATACACTTTCTTTACACTGCCATGCTAATCACACCATGGTTGTTCCTGTTCTCATTTGCACTGGCACATAACAGTGGTACCACAGAAACCAAAAAACTGGATGGCAAGTAGCCAGGTGGAATGGCAATGTACTTGGTAGCTCAGGAGAGACTTTTGAATTATCAGCACATCCCTTTATGATTCTCTCAGAAAAAATGTAAATTTGGTCCACAGATTTTTCAAATATGGCTTGACTCATTTGGGAACCTGGCATCACTCTTTCAAGGAGTCATGATGATATTGTGAAGCTGATTCTTCCAGGTTCCAAATGTCTCTATATTTCCAGCAACAGCTGACATGGGCACAAGATCAGACCTAAAACCTAAATAGCACAAATGTTAACTTTATAAGCAAGTAACTTCAGCTGACATATAAAGCCCACATGCATTACAAAATCTCAAATTATAGAAGATATGATACCTACAATAATATCCCCCTTATTGACATTTTAACTAATTCTTTTCAACAGAACATTTCCCAAAAGTCTAGCAGAAGTTTCAAATAGCAATACAGTTCCTCATTAATAAACATTCACTGTTGTTAGCAAATGTATTCTTACTACTGAAGAAGAACCTCAACAAATTTCTCTGACTTCCCTCTCCCAAGCTGCAAATTCAGAATTTTAAATCTTTGGTTATTTCTCCAAAAGCTCTTTATTCAATGCCAAGAATAAATTTCAAACTGCTTGCAAATTGTTAATTGCTGAAAATTAATTACAAGTATACATTCATTCTCTGATTCTTGTCATTCATAGAACAGGAAACTTTTGATTCCTAACTTCAACAGAAGGAACAAAATGGAAAGTTTAAAAGAAAGATGACTTGATTCAGCAGTCACAGTATACACTGCATACTCGAAAACCTCACCCTGTCACAACTGCAGCTATTACTTAAGCTTTCTGGACTTTTAAAACTGTAACACATTATCCCCATGGTGCTTATTCACCTTATTAATTTCTTGAGCCAGGAATCCTTAGCACAGTCCATCTGACACTGTTCAAAGCTTAGGTCTCAAATTTGATTGATATCATGCTGCAAGCCCACAAAAACCAATGTAACACAAAGCAGGCAGCTGAGTAACATTGTCCCCAAATCCTCAAAGGGCTTTGACATGCTGAGAGAAGGTGCTGATAGTACCTCTTCCTAATTGGGAATTATTTGTACAGTTTACTGATGTCCTAAGAGGAACTAAGAAACCAGTTTATGACAGAGTCAAACTCACTACAAGGGATATCAGAGTGAGGTTTAGCCTGTTAGAAATAGTGAATAGCAAATGAGTGACTACTGAGTGTAAATGACTCCTGAAGTTCCAGGAAAGAGAAGACAAGTAGCTTCTGTGTGGTATAATACAGAAGGAGGAAAACAACAGAAAATTTCAATGTGTGGTACTACAAAGTTACATAAGCATGGGCTAGAAATACCATTCCCTTACAGCAGAATCCCAAGTGGATAGGAGAAGGACAAAACTGCTTTTCTCAAGCCCAGGCAAAAGGATCTCACCAACTGAATGGTTGAGAAGACCAAGGTGATGCTTCAGAACTCTTAAGTGGATGGAAATGCAGCTAATGACTGTACCTTAGAAGTGCTGCATAGAAAGAACTGGGAGATGTAAGCTAGATGAAAATCTGGAGAGAGCATCTAACTTCAATATTCTGCTACGATATTTTCTAAACCAAAATATTTTTGCAGGTTTGAGAAAAACAAATGAATGTTGTTTAATCCTTATTTTATAATAAACTTATGGATGTCCTTCCTACAAAACTGTGGGGATGTCTATACACAAGACATTAAAATAAAGCATCAAATGCACTGAAGGAAAAATCTAAATAGTACTTTGTTTTCCCTTTCACTCTAAAAGAACCTCAACTTCAATTCATTCTGTTTCATGCCGACCCAAATGGATTAAAAAATACTCTGCTTGTTAGTTATGAACTGGAAAATCCTAATATAAGAGAAAGTGAAACATTAAGAAGGAAAATTAAGCAGAGTAGAAAACAGAATGATGTTACAAAAGATTAAACAACATAAACTAAAGTATACTTTCTGTGGGTATAACAAGGAAGAAAACAGAGGATTTAGGGACAAGTATATAAAAGACCTGAGGAAAGGGGGAGAGCAAGGTTGCATTTTGTCAGTTTTCTTCTACAAGAAAACGAAAATTTTATGAGGAAGAGAAGAAACCGGAATCAGGGATCATAAGAGACAGCTGAGATCATCTGGGCTCAGATCAACAACTAAAAAAAGACTTTCCGTTGCAGGGCAAAGTTAAAAGAGATCCTGAGTATTATTAGGTATCTTCTCAAAAGTATTTTCTCCAGCACAGTTTATTGTTCAGAGTTTATTGTGGAAATACATTCATTGTTTTAAGGAAGATATTCTACGATAATGACATCTGTGGGTAAGTAACCTGACTTTGTGTTAAGTCATGGGCTGCACTAGAACTGGGAATAGCAGCTTTAATAAAGTTTCTTTTTAAAGGGGTTTTTTTTTTTTTTCTGTTTACACAAGTCAGAATTCTGGAAGAGCACTATCTCATCAAGAAAAACGCCAGACAAGAAGTTATGCTTTTACCTGCTCAAAATACAACCTTCAAAATCAAATGCTAAATTGTAAAATATTAACACTGGAATTGCTCATTGGTACAGTATGAATATAGATGGAGCTTCAATGACAACATTATGGTGCAACCAGATGCTTTTCATCTCCATGTAGGTCTGCATTCAATCTGTCTGTAAAGCCATCCCTAGCCCACTTTGATACTGTTGCTTCCCTGTGGGAAACTTAAGATTCAGACCAAAAGTTACTATTTGTTTGAATTAATGTCTATGAAAGTTTATTTTCATAACCTTCCCTCTCATCCTCTATAAACACTGTGTGTAATTTAACAAGCAAGGAAAAGGACTAAGGTTCTGTAAGAACAAAGGCTTTTCAAGGTCAGTGAAGCACCAGAAGAGATGCTAGAAGCCTAGTGAGAACTGTCACAAAACCTTGTATATGGATTTTCAGGAACTTAGATGAACTGTCAGAGTGTTGCTGATCTGCCCACAGTGCAAGAAACTGTCTCTTGAGGTTGTCTAGGATACTAATACTAAATCCTGAACCTTTTTTGTCAATTAAGCCATAAATACATTATTAACAGTAAGCACTGAAAAAAAAAAAAAAAAAAAAAAGTGTATTCCAAATATTTGGTTCATATATCTGTCTTACTGCAGTAAATAAAAAGTGTTTGAGCTTTTGAATTGTCTAACATAAAGCTGTGTGCAAAGGACCTAAACCTTCCCATATACACCACAGGTTAGTACTTTGTAATAAAATTAGTCTGATTTTATTTGATCAACACTTACAAGAATTGCTGCTTTCCACTGGATTGTAAAAGTAGTATGTGTCATATTCTACAAAAACTTAATTACTAATTCTCCAAACTATTGTCCTTGATGACTTCTTTGCATATATTATCTGGGGAAGAGACATTACTTCTTAATAAAGATATAATAAAAACATTCCCATTACGCAGGCTTTGTATTTCGTACGTTCCCTTTGTACCAAAGTTGGCAATCAAAAAAAGAACTCTTCTTTCCCCCTCATACCAATGGACATGAACACATAGAATGTATGGCATCAGACTTCAACCCCTGAGAAGCATCTTCAATAGTGTTTTTCTCTCCCCTCTTACAACATAGACAATCATCTATTTGCATCCACAGTAATATATGTAAGATGTGTTTATTTGTCTTCCTTCCCCACAATTCCATGGAAACACTGTATTTGTTACTTACATATTCATCTCCTACTGTTATTTTTCTATATCCTGAAGTTCTGCTTATAAATTCTGCTCTTAAGCCAACTGGAGTTAATGACAGGGAATAATGTGGCCATGCTCTGAAAGCAGTTAAAAAGTTCATTTTTCTCAATGCACAGGTTAAAATCACTTCTCTGTAGGCTTACGAAACAAGAGCATCTGATTCTTTTGGCTTTTCAAAAGATACACAGAGTAGATGAAACCTTGCTGACAGTCCTTCAGCAACAAAAATCTGATTCACAGCATGTTACTTGTCAAAATGTCTCTCTCCAATTTTAAATGTTAATGTTATACCACTAATCTCTTAAAGAACTTTTTTTTGCACATTACTTTTTCTACTTCTAGATCAATACAACTGAGAGGTTAGGGAAGGAAACGTGAATCCCAGCAGGCAAAGGAGAGCCCTGGGTCCAGGTCTCCAACAGTTTTTAGATGAAAGCATTCATCTCTCTCAATCACCACCCCAGGGTTGAACCCTGAAGCTCCCATTCCCTTCTGAGCTTGCTGAGGTGAGGAGAGCACCCAAGCCCCAAATGGGCTCCAGAGCAGCTCTCAAGAGGGGAAAACCAAATCTAGGGGCTCCACACCCTTCATTAGGGCCTTCAGCACCAGACACTTTGTAAAAACACGTTTCAAAGCTAAAATGGTGTTGAAAAAATATCAAGATCATTCCTGGGAAAGAGAACTTTAACCACCTGATGAACTTAGCCCTGAATATTGAGGGATGCAAAATAATTAGGAATGTCAAAGTTAAAAGCCAGCTGTCCTGTAAAATTAGGAGAACACATAGTTATCAGCATTTTGCTTTAAATTTATACCCTGAACTTGCAAAACATTGAAACATATAGCTTTAAGCATCTCACAAAGATTCAAGTTTAGGAAAGTATCATTATCTATGACAGGTAATTATTTGGGGTTTTTTTGCTTAATAGCTTCCTTGAAGCATGTTCCAATTAAGTATAAAGTGCATTTTTATTCATGTACTTAACACTTTACAGCATTACTAAGTCAACTTAAATCACAAACATGAAGCTAAATAGTCTAATATTCTTTCCATTATGCAACTTGATCTTAGGGGAAAAAAACCCCATTCATTTTGGGTAAAATGGCATGCTTTAAATATTACCAGGACTTCCTAGTCAAAAATTCCAGTTTTAGCAAATAAATCCACTCAGCATTGGTGGTATACACATCAAATATGGGTTGTTTTGATTATTAAATAATATTAATGTAGTTGAAAATCAGATTATGTGAAATGATACTATTCCCATTTCTCATCAAAAGCTTCTGCTCTACCCTATTTTTTACTCTCAAGAGAGAAAAACTTCTGGATGCAGGATCCTAAAAACACATTGTTTTCACACAGATAGAACACTGAGAAATTGAGCTCAAATTAAAATTCTTTGATTTACTAGATTCAAAGGATTGAAACCTTAAAAATTCTATACAGAGCTTTAATTTACCACAGACACTACAACAAACTTCCTAAGATATATTATGATACCAGACAAATTTCCATTTCAAAATAATTTAAAATAATTTGTCAAAAAAATTAAATCTTTGTGAGATTTCTAATAAGAATACTATATTTATAAGGAAATGCTTGGTTTCAAATTTAAGATACTATAATTAGCAGTAATATTAAAATAACAAAATAAAATTTACATATTCTTAATAATGGCAAATCAGCACTCAACTTTTCTGAAAGATTTTGAATGAGTTCACAGGAAGATTTCTGTGTTGTTTCATGAGAATTTGCTATTGGTACTTTGTGCCTATTTTTTTTTTAATTATCAGCTCTGCAGAACAAAACATTAATTTTCTACTGAAAGGGAAACATTTTAAGATGACAAAAGGTCACCTGGTTGTTCCACAGACATAATGGGCGTGAAATTTTCAGAGCAAACCCAAGCAGCAGTTGGAGGAGGCAATTGGAAATGAACCTACAGTGGAATTTACAGCATTTGCAGAAGTACTGTTTTTACACTGCAGAAGTCTAGCAGCTTTTTATACAGCCATGGGCCACGGGAGGAAAAGAGGCAAGAGGGCTTTTATTATCCAATTCTGTTTTCTGTGATAAGACAGCTACATAAAGGAACATTCAAGCACTAAAAGCTGTTAGGTATTTGTGTTAGCAATTTAGGCAAAAACATCTGACACAAAATGCAGACATTTTACCTGAATTCCTGATGAAGCTACACTAACAGCTCCCACCCAGATCCACTCACACCTCCCCCTCTCTTTATTCTCTGTCAAATATGTAAGAGCATGGAGATGTTACTGTGGGACAGCTTCCAAGACCACAGACTTCTTTAAATGACAATGTTCTGTCCAGCTGCATTGAGTCTATGCTCATTGGGGAGATCAATGGCAAATAATTTCATTTTTCTCTTGATTACACCCTTTCAGTCTGGGAAAAGAGACCAATTCAGCAATCAAACAGTAAGCACAATTTCTGAGTAGTCAATCTATGGATTGGTATTTCATTTCATAAACATACATGCAATTATTTTTCACAATGAACAAACCCGTATCATTAACTGTACATTTAGAATGTATTTGTCAGGTAAACCCTTTGTGATTAACAATTGCAAGTGGTGCCCTTTTGATTTGCTCAGGTCACCTTTAATCTCATGATCAGAGGACCACCAGGTGTTTCCAGTCAGAAGAGATCTGCTTCAGTCCTTAGAGCTATCTTACACACAAAAAAGAAAGGAAAAAGATAAACTGGATTCTCCTGGGGCCAGCTGACATCTGATTAAGCCCAACAGAAAGACAGGAGCTGTGAAAGATTCAGCTCAAGGTCAAATGATACAAAGGGCAAACCTGACAAGAGGCTGACACACTACAACTAAAAGGATGCCTTGCTAAAGGCACCCTGTGAACAGAAATGCTTATCTGATTCCAAATACAGGCTGCTTGAATATACAAAAGAAGTGATTACCTGAAGATCCTCAAGTCTGAAATGAAGAATGCTAATGAAGAAGATTTATGTTATACTGCAAAGCCCACCAGAGTAATATGAAGAATCATCCAGTAAATAAATCAAAAACTAATTCAAAAGTTCCACAACCACATACGTTATGAATTTGCAGACTAGGTGACTCCATCTGTTTGTGCAAAATCTCTGATTAGGACTTCCCTCAGTGGAAATAAATCAAAGAAAAATGGTGCACACGCTTTTGCTGAAGGGTGCTAAAAACAGCAAATAGACATAATTCTGTGGTTTGTCCTTCCCTAGTTTTCTTGAAATACAGTAACAAGCATGAGAAGATATTTGTGTGCACATACGTATGCAAACAAGAAGAGTCAAAATTATAAGAAAATATTTGGGAAATTCAAGATCTCTAAGGGAACCAGAAATTTCACTTGGATTGATAAGTTAAGGAATGTACCTCCACTGAAAGAGTTGCTTGAGGAAGGTTTAAGCAGCAGCTCATAGTCTTCAAAAGTGGAAATTTCATACGAGGGATGACCTCCATAATCTTAACTTTTAAATTCTAAAAAGTCACTTCTGGGAAATTTGCAGTATCATTATTTTTCTTACTGCTCTAAGAAATCACAATCCAGGTTGGGAGACCATACCTCTACTACAGAGAATGATACAATCTCACAGTTACCTCACTTTTTTAGCTCTATGTATTGATAAAGTCTTTCTTTTTTTTTTTTTTTTTTTAAGATGATCAAAACAAGACAATATGTTTGCCACTGACGTGGCTTTTCTGACTAAGTGTATTGCTCAAGAGGATTATTTTGAGTTAATCTATAACAGTCAGTCAGAGCCTGTCATTTGACTGAAGGAACTTTAGAGACTGAAAAGCATCATTGTACACTCTAAAGTAATACCATGTCTGAAGCATAGCTTCCATTAGTTGCAAATATCAAAGATTGTAGGGACCAAGTTGACTAAGCAACTTCTTTGAAGCGATTCATTAATTGAAGGCAAAGCATGCCTGTTGTTAAATTGTTACTTTACCCTAACCCTACATTCAGGGTTACACTAATAGATCTGGCTACCCATGTAGGAACTCGTTTCCCATCTGTGTATTGGCAAGGGGGTTGAAAGTCAATTTTTTTACCCCCAGCCACAAACACAGAGAAGACAATGGGTGCTGGTTGTCGATACTGACACGAAATGTTACATGAGCTGCCAAACACAGGGAGAATGCTTTGTCTGCCAAGTACTGCCAAGTTCTCCTGCAGCCTCACTCCCTGCCTCATTACCACCATCTTCCAATCACCTAGTAACTTCCTTCAAAGAAATCGGCAGGAGTCCTCTTTCTTATTGTATCAAAGGATCAATTCTGATTTTCTGTGTATTCCTACCACTAACTCAGATGAATTGAGTAAGTTATTCCTGAGATAAAATGTGCTCAGGGCTTAAACATAATTATCCCTTACTCTGATGGACATAATTTATGCAAGCTAACTAAGAGCATTTATATATCATCACATAGGAAGTCTTCGTTTTAGGTAGAATTCCAGCTAAAATACTAAGAACAAAATATTTTGTCTTTTTGTTTCTTCTCTAGACAAGTGTTAGTCATTTTTCTTATTAGCAGCTTGAAGTATCATAGAGGCATTTACTAAAGCTCTGTTTATACATATGAATTTTAGTATTTAGCCTTCCAAATACAAACCTGGATAGATCATGCCATAAGAACACAGTAGTAAAGTCACTAGTAGCTACTCCTCTACTCTGCACAAAACCTGACAGCTTGCCTCTATAATGGACAAGAATTCAGAAAAAATAAATGCCACTCTGAAAGCCTTTATTCCTGCAAAGTTTATGAGCTGATAAACATTACAAGGATTACTGAAGACATGCCACACATAAAGGGCAACATGAAATTAAGGCCTTAAGCACAGTGCATTTAGTGTACACTAAATGATTAACCATTGTCCTCATAGTGGAGAGAGTGCATGTGTGTGTGCAGGAGCGAGCATCTTTATACACTGCATGCATAAATGCCTTCACTCAGAAAACCTGATTAAAATAATTATCCAGATCCTCTGGATCTTTATAGTAAAGATGTACAAAATAATCTTTTAAACACCTATGATTGCTTTCACCGTCGGTCCTTTGTTATGGGGATCACACTGGGAGTTCAGGATGTTAGAAATGGAGAATGCTACAGAAAGAAAGAGAAATACATTGAATTCTTCCCAGTAAACACCTAGTAATTTGATGATACATAATGAATGATTACTAGATTTGCTTAGCAGCAAGAGGGATGTTTGGGTCACCCAAACAGTATTTCCCAAATCAATCACAAAATAAAAACCATGATTGATTGTTGTTATTACAGACCAAAAAGCAACCTATGGGATGGCGAAGGGGATTACGCATGTTTCTTTGATCTTTTCCAAACAGATTTCACTCAATAAACTGCTTATATGTTTTTATAATCACATCATACTAGAGGCTGTTTTTCACTGTCAGGAAAATTTCTCTGGGTGAGAACGAAGAGTAACTAAAAACAGGTCCACAGGGATTTCCTGAGGAGGAATAAACAGCTTTTCTAAACTCCAAGATGGGTGAAGAAAAATTTCTCTTCTGCTGTACTGAAGGGAAAATTTCTCTGAAAGCATCAACAAATATCTTCCTACACAAACTGTACTCTGACAAAACCACAATGTACACCCCTGCTATTAAACATTTGATGCAAAGGACAATTTCCATTAAATCTGAAAGGAACACCGTCTCAGAGAACAGTGACAATTGCATTCTGGCCAACTCATATTGGTTTCACTGCTTCCTCCTCACTCAAACAGGGACTGAACTTGTGAGAAAACGTGTGATAAATAAGGGGGCTGAGGAGGAATTCCCTGTTACGTGGGAGAACTGCAGCAACACAGGGCTGTAAAAGACAAATGGCAACAGGACTGGGGATAATAGCTGCTAATGCAAGAGATTATACACAATGTGGGAAGCAGAGAAACGGGGTGAAATCCTGGGTGAAAACGGTATTTTGTGAACGTATTTGTAAATTTGAAGCCACATGTAGCTTTGAAACCCATTTAAGGAATATACTAGTATCATGTCCTCACCACAACATGCACTTGTTCACTTTTTAACCATTACCAGAGACTTGCAGGCCCCACTCACATCAACATGTCACTATGTTTGAAAGACACTGAACTTGCTGATCCACCTTTAGTCAGATTCCCTTGTGTAGAGCTTTAAGGTATCACTGAAAAAATACTGAACTTCACAGGATACAAACTGTTCTTACACAATCAGAAGGCATATGATTAGCTAATAAAATACATTAATATAATATCAGGAACAGACAGAGGGAAATAAAATACATTTCTGCAGAAGAGATTAGCATAGATATTTCAATGGATTAGGAAGTTTCAGTGACAGAAGGTATATTTAATATATAAAATCCATATAATGAGAAGCAGTTGAAAAAATAGGACAACTGTCATGTGTCCAAGAAATATCTTCATAAAAAAGCTGTCACACATAAACACTTGTCAGCAACAAAACCCTCTGCAACTGAACAAGGCAAATTTAATTCTGAATATACAATGTGCTTCATCGTGGATCTTATAATTACTAATATCCTTGAGCAACTGCATATCTCCAAATTCAAACAGCACTTACCTTTTCCTGTTAAATAAATCCTGCCTGACATTTATGATTAGTTGTACATAAAGACTGTTGGTTTATTCTAGCAAAAGGACAGTTAAAAAGGAATACAATCAGTGTGTATAAATACACCCAGAGGCAAACACCTGAGCAGGGTAGGAACTAATTAAGCTCAAGGCCAGTGTTGGCAGAAGAGCAAATGGTAATAACTTGGCCATGAAGGAATTCAGGTTGCAAACAAAACAACCCGATGTTTTCAGATGAAAATTCACAATTTTGTGATCAGGATGACCTGGCTGTTTTTGAGTAACCTGGGCTTGAGCTCAAGAGCCCAAGGATGCCCCTCACTTCCAGTCATACATACTAAAAACACAATGAATTTTAACATTCTTGCAAAACCAATAGGTGTTAAATCCTGCAATAAATCTGCTCACTGGAAATATATAATATTGGCTGTAAATGATAAGATAAAAATACCTATAAACTCAGAAGTGAATGAATTCCCAAAGGTTTAAAAACTGATTTGCGTAGTTCCAAAAGACCATGGATCCTCATTCAAGCTATCACAACTCTGAAGGATCCTTTCCAGCAACAGGTAGAGCTGCTTTAATCCTGGTACAACATCAATCTCTGGAAGATTCCCTCACTTTCTACCAATATTCCTTATTGTTGTTCCAACCCCCAAAAACTGAGGAGCAAAAAATGCTGACACACCATGCTGTACCATAACAGAAAATAAGGAACAACCTCATCACCTTTCCTGCCTTATGGAACTTGTTTTTATTCTGCCTATCACAAAACCTAAGAAAGTAATACTGAAGAATAACCAGTGCACATATGGGATACACCAATCAATCACAAACCTGGCCCATTCACTGCCCTTTTTCACCGACTTTAGTAGATTTTATACACAAACCTATTGAAAACAATACAAATTAAGCAAGTACCTTTAGAATATTCAGTGTTCTGGGTCATGGGGTGCTTTTTTTCCAGGCTGGAAAACGAGCAAACTTTTCACTAAGGAATTTTGCTCTGGTCAGGTGAACCATCTCATCCTTAGATTGGGCTGATTTGTGCTTCTTAAGGAACCATGAGAAATCTGCTCTAGTCAGTTGGTCCTCCACCAGATCCATGATTTAACCTCAACTTTTACTAATAAATATATATATTCGGTCATTAAATACAACAGCCTTTTATTTTGAGTCTTTGGCAATACTCATGTTCACCAGAAATGCCATTTTGATCCATCCAAACTTTTTTTCAAAGTGCAGAACAAATTAATTGCTTTGCTTCACCTAAAAAAAATATTTTCCTTTCTTTCCCTTCTCCCCTTCTTTTTCTTTTGTGGGTTTTTTTACAAAAAAACCCCACAAAATACATACAATGACCAAATATGGATGTCCTTGATAATAATCTTTTTTTTTTCCCAAAAAATACATCTGTAATATAGAACACATGCAACTCTTAAGCAAGGAACACTCAAGCACTCCTAGTGTAGGATGCTCAGACCACCAGACCACAGCATGACATTCTCTTTCTGGACAAAGCATACTTAAATTCTTACAAAAACAAAAGTTTAATGATTTTCTGTGTTTATTACTAATGATACCTATGTTTATCCTTAATTATCGCTCCTTTTCTTTATTAAAAATATTATTTGGAGGACAAATAATTTCATTCATCAGATAGATAGTTGTGTTTTTTATAGAAAAAATCCTTTTCTGTTTCAACAACTTTTCACTTCAGACTGAACCAGAAATCAATTATTTCCAAGGTTCTAATGTGAAGTTATTAAAAATGGCTTTATACTCACAAAATTCCTCTTTCCTATCTTTCTTTCTTTCAAGGAAAATACCTATTTGCAACCAAGACTTAATTGCAACAGATGGAAGACATTTGCTAGTACAGCTTCTTTTTTCTTTCACTCTGGTATGTTTTTCTCTTTAAATTGAAGTGCTGCAGGTGGTAAAGATAATACTATTACATACATATACACATCTATATGCATGGATACATACATTCACCACTATATTCCTATTTATGGACCGGAAATTTCTAAGCAATTAAAAGGAAAAATATGGACAGCTTTTGCAGGTGGAAAGGGAATGTATGTAGAGAAGCTCTAAGGAAATTTTCATTGTGCTAATGCAGTGCTATGACTGTTCAAAAAACTGAGTGGATGTGATGACTCTATAAATATATACACTATTCTTATTCAGAATTCAGGACACTGTATCTCACTGCATTCTTATTCTGCCTCATTTAATACTCACAGGCAGACTGTAAGAAGGTTCCAGTATCACTGGCACTGACATCTTCCCTTGAAGATTCAATTTTGTCAAGTAAAAAATCTTTTCTCCCACAACCCTCTCTTTTTTCATGCGCCGCACGCTGTACAGGCGGAAGCGAACGGCGTAATTCCCAATCATCTCCGACTCGACGTGATGAAATTTGAATGTCTCTGTGAAGACAGGGCACGGGCCCCGCTGGATGCTGGTTTTTGCTCTCTGCTTCTTTATGGGGAGAAGAACTAGGTGTACTTGCCACGAGCTCCCACCTGTCCTGCTGTATGTTGGAATGTCTGTGACAGCTGTCACTGTCACCAAAAGCTTCTGTTCCTGTGAGTCATAGTCAAAAGTCACATCCAGTGTGCCGTATTTAGCTACTGGCTCAGGATCAAAAGGTTTAGGAAGCTGTGAAGATGATCCCCGAGCTGACATATCCTGAAGAAGAAGAGAAAAAAAAGCCAATTTATTTATTTATTTATTGTATCCTATTATTAAATCTAGCATGGGAATATATGGTTTACTCTAGACAATATGAAGGCACTATGATCTTTTTGTTCATTTCATAAACAAGGCTATCAAGCACTGAAAGCCCAAAGAGATGGCTGACTGGCAGTCAAGATGAAATCAAGACTTTACCTGGCCAATACCACCAAAAGCCAGGAGCCAATCAGTCTGAACTCAGATTGAATTAAGCTGTAATGATCTCTTCTTGTGTGCCACACGTGTTAAAAAGGATATACATCTTTTAAAAGATAAAACCACCTCATTTCACGTATTTTACACACATATTTTAAAGTTCAGGTATTACATTACAGGTAATACATTACAGTTATTACAAGAGACAGCTAATGATTGAGAGCACAGTGAGATGCCAGCACAAATACAGGAATTACAAACCCACTTGCACACACAGTTCCTGTTGCAGTCCACAAGAGTTATATGAATATGCCAAAATTTATCGTAGAAACATAGAATCACAGAAGATTTGGGGTTGGAAGAGACCTTAAGGATCTTTTAGTTCCAAGCCCTCTGCTATGGCCAAGGATGTCACTATTGTGGCTTTATTCATATAATTTAACTGTAACTGTAGGAGATGTATCTGTTTTGAACTCATCTTCTGAACTCTCTATAAACTACATCAGTCCTAAAATTGCATTTTAAACTGGAAATTCAGATGGTTTACTGTCACCTCAAGTTTCAAATAACATACTGATCCTCTATAAAGTTACAACAGCCAGTTTGATAGGGATACTGAAACAGAAAATATTTACAAATACTGGTCAACCCACTGTTCATCCAATAAATTATTCCAAGTATGTAAACCAAAGGTATTTCAAGTGTGTCTTTATATTATCAAAGATAAGCTTGTTCACATGAACAAATAGATGCCAAAACAAAGAATTCTGGGCTAAGAAATGTTCTTATTTTAAGCTGGCTGCCATACAGCTGTGGGAATGCATTCCTCTAAAGGCTTCACTCCTGAAGCTTTGAGTGGCTATAAAAAAAGTTGGCAGCATTCTCAGTTCTTACTGAATATGCTTACATTAATGACTGGAGTGACACAAAATGGGAAGGCCTTGCAGCTGGGCCTTCCAGACCTTGCACCAACACCCCAGGTACACAACATCAACTTACCAAAAGGGCGTCTTAGACAGAAACATCAGGACTGCACTCTATCACGCACTTCAAAACTTCTGATAGCAACAAAAGACAAATTTGTACCAAAAAAGCTTCTTCTGCACATGGCATCACTAATTAGACTTACCCATAGATGTCAGTGCAGTAACTGGTTGTTAAAGGCATTTCAATGAAATATATGTCAGAAAAGATGATTTCTTCACAGAAAAAAAATACGTATCTTTCATTACAATTTATAGCAGAAAAATAAGAACATTAAGTGGCCCAAATCACTATACCACATCAACAATTGACAAAAAAACCTTTGTAAATTTTTTTTCCCATAAAACTTGTTTTACATTATGGGGTGTTCATTTCGAAAAAGCATTAACAGAACTTTCATTTCGGTTGTCTGAAAAATCATGTGGAAGAATTCTGACAACAGTCCTTACAGCATGATGAAATTTTCTGACTGGTTTAAAATGGTTTAAAAATTAATTCACTCTTCCTGGGAGCTGGTTTGAAAGTTAAGGTGCCATAAAGATAACTACAGCAATCTGAACAATCTGAAATCATATTGTCATCTTTTCTGACAAACTATTTTTTTTTTTTTAATTGAATTGAGCTGCAGTATTAGTGCCTGTATAACTGTGTATTGATCTTTAGATTACAAAAGTGCTCCACCACACTCGACTCTTTTCATTTACCTCTGGACTAAGAACTGCTGTGCTATCACTGGGAACATCCTCTTCGTATCCTTTGTTATGAAAGCTTTCTATTTCGTGTCCCGTGCTTCCCTCACTTGGGCACTTATACGAACATCTTGGGCTGTTGCTACACTGGGAGTATTCACACTTGCTGTCTCCGACCTCGGAAGGGGTACAGGACAGGTGAGGAGAACCGCTGTCATCCTGGTAGGGAGGCGGCTGCAGCTCATCCAGCGGAGGTGTTCTTCTCATCCTCTGAATGCAGTTCGCTGAGAATAAGTGAAAATGCTTTACTTACACTCTGATTATTCACTGCTCAAACAGTTCTGTGGAAAATGTGAATCTAAATGCCTGGACAGAGAAACCTATGTGCGTCTTTTTTTTTTTTTTTTTTTTTTTTTAGCTACATTTCAAATCAGATGAAAAATACTACTGAAAAAAAATTTGTTAAAAATGGAAATGAGTGATCTCTCAGATGAAAGAAATTTAGATAAAAGCAAAGTTTTAAGTGTGTAGCCAGAATGGATTGTGCAAACTACACGTAAATAAATATAGCACGGATATGACATGACAAAAATTCTAGGCTTGAATTTCAGGGATGCTTACCTTGCAAAAACCCTTGGATATCTTAAGTCAGATTCTGTGCAGATGGAATGTAGGGCAATTATGGAAACAAAATGCACTCCCTAAAGCCATGATATCAGACTGATTACCTCCCATGCAGTTGCCCACCAGGGAGATACTAAATTAAACTCTGAAGACAAGTAAGGTACTAATAAAGGCAACTTTTCACACAAGTGAACTCTGCTCACCAGTGAATTTAAAAAGTGAAGCAGTGTCTCATATTCTTTATTACTTGTTAAGGACAGCTAAAGGGTACGTATCCAGTGTCTGGAAGTTACACACTACCTCTAGTCACTAAAGACAGTGGAAAAAGGATCATGAGCAATCTTGTGCTTGGGATGAATACTTGATGCTGACCATCTTTGCTTTTCACACTAGATAGATGGATACAAATGTGGTTATACATCTCCTCAGAAATTAAACCGGATGCATGGCTACAGACACAGAAAGTTAATTCAAAGTAATTACATTTCAGTTTTTTATCTCATACTATGCAACGTTGCACAGTTGAACAGAATTGGGAAAAGACAGCAAGGTGTGCAGCAGCTGAAATGAAAGGAATATCAAGGACAGGTAAAGAACTGTCTCATATTTCATTTACATTTTCTGTAGAGGTTTCAATGAAGATTTCAATGCCCCTGACATAAAGAATTACCCTATATATAAAAATTTCAAAGCAAAAATGCTTTTTGGTGTCAAACATACTATTCACTCACAGAAAAAAACCTACCAAACAAGCAAGTTAGAGAAAGTATTAACTGGGGAATGCAGGGCTCTTCTCTATTTCAACAGCTTCGAAAAGAACCATGGCAAACAAGTAATTAAAACACTCAAGATGAAACCACTGTCAGGAACCCTCTCATCTCCGATAATGGCAGAGCCAGCCTGCCATTCAGAGTGATTCAAAAACACTGTTCTAGCACTCCTGCAAAAGGACTTCTGCTGTTAAAGAGCCAGTGCCACTAACTCTTGGAAGTCCAGTCCCACAGGGCTGTAATACAAAACAGGCAGCAGGGAATCATATTCTTGAATTGTAATCATCTGTCTAGCAGATAAACATAAAACCTTACCTATGAATATTAGACAGCTTGCACCCATGAAACTAGATAGATGTGATTTTAGAATCTAAACTGATACTTTAATAATAGACAACAAATGGCATTAAATGAGACAGTAACCACCTGGCAGCCCTGAATTTCTTTCTGTTCACTTGTCATGAAGTCTGCTAAGAATTTTTAATGCCCAGCTTTTCTATAGTCTAATGAAATGAAAGTGTGTCCAGGTAACTATCAAGACCATTATTGTCTTACATGAGTAAATAAATGACTGTGTGACTCACTTTTTCCACTTTGATGAACTCCATTTTATGTCCCTATGGGAAAACTGCACAGGCTGTGTGACAGAAAAGGTGCTTTTAATGTAGGCGTGGAAGAAGTAAAGACAAATTTTTTATTTACCAGCTGTGATTCAAAAATCTCAGAAAAAGCTAAAGCACTGGGGCAGGTTTCAACTAAATACTTTTCAAATTGCATGTAAAACAGCATTTACATTCTAAAAATAAATTTCTGGGATTAAAAATCTAGGGATACCTCTGTCTAGAGAGGTATAAACTGGTTTTGAACAACAGTTTTCTCTACATAAAAAGATATCTATGCTTTCAAATTAATTCTCAAGGTGAATATGTCTGATTTTAATTTTCCCCTCCCCACAGTAAATGATGCAATAAAATGATTTTTTTTTGTTATGGTTCTTTGAAAACCATGAAGATTTGAATTCCATTGAGACATTCTAGTGACTGATGATAGCAAAGCCAAATGATATCACAGACACTAGTGAATACAGCAATACTAAATATCTGATCCGCCTATTTTCCTTAAAAATTACTCAGAAGTAGTGACTAACTTTGACAATCTAACAAAATTGTGGCTATGTATCAAAGTTTAAAACACAAAACCACTGCCAGTGCTTGCTGGTTTATCACTAATTGTATTGGAGAAAAACATTTGGAGCTGAAAGGCAAGATGAGCTGAAGTGTGTGCATATTTACACATGAAACCCCTGTGTGTTACATATTTGTACCTTTTATTTAAGGTTGTAAACATAGTATACAGCTATGTATACCTCTGTACTGTGACAAAGCCAAAGAATACCTCCCAAAGACCTCCCAAATACTGAACATGGCTAATAACATCTGCTAAAGGTGTACAAGCAAATGGTTACACTGAAATTAATCATTGCATTGCTTCTATGCAAGTTTCAAATCCCATAGAAAATACTTTTAATAACTTTGTTTGTAAATGAAATTAATCATATTAAATATATTAAATGACCACATCACCTTGGACTAGATAGACAGGGTGTAAAACAAGCCAACATACGTCCCAAAAGTGGAGAGAGAATTCCAATTACAGAGAAATCAAATCAGGTTTAGTCTGAGGTTCCTACCAGCCAGAAAATAGCACAACAGAGAAAAGACAAATAAAGACCTCACATTCAGTGCTCCACCCAAAGTATGTGAAAATACTTGGCATTCTCATGATATGAATGAAACTAAATTTGTTTAGCAACGAGTATTTGATAAATTCTAAATTGAGAATAGTGTATTGGTGTCAATAGGAAGATTTGAATAAATGCATTTTAAAGGGGTAACTGCTTTAATAAAAGTTTTCATCCTCCTTTAGCTGGCTGGGAAAACACTCAGTGGGGATAGTAAGCAACTTGCTTAATAGCTGAAGAAACCAGAACCATAAATGAAATACCTGACAAACCTAAGCAGATTAGCATTTTGCTGGTACACCAGAAGTTACAGCATGTAAACTGTCATTAGCACATTTAAGTCCGAAGTAAATAAATATCTTCTTTTTAGTACTGCTTGTTAAACAGTGAGGGGTCATCTGTTTTCATAAGCCCCCTTAGGCCAGATTGCAAGTCAAAGGGGGATGATACATACCTTGCCATCAGCCTCAAGAGACTGGCAAGTTAAATCTGACACAGCAACCTAGGCCAAACTGAGCATTCCTGGAACATACAACTGATAACTATGCGAAAATCCAGAAAATGTTCAGTCATTTTGCTGGGGGAAATCAAAGTTTAAAGATGCAGAAGTTTATCATGAGTGTTACCGATACGGCACAAAGCGGGGCCCGGTGCGATTGAACAGCACGGCTGTTACACTCCAGCTCGCTTGGTCCATTGCTCACAGAACACCAATGTGGTGGGTGGCAAAATGGTGATTTATTGAAACTTGCACAGAGTTTTTATAACTTTTGCTACTAAAACTCTACTTGTCTGTTTGGGTCATCTTTCATATGTGATTGGTTGACTTAGCAGGCTTACCAATGGAAAAGCCTAACTTTATCACCTACCCGTGAAATTTTTGTTGGATTGTTTGGGGGTTATGAAAATTGGGGTGTTTTATGGGTTAGTGGAGGGTTTTATGTGATTTTGTTGTAATTTGTGGTTAATTAATTTAAGGAGGGTAGTTATTTGAGGTTTAAGTAAGGGTTATTGTTTTATTTATATTGGGTTGGACGATTTTTATGTCAACTTGATTGGCAAGTATGGGTGTACAGCAGTGGCTTTCAGGGTAAATTTGTCACTTTGACTTTCAGTAGGGATAGGGCATTTTTCTCTAGCAAAGGTGGGATTCTTGATATGACAAACGGGTACAGAGTGATGGATTTTTCATGCTTTCTTTCAGTGAAGAGTGTTATTGCGATTAGCTGAGTGTTTTTTTGGGTTCGAGACAACTCCTCGACTCTACTCACGGTGGGGGCTTCTTTTAGTTCTCAGCTTGGGGGCTATTTCGCTTCTGGAATCACTGAAACGTTTGCTCTAGTATCTAAGAGAAAGGGGAGACTAATAGCACAGTTAGTATTTTTTAAAAGTTTCCAGTGGGGCACAGAAGGATTATAAAGAGTGCAGATTCTCCAGATTATTGGGGGGTTGTTGGTGCATTTTACGGCCAGGGCTACTCAGGGGTTTTGGTTCCAGGGGGTGGCGCTTGTGTAGCAGAGTTTGGCTGGGTTACCTGATGAGCTGGAAAGTTGGTCATTTCTTGTGGAGGCGGTGGGTTTGGGAGATGGGTTTGCACAGTTGAGTTGTCTCACTCCCCAGGTGGGGGGTGGGTTGACAAAGTTGGGCCGCCTCGCATTCCAAGTGGGAGAAGGCCGTGTGCGGCCCTGCTGCTCATAAGAAATGCTTTAGGTTTTCAGCTACTGCTTAAAATTGCTTCTTTCAATGCTGCTCATTTCTCCTCTCTGTTCCGGTCTCTCATGGACCATGCCAGGCTGCACATTTCACCATGCAGCTGGTGATGTCCTTTTCCCATGTTTACACTGTTTGGACTTTCCTATAGTAATTATTTTTTCCCAGAGGTTCATAGCAGCAGCAGCACCAACCCAGCCTCCCTTAGCCCATATTTCCTGAGTAATTCCAAGAACACCCATCTCATGAAAAAAGAAACAACCCTTGTGCCTTTAACTCCCCTGTCTCATAAGCCATCATTAAGTACACTTCTGCAGCTTCGAGTTTCTCATGTACAGTACTTCCTTAAAAATTCACACTGTTGTGGGAGGCAACAGTACCACAACAACCCTATTGGAATCTAGCTTCCAGTTCCTTTAAAATAAATAATCACTTCATAAATCAGTGATTTTTGCAAGTCATATTTTGTAATTGTCAGAATATCTTCACACTCAAATGGTACCTTTCCTTTCTCTAATGTATGTCTGCTCATACTCTGCTACATAATTATTTATTTTTTTAATCAAACGTAAATTTCAAGTTTTCAAGCCTTCAAGGGGTTCTATGTAAATGTTAAGACAATTTAAATAAAACATAAAATGAAATACATGTTTAAAAATTAAAGAAACCTTTCTTATTCTGAATGATTAAATACCCTTAGAGATTTCTGATAGGCAGCACAGACAGTCCAAATGGAATTTTCATGTTTGAACTTTTCTACCATCCAAAAATATTATGTTGACTGAATTACCCCACATTACAGGGAGTATAAAATATAAACATTAAATATTGAATGAAACCTCAGGCCTCTCCTTCCTTTAAAATTAAAAGCTTACATGCAATTTTGTGAAGACAAAGCCCAAATTATTTCACAGAATAACAAATTATCTTGGCATAATTCTATTTCTTTCCAAAAGAATTATGGCATGAGTCAAGCTAAATGAAAAAAAAAGGGAATATAGGAGTGGTATGGGGGTTATTATGGACAACAGAAAAAATATTCTTTTTGCATTTGCTTTCTTCTTGCATTTGACACATTTTTAGATTTCTATTCACAGTTGAACTATCTTCTACATTAGGCAATTCACTGTAAACAAGAAAAAATACTGTATCTATTTGACTGGGGCTTTTTTTTCCAATAATAGAGAACTGTGTTTCCTAATATTTAGAAAATTCCATATACTATGAGCTTAATCCCAGACCTATGGAAAACAAAACAGCTTTGCTGTCATTTACACCTGATGTCACATGATGCTTTTAGCACTGCATTTTCCTTACTCTCTCAAGCTAATGCCACTGGTCACTCATGTAATAAAAAGCAAATTAAAATCTGCTTTTTAAATAAAAGTAATTCAAAATGATAGAATTATCTTTATGTCCAGTCCTTAAAACTTCAGTTTTCTTCCACATGAAAGGTCTAAGACCAACTGAAAGAGCTGAAACACACACAGCTTTTTTTTTTTACTTTATCTACTTACATCTCAAGCCTGTAGAATTATAGCTCGGATTTGTTTCCCTAAAAAAGAAATTTGCTCTTTTGCTCTCTGCTCTCTGTACTTAGAAGAGAACTTGTTACTTGTAAGAATTTATGGTCTGTTTTACAGAGCAATACTGAAAAGCCCAGTACTACTGAAAAAAAAAATCTCTTTCCAAAATTAGCCCCATTTATAACATTTTAACTACAAATACATTATTAAAAGCTTTATCGTGAACTAGCTGTCAAAGACATTCTTTTGTTTCCTTCCCAAATATTTTGGTGTTCTTTCAATGAAAATTATACATTACCATCTATTGAATTAATTTGTTTTCAATTTAAGTATCATTCTCTGCTTCCTTATACAGCATTGATATTAATTGGAATAGGAAGGAGTTCGGCTACCTGGTTCTCTAGATGTCCAGAATACATCTAAATAATGCTTAAATCTAATGGTTCAATGATTTTAATCATTTATTGATGTGAGTATCAATATATCCAGCTCCAGAACACTTCTTTTTTTTTTTTTTAGATTTTAAAACCTCTTGTTTTCTGAGATCCCATCCAGCTCTAAAGCTTTTTGAAAGCTGTAATCTTTAAGAAGTGAAATAGTTTGCTTTTCCTTCCATAATTGTATTTCCTTAGGTAAAGCATATGTACCAAGTATGCCCATTCAGGTAGAAAAATGTATTTTCTGTTCCATTTAGATGCTGGTTACACTTTTACTATACTTATAAGCAGCCAACTTTACTCTGTTTTTCAGATCACTATGTTGGCTAACTTAATAAATGAACTTATTCCCAAAATTATTCCTAGGCACTTCTGCTCCCTGTTAGTTTTTTTCCAAGTTATCAAAATTGTTAGAAAAAGATCACTTCCAAAAAGGTAGTAAGTTAAATTAATTCATAGAATCTTCTTTTTATTTATCCTTCACTCTTTTAAAATATGCTAGAAGTCCTGCTCGCTGAGAATGATTGACAACCAGCTTTGAAATCTTAGGAGTATCTTGGTGACAAGGAAATGCTTTTTATCATCTCTGTGAAAATTCTCCCAAATTTGGCTCTCTCACCAGCGTTTATGGATGCTTAAGGGAAATTCAGAGCTTAAGAGCTAAAAGCTTTGAAAACTGCCCCCACTACAAAGCATCCCAGGCCCCTGAGAACTCCAATTTCTCACCAGCATGTGCACAGCAGCATCTCCCTCATACCTCTAAACAGTAGCAGCAGGATGTGGGTTTAGGAAATATTTTCTTGCCATTGCTATACTTCTTTTGAGCAGAGTCATCACCTTAAATTAAAGCTCAAACTCCAGTCCAGTTCAATTCTACTACAGCTGTGGTATTAAGCACAGGAGCTGAGCAGCAATAAAGTGCTGAAAAGGTGAAAAAGATCCCACACAGGTCTAAAATCAATTGTAAGTGAAGTGAAGTATTGTAACACACAGCTTATATTCCTGTAATGTTCCTGCTCTCACCCTGTTCAGTCTCAAATGAGGGAACAAAGCATGATTAGAAAGCAAGATCGATGTGTTGTGTGGATAACTTTCTTGAGCATTTTAATGTTTTTGCAGCTCATTTAACGCACATTTGGTTTTATATTTGACAAAATTTAAAAATATCAGGTTTTCTAAGAAAAACTCCCCTTTCAAGATCTTAATTCATCTACTGATATAAACAAGATCCATTCAGCAGTATATACAATATTTACAATACCTAACTATCAGAATTCCATCATTCTTTTTTCTATACTTTTGTTTCAAGTAAAATAAAACTACTCTCTTATTGAGAACTCCTTCTGCAACTTAAAATGCAGTAACATCATGGTTTCTTAAAAATACCTTTACCCTGGTAGTTGTATTTTGCAATTAAAAAAAAAAAAAAAAAAAAAGCATAAAGTTCCCTACCATTTAAGCTCTCTACTTATTACTTAACCCTAACAGGTGAAAATGAACTATAAAAGACACTTTCCATCAAGAATAGAAACACAAAGCTTGATTGTTTTGCCTCATTTTCACAGCAATTCTGGCTGCAAGGGACGCTGTGTTGGAGTGAGTCACTAACAAAGCAGCACGGCAAGGATTATGCATGAACCAGTTCAGGAGGGCATGAGTTAAATTTTCTGCCCATTTACCTCAGCTAGCTATATGATCACAATTTGCCTATCTCGCAGCTGTTAATATACATATAAGTGAAATACATATTATGGTGGATGATGGTAGTGTTACAACAGCAGAAGTTAACACGTTTGGCATTTTATGGATGGAGAACTGAAGTACAGGGTGAAAACAAGATAATAAAAGTTGCTGTGAATCTAGCTCAGAAGTGCTCCTCATCACAGAAAGCTTTCAGAGACCTGTGGAACAGAAACACAGAAACCAAGTATTTTACAGCTACTACTCTAGCCATTTCTTCTATTGGTTTTTGAGGGTTTGGTTTTGTTTGTTTGTTGTTCAATTTTTATTTATTCATACTTCAGGCTTTTAAATTACTATTAATCTAAAATTCACTTGAAATTAATCCCACCACCAACATGAAAAACTCCCAGATATATACCCGTGCAGAATTTTCCAATATCATCAACTTTGCAGTGGAAGAGAAGGAACAGAAAATAAAAAATAAATTATGCTGGTGGGAAAAAAAGTACAGAGAATAAAGAAAAAAAGGCAAAAGGAGAAAGTAGTGCAATGATTCAGGAAAAAAAAAGTGGTTTGTTGTCAAATGAACAAAGAAAAGAAATAAAGGGAGGGAAGTTTAGTAGATGCGTATGGAAAATGAGAAGAAGTGCAAAGAAAGAAATAAAGAACAGACAAGATGCAAGCAGGAATGAAAAATTACAAACAGGTGAAATAACAAAGCAAAAATGACAGAGGAAGAAAGGTGGAGGAATGGGAAAATAAAACAACATATGACATGCAAAAAAATAGTTCAGTTCTGAGAAAAAAGCAATGTCAACAGAGCAAAGAGATAAAAGAGAACTCAGTGATGTCTGATGGGTGGGAGCATCCATATTTGTAGGTAAAAACCTGCACAATGTAGAGAACACAGCTAGTTACATTCCAGGAGAGGCAAGACGCTTCCCATGCACTTATTTTGCATTTGTATTTTAGATTTATTATTATTTTTCCTTTAGGTGGGAAGACAGTGGTAATTATTTATTCAGATCCTACAATTCCAAAGCACCTTGATTTCTCTGCTCTATTCAGGCACTTCCTCTCCTTCTCTCCCTGACACACTGTCTCAGTGACTTGCTCTAGTAAAATGGACTGCCTTCCCTGCAGTATATTAAAGTATTTCTGGAAAAAGCCTTCTAGAAAAATCAGATTTTTTTTTCTTTGTTTTGAAACAGCTCTCATAACTTTACCAAATAAAAAGCAGTTAGAACCCAGAAAAAAAAAATCTACCACGATCTCAGCTTGCAAGAGCAGCTAACAGGTCAACAATAGAAGAAAATTGTCTATGTAGGGTCAAGAACTCCTCTAAAACCTTTTAGATGTTAGTGTCTGTAGAAAGTACACTTAGGAATGGTTCTGGTATCCTTTACAGAGCCAACTTTCCAGAAAAAGAAAGGCAAAATAGACACTGTGAAATCATGGGAAATGGATTTGCTTCGAAACCGAGGTCTCTTTCCTTCACATACCCGGTAAGAGGGCTAAGAATTCACAGAAAAGGCACAGATTAAGCAGCAGGGAGCATGTCAGTCTGTTCTGCTCACTCCAGCAAGGCCTCAAACAAGTTTCTCCAGGCACAAAGAAACACAATTATTCAAAACTAAATTTCTTGCACTTCTTTGCGGCGCTTCTGAGACCTCCCACTGTCACAGATGAGCTGCTTTACTAGGCTTACACGTAATGTATGATGTAGGTGTTGCAATGTTTCCATAGTTGTTGTACAATTCACAAAATAGGTAATTTTCTGCATTTTGATAAGACTAAATGAACATGAGTCTGGCTGGTAAAGATCTTTTCATTCAGCCACAGCACCAGCTGCAAGAGCTAAGAGAGAGCTTACAAGGGTAAGAAAACAGTGGCCAAGCTGCAGAAGGGCTCCTAAGACCTGGAGCATGATGCTTCAGCCCACAGCAAACAGCAGGACAGGAACTGCTGTTCCATGTCATCCACCCAAACAAACAACAGCACTCAACAATCAAGGAACAGTCATTCTCAACACACGGAACTCCCCAAAACACTACCTGGAAAATCGTGTTGTCATGGTCTTATACTCACAATAATAAACCTACTAGCCATTGGCAAAGAGTGAAAATATGCCTATCCATCTTTTTTTTTTCTGATAGACCTTTCTTATATTTAGAAAAAATTGATATGCCTAATTTGAAATTACTGTTTGATGCTGCTTGCTGAATAAGAGACTTAAAGGTGGTGCACAGCAGCTAATTAGTAATCGAAGTCTGACAGATACAGCTGCAAAATGCTTGTATGATCATTTCAAAATTGAAAATTATTTATTTCACTCTACATGAAATTAGTGTACACTCATTAGAAAGTTGGTGATTATCCTGAAAAGGACTACAGGAACATTTCAGTAGCTGTGCTACAGCAGCAGCAAGTATACAACACATGTCTCCAGGCCAACTACTATCACACCCTTCCTCACAATTTGGTGTCAGCGAAGTGTTTAGATCTTAACCTTACAGTTGAAAACATATGCAGCAGAATGATGTTTAACATCACAATCAGAACGTTGCTGCATCCTGCATTAAATACATATGACCCACCAGCATAGCACCACCATTGTTAAAAACAGACAAACAAAACCACCAACCAGCCAAAAAAACCCACAAAAAAACTCCCAAAGCCCTCCACTGCCAACACTAAAAACCCAACCCCAAGCCCAATCCCAAAGAAACAAGTAATAAAAGGAGCAAAAGAGATCCAGAATACTTTGCTAACTGGTGGCATTCTACTGTACTCTCATTAAAAAATTTATTTAAACATAAAGAAAACATCAAGACATATACTTTTAGGTTAAAAGCATCCTAAAAATAGTTTACACACACATATATGTAAACACATATATATAAATATACACACATGCCCCCATGGCCGTGTACCAGTAACAGGAACCATTTAAGTTTTATGAAATATTAAATATAATTAAGATTACAGTGAGGAAGTAATGTGCATTTAAAATGCTGATGTTAGACAGCAAATATTGACCTTTAAAATTTAACCAGTGAAAAGAGCCCTAATTTGCTTGTTATTCAAACTTTAACAATAAGTATGATCGCTTAGATAGCAAAAAGAAAAAAACCCCAAACCACAACCCCATAGCATTTGCCATCACTTTGCATTAACATTTTGACCAGTCAACAATTCAGCAGTGATGAAATGTGCAGTTTGATTCAAAGTAAGACAAGGCTATTTAAATAACTCAAAATAAGAAATGGTTATTGAAACATTAGAATTTTGATAAGCGATCACAGCTGCACTAGAATTAGTTTCTATAGCAACAGAGGAAATAATGTGGAGAATTGCACTGCAATACAAGATGGATTCCTTACAAACACTGATGTTCAAATAGAAAACTTCAAAATTATTCACTGTACTAAAATATTTTTATTGAAATGGTTATTCAAATATCCTATATCTTGTACTTCATATATGGCACTATTTTTCTTCTCTGGTATTCAATTTAGTCCATCCATTCAAATTTTCATACCTTTCCCCATTGCTCACCTTCCTATTTTAAAATTAATTAAAGTGACTTAGTCTGAAAAATACTGGATCTTTAACCTCAAATTAATCTTCATTTTCAATTACTTGTTTGTTAACCCTACATAGAAGCACATATTACATTTATTTTTCTGGCAGTGCCCTTTTGAGACAGGAGAGAATGCTTTGCACATAATATCCATAAGAAGATGCATCACAGCCATGAGAATTAACATCACTATGGAACTTCAGAAACTTACAGTCATATGAGACTTGCAGGAGCTTTTATCAGTGTGTGCTCTCATGTCCTAAGCATGATCAAGAAACCATTGCAAACCTATTAGTATTCATGGACTGAATATCCATAAGATGGTAAGATAAAACCTTTCATCTGAGTACATCTTTTAGATTTCAAGTGTTGCTCATTTCTAACACCAAGAATTATTGTTTCATTGCATCATCCCTGATTCCAGCTATTTTTGGCAACTAATTAAAAGCATATGCCTGAACCTTTTATGTATTTTGCCCTTATAATGAGACCTATTACTCTGGCTTATTCCATCCTTTTGAGTTCCAAAGTATCTTTCGAGTTACCATGGATACAAGTGATATGCTTTCTCCCACAACTGCTTTGTGTGCCTTATCGAACACCAGAAAACTGGCACAGTAGGAATCTAAGCCATCTACACAGGATGAATATCTAACCCCCTCAAGTGTTTGTCTTCTTCTTCCCCCCTATAAAAAAAAAAAAAAAAAAAAAATTCAAGTATGCCATACACTACCATTTGTAATGAAATAAACAAGCAGGTTCTTTTCTATTTGAAATCCAGGACTTTTGCTCAAGGAAAACAAAAGGCAAAAAGGTACAGACATAAATTAATTCAATCTGACCAACAACTGAAACAGTGTTGAAATGAAAACGGGAGTACACAATCATTCTGAGTTTGCTGCTTATTTTGAATTGACAGAGTTTAAGTGTTTGTACATCAATATATCCACAGAAGATGTAAAACACAGCAAATCTCGATAAGCATTTCTGAAAGGAGTCATAGAAACATTGCATGCAACTCTGAGATTATGCATAAACTAGAGTAAATAGAACTCCCCTAAATTCCCTCTTTAGACCAATTTCTTATGGACATTTTAAAATGCAGATTGCTTTCCAAAAAGCTGGGAATAATTTGTACTTATTCAGTGTAGAAGAGGGCAGTTAAACAGATTTTTCCCATTATGTTTTTTGTATTCTGACCTCTTCTTAAAAATAAAAGACTCTCACTGAGACAGCAAAATTTACACAGTATTCAAAACCCAAGTGCTGATAGCATAATCTGAATTTATGTGTGAAAAGTAAAGGGGAATAACCAGAAGGAAAAACAAATTATTGTAATATGAACTTGAAAGAGACTCAGAACAGTCTCCCAACTTTCAATGCATTAAATCATTGGAAAGACATCAACTACATAAATGAGTGTCATGATGGCAACTAAGAGCAAGAAAGACAGTGAAGATTGAGCAGACAAATGCCACTCTTGCCTCTTTTCCTCCATTATCCAAACTTCTCTAAGTATTACAACAAAAACGCTCAACAAAAAAACACACTTGGCTTCTTTACATCCACAGGCTCAACCCTGCTTTAGAATACAGAGATTTTGAAATATAGTATCTGAGCCACAGACACTGATGCATAAACCCCAGACCCTTACCCTTGCTTGTATTATGAAATAAATGTGTCATTCTGCAAGTTTTTCACAGGTTTTCCATAAAGTTCTTTATGAAGTAAAGAAATATTAAATGTTTTCATTTTTCTAACAGTGTCAACGTAGACTAGACTTATATTTGCCTGGATTTCTTTTAGCTTTTAAATTTAACTTCTGTCTAAAACTTCCTTCTGGGGACAAAAAAATCCACATAATGTTTTTACTGTGAATTTTCAACTAGAATTAAATCTCACTGCTTTTTTTCTTCTAAAAGTAACTGAAAGCTAGAGAACAGGGAAAAGGAACTCAAAATTGACTGCTACATTGTGGCATTTATGCTAAGTCGTCTGCGCTACCAAAATATTGCAGTTCTGCAGTTTTATGTCAGAACCACTTACAAAAAAAAAGAGCATCTGGAACAGTGGAGATATTTACAGAATGGCTCAGTACTGAGGCCATTACATTCACTGTTACACACACTATTATTTCTCCTCCGTATAATATTCTCCTGGATTATCTTCACTGGGCACAAAAACACACAAGAGATTCCCCCAGTCCTCTCTGAGAAGAGTTAAAGCACAAAGTAGTCTTTTTTAAAAGAAATAACTACCATTGTTACCATTCCCCTAAAGTTCCTCCTTTTCAAAATATTGAAGTTCTCTGGAAATTGCTACTGCAGTTCCTTAGACTTCTGTGGCCAACAGACTGCCTTTAACACTTATAACAACTACTGTTGCTATTCCAAAAGATTTTTTTCTTCTAAAGTACCTTCTCTTAACAGGAAAGAAATGGCACCAGGACAAGCAGATGACTGAGAGCAGTGCTTCTTAATGCCAGTGAAAGGAATTTCACTCTGAAAATAGTCAAGATAACTGCTATTATCAACTAGCAGGATGATGAGTTTCTCTGAAGGAGAGCATTAGATGCTCATCTCTTAACAGATTAACTATTCCTCAGTCAAGAGGGAAAATGACCATCGACACAAAGCCCCTTTTCCAATTTTACCAGTACTACTCACAAATTATCTGCTGGCCAAATTTTTCTGTGGATATACAATTTATGAACCAAGAATTGAGAGGAAAAGAAAAAATGTATCAGAGCAGTATAATCAACTTCATCATCAAGAACAGCTTTTAAGTCTTATGTATACTTGCAAATTTTCATGGGATTATTGCTATATTAAGATATAAGTAAATGAAAATTGTAAAGTCCAAGGAAAAGACATCATTATTCTCTCTCATTCTTATAATTTAAAAATTGTTCCACTCACTCTGGCATTATGTATAGCATTTAACAAAGCCAAATGCAAAGGATTCCAAGCAAAATAGTTATGAGAAGGTGGGCAAAAACTAATGCAAAATTAGACTAGTTTTCTGGTTTGTATCCATCAGATGTTGAAAATAAGAGCAATAGTATTTTTTTGTTTTTCGTTTAACTCATCAAACTGTCACAAATGCTACAGATGCAACCAAAACACTTGGAAATATAATAAACCCTTATAAAATGTAACATAGATGACACCGTACTTTTCACTCCAGAGTAGTGGGGTTTTTTTCTATTAAAATTCACAGGAACTTGGGCAAAATTCTAAAAAGCTATTGTTTTTAGATCTTACTAGCACAGTGCTGAGGATTTAAAAACTAAGTTTCAAAAGTCATTATTTCTACTACCAAACTACTGACTGAGCAAAACACAGGGATAACAAAACAACAGATCAGATATAGCCATGAACAGAAAGCCACGGGAAGTTTGAGAAAAATCAAACACCTTTACAAATCACATCTTCCTTGAAGATACAAAGAAATTCGCTTGATCCCTAGAGTAAATCTTGACCAATTTAACTGACAACAGATACAACCCCTTCTTTTTTCACCAAAAGTCGCAGAGTTGGTCCTGGCCTTTTGGTTGTGAGTGTGTTTTCTGGTACAGATGTCAATGCTTTGCAGCAGCCAACAGCAATCATGTCACCTGTTCAAATCACACACATCAGCTGTATTTGTTCGGGCTGAGCAGTTTCAAAGGAAAGAAATGCACACCTGAAGTCAGCCTCTTGAAGACATGAACCTTTTGTAGTTTCATTCTCCAAGATTTGGATTTTTCAGATACACATGCTCTTATCAGCTCTATTTTTAACCTGCCGCTCATATAGGATACTTAAAATTCTGAACATGTTTACATTATCCATCCAGCAGGCTAATGGAACTGCATACCAGACAGTCATGCATAATTCAAATCAATATCCTCAGGCTTGCAACTCTAAGTCAAAGCTGCCTTTAAATAAGCTGGGTGTGACTTTAACATGAATAAAATGTATCTAATTTTTAACCTTTATCTGACAAATTGATATATTTCCAAAGGAATGTAATAAAACTTCTTTAAAATTAAAACAATTAGGAAATCATGGTAATTGAAAATCTTTTACAAAATACTTTTAAAGACAAAATTTAGAATGGGTCAACAAGACTGAAACCAAAGGTCAAAATGGAGAGCTGGGCCATTAGTATTTTTTTTTCCAAGCAAATTGTACAGATATATACATAAAAACTACTAAGTGGTGAGAGAAGGTGAATGCAGCAAGATTTCATATTTACAAAATTAAAGATCAAGCTTTAATTGAATTGGGCATAGGTGAGCACACAGAAAATCTTATACCCAGTTAAGCATGTCTGCTAGCCTCTCACAAAGGACCAGAATGAGAATTTCCACAATAAAACAGTTTTCCCTTTAAGTTTTCCTATGTCCTTTCATGAGACCATGGTTCCGTCATAGCAGATAATCTTCAGCTGCACCGAAATGACCAGAAGCATGGCAATGACATTAGCTAAGGATCTACTTCCAGCTTGTAAATACAGTGGAGGAAAGGCAATTGCAAAAAAACCAACTCCTCTCCCCCCAAAAAATAAACAAAACTAAAAGCTCGCCTCAAACTAAAAGGACACAAACCAAAAAAGTGACCTCAAGTTGTATAACATTCCCTTTCTCCAAGGAAAATACTCCAATAATTCCTAAAATTTAGGATAACTTTGTAAGATAAAAGTGTTCCAAATAGCAAAGAAGAACTCATTTTGCAAGAAAACAAATTACAGGTCTTTGCCTCCACAGAAGCTACAGACATAATTTAATACTGTTTACCCAGCTACAATATAACCCCAAAAATATATACCAAGTATCTATGAAAATAGTAATCCTAAGAATAAAATACTGTTATCAGATTAAAATGGTAACACTGTTCAACTTGTGTAAGGACAAAATATTCATTAAACCATTCGAAGAGAATACTTACAAGATAGTTACAGCATATCTATGAAACTGAAAATATACATAAGTGAAATAATCTACATTAGGTAACAAAACAAAGAAAGAGTTCAGTTATGAAAAACCCCTAATGCTCTTCTTTTACCAAAGAGAAGGTTAAAATGTAATGTGCTCAGAATATAAACAAACAGTCCTGATGGTAACCTGTCCTTAACCTACAGGGAAAAGGCACAGCTGGGAGGCAAACTTTAGTTTCAGACTAGATTTAAAAATCCTTTGGTTTTAACCTTTAAAGGTAAGAAAAATGCTCCATTTATCCACAGCTGCTATGGAGGAAGAACTGGTAAGTCATTCTTTTGCAATATTCTTCATGTAAAGTTCAAGATCAGATTGGATGGGGCCTTGGGCCACCTGATCCAGTGGGCAGAATCCCTGCCCACAGCAGGGGTTTGGAACTAGATGATCTTTAAGGTGCCTTCCAACCCAAAACATTCTGTGACTCCATCCTATGAAAGCTGTTCAGGTTTTTAGCTCTCATATTTACCTAATCTGCTCTACTGCGGTAATCAAGCAGCATGACTCTTCTCTGGAGGTAAGTAGAGTACAGGGTAAAATTCCTTTTCCCAATGTACCTAATAGTGTCTACACAGAGATTTCCAGTCTGCTGTTCAATCTTGTTTCTTAGTCAGTTCTTCCATGATAGAGCCATGAACCCTCAGAATCACCAAAAGCACTTGGTTCATCCAGGAAATGATCTTTATTGCTGATATAGTACTATCTCTTGTGTTTATATCACAAAACAGTTCTACATTTTATGAATGTAGAGCATCTATTTTAAATAAGAACTATTTCAGTTACTATTTCAGTCTGTGAACTTTTCCAAGTTAATGATCTTCACATAAATTTCAGATTTAAATAGATAAGAGAGCTATTAAAAGAGTAAGTTTACAATAAAATGGAAACTTTCCTGTTATCATTAATGTATGATTAATGTACATCACTTCAGAGATATCACATTGCTAAGGGTGACTTTCTTAAAAGCCTACCCATCAATGCAAAGGGTATTTATTCAAAGACTTCAAAATGCTGGCAGGAGGAACCTAATTTGAGAGATTGCTTTGCTCACTTGTGCACATCATGGAAAAAAGCCCTTTCCCATTGGAAGACAGTTTTTCCTCCTTTTTGTAGTTGGTCTAGCTGGAAAAGGAATTTTTCTGTGGAAAATCTTGTCATCATTCCTAACTCTGCTTTGTTACTAGGTTTCTTCTCTCAGCAGTAGATACACATACTTAAAAAGCATCTTTTTTTTTGCCCAGCATCTCTTGCTCATCACAAGGTAAACCCATGATTTCAGAATTACTCAAATATATTCTATCAAGCACTTTCATGTGCTTCCTTTGGTTGAAAAGACTGTGCACAACTTTGATACCATCGATCTGGCTTTTAAACTCACAAGTCCTCAATGTAAATCCATTCTCTTCCAAACTGTGTTTCAACTCAGACACGGATCTCCTTTGCATTTAAATCCCCTGTTTATGTCTTGCCTCCTCCATAATATTCCTCAAGAAAATTACAGGAGTCATACTGAACTGCACATGTATTTTCTACCCCCATCTGTGAATTCAGCCTATTCCAGGACTCAAGAATTTGTAAACATTATGCATGTCTGCTATTCATATGCATAAAGAAGCTAACCTCAACATGATCATAGCCCAATTGCTTACAAGAAAAGTTCTATCAGGAACTTCTCACAAGAGAAGGGGAGAAAGGAAAATACTTTCTTGGGAAAGAAAAAAAATATATGAATTCTGTAAAACTGAATAAAAGACAGAGCAAGAGCTAATCTTTAAATCACCTTAGTCTCTGCAACACTCAGTTGAGTATATTTTGCGGAAACACACATCATAATTTCAAGCACTTAAGAGAACTGTCTTTCACTATTACAGAAGAACAATAGAGGTCTGTCATAATGCACTAGGAAGACACTTTGGAACTCAAAAAAATCCCACTAAACCCCAAGTAAAAACCTGACTAAAGAAAAGCCACAAGAAACCCCAAACCCACAGTATCACAGACACTAAGTAGAAAGCATTGCAAATCAGGCTAGCTCTAGACACTATTCTTCAGGTCCTCGAATTACAAAAGTATCTTTTTTACAAAACTGTCCTTAACTACTCCCTCAATATAGCAGTGGATTCAACAGCCACACTCCCCAGAAGCTTCAAAATCACAAGGTACCATCATTCTCTGATTTTTAAGGACTTGGAGCCAATGAAGACTCATTTCAATTAACCAGAGGAGGCAGACACACATGATCAGGAATCAGAATTTTGTATCATTAGTATTGCATCACTGCACTCTCCTGTACCACAGGAAGATTTTTAATTACTCCTAGAATAAAAAATGTCAGGGGTAGATGCCCACATAATAGAAAAACAAGAATAAGGAAGCTGGACCAATTAAAGAAATACTGTAACTAAAAAAATCCCCCAAAGTCTCCAAAAAAAATACATCAATAACATCAATTGGTGGTACACAAGTACCATCAGATAAGATACACAAGTATGAATATCTGGAGTATTCACAGCTGCAACATGACTCAGCCTTCAAAATACACTCTGAAGTATTTAGAAATACTGCTCTGAAGGAGTCTTAAGACTTGTCTTAAATCACTAAAGATCCTTTCAAAGTACCTTGCATGTACTATTTGAAGCCCTAAGCCTATCCAAAGTTGCAGGACAAAAGGAGTATTTACATCCAATAGGTGTTACACCAGAGAAATCTCACAGGTAATCTGATAAAGACACAACAGAAAAAAAAAAAAAGGGTGGCCACCTTCTTCCTAAATACTCTTTTCATAGAATTTATTTACTTCTTTAAAGCCCATCAGAGGAAAAAGAAGAAAAATAACTATTTATGGTTGAGTATTCAACCGAGCTTTCAGTCCTCCAGTGTGAATACCAGTACACGGTTCTTTTCCATGTCAGACATCTTTTTTGTCTGTAATTTTTAGTCTCTCAAATTTACAGAGAGACCAATTTTCAGAGAACTTTGTGGCCTGATTTTGCTGAACACAATACAGCCATAGAGAGGCCCTCACTCTATAATTTCAAAACAGTAAGTTTTCATTCACGCTTGGCTTGAAAATAGATCTATGTACATGCAAGGAATAATGATGGAAACTAAACTGCATCCTAGTAAACTAAATCTAAATCCTACTGTATCCTACTAAACTAAACTAAATCCTACTGTCTGAAGAAGTAGGATCCTGCTTCACAGAATGTATTTACTAATGAAAACTCACCAGGTTGCTTAAACAGACTGGGGAGATTCACCTCTATACCAGTTCTGAGATGCTTGTGAAAGAGCTTTTTGTGTTTATATTGGAAAGATACTGAGAGGAAATCTCTATATATACTTTAAGCAATTCAGTGAGGAGACTTTTCCTGAGACGTGAAAACTAACAAGAGAGAAAGAAAAGGCAAAAAGCTGCATAAAGAATCAGATCCAAGAGATTCCAGAAGAACAGTCGCCTTCACGTGCAAAGACTGACACTGAGGAACAAGGCAAACATATGTCCACAGACACATCAACATAAAGTGCCGAAAGCCTAGAGAAGAATAGAAGGGGAGAAGATAAACTACAAAAATAACCATATTCTACCTTCACAATATGGAAAAGATGGATAAAATCCAGTAGCATATGCCTGCTCGAGCAGCAGATTCTCATTTAAGAGAACTTATGTTTTCTCGCTGCAGTCTTTTAGTGCTTCCATATGTTTCAAAAAAACCTTGTGAAATGTAAGGCACTTGGGCCAATCTCAGAAATAACATGTCTTCAGCCAGGGGGCTTTACCAATTGAGAAGTAAGAAAAAGATTTGAAAACAGGCTGGAGATGGAACCTGTGGTTGTACTGAACTGTAAACTATAGCTAAATAAAATACATCAAAGTATGCAAAATAAGCAAGTGAGCTTACTCCTTTTTCCTTCATGATGTGACTTATTTTGCCTCAAAATGGGATCAATTCTCCTTGCCTGCTCCTAATCAGGAATTTTGCACAGCTGTTGAAGAGGTAATGCTTTAAGCATATCACAAATTAACTATGAAAAAACCCAAACTGTTTTCTTCTCCTCTTCCACTTTTCTCATCTCAGGGGATTCAGAGGATCTTGATTTCAGAAGCAAAGAACCATCTATAGTTTTTGACATCTGCCTGCAAAACTGCCTGCATAATTTCAATATATTTATCCTAACATTTCTAAGTTTAAAAATTTCAATTTTTAGGAATTTAGGGGACCGTTCCCTTAGAGAAAATACATTGCCTATGAAGCTTATGGAGATACTAAAAACACAACAGCTTGTCAGTATAATGCTTGACTTTTCAAAGTTGAGGATGCAGCCACTATTGCAGACAGAGGCAAATTCAATATAATACTGTAAGTTTTTTTGAAATTCAAGTTATTAAAAAGGCACGGTCCATTTAAGATCCACATATAGACACTAAAAAATATTTCTCTTACAAAACACAAAGATTGCCATTTTTAATGTTCATGCCAATTTTAAATATAAAATTTTTACACTTCCTTATTTAGATCCCTATTTCAATTCATAAACTCTTTGTTAGCAGAAATATCTTATGGCACAGATTTTGCTTGCTTATATTTTGCTTGCCTTATATTTTATTTTTTATTTTCTGAATTGTGTAATACTACAGTCTATATTAATCCCCTCTTCCAAAATATTACAAATAGTTGGAGCACATAAAGACAATACTACATGTTCAACATTGAAATGTTAGGAAATAATATGAGAAGTAGGATAAACATTATAAAAACCTAAAAGGAAGTCAGGAAAACAGGAAAAAGAGGTCACTTCAGTAAATATCCATACTTTACCAGATAATATTAGAAAGAACAAAAATAATATTATTGGCAAAATTAAGACTTCAAATTTCAGGCTGACCCTGGAACCCTGGACCTAAGCACAGAGATTTAGCCACACATCCTGTAGTTACACAGGTTTTTTTCTTTTCTTAGATTAAAACTTTTGGTCTTTTGTGCAAGAGTTGAAAAATTCTGGTGTAAACCTCTCTACCATTTTACTTTTAATGTTGACATTTGTCATCAACTTGATTTTCTATTGAATTAGGTTTTCCTTTTTGATACTCTGTAATTAAGCCTGTCCATGAGGAATTCACTGCAAAAGTTTTATATTTACAATGGCTTACAGTCTGTAGAAATACTTGCATCCAATCACAGTAGTAATTAATTTTTCATTTTGTGTATCTGTATGTTAAACTTGTAAAAATCTAAATGCATCAAATATGCAACACAAATACGTAAAGTAGGTCAGGCATTGGCCATAAGCAGGTATTTGTGAACGACAATTTAAACCCCTGAATTGCACAGAATAACCAAAAGTTCTACTAGAACACTCCAGCATGAAAATACACCAACAAAGCCTGCAGAGCATATAGCTTTCTTCATTTCAGTATTATAAACATAATACAAAATGCCATGCGAGTTCTATACAAATATGCTGAAAAGAAAGATTAATATGGCCATCTAGAGGAGAAAAGAATGCTATGAAAACATACAACACAATTTTTCAGGCTTCAGAATATGATGCTTTTAGAGGCATGTAGCCAGAAAGTGGATGTAACAAACTAATTACAGAACTGATAATAAGCAAACCTTAAAATTATATGTTCAGACATTTTGGTGGTCTGAATGATGCAAACATAAATATTACACACATTTTTAGCAAGGCAAGCAAACTATACAGGATGTATTAATAAAGAAAAGATTATATTTTTGTCTCTTTGTTAGATTTTGTGTATGCAGAGTTAAGTGCACGCACATCTAACCAAATGAATTTAAAAAGACAGAAGTTCAGAGTAAAGAGTTATCAGTAAAACTGTTTATTTACTCCTTTGAAAACACACAGCTCACTATTGCAAAACAGAACACGTGAGAGAGGTTAGCTAGGAGATTAGATTAGTGAAGAGTAAATTCAGCAGAGAAATGCAAAATTTTCTGAAAATTAAGTATTTTCATTATTCATACTACTCTATCTTTGATGGAATTCATAGAGTCATGGAATTATGGAATGGTCTGTGTTGGAAGGGGCCTTACAGACTGCCTCATTCCAGCCTCTCTGCCCTGGACATGGCACCTTCCACTAGACCAGATTGCTCAGAAATCCATCCAGCCTGGCCTGGAACACTGCTAGAGATGTGGCATCCACAGCTGCTCTGGGCAATCTGTTCCAGCACCTTGCTACCTTCACAGAAAAGAATTTTTTTCCTAATAGCTAATCTAAACCTACTCTCTTTCAGTAGATCTTCCAGATCTCCTTAAAACCACTCCCCCTTGTCCTTATTCTTAATGATTAGAGGCTGGCAACGAGCAGGAGGAAAACAGGGGTGAGACAAAAATTAATTCTGTCCTCTCATCACTTCACTTTAACACTATCAAGTGTTATATGCTCAACATATGGACTGATCAGTGCCTGACAACAGAAGCACAGCTGAAATGTTAAAGACTTAGAAGCAGAAATGATAAAGCACATATGAGAAAACAGAAGCACACAAAGTCAAATGCACTGACAATTTTTTCTCATATTAAACAAGGTACACAGGATCACACTGGTTGGTCGACAAAAGAGTCAAGGAATTGCTCTATCATCTGTCTTTACACTTTTTATAAAAATAATTCAATACCCATAAAAGCCAAGCATTTTAAAAAAAATTCAGCATTCCTATGGCATCAAGTTTTCTACAGATTTTTTTCCAAGTTTAAGGAACAGTAAAGCTTTGCATTTTTAAAAATCTCACTGAAACATCTGGAATGCTGATGCTTCCTCCTTGGAATCAGAGATTGTTAACGTCATCTGTTAAGTGAACTGCTTCTCTGAACACATATGAACAGCTTGGTAGCAATAATTTCTCCTTTATTTCTGATTGCAGGCCTTCTTCATGAGGTTTCCACCTCTTTTCATCAAAGTTCTATGTTGGGCAGCTTTCCCTCTCTAATGATCATCACATCAGGCATACACCGCCTCTTCCTCTATTCTGAAACATTTTTATCATTGTACAAAGATTCTTTGAAGTAATTTAGGAAGAACACAAAAGTACTAACACTAACTATTCCAGTATTCAGGTCAATGAGAAATGAAAAATGTTAGGTTCTTAATCTGCTACCATGTCCAAAACTCTTTTTTTAATAGTATTGAACGTAATTTTGTTGAGAATAATGGATTAATAAAATGAGACAAACTCCTCACTCTAATTTCCAAGCATTTTGCTGAACATACGGTGTAGAATGATTGCAGGCTGTCAAAAAAATAACACTTATTATTCTGCATTCCTTGTAAAATGTGGGAAGAGAATGCTCTCATAAGCAGCAGCAAAAGCAACATACTGACATTATTAAAGTTTTTGTGCAAGTAGAAGTATGCAGTCAAAAAATTAAAGTTTTTAATTTTGAATGTTTTGATAGCTTTTGTTTTAGAAGGTTTTTTTGCTTCCAAACCCTGAATGTTCTTTCATTACAATAAATTTTAAAATGGTGTTTATATCCAGTCTGCTTCCAGAATGGAGAGAGCATTGAAAAGGAATAGCACCTGGTATTTCAGGTGATAGATCTATTTAGCAACAGAAGAACAAAAAATAAGGAGGAGGTAACAACTGTAACTTTCTGGACGCAATACTTGGACTTGCCAAAAAGGTTCTTTTGTCTTAGATTGTAATCCTGATGCAGATTTCCAGACTGGAGACTATCACTCCCCAGGATAAAAATCAGTAACTGTAAATTCTGATGAATTAGAAGGATGATAAAGAATACAATCATAAAAAATTTTAAAAAAAATGGATACAGGCTAGCACAATGCCTTTGAAGCTTAAATCCTATAGGGCCAAAGTAAAAAGCTCAGATGAACTCAGGAGTTTTCACTGAGAAGATAAACTATAGATTGGATAAAAAAATCTGAGCAGTTACAAAATAAAAAGGGTAATGTCATATAACTCTGGCTATTTCAATAACTAGCCTCAGTACTCTGCAGAGAGAGAAATCTCTTATTCCAGATATCTGAAAGGAGTCGTCCTGTATTTGTGTGTGTGCGTGTGCGTGTGTGTGTGTGTGTGTATATATATATATATAAAATTCTTGTAAAATTCATATCTGGTATTATTTGCTAATAATTTTTCCAATTCCTGTTAATATACATCATCATTGTTTCCCAACAGTTTCAGAAGCCATAAAAAAACCTGAGTATCTTATCTCTCATATTCCCCCCACCAACACTGTTGAGAGATCTCAGTAGATATCAAAACCAAACATACTTTTACTATCCCTATTCCTTCTCCATTATAGTGTTCAAGGATCAGTTTTTACCACCTGACCTCACCTCTGCATCTACTTCACTATTTGCTGGAACTCAGACTACAATTCCTACAATTTAACAGCAAAGGAAAGAAATTAATTTTCTGATGATCAAAAGAGAATCCTTTACTCTGCAATTCACTTGAGCTACAGCTTTCATGTCCTTCAAGTCTTAGCTTGGAATCATGATTGACCATGTACTAATTTCAAATTTCAACAGCAAACAGACCTTTCTATAATTTAATTACCTCAAATTGTAGAAATTGTAATTTTTTTCAAGCCTTTCTTGACTCTATAGAACACCTAAGGTGAAATGTCTTTTAATTACATTTATCTACTTTTTACTAGAAAACATCAAACACTAAAAAGCTTTTGCATTTTAACATACTAAAGGAAGGCCAAAAATACCTTACTATAATACAGCCCCTGTATCAGAATCTGACTTTTACCTAACTCCCAGAAAAGTTCACTTTTTGTGCTTGAAACTGGCTATAGACACAGCTCTCACACAACTACTTTCAAATACAAAAAGCATATTGACAAAATATTGACAGCAGAATTCTCAGCCTCTACAATATATATAGAAATATATAAAGAAATATATAGCATGTAAAAAATACCCACTGTTTAAATCCAACTTTTAGCACCATGGAAAAATACATTAATCTCATCTTTGTAGTAATTTCTTTCTGTTATTTCAAGAGAAGAAAAGATACAAAATATTCCAGCAATGCACACTGCAACAACCATATGCACTGTAGCCAATAACCAATTCCATTTACTTTGCTGCTAGAACAGCTTAACAATACAGGAATAAGATGTCTTCTTTGTATTTATAATACCACAAATTCAACAAGAGTTGCCGTGTTTCCTTCCTAAATTAAAATAAATTAAATTGCCCCCAAAATGAAATGAATAATGATGAAATTAAATGAAACTTAATATAACAAGATATTGTATCATTGGTAGTATTTCTGGAAGAATGTATACAAGAGTGTGGTTCCTTTTTTTTTTTTTGAGCATGCACTAATATAAGAGGTGTCTGGATATTTCTTGCAGACATTGACTATTTGCTAGCCAAGCTGCTCTCATCTAGGACTTACTTATCCAGAACACAATTCTGAAATTTGGAATAAAAGGAAGGCTTTTAAATCACTCTTACCTTCATCTATTGATGCTTCACTACTGTATCCATCATATTCTGCAGACAGGGGACTATATTTTTGTCTGGTTTCCCATACATAGTTTTTTTGCTGTCTGCCATCCACCACTGGCAACCTGGAACTCTGGGTTCTAGACAAGGCCTCATGATATTTACCCAGTGCTTCATCTTCACTCTCAGATGATGAACCATGCTGGTCTTTACTCATATAAGAATTGTCTGTTTGAATAAAATAAAGCAAATCGACTACAGCTCAAAATAGAATACAAGAAAATAACCATAAGAGGTTATCATTGAAGATATTTAAGCCATTTCAATTAAAATTTCTGTAATATTTTTAAAATATCTTTTTGTAATTACAAGCATTGTGATTTTGTAATTGCTGAGAGCTGTTCTCATTTTCTAGAAGACCTGAAAGATCATTAAGCCCCCAAAAAACCATACTAACCCTTATTCAACAGAACACAGATCAATTCATGTAAGGCGGCACACAGACATTATTGAAACCCTTCATGAAGTAGGAAAATGCTTAAAATAATTTATGTAAAGGAACTGTTGCAATATTACATTTGGATATCTAACATATCAAGCAGCAGCTCCTGATCCTACATTCCCAGCTGATTTTTGCTCTGAGCATGTAGCATAGCATAGAAATGAAACTGATTTACAAAAAGAAGCCTACAACAAAATCATCTTTAGGATAATTATGCCAGTAGTGCTTAAACTCAAAGTAACAAATGGGAAAATGCTAGTGAAAGATGTTTGCATGCACAATTTTATTTAACTTACAATAAACAGCTCTTTGTTCAATAACTGAAATTAATGCAGATTTTTTAACTGCAGACATCTGGCAACAGCAAAAATTACATGGGGAAAAAAGATCTATCTAGCTAACTCTTTTACAGCAGTTCTGTAGTGCCCACTCCTGTGTCCAATGCTTTCCAACTACATCTCAAGCATGATTTCCTCCCACAAATCAAAGATTAGCTGTATTTTTATTTCTGTAATGGGAAAATTTCCTCCTCCCTTTTTCCAAAGTTCAAATGGATTTGGCTCAAATGCCTTGCAGAGGTTCTGTAGATCTCAGACTCTAATGGGCATTAAGAGTTCATGGAAACTCAGAAGCCAGCATTACCTCTACTCTGAGAGCAAACCTATGGTACATGATTTGCCAATGGATTTCCATTACCAGCAGAGCTTTGAGATGCCCATAATGCTTTTTCTCAGCCCCTGATTCTGAGGGAATGTTGTCTAACATGCTATCCAGCCATGCTCAACTGCTTCTCCCCTCCCTGCTTTTGTGCCCTCAGCTCCAGATCTGCATTTCCACTCCCATCAGCATCTGTTTTCATGCCCAGTCAGTCTCACTCCTCTGGCTGGGTATCCTTGCTAAAAGACAGATTCAGCTTATTCAGAATTCTGCCAGTTAAAATTAAATTAACTCAATGTATGCCAGCCATCTAGGCCTCTTCTACAGTCAAGTGTTTGCCTCTTAGTACTACAGAGGCCCATCCTTCCTACTTTTAGGAATCACTTCCCAAAAATGTCTTCTTCTCTCTGGTACTCATACAGAATAACCTCTGCTGCAAGTTTAGGTAAGAAATCTTTTGGAAAGTTACATTTATATAAGTAGAATCCTATGCCAAGTTCCTGCCTCCCATCCCCATATTCCAAGTTCTTGCTCCAAGCTACCACTTTTGGTCTCCTATGGTGATTTCCTCTATTGTCCTTGGCTATTCGATCCCAAATTCTCTTTACTTGCACCTAACCAACTACTCATGTAACCTCTTTGTCCTTTATTCTCTCCACCTTTATATGAAGTTATCAGTTCTCTCCATAGCTGTCAGCCTTCTTAGTTCAAATCCCAATCTACCATGTGCATCAGGTCCTATCTGTTCAGGAAGTTTCTGTCCTCACATAGAATATGCTTATTCTCAGTTCTCCTGTTCAAATTCCCAGTGTCCACCAGTAACCATAAGTATCAAAGGCAGGGCAAGACCTGCTCTGTTCTTCAATCCCTACGATGAAGCATATGAGTGCAAATGGGATGATCAGTGAATTTAACAAGCAAAGTATAAGAAGTGTTTACCATGTCTTTTCAAAAAGCAAACTCTCCAAAAATTTACAACTTTGTCAAACTTAGCTGTTTTTTTTCATAGAAGAAGATGGGCAACTCTGACATGGGAGAAGTGCTCTCCCACATTTCAAGCACATATTCCAATACACAAAGGTGCCACAGCATATTTGTAAAGATGAGGTGAAACCTACTTTGTTTTTTTGTTGATTTTTTTTTTTTTGCACAGATACCCAGCATGTTTTTCCCATAACCTATTTTTGGAAACAGTTAAAAGATTTTAAACTATAACTTAGGAAAAAAACCAAACAATAAGATCTCAGACAGAAAGAATGCTTAATTTCTTCACAATTCTTTCAAATCTGGCACACAATTTAGGAAACTCATAATAAGGTCTTGAAATGGAAATTGTCCAAAAACCTTAATTGGATGTGGGGCCACCAGCTCTACACACAATGTGTACATCAACTTGATTTACTATTTATAGGAAAAATGGTGCCCTAAAAGACTTCTAAGGAGCAACTAGATCTTTCAGCTGTAGACCATTAATTCAAATCTAGCAGATATGGTTCTACCCATTTATGAATGGCTGTAAAGCACGTTCAATTTCAGTGATCATTTACTGAAAATATCATACCAAGCAGGATATATTCTGCCTAACACATTCACTGCAAAAGTCTGCCCAGAAAAAGGAATCTCCTTTGCTGTAATACAGAGTAAAATTTTGTATCTCATATAGCCCTCCGGGGGTTGAAACCTGCCACACAAACTTCTACAGATTTCCACAGCCATAATTAAAGCAGAGCATACCAGGCCTAAAGTACAGTGCTAGACATCAGTATTAGGTGCACCTTTTAACATTAAAAGAAATGTATTCACAAATATGAAATCAGGTACATTAATCAGCCTGCATAAAGAATGTAGTAGTATAAAACATGAGAGCAACATGTTTGAAATAAGACTTGAAAGATATGTCTCTAATAATACACTGACTTTTGTAAGCATCCAGAAGTTCTCAGTGATAGCAGTTTTTTATTTTTTCTCCAGTTCCTATCATAGAAGAATGAGAATGTATACCATTATAATAAGTGATAAAGCAAGATCTCTTCAGAGGACTTAAAAAGCACCTCAAAGTTTAAACATAAACTATCTATGCAAATATTTTTTTTTTTAAATTACAAAGCAGATCAGTTTCAGTTTCTTGGGAAAAAATAGCTTCCTATACATTAAAAAAAGATTTTTTTTTTATGAGTTTTATGCCTTTGCTTGCCACTTCTCATTTGATTTTTATACCTTATTTGGAAACTTGCCTAAGAGAACTTATGTTCTTAGCAAAACCTTTCTTTATTTGGCTGACATGGGTCATGAGCAATCATTAACCTATTGAAAGCTAATAATTTGCTTATTATGGAACCTAAATGCCATTTTTGAGAGAATATACCTTACAAATATATTATTACGTAAAGAAACAGATAAGATCATAGTTTATCATACAAACATGGAAAACACTCCTAATTCAAACTAAAAACAAACAAACAAAACCAAACCAAAACTCAACAGAGCATTTAACTGAAATTTTCAGATGAGGAAAACACAAACAACTGAAGAAAAAAAATGGGTTTCTATTAGGAAATCATTCATTTCTTTACAGAATCAGCACCTCTAGAAAAGCATGTGTTGCTTTCTAAAAATTTACTATGCAGCCTGCAAAAGTATGTAAAATTGCAAGGTTTTACTTCTTACTCACAAACTGATATTGCAACAACCTTATCACACTAAGATTGGATGTTGAAGACAACACACTAAGTATCCAAAACAACACCACACGGGTTTTCAAGATTACAACTTTAAGCCTCATTCATTTCTTTCTATACTTAAAATCACTTAATTGCCATTTCTTATTGAGTTTCTCATTTCTCATTTTGTCTCAAAATCGTTATCTTACGTATCCCAGAAATATTCTGAAGATCTACTGTAATGTAAATGCAAAAGAAGTTATTCCTTTTCATCGTCATAGCACACCTTATGCAATGCTTTTAAAAGAAACAAAATAACAAATCACTTTCACAGAACAACTATTAGTTTCCCGTATTAATTAATTAATTCATCGTTTTCAGCAGAAACCACACAAGGCAGAGAAGGCAAGAAAAGCTGTATAGAGAAAGAGTAAAGTTAGAACGCAGCAAAGGCATTTATTCATCAGTTCCTTTAAGTAACACTTCTGAAAGCAATTAACTTTCAAGAAATATCAACATAATTAGAAAATGAAGCACGGAAGCAAACCTACTTTCACTCACAGGAAACACTATTATTGAATGCGTAAATTAGGTGAAAAAGGTAGGAAATATCTAAGTTTCAGGAAAGGCTGAAGAATGCAGTTTGCTGACAGGCTCCTCACCTTTTCCTGCTGTCTTCTTATTACATAGCTCTCTTTCTAATTTCTTTGAGTTTTTCCTTTTACCCTCGTTCACAATTGTAGTTGACTCATTGCCTTCATCCTTTGAGATGGGTTTTCTTTTTCTGTCAAAGAAAGCTTCAGATTTCTTCTCTTTTATTTTATTAAGGGAATTGGGAGGATCATTGTGCATCTTCTTCAAGCTGGAGTCAGATAATTTCTCCTTCTGTACTTCAACAAGTTTTGTTTCTAAATCTTGGGGAACATTCATACTGTGCACTTTGTCAGAATCTTTAAAATCAACTCCAGGTGACTGTGGTTTGATTTTTTTATGCTCGTAATTCTTAGAATCATCGGATACTGCATATAGACAACTATCTTGCTCCTCAATAGACTGCTCCACTGTAAGTTTTTTACTTTTCAGGTTACTATCTTTCAAGAACTTATCACTTACAAAACATTCATTTCCCCCTACTTCTTCCCTTTTAAAAGGTCCTCCTACAGTCTTCAAATTCTGAGGTACTGCTGTATCACTGAGAAGGTTATTATGATCTGTGTCTCTTATGATCTGGCACTGGTTTTTGTTCAAGACATGGTCAGACACTCCAACTTGACTTGTACCTTTTTTTACAAAATCTAACGGATTAGAATTATGAGTCTCTTTATGCTCTGCAGCATCTCTCTTTGTTTTCATATTAATTTCCTGAGAATGAGTTAATGAGGGTGAGTGCTCCTCTCTGCCTTCCACAGGTTTATCACTCTGCGTTTTGGAGCTCTCATCTTCAGTCCGCAGGCCATTGATCATGCTCGTCACCTGCTCTGTCACTGAGTCAGCTACAGAGTAGCCAACCTCACCAACAACACTGGCCAGGTCATCCACAGCGCTGCTGAGCGTGTCCACCAGGGAAGACACAGAGGGAAGGCTCAGATTTTGGTGAAGGTTTCTAAAAAACGCCATTTGTCCAGCTTATTCAGCAGCAGCTCTTAATACTTGAGAGGTCCTCTGCTTCACAAAGTGATCATCTCTGTTTCTCCAGCTTCAATTTCAGAGCTATTTGCCTTTGCTATCTCAAAAATCAATACATTTACCAGGGGAAGTTGCAGCTTTTCATTCAATAATCACTGAAAAGAGCTAAATAAATATCTTGAAAAGAAGCCACAATCAACCAGCAAAACCATAGTCTTTCATCAACTGCAGCATCAACTAGCCATAACAAAATTCATTATTTTCAAAAACAAAACAACTTTGTGAGGTGGAATTTATTTTTTATTCTAACCTGCGAAGAAGAAGTTGTGAGACATTTAAATTTTCATCAATGTCCCATTAAAACAAGCTTTTAACATCACACAACACACATCCTGGAGACTTCTTCACCCCAAAATATTTATTGTCTTTTACATAAGATATTTTGGAATATCAAGACTTGTTTTGCAGCCAAAAAAAAAAAAAGTTAATATGACAATTTCTGGGAAGAATATTTTTTTTTGTTTGTTTCCTGGAAAATAGAAAATAAAAATTTAGCTCCATCTTTTAGAGAGGTAGAGGGGAAGAAGGTCTCTTCAATTTCACATTCTGTTCTCTGATGCCTGATTCTTTCTCTCAAGTCAGCTAACAAAGCCTGTTCAATTTTCACAGTGCGAAAGTGGAAAGAGGTTGTTTTACCAATCCACAATATCTTCTTCAAGGTCTAACTTCTTTCATTACACATGATCCTTAAAGACCTTGTATTAAAAAATATTCAATAATGTGTTAGTCAGATACAAGACATCACTAAAATTATTCTTTAAAATTATCTGCCAGGTGAATAAAAACAAGACCTTCTCCAAAAGTATGGTGAAGGATTTCAACAGGCTGAGTGAAAATCCAATAATCCCATTCACAAATTTACCTGACAATATTTAATTATACAAAATTATGGAATGTTTAAAGTAAGTTCAAGACTATTCTCAGAGTGCAAGAGAAGTATCTCCCCATGAGTAAATGCAAACTCTTTGGTTATATAGCTGTTGAATTTCTGTGGCTTGTGGATACAATGGTTTGCTGCTTTCAAGTACTGCAGTCACAGGAAAAGCCAACATTGGTGTGTTGCTACATCCTTGTAAAAATGTGCATTCTTATAATTAAGCTTAGTACACTGTATGTCAGATACTTACAAAGTTTATCTTGTGAATTCTTTCTTGTAGTGTATCCTGAATCGAGATCTGGGAAACCACTAACATTTTCAATACACATCTTCTTGTTAATATATAGGAAAAGCAGCAACATGAGAATAATGAACACCCCGACTGCCGACAGGAATCCAATTGCTTCAGGAGATACTAAAAGAAACAGAAAGAAACACATTTTTAAAACTGTGGCAAAAGTTTGCAAAGTTGTAACATTATCAGAACTGATCATTAATAAATACCTCAAAAATGCAAATATATATGCCAGACAAAATTAAAACCCCACCATTTAAATCTGAGTTAATGTTTAATCATCTTTTCAAAGAACAGAAAAGCATCTAGTCTTCATCTGAGAGCAAGAGGTTCTGATGGGGACTGGACAGTGTCTGCAGAAGAACAGGGAGATTATCAGAAGCTGCCAAAGCCAATGATTTCTGATGGAACACCTGAGAGACAGCACTGGAAAGGAGCTAAGAGCGTCCCATCTTCCGGAGGTTTGGTTACCTCTGCTCAGGTCCAGCTCTGAGACAGTGCAGCCAAGGAGAAACTGAGCCCCTGCCCACCTTGCTATGTTCAGCACTGGCTCCTCTTCCCTCATGGACCAGCTGGCACATCCTGGTCCCTGGGCAAGCAGGATACTTAATGGGCAAAAAACAGAATGAGAAAAACCATGTACATTGACTTGCATATGAACCAAGAAAGAGTTAAGTGGAATAGAGACAAAGCCAAAAACCAAAACCAGGTTGAAGGGAAGAAAGGCCGAAGTAGACATGTCTTAGAGAGCAAGAGTATATAAAATACAAAATATGTAATTGCTATTAAGCAGACAACCCAAAGGCAGTGTTGGGGATCTTTGGCTGGTGTAGAATCTTTGAAGTCCCTCAGCATCTAACATCAGTGACACCATTTAAGACCAAGATAATCAAGGAACAGGTTTTAGAAATAAGAAATCTGCAAATGGATGTGGCAAATTGAAGCAATGTGGAAAGAGTATTTAAAGGGCAGCTTGTTTATTTGAAAGGAGAGTGGGCAGAGAAAGGGATATAGAAGAGCAGCAAAAACAGAAGTCTAGAAATGTGAGAAATAAGTAACAACTTAAAAAGGCAATTCAAGACCAAGAGAGGGAGATATTTTGAAAGGAGTGCAGACGCCCGCAGACTATAATGAGGCTGAGCTGCCTCATTAATAAAAGCTGCCAGAATGTAAGAGGGAAGGCCCTGAGGAAACCCTGTGGACTCCCTACAAGGTCAATATCCAAAAAACCTGAAGTGAGAAATTACAATGGTGACAGGATTGCAAATTTATTATGAAGTAGGGTGGGAGGTTAAAGTGAAGAGTTATAAAACTACAACTCAGTAATATTTGCATGCAGTTTATAGGCAAAAATGTGATAGAACTCAATAACTACATGCAATTAACAAATGTGTAAAGCATTACAGAACTGTGATTCCTAGTGATTAATTAATCTGTTAACTGGTTTATTAGTAGTACTGATCATTTAGAAACATTATAGGTTCAGTTATGTCTCAAACCTGCATTCTAAATGGAAGAATAACACCTCAGAGTGGATTTTGTGGCCACAACACACAGAAAACACATCTTTCAGAGCTGAGCACAACTGCATCAATCCGGATGAAAGCTGGGATTTCACATATCCCTTTTCTTCCTCCTGACTTTGCAAGACTCTACAACCAACTCCATAAATCCCGTTCTTGGGGGTTGATTTTTTTCTATTTAATAAAGATTTATGAAGCTTTATCAGATTTACAAATTCTGTTTGCCAAGATCTTGGCACTTCACTTTAGGACTATAATGCTGCACAGTAAGATCTTTCACTATTTAAAAATGAGTGGGATAAAAGAAAAGTTGGCAACAGACTCAGCATTCTCAGAGATGCAATACAAAAGGACAAGACACAAGAGTCCAAAATAACTACAAGAAAAGTTCCAATTGGAGATGAGGCGGGAAAAATCCAGAATGAGAGGAGTTTATCACTGGAACAGATTGCCTAGATCAGTTATAGAATCCAACTGCAATGTTATCCCTGCTTTGAGCAGGGGACTGAACTGCAAATTACTTTCCCAGGAGCCTTCCAAATGAAATCATTCTCTGATTCGACATATGCCCTTTGTAAATCTGGGCTCATACATCTATGTAAAAGTACTGACTGAGAAACACATGCAGCTCCACAACCTCCTCAGTTCGTTTTGCAGGATGACAGGGAACATTTGTGTCTGTGGTGCTGTTCTTAAATTATTATACAGGTGTCTTTTAAATCTGACAAAGAAAGAAAGATCCAAAGAAATGTGTCTTCCACCACAAAAAACAAATTGCACAGATTTTCACTTCTGTTTTGAGCTGGACATCCAGACCTATCTAAAACTGACAATTGTTTTTGCTTCACTTTCTACCTCTGATCAGAAGAGTTCATGTAACATTTTGATTAAACCACCCCTGAAAATTTTCCCATGAAAAGGAACTTGCCAACAACTTCAAACAAGACATCCTGCTGCATCAAGAGGGGTAGGTAACAAGGTGAAAAAAGGGGATTTCTGTTCTGGAACAGAGAGGAAAGGTAGCTAAATTTTTTAAATTAGTATTTTAATTTATATTTCATATTATATATTTATATTATATTGATGATATATTTAATATATTACTAAGTTATATTTAAATAATAATTTAATTCATACTATATGTTTTGTATAATTATATATTTATATCATATTTTAATTAATATTTTAATTATCATAAATTTTGGCATGCATCAGGCATTCATTTATTGTTTGCCAGATGTCTATTTACTATTTTCATGGAATCTCCCCACATACAGGAATACTCTGAGATTTAACAAAAGCCTCAGCTCATATAAATTAATTTTTCACCTCAAAGCTTAACAGATGAAATCTCCCAAAGTTCTGCTGGCAGTAAGCATTGCTCCCACCCCTTCCAAGACTGCATATGGATAACTGAGAAAATCTGAGGCTATTGGAACAACAATCAGTTTTCTCTGAATTACTGATCCTGACCCAAATGAGACTGGGCCCAGAACAGAAATTCTTCACCTTCAATAGCTTGCAGCCATAACACCTATCACACACAGAGGCAGTGGCAGAAAAGGCAGCAAGAGGGAACTGCGATTCACCAGAACACAGGGATCAGCAAAAGTGAAAGAGCAGTGGAAGGTGGCACAGGTTAATGATGTTCAGGGAGGAAATCTGGGTGAGATATGAAGAAGGTGTGACACCAATTTGGGGTACATGGAACAAGTCAGAAAGCGACGAGAAGGCAAAAAAAAAAGACAGATCAGAAGGCAGATAAAGATCAGGGGACCTTTGAATGAACTATGAGGATGATTGCTTTATTATTGGAGCAGGCTGTCCTAACCAACTTTGCCTGAATTCAGTGTCCACACCGCTTTGAGAAGGAGATTTAACTGAATTCCAGTCATGGAATGATTCTCAACAAAGAGCAGTGATAGTCTCCTTTTAAAAGGATATAGTAAATGTACAACATCTTCAGGGGAAAACACTCTCATATATGTCACATTTGATCTTTTAAAACTGAAGGTTTAAATTGCAATTTTTAAACTTTTACTTATGCTTATATTGTTCAGCAATGAAACTGCTTTGATGCATCAAAATATGTGCTTAAGGAAGTTGACCAGGACCTAAAAGGTACTGAAAGCTGAATACTTTCGGGTGTATTTTTCCAGTACTTCCTGGATACTAAGTAGTTAAAAAAGGCACTGTCTGAAAGCCCTATAGTTCTCTATGGAAACACAGTATCTGATGACATTTTTCTGGAGCGAAAAAAGAAACATTGGCTGATACCTTACAAAAAGAATGAAACTTAAGCTGCAGCAAAACTAATTAATTATTTATGTCATTCAGTGTGAACATAGGACTTGAAAATTATATTTCTGTATCCATTTGCACTCATGTAAAGAGTCTTAGAATACTTGTTCACAGATTAGGTAAATTATCAAACTGAAATCCTGTAAAGTATTACCATTACAAAGCCAGGGGGGAAAAATGCACTTCAATTTTCTCCATGAAATGTGTACAGATTCCCATCTATGAATACAGGTTTTATACATCACATTAATCCCTCAGTTAGTTTCTCACAGCTTAAGTGTCAAGCAGGTATACCTCACAGACAGAAAAAAAATTAAAAGTTCTTTTTTACATAAAAAAATACATCTATGCCGCATTCACCATCAGAATTATTTTGATTCAAAACATATTGTAATAAATTCTGAGTTGTCTGGGAATTAATTGTACCATGAAAAGCATTTAAAAAACTCTAAGGGGTTCCCAGTGGTTTCTTCTACTATCAGAAACGAGTAGAAAAAGCAGTATTTTCTCAAAGGCATCCTTTGAATTCAAAGGTCCTACTTGTATAAACTTCGTAATTATTTTCAGGTCTTAAGAAAAACAATGAAATTCTGAATTTATGTTTGAAATTCATTCTAATATAAGGCAGTTTTAGAAATACTAAAAGAACAAATGTCTTTCTACAAAGCTACCAAGACTAATTGAATTGCTGGCTATGGAAGTCAGTCATTACAGAAGTATTACCTTAACATCACTTTAATTCCATGTTATCATCACTAGAATCAGAAGTATTAGAGCACACTTCATCTTAAATATCAAATTAGCACCTTTTTCTCAAATATAACTTCCTTGTTATGACATAATTTTTCATTCCCAAAAGATGTTTCAAACTCTTCAGAAAATAATGACATCTTCAAATATTTACCACCAAAAAAAAAAAAAAAATCCTCAGACATTTTAAAAAGATTAAACATTTTTGTATGAAAATTTTAAAATTTCATATTTTAATATGTATCTAGCCCCAAACTTTATTTAATATATCCAGTCAATTATTTTTGGAGCTTTCACACTCTACATCATACCACTCACTTAGCTAGTAATGTACAAAGCCACACAGTTATCTTAGTGATGTTTCAATTATTCATTTATAAATGCAATATTATATCTCTTCCGTACACAAATTAAGTAACTAGGAGGCATGATCTGAAAAATGCCAATTACTTTTAGAATCCCAACACAAAAAAAAAAATTGAAATTTAATATGCAAGCTTGTTTTTATTTGGGTTTTTGGGTTTTTTTTAATAACTTGATATAATATATTTTAACCCTTTAAATTCTTTTAAATATACAGGACTGCTGTTTGTATTTAGTCCTGAAGAAGAATGACTTACTGATATTCATTTTTTACACCTTGAAATTCCATGAAAATAATATGTGCTGTCCAGCTCAAAACATTTTCATCCAAATGCCATTTACTGCTGCTTGTCACTTCTTTCCAACTTTGCCACTTGCACAAGAAATTGGCATGCTTTTAGAAAGCTGAGCAGGTTACTGAACAAAACAACAAGATTTGTGCCTTGGTTGCCTTTTCTCTGTGCTTGAATTACTTCTCTCCAAAGAGGATGTATTTATTTCTCACAGACACCTCATGTCATAACAGAAAAAAACCAAACAAATATCTCTACACCTGAGTCTGCTCACAAGTGAAATACTTTGGCCTGATAAATCAACAGGAGTAGGGACTGTACTTTCATATGCATCAATTTACATGTAATTTTTTTGTACTAATTACACAGGATTATCTCTTTAAAAGTAAGTAACTGAACTCGAAGGCTACCTAAGATTTCATGCTCTTTCTACACAGCTTTTCTTTGACAATGGAAGCTCAATACACAACGTTTCACAGCAATTTGTGTGAATTGGTACATAATTACAAGCCCCTGCAACATGGGCTACCTGTACTTCGGCTTTAAGTATCGACATCCAGGATACAGCCCTGAGAGACAGCAATTTCAATTGAGCACAAACTTGAAATGACAACTCAATTCCATTCCAATGCAAAACTGAAAAGAGCACTAAATAAGAAAAATTATAAACAATTTTAGCAACATGAACCTCTCAGAAGTTTTTTAAGACTGACAGAATGAAACAGGGGTGAAAGTGGTTCTATCTGGAATAACAATGCCCTTTAACTAGACCTTTCAAATAAATAATGAGGAACACACAAAACTTACATTATCTGAAGTGATACATGATGCCACTTTTGGGTTAATTTCAAAAAAAGGTCATATTAAGCAAAAAACAAATGGGTTTGTTTACATGAAAAGTCTACTAGAATTAGTGTATCATGAAAGCTACACTGGTCTAACTCCACTATCTCTCCTATTCCAGTGGAAATTTATCAGACATAATAATAATTTTTTAAACATTCAGTTTATGTCATTTCACCCTAGCTGAGAGATATTATGCACTGCTACAGAGACAAAGCAGAACTTCTTTTTTCCCTCTGTTTCCTTAATATCTAATTACAAGAAGTAATAGGAAAAATACATTTTAACATCTAGATTCCAGGAATTCTTACACACAGGAAGAAATTTTAGAATGCATTTTAATTAACAAATTCAGCTTATTTGATTTTATTACGATCAATTAAATTACTTGACTAAATAATTACATCAAACAGAGTTCATTTACTTCATAAAATACAATTCTAGAAACACAGAATATCCTGAGTTGGAAGGGATCCGCGAGGATCAAAGTGCAATTCTCAGCCCCTCACAGCAATATCCCAAAGAAGTGCATTGTCCAAATGCTCCCTGAGTTCTGCCAGGCTTGGTGCTGTGACCACTTCCCTGGGAAACCTGTTCCAGTGCCCAGCCATCCTCTGGCTGAAGAACCCTTTCCTAATATCCAACCTAAACCCCCCTGACACAGCTCCAGGCCATTCCCTTGGGTCCTGTCACTGGGCACCACAGAGATGAGATCAGTGCCTGCCCCTCCTCTTCCCCTCATGAGGAAGTTGTAACTGCAATGAGGTCTCCCCTCAGTCTCCTCCAGGCTGAACAGACCAAGTGACCTCAGCCACTTCTAACCCACAGCTTATGATAAAACCAGCTGGGTTCACTACGTTAACTAATCACATCCATAACTGCACAAAAATCCTTCTGGCAGCTCTAGTACTGCCTCTACGGATTGTCTTTTCCAGGATTCTTTTCCCTAAAATACCATGCTGAAACTGTCTTTTGCAGATAAATTTAATTACAGGAAAAAGAGGACCCTTGGCTCCAAAATACCACTGATCTAAGAAAGAATTTAGGAATAACTGAAGCAATACTCTGAGATGGAGATTTAAACTTTTGACAGAAATCTTTTAATTCCTAAATCCTTATGTGCCAAAAAAGTTGTCAGCCTGCCATCCCTGCTGATTTACCAGTCCCTCAATGCCTTTTCTCTCTTACATGGAATTTTCATTTCTGATTAAATAGTATCTCACAACAGAAATCTCTGAAAAGAAACAGCAAAGGAAGCATCACATTTGCCACTTGGAATAGACACTGATCATGGAATCATCTTGATTACCTCCAAATCCCAATAATCTGTTGCAATTACATAGCATATTACATGACTATTATCTACACAGTGGGTAAAAGAACAGTAATGATTATAATTTTTTTAATGTTATTCTCAAATAATCCTCCCAAAGCAAAAGTATTAAAGACCCACAGGGGTCTAGAGACTTGCAGTTTAAAAATTCATACCCATCTCAAAGTAGCTCCCCACTATGGGGAAAGAAAAATAATCTATGGAATAAAAATATATTAAAATCTCATTTTTGCCTATCAGACCCTGCAATTAACAACAAAGCATGAGACAATCCATGTAATCCAACAGTAATTAACCAGGATATACAGCAAAGCACTGCATGGTAAAAAGATTTTATGAACACGAGAACTTGAGTGAAGAAATGCCAGGGTTTTGATATAGCAAAGTTCTTACACACAAAACATCGCTGGAATTAAGTGATCCCAGTAGCTGCTGCTTTCCAGAAGACTCCAAACACAGGAGAACACACAGAAATAATATTCTGCCTCCTGTATGGGCATCAGTAAGCTCAAAGAAAAGTATTTACTTTGAATAATATATATTCTCATGGTGTTAATTTTAACATTATTACTTTTTTTTTTAACATGTAACAATATGTCTAAATATCTCCCAAGTCTATGAAGTTTAGTATCCATGGGAGAAAAAATATTTTCAAGCCTTGAAAAAAAGCATTAATTACTATTTTCTTCATATATTATAGAAGTAGCTTCAGTTGTTTATACTTTCTAAATGAAGGGTTTTTATTTCCCTTTGTAAAAAGAGAAAGTGCACTTTACTTTGTATTGTCCAAATCTAAACCTCTAAATGAGTATAGAAACAACATATATTTACATTTTACATTAATGTGAGGTTATCTAATTTAAAGAAATTTGCTACCATCTGTGGCATCACCCTTCTCTTGATGAAGAACAAGTTGTTCTACCAACTGGATGACAGCAGGAAAGGGAAAGTTATTTTATTCCTTTTTCAGAAGCAATTACTTAGTGTAGACTGTCACAAATAGTGAAAGATAACTTGAGTATCAGATGCAGTTGACTTTCAACATGATAATGTTTCTACTGTAAAATTAAACTAATGCATAAATGTTACTTTTTTCCATTTGGATTAAATGTAGTTGGAAGCTTAATATTCAGACACATGCAAATGAATAAGGATAGTTGACCAGAACATTAAAGAGGAATAGTTCTACTTAAAACATACTTCTGACAAAGCAAAAATTCACACCTTCTTATCTTTTCAAAATTATTATTACAAGTGACATTTTTCATTGTCAGACAAAGACATTGTCTTTTTGCAGCTTCTCTTTTGCATATTAAAGAGAGCACTTCTGTTCCATTCTTAGTCACAAAGTCAGTTTGCTGAATAATTTCCTTTGTTTGCAAGACTGCCACAACAATAGAAAGGAAAGAACATCTCGCAAAAGAAAAAAGGGCGTAAAAATAATTCCTAAACCTCTGTGCAACTCAGCCCTTACTTGGATACTCAATCTATAATTCCATTAATTAAATACGGAACACACTGCTGAGTTAGAAGTATCACTTTGCACTACTTCAAAAACAAACAAGTGAAAATGTTGAGTGAAAGAAATCTAAAAATAAGATGGCCATATATTTTCTCCTTTAATGTCACTTCCATGTCACACAGTGAATACATAGCAGAATATATTAAAGAGGAGTTTCTTCAGTTACAGCTCAGTATTGTAAACACTCATCACAAATCTGTCTTGTTTGTACAAATAGAACCTGAAACAGCCTTAATTAAAATATTACTAAATCTAACAACAGCTAATTCCAAGTTAGACTTGCAGCTGCACTATACAGCTAAAAAAGATATATTTTTCTCATGTCTAATATCAAGTTCCCTGAATTCTTTTATGTCCATAGCAAATAACCAAAAGAACATCTCAACACAAATATCCTGACTGTCTCAAAAACAGCTGGATACTAGGAAGATACCCAGCAAAAAGACAAACTGTTAACTGAGCAATCTCAGAGAAACTCTGTCACCTTCTGTTGTCAAAAACTAAGCAGGACTCTTCTTTCCCCAGCCAAGTCTTCAATTCATGTTGTCAGACACTGAACAAATGTGTGAACACACACTTGCATTAAATAACATAATGTAAACAAGAAGTTAATTTATAATAAGAGCAAGAATCTATTTTTCCTTTTTTCCAATTTCCAGATTTCAACATGTAAATATAAAAGCGCACAAAAACTTCAACTACTTAACTATATTAAACATAGGAGACACATATTTCAGTGATTGCCTAATAGCTGATCATACATCTTTAAAGTCCTTTTTACAAGCTGGGAAGTGACTTGTTCAGTATTTTGTAGCTATTAGATGTTATATAACAGCCACAAAATACTCCCATTTTCAGGACACACACTCCCCATATTTATGCACTTAGAGGAAGCCTCTTTAAAAATACATAAGAATTAGTTTTTAAGGCTTTCCAGAAAAGCCTATTAGTCTCCTTACTCCTGATCAGTTCTTTGCAAATTCTTCTCGAAAACGTATGAATCTGCCAAAAGGAAACCAAGTAACAAAACCCTATAAAAGTACTCCAGTCCTTCTTGTGCAGCCTAGAGGGAGACCCACCACAGTCTCTCTTGGGCAACTACAAAACTATAACAACATTAATGTGACACAGGAGGAGGCCTGTGCCACACAATTGCTACACCTTTGAGAAGCACATCTGAGTCCTGTAGGGACTGATACAGTGTAGGGATCATATTTACACTAGAATTGACATAATCTCAGATATTCAATGACCATTATAACTGGTACTTGCAAACCTTTGAGTCTATCATTTTAACTAATCTGAGAAATACAAAACTTAAAAAACAGGAAAAGTGAGGTTTCAAGTTATTTTCATTTTTATAGGTGAATAATCTCAGAGCAGACATTCCCTTTCTAAGGCTTAGGCTTTGCTTTTACAGCTATGCCTTCAACTGCAGCTAAGAAGTTTTCATTATGTTATTTGAGCTAAATGGTGTAGTCACACATAGCTTTGCAGACCCTTCTGGTTCCTTTCCACGTTTCATCATCTGATACTCCAAGGTTCCTATTTTCCTAGCAAAAAATGAAAGGGCAGGCAAGAAAAACACAATCTAGGAATGCATTACTTTGCTGACTAGAAAGAAAAATTAACCACCAGCAATAGGTGCTCTTCAAGTCATATAATCCCCATATAAATTGTAATTACATTCCATCACTTGAAACCGGAAAGTTTTCCAATGCATTATTCATAGAAGACACATGCTTGCTTGCATGCTTACTTTTCCCTATTCCCAGGGCAGGACAAATAAGATGGAACATCACTCTTTATCCTATCAGTTGCTTCTCAACAACCAAATACTTGGAAGGACTGCAAGAAAGATGGATAGGCAAGCAAAGCATAAGTGTAGACTGGAAGAACTCCAGTTACATAATGCAGACTATTTACTACTAGTGTTTCTTTCAGAGGTTCCACATGGGCATTCCAACACCAGTCACAGGGCAGTCAGCAGTCACAGCTACCCTCCATCCCTGGCAGAAAGCACAAGACACTTTCAGGCAAATAGCAAATGGAGAACCATTTTGTCAAACATCACCATCTCTTACAGCCTCACAGACAGTATTCAATGAAAATGAGGGAGTGGATGAATTCAGCCAGGCGTGCTGGAATGTACTCTCCTGATGCCACAGTCACACAGACAGCAGAGAAAAAGGAGAAGGGCACACTGCAACCTTACCCAGCACCAGACAAGACTGCAGAGCATTACCCATGTGTCAATGTGAACACTTAATCTGTCCATTCAACTTCTGCTGTGAGCTCACAGATGGAAAAACGGCTTGGCTTTCAGGGCACAGCCAAGAGATGGGAAACTCTGTCCTGTAGAAGTTTGACATAAGCCCTCAGTGACATTAAGGACAGAGCTTGAAGGTCTGATTTGACCAGCCTGAGACTGCTGGCAGCCAGGAATTCTCAGCTTGGAGACGCCTTCCTATTCTGAGGATGTCAGTAGAGATCTTGAGTCTGCACTCTTATCCTGGCAAGCAAGCAGAGCTGGACAACTGGCAAATAAATTAATCCTGAGCAGCCTGGCCTTGGTCAGACAATAAAAGTATCTTGAACATGCATCAGAAGATGTAAAGTCTTAGATAAAGCAACCAAAACTCCCCATGACTGGAAGATTTGCAGTACAATGGCAAGCACCTTCTGCTTTACGGGTACACGTCGAGTAGGGAGTGAAGACAGACGAGAATGCACCAAATCAGTGCACCAGGAGGAGAAATTTGTCAGTAACATAGGGACACAGAGGGTTAGAATGTACATGGAAACTCATGTGAACTAAAAAGGAACCCAACACAATGCAAGTATAAATGGCACTAAGAGGATATTTCTCCTTTAATCACACTTACCCCCAGGCTAATTTATAACCACCAATGCTAAAACACAAGTTCCATGCTACTGCTATTTAATTTATTGTATCAATGTCTAACAGAGCTTAAAATTCAATGCTCAAATATAACACAGCATCTTAAAAAAAACAAAAACAAAAACAAAAAACCCCCACATCTTTTCAATTTAACTTCCCAGAAATTAACATTAAAACTGTACAGCACTGTCTCCAAGAACGTAGAAAATTTGTTTTTCTTAAAATCAGTACAGCATCCTAAAATAAATAAGGATTAGCAAGATTAACAGATCTTGAAAGTTTATCAGAAGGCTTTCTGAAATTCCAATGAGTTTCACAATTCAGAAAGATAAACAGAACCTATTACAGAAAGAATACAGAGCACTGTGTGTACTGAGTTATCCGTCAATGGAAAAACAGAGACAGCAATAAAAAGAAAAAATTCACCTCCCCTCCAAAATGAGAAAGAATTTAAAAAAGGCAAGATCTAAACGATTCACAGTTTAGAAAAGCAGAAAAATGTTCTTAATTACAGTACTGTAACACATACACACTCAAAAATTCTTTCAACAGACATTTGGAAAAGATGATTGTGACCATAAAACAATTTTGACCTTAACTGATAGACTTAATTCTGAGGTTAGGCATTGTTAAATAAACGTTTCAATAAATCCAAACAATTTTACCAAAATGTCTCAGTGAATGCAATGGAAACTAAGAGGACAAACAAAATTTCTTCCCACACGGTATGATGTGGTTTGACAACACTACTGAGCCCATCCAACACTAAGTTGTTGTCAGAAAAATCTTGCAGCTTTACTCCTCTCCCACCACGTTTTCTTACTCCTTCCTTTTGAAAGCACTGAGACTCTTCTGACCTAACCGAGATTCAATTCAAAGAACTAATCCTTGAAGAAACTATTTTTTTTTTTTTTGGATTAGCTTTCAGATGAGAAGACAGAAATTCAACAGCAATGCTGCAGGAAGGAGGGTAGGGTTGCCAAAAGGGACAGAAGACAGAACTATCTAGCCTTTACACCAGCTGAGCTGATCTTCAGTCACTGTAGCTGAGCTTTAAGCTGTAACAGCCCTCCCTGGAGCACAGCTCTGCTCTGTCATTTGCTGGTCTCACTATTGTTGCAGCTGTTTTCAAAGAAGCTTGAGTCATTAGGATCTCACCTGATTGCCAGCTCATTACATCAGTTTTTTAAAACATCCTCACAACTTTCTATTACTACAAAAAATCACATCATCCTACAAATATCTGGATAAAGCAAAGGTCAAAGTTTTCATGGTTACCCATCACAGCTAAAGAACAACAAATTCCATGTAACTTGGCGAATTAGGGAGGAACTCGTTTTTCCCTCCTGTGAAAAATCAAATTTTACTTTATAATTTCATTATTTTTTCCTGTTGACATTGTCAGCATCAAAAGATTCAGCAGCACAAAGATGCAACACTTGGATGCACAAAAAATCAGACTGTAACACTGGGCAGCAGATTTCTCACCAGGAATATTCACAAGCTAAGGAGTTCACTTTCACAAATCATTGCTTACCTTTTCTAATGCAGATCAGTTCATGTACACCACAAGTTCGTTCTCCACCTGCGTGGAAATACACCATTAGAAAACAGTAACAAATAAAATGTATTTAATTTCTTAATAAAGCTTATAAATGGTGAAAAAGAAAGTTCCAAAACTCTGTCAATTAATAAAAATGCAGAAGATTGATAACAAATTTTCAAATTATACATTAAATCCTTTGGAGAAAAAAATAAATGTACCTTTGGCTTAATATTAGTAATGGTGGTATGGTGTGAAAAACTTTACACTGAATTTATACAGATAAAATTGCAAAAGCAAGCACCTTAAGCCACAGTAATGTTTCCTAAGTATAAACATAATTACCTGATTGGAGAGAACTACCCTAAAGAATGGCATTTACAGAAGAATTGTGAAAATATATAAAAAAAATTCCAATATAATAGAAGGACAAAACAACATTATGATTACCTTCCATGGTAAAAAAAACAAAGAAAATCCCAAAAAACAACCGTATTACCGAAGACTTGGTTTGCCTAGAATTAATCCTTTAGATATTTTTTAAATTAAAAAACCAGCTGTATAGAACTTGAGACATTTATTCGAGAATAATTAAATTGCTGCTAGAAATACTACACTTCTTTTTTTACATTTTAATAAAAACCATTTTAATTGGAATTACAGCTCGTAACCCAAACACCAACACACAATATCTAAACTCAAAATATTTTGGAGTGATATGCCCCATGATCAAACCTTAAAATTCCAAACTACATCAAGCTATGGCTTCTCTTACTTCTCTTAAGTACACCTTAACCTGCTCAGCCTTTTTCCACTGACAACAAAAGAGTGCATGGATATGAATACAGAACTGAAGGGAACTGCCTGGGTTTTCATACCCAGCTCTCTGCAACCTCATGAAAATACAAAACAGAGTTCCAAAACCTCCCAAAACACCTATTTCATTTGCATTAATCACTCCTTGGCTCCAGACACTTCAAAGCATACTAAAAGAAGCTTTTGGTAACAAAATTCTCCCCAACTCAAAAATATGGAAATACATTATATAGCACTTATTACTCTCCTCCATTCCATAATAAATTAATTATGACATACAATGCAACATATAATGATATCAACCAATACTTCAAACTCTTAATTGGTAACACTAGCAAATGGTATTGTAAAGCTTTAAGAAAATACCCATATTTCTACTTAAATTTACACTTTAAAGAAATAACTGTAGGAGATCCATATATTGGAGTGAGAAAGGATAAAAGGGATCAAATAAATGGAATAAAACATAACTATTCTAAAATAAAATTAAATGTCTGTGAAAGTAAAAAGAATACTCATTTTATGTCAACATACTCAGAAATATGGAATACAAGCATCAGATATACTCTTAGATGGGAAATCAAGAAATCAAGTATCAATGAGTCTGAGCATCCCAGGAGTTTTGTAGAGTCATCACTCTTACAAAAGCCAGTTGTGATAGCAATATAATTTCCGCTTTTCAGTGCATTCTAGAAGCTGGGCAACATAATTTTCATTCAGAAAGGATTTTGGAAGGAAAACATAAGAAAAACTAAATTAAAAATATAATCCGCTTTTATAATAACAAGGCATTAAAGAGCAAACAAACAAAATCCAAAACCAGACAGAGGGAGAAGATTACAATCTTCCTTAATGTCATTGCAATCATCTTCAGGGTACAAATGATAAACCAGAAGAGTAACTGAAATTCTTCTCCCTAGAATTTTTTCCCTGTTAGTTTTAAATTCAGTAGTGAAGAAAAAATTAAAATTACGGCAAAAAACAAAAGGATTTTTCATCACACAGATGTCAGACAGTTAAAAATAAAGATTCACCTAGAACTGAATGAGGGAAGAGAGCAGCAATAGATTTTTTTTATTATATTCACTGCTCTCAGTGAAATCAACCAGTTTGAAATCATATCACAAAATACTAATTCTAGATTTGGATTTTGCATTGCTACCTATTGTTTTATAAAGCAAGAGAACTTTACTCAAACATTTAACTTCTAATATAAGATGGTGTTCCACCAAATAAAGCCTTTACATTAACCAACATGTTACTTTTTATGGACCACAAGGCTACAAAATACATTTAAGAGGCATACGGTCAGGATTTTATTCCTTTTCATTTTCCTTGAAAATACTGGAATGTTATTTCTTTTTTTAACAGGTGGTTCATTTATTACTTTTTTTTCAAACTGCTGTTGGATGGAAATCAACTGTTAAATAAAAATATATCAAGTCATATAAAAGTTAAAGAAAGCATCTTTTATATTTTAAATTAACCAATATATTAAAGACGTGAAATTTTATCCTTAATTGACCTGGACAGATTCCTCTTTTCCCCTGTGGTCCTCAAAACTGTGGAACTAATACATTATTCACACCTTGCTTTTATTAATGGACTAACAAATAAACCCAAGTTTTTCCATCTTTACAGCTCCCAAGAATTCTCTCAGCTTTTAATAAACTAGTTACTGAAAGAAACCAAACTGAAAGTATGGAAACATTTTGCATGACATCAAGATGCCAACCATTAATTTAGCATTTCAGTCTGAAAATAGTGGATTTGTGTTGCTTAGCCCACAAATCCCAAAGGCTCCATGGCATGACACACTTAAATTTTGTTCTTTAAATACTATTTTTTAGGTAATTTATCATAGTATAGTGTTAGTTCACCATAACGTTACGGTTAATTAAAATTTAAGCTTGATTTAGACATAAATTATTATTAGTTCCATTCCATCTTGACTATGAACATGATCCTCTATTTAAGATTTCAAGGTTTTAAATGAGTTTGTATATAAAACTACATAATACTCTCTCAAAAATGTAATCTGAGAGCAAAAACAAACCCACTTGCATACATAGGGCTTTTCATAATGTCAGAAAATGGAAGTAAGATGAAAAATTATAGAAGATCAAATAATTTTAGAATTGCACATTCAACAAAACATTTTCATTTGCTTGAGCTAGAAGAACCATCTACTGATCCTAAAAATCTAAATCATTCAAACATGTAACACAGAAAGAATGGCCAGATGTTTTCCCGAGGCAGCTGAAACACCTGATGAAGCTTAATTTTCTCAATTTAAGACAAAGGTTTTGTATACTGTCTCTATTTGCCAAGATGACTATGGCAGCAACAAGATGAAAAGATGCACATCAAAGAAGATGAATACTGAATTTTGTATTAAATGAAAATTTTATGTCTTTCTAAATCAGTACAATTCAAAATTCGAAGCTCTACTATGTTCAGAGTTTAGCTGGAACTCCACCACTAGATGCTGATAATAATTGTCAAGGGAATTTAGCACAGGCATTACCATGGAGTGATTTAGGTTGGGGGTGAATAACACCTGGTGTTCTCAAAGACGTCAGAGCAGGACCAGTGTTCTGTTTCTGTAACCAGTGTTACAGAAAGTGCCTCTGAGCCTCAACCACCACGTTCTGCAATGACCACAATCCCAAGACCTCTCTGGGTATCAGTGGTTCTCAGGGGGAAGGTGTCACCCCTGTCACTGCGAGCACTCCTCCCTTACAGCCAGCCAGGACTGCCCTTGATGTAGCTCACACCCACTGCCCCACACGCTTTCAGGGGGCAGCTTAAGAACCCATCTCCACCTCTCAGACCCCCCAGCGCAATGGAAGGCTGTAAGAGTGCCTGTCAGATCTCCCCAGACTACACAAATGTATTTCCTAAGCCTCTCCTTGTGTGCCAGGTGCTCTAAGTTCCCTCCCAACTTAGTGGCACTCTGCTGAGGTCTCTCCAGTTGGTCACCTCTCCTGCTGGATTATCACAGCTGGATACAGGCCACAGACACGTGGCTGCTCCATGCTCAGCTTGCTGTTTGCCAGCATCCTCAGGGTCTTTTGCTCAGAGGTGCTCCCGGCCAGCCTGCCTGCAGCTGGTGGTAGTGCAGGGCTTGGACTTCACCTGTCCTTGTGGAAGTTTCTGGGGATCCTTCAGCCCACTCTGGGCTTGCTGAGCGCTTGCCAGGTAGCAGCCCTGCCCTCCAGCTTATTAACTACTCCTTCCCTGGCATCATCCATAAATTCAGCCAGGGTACATTCCATGCCACCAATAAACACGGTGCACAGCCCCAGTTCCAGCACCAAAACTGTGGTGCAACTTATAAATGCCGCGTATAAAATTCATTCTTCTTCAGTTCAGCAAAAAATCCATGTTCGTAGCTGCAGCAGAACATTACACTGTATCACAAAAGCCTTTTGTCAGCAGGTGTAATTTTTCGGATGCACTTTTTACATGATAAATTACTTTCCTGCTGAGAATTGTTTTTTAATTAGCATTTTCATAAGTTTGGACCACATTCAACAAACGTTTACTTAACATTTTATTCAACAATAGACAACTATTTTTTCCCTTGGCAAACCCACAACATTCCAGCGCAGAAGAACAACAGTGAGGAGGTTGAGTAGCAGGAACAGGGTGCTACAGCGTGGAAACATAAAACAGGATACAAGTGATAAAGCCTAACACAACATTAATGTTACCATGTCCAAGCACCATGGAAATGCTAATGATTCTGCTAGGAATATAAGAGACTCAGGAAAACCATTCTTATATTAAGAGTTTCACACAACATGCTATAAATCTATTTAAAAAGACAACAATAATGAAAGACTTTTGGGTTCCATATGCCAACAAACCTACTTGAAAAACTGCCTCATGTCATAAACTGAATTTAAGAAGGAATCTGGGCTTGGATGAACAGCCAGCCAACTATGGAAAAGAATGGAAATGGAATGGAAAATAGTAATGGAAAATAAGCAAAGCTGAAGACTTTTGCACATCAGCAACCCTACAGCTGCCATCAGTGTTGTTCCTGAAAAGGTTACATACAACCATTAGCTCATCCTCACCCATGGTGTAAAATCACCTCTGCATTCCTTTAGAGTCCTTTTTCACAAGTTTAGTCAACAAATAATACTGCATACATAAAAACTGAAATGCCTAAAGTTGAATGCTGAAAACTAGTCAAAAATCAAACTAAAATGCAAACAACATCTGAATTTATAAGGAATGAGACAGCAAGGTAAAAAAAATGCTATTTTATATACTTATTTATATGTTTATATTTTGTGCAGTTTTGGTCTCCTCTTGGTCTCACAACCTCAAAGAATAAAATAGAACCACAGAAGACAAAGACCAAAAGAAAACTCAATAAAAATGGTTAAAACACAGATGGTTTCCATATGAGGAGCGACTTAACAGACTAAGGCTCTTGGACTTGAAAAAAAAAAAAAAAACCACAACAGATGGTGGACATAAACAGGTGAATATAGAACAATTATTCATTGTCTAACCCATTAATAAGAGAAAAAAACTATCAGGCTATATTAGCAGTGGACATGCTCAAGACCAGAAGAGTGTAAGTCAGAAATCTATGTTCTGATTTTGATACAAACTCACTGTCTTCTTTGCTTGCACCATTTAAAAAGATCCCTATCTAGTAATTTCTAGCAGTCACTGACAATTGATCAAGAACAGAATAGCCATTTCTGTTTCTCAAATAAATTTTCAATCCAATCCTACCCACACTAAAAATAAATGGAAGCATCTATATGGACTGAAAGCAGCTAAAAAGAGGTGGATTTGCTAAGCAAAGTCATAAAGTAGAGAGACCTTCTCCCCTCATCATGAAAATAGTATTATCTCTGCTTCCTTTCTGTCCAGAATGACCACAAACTTGTCTTTCCCTACTCTTCTGACAACTGAAATCTAACTAGCACAAAAAAAAAATATTAGTAAGTTCTTTGTTTCACCTTGTTCTCAGTCAAGTACTTCTTCAGGTAGGTCCTACAGGTGGAAGTGAAGAAATACAGTAAATATTACTAGCAACAGAAACATATAGTATAAATGGTTCAAATCTGATCTAAAACCTATAATATATTTTTTAAAAAAAATAGAAAGAAAACTAAAAAACAACCTCACTGAAAATGACAAAAAGATTAAACATACATTGCCAAGCAATGTACAATGCTATCAAATGGTCAGGAAATAAAAAATATGTCAACAACAAAAGCTAACAACAAAAACAAGGGTGAAAAATTAGTACAACTTTTAGCAAATTTCTACGTTTTTAATTAACACCACTAATCATTACTCTACAGCAAAGTTTCACAAGAGAAAGTAAACTCAGAAACATTTCTCTTTTTAAAATGACTTTATGATCTATGGAGAAAAATACAGAAATAATTTCAAATGTTTCAGATAATGCTGTAAGTTTGTGGTACAAAGGGAAATTACTACAAAGACTTTGTATTGCAAAAGATTCCACTTGGTAGGAAAACTGCTTATTTTAGCCTACAGAAAAAAAGTACCTGTAAGATGTGTCAGTCATACTGAATTTACCCCTTTTCACATCAAAGATTATTCTCCTCAGAATAGGACTTATTAGTTCCCAAACTCAACATTCATTTGCTGTCTCAGAATTAACTTTCAAAATCCTCCCAAAACTTCCCTATCTTATTCCACAAACAGATTTACACAGAAATCAGGAAACATCTCCAAGAATGAAACGCACAAAAATGAGGAGGTTCAGTGATTAATTGCTGACTTGAAACCCACTTCAACTTTTACATGCAACATGGACCCTTGGCCTTATGCAGTTCAAAACCTGGCAATATTCAGGAAAAAGTTTGAGAGTATCAGGTGTGAATCCCTTGCATGATTCACTACAAAAGCTGGAAGAGGTATAACTGAATTAGGCTGAAGAGAAAATAAGGCCTAACGGTTAAAACAGTTGAAAGTTCTCTGGAAGACAGCAAAACTCTTCCCTTTCCAAGAGGTTCTCTGTTTTTGGATGGCAACATAGGCAAACATTTTTAATCAGGTAGCGACTGTGTGTTTACTTTCCTGCATGCCTATCTTGAAAGCCAAGAATTCCAATTTGCAGAAGTGCTAGGCATTAAAAATTAAGAGAATTCAAGAAAAATTTCACTCTGCACACATCAACTGTTCTTATATTAAATATGATAGCTTCATCTCAGCCCACGGGGAACTTGTCAAAAAGAAATCTGTAAAATATTAGAGATTAGGTGAGGTTTTTAAAAAAAGCTTGCCCCCTTTGTTATCTAAAAGATAAGAGACCCACCAGCTTTCTTTATTTCAACAAATTCAATACTACAGCGATGATGGTGTAAGACAATCCAACCAGAAAACTGGTGATTTTGCCCATGGCACAAGGTTTCACTATCATCAGCAAATCATGCAGGAAATCATCCTTACAATGACAATACCAGGCCACATTCACTGAACAGTTTCCACCACAGTCACTGAATAAGCATAAGGCAGCATTAAACCAATTCTGTGTGGCCGATCCAATGTGATACCTTGGCATGTGATCCACCACACAGTTGACAAACTTGTTTAAAAGTGGGCCTAAGTATAAAACATGTCTTCTGATATTTATATTTAGCCTTCATTAAATACTGGTGATGCTGCTCAGCCCCTGCCCTGGCCACATCAACTCGGATTCAGAAGCACTACTGCCATTTCAGGTCAGCACTAACTGGAGGATCTCTATGTCACCTTACACCCTTCTACCCTGCAGTGACACCTGCATAGCCCAGGTAACTGGGAAGTCAAGATAAAACTGTTCCCCAGGCCAGATTCAACCTACAAGCTACACATGATACTCCTACTTAAGCTGTGGTAGCAGCTCATTGCTCTGTTGTTTCCTTTTCTAGATTCTGGAAATTTGCAACTAGGCATAGTTTTCATGTGACCTAAATGAAGCAGTGTTCTAAATACTCTGGTTTTGTATCCATAAACAAAAAGTAGGTTCATTCCATAATTTTTGTCTTTGTTTCCCAAGGAAATGAGGGTTATATAATTAAACAGTTCACTTCCTGCCTCATCCTTGTATTGTTTACAAATTCTCTGGCTAATTTAAGACAAAATTGTCAGAAAGTTTTAAGAAGCTAATTTAATGTTTCACAAAAATCAGCAGTCAAATACAACAAAACACAAGCCCCACTGAACACAAGCACAGCCCACCAGCTAATAAACCCCTGCACAGCACACCCAGGTGCAGCTGCCTGCTCCAAACCAAGCAGCTGGAAGATGGGGAAGAAGGAGAGAATCTCCTCAGGAATCTCAGAGAGATCAGGACACAGGTACTCAGGAACAAAATGATCAGAAAGGCACGTACTTGGTAAAGACCTTGACCTCTACATCAGGAAGGAGAAGTGTTAAACTGATAGGAGCACAGGGGAAAAATAGGGGAAGCCACGTTCATTAGTCTCATTACTCTATCAATCACTTATTAGATGACAGCGCCAACACCGCACTGTAATTCTTTCTCCTCTAGATTCTTTTTATCTGTACAGCTCATTATTCTCTTTAATACTACTTCTCATTTCTTAGCACTAAACTCCTCACAACAGAAACCACATGAAAGAGTTTAAAATCAAAAAGATTTAGCTCAGTCTGAGAAGGTTCATCCTCAGGTGTATTCCCCTCCTTGAGAAATGTAAACTTGTACAGCCTGCGCTAGATTACAGTATGTTCAAGTGTGGCCCAAAAATCTGGTGAAAGTAGATTCATGAGGATATACAAGACACACAGTCCTGCCTTAGGTTATAAAACATTCCACCTGTGACCTCTAACTTTCTTGGTCCCCCCTCTCCACACCATGCAATGTTGGTTTCCATTGCTGGCTCCTCACCCAGACCTCAATTCAACAGATTTCTCTTAAGGCAGGCACCAAAGCTTTGCTATTGCTCAAAAGAGGAGAAGAGCAATCAAGTTAATGCTGCCATGAGGAACATTACCACAGTGATGAGGAAGGATTCTCAGAAGTCACTCCTCAACTTTCTTCCCCACTCCCGGCAAACTGCCAGAAGACCCCAGGCCTGGGCAGCAGCAGATGGGAGGATTTTAATCTCAGACTGCCCACCCAGTCTGGTTTTACAGCTGCTTTCAGTTTGGTCTTACTCTCTACCATATTTAGCAGCTCCCCGTTCTGATACTCTCCACATAAATCCTGCCCTATGAAAAAGTGGAAATATTAAGCAACAGTAACCCTGCAAAATAACTCTGCATGATAAAACAGAGCTTCTAGTAAATATTAATTGTGTTTTGGAAGATAACTATGCAGAAAATAAGAACTGCAAATACAATTCTTTAAACTCATTTGAGCCAGAATTTTTCCAACAGAGCTGCTTTCTGCTGTTTCCTCACAAACCTGAGACTGCCTGACCTATGCAAACTCTAACTGGATGTCTTTATAAAGACGTACAAATGGAACCTGTTTTAACATGACATGAACTTTCTAAAGAAAAAGATGTAACAGTTCCTGCAATTACTAGATTAGGGCTTTGAACTTGGTCACATGAAGAATACTTGTGTTTTAAACATCTGTCAGTGAGCTTAACAAAGCACTGACATTGACCAAAAGGGTCACTGGCCACGGCCAGCGGCACCCTGGTTCTCTGTAACACTTCATACAAAATGCCTCACTTCTACAAAAACTTTGGGGTTTAGTGTTAGAACCACTGGAAGCTGGTATGCTGAAAAAGTGACATTGGAAATGTCTTGAAAAGATTTTTTAAGTACAGGCAAAAGCAGCTAACAAATTGTATATTAATTTGAGCTGTTTTAGTGTTGTGCACTCTTCACATCTATGTCCTGCTTTGAGGGAGTTTTGAACTATTTTATATTTATTCTTCAAAGAGAAGTTTTCAATCTTGCTTATTTTCTCTGCCTCTACCAAAAAAAGGAAAAGAAAAAAATTTGGTCAAATGCAGTGTCCTTAAAACTCAGCAAAGTATTTTCTCTGTTTACTAAAATGAATTTACACATTTACTTTGACACAATGCAAATTCTGTATTTTGTATTTTGACAGTTTAGTCTAGAAATCCTATGGTTTGATGCTGCCTTCAAGATCTAATATTCAACCCAATGAAACTCATATTCTGGCCAGAACACAGTACTGGTAAAAAGTACAGTCAAGGCGAGGTACTGTTGCACAAACAGGAGGGAGAGATCATCAAGGTAAGGAATAAAAATCGTAACACCTACCAACAACTCTACAGCAATCAGCCAGTCAGCTGAAAACAAAGAGGAGGAGGCATGCCTGCTACAGGCTACAGAAGAAAAATACATTGTATTTGCTGTCTTCAGGAAGAGTCCTAAATCAAAACCTAACAGACATGTAAACCATGCACCAAATTTTCTCATAAGCTTAAGTCACATTTTGGATATTTCAAAGAAGCATCTACAAGACAATTGAGATATTTCTGAAGTCTGGCCATAATAAGACGCGTTGCATTATTTTCAAACACTAGATTGCTGTATTCATCCATGACTATTTGCTTTAACTTTAAAGAAATAATACCCTAAATCCTCTGAAAATATAACACATGAATTTCACGTATTGTGAATATTTTCAGATCTAACAGATCCTCACAGATTTCTGGGATAATGCTGCCTAAAATGAAACCAGAGACAGATTTTGAAGGATAATTTTTTTTTTTCTGAGCTCAAGTTATGTAAAATGTCCAGACCCAGCAGAATTTTTTTGCTATCTTCTTGATAATATTAAGAGGACTTTTCAGCAGAAAAGAACCCAGCCAACACAAAGCTGGCCAGCTCAGACTCCTAGTGTGCACAGCTTCCAAGACAGGGTGAACACGCAGCTTTGCTTGATCAGTGCAACTTCTCCTTACAGAGGCCTGAATTACTAATCCAGGGAAACTGACAGCAGAGAAGCATCCCACTCTCGAAACAAACCAGAACAGTTTGTTTCCCCCACAAACACACTGTAGTCCTAAATCCTCTAAGTTATGACAACAGATGCTTTCAGAAAGAAACACCTCGGCCAAGGAAGCTGTATACCTTAGGTCCTCGTCTGGCTACAAATAAAGTTCCGTTTGTTTGGGGTTTTTTAAAAGGATTTTTAACGAGGTGCAAAATTACTCTCAGAGTCGAGAGGAGAGGTTTCAAAGCAAAGCTCAGAAGCCCTGCCTTTGAAGATGAGCATCTCCAAACAAACCCAACAAGTGTCTAGTACATCTCGCTCCTTTGTTGTTGTTGTTGTTGTTGTTTCTAAGTGATGACTAGAAAGATCTGCGGACAGCAGCTCCTGTGCAGCCTGTTAGCGCCCAGCAACCGGCAGAGAGCAGGGAGCATCCCTCGCCTGGGGACTCGGTTTTCAGAGACTCCGGGGCCAGGAGAGTGACAACGAGTTTTAGAGCAGTTGGCAAAGTCCCTGCGGGGAGGGTGGACGGGGCTGCGCACCTCCGGCACCGACCTTCCCGGCCCGGGTGGGGGGGCCCGGCGGTCCGGGACCCGGCGGCGGGCAGGGGCGGCAGAGCCCGGCCCGGGGGGCTGCGCCGCCCGCCCCCGCCTCCCCGCCGGAGCAAGGGCGGCTCACGGCACGGGGGGATGGATGGCTCCGTCCTCCTCGGGTCCCCTCCGCGACGCCCACGGGCGCACGCCCGGCATCCCCGGGGCAGGCGGCGGCGGAGGAGGAGGAGGAGGAGAAGGAAGGATGCCGGCCACCGTGCCAGGGATTTATTTACCCCGCCCGGCTCCTGGGCACGGAGACGGGAGGAGGGAGCATCACACTCACCTCTCCCCCATCATCAAAGAGCCCTTGACCCGCAGCCCCCGCAGCCGGGCCGAGGGGGACGGGGAGCAGAGGAGGCGTCCCCCCGCCGCCTTCCTCGGCTGGGGTCCCGCTCGGCTGCGGTGCGCCCCCACCTCCCGCCGCGGTGGGAGCCCTCCCTCCCCCCGGAGCCGCCCCTCTCCCCGTGCCCGGGGGAGGAGAGGGAGAGGAGGGGGCTGGGGGAGGGGAGCGGTTCGGGGCGAGAGAGAGGAGCCCGTTATTGGCCTACTTACCATCAATCGCCATGATCCCCGGCGGGGTGGGCCGTACCAAGCGGAGGGAGCGCACGCAGGAGAGGCGCTGCCGGGCGCCGCGGCTGCCAGGCGGGAGCGGCGGGAGGGGCGGGGCGGGAGGTGAGCGGGGCGGGGCCCGGGCGCGTCACTCCCCCCGCCGCCGCCCGGCCCCGCCCGGCCCCGCCCCGCCCGCCGCCGCCGGCCCTCAGCCCTCACGGCCCCGCGGGGCAAGGGCTGCCCGCCGAGGGAAGCTTTCCGCGGTGCGCTTCTCTGGGTTTCCTTCCCAAAGCTGAAATAAAACTCAAGGCTCTGACTGAGGGCAGTAAGTGTCAGCAAAGCCGTGCTTCACAGAATCACGGGATACCCTGAGTTGGAAGCGACCCAAAAGGATCATCGAGTCCAAGTCCTGGCTCTGCGCAAGATAGACCATGCCCTGTGCCTGAGAGCATTGTCCAAATGCTCCTTGAGTTCTGCCAGGCTTGCTGCTGTGACCACTTCCCTGGGAAACTTGAGGCAGAGTCCAACCATCCTCCGGGTGAAGAGCCTTTTCCTGATACCCGACCTAAACCTCCCCTGACACAGCTCCAGGCCATTCCCTTGGGTCCTGTCACTGAGCACCACAGAGATCAGATCAGTGCCTGCCCCTCCTCTTGCCCTCACGATGAAGTCGATGAAGTCGTAACTGCGGTGAGATCTCCCCTCAGTCTCCTCGAGGCTGAACAGACCAAGTGACCTCACACATCCACAGGTTGTGACAAAACCAGCTTGGTTCATTAAATTAACTAATCACATCCATAACTGCACGAAACTGCTTGTGGCAGCACTACTACTGCCTCTACAGATTGTCTTTTCCAGGATTCTTTTCCCTTTCTTTTAAAATACCATACTGAAACTGGCTTTTGGAGGTAAGTTTAAAGGGAGTGGATTCTCCCCCTCTATTCCACTCTCATGAGAACACACTTGGAATACCACATCCAGCCCTGGGGCCACCACCATAAGAAGATTGTGGACCTGTCGGAGCGGGTCAAGGGGTGTTGGATCTTCTGTTGCTACTCCTTCCTCTGTCCCTCCCACCATGGGTTCTTTCTCTCCCTTCCAGGCCTTTTCCTCAGCTCTTTTGTACGTGTACCAGCCTCTCTTTCCCTGGAGGTCTGCAGTTATTGCTCCAGTCAGGGCATCCTTCTTCTCACACTCTCCTCCTCACCTCCCAGACGCAGCAAAAGGATCATAACAGTGAGCAAAGAGTTTTGCAAAGGGTTTTGCAAGGCCCTGCAGCATTTACCACAAGGATCCAGAAGGACATCTGAGGCAAACCATGCATGGCTCCTGCAACTAAGAGAGAAAACAGCCGAGCAGATAGCTTGTCTTATGGATTTTATATTGTATTTTTCACAGGATGTAGGATGTACATAAAATTCTATTACTGTGACAGAAAGTCCTGGTAGCATTTGGAGCTATAAAGAAACACATTACTACATGCAAACAGGTTTTTCATACATGGGTAGGCTGGCCAAATATAGGAAAATTTTCACAAGATGGTAAGGAGGAATACCTTTTGTACCAGTATCATCTTTCTGCCAAATGTTTAGTCACCGTTCAAATCCTGGAAGCATTAATCCCCTTCAGCCTCCCAGCCTTCAGAAATCTTTTGTCATATAGAAAAATCAATGTGTTTTCTCAAATTTGTTCTTCACCTAATGAAAAAAAAAAAAAAACAAACCCAAAAAAACCAAACAAACACCACCAACTTAAAAGTGAGGCATTCAAAAGCACAGTCAGTCTGAGCAAAATGGCTGTCTTGAAAAATACAAGTCCCAAATGACAGACATATGTCCAGACCAGAACCAACTGTAAAAAAGGTCTTCAAAGAGAAAATGTCAGCAGAGCTTAATGGCAAATATATTTCTCTGTACCAGCACTGACATTTACCTCAAATACCCTAATGATTTGCTGTTCTTCCTCTTCCTTCCACGCCTTTTCCACAGCTCTCCTGCTCCTAGAATGTGTTCCAGCCCTGAAGCTTTCCATAAAATTTGTGTTGATGGCCATCTTTCTGATGATATTACTGTATTCAGTACAGGGATGAAGATTCCTGTGGGATCATCTACATAGTTAGAGTTATTATTCCTCTCAGTTCAGTTTTTTATTTCTCCCCCTGCTTTTGGTAGCATTCTCAGTATGAAGAATGAACCAGTCAGATGTCATCAAATCTTTCCAGGGCACAGATATCCACTCATACAGAATCTAGCATCTAGTTTTTGAGATGATTAAAAAGTCATCCAAAATTTTTGGAGAGCCTCACATGTCATCTCGATTCCATGATTCATTATGCAATTACCATAATAGGATATAGAAGTTCATGTCGTTGGACAAACTCTTTTTGAGGGTGAGAAATGAACCTATGTTTGTGAATTAGTGACACTAATGATTGTAACTCTTGGTCCAGGGGTTTGGTTTTCAAAACATAAAAGAAACACATAATTCCCACAAAAGTAATGAAAGCTCAGTTTGGTAAAAACAGTCTCAGGATAAACATGAATCCACATCAACAAAGAGATGGTGTGAAATGTATGTGTAAGGAATCAAAATACGACTTTTTGGAGCTATGCTGAATCAAATCTGTTCTATTTGTGCTTAAGTTTCACAAGTACATGCTTAAAATTTCTAAGCTTTATTCAAACAGCAGATACTCCTGCCCACCACCATAACAGTCTCATTTTTTTCAATGCTACCAGGAAGGAAAAATCCTGAACAAACATCTAAAATTCAACTATTTTATTTTTGTTCCTATGGTGTAGTTAGGACTGTGTAAGCCGTAGCTTCATCTGTGTAACTGCACAAAAGGAGCACAGCTGGTCAGTTTGGATGTGTCAGAAATTTTCTACTGAATCCAGCCGGCGATTCATTCTGCTGGAAGCATTTACATGTGATCCCACAAGTGTGCCTTTTGCACTATAGCACAGCTGCACACAAACATGACTACAGCTCAACTCCAGACCTTAAGTAAAGGTGATAAATCCTTAATGTACAAACAACTTACAGGTTATCAAGAGTTCCCTGTCAAAGGGAAGAACCAATTTTGACAACAGATTTGCTGACAGCAATGCAACTATCTGACAGATACTGGATAAATTTAATCCCATAAGCCCTAAACTTTCCAACAAGCTACCTACACAGGAGAAGCTTCTCCCACTGCACTGATGCGAAGCTACTTTGGCAATTAAAACCAAAAGCTGCTGGAAACTTTGGCATTTGGTGTCCTAGGAGGAGAAATACATTGAAGATCCATTTAAGGCCTGATCATTGCCAGACCTTTTTGGATTTTTTTTTTTTATTTTAGCCATAATTTTGGTATTAAACCAGATATAATTTAAGAGTCTGTGCTTCATGAAAACTTAGCATATGTGTAAACCATGGCATGTGTCAATGAAAAGGCTAACTGAAGTATTAGAAAACACAGACTATCAGTAACCAGAAAGGTTGAAGCCCTAGATTAGTAATCTGCTAATTAAGATGCCAGACAGATAAGGTATCTATAATTGTCGTGATGCGAACTAAGTGAGTTCACGACTGAACAAACAGTGGAAGAAAATTTCCAAGAACTGGATATAAACTTTCCAGTGGAATGTTGCCATTTCTTTCAGCTGTAGGTACTCTGCCGAAACACAGTGATTTCACTGAAATGCCATTGTGGAAGGGGACAAAATATCCAAGATCTTGCATTTCAGACAAGGACTTTCAATCTAAAGACTTTTCCCCTCATATTATATTTTAACATAGTAATGACATTAAAATGAAGCCTCTTGATCTTATATAGATAAGATCTTTCAGTTAGAAAACTCAGTCATCTGTTAAAATTTCACTTAATGGGGCGTTCCAAAACTGTGTGCATGCAGCCACAGCTCCCTGTGTATTTCTCTCTGGTTGTGTTTCAATCTGGAAAGAACACAGATTTTTAAAGAAGGGATCAAAACTCCCACAAAATTGAAATTCTGGTTTTTTGACCAGGAGCCTTAAAAAAGTCTCAGCAAGAAGCACAATGATATGCAGCTCCAGGGTGTTGTCTCCTTGAAGATTATTTATAGGAATGTAAAAAAACCTGGTGTGACAATTTTGAAGAGACAAATAGACAAAATCTCTAACCCATAATATTGAAGTTAAAACATGACCTCTGAAACATCTTCAAGAAAGATCTCCAAAGATATTATTACTCCAGCAGTTGAAAAGATGGCTAAGAATTATAATACAGTGCTGTGTCCTAATTGATTTGGGATATCAGTTTACAACTTCCCGTAAAGATTTTTGGCAGCAATTTCGTGAACACTGCCAATCAGATTTGCAATCAGATTAGTTTTGCATGCACAGTGTTCTTTATTAGGACATTAAATACCTGACCTTTCAATATTAAGGTTTGCATTATCAAATTTTTTGGCACTAAGTAGATAACCTGTGACTCCTATTTAGCTTCTCATAGTTTTTGAAAGCTAGGAAAGACAACCTGAGCCCTCTGGAACTGCAGAGCTACATGTGGTAAGAGATAGACCAGATACACTCAAGTCTCCATTTCTTGGAAAAGAAACATAAACCCAACTCTTGAAGGAAATGATTTGGCCAAATAATAATGTGTAACTTCATATTCAGGAATAAATGATTGGAAAATCATGTTTCCAGCAGCACCTTCCTTCTGCCAAAGTTGGGACTCCACAAGGTCAGATTTCCAACTGGGATACAGTTGGAAAAGGTACTATTAGCTAAATCAAAATGGAAACATTTTTGTTCAGATTCACATTGTTAATCCATTGGTAATGCATTTGCTCCAGAAATAAATATTGAAAGCATAAACAAAAATGATTTTTAGTGTCTATTCCTTCTAGTGGATGTTCAGTTAGCCATAAGTCATGTGCAAACTTCAGAGCTGGATGAATAACATAATGACTCTTACTGGTGCACTCGTAAAAATCTTAACTGGCTCAAGCAACCAAAGTTAATATTATTCCACTGTGCTGCTTTTCACTGCTCCAAAACAAAAACCTCATGAAGATACTGTTAGGACTATTAAATGCAATTCCAAAGAAATGTGCCCATGCCAAATTCTTGCACAATCCATTCAGACATGCCAGCTTTTCCATGAGAAGCTGAACTAATGGAGTGGGTGTCCTGCAGATGTAGTTCTGTATCACTTATTTCCATCCCTCCCCAGTGGGACATCTCTAGGTTATCCCCGTGTTATCCTCTATTACATTCCCGGTGTTAGCAGGATATGTTGCAATTATTCCAGAGCTTTGCACAGACTGTTTGAATGGTTGAGAAGCTGTCAAATGAAAGGTACAAATGATGAATTGTCATAATTGCTCAATTATCCTGACCTTTTCTTCACTGAGGCTACTAGTTTCATTCTCTTTCCTCTACACAGAAGTTAGTTTCCCTGAAACTGGAAGGAAGCTAAACATTTCTGGGATCTTGATGAACTTGACCAACTGTTCCTAAGTGGAGGCTTCCCTCAGCTTTCCCAGTTAGAAGCATTTGACAAAGAGAACATGTTCACATAAGCCTAATCAGCTTGGGAAATAACATTTGAAGTCCCAAAGCAAATGGCCTTCACTACTCCAGCAAAATATGAAAAATAAATCATTCAGCTACACTTATAAAAACAAAGCATACACTTTAATGCAAATTTCCTACAAGAAACCCCTGTGCTCTTGCAAAGACAGATATTGCATACAAATATCCCAACACACAAATGGATGGGGATTACTGTGCTTTCTTACAGAAGAGCTACGTGAACATCTAATTAGAGAAGCCGTCATATAGAATAGTGATATGAGAACAGGCACATACATAGTATGAGCAGCCAGCCATTCAGAAAGCCACACCTAATTTTTTGATGGAAAAAAATCTTCTTCATCAAAAAGCCATCAGAGGCAATACCATGGAACAAAACCAAATTCAATCTCCGTTATTCATACTTAAAATATTAAAAGGACATTGAAAGATATGATCCAGTTCTCCTGAAGGGCTATTTTTAGAAAGAACAAGGTCCTGGATGCTAACAGCCTATTGGCCTGGTTCACGCCAGCATAAAATGAATGACCTTGCTGTCACAACCTCATCTGACAGAGAGGAGAGGCTGCAAATGGTGTGAACAGAGACTGAGCTGCAACAAGCTGTAAAACCACAGCATACATAGAGGCAGAGTTAAAGCTGTCACAGTGTTGGTTATTAAAATATTTAAATCTCAGATTGCTTGAGCAGTACAGAAGTTTTCCTGTCAGAGTGTTCTTAAAGCTGGTTGCTCACCAACTGGCACTTGCGAATCAGAGAGTGGGAGAGATTCTCCTCCCTGTGGCCCAGGCAGCTCGGAAAAGTGGTGCATGCATAGGTGGTGGTGTCAGCACAGGGAGTTAATCACGCTCCCAAGGAAGGGGAAGTGATAAGAGATTCACAAGGTGGTTTCCAGAGTTAGTTACCCACAGCATGGATGCCAGTCCTGGTTCATTGGCTGGCCCTGGCCAAACCTACCCACAGTTCTTGGCTAACCTTGACAAAGTCACTCCTGTCGCCATGAAACAGCTTCCTTCACTCTCACTCTTCATCTCCCTCTGATTGCTTTTAGTGCACTCTCTGCTTCCACACTTTGCTTCTCTGCCCTCCCACCTGTAACCTGGCTCGCTCAAGCCGCCGCTCCTGGATTGCGCTGAGTACTTTTGTGTGCCTGCTCTGCATGCAAAGGAGGCGAACCTGATCTCCGTAGAGGAGGGCGACAGTGTCTAGCAACAGAAGAAAGTGCTTGACAAACACTGTCCCCTTAGCAACGATAAGGCTGTAGCTGCAGCCAGACCTCTTAGGGTCTCTCTGGAACAAAAGGGTATCCTTAACCATTCCTGCTGGGAGGCTTGTGCTAAGTATATAATCTGCATTTCATTTCTCTCTAATTGCAGCAACTTGTTTTGTATATGTTCCTGCACAGCTGAGAGCTCAAGCCTGTGGAGTACTTGTTACTTCCTTTCCCAGTGAACTTAGTCCCCAGGAGCAGTATTGTAAAAATATTTTTAAAAGGAATAAGGGTTCAAAAGGCTGCATGCATCTAATTTCATGTTTCTTTTTACTGATAAAAGCTTTAGTCTGCCTTTTAATTATTTAAAATATTTCAAAGTCATGCAGCAACATATGATCTACTCAGATTTTTGGACTTAGCCGAGCCGTTCTTAATGCTGTTTCTGAACATACGTTCTGTTCTTACATTTAAAATAACTACCAGAATATGTCATTCATTCTGACGGCACCACAAATATTCTATTGATTCATTAATGACATTTCTGAATCTAAAGAAAAATTTTTACTAAAAATGTATGAGACCTGCAGAATTGTTAAAGTCACTGTTAAATGCAGGAACCTATTTAAATGCATTTTTTGATTTACTTTTCTATTGCCTTATTAAAAGGCTTTCTTCCATGAAAAAATCAAATTATGTATAAACTGGAAGTATAGTGCAGGTTTTTCTAAAGGTTGCTCTCTTATACAACTACATCAGGATTAAAAATTCTTCAGAAGATCTGTACAACCACGTAGTTAAAGTATTAGGTATATGAAGTACTCAGGCTTAATCTACATTTTTAAGGTAATTAATAAAAAGCTACTGAGTTAGTTAATTAAAACCATTTTGTATTTCCTAGCTTATGAATGCACTTTCAAAACTTGCCCAGTTTCCAGTCTGGAATTATGCTGTAATTTAACAGAAGCTTTCACAAAGATTTCTGAAACACAAATACTTATAAATGGGGAACTTCAGAGAGGCATAAATTACCTAAAAAGAAAAAAAGAAAACTTGGCAACAAACTAAACTGAAGTTAGTTTGCCACTCAAGTATGTAAAACAAACAGTTTTAAAGCCAATCAACCTGCTTTCTCCTTCTCTAAGACCCAGCTTCTTCCATTAGAAGAAACAAAGTGATATATATTCCAGCCTGACCTCCTTAATTCCCTTAATTATCCTACTGATACCCCATGGTAATAAAGGATTTGAATACCGAAAACTTACATTTAAATGAAGAGGTTGTCCATGGAGAAATATCTTCTATCCTAGAAGAGTGGATAAGTAAGCATGATTCCTGCAGGGCATGATGGCACTAGAGCAGGATTGGTTTGGTAGGGGACAGATGAGTTGTGTTTGTAGAGTAGGGAACCATATGAAGGGGCAGTAAGGTATTAGTCACATGGCTTTAAAACCTCTATTTCTGTTTGGTGTGAGTTTGACTTAGTCATAAACTTACTTCAGCTGTCTAAATCTTTTTCCCGAAAAGATTTATCTTAACTTCTCTGCTTTTCAAAAAGCTCAATGCAGACATATTAAAATAAAAGTGTTTCATTTCAGATGTGTTAAATGACCGTCTAGTATTCATGTCTTTTCTAAGAGAGGTAGATACACAAATACCCTTGGGAAGAAAAATGTAATGGAAAATTCAAAGGATATGTGAAAAATATTCACAAACCCACCACAAAACTTAAAAAAGTATTTATCCTAAATCCCTGGTTACTGAGCTGGATTTATCCTTACATTTTTAAAACTGTGAGGCAACAGCTGTCTAGAATGGTGCTTTCTAACTTTCTGCCTTCTTCGTCCCTTTCCAACATTAAACTTATTTTTCATTCTTTCCAGCTACATGTTACCCGCATCTGGAACCCCTCCACTGCTGATCCCAATCTACACAATTACTTTGCCTTGGCAGTTCTTGTTGGATCCCAAAAATATTTTCAGTCCAAGTGAAAGCTGCATGCTCTACCACCATTTTCTTTGCCAATTCTCCCAAAGTCATTGGTCCTTGTTGCTGGTTATCCTCTGTGTGCTCCTTTCCCCCTCCTCTACATGCATTTTTGCCCTTGGTAGGTCATTCTTTGGCTCTGTGTTTCATTTGAACCTGCTCCCAATATTCTTTCAACTGCAGCCTATGTGACTGTCCAAAAGAGAAAAGTACTCCACTGGAATTATATCACTATAGTTTAGGACAGGATCTGGCCCTTCTTTAAGCTATTTAATGAGATTATTCACTCATTGCATAATAGAACACTTTCGTCAAAGAGAAGTCAAGTTTCTTTTGTTATGTCTTCATTGTATCAATCCACAGAATAGTATTGCAAGGTAAGCAAATGAAGTTTCCTTTATTTTAAAGATAAATAACAGTGATATAAAAGCTGTAATCACATTGTTCGATGAAACAGGACCAGGGACCTTCCCATGTCTCTGGGGTCAGTTGGCACAGCCTGGATGTCTCCACCCTGTCCATGGTCCTGGGTTCTTTTGTCTCATGAAGTGCTTCTGTGGTCCTATGACATCATCACTGTAACCATGATTTTTTTTTTTCCTTCTCAGATGTCTCAAATAATGTAAGAGCTACATACAGTCCACTAGAGTGTGCATTCTTGGCATTTATTGATATATGGGTCTGTGTTGCATGCCATTGGGCAGGTTATGATGGTACAAGAGGTAGTTAAGGGTGACAAGTCTGCTGGGAGTGTGTTGGAGAACTATACAGGTTACAGGCACTCGGTACAGGTTTTTCTCTACCACTCAGTAGCAATTTTGGTGTGACAAATGTCTTACAAGCACTTTATGAGGCCAAGGACCAGTATTCCTGAAGCAGGGCCCTGTGCATACTGGGTGGGCTAGGTATTCTAAGGTCACCTTGCCCAGCCATGAATATCAAATGGAGTAGATTTTTCTTATACTACCTAAATGATGTAAAGTTACACATCACAGTTAGTTGTATTTCAGGGTATGGATAACACAATGATACTGATACCAGGAAATCCAGAACATGGAAGATGACACCATTGTAAAAGATTTTGCCTTTGTTCATTCTCTCTGTGGAAAAGTTGCTTCCAATAAGCCATTAGGGAATTTATTTTCAAACAGATGTCATATTCAGCAATGTTGGGTTAGTATTTTTTTTAATGAAAAGTGTGCTGGTATTTCTGTTACATGTCTCTAGCCTAAAGTATGGTTTGAAGCAAGTACTTACCCATTTAGCTGTTAAAGTCAATAAGATTCACAATTCATGAAGTGTAAATTAGTAAACAAACTGAATTAATGAACTTACACAAATTCATAAACTTACATTAAATGAACTACTATGCAGACAGTAAGAGGCAACAGCATATGGGTTCTGACGTTGCATGGAAACACTGTGCCACCAAACTCTAACTTAAGGTTGCTATCAGGCACTGACAAACAGAAATCCAGCATATTTAATCTAGCAGACCAGTGCCATCATTTAATCCATGCAAATGGCTACTCCTACTGGACCTTTTCCTTGGCACAGAGCACAGTTCTCTTAGGAGAGGCAAACCTGCCCAAGGGCTAGACAGCCAGCATTTACATGGAAGTTTTTTGCTGCCATGAGAGCACAGCCAACAGAGTTTGGAGCTTACATTCTGACAATGTGGTGAGCTACAAACCACAGAAGATTCTTGGTTGAAGAAAAGAATAGTATGTAGCTAGGGTACCTGATGATTATTGAACCATAAAAGCAGTGAGAGATTTTTGTCTCCTCCTCCTCCCTCACTTATAAAACCTGCCCATTAGGATTATTTCCTGCCATTGTCACCAGCTTTATAAAATTACCCTGCTTCATTTTGTCAGCATACTAAAACTTCAGCTCACTAGAGGCAATGCTGTTGCACCAAATGAGAATTAGGAAATGAATTGTCTTTTGCAATAGTGACACAATAGAGGACAAATGGCCACAACAAAATCACGACATAGCCTCCTGCAACTCATAATTAACTTTTCCTTGGAATGAGAGGAACATGCTGTCCTGTTTCAAAAATAACAGTGTACTTGGTTGTGAGCCAGAGTCGGTGATAAATACATTTCTGATTACAGTCAGCAACTTAATTTACAAGCATCTGATTAGAAGAAGAAGAAAAAAACAACAACCAAAAAACATCCTTTCAGAAAATACAGTGGTATAAACAAGATAAATGTGATCTACTGCACTGAGAACAAGGTTGGAGTCATAAGACTTGGTGTTCCCACTGCAGCCACTAATCTGCTGTCTGACTATGAGCAAGATATTGGATGTCTCTATCTCAGTTTCTCTGAGCTGGTAATTAGCTATCTGCAGGCACACCTTAGAGATCAAGGCTTCAAATAATCATATTTGAATCATATATGAATAAAACATCCTGTTCATATAGAGAAAGTTCCAGAATTTTGAGGATAGGTTTCCACTTCCAACAGTTGAAAGTCCTTAACTGCGTTCTACTTTGTCTGCAGGCATTTATACTGGGGAATTTTAGCAGAATTATATGCCCACATGATACGATTAAGGCCACAGGAGTAGGGATAAACCAGCTTTATGCAGAATTAAGATCCATGCTGTACATGTCCCACTCACAGGCTTTGCCACAAACTGTACTGGTCTTCTAAAATCTGCATTTGTTCCAGGCCAGCATATTACAACTGTGCCAGATGAGCCAGATCAGAAAAATGGATATCATTTGTCTTCAAAGTTAATGATCAGACATTTATATTTAAAGATAATATACTGCTCTGTGTCCCAAATGAGCAGCAATATGTGATTGAACAGAGAGTATGCAATTATGTGCTGATGTTCAGTAGGCAGAGGATAGTCCTGAGTGACTCCAGTGATAAATGCCTCATTGCATTAAAAAATACATTGAGCTGTAACATCAAAGCTAACTGCTAACCCTCTAAAACTTTGTGCTTCTGGAAAGGAAATAAACATTTGCCATTGCTGCCTGTGAGCGACTATATAGCCTTTTTACTAATAGCTCTAATGGGCTGAGCCTTTCAGCATGGCCCTATTTCAGTTGCCAAATTTTATCATCTAATTTTCAATTGACTATACAGTTGTCAAATTTAAAACATTTGCCCAACATTTTCATTTTTAGTCTCAGCCTGGAAAGTTTGACAAAACTTTTGCTGTTTATGTGAGCATGCTTAGGGTGAAAGATCATTTCAATTAAGTTTACTTGTTAATGCTTACATTTCTGATGTTTACTGGCTGTATTACTTCCTTGAGTCAGTACTGGGTTTGTAATGAGCCAAAATCTAAATCCAACCCACTTTTGTGGTCCCCTGGAAGTCATAGCAAAACACTTTTTTAGGTGTTCCTTATGCAGCTGATAAGGGAAACTTAAAAATAAAGTTCATGGTTTGTTTTACAATTGTTTGCTGGAACAGTTTTTCATGAGTTATCTTTCCAAATTTTCTCGATTCTAAAACCAATTTTTTAAATGTTATTGGAAAAGATTTTTTTTTTTAATGTTTTGGATATGAAAGAGACAAGGAGAGAGAGAAAAGAAAGCCGTGCTTCACTTTCATATGTGCATAAATTAAGATCATAGAGCAAAAAAAATTCAAAGGATCTGACTTTCAAGCTTTCAGATGCATTATCCCATCTGGCTTACATTTTGCCCAGAGAAAGAGATTCTGCTCTTTGGGGACAGGGAGAGAACAGCACTCAGGAAGCATGTTCAGCAGAGTCTAACCAGGCTCTGACCTGTGAAGCTGTGCTTCTACACTGATCTGTGGTGACAGTACAAAAGAGTGCGTAGGAAGCAGGAGGAGGCGTACGGTTTATGAATCCATGCCAATGCCATTCCACTGGCAAAATCCCCTCCTGGGGAAGGGAAGCTGTTGCAGAAGCTCCTGTATGCTGGAGCCTGCAGCTGTGTGCATTGAGTGCTTATGCTAATTTTGCCCAACCTGGGAAAAGATCGGGGGTGGCTTCATCACCAGCACAGAATAACTCTGCTGAACGCTCTCATTTGTGCTCGGGGCAGTGATAAGAATTAAGCTCTGAGAACTGAATCTATGAATATGAGTGGAGAAATAATCAGTTTCTTTTCTACCACATGATTTGGAGATATCTGAGTTTTTCCACTGTGTTTTAAGGCCCTGTTGCCATAGTAGGCATAGAAGTTGTGAACAATGAGCTGCTGCTCAAGGAAGGGACTGAGGAGTTGCAGAACAACGGTTCAAAAAAGGGCACAAAGGCAATTACAGAAGCTGCAGAGAAATGAAATAATTTTTCTTTTATCACAATGCTTGCCTTTTCTATTTTGACACTGGTGGCACAAGAATAAACGCCAAGAAAAGAAATTTAATCTACATTCAAAGAAATGATTTTTAAAAAGATCAAACCATGTTCTCAATACATGGTGACAGTGTTCTCAAAAACAAGGGCTGCTTCATGTAAAAATAGTTGTGGATTAGACCTACCTACCTCCTGAATTTTATCTTAAGATCAATACTCTTTAGAACTACTACAACTTACATTATTTTCATGTAAAAAGGAAAAAAAATATTCTGGTTTTTATTTACCTGATACTCAGTTCTTTCAGAGGTAAATAATGCACATCACAGGATAATGCATCCTTAGATACTGCTTTCTTTTTAATCTTCTGTTACATACTTTTCTAGACTTGATTTCTGTGCCTGGCAAGCCAAGAGAAATTGCTATTATGGGACCTTTTTACAGCTTGGGAAGACAAAGTTAACAAACTTACAACTTCCAAGTACTTACACAGGGAGCCCATTTGCCAAAGTATTACATAATGCTCCATTTGACTGCAGTGGCTCTTAATACAGACAGCAGTGCACTTCTAGAGCCCAGGCCAAAAGATCTTGTTCATCCATTGCTCATTAAAATGTTGAATCTTTAATAGAAACAGGATGGGATCATTGCTATAAAACTATGTAAAAATGTACAGAGGTTTGATTCTGGACATAATCCATTTTGCATCACTGAAGGTGAATCTGTTTTGCAAATGCAGGAGGATGAAAATGCCTTTATATTTCTGCCTACACCCACCTCAGCTTACTGCTGCTGACAGAGAGGCTACTGCAAATACTGAGGTTTGTCATGTAATAACAAAAATCCTCCTGGATCTCTGGGGTGGGAACTACAGTAACAATTATCAGCTTCCAATCTGTGTTCTCATGAATTGATGCGGTGACACGTATTTGCATTTCTCTGATAGCAAATGATAGGGCATGCTAATAGCTATTTTAATAGCTTAACAATTATTTAAATTAAGGTTAACCCTATTACATCTCCTATTAAATGCAGGCAGTGATTTCCCCACCTCCAGTGGAAAGAACTACGTGGTGAGGCTTACATGCAAAGAAGGGTCTCTCAAGTTTTCTCACACCAGCTCCTGGTGGGGAAGACCTGGGTAAGGAAGCTCTGGCTCTTGAGTTCTTGCCTATTTCCCTTGAAAGAAAGAAAGCTGAAGCATCAGGAAGCATCAGGAGAGGAACTGCCCTGAAGCAATAATATTTAGCTTTGCTGATGGTTTTTGGCCTGAGAACCCACTGGATGTATCCACCTGACACATCTGATAAAAAAACCCAGGGCCCAAACTCTGCCATAGCAACTGGATGCAGGCAATCAGCAAGGCTGCAGGAGAGGGCACGCCACTATCTCTTTTCTCTGGAAAAAAACAGAGGGCAACACCACATCCACATGTGCAGAAGACACCTCAAGGAACATAAACTCCTAAATGGTACAAGGTAGTCAATAAGCCCAGAGAATCTGTCTTGCTGAGTGCAGGTCAGGAGGATTTGCTCTCCAGACTCCCTTGCTTACTTTGGTTCAGCAAAGAAGAAACAAAAGCATATAAGTAACCCCAAACTCTCCCTTCATACCCCCAAAATATTAAGTTATTCCCTCACATTTTCTGGAATGTCAGCCCTTGTTCTCTTTAGCCTCTAATTAGTTTATTGCTATTGGATGGCTATGGAAGCACACATAGTCTATCTCTATTATATAAGCAAAGGTTTTATTTCAGAAACCTTGAGACAGTGAAATCAGAAGCACAGCCATTGTTCATTCTCACTGTTGACTGATTCAATTTAGCTTTAAATGTGTAATTAATTTTACTACTATGGGAAATTAATTATGTTTTGTTATAATGATCAGTATTAGCCTAATTAGTGACCATGAAAATTCTAAAGCAAAGCACCTAATTATATTAGAATTAGCAGGGTAAATATTTTCCTAATGGAAAACTTCCAGTAAAACAGTAATGTGCTTGAAGGCTACAAGCCCAAGAAACACGAAGCATTTGTAAAATGTCATGCATAATGAGATTCTGATTGCTAACTCTGCTACACAAGGTAATAGTGTTTGTAATACGATGTTAGAAACATACCCATACATCACGAGTAAGCTATGCAACACTTAAATTGATGCTTTTAAGATTCAGTTCACCAGATACAGCAAAAATCATTTTCAATAATCTCTTTCTCTAACTCCCAGACAGAAATGGTGTCCCTATACTTATGGCCACTGAAAACTGTTTTGGGGACATGAAAAAAATCTTTCCCTCAACTTCTTGTCCTTCACGTGCAATCTTTCTTCTGCTTATAACCCCTGGGTATTCACTTCCAGCCCTGCTCCTGCTCATTTCTCTGTTTTCCACTCTTCACATTTTCTGTAACATTTTTATGCACAGCATTTTCCTAACTCAGAAAGGAGCTCCTGCACCCTGGAAAACACAGGCAAGAGACGCAGCTTAGGTGGGAAAGAATGCCACCACTGAATCAGGAGGCAACTGTTCTTGCAATTAAAGGACGATCTCGGAAGAAACAGCATTATCTTCTGTATGGCCCTCCTCACTTAAGCTGAAGTCTCTTGTAAAGGATTTGCATTACAGGACCCACAGAAAACATCTGAACTCCATCTTTTTTTATTAAAACAGAAGTGGCACCCGGGTGACTGTGTTACCCCACACAGTCCTTCTTGTAATTAAGGGACACTGAGTAACCGAAAGAATAATTTCTGTTCCCCTCCTATCATGTAGTTATTCACAACTCAATCTGACCCTCCTTTCACTTACTTTGTTACAAAAAGCTTTCTTTTGCATGCACAACTTGTTGCAAGCACTGTCCCAGATTTAAGCCACTTTGTAACACTGGGAACATATTTGTCAATGTGATCCCCACAGGCCACCTAACATTGCAATTAAAGTATTTATTTAAGATAAAAGCTTTGTATTGAATTAGAAATCGATCTTCCACTTGACCTGATAGTATTGTTTTATGTGCTCATGTACAGGTCTCTTTAGAAACCTCTTCCATCAGTGTGCTAGCCAGAGTGAGTGACTGAATCATCCAATCATCCCCATACATGCAGAAGTAATACTTGGAAATATAATCCCCAGCTTTTGTGGGACTCAGGGTGACTGGGGCAGGCACCAATTCTCTTGTCACCTCCCAGCTCTTGGTTAAACAATTTATCTCACTTACCAACTGCATACAAACAGTGCCAGGAATTTATCAGGTCAGTATTATACCCTATCAATTATGCATTGCTTACAAGCACAATACAGTTCATGAAATCTGAAACACAAACCAGAAAATTAGAGAATGTGTTCCTCCAAAGCTACATCATACCATTTATGCACAAAAGAAAAGATTTTCAGACAAATTCCTCTCTTTCCTTGCAACTTTTTCCCTTTTGATCTTACTCTATATTTTCTAATCCAAATTATGTGCTAAAAATACAGGAACAGTGAAGCCACTAAAGAATCTGTGGAAGTAAAATCCTGCAGAGGTGCTGGCTCCAGTAAACTGATGGATTACCCTATAAAAGAATTTCTGAGAGAGATTTTTAGTTTCCTATTTCTTCACATCTACATTATCTGTGTTACATATGCATTTGTGCCTGAGCTCCCATTGCCTGGGTAGCCAACACAGCTGCTTCTCCCAGTGTTGTGGAAGGTATGTACACATATGTAAATATTATATGTGTGTGTGTATTCATTAATGGATGGCTGCTTTCCAGCATAGGCCATGGCCTCTTTGCTGTTTTGTCTTTTGCTCTGCTGGCACCAGTACATTGTGACAGCATATCATGGATGCTAATATTAATGATAGAACTCTTACCAGATCTCTAGTAAATGCTTTACAGAGAGAAAGAAACAAACAAGCCTCAATTTCAGTATTGATTTTGTATTAAAAATCTGTATTAGTTTTCAATATCCCAGTTTATCCTGGAAAAGATAGCTTTTTCTGGAGACTTCTATTGCACTAATCTCTACATACACGGAGTTTGTTTCAGTCATCTTTAGGTACTAATGGCTGAAATATATGCTCTGGAAATCAATTTAGCCTGACACAGAGAGTCTGCCTTGATTTGTTTCAAACATGCAGAACACAAAAAGCTGCAGGCAATTCACTCATGCAATAAATATGTTTGCTATCCTGGTGGCTTTTTAAAAATCAGCAGGTTAGGTCTTTAATCATTTTTAAAACTGATTATGGTGATGAGAAATACAGCAAAACCAACTTTTTTGATTGATGGACTTTTATTAATGGAAAGCTTTTCTTGTTGTATGTTTAATTTTGAAGCTACTGACATGAAATGTTATAAGTACTATGTATGATTGAATTAAAATTTCATTTTAGATAGTACCAATCCCCAAAACCTCAGCCTGTCTCCTTCAATCACACTCTACACGTTCAACCATCCATTTGGCACTGGCACAGCATTTATATCAAGTTGCATAGACAGATCTAAAAAAAATCCTCTAAACTCACATGAGAAAATGGTTTTATGTTTGTGGCACAACTTATACAATTGATTGAGACTGCGCTGAAGGTATTCGCAATAAACTCGTAATTACACCTTGAAAAACTAACTATGTAATATCAATTTTGTTATTATTTATCATTATGAAACACTTCCCACACACTTCTCACATCATTTTCCACAGCCACAAAACCCCTTAACATCTAGTCTTCAATTATTTTGATTCAACTTATATGTCCAAAAAGGGATGAACAGCACAGGAATAATTGAAGCACAACAGAAAATGGGAGGGCTAAAGGCAGTACTGAGCAAAACAAACACAAAGCACAACTATGATGTGGGACCTGACCTGCCACATTTTGTCAAACAGATTTTCCAGCAGGAAACAGGGTTAATACAGTGAGTGTAGTATGGCCTCAAGAGTCTATCCTTCTCTGGACATGGGTGTGTCTACACTGATGTACTAAAATAGACCTCGCCTGCTACTGAACACAAGCTGAGCATGAATATGCATAGGGAGCCTTCTGTTACCCTGCTAGCAGAGAGGGAATGAATGGAGACATGTAAAGGACACGGGCAGGATATTTTTGGGCCCCACCAGATCACTACTTGTTTTCCTTTTCAAGGCCATTTGTAATGAGAGTAACTTAAAACATCTCTAAATTATTCAGAGAGACTAGGCCTTTATGCAGCTGACAAACAACCAGGGAGCATTAGGTTTACCTTCGGAGGCTTTCCATACCTTGGGGGTTAGGTTTATTCCTTTTTCACTTAGAGAATTTTTCCCCGTAAAGTTGCTAGGAGACTAACTACTGGGTGCTTGGCCAAAATAAAGAGGTGGCCAAAAGTCGGGAGGGGGAGATAAGGCGAATTTTGGGGCAGGTGAAGGATGGAGGTGGGGGCAGCTTTGCTCTCTTGCTCTCAGCATCGCAGAGAGCACGGCCAGGCTGCTCCTTGCTGCGGGAGGACTTTATTGTCCCACTGGGTCTGGTCATGAGAGAATCTACCATCATCTGCTCGTGTGCCCAGGAACTCTGAGCTGCCTCCTTCTGGCCTGCTGGAGCTTCTGATCTCATCCACCAGCCCTGGATATTTCCACTCTTGGTGCTCTCAGAGTCCCAAGAGATCAGACTGCCCCGGGCTTTGTGAAACAAAGCCCCTCGAGGTTCCTGGTTCTGTTTGTTATTAATGCTGTAGTTGTTGTTTGCCTTGTTATACATACCAATAAAGAACTGTTATTCCTATCCCCACACCTCTGCCTGAAAGCCCCTTTAAATTTCTAAATTATAATAATTTGGAGGGAGGGGGCTTGAATTCTCCATTTCCTAGGGAGGCCTTTCCCCTCCTTAGCAGATCCATTTCTTTCAAACCAGGACACCATAGCTCTCCAGTAGGATGTCTGCCAGGGCTGGATCACCAGGACCTGCTTCTCCTCTTGTGCAGCCCATGGGCCAACTCAGAGAAGCTGGATACTTCCTTCCTGCATAGAAATAGTTTCAAAATAAGTTTTGTACAGCACAAACCAAACCACAATTAAGTTTCATATTTCTAATTGTAAAAAAGGAGGCAGTTGCCAATGCCAAAGAAAGGCAACAAGCTGAAGATGCTTTTGAATGTTTTTGTTCTTTCCTCCAGATAGAAAGAGCAGCTTTTAAAATCCATTCCAATGTTATTTGGAACAAACCCAAAGAAATATAATGGTATATATAAATTCACCTTTGAGTCAGCATCTCGTGTTTCAGCGCTTCTAGTCACAGCATTTTCAGAACAGTACATCATCCATATGTTTCATGCACATCATTTACCTTCGCAGTAAATCAGAAGATGGATGCTAAAATCCACAAAGCAACCTTAAAACCCCCTCTGTTTTTTTAGCAGGTTTTATTGATACTGATGGCTGAGCATATTTTGCAATGGCAGGTGGCAACCTTTCCCATATAATTCAGACAAACAAGCAACTGGAAATAAGAAAGAGGTTATCACACAAGGAACTTTTGCAGCAGTTAACAGGAATATTCCAAACTAATGTTGAAAAAAATATATGCAGATAAAATAAAGGAGAAAAAACTCCTTTTCACTGTAATTTGTATGAGGCATGGGAGAGGTATAAATAAATGCATCACATGGGTCCCAGTCTCACAGGAACCTCCAAATTGTTTTAAGGAAAATAGGTGGGGTTGGGTAGATTTTTTATTTGGTTGGAGATTTTTGCCTCTGAAAAATAACTTCAGCATCAAGCTTCCAATAAAACAGATTTACTTAGCTAAAGGAAAAGAGCCAGGAATCATTATGAATGTACACAGTAACTGCTGTCTTTGTGAGCTTTTTTATCGACCTCATCCTTTGAACTTTTCTTTAGATAAATTCTTCAGATTAAAGGAGCATAACTGACACAGTTTGCTAAATGTCATATGGTGCATGATCACACTTCTTTACTTCTGTACACTCAAATAGCAAATTTTTATGGTTTTTAGGCCTGCTGCTTCCATTTTACCTGTGTGAATCATGATCCACACATATCAATAATGTTTAATAACAGTTATTTATTATTGTCTTTGGGACCCTCCAAACCAAGTGATGACATTCAGGCCTGAACCACCCTCACAATCCTACTAGTATGATGATTTCTTTCTCTTATCATGAGAGCATGGTTAATAGATAGAGCAAAATTAAGAGAGCACAGAGATATTTACATCTAGAGCTTGATAAGAATATTTTGCTATGTAATTCTGTCTGCTTGGTTGGACTTCTGTTACAAAATTGAGGTGAGCATCATCAGCCAACTTTGAGTGTGTTAATCCTGCCACCAATCCCTCTGACTTTCAGCCAGATTTGCATATCCAGTACCCCCCCAGCCCTTCAGAATCACAGCTTTAATAACATAAATATATTTTTCCAAAAATATTCCTATTCAAAAATCATCTGCTTCATACTCACAGCCTGTACTTTTCACTATCTGCATCAAAGCCCTCTGGTATAAACCTGACCTGTTCATATTTTATGGACAGCAAATTTTCAGACCTAGAGGTCAAGAAGGAAAGAGAATTTGCTGTGTTTCTAAACGATCCCTCTGATGACGGTTGTAAATATTAATAACTAGGTGAGGAGCTATACCTGTTCTTGTTGAGGGCTCTGAATGTAATTGGATTTCTTCATTCCATTAGGCTAGGGAGAAAATTAACCCCATAATTCATCTGGGGAATAAGTACTTTAGGAACACTGTGAGTTTGTGACTGAGCTCAAGGGATGCCAGATTTGAAATGTTTGTTCTTGTCCAGTCCACTCTTCTTTATTTGACTTTGAGCTTCTACATTAAGCAAATATGTTTTTCAAGATGCATTTTATAAATTAAAAAAGTAAATGAATGTGAGGTATGTGATTTAAATCAATTTATCTCGCATCTTGAAATGTAGCTGTGGGTCTCAATACTTGAGTAAGGCAGTGTCTTCATCATGTCATTCCTTCATTCAGGAAGAGCACCCAGTCTTTACACCATAGTCCTGTTAGAGCAGCAAGTTTTTGCAGACTTTAGGAAGAGGCAAATAAGCCTCAAGCTGAGTTGCAGGGTGGAAGGTGCCATCAATCTCTTTGCATTAAGGTTTGCTCCTTCCCCATGCATATTTGTAACCAGATGATTTCTCTTTTTTTTTTATTTTTGGTTGACAGTCTACTTCCACACTATACAAATATTTTGTGTTTGGTCATAGAAATAACAGTAGTTAACTGTAGGATTTGTTTTAAAACGTCTTCCAAAGAACTTGGCATAAAAGGACTGGATTGTTTTACTGTCACTTTTGAAGATTTGTTCTCTAAAGACACAAAAGAACATCAAGAAATCTGCTTTCCAAGTGTAATCTCTGAGGGGACCTACTGACATTAGCATTTCTTGTATAGTTTGGGTTTGCAGCACTTTGACACAGACATATTAAACTCTTGTCTTCAGATGGAGTGAGAGTGTACATCCTCTCCAGCTGCTCCAGGAACACTATCACTCTTCCTTCACAGTGGCAGCCCACCCAAGCAGAGGTTATGAATTAGCCAATTTTACCATGATGGTTCTCAAACATGAAGTTTTAATCCTTACCTTAAAACTGATTTCATGGAAAACGAGAAAAGGAGATTTACCCATTTTGTGGGATTCATCCTGGATGTTCTAAGACACTAGAGCCTGCAGCACTGGAGACATCCAGAGGACTACTCCAGAGACAGCAGTAACACCTAGAAGGCAGCAGATAACTTCTTTCACTTCTTGTCTTGTTATTCCTAGTGGAGACACCCCACCATTCAAAGCCTCAGAGCCCCAAACCTGTGAGTTACTACCTGAGGTAGGTTACAAACTTGAGTTACTACAGCAACTTCTCCTCTACACCCTGGCTGGTGGTTACACAGCAGCCAAAGATACTGCTCTCTTTTTAGTCAGTACTAACATTTTAGAGGACAGTGATTTCTTAGCAGGCCAACTTCTTGTATTTTTATTCACAGAAAGTCTCCAAAAGCCCAGAATAGATAGCAGGACTTAGAGAGGAGGATGAGTAATTCAGTGGGTTGTGTTTAGTAAGTGAATAATGATATCCTTGCTTAGAGAAGCACGTTTCCTATGTTTGTTCCTGATCTGATGGCAAACTGCCTGTAATTATTGTTATTGTGTCACTGGAGAGCAGGGGGACAGGAAGCAGTAGAGTTGGAAAGATGAACTAATTAGACTTCTAGTGGACATGCAAACAAACTCTGAAGACAAAGAGCTGTTCAGGTAGATGTGGTGACTGAAAACCAGGCTTCAGCCTTCCCACTAGTCCTGGCTTCCAAGATCACACATGTTGGCCTGAACACTGATCTGTGCCACATATTAAGCCACAGTGATGCTTGACTGGATCTCACACTGGGTATGACACGTTGCTGGGCAACTGAAATTCATTTAGTAAAATTTAATTTCCTTTATATTACCTTTACTCTGTAACATACAGGGCTGAGTAACAAATACAAACTGTGCTAGCAGGAAATGATTTGATTTCTGTTAAACTTTGCTTTGGAGTAAGCATAAAAACAAGCAAAAGAAAGAAAAGAGGGAGGGAGGTGCAATATAGACCAACATTTTGACCTAGCTTTAAGTTACAGTGAAGCAATAGAATGTCACAGTATGCTAATTATTTAATCAACCCACATCTTCTCTGCTGTTCATGTATTATTCTGACTACCAATCGAACACCATCTGCCCTCACAGAAAAATGTTCCTGCAACATAAAGAATATTTAGCTGGCAAGAAACTATCACCATGTTCACACTAGAAAGTCTTGAACCTGAGAAAGCTTGAGGAACTTTGGGTATTCAAAAAAAAAAATCTCCTGCTCTGTCTTAGCTTTCTTCTGGAGAAATGGATGCTTTCCATTTGAATTTCAAATACTAAAATAATTTCATTAATGGATTAGGAAGCCAAACGTTGGAATGCAGCATTCCTTTTAATGAAAAATTTCTGTCACTTGGAGAAACGTGGGAAGCAACAGTGAGGAGAGGGAGAGGAAAAGAGAAGGAGGGGAGGCAGCTCTGGCTCCTCTCATCCTCTCTGCTCCAGCAGTGTTTCCCTCTGGGGTCTGCTGCCTGGTCACTGGGCTGGCCCTGCATGGACTCAGGCTGGAGCCCAGTGCTCTCCTCCCCAGACCCCATCAGGAACCCTTTGGGGACCTGCTTCTTAACTCTGGGAAAAGGAGCCTCTTACTTTTTTAATTCTCACCCTTTACCTGGACAACAAACCCTATCAGGGTATGCATTTTAAAGGTAAAGAGATAATTCTCATCTCAAACAGGGAAACAACGGGCTTTGTCCTTGAGAGCCTGGTAAACTACTATAGGGAAAGGATTTTGGAAAGGTTGTTTAGTAAGTGTGGATTCTAAGGGGATGTTTATCTTGAATAGATAAAATTAAGTGTGAAATATTGCAAAGTGCATTGAATAACATAAAATCTACGCCAAAGGAGGACAGTATTACTTACCTTTTAATTTTTAACTACTAAAATAGATACACAATCATAACATTTCATCCTAAATTGTTCCAGTTGGAAGTGCAGCACAGTTGGCCTCTTCATTCTTTTCCAATCAAGCGCTGCCTATTAAGGAATCCCAAATAAAACAGGTACAAGGATTTCATGTGCTATGACAAATACCAAGCACATAGGCAGCCAAAATGTCTTTGGGTGCTGTTTAGATGCAGTTTTGGAAACAGCCCAACCATCTTTAAGTTAATAGATGACTTAGCAAGCTGATGTTGAGTCACTCCCTCACAGCCTGGCATGGAGCACCTAAGTCCACACCTGACCTGCCAGAGCAGCTGACAGCTTCAGAGCAATGATCCCTGTACCAGTGAAGGGCCATTGATAAGCATGGATGGATCCACCTACCAGAATAAAAAAAAAAAGGGCCCCGACGTCTCTGTTATCCTTACCCTGAATTCCTTGGAGTGGGCCCAAGGATTTCCAGTGGGACTGGAATTTGGCCCAGTGTGCCACACTCCCATAAAACACAACTGTCTATTGGTTAAACAATGCCAAGCATGTCCCAGCCAGATGCCTGTTTACTGACTACTGAGAGAGAAAAGAAGCTCTCAGATGCTATTGCTTGGCTTTGCAGGATGTAGGACATTAATTATGAGCAAATGAAATGATCATAAAACAGAGATGAGCCACATAACTTGGTTTGGCTGCAATTCCTGCTGTATGAAAAAAAAAAAATGACTGCACAGGGCTTGGTGAACATTCAGTCTGCATTAAAAAAATAAATTATTTTGTTATCTATTTGCTTAAGATAGTCCTTTGCTTTCTTCTGCTGTAAGGGATAATGGACCATAAAATTGGTGAAATAATTGTCCATTTAGCACAAACGCTTTCTACAGCAAAGAAAGAATCCTGGATCATTTTCCCAAGAAAACACTGTTGTGCTAAAAATGTCTTTTCTTTCCTAGAAACAGAGAAGTCCAGCAACATGAGATGGCATCCACTGGGAAAGCACAGCTGAGGGAATTGTGGCAGGGTTACCTTAAAGCCTGACTTCCCCTGCCTGCCTCAATCAGAGCCCAAGCCTTGCAGGTGCCCTTTAGCCGTGCACAGGGCAGAGCCAGCTGTGCCCGGCTGTGCTGCACCAGGGGCCCTCCCTCCCTCCCCGCGGGGCAGAGCAGCAGCACGGGGAGCTGAGCCGGCCTGGGCCAGAGGAGGCAGAGCCTGCTGGTGCCCTCAGGGCTCTGACCACACTCCCAATTCAAGGCACCCCCCATGCTCTCTGTCCCACTCCCTGGCACTGATGTGCAGTTGTTCCTCCTGCAGCAATGGCAGCAGCACTTTTGCTTCTCTTTATGCCCAGAAGGCCACACAAAAGCCACCTTCCTGAACAATGAGTTCCTATGCCTTCATACCACCTCCATTAAAAAGTTTCTCCTAATTTCAAACCTTAGTTTTCCCTATCTTTTACCCTATTCACCATAAAGAACAGATGTTCTTGCTCTCTGAACAAGTTTTTGCTCATTTGAGGACCAAAGTGTTTCACTTCTCAGCTTCTTCTTTTGTTTTTCGTTCTTCCCTGAACTAACTGGCCCATACCTGCTCTGAATGCAGTGTCCCAGACTGGATGGATACTCCAGTACCTGGTGGTTTTGAATAGATGTTTTTGAATAAACTCCTATAAAGGTAAAGAAGTCTAAAATATGTTTTTCTCAGTACCCTTATAGTGCAGACTCCTGTTTAGCATGTGACTATACCTCCTTGTGTTTTTTGCAGATCTTTTTGCTAAGCATCATGTTTTATTACCTTGTGTTGTGCATTTGTTTATTCCAGCCCAAGACCATGATCTTGATCTTGTCCTAGTTGCATTTTTTTTCTTTTCTTTCACCAGCTATTTTTCCTACTTGTTGATAACATCTGGCATTCAAACCCTGCCCTTTACAGATCCTGAAGCTTCTTATAATTTGCAGATGTAATAAGCACAGGCCTTTGCCCAGCAGTGGCTATTAACAAACCCATTAAAAGAGCTGCTCCAGAGCAGACAGTGATGGAAAGCTTGTGATGTAATGTCTGCTGCCACTGCTGCCTTCCAGAGATGCTTCTCATCCAGCTCAGGCCCATCCCCAGGCCTTTCAGTGTTTTCCTAGCTTTCTTAACCAGAATGTTGTACCACACTGCCAGAGCCTTGAAAATCAAGATAAAGCACATCTATGGCCTCTTCTCTGGACACTCTTTTCTAGAACAGAATGAGCTTGGTGTCATGTAGTTTCTTTTTTTTTTTTTTTCCTTTGTTGTTATTCTTAGATCAGTCAGTTCTCTGGTAGGTGCTTTCAGGCTGTTTTGGGAATTCAGCCTAAAAGTTTTGAGCTGGTGCAAAGGCTTTAAAATTCCCTAACTTTGCTTTACTCCCCACAGATGCTCTTCTTAAAAACAGGCACTGTTTTTAGCACTACCTGGCTTTTCCCCCATCTGCTGGTATCTTGCCTGTCCACAGCTGTTAAGAGAAATCCTGCACCACATCTCTGTGTATTACTCAGACATGCAGTCCACCAGGCCTACTTAATCTTAAAATATTCTGCTTAAGTCTCTGCTTACACTTTCCCTGCCCTAAGCTCATCTTATCCCTTTGCCACCAGCATTAACTCTATGAGCATCTGCTCCCTGTAGCTCTCTTCCAGTGAAGTGAACACAAACACAGAATAAGCATCAAACACCCAGTTCCTGAGGGTCATCTGTACATAGCACTTCTTTTCCATGAGGAATGGGTCAAATTTTTCCTGGTCTTCCTACAACCAATGGGATAATGATTTTTTTCTTGTATCAGGTAGCCTTTAATAATGTCAGGGGATGAAATATGATCTCTAGAATATCTTTGAAAACCTTCATGAGAGCTGGTTTCAAGGGGTGCTGTTTCTAGAACGCCTCGGCTCAAGAAAGCAGCCTAGGGAAATGGACAGAACAAGGGAAGATCAGAACAATCCTGTAAAACTCAGATGCTGCTGAGCATCTCTCTCTCTCATCAAATGCATGCCAGAAGTCAGAAAAGAAGGGGCTTGGTGCAGCCACTGCCCTGCTGCCAGGACACTGACCAGAAGCCAGAAAAGTCTCTAGGGTACATAGTCTGAGTCACAAGAAAATATGAAAGAAAGAGTTTGTTTTAAAGATAGTACAAGGGGAAGAAAAAAGCAAACCCACACCCTCTTTTCTTGAACTTTCCTTAATGACAGTGAGATGCTTCCTTCCCAGCAAAAGCTGACTGCTACTCCTGCCACGCCTGATGTCAGCTGCAGGAACAGATGGCTCAATGGTTCATTTCGAGCTGTTCATTCAGCCAAACAGCACAAATTGCATTAATTGCCTCACAGTACGAGCAGGGATGGAGCGCTCCGCATGTGAACGGCTGGGACTCCTCCTCACCATTCCCATTCCACTGGCCAGTCAGGAACTTATCTGCATACTGGGAAAGGTGGGAAGAGACAGCACAGCACAAGAAAATGCCTGAGTTACTCTGCAGGTAACAGAAGATGCCCAAAGGCTGATACAGCCTTTGACTTGGCTTTGGAACGGGCTCCTCAGCACAGTGCCACTTGCTGAAATGTCATTTCTTAACATGAGAATGGCCCCTGCCTCCGAGAACTGAAAAAACACATGTAGCCAGAAAGTTTGAAACAAGTTATCCCAAATATATCTTTTGTTTGTTCCTGTAAGCTGGGAGCCTTGTATCTGTTTAATTTACTATAACACACATGCACAAGCCCCTGAAAAATTCATACAGAAGGTGAGGCCAGGCAAAAAGCTCCTCTTTAGGTTCAATTGCTCTAAACCTTGCTAATAAATGATTTACTAGATGCTCTATAACCTGGTGAATAGTCCTGGTCCCTTGCTCACCACTTGCAAGTGAAATGTGTTAGCATTTTGGTTGCTGAAGATGCTTTTTGTGGTTTGTGTTTTGGTTTTTTTTTTTTTTAGTTTTTAAGGGTTTTTTTAGGTTTTGTTGTTGTTATTGTTTGTTGTTGTTGGTTTTTTTTTGTTTCTTGACCAAAGGAAAAAAAAATTGAAAAATTGCCATATGAGACCAGAAGTTTAAGGATACAGGTTCCCAGAACATGATCACTGACGCTTCTCTGTTACCCACTGAATATATTTTCTTTATTTCCACAACTTTAGTAAAATACAAACCAGGAAAAGACTCTCCAAGAGGCTGTTTAGGTTCCTGCTACAAAGCATCCAGGCAAATCCTGCTGCTCTTTCCTTTTCTCTGCTTTAGAAGGGCAAAACCACTGTCATTTCACCACCACAGGCAAACATACCCATGCCAAACCTATGTGCATTGCTAAACTCTACCTGAGCCCCTCCTCCAAGAAAAAAAAACATGGAAAGACTAAGGGAAGTTAAAAATAAAAAGCAACACATGTGCAAACCCAGGCCTGTTGTGGTTTAACCCTCCCTACACTGGCAGATCTGTTTATTGTAAATGGGTGACACCTGAAGGGCAACTCTCACTCTCCTTCTCCTGCTTGGTGGAGCCTCCACACCTTCTTTTACTGCTTGGTCTGTGCTGGCCTCAGACCTCACAGGTTTCTACAGGAGAGAGTCTCTTCTCTGTTTTCCTTCCTTAAGCAGAAGTCAGAAGGGAAAGGATATCTAATTGCATCTGACTGATGGAAAGAAAAGATGTACGTTATACCATTAATTTCTTTTCCTCTTGCAAAGCTTTAGGGAAAACCCCCGGGATCTGAATTTCTTTCACACTCTGCTCTGTACCTCTAAAAGAAATGCAGCAAAATTCCTGGAGTCCAGTCACCCCCCAGGAGGAAGCTTTCACTTGATGCTCTGCACCTTGCTGCTTCAGTCACGCTCTCTTGGTGGTGCTGACAGCTCCCTGTGCACTGCCAGAACCACCCTGACCCTTGTGCTTGCCCTGGGGCCTCCCCACGCTGTGACTCCTGTGACTCCTCCCAGCAACAGAGACTTGCCCTGCTGTTTTCCCTCCCCAAAGTACCTCACGTGGTGCATTTAGGTGCTCAGATTTGGAGCACTATCATTTGGCCTTCCTTCTTGGGAAACAGGACCACCTTACTTACACCTTACATTCTGACTTCTGCTTCAGCTCCTCTCATCCCTGTGGACAGTGTGGCCTTCTTCGTGCCCACAGGCTAATTCCACCAAACATTCCCATGCCTGCAGTTTGGATGAGCAGTTTCACAAACCTTGTTAGCACTTCAAGAGCTTCTGCACCTCCATCTCCTCCAAAGATCCTCCAAAGGAACGATCTCTCCTTCCTTTGGACTCAAGCAAGCAGCTTCTGAAGTTACTGGAGAACTTCCAGCTTGTAGCAGGAATTAATTCAGACACTAATTTATTCCTTTGGGGCTCTTTTCCTGGGTTAGCTGCATTTTACCAGCATTTAACTGCATTCCACCCAACTCCGCTGACAATACCCATGTGGGAGAAGGGGAGGGAGAAATGAAGCACAAAGCAGCCTGAGGGATCTGGAATGGCAGAAGAGATGATGCAAATTACCACTGGCTCTTCCCCTGCTCTGGGAGAGGGCAACAGAGCAGAAGTAAGACAAGCTACAGACCTGCAACCTAAAATGTCACTTTTTAGATAATTTAAACATGTCCTTTAATTTAACAGGGAAAGGGTGAGACCATGCTTAGGGGCAGGTAATTTTAATATTTAAGTCATAGTGCTGTGTTCGGTGATGTCTAAGAAACATGAGCTGTCAGAAAAATCTGGCTTATTTTCCAGTTACTCAGCACTGGCTGCACCAGAGGAACCCACAAGGCTTCTTTTCACACAGACACCTCCTGACTGATCATCCATTTCTTGATGCTCCAATGGGCTTTTCTGGACAGGTCTTCCCTGTTGAGCCCAGCTCCAAACAGCTGCAAGGCCAGGTATGCTCCCCTCCTTTCAAATTCTTCCCCAGGCTAAAGGAGCATTAATTCTGTGATTTAGCTAATGAGTGGGGCCAGACCAACACACAGAATAATGTTGAAGAGGGAAATGTGATAGTTCATGCTACAGAGACAGTCAGCAGAGAGCATGGCATGGAGTAACTTGGAGATTTTTGTTGCAATGAGCTGCTATGATCCTTCCAGCCTCACCAAACAATTTAGAAGCAGCCTCCTTATCAAGGAACTTCTCAAAAACCTTGTAAAAGTGCAAATAAATTATATTAACTGGTTCCCATTTATCCACGTCATACCTAGGCTCATGACTTTGTACAAAACTGATTCTGCTTCTCCTACTTTAAAAAATACACATTTTTAAAACTAAATGTTAATTGTTTACTGACATATAAATTAAATGTCAGTGAGAGCTTTTGACACCTGACACTCAAGCCAAGTAAATAAAACGGAAATTGCTGCTTCTTTGCTAGTAATAACAAGGTACTGGTATTAGTTTCTCAGTTATGGTCCCAGCTACCAAATCCCCCTTTTGTAACATCATAAAGGAGGGGCTAATAAGAGACCTTACAGCACCCTGATAAACCTCTGCTTTAGCAATTCTGGCAACATCTCTTTAGATTTATGCCACTGTCAGAGTAAGGGTTTGACCCTGGAAATGTAATGTCATGTACAGCATGCAGGACCTCAGTATGATGTTCCTGTTTTGTCTGAAAGAACAAGACCAATTTCCTGTTTTTAGGTGCAGCTACATAATTATATTGTCAACTGCTCCATGTTTACAATCCTGGTTTTGTCCTCTGTGTTATTTTTCTGTACCTTACCTTCATCTCTCTCATGCCCTTTACTGAAATTCCTGCACCTCTCTCATACAAACAAATATTCATTCCTTAAGTACCACTCAACGTTATGGCCATTCCCTCATCTCCATTTCAGGTAACAATTCCCAGTACCAGCTCACACCTGTTAGCTGTTTATCCATCCCAGAGCTGGTGGTCTCAGCCCAACTCCCAGTCCACGTGAATAGACAAACAACCCTCAAGCACCACTGAAGCTAGTGGTTAATTAAAATACAATCAGCTCTGGGCTATTTAATTACCCTTTACTGTCAAGCTTAGCATAGAAGGTAATATTTTAAACCACAGGGACTAAACTATGTCTTAGATCTAGTGTGGGCAAAAGCACCCTGTTGACTCCAGTAACGCACGTGTGTCTTAAATCCTGTGTGGTGTTTTCCAGTCAGGCTTCTGGCTCTGTGCCTCCCTCCTGGGCTGCAGCATAGCCCAGCTCAGCCAGCACACCAGCAGCACCTTCACCTTCCCTATGGGATTAAGGGTCACCTGCTATGGGATTAAGGGCATCTGTGGAGGGGAAGATGAAGGCTCACCCCAGTGACCTCCCCAAGGCACCTGCTCCCTTCCCAGGGCAGAACTGTGGGAGCTCTCTGACCAGACCCCTGGGGTGAAGGGAGGAGCCCACTCTGCTGTCTCCAGGGCAGTGTTGGGGCAGCCCAGTGAGCCGGGGGAGAGCAGGGACTGACTGCACCCTGTCCTTGCTCACATCCCTGTCCCTCTCTGCACAGGCTGCTGGTACATCCTCCCCATGATGGTTTCTCAACTGCCCACAAACTGTTTCATCAGACACGCTTGGTTACCAAGCCCAAAAACCCCCAAACCCTGGAGAGTAACTCCTGGGGCTGAGGCCATGGAGCATGACTAATGCAGAGCTGAGAAACCCTGGCAGCCTGTGACAGCACAGCTGTAAAGTAATTGTTAATTCTGCTGTTGTTAACAGGAATGCTCTAGTTTCTCTCTCATGTGATTCATCCCATGTTTCCCAATAACTGCTGCAAAACCAACAACCTGCCTCTTCACAGGAGGCAGCTCTCCAGTGTGGAGACAGACTGTCCCCAAGTCACCTCTCCCTCCCTCCTCCACATTAATACAGGCAGCAGGCTGGCTCCTATCCTGCAAGCACATTTTCAGAGACAAAAAAAAAATTTGCCTTTTTGTCATCTTTGAAAGGAGCAACAAAATGTAATAGACCTCTTATCCTGATTAGGTTTTGCTAGTGAAAAAATGATCCATTGGAACATGAACTCATTAGCTGCAAGAACAATTTTCCTACAGAGACAGGGACATCTTTCTCTTCTTGGTCATCCATTAGTAGGATTTCCTTAGAAATTTCCTGAGGCAGGAGATACTAAGGAGAAATTCTTGTTTAACATCTTAGCACCAGTTATTTTTACCCTTGGGTTTGAGTTTCCCAAAGCTAGGTGCTAATGCTTTGGCAGCACTGTGTGTTAGCAGCCAGGGCCGGGAACAGGCAGTCGGCTCTCACGCTATGGTACAGCACATTTCCCAAAGAACACGGGATTAGTTGTCAGTACTCTGAGATCCTCCTAAAACCATGACCAAAAAACGGATTCTTAAGAATACCATCACCCTCACAAAGGTATGGTGCTGAGGTGAAAATGAACAGGAAATTGTTTTACATTTGTTTTGTCGAGATAAGTAATTACTCATCATTGGTGCATCTTGTGAAAAAATGGCAAAATACTCACCCCCCAGACTGCGTGCTGCCAAGCAAAAACCAGGTAAAATATTGTATTCGCGAATGCCTTTCTTATTCTATTTGTGTCAGAATTTGAACAAGGGTTGAACAGTTTAAAAAAAACCAACCCTTTAAATTGCATTTCGAAAACTTAGCGTCCCACAGAAATGCATTAGGTTCAGCCACCTCTCTGAAAGCCACATTATTACTGTTGTGGTATGTCCCAATTTCCCTTTGCTTCCCCACCGATGGTATATCCTGAAAGTTGACCCAACCTCCCTTACCTGCCCATCACAGCTGTCCTTACCTCCCTTTCCAGAAAGTTCCATGTTCTTCGATGCCTGATTGGCCCTGAACACTCCTTTGTGTACCCCATTAGCTGTATCCCCTAGCACCTCCCTCTGCAAACCCCACCCCATAAAATCCCATTGGTTGATGCTCTGTACCTCCCCTTGGTCCACCCCCACGTAAAAGCTGGTGCACAGCAGCTCCTGGCGCTCTTTTCCCCTTCCTGAACGCTTTGGTCGCGATAAACCCCGGAACCTGAGGAGGAAGGAGTCTCCCTCATGTCCTCTGCCTGCACCTTGACAGCTGTGGCAGCCACCCACACCCTGGGATCAGGTTCAGTGAAGGCTCGCCTGTGCCTCGCTGTTCCCCACTCATATTGTTAGCAGTGGCTAACAATAACAGCTAAAATACCGTATTTGCTAATGCCTTTCTTACTCTGTTTGTGTCAGAATTTGAACAAGTTTGAACAATTTAAAAAAACCCAACCCTTTAAATTCCATTTCTAAAACTTAAAAGTCCCCACACAAATGCATTAGGTTCAGCCACCTCTCTGAAAGCCACATTACTACCAGGAGAATGGGCTTTAAGCAACTCTTTTGGAGCTAGCAGTTGTCCCAGCAAACAGAACATTTGTGTCCATGAACACACATCCAGGATGGGCCAAACTCTGACCTCGGTGCTCTGGGATAAACCCCTGCACCAGGGAATTAATTAAGATGATAAAAAAGGGACCTTCACACCAGTACAGAGAAGAGCTCCCCGTATCAGCAAACCTGTTTGACCCACTACCACAGGCTGCTACACAGAATTCCTGCCTAGGATCAGTGCTGGCTGATGAGGCTTCCTACTAAGGCAAGTAAGAATTTGTCAAGGCACAAAACTCTCATGCAAGAGCTTTCCTAGGCTCTGTGCTGGCAGCTCTGAGCACCTACTGAAGGCACTGAAGAGGCATTTACACACTGCTTTGGCAATCAGTGAGTTATAATTAGGAGTCAACATCAGAAATGTGACACTGGTATATACATTTCAAATTTCCAAGTATGCTTCTCTTAGGAACAAACCTAGGTAGGCTGATAAAAAAATCATGAGGGCCTCAGTCTGGCCTTACTCCCAACAAGGCACTTTGCTTTTAATTTCAGTGTGGGCAGAAAAATCCTTGCAGAGTTAAGGCTCTGGCACAAAACTCTTGCTGCTTCTTTAACCAGGAGCTGCACTGCATCATGTTATCTCCCTAAGCAGCTACCCCACTTTAGCTTCCTCAGAGGTCAGCTATTATCTCTGCTAAGTACATCCGGTGTAGAAAGGAAATTCCTTAATCCTATTTTGTGCGCTTGCTTTCATATGCACAGCCACAATTCTCCCACATCCAGCCTGGGCCATACAATAAAAATCCTTGATTGCCACTACTGCCCTGTGCTGTACAGGACACAGATGTCCACCAGAAAGTTTGCTGGGGCTGGCTCTTAATTCTTGTGTGCTATAGCAGAGGTATGTAAAATTAAGAGACATTACTTAGTATGCAAAACAAGAAACTGCATGGATTTTCATGTCTACTAAATGATAACTACTCGAGTTCACAGCCTTTGAGGAATACAGGAATCAGGAATATGACGAAAATTGGCAGAAAGTATGTGCCTCATTTACTCAAGGAGTGTATTTCACTTTGGTGTATTTACTTAAGCCTCCTAGACAAGAACTCCCTCAAAGCTTATTACAGGATGCTTCCTTCTTGCATTTGGGCTGACGCAGGGCTCACCTGCCCCTCCAGAGAACAATCTTCCTGCAGTCCTAGCACATGCTTACAGAAACTAATCCTTCTACTTTTAGCTCCCTTTAAATTAGACTTAGATCCCTGGAAGAAGAAAAAGGTAGCACCATGATGCTTCCATGTTGTCCATATGCAGCCATCAGGAGAAAAACCAGACAAACCAACCACGACACTTCCACCTGTGGTGCCAGATACCATTCCATGGGCATTTGCAACTGCATCCCCTGGTTTTATACTCATCCCTGGCTAAACTGACCAGCCAGAGGGTCTGTTGGAAATAGGAGGCGGAAATATTTAGGTCACTCCAGAAAAAACACAAACCCATAGCTGCTACCCAAGCACATTTAAGGATTCTCACAAGTGTCAACTTGAAGCAAGTCCAACTCTCATTCAGCAACACATTTGTGCTATAGAGGCCTTGCCTGCACCTCCCTTGTGTAGGCTTACAGAATAGTGACTCACTAAATACTTGGGCTTTTTTCTTATCCTAGTCAAGAAGAAAAACTCCCCTTTGAGAAAAGAAGGTGAGTTTGCTACACATGAAAATGAACTGGAACAGTCCAACCAAAAGCTATTTGTCACTGCATGAATCTTTACTGACCAATGAGCTTTTTAATATACAAGAAAAATAGTTCTGGATTGATTCTGTTTCTATACAGAAATCACTTCCTAAAGCCCTGCTTTTTTGAATGACATCCTTTGTTTCTTGTTGGGCAGAGTACTGAAATACAAAATTGAATGCTATACAAACAATTTCAACTGAATATTTAACAAAAGGGAGTAAAAAGTTCAATACTTTTTTAAAAAGCAATATAAAAACCTGCATTAGGAGTAAAATGCAGGTCCAACCAATCATCCAGTCTGTAGAATCACTTAATCATTTTCTCCTGTAACAAAGAGGTGCACATTCTTCTTGGACTGTAGCATTTGAGCTGTGCGGTCTATGCCAACCACCGCAGCCAATTTCTGAGCATCGTACTTGGAGTAGAGCACAGTACAGGTCCAAGTAGCATCCACCCCACTGTCTGTGGCCTTCAGCATGTTACAAATCTCACTGTAGAAGTGGGAGTATGTTGGCAACTCATAGAAAATGAGGTTCCTGATGCCTTTTATTGTATACCTGTAGCAGAAAAAAACCCAAAAAATTTGAGGCAAACTTTACAAAATATGCATGTTAAAACATTAGTCCTCTATCAAGTCTTCCAATTTCCATCAACCTCAATGCACATCAGCTGTAGCTCAACTTTACAAACCCTGTGTCATGGACTGAAGACTAAACAGAGAAGTGGAATTTAGGGGGAAAATCTCACATTGCCAGGCACAATGACTTCCTCTAAAGTATCAACCAATTTATGAAGTGGTCAGCTTGGATTTTAATACAGTGAAGCCTAATCAGACCAAGCCTCATGAAACTTTTTGTATTTGTCAAAACAGAAAAAAAATTCTGATCCATTAGGAGCTTGTAAACAGTTCCAGTCAGGATGTAGCAACTTTTCCAAGCAACCTCAGCTTGCTGTATTGCATTATTGAAACAATTACATACTCCTTCCAAAATGTTATACAATTACTGTGGCACAGATGAACACAAATAAAGGGCCCAATGAATCCCATTTGCCAGCTATATCATCCTGTCCTGACATCACTGGAACTTGGCAGCACTTACCTTCCTGAACAAAGCTTTGCTCATAACAAAATATTAAAGTCTCTGCAAATGGACTGCTGACAACAGGCAAAAACTTGAAAGGAAAATTAACACCTCTTACTTCAGTCAAAGAAGTCCTCAGAGGGATCCAACAGATTCAAAAAGCAGCACAGCCCATCAATGACTAAGGTCAGACTCTACCTCCAGAACAGCACACAAGCAACTCAGAGGGAAAGCTCTGTCCACAGCTCACCTTTTGTAGAAGTGGAAACGCTCCGTGAACAACAAAAACTGCTTCTCTCCCTTGAGAAAGAAGCGCCTTGCTCTGCAGACAGCAGCCTTTTTGGTGTACTCACAGATGTGAGTGAAATTCAGGTCCTCTTTCTTGAAGTAGTTTCGAAGGCGCACGTAGTCGAAGTAGGACGGGACGTAAACGAGCGTGTGGGACATGATGGCATCGCGGTACTCGGGCAGAACTTTGTCGATGAAAAACTGAAACCTCAGTTAAAAAAAAACAAATACATTTTAACCAGAGTTAAACTTCACCTTTTTAATACTGATAGGAGCTCAGACAGGAATACCATCAAACAACAGACTGCCAAAGATTTTCACTACGTTTTTCCTTCTTGTAACTTCACAGGATTTCTATGTGTGTAGAAGATTAAGGGCTTTACCAGCACTACATAATTATGGCAGAGATTGGTATTCCTTCCCCAGACTGTATTCTCCAGTGCCTTTGGCAAGGAGAAGGCCAGTATTCCCCTCCACCTGTGCAGAGCCCTCCCTGAGGGCCAACAAAGATGTACTTCTGTGGTGAACCCTGCAGTATGCTCCACTGAATCTGCAATTGCAGTCATTAGGGCACAGCAAAACAGTCTGAGACACACAGTACCTTGCATCTATCACAGAACTTATGCTGTCAGCTTCTAATCTCCGAAAAACGTGAGGCAGCTGGACCACAACGTGGCTGATGGAGCCAGTGAGCGGCACGTTGCGGACGGCCACCTGTGGGATGGAAGCAGGATGTTTATGGAAGCAGCATTCCAAAGGCAGGCACGCTGCAGCCCGCTTTCCACAGCTCACATCTGACAGCACAAGGCTGTCTGTAAGAAAAAACAGCGCATAAGGCTGTTTTTAAGAAAGCTCCCATACAAAACTACAGTCATGATAGACAAACCAGGTCTGTTAAACACAATACACGGTGACTGCTTATGCCCTGAATCCCGTATATACTTGAGATGGTCTCCTGAAGTTTTTACTTTTCCTGATTCTTTCAAAATATTAACAGTTCATGCATCTGACACGGTAGAAGACAAAAAAAAAAGAAGCAGATGAACTCTCAATTTAACAACAAAATAAGCAGAACAAAATAACTTGAGTCTGTCAAATTAAAAAAAACCAAAATTCGATTTCTGACATGAAACAGCAGCTATTATGAAGGAAAAGTATCAAATAAGCATCACTGCATGAGGAGCAGTTCTTCATGCCTCTGGCACAGTATGTAATGCCATGGAGATTCAGACTGAAGCATTTGGGTGAGGGAGATGATAGGCACACACGGTCTTTCAGCAACTGAGTTACAGAATTTTCCCGCATGTTGGGTTTCCTCTTTCTCCCTTCCTCCCACACCAGCATTCCAGCTGCTCACCTGCCCAACGTAATTGAAGCAGTGTTTGTTGAAGACAGAGTTAATCTGGGGGTCCTGCAGAGCACTGAACAGCAGTGTCTGCCGGTAGTACTTGGACCAGTTGTTGAGATTCAGCATCCGCACTCGGGAAAAGTCCACCCCGTGGGAATCCAGAGGCAGCAGGTTAATGTGCTTCATCAGGTGCTGCACAGACAGAGGGAGACACATCACTGCTGACATCCCTGACTGCCTGCAAAAGCCTTAACTGCAGTAGGAAAGAGGGCAGGGACCAGCAAGGCAGCACAGAATATAAACAAGCAGCATCTCCCAAGACACCACTGTCTGTAATTTATTGACCACAGCAAGAGCAATTTACTTGATTTCCTGCCACAGAACTGAAAGCTACCATCTCTTTAGTCACCAGGAACAGTAACCTTCTAACCTTCACCTGGGGCAAGTATAATGGATTTGTTTGTATTAAAGTCAATGGGCCCAAGGTTTCTGAGCTAAAAGTAGCCCAAGCACAGCTCAGCTCTCATCACATTCTGAAGAGTTTGAAGAAATTCACTGCATTTTGTCCTCAGGGAACATTGCCTAGGGTTGGCATCCCTGCCACCACTTAGCAAGCTGTTGCACCTAAAGGGAAAAACCAGAAAGCAGGCTCCAAGACTCATTCCTTGTATGTTGTGTAGGCCTATGTGCCCTTTCTGCAACTCCTGAGGAAGGAAGACCTTCTGGACTCATCCAAAATGCAGAGTGACATCATGTAGTCAAAATTTCTGGTACCTCAGAGGTGTTTTTATGTGGAAAAGAAAACCCTACCATTTCAATCCTGAAAACTTCTATTCTTCAAAAGCCAAGAAGCAGGGGCACTGCTGCAGACCAGCCACAAACCAAGAGCTCTATCTGCATTAAATGTACAGGAAACCCTTCATACTGTTTAACTCTGGACATGACTAATGCATGTATGTATGTCTGCAGTATGTCTGCAGTCCCTGGAGACATGCACCAGCTCCTCTTGCTTTCTGTGGGAATTGGGCTGCACAGATTCCTCACATGGCTGCAATCTGACTGAGACACTGGGCAGTCAGACAGCTGGCATTATTTCTCCCAGATGTGATTAAAGGAATCATCATTCTCACGCTGCAAGATAATTAAAACTGTCAAAAAACCCCACCTTTGATGAAATATGCTACTAAAGCACCAAACTAAGTTTTAGAGAGAACATGTCCTGAATACTACCCAAAATCTGTAGAAAGAGTATTCTTAGTATAAGGAGAGTATCAGGGTGGAGGAAGGAAAAGAAATGAACATCCATGTCTAGAATCAAGTCACTAAAAACAGCAATACTGCTCACTGCCAAAGCTGAGTAACCTCAGACCAGCAAGACATAGCACAAAAACGAATACACATATGGAAAACTCACCAGAACGTGTTCCCAGTTCTGCATCAGGTAAATGTCTGCTTGATCAATTATGAGGATTTCTATTGATGACAGAAAATCGAAGTCTCTCTTCTTCTCCCCCTCTGCACCAATGACAGTCCTGATGCCCAGGGGAGAGGCAATGATGATGTCTGAGGAGTAGAAGGGTGCATAGAGTCTCATGCTCTTCTGCAGGATTGCAACCCCTGTCCAACAAAACCAACAGCAACTTCTCAGTTAACATCAATTATCAACCACGTTCTTCCAGGAGGCTCTGGAACAGTAATTACCTCCATTTACTCTCCCCAAACTGACGAATATAGCTAGATACAACTAATCTGTCTGAAACTCTCCTTTCCCCAAAAAGTGCTTACCCACCCTACCCCCATTTGATAAGCATTTGAAAAATTTTCATGTAGCTTGGCAAAGCACTTTTGTATTACTTTTTAAAGATTTTTTATAATCTGACTGAAAATTTTAAACTGAAACATTGTTTCTGATTTTCTGCTGAACAGGGGAATGAGGAGATTGAACAACTTAAAAAAATGCAGAAATTATTAACTACTCCTTTCTCCCTGAATCCTGAACTTTGGTCTCTGCCTTTGGGTATTATAATAACTGTTACTTTAATCTGTCATGAAAGGTTTGGGGTGGATCTCTTGACTATCAACTGCCTTTATTCACAGGGCTGAAAGATTTGCTACTAAACAACAAAGGTTCTTCATGTTACAGTGACTAAAGTCTTGCACCTACACTGCTTCTCACACCACATGTTGCAGGGTACATTCTGAACCAGCTTATGCATCACACTCATGTTATAGACACGAAAGGGAAGGAATCAAAGGAGTTCATGTCATAACTACATAGTATTTCTAGAACCCACAGTTTTCTGGTCTTAAAAGTGCAGCTAGTCCAGACCACATTCAAACCACCCCCTCCAATCTGCCCAACAAAGTCTCTCCAACTTCTCTCCCTGACAATGTGAAGGCAGACAGCACAGGTACAGCTGAAGGCCCTTCCAAGAATTTCAGAGACAGCAGTAGGGACCCCTCCTGCTGTCTATTTCAACCCAAGGATAAAAATGGAAAAAGAAAGAAAAAAAGAAAGGTTCAACTGGTTGAATTTCCAGGAAGAAGATATCACTTGTCATAGCATATATACAGTTTAGAAACATCAAGTCTTTTTTTCTGTTTAAAAATGTGAAAGAGTGGTGGTTTCAGTAAGGCATAACAAATGTGCTTTAAATTAGATCTTTGTGCAGAAGTAACAGGGTGTGCAGCACAGTAAGAAAGAAATTATTCTGCTTCTATAATTTGCTTCTGCAAGTTAACAGCACTGAAAGTTTCTTCAATCATTTCTTAACACTTAGTAAGTGGAACAAGCAGAGTGTGGTATGGGAGAGGACTAAAAGGAAAATTATTATGCTACTGAAAGTAAGATGCTCTCAGCCTGAGAAATATTCACTGGGAAGGAAGAAAGACTGAGTGCAACCTGCTCACATCTTCCACTGTATCATTACATTTCTTGGGGTGCCAATTTATCTTTCAAGGTGCAGTACTTCAAAAGCCTCTGATCTGTGAAGTTACGTTAGAAAAACTGCCTTCTCATCTTAGCAGCTCCAGGAACCAAGCCACTAGCTAGTTCTCTGCATACTGAGTTACTAAACAGCATAAGATTACAATATTATGAAACAGTCTCACATTTTCTGCTTGTCCAACACTCCTACTTGCTGGCTACCCATTTGCTTCCATGAAAACCATGGGAAGCACAGCAGAAAACTGCTTTGCTCAGTATTGAGCTTTAATTTTGTTCCAACCATTACATGAGACATTGTGAACAGGCTCATTAAACCCAAAAGATTTTCTTTTTTATAACATGAAAAGATTTTGCTGCATAATCAAGGCCATCTTCAAAATGAGGTGTGGGCAGTCCTGCTAGAATAAAGCTGTCATTGCATTTTAAATGATTCTGAACTTGATATGAAAATAATTACTTCTCCATTTTCTCTTCTTTTTTTAAGTTCTGGCAAGGCAAGAAAGATTTTTGGAAAAATCCAGGTTGCCAGGGCAAAACCAGCGGGAATACCACACAGCCTAGAGTCTCATCAGAACTTCCAGGCCTGATAGCTCTTAGGCATTTGGGAAAAATTTGTTACTTAGCAGTTCTGTACAAGCTAAAAATCATCTGTTCAGCAGGTCATTACCAATTCTGAAGTGGTCATCAATGTTGCCAGCAAAGACAGCTTCATAATCTTCAGGTCTTTTCAGGTTGGGGGGCTTCTCCTCTGGGTCAGAGCCAAACTCCCCTTTGAAGCGCTTTTTGTTGCTTACATCTATTTTTTTCTTGTCGTTCACTTCGAGGAGACTGATGAGAATGTGCACAATCCGCAGAGCACATTCCCTGAAGGGCACAATCATCAGAACCTGTGCAGATCAACAGTTACAAGAGAAGAACCCATAACACACGAACACTGGCCATTAAGTGTATGTTAATTAAACTTTCGGCTGGGATCTGCCCCTGTGATCAACAACCCAACCAAAGCACTCTGACAAGCAGCAGGCAGGGAAGATGCACTGGGATGCAGTGCTCCTGAACTGGTCGTGGCCAGCAGCTCAGCCTGGTTCCTTCCCCAGCTCACTCAGGGTACCAGTACAGGGGAACTGAACACTAAGCATGTTCTCCTGTCCTCCCCCCCAGGCAAGCAAGAGCTCCTGTGACACAGAGACAGGGTCAAGGGCTGGTTCTTGGATGGGTGGCAACAGTCTCTGCACAGAACTCCAAAATATAAATGGCTAATGGGGGAGTCATCACAGAAACAAACACTGAAACCCAACTCTAGACTTGCTCAACAGGTAGCTGGTACACTGGTGACACTGCCATAGCTGAATCCACCTGGTTATCAATGACAGGATGCTGTGAATCCAGGGAGGATTGGTTTGGGGCCCACTCCCCCAGCTACGACAGGTGGCCTTGACAGTGGGGCTGGGATTCCCTGAGGTACTCCCAGCTACAGAAAGATGCTTCCATGCAGGCAAGTCCTTACAAGTGCTTAAGGACAGAAGAATTTCTGGCACAACCCACACTGAGTGACAGCCTACACTATCTGCACTGATAATGAAGATTGATGTGAAGGCACCTGTCTGCACTGGCAGATTTAAATATGGAAGCAGGAAAACTTGTCAGTCTGTGGTGATAGGGGGACAAAAAAAGAGGTAAGTCAAACACGTGGCTTGGCAGAGAACCAGGCTGGCTAACAACCCTGAGCTCACTGCTTCTCACATGGCATTTTCCCTGGCCATGGAGGACGACTTCCATAAAGAGATGTAGAAAAGCCCAGGAACACATCCCCTGAGAGAGCAGCAACAGAAGTACTTGTGGACAAACTAGCAGGATGTTTGTAGAGGGCGGGGATCAGGCAATCAGAGCTCTCTCACCTTGGGCCTGGTGAGTCCCTGATCCCTGTGGTCATCGGTGTCAGTGCCTGGCTTTCGATCCCTCCGTCTGGCGTTGTTGCTGAGCACCTGGGCGTTGGCCTTGAGGACGTGGTTCAAGGCGTGCAGGCAGTAAGCGTGCCGGACCTCTTCTCCATTGGTTAGAGCGTTTCTCTCTGGATAGAACAGGTCCCGGTAGGAGTTCATGACACAGAAGAGCTCTCTTTGTAACGGGGTAAAAAAGGAATCAGTTGGTTTGTCCACTGCAGACAGAAATTGTTTATTCACTTTTGGCCACGTGGATTCCAAAGGCTTGTGGAGATGAAGCTGTTTCACATCGACTTCTTTGTCTGCTTTCAAAGTTTTATGTTTCTCCAAAGTGGACGAAAAAATCAGTTGACCCAGCCTTGGCCACTGAAAAAAACAAGAAGCCAACAACACTGGAGTCATATGTACCAAACCTTGCACAATTGAAAGCATATCACCACAGCTGGTGATATCAACTTTAATCAAGTTCATGAAATTAAGGAAATCACCTTTTCATAATACAAGTGGAAACCTTTTTTTTCAATATGAAATCAATTCCTTTTAGAGTCTGCCAGGATAAATAACAATAAATTTCAGTTCAGTAGATCTGGATGGATTTTGCAATGGTGTGTCTGTAACTGTTCCCATGCCAGAGGAAACAGGAATTTTCTGCCTAACCTGTCCAGCAAATCAGTGGCTCAAACCAGGGATGAGATGAAAAGCCTGGAGTCCAAATGTGCTTACCAATTGGCCCCACTGAGGTAGGTACTTTGACCAAAGAAGAAAATAAACCCATCGGGGGGTAATCCCAGAAGTTGTGATTCAGTTGTTAAATGCAATCTTGTTGGGTGTCTGAACAGCTATCAGTGTAGTAGGGGAAAACTCTAAACTTTGAGCCTTCTGCCATGCAAATTGTCCCCAGCTGTCCCTGTAAAGTAGCTACACCAATTTAAGCAAAGATATATCATGCATTGCTTCAGGTGGCACTGGTAATTTTGGCCACAATGTGCCAAAAAAGTAAATTAAATTTCAAAAAAAGAAAAAAAAAATCACAGCTTTCTCTCTGACTAACTAACCGTTGGATATCTTCCAATGAATGTCACCCAGCATATGGCTGACCAGAATGGGAGGCAACTCTCCAAAACAAAATCAGATGTGGAAAAGTTATGGAGCAAAGGTTTGTCTAAAAACGAGTATTTTGAAAACCCATATTCTCTGTCAAGCAATGAGGTGGTTTTCTGGTACTGTAATTCACATACTATTGCCAAAATTAAGTAATAAAGTAATATAAGTAATAAACTCCCCTTCACTGGCTTTTAAATGTGTAAAGAGACAGAGCTATCCTGAAGCAAGAATGTGAAAGTGCATGATAAGTACTTTTAAAAATGTACATGAAGTACACTTTTAAAGTTCAGCTGCAGAAGTTCAGCTGCAGAGCACATCCCTGGCATTGTGCTGTCACCACTCAGAAACGAGCCCTCTTTCCACCCCTTGTCAAGGTTTTGGGACTACAGCTCAAACTCTAAAGTTTTCACTTTAGACACGTGTTTCAGATGTGTCACCACATGCCTCCAGAACAGCAGACTTCACATTTCAACTCATGCTCAGAAGTAAGTGAAATAGACAACAGTTCAGCAACAACACAGTGACTAAATCTTAATAATTCTAGTACCAGCAGCTAATAACAACAATTGTGATCTACTTCATCTGTATAAAAAAAAGGATTATTTTAATCCAGGCATCTTTAGGAATGCTGGATGGCTACAGAACATTATTACCTGGCTTTGACTTGAAGTTTTAGGAAGTGTAGACATTTTCTCTATTTCCTTTTGTTCAAGTTCTTTGTCCATGTGCTGTTTAAATGGATCTATTTAGAATAACAACAAAAAATTGTCTGAGAACTATTGCAGCTAATAGTAGAATCAAGTTGCAGAAAGGATTTGCAAATGAGATGAACAGTTTCCATGCTGGCCAACACCACAATTAAAACTAGTTATTTCAAAGCACTTGGAGATGAGAGAAAGGATGTCAAATTCTCTCTGCAAAGAACAGAGAGAACAGATTTGACAGATTGCTTTTAAAAAAAGAAAAAGAAGCACTTATGGAAGTACTAGAATTTTCAAGCACTAATCAAATGTTAGACAGGAAAACAATATGTAGTGGAAAACAGTGGCAATTTTTTGCCTTAAGCTCTGACACGTCTATTACTTGCAGGTGAAAAAGGCTGTCAATAGTCAAGTCCCAAGTGAACTTGCTAACCTTCCTAATTTACAAACAGTTCTGCCCAGGGCTTTGGCCAGTGATATGAACACAGTTTGTAATAAAGCAGAGAAATATTAGGCGAGTTTTGGAGAAGGGGAGCAAAAATTGCCTGGAGTGAGAAAAAGGCTGATTTATCTAATCAGCATTTCTTTTTGGAAAGGAGAGGAGAGGCAAAGAACTGTTAAATCATATTATACTCAAAGACACTAGCACACACAAAGTCACATGCAAAGTTAATTTTGAAAGCCAAGCCCTGTATCCTGCTTACAGCACAGCAGCATTCGCTGCATAAAGAAAATTAGGGAACACTGGTGCTTGCCAACAAATATCCAGCCCACACACAAGTTACCCTGGCAAAAGTCAAGACATTTACTGATCATAACACTGAAAAAAAATTGAGAAAATCTTTCCAGAAACACAAATTAACTGGATATCATTTAACTGTACTGCAGGGTCTCTCCTCAGTGGAGTTTTACTGATTCCAGCGTTTTCCCAATAAAGCAGAGGGACTAACGGGATGCATTTTCAGGATGCATTTCATGGGTCCAGAGTAGAAATTCATCCCCTTTCTGCTATCATAGGTGATTCATTTTCTGCAACAAATATAAAGACACTTCCAAGCTACAAGAACCCACTGAGAAGATGTGCATCATTTATAGGTGGAACAAAGCTGTCAGGATACTTAGCATGCAGTTGGAGAGCTACTGTTCTCATTAAAATGCAATGCCAACAGCCTAAGTCATATTCTCATGGTAACAAGAACGAGCTGTTTTTTCTATCACATGGCCCTTTGATGCTTCCACACATTCCATGTATCACCCAGGCTGCCTCCCAGATCTAATGTCAGCTGCTGCTCCAAGATGACAAGCCAGCATCACTAGGGATGCTACAAACATATTTCTCTCTCTCAAACTACGCCATCTGATATTAAAGGCACAGTGCATTAAATATGTGCAGAAGCTGTGCAAGTGCCAGCGTGTGCCATGTCCCTGGAGGAGCACACCCCTGCAACACAGTTACTTTGTTACATATGGTGGGACAACTCCAACACCGCAGCTTCAGATGCATCCATTAGTGCACTGAGGTTCTGGGATATACCCTTAAGAGACACTACATGTGCTCTGCTGATGCTTCATACTCTCCTGATCCTGGTGCAGTCAGACTCCTCTGCACAACCTTCAAAATTCTGAGAGCACTGAGCATTTGTCTAAATTACCATGGTTGCTCCAAGCTTCTCAGAATCTGACCTCTAACTCCGCTGAGATGTGAAGGATGCCCTCACAGGTCAGCTTTGTCATTATCTCTTCTGCTGTTTGTGCCAAGAATATCTTCCCTAGTCAAGTGCAGGCTCGCAGAGCCCTTTGTATTACAGTAGCTTTTAAAACTACTATTAAAGCAGCAGAACAAGGTAACACCCTCCACACACTTTTCTAGTTCTTGATACTTCAAGCTTTACCAGTGATAGCAGAAACCCCACATGAATCCCAGTCCCCAGGGGCTACAGAGAACAAATGCTTCAGCTACACAGCTGCATTAGTGCTACGGGTCCTTATGTAACCAGCTGACATGTGGGCAGCACCATGAATAATGTAGTGGAAGAACTTAGAAGCTGTACAGCCTATTGCTAGGGTGTTGGACAATTTAAACATGTTTACAGATACTCCTCTAACAGCAGATCCCTAAACACAAACACACATTCTTTTACCTTCTGGAAGAGCTTGTGAAGAAGAACTGTTGTCTTTCCTATCTGCACTGCAATCTCCACTCTCCTCTTCCATGAAATTGGTTTCCAAGCTAAACTCAGATTCGTGTTTCACATCAGTAAACTCCTCAATTACTCCATGACGTGGGTCACAAGAGGTATCTGTGCCATCAGCCTGCTCCTGGCTCAGCATCTGCTCTGCTGTGGCTGTGGCTGCCAAAAGTTAGAAAGAAACAGGTTATTTTCTCCTGGAAAAGCTACTGTCTGTAGATGTTACTTTGAGTTACTAATTTTTTCCTCCCAAAACTCTTATCAAAAAAGATAAAACCAGGCTTTGTATTCTACTATAAGGATGAGTTTTGGCTAGCATGCCAAATGTTACATAACACAAAATGTGGTCCCCCAGACAAAATTAGAGAAGCAACCTGTTTGGGGAATTTAACTTTTAGTTTCCAAAGACCCCAAATAACTGGAAATGATTAAAGGCTGACTCCTTTCTCCCAGTCTTTGCAGACTTCCTGAATGAGCACACCTCACCGTAGAGGTGGAGGTTTCCTTCCCATTTCCATATTCCTCCCCGTGCTGTGAGGCAAACCTTTCCCTCCTCTCGGTGGCACAGCCAAGCCAGATGCTGCTCGAGAGAACAGCTTGCGTCTCCCATGAGTGGGTGAGAACCCCTGGTCTGCTGCTCCATGTGGATTTCCTCTGTGCTGCAGCACAAACAACATCTGAGGAAGCAGCAGCAGGCTGTCTGGCGGAAAACGAGCACAGCTACCCTTTCCCCTGCTAAATCCTTCAGCAGCTGCTGCTCCCACCCACACAGAGCCAATGGAGCAACAGAGACTCCAAGGCAGAAGAGCACCAAGCCAACAAGACAGTCTACACCAGGATCCTGGCTAAAAACATACATTAATCAAACAATTTACCAAAGAAGCATGGGAAAAGACAAACTACCTTCCTCCTCCTCTGGAACATCGTTCTTATCTTCTTCACCTCCCTCTCCTTCTCCAGCCTCCTGGGACCCTTCGCTGTCCATTTCTGCCTCACTTTCCTCAGCTTCTTCTGATTCACTTTCATCTTCCTCTTCCTCACTCTCAGACTCAGGTGAGGTCTTCAGGGTAGCCAGGAGCTTATGATACCCAGAGACCTGTTCCACTTCAGTCTCTGAATCGCTCTCTGCACTCGATTTATCAGAATCCTCAGACTGGAAAGAAAAACACAAGTGTAAACAGCAACAGTAACAGCCTATAAAGCAGCAGGCAAATACCCTTTTACCTCTACTTGCACTACTATGTTTCCTCTCTGACAGAGGCAGTAAATTTTTCAAACCTCACCAGTTTCTGTGATTAATTATCTGGACACCTCCGTTTAGATTTTGAAAGCATTTTGGGAGACAGACTGAAGCATCTCTTCCTGCACCAATTTGACTTGGAGCACCACAAAACCCTTTCAGTCTCAGCTGAGTGAGGACATTTGATCTCCACAGACATTTACTGAACCAGCACCAGATTCTTCTAAGAAAACCACACACAGACTGAAAATTGTAGAAAGGCACCCATACAAGGGACAGAGCATGCTGGAAACGCTTCTGGCTTTCAAGTAGGTAAGTGAAATAGCTGTCAGTGGACAGTGGTTCCCCAGAGAGTTTGGTCAGGTCTGGTTCAGCTGTACAGCTCTACTTCAAGCAACCCAGACTTGAGCCAGTTCTGTCCTGGGCTTGCACAAGCCAATGTCCAGGACAGATTATAGCCAAAACTACAGTGAAACCATGAGTATCAACACAATGTATCAACACAATGCTATTTACTCCTTTCATAGTTTCCTTTAGCCCAAAAAGGAAAGAAGTCAGTAAATACTATATTAAGGCACAAAATTGCTAAAGGAAATGAATGAAACAGAGTAAACAACTTTTCCAAATTAAAACTTTGAAGTCTTTTATTAATCTGATAATAAAACCCTGACTGAAAGGAAAGTAAAGCACTGGCAATCTGAAGAAGAATGGGTGTTAACATATTCCTTTGTTTCACAAAGTCTCCTAACTCATGCAGCACTAAGTTTATCAACATTATTAAAACAACTTCAAGCATGATCTAATTTTGACTGTGACTAAGTAATACACAAAAAAGTTAAGAACTGCTGTAATTTCCTGCTGCTTCTGCCCTCTGATGGTATCACGGTTTTGAGTTAGACATTACAGAGAACAATTCAGAGCCACACAAAAATCACATTCATTTTTTTCTCCTAAATACTGGTTTTCTAAGTGGAACAACTTAATCAGCCTGAATAAGCTGGAAACATGAAATGCTAAGTCTTTCATTTCACTGAACTACACAAAGATAAAAGTAAGGAAGGAATAAAAATACATTACCAGTTCACATATTTGAATTGCTTCTGGTCTTCCAGAAACCCTGAAAAGAAAGCAGTAAAATACCTTACTCTGCCAATGATGTTACACACAGGATGAAAGAAATGAGGGGAAGAGTGAATTGATCAGTTATGCAAGTTTAAAGAAGTTAAAAGAAAGCTTAAAACCAAGCCATAATACATGTCGCCCTAAGAAAACAGACCAGGCATTTACCCTTAAGGGTCACCCTCTCGGGGGATGTGACCCTCTGTACATGAAGCCTAAGTGCTCAGGCATTACAACTGATCAATAACAATTTTGAAGTAAAATCCAGTGTTAATCAGAAGACGAAGTCTCAAAAGGAATTAAAAGAATCTAGCTACAAGGGTAGTTTGTAAAAAAGTTAACCAGACACAGAGACTACTTCTAGCACTAAATACTGGTATGTGAAGTGGGAAAAAGACACAAACTAAAGGAAAACTAGCATTAATTAACCGGTCTGGGAACTGCAATTCTTCAAAGAAGCCACTGGACAAGCTGGGCTTAAACTAACCTCAATTCCTTCAAAAAGGTGCAGAGTCTTGTGTGGGAGTGAGCGTCACCGTAGAGGGTGACACACAGGACATTCCCTCCGGCAGGCCATCCCAATCCACACAGGCCAGGAGGACCCCAGGGGACATACAAACAACAGACCTTAACACCCTGTGCCTGCTCCTAAAGGCTTTACAGCGGCACCACAGATCACACAGCACCTGGACTAAGCTGCTCTTTCCTCAGGAGTTTGCACCTGGGTACAAAAGGAAGGTCATTTTGACAAGATGGGCATCTCGCCGAGCAGGGAATGGCTCCTGTCACACAGATCTTCGCTGCTCTATTTTCATGCCCTTTCCGATGTCAGAAAAGAGCCCGGAGTAAACAGTGGGAAATCTCGAACCCTGACAAGCCAAGAGACCGGCCCGGTGTCAAAACGGGAGCCCACCTCGCACTGCTCCGCTTCCCCGCTCCTCCTGGCAGCCCTCGGGCCGCACCACAAGAGTTTACAATTATTGCAAGAAAATCCGAGCCGAGACTTCCTGCTTTCGAGATTCCCGGCTCAGGAGCGTCAGTGCGCCGTGCAGCTGCACCTCCCCTCCTTCCTTCGGCAGCCCGGGGGAAGCGTGAGGGAGCGGCCGCCGCCGGGCCGGCCCCGGGCTGAGCGGGGCTCCTCGGCCCGGCAGCCCCGGCACCGAACCGCGGGGCTCGCCCAGCCCGGCACTCACTTGTCATAGAACGGGTGCTCCTCGCCGAACTCCCGCAGGTGCTTCTTCTGCTTCTTGCTCAGGCTGCGCAGCAGCTCCCGCCCGGCTCGCCGCTTGCCCATCGCGGCCGGGCCCGCTCCACGTGGGTGCTGGGCGCGCTGCGCTGTCGCACGGCGGGGCGGTGCCCGCAGCCCGGCGCCGCCCGCTGATGCCGGGGCGGGCGGCGCAGCCTGGCAAGGCGGGGCCGCGGGCGGCTGGAAGGAGAGGGGGTGAGCTCAGGGCCTGGGCCTCGTCCCGCCGACTGTGGCCGGCGTGCCGTGCCGGGAGCGGGCTCGCCTTAGTGCCCGCGAACCGCGCTGGGGAACACAAAGTACTGGCACGGGACGCTTGTCCTAGACTCTGTCCAAATTGAAGCCCGTGCCGAAGCTGCGGCCCGCCATGCCCAGCTTGGTGCGGGCCGTGACGCGTTTCCGCTGCCGGGGCCGCGCTGGGGCCGGCCAGCAGCGTGTTGGCAGCGGGGCGGGCAGCAGCTCCAGCCTGGCGCTCTTCTGATTGCTGAATGAGCGCATTAGGCGCTGCTGGAGCTGCTGCACCTTCTCCAGCTGACCCATGGTCTGCAGCGCTTTGCTGAAAGCTACAGGCGCTCTTCTGATTGCTGAATGAGCGCATTAGGCGCTGCTGGAGCTGCTGCACCTTCTCCAGCGGACCCATGGTCTGCAGCGCTTTGCTGAAAGCTACACATTTTCTGGGAAAACCTCTACAGTCAGGATAGAGGAAGAGACGCGACGCAAGTCCTTAATGTCCAGACTGCTTTATTATAAAAGGTGCAATCAAAAGCTCCAAGTGAAACCCCACTAAATTCTGGCTCTTCTGACATGTCACTGCTGAATCTTACTGCTGCTGAGCGTTCTTCACTGCGTATGGAGACAGTTTTTCAGAAACAACCATAAATGGTGTCAAATAAAGTAAATTTATTTTCAGTTCTTTGCAATAAAGGTATTTATATTCCTTTTATCACCGTGTTTTTGTGTGACCTAGCTGAAACTCCTCTAATCTTTAGTAACGTGAGGCTATAAATGGTGGTGTAATGTACAAAGCACATACAATAGTTTGTCTCTGGGAGAACAAGAACTAAGTGAGAGAAATGTTAATTCCAAATAGGATGGAGGTATGGAATATTTTAGAGAAAAAGAGTTTAGCCTTTGGACTGTAGCTTCTTGACTAGCTGGACCTGAGGGCACCCATGGATTTGACTGAAGCAAGCAAGCACCGTAACTGCACTTGAGTTACACAGGAAACCTCCAGGAGTTACTCCAGCGTGTTGTCTGTCCCTTCAATAAACCCCTCAGGCTTGGGGGAAATTGCCTTTATCTGAACCATTCTACCCACCTGCTTTACCCTGTACCCCACAGCACGCAGACAGCAGTTGGCTGTGCCCAGCAGCAGAAATCCCCTTGGCAGGTTCTGTCAAAGCCTGTATGTTATGTAACAACACTAAAATAAACCATTTCCCACTACTAGGGTTTTTTGGTGAAGTTGGCAGCCATGCTCTGGAAGAGGAAAAATATTGCCAATCAATCCCACTTCTGTCAGGAATGTGAAAAAGGCAGTATATTTTTATGTTGCAAAATTGTTTCTCGTTGACTTACAATTTAGAATTGGGAGACAGCAGGAAGAGCAGGAGTCTGTTCAGAGCTGAATCAGGAGAGCTCAGGAACTCTCTGGGAATTGCATTCTTGTGTGTTAAAAAGGGAAAATTACAGGACCTCGGTGACGGTAAGCTCAGACTCCAGTGTTGTTTGTACACTCTTTCCAAAATTCTGGCTATGGTAGTATTTCACACGACTTTGTGGAGTTTCAGTCTGCTTTTTAATATTGCCCTATGAATTAAAAATGCATCTATCTCATTATTTTGTGATCTGAATGCCAACACTTGCTTCTGTGGCCACTTATTCACATTTCACAGAATGGGGAAGTTTTTCTAGCAGCTTAGAAGATTTGGTCCTGTAGTTTGAAGTCTGCTCTCACCCCCTTTCTCCATCCCAACTTCAATTTAACCACTGAAACCAATGATACTCCTGGGATTGTTTCCCTCTTTCTGCTCAGCTCCTTCCTCCCTCCTCCCCATTCCTTGTGTGAGAAGGATCCTACTTGGGCATATTTGATGTTTAGGATTAAACTACTTAAAACGTTGTGGTGCCATTGATGTGCATCTTAGAAGATGTGTTTCCCAGGAAATGAACACCTCAGCTTCTCTGTGGTGAGGCATGGGCAGTAAAGCAGCACTGATACTGATATCCCACAGACCAGCGAATGTGCAACCACTGTTATATGATAATCTCTTTCTTGAATTAGATCTCTCCACTTGAAAATTTTAAATCAGACTTTTTAAATGAACTTGTAAAATCACCCTGGAGCTCCTAGTTGCTAACATGGTAACATATCACCAGCAATGTTCTTTTTACAGATTTCTTATGCACCAGCATCTCTGATTCCAGCAATATTGGAAAGAAAAGGAAGAAAAGCTTGCATTATTTGAAATCTGTTCTGCTGACCCCATTCTGTCAGCAACCGCAACCAAAGCCCATCAGCAGAAGTCTGCTGCTGCTACCTGTGTATCTCCAGCACTTTTATCTGCATGACGTTCCAGAGACAGATGGTTTATAAAAGCCACATCCTTTATTTTCGAGAACTCTACTAATCTGAACAGAAGAGATTCCTCCTTGTTGGCTTATTACCTTCACTCTTTTGTCTTGCAGCAACTCCCTCCTATGCTTTTCTTCATACCTGCTTTTCTACCTCTGGTTTTGCCCTTTCCCTTGTGAGATTTTTTTCATTTTAGTGTGTTTTTAATTGGAACAAATGTGTTGATCACACCCTTTCTATCCAAATTCATGAATGGAGAGCTAAATAACTTCAAATCATTTTGCCCTAAGTTATTTAGGTGTGTAAATTACACGATGGACTGTCATATATAAAGTTCAATGCTTATTTATTTATGTTGTATGCACTTCTGTGGATATAATGAAAAGAAAGATGTATAAGCTACAACACTGGCTTGTAGCAAAGAGAAAGGTAGGAAAGGAGTTCATGTCTTCCCTTTCCATACATCACTTCTTTCATATTCAAACTGGAATTCTAGCAAGGTGTGCACTCTGTGATGCACGGAACATCCCATGGGGCATACACTGCCTTTGTTTAAGGGAATGAAATTGCTGATCCTGACAATTTTGCTATATGGATGCAAAAGTGGGCACTTCATGCAGGGATGATTTAAACTTTGGATGTCTGACTCCTAAGAACACAACAGAGCATGCTCAAACTCTGATGTCTATAAATGGTATGAAGCATTGGGTTTTTAGTGCAACTACAAATTTTCTGACTGAAAATCAGAGGAGCTGGTCAGTTGGAAGGAAGATGACCTGAGGCAAAATCTAAAGCAATGGCTGGAGAGTTGCTATTGGCACTTGCTAAGAAATGTGGCAGGAAGCAGCTGGAGAAATATGGTATAAGTAGGAGAACAGAAGATGGGAAATATTTTATCCAACAAACTAGTTTATCCAAAATTGATAAACTGATAACAATCTGGCATCCATAATATTACACAATACACAAACATGAAGTGGATTTGCAAGTATTTCAGCATTCAGAAGCCATCTAGTATCAAAAGGAGATGGTGAATTTATATTTAAGTATATATACACATACTTCTACATATATAAGTAAAACAAAAACTTTACCTTTCTATGAACTTATTATAAATGACCATAGTCACTGATCACAGAACAAACTTCTTCACTTTATACCGGTTCAGGCTACATGTACGGGAGTTGTGAGCAAGAATAACTTGATGAAACAAGAGTTTATATAATTTATTTATAAGAGAACCTTTATTTAACAATGGACTGTCCCAGTAAATGAGGTTGATAGGAGCAATGAATTTCAGTACTAATGGAGCCAAGTACCAGTTCATGACTTTACTTCAGTTTCTTCTACTTGAGGTAGTGTATCCCAAACAGGTTTCTGAATGTGTTCTGGTATTTTCTCTATCTTAGTCTAAAAGGAGAGAAAAACAACCATTTACTGTACCAGTCAGCTAACATCCAGCTACTTTGCTCTATTTAGATTGGTTTGAGACATGAATCAGATTTCAAACGCCACCTAGTGGCACTTCCAAGCAATACAGCCACTTTACCATGAAATACTTTGGAAAATTTTCCCATCAAACGACACCCATTTTCTCGGCTGGCTTTCTGAAGACTTCAGTAGTTATTGGTACTTGCATCAGGACTCATAACAGTTAATAATGTGAAGTGGAAACTGACCTTTTTCACTTCCATGGCAACCCCTTCAGGTAAGTTTCGTTGCACATACTCCAAGTAAACTGCAGCAGTACTGCCTGTTAGGTATTTTAACTAAAATAGAAAGAATTTTTTTTTAATGAACTAATATTTATAATATTTCAAAGAGAATAAAAAAAAAAATCCCTAGCTTCTTTAGCCCTTGCTGTGGGACAAAACATCTTCCATAATATTCTGAACAGAAGCAGTTCATCTGTACTCAACCCTCATGCAAGTATGAAGGAGTTACTTCACTCTGCAGAACTGCACATGCTGCCTGGGAGCACATGCACTGGTTATCATGGAAGTGGTGAACCTTTACACTGCAGGTACTGGATAAAATTAATTACAAATCATGCAAGAATCACCAGCTTTTCTATACTCCTGAAGTTCAAGCCTGTTATAAATCCTGCAACTCCGGAGTTCCACTGAAATACTGATCTTTTAGTTTTTCCTGGAAGGCAAAAATAGTGCTTATGGTCTGTGGGCAGCCACTTGTACTGCACTCATGTCAGGGGACTTTTAAGTCTCATTTTGCTAAGCACTGTGCAAATATACAGTAAGACACCCAGGAGCCACAAAATGCTGGGAGTAAACCCTTCTTCTAAGAAAGTCAACCACAGCTGCATCCTAAACCATACAGATGTCTGTGTCATCAGCCACAGAGCTGGTGGTTTGTCTATGCTTCCTTTCTTCTACTTCCTACACGCAGTTTTAATTTGCCACACGATGCTGCATAGGACAAAAGTATGTCTGCTCAAAAACATCAAACCAATTCACAGAAAACAGAACCCTTAGTAACTGGCAATGCCAATGATTTAGCTGCATCATCTCCCCTTCCTGACAAAACTCTCATCCCAATGGTTTCTGGAAACCAAGAGTGTAACACACACAAAGGTCACCCTCAATTCTACATTACTTTTTTCATTCTTTCATTCCATCGTGTTAAGATGACAGTCAAAATAAACTTTTTGGTCCAAAAATGATGTAGGCTGTGCATTCAGAATAACTTGTGCTGCATTTTATGTAACTAGGTCAGCTGTTTTCCAATATTCTCCTCTCCAAAACATTTTCATTTGTGCATTAGCATGTGAATTGTGCACTTAGAGCAATTTTGTTTCCTTCTTTCTTACCTCTAAACACATGTAATGTGTTCTCATTTCATACTGAACTCTGTGCTTCTTGTAAATGTGTACAGATTTGAGAAGAGTAAATCGTTCTACTGTCTTTGGGGGTTTATCTCTGAGCAAAGAAGAAAAAGAAATTTTCATGTTATATAAAGGATGATTATATAAGTTTATCTGAAAGACTATGCTGAAATCTCTGTTCTTGACATTTAGAAGATCTACAAGGAAATATGAAACACTGGTACAGTTTGTTATTAACTCACATGGGCATGGTTAACACTCAGGTATTAACCAGCATTGGGTCAGGGAAGCTACAGCACTGACAGCTGCACTGAAAGTACTCTCAGTATCTTTCATGTAGATAAAAAGCACTTCCACTTATGGCAGTGCTGAGTGCAGAACTGCTGCTGCTTTCTCATGCCATCCTGCCATCAAAGAAGTGTTAGGTCTATAATCTGAGAAAAAAAAAAAAGTCAGATTATAGCCATTTCTTTAAAAAAACCAAACCAGTACTTCTAAGCAGAGGACCTGAATTACAGTAGATGACAGAAGAAGCATCTCACTCCACATCACCCTACAGATCAGTTACTTACACTTTTTCAACAGAGATGCCAAGTTCTTTAGCTGCAAGCACTGCAAAATATTCATAGCTGTCCAACACAGCTTTATCATGGCCTTTAACTAAAATGGACAATCTCTTGTACAGTGTTTCTGGCTCATCTGAAACAGTTACCTGCATTTTTGAAGAAAGGACAAGTGTTAGCACACCATGTTCTCCTTAATTAATGTATGCATTTCCTTAGCCTGCATGTCCCATTTGTAAAAGAGCAAAACCACCCCACAACCAGCTGAGCTGCTTATTTTAGTTTATCTAACAGGGTCTGACTGTTTTACCTTGACTGACAGGTCTCACTCTACCAGGGAAGGCAAAGTGTGAAGAGATAACAAAACTCTTTGTTGAAGCAAGTCTGGAGCAGTATTTATATTTTATACAGAAATGTGCAAATACCCGAGAGTTTGCTTGGGTATGGAAATTAAATAGAACATTATGGACAGCAACCAGAATTCTCACTTTACTAAGTCAGCTCTAAGACTACTTTAAACACAGAAGTCTTTCCCAGGTGTATTAGGCTTCACGTTTGTACAAGTGCAAGTTTATGACTTTCAGTTAGAGCTTCAATTCCTGATGGTCTGGGCTCGCTGATCAACTGGAAGAGCCTTAATGAGTGCAGAAGTGCTGATTTTCCCAAAGATTCACTCCTAGGCAGTTTAGCACACGAAATCCAGCAGGTACCAGCCACAGCAGGAAGGCTGGATCAGCACTGTAGATCTAATACTGCCTGTCAGATGTTTCTGAAGCCCCTGTCAAAAAGCTGCTAAGCTGCCGCAGGCATTGAACTGAATATGGCCAAGCAGTTGGTATTTCATAGAGTTACAGCTGCATAGAAAAGGGGAAAGTTACTGAGAGGCAACTGGGAGCTACAGAAATCTTGCTGGGAAAAAAAAAAAAAAAAAAAAAAAAAAAAACAACCAAAAAACCAAACAAAACCAGAAGATCTCAAATACCAATAATCTAAATTATTTCTTTCTCTATGACAAATTTGACATCACTACGATAGACCTTCAAAAAGCTGCAAGAAAAGAATTCAAGTTCTTCTGGATGTCCTCTTTGTTACTAAGATAATATACAAAATACTCTGTTACAGGACACTCACCAAAGGATTAGTCTTAGGCTCCTGTGTTTCACCATGGGATCCAGCGAGCCGTGCTCCCATCAAGTTGGAGCTCCTAGAAATACAGTCATGGGGAAGGCATAAAATAAGTTGTTAAAGTTGGATTTTATTTTTTCAGGGAGTAGGGAGGAGCAGAGGAAGGAGGAGGGGCTGTTACACTTACGGAAGAATATACTGCTTTTGCATAATTCTGCTTGCATAACTGACAGGAAAAGCTGATCCCTGTATAAAACAGATAGGTTACATTGTGGGGATTTTCTACAAACCAGAAAGCAGCCAGTTAATACTGGTTTATTAAAGATTACTTTTTTGCACACCAGAGCACAACACACTCCTAGGCACTGATTTGACAAATTACGAAGTTTGCTCCATTGGAAAACACAGGAAAACAGGAGCATGGAAATGTATTTCAGTACACAATAGCACCTAAAAAAAGAAGCACATTAAGGGCACAGTAACAGTATGCACTTACTACTGAGGCTCCTGAATAACAATCACAATGAGTATTTCTAACAGAAAAATGTATTTTTGTGGCATTGGGTGCCATTTCTATATACCATAATATTTTCTCTTTAGTTTTACTTTCATGGTACAATATATATAAGTTTTGTCAAGTGACAAGCTTAAGTAGGACTTAAACAATTGAAAACAGTATTCTATAACTGCAAAACTTTAGTCTGTGAATTTCACTGGAAATTGACTGGTTTTTCAAAAAAAGTTCCTTGTGATTTTGAACACTCGTTCTTTTGAAGAGAACATTTAAATAGAAATACTTCTTACAATTAAATGACCCACGTTTAAAAGATAACACGCTTTTCTGTGTTAGAAAAGGAATACAGTTGTTAATCATATACCATTACTATCTTTCATACTAGAATAATTGTTCCCTTCTGAACACTATGTGGCTTCTGGCTTCCTTCCGCTAATTCTTAATTTGGCAAAGTTATAGACTGCTTGAGGGAGGGGGTGGGAAGGAACTCTCACTCAACAGAGCTCCAGGGCTGCAGCAGAACCCTGAAGCCAGACTAGTCACTGATCTTGCCCCTTGATGCTCTTTTTTGACATGTGCTGGAGTCACAGCTTTAAGAGGGGACAGATACCCCACCCAAGAGTTACACAGCTGACTGTCTAATCAAACCATCAGAGAACAGCCAGACTTTACACTTTTTCAGGTAATCTTACTGTAGCAGCCCATGGATGTGCACAACTGACTGTGTGATGCTGCTAGGTCCCTAATCTTTTCCAGTATGCATCATACATTCATTATAGATCAGCAGTGAGCAAAGCTGTTTTCTGAAGTAATTCTGCCTCAGTCACAATTTATCCTACAAACGCTGCTTCCAATAAAGATGATGACTGCAGGAAGAGGCAGGGGAGATTTCTGTTTACAAAGCTGACTATGGTACAAATGCCTCCCCTTAAGCAATCCTTTCAAATCCAGATCCTCACAGAGGCACTACTGTTACATTCTTTAAGTGCATAACAAAATAGGCAATTTTAAGAGCACTGACTATTTATTGCTGTAGTTGATAATCACTCAGAATTTATGAGTGTTGGGAGATACCTGAGCCTTAATACCTAAAAGTAGTGATTAGACAGTAATTGTCGAATGACATCTAATAAAATAGAGGGACAAGACCACATAATGACAGAACAGGGGCAAATGGCTTCAAACTGAGAGAGGGTAGGGGTAGATGAGATGAGATATAAACAATTCTTGACTGTGAGGCTAGTGAGGCACAGGAACAGGCTGCCCAGAGAAGCTGTGGATGCCCCATCCCTGGGAGTGTTCAAGGCCAGGCTGGATGGGGCTTCGAGCAACCTGATCTAACAGAAGGTGCCCCTGCCCATGGCAGGGGTTGGAAATAGATGGTCATTAAGATCCCTTCCAAACCAGGCCCATGATTCTATCACAAAACTATGTCAACATATGCACCTCAATTCTCTCTCCCTGAAGTCAGAATGCTGCCTTCCTTCCAGTCAACGCCAATATGAAGTACAGTAACAATCACCTGACACTATTTCAGGAAGCAGACAGGCCCATGAGCATAAAAGACTATTCAGTGCAGGGCTTGAACTGTTTGTGCAGGTACATGACACAAAATCTGACCCCAGATGACAAATGTAAGGCCATTATCTGTAATCATAACTGAATTTTTAATCTGTTTTGAGGTTTTTTTAATGTGTGTTGTGTATGCAGTCTGTTATGTATTCTTTTACTTATAACTGCTTGACCTAGTAATAAGGATTTATTATTTCCATGCAAAGATATATATGCACTCATAGTGTACTGTGCTATGTGGTTTTAGATACAAAATTTTCAGTCTTCATGCAATAAAAATGAATAAAACAAAACCTGATGATGCAGTAGAGTTCTGTCCCAAACACTAAGGTCTGCAGCGTTTCCCATATTCTATGACTGTGCATGTTATTCCTACCACATTCCATCTACCTTTGTTACTAATTAAGCAGATATGCAGCAAGGCAAAAGTTTTTGTGACATTAAATTAAAGGTGCTCTATGCAGATTTTGACAAAATGATACACTGAATACCTGAGGTGGCAGATAGGGCATTCAGTGGGTAGGAATTCGTAAACAGCTTCACAGCCTGATTTAATGATGTGCTCTTGCTAATGGCCATTATAGAAGGTGGAAATGACACTCAAAGACTGCAACATAACAGAACCAAGACTTTGCACAAAACACAAGTACCCCTCTCCTAGTGCAAAATAGCTCTAATTTTGTTTGGTTGAGAGCCTCTGAAGTGTCAGGAGGAGACAGACGCATGAAAAGCAGGTCCAAAACACACTGCATACAATGAAGAGAGTTTAGGGCTTCAGAAAATCCAATTTTCTCCAATTGAGAGAAAGCAATCACTGTTTCTAAGCCCAAACTAGCAAACATCGTCAGTGCAAAATCCTATCCTATTATTTTACGTTGTAACTTCCAAGCTTTGAAACTTTTAAGACTAGAAACTCGCCTAGCAGCACATGGTCTCCAAATCCAAGTCACCTATTCTTCACTACCCCTTCCACCTGGGCTAACTGCGGGAAACCACAGAACTGCAGGGAGGAGTTCTGAGGACCCGTCAGGCGGTGATGGCGTGCAGAGACACAGTCCCAAGCTGTACAGCCCCAACCCCCCCGGAGCCCGAAGGATAGCATTTGCCACGTCCCCTTTTCCCACTGCCCTCAGGAATGAAGACGCCGAGGAAAAGGACGAGAAGGAGGAGGAGGAGGAGGGACCTACGGCGTCCCCTCTCCCGCCACACACCGCACCTGACAGAGCCGCCGCCACAGCCAGCCCGCCGCCATCTTGGCTCCGCCCCAGCCCGCCCTGCCTCGCCCGGAAGGAGAAGAGCGGCCGCATCCCGCACCTCCCTCCCCCGCGGCGGTGGCCAGGCCGCCGGGCAGCGCTCGGCGGTGCGGAGGCGAGCTGAGAACTCGCACGGTGCCGCAGGCGCCGTACGAGCCCCCAGCTCGGCTCCCCACCCCGGTTCCCGCCTCCCCCGAGCGCTGCCTCAGGGCGGCACCGACGGAGCAGCGGCTCCCCCTCAGCCGCTGCCCGCCAACGGCGGCCGCCGGTCCCCTCACAGGCGCTCCCCGTCCTGCTCTCTAGGAATCCTTTGAAAAAAAAGCAAACCAAACCAAATTACACGAACGCTTGTGTTTCAACCTTCTCTCCTCTCTTAAAAATATTTTAGAAAGCGATACAAGCCCGTTAGAGCAAAACCCATCCGAGTGTATTTTACCGAAATTTAAAAATGACTGGAAATGGCACATAAACCCCTTTCCTTTTACACATACAAATAGCTGTTAATCATACAACACAGCTTCAGATCGGTATCAAATCTTAAAAGGGGGTTGGGAAATAAACAAGTACTTATAATTTATGCCACTAAACCATCCTTAAATACACACAACCAGGTAGGCATAACTTGAAACTAAGCTGTGAGCAAGTCAAATGCTAACAACGGGAACCTGAAACCAGCATAGATCACAAGCTCTATCAAACGTATATATTTTTTTTTATTTTGTTACTTCCTCTGCCACCTAAAATTACAGTCCGCTTTTTACACTAGAACGCCTAAAATATTTACACAACCATCTTCTAATAAAATAACAGTTAAATATTGAAAATAAGATTTTTCTCATAAAATATGCTTTCTGTATGTACAGGTTTTATCAAAGAGGACTAGATCCAATATTGAATAGTTTTCCATCATCAACCATCGGCAAGAAAAAAGTTTTTGAAACAAAACTATGTTCAACTCACATACAAATAGGCAGAACAGCACATTTAACATTAGCCAGTGCAACACTTAATAATGACGAAGTCAATGTTTGAGGCCTAAATCATGTACTGCTTAGGAAATGTGCATTTCTTTTTTTTCTTTTTTTTTCCTTTATGAATAACTTCTTTGGTTATCATTGTTCTATTATATTCTTGGCTGTACAATAAAACAGCACCCAATTAATGTTACTTAACCAGGCATATATGTATGTATATGTATTTATAGATACTAAGTTTAGCACAGGTCCTGTCCAATTGTTACTAAAAAAGTGCCACTGTACATTCTTTAACACAGAGCTGCTCTTCAGAATCAAGCCCTTAAGTTTCTACTCTATTTCACTCAGTTCTTCAAGCAGAACTATGATTCCAAGCATCAGAGGCAGCAGGAACTCGAAAACCTGTCCATTTTCCAGTGCAGAGCCTTTCTCACAAAGATCCTTAAAAGTTCAAAATGATACAAGCTTGGGAGAGGAAGAGTAGACTCTGCTGGGCTGTTTCTAACAGGGGCTCCTGAAAGCCAACACGTTTTAATGCTCACAAAAGCCTCCACTTTGCAACCCATGAAGACTTGCATTATCTATGAGATTTTTTTGTCAGTAGGTCTCGCTGGTGGTACACAGCTGAGCACCCGGACTGCTGAACCTGGGTTGCTTATGGCCCCTGTAAAATAAAATGTCAAGAGTATGGACAGGAACTGCTGGGGAATGTGCTGAGTGGCAGGTTGGGAAACAAAAGGCTGCTGCTGCCTGATCTCCTGAAGCTCGGGGGTACAGTGACTGAGAACTTCACCTCTTATGTGACAGTAGTGAGATTCTACCCACTGGTCAAATCCTGCTGCAAAAACCTCTGGAAACCCCCCCAAAACACTAAACCAACCACGCACACAGGAACTTCGCTAACCGGAAACGGAGAAGTTATTTCCATTCTCCTGAAGGATTGTTCTTTAGTATCAGAACATTGGACCTTAAGTAGAAACTTGAGGTCATTTGGCTTCACGTATTTGGCTTTGACAGAGAAGGCACATCTCTCTGTCAGTGGGTCCCACTGGTTCTGAACTTGTGTGGTCCGGTGACTCCTATGAAAGTGCTGTGATTTATGCTCATTTTGCATAGTTAAACAAGGATAACAAGTAGAAAATAAGACCCACCATCCCTCAGATTCTGGTGAAGATATTAGGAATATGGCAAGAAGAACCCAATAAAATAAAACCCAACCCATAAAAAAATCCCAAACAAACCTGAAGCCTGGAAGATCTGAAATAAGTATTATAAAATATTTTATAAAGTTAACAATACTCCTCTACTGTGCAAAATTCATAAGAAAAATCAGTGTTGCTGCCTGTGAGAGCTCTGCAATCAGCATTCGTATTCTGTAATTAAAGGTCCACTCAACCTAACTCCATTTCTTCCTTAATTGTTTTATTCTGCAACAAACAATTCTTTCAATATCCTGTTTAATCAGAGAATCAAATCTAAATTTATATGAACTGTGTCAGGTGTCCAGCATGTAGATCTGAACCTAAGGGAGGAGAAATGGTCATTAAACACCAACATCAACTCACCTTTGCAGCATGTTTATAATAAATAGACAACAGCTGAATGTGATGTAATGAAGAGGACTGAAAATGGCACAAGAACAACACATTATACCTAGGTGCTGAAAGCATATCAGTCTCTTTTCCAATGGCAAGAATGCTTCCCTGTGTTTGCCTGGTGAGAGAGCAAGCACTGCTCAAGCACACACTCCCCTAAAACCACCGAGATGGCTATTCCACAGTGTGATTTATTGTCACGGGACAATATTTCCAGTGCAATCTGATTACCAAGGCAGCGTTCCTCATTCAGTGTTTCCATCAGAGGACGTGAACCACAGAACAATCATTTTCCTTCTTCAATCCTTGAAATTAGGTCATTTTAAAATCAGCAGATCAAAGCCTTGCTAAAATGGAAGGTCTAAAATGTCCTGTGCAACCAAGACAGAATTGAAAATGAACTGCAATATTACTAACTCTTTCACAGTTAAACCAGATTTTTTTTTCCTCCATCTCGCTTGAAATGGCAGCACAAAGACAAATAATGTAATCATATCTTTAAGAGAGATGACATTTACTCTCTAGAAGATGCTGGAAATGATCCAATATAGGCAAAAAAAAAAAGTTTCATCAGAAGTGTGTGAAATTTATTCTTGTAATTGGGGTAAAATGAAACTTGGAAGAGTTAAAGACTAAAGATTCTACCAGGACCATCTGGTAGGAACTGACAGCAGAACCATGAACTTCTGTAATTAGTGGCCTTGGAAGTTATCAGCAAAAAGAGCTCAGATAAAAACACCTTATAAGAATATTTGTACCAATTATTTATTTCTTCCCCCAAAACACAAATTAATAAAAAAAAGGGAAAAAAAGCAGATTTTTTTTTTCTAGACCTGGATAAAAGAATTATAATTTTCAACAGGTAGTTTACAATCAGTGGGAATAAACAAGCAGTCCAGGTTTCCTGATTGATCCATTCAGGGTGTGCTCAGTAGCTGTCTATCAAACAACTTTATTTACAACTCAGCATCATCCTGCAGTAGATCTGGATCTTCATCATCCAGTAAAAGGTCAGCATCCATGACTTCATTCTCTTCCATGACATCACCCAGATCCGGAACAACATCATCATCAATGTCACCAACATTTTCAACATGTTTGACCAAACCCATGTGATCCAGGGGGATCAAACTATGCCCAGCTGGCCCAGTAGTTCTTGCAATAGTGGCTGCCATTTCTGCTGCCACAGCAGCTTTCTGAGCCTTCTGCCTTTGCTGTTCTTCTTGTTGTCTGTGAGTCTTCATATGAGCATTGCGGCTTTTGATTTTGAAGAAGACCCTAAATTTTAAAGGGGAGAAAAAAAAAATCAGATTGAAATGCACTGCTTTTGATGAAATGAGCCAAAAAAGACTCAACAACTTATCAGTACATTTGCTTCCTTGTCCTGAAATAGAAGTCAGTGAAGTCTGCAATGCCATGGTGCGAATTTCAGGGACATATTACCAGATTTATACATCCTGATGGTATCAAAATGGCCTTCTCTGATTTTGCCAGAGGTAGTTTGTAGCTCCCACACTGGCTTCAGTATCTATGCACATCCTAATTTTCCCTCTATCAGTTTCACAACCATCTTGCACAACAGGGAAAAAGTGAAGGATTACCACATTAGGATGGACAAACTCAAGCACAGAAACACAGAAAAAGTTTCCCACTCTCACATCCAAGTCTGTGATGAAGCAGGAAGCTGCAATGTCAGATGTAGATATTCTAGAAGGTAAGTGGAAAATAGGAGTAATACTGCAGGGGGCATCCAAAATGTCAGGCAAACTTATCTCTGACAGTTTTGGTAAGAGAATTATCTAGGGGGGAAAATTCTTTTAAGACAGAGCAAAACACAGAGTTTTTTCACAGCGCCGCTGCTCTGGAATCTCAACAGACAAAGGCGATGCCGTACTGCAGACAGTCACACTTACTTGCCACACTCCTTGCAAGGAAAAATTGTCGTCGGGTCGGTCTCGCCGCTGGTTGTGCTGTGGGCAGGTGAGCTCTTGATGGAGCAGTATCCGCTCTGCGTACCGGATTTCTGCTTCGTGCCGGGAATGCTGCAGCGTGGTTTCGTCACCTGGTTCGTACCTCCGTGAATGCGAGCGTGGCCATTCAGCGCTTGCCGGGAACTGAACACCTGGCAGGGAGCAGGGCGGCGGGGAGGGGACAAAAAAACACAAACAAACAACACACACACACAAAAAAAAAAATAAACCCCGAGAAATCACAAGGAAACACTGGAACTGCAGGAAGTAGGATGATGAATGTGTATCGCAACAGAACAAGCGTACACGTCTAATATGCACCATCTACTCGTTCAAATGGTGCAGTACTGGATATATTGCTTGCTTTCAGCAAGAGCCCGCTGAAGTGAAGACAGTCACAATAAAACAAAGCAGTGAGCTATCCTGTTATTAAAGTTGTGTAACCTAATTGGAGCTGTTGCCATATACTGTTTCTAACTGGGACACTGGAATTCAGTACAGATCAAACTGCTTGTATTTTGTGGGGTGGGAACTAAAAGCAGTCAAAATCACAATTCACTCGTTTACATACATGACTACCACCACCACCCTCTCCCCCTTAAATATACCAAACACACGTACAGCGCCACAGTTTGGCATTTCACAGATGAAGGAGGATGAAGACAGTGAAAGACCCTGAACAGCAGGTAGATCTATGGGTCCAACAAGAGAGATTGCTGGTGGGTCAGGTGACTTCTGCATTTCCCTTTCTTCCTTTCTGTCGTCTTCCATCTCCTCATCTTCTTCTAACACTTCCTCTTCTCCACTTGTCTAAAATAGACAGTGCATTTAAGGAATACTAGAAATATGGTCAAAGACAGACAGCACTGGATAGTAGGACATACAGAGTTCTGAAGCAGCACGTAGTTTAGTCAAGTGTGATTCTCAGTCTCAGTATTTCTTCCCATCCTGAATGGACTTCTAGTCTTACTTGGAGCTACCACTCCTTAATAGATAAGCTATAGCACATAAAGCTTCTCTGCTGCACTCAAGACAGTTTCCACGTGTATTATGGAGCTGTGGCTCCAAAGATCTACAGATGCCAGGCACAGTGCTGTCCCTCCTGCCATCAGAGAGGCCATGTGTGCTGTACTTGTAGTCAAGTTACTTTAGCAAAACCCCAAAACAACCAACAAAAAAAACCCCAAGCCACAAACCAACACATCCCAAGTGGTATTTGTACTGGAATGTTAGAGCAGCCTTTAGGAGCACATATGGGCACAGGCATAATTTACAGAGGTTTCCCTGGATTACAGTTAGATAACGCACTTCTGTCCGGATGCAGTCCAGCCACACAAATCTTGGTGTAGCTGTCACAAAATGTTCATACACAACATAATTTAGAGTTTATGGAATAATTTCTATTGGAAAATACCTATGTGACCTAATTCAACCTCCTCCTCAAAACAAAACAAACAAAAATTATCAAGTGTTAAACTTTTCCTCTTTTAGACATACCAAGCATTCATCTCTTTTCTTCTCTAAACGCGTTCTGTGTTTCCGTCCCAAACGCAAGATTTTCTTCCAGGTATAGTAGTATTCCACACATTGTGCAACTGTCTTAGACTTGACCTGTAGTTAAGGAATTGCAGAAATAGTCCAGGTTTAATTTTTTGCTTTCATTCAACACAATTTCAATATATTGCAAGGGGTAGGCTTTATTCCTCGAACATTCAAATGGGAAAAAAAGGGCAGTTTGACTACAACAGGAATACTTTTGAAGAATAATTATTTTTAATTTTTTTTGTCATATTTGCATTGACTTTTTCAACTTCAGTAGATTTCTCTGGGATTCTCTAAACTCCAGAAAGAAAATGACTCAGAATGTACTCTCATTGCTGAGTTGTACTGTACCACTGAGAAATCTAGGAATTAAGACTTGACTCACATAAACCCACATATTTTTCAACATTTGAGCTAACAAGTAGGGTATTGTGCCCTGAGATTTATAACCTTGTCTTTTCTGCTTTGTGGCAGAACATGAAAAGTAAGCCCAAACATGTTTTCTCTTTATTAACAGGTTTCAGCCCTTTCTGGCACCAGGCTCAATGCCAGTGACTCTGGTACTTTGTAACAAACTGCCAGAGAACACCAAGACTATAATGGAAAACCATACTTGTCCCACACATAAAATGCCATGATTTGGATTCCAGGAGTGAAAACTTTCAAATGTAATGACAAGAGGAACAACTTTTATTTATTTATAACTGTTTTTTACTGGTACAGGTACACCCAGTGAATATACTACTCCTGTCGGTGTTCTTGTAACCTTGTAACCACTGCTGCCTCTATGCCTGCTATCGGCTGGTCTGGCACTGGAGGGAAAATGAAGAGGAACAGAATAGAGCAAAAGGAAAAAAAAAAAAACAAAAACCAACAACCCAGCAACTGACAGAACAGAAATAACCTCACCATTTTCTGTACAAATATGAAATCTTTGCTGTAGGTGGACAATGCCTCTTTGAACAGTCTCCTTTCTTGATGCGTCCATTTGTCAGAGCCTTAAAAAGAAAGTGGAATCATTATGAATGATAAAAACTCACCACCCTTATGTTGATGCCGTATCTGAAATGAGAACCAGGAAGTCTTAAGCACATGTGAATGATTGCTGCTACCCAAATACAAGCATGGCTGTACTGACTCAAGCCTGAAGTCCACCTAACCAGTATTTGGTCTCCAGCAGTGGTGACAGGCAGTTGCCTAGGAAACAGTACGATTAGGGCAAGCAAATATAATGCCTCTCCCTAATTTTTCCTAACCTCTGACCATGTTAGGCACAGGGGATTTCCTGAGTCTGTTGCAATTTGCTTATTTAGTAACTACCCATGTAAGTGCTGAGCCACTCTTCCTTTCAATCAATTAAACTTCTTGTACCCAAAACATCCTTTGCTAAGGAGTTTCACAGATCAGTGGACCCTCTGCAGGAAGAGCCACCTCCTTTGCTTTGTTTCCTGGCTCCCAGTAGCTTCACTGGATGACCCTTCATTCTTCAAGTGGAGGAGAAAGTGAACCCAACCTTGACCATCACCTCTATGCTATTCAGAATTGCACTTTCTATCACTCCGAAACCTTTGATCATTACTGCTGTCCCCCCACTCTGAACTTTTTCCAGTACTAAAACATTCCTATAAAGACAAGAGGACCAGAAAGGCACACAGAAGTCCACATAAAATCCAGACTTTCAGTGACATCACCGTGTTTTCTATCCTCTTAGCACCTGACTATTTTTTAGCTGTTGTAAAATACAGCTGCTACTTTCTTAGAACTAGCATTACAATCCCAAACTTTCATTCTAATTGAGAAGTACCACCACAGAGCTCATAATTTCCTATGTAAGGCTTGAATTGTTTTTTCCCATGTATGTCACCTTACATTTGATGACACAGAAGTTCATATATCCTTTTGTTCTCCTTTTGTAAGATCCTTTTGCAGCTCTTCACATGCATGGTTTGGGATAAGACATTGAAATCCTTTATGGCAGAGGTAACAAACTGATAGAGACAATGTGCAATATGCACAAAATGGTTTTTATCACTTAATGGAAGCTGTATATAAAACTTCTGAATATTGTTATTCTGTGTTTGGTCTCCTGGCCCATGAAAATGTGAAATCAACATTTAAATTGAACGGAATTTATGCTTTCTCAATATCAGTCAAACAGAAGGAGCACAGGATTGCTCTGATGCATCAAAACAATGTTCTGTTTGTTAGGAGTAGGCAGTATTACATACATTAAAGGAAGGATATGCAAGAAGTCATAAAGTGGATGCCTTTGAAATGACTTACACTGTGAGAAGATTCTACTTCAGTCTGAGAATTTCTGAAACATCTAAAACTTTTATGAAAATAAATCCTAAATATGCCTGGTCAATCTTACTACTCTCCATAGAAATGCTTGCCTCTGCACCGATTTCAATTAACTTGGCTCTTGGCACCACACATGGTATTGAGCTCTACAAGTTACTTTTGTCTAAAAAAAAATTAGCAATGTTATTAACTGCAAATGTTTTGTTTTTCAGCATCAGCTCCCAGGCTTACAAGCTCAGAGCAGGTATCTCATCACTCCTTTACATGGTGAAAACTACAAAATTAACTTTTCTGCAACCTGTCTTCTGTAGGCTCTTCCAGTACTGGATATAAGCACGCATTAGTTATTTCCACAGAGATTTACACTTAAAGCTCTCTTAAAGCATCAGAGAAAGGCACTGGCTTCAAGCCACGAGTTTTACTTATTCTGTTATCACCCAGAGATCTTTCTGCTGACACACTGCCTTTCCATCTTTTCCCACCCTGAACCAGCAGCATTCCCTTCTTACACAAGTTGTCAGTCATTTGCATTTACTCTCCCTTTGTGCAGGGGTAAATGCACTCATTCAGTCCAGGAGGCTGCTCTATTATGCCAAAACATAACTTTAAAAAGCATGAAGACACTGGGAGAAATTTTCATTTTTTCTAGTCATCCTGCTCTCCTGCCTCTACCCCACCCTCTCAAAAAGACAACACATTAAAAATAACATAGAATCACTTCCATGAACTAATTTTGTTGTACACCTATGGAGAATTTGGACTTTGCATACTTTCCCTAATAGCCGTGGTATTAGCAGAGACCCTTATAAGATTATGCGGGTTAATTGGAAGTAACCTAATTAATAGAATAAATCCTGTGTAGGAAAAGAAACAGAAGAAAAGCTGTTTTTAACTCTGGTTGCTGGGAAACCACTTTTGCTCTTGTTAGCTTGAGGGAGATATAGAGAACGTGCATAGAGAGAGATCTGCAATGCAGCAAAAAGAATTTGGGGCTTTAGAATACAGATCAAATTTTAAAGCTGATCTTTATGTATAGATATTTATTCTACATTTTGTTTATGTGCCATACTGTTTTTGCACTGATTAACTGACATTAAATATTTTCTACTCATTTGTGTGCTTTGGGCCCAACTTGTGGGTTTCAAGGGGGCTACACCTACACCCATGTACAGGGAGCCCCATGGAGAGGTAGCTGAAAGCCACTACGTACAACATATGCTGGGTTTGACCCACAATCCTGTCACAGCACATCCATGAAGCTTCCAGAATGCCTGAAGTGCCCTATGTCAGAGACCATCTGTCCTACAGTTCCCACTGCAGAACTTCAGACCTGAGAAACTCCACTGTTCAAAGGAGAACAATTCAAGTGTTTGCAACAGTGCCCCTCTTGTATTAGGTGGGTGCTCTCTCTCTCTTCCTAAAACACTATCCTGACAGATAGCAAGGACAAAGCTTAGGACAAAGATTAGGGTGCTCTTCCAAGGAGCCCTGGGTCAGCATGTCCAGCTCTCTTGGCAATAACAGAAAGTCCTCACGTTTTACAAGTGGCTTCCTTCACAAGTTTCAAAGGTGAGCGATTTGCCCATACCCTCGTTCAAAGGCAATGCTAAGGATGAGTTTGGGTATCTGCTGTTTGTGGTACTCTAGCAAGCTAATTCTCATGCTCTGCTTCAATGTATTCCACCTTTAAATGTGGCAAGCCTCAGAGCCATGATTTCTGAGTGTGGAGCAGAAAACATGAAGTTATCCCAAAATGATGCCACCTGAAATCATATTAAAGCTATTCATCCACTAGATTGTGAAAAATTCTCATATGCCTTGAGTGGCTGATTATCAATCAGAAATAAACTCTTATTCAAGAGCTGCTGAACAGTGCTAGAGCAATGCTGTCAATATAAGTTGCAATCACATGTTGCATGCAAGAGCATTGGAAAGTAGTGCTTTGTCTTGTTATTTTATGGCACTTAAATCCACACTGGTGAGATTTTATTTCATGCTGTGATATGCACAATCAAACTTTCCTTCCTGCTTAAGAAATAGGGATTCAAAGGTGTCCACAGGTCTTAGTGCTAGTCACCAAGGATTAGCATCATCTTATGTGAAATTAAACAAAAGAGTCTCTTGGCTCCTCCCTGAATCCCAATGAATTCTTTCTGAAACTACTTGAAGTTGCTTTGGTAAAGACTGTTCCTCCTCTGCCACACAGGCAGCAATTTCTTGTCTGCTCTGCTAATTAGATTGTTTACTGATGAAGAAGAGGCTGTGGGGTATATCCTCATCTTCCTGGTCTCATGCCTTTGAACTGTCTCACACATATGATTTGGTGTCATCTCTTCAGGCAAGAGACCCTGACCAAAGTTCCTGGCTGATGTCCTCCTTCTCCATCCATTCCCATGTCCACCCTTTGGGCTGCAACAGGGCTGCTATCAGAGACACCAAGCACCTCCCTCAGACAAAACCGAAAACCTGATGTTCACATTTATTTACTGTCATTATCAGCTACCATCAAACATGTTTCTGTTCTTGTTCTCAGGCCAAGGGGTTAAGGAGTTGCTTTAGAAAGACTTTTTGTTATTTGGAAGTCTTTCCAGTGGGCTGCTACTGCCAGGAAGTAGGCTGCTTCTGTACTTACCTTGCACAGTGACTGTAACTGAAATGAGTACATGACCTTGGACACTGTGATTGACTGACCACCAGAAGACTCTTGGCTCATTTCCCACTGAGCCTGAACTGGAGATGAAGTTCAAAATGTCTTATGTAAAACCCTATTCTGTGTCTCAGTGGCTGTCAGCCACTACAAAGCATTAAGCAATAGCATGGGGGGTGCAGAGGAGAGACATTTGCCATCTCTGCTCAGGTGAGACAACTGAAACCCAGTGACTTAACACCATGTTTGTTTTTCACTTCTGTTTCACATCATAATGCAGTTCTTGCTGTATTTTATGAAACAAGTCAACAACCCAGGCTTTTTTGACTAGATCCTCACATGGAGGCTCTGTAAGCAGCACTAAGATCCATCGTAGTAAGAGTTACAGCACTGCCTCTTTGGAAGGGTGCTCATGATTATCATATTCATTTATTGTGCACCATCACCTTGGAAGAAGCAGGCAGGATGGCAGATTGTTTATGTACGAGAAAATTAAGACATTAGTGATACTAAATTATAAATTACAAACGGCAGCAGTTTTAAAAGGAGATGAAATGGTTAAATTTCAGTTTAAAAGGGAAAAATAATCACCCGAGGCAGTTTTAAATCCATAGAATCCTACACAGTGACATGGATGCAAAGCTTCTGTACATTGTCAGTCGTGTACAAAACTGCTAAACTTGCAACAAACGGCTCTGGGAGTACCCTTGGCACTGTCCACATCATCTCTATCAAATGCTGCCATCCCTGCAGCAGACAGCAGAGAGTGCAACGTGATGCCATGCTCCAGCCTGGGATGCCAGGCTTGGACTGTGTAAAAGACAGGAAGATCACAAGGAGACCTACCGGCATAGTGGTAATTTGCCAAAGGATGACACTTCAGTCTCACTGGCTTTCGCAACAGCAGCTTTTCAAGAGCAACCTAAATGAAAAAGCAGGGAAAAACAGAATTAGGAAAAGCAATCAGCTGTGGCATAAAACTGCATTTAGAAGACTATTTGGTATGAGGATATGAATTAATTTTCTCTCTTTTCTCTTTTCTGTCATATAAAATCACATCAAATTACTCCAAGGCCCATTAACACTGTACCTCACAGAAGAGCACCTAATGTGCACCTGTCCTGCCTTAATGAACACAAATGTTACTATTAGCAACTTCCAGCTCTTTCCCTCCCTTCTGCATGCCACAAACAAATACATTTATAGCATTTGACTTGATAGTGTTAATTAATAGTAATATTTAATGGTTGGTTTGACAGCATTAATATTTATAGCATAAAATATTTTAGAATATCTGTGTAGGTCAACATCTGTCAAGAATGGCTGCAATGGTCCTTCAGATCAGGAAAACAGAGGATTTATGGATCCCTAAAATTTTTCCTCTGAAAATGCAAACTCTCTGTAAAGCAAATTCCACATCCTGACATTCTCAGACCCCTCAGATACAGCTAACAGAGCCTAAGGAAACTGGGACACAGGCTAAACCCCACTGTATTAGCCAATCCAGTGAGACTCATTCCAGCCCCATGTTTTGTTGCATTTGGTTTTATATTGGCTTTCCAGGAACTGGTTCAAGGGGCCTTGCTTTTCCCTAACACTGGGCAAAATTGATGTTTTGCCTTAGTTAATAACATTCCCATCACTAAACTAATGTAAATATTTGAAATGCATTATTTATATAAGAACTGTGTGCAATTACCTCACAGTTCTGAACAAATAAGTAGATGTGATTGCTGCTCCAAAAAAAAAAGGGTTTTTTATGAGGGCTAGAGGAGGACTAAGCTCTCTGTGACCAAATATAAAGCCTGTGAAATATCAGGGCTGGAGCAAGCACTGGGAGACATTCAAAGCCCCAAGGCTATAAACTAAGTAATCTTATCTATATGAAATATACAGTAAGCCTTCAGAGAGGCACTGCTTTGAAATTTAAATTTATTAGAGAATAAAGGGAAAAGTCATTCCCCAAAAATGTTACAGGATGTTTAAAGCATCATTTCAAATCAATCAGAAATCTTTTTTATATAACCATATCTAAATCCATTTAATAAAGCATGCTAATTTATCTGCAGAAGAGGATCATATCTCCCCTTTCAGCTTTTTATCTTACCATAATATCTCCTTTTGCTTCAAAGAGAGAGTGCAAAGCGTATTCTGAGTTAGTTCCTCCACCAGGTAACACACTGGAACAGCTCATATTTAAAAGGTCTTCCACTGTCAGAAACAAGTCAACATTTTACTGCTAATACAGTAGCCTGTCAGTCAAACATCTGGAGCCAAGGATTCTGTAATGCCCCTCAAAGACTACATAGTTCAGGGCAGCAGATTCTTCCACACTTTTTCTCCTCAGCATCTCATTTCCTTGTTTCAGGATCACTGAGGAGAGGATGTAATGGAGCACATCCTTGGGATGGGATAGGCTACTCCAGAGCCAGAGATCTGCCTGTGAGGCAAAGACTGGCACACACCAGTGATGTTGCTGTGCCAAGAGGGCTCCAGCCAGGGTGGTAAAATAGAATGAACCATGTTAGAAGCAGGAAAAAATTCTGCTCAGGACTGGTAGAACCCACCAAGCCTGCCACATTTCCTCTCAACTATGGTCACAGGACAGGCTCAGGAGCCATCAGCTGCCTCTCAGCTGTGACCTCTGCCTTTACCACGCAGTTGAGTACACAACTTCCCAGCAATGACCTTTCCCCCTTGGCTGCCAGAAAACAGATCATCCAGACTTCCCTCTAAATGCCACTATATAATGCTGTTGCTCTGAACCTGTACCACGTAGTTCTCGTCTCTTGCTCTGCACTCTCAGCAATTAATATTCTCTTGAACGCTTTGTTCAGTACGGGCAGGAGAAATCAATGCGCATTTCCTCAACAGGCACAGGCTGACGTAGGAACTTCTAAAATGGCAAGTCATTGTACCTCTTTGTTGGAAGACTTTGTTCTCCAGTTCTGGCCATGGTTTCCAAACCAAAGTAGCCTTGTGCACATCTTTCTCCATTAGCAATCTGTCCTGCAGCTCAGGAATGTCAGCCTGGAACCTGGACCCAATATTGATTCGCCTATAAAGAGGAATAAATAAGTAAGCATTCAACTACACAATGGGTAGAAAAAACAAAAGTCAGATTAGCATTTGCTTTATTTCCAACAAAACTTTTATTGCACTGAAGTGGCAGGAAATTGTGTCAGATTGCTTTATGCAATGCTTTACTCCCATTGGGATAAGTATTTTGAATACTAGAGAGAAGTGATCTCTCGGGGAAAAACAAAAATTTCAATATGCAATTTAAGCCATACTGAGACATCATACCTTAGGGACAACCCAAGCTAGTTTATATGCATGACTAGCAAAGAGGCTAGACATCAGAAACAGTAAATTTCTGTTCCACAGAGAATGGTACTCTTCAGCAGAGAGCAAAAAGAGCCATTACTGCTGAGGGACAACCCTGTTTGCACTTTGCCCTGGGGAACCTACTGGGTAACACCACCACCCCAAAGCTCCACTTTATATACATACATATATATACACCAATGCAAGAGTACTGGATTGGCATGTTTTCCTCACAGCACTCTTCCCAGTCATCACTAACTTTGAGCCATGCCACCTAAATCTTCCACAGCCACTTTGCTCCAAATGTCCTTAGCCACCATCCACAGAAACATTAAATGCATCCAGCCCAACATGATTTCAGGCAGCTAAATACTTCCTGCCTGGTTCAGAACACTTCAGGCCACGGGCTCTAGGTTGGAGCTAATCTGTAAAAGCAGTGACAAAAATATTGTTTTTCTTACGGTTCAACAGTCTGTTCTCCAGGCCCAGGCGTCACTGGAATGACACTTCCATCAATACTATCTGAAACAGAGATTGGAATTTGAGTACTGCTGTTTTGCTGCTGCTGACCCTCCCAGGCTACACTGCCACCTCCCTACTAACATCAGCATGACTCCAGTCTATGATGCAAAAATGATCCTTTATCGATATTTATAAACAGTCTAAATCTTTATAGGTAATAGAAATGCCTGAACTTGCAGAGGTTTCTACTGCCCTGAGTCTGAGTGATTATACACCTTTTCTTGTGATGTACTGAACAACAAAAAATTAACGTGAACCCCATATCTCAAACTAGGTCCTTTTCTTCCACTTCAGCAGGCCCAGATGTAATGAGAGGCAAGGTGGTGCTTTCTTGGGGCAGACCACATGGAACGATCACAGCCTTACTGGCAGATTAGGCTCCTCTATTCCCTTTATGTCTCAACTTTACAAAATCCAAGGCAAAACTGCCACTAAAATGGGCTTCTCCTGTGAAGTAGCAGAACTGGCCACGCATGTGGGCACACACAAACCCCATCAGTGTGGTGACACAAGAAGAGAGCACAGACAGCAGTCTCTCCTTTGTGCTCTGTGAATGCAATACTTACTAGAGCGACACAGGAGCACCCGTGGAGTGGGTGTCAGTGGGGTAAGTGGCAGCTGAGCATGTGCTGTGCTGTGAGAAGTGAGAACACTGCTGAAGAGCCCAGAGCCCTGCCGGACGGGGCTGAGCATTGGTGGTGGAGTGTAGGGGGGCAGCTCGTGTGTCCGGTCCAGCAGGTGATCGCCCAGAACACGGGGAGAGCGGAGCTGGCTCTGGTACAGAGTGGCACCAGAGTGGGACATGCTGAGGTTGAAGGAAGGAGGAGGTATGAAGAGAGGTTCGGGTCTGTGCCGATACTTCTTCTTGTCCTGCAATGGTTTGAAGTTTTCTTCCAATTTTACAGCGCTTGGATGAAGTTTTTTGCTAGTTTCCTAAATGAAAACACAGAGAATCTTATCACTCACGCTTAATTGTGGTTTGCACACAATCCTGTACAGCTTTGGGCAATGGCCACAGAAAAGCTGTTACCACCAGGGAGTTATTCAGGTGCCACTATAATAACCCTGGCTAGTACAGTATCTGGCACTACACAGAAACCTCAGGGGAGTGAGAAAAACCAGGACAAATTACCCTTCACCTCCAGCAGCAAGCCCTGTGGGTCAAGGTACAGCTGAGCCACAGAGGCAGACATGGAGAGGCTGCTGACAGCTTTTGAAAGTGCAGGGAACTGCTCTCTCAGACCATGAGTCTCCCACACCCTTCTTCAACGCTACCCAGATGCTCTGGGCACTTGTGTTTGCACAGAACATGCACATGGGCTGGTGGGAGGTACTTCATTTCCCGGTCACAGTTTACTAGAAACTTTATATGAGAGGTTTGCTAATGCATTTATTTAGTGAGACCAGAAAGGACACATGAGCTCAGTGAAATTACTGCAGTGCTCAGCAGCAGGAAAAGAAGAAAAATGTAATAAATTCAAATTCTTTGCCTCTTATCACTACATTCCCATCAGCTTGATTACAGTCCAGCTGCAACAAATCTTGTACTTAACTCTCTCCTCTTTCCTTGGAGAAAAAAGGGTAGTAAATGACCACTTGGGAAATTCACACACTATTAACATGCCCAGACTTCTAGAATTCAGATGTTAAAAATAATTTAATAACAAATCCCTAGAGTATACAGAAGGAGAAGGCACAGAACTTATGCAAACCTGGAATCTGGATTTCTTGGGGGAGTGGGGATAAGGGAGAAAGAAACAGGTCCTCAGGTTGTGCTTTAAGAACACACAGAAGCTGGTGGATGAACACAGTATTATTAAATGTACTGCTTTTAGGCACTTAGGCTGTAGTCCATCTTTAGAATAAATTTGGGAAGCAGAAGAAAATTTTGACAGTGTTACTCCAGAATGACTGCGTCATCTGGTAAATTCTACTACTACATAAAGCAAATTACTACAATGTATGTTTAGACAACATACATCTTTCCACCATGGGTGGTTCTTGAGAATCACATTCATCCAATAAAAATCATGTTAAACGACCATTAGCACTGTCACTTTTTATCCCTTATGTTAATAAGTTCCAGCTTGAGGAAATGTTTTTGATTACAGAGGTCCTGTCCTCTTTGTTAGATCATGGCTGCATCCTCTCCAACAGCTGTTGACATTTTTTCTCTGTAAAAAAAAATTAGTTTTGGAAGAGTTCTGCTTCTGCAGGGAAGAAAATGCAACTTTGCAAAGGACTTTATTGATAATGAACATTTGGAACAGTGAAAAGTTACCTCTAACGACAGATAAAGTCCATCAAGATGGTGAACATTTAGTGTTCCTGAAGGAGAAAGGGGGAAAAACCCCTAAAGTCAAGGTAAAAATCCAAACAACCAAAAACCTAAAAAAGAGACCCAGAAGGCCAGATCCAAGTATTTGATTAAGGGTTCATTTTGTTCTGCTCTTCAAGTGTGAAGGAGCCGGTACTCCTTTCTCCCAAATGTAAAGCAAATCAACGCAACATCTTCGAAATCCTGAACAGCTCCACCTCCTACACTGCTTCACCTAGAGCATACCTATGCCAACACTGCTTTCAAAAAAGGTCACATTGAGCAGTAAAGGAGATAGTGGGGTCCATGGGCTCTCAGTGCAGAACCACCCCTGAAGAACCACCCTACTTTTCTGAAGTTCTAGTAACTGATTCCTGTTATCCAAGACAGAATGAATACTTCTGGGCCCTGCTGCTGCACCTTGATAGATCCACTCTGGACGGATCCTGATGGACACCACTTGACTGCTAGCCTCAGCTCACCATCCTGTAACCTTGCTGAAGGTTTAGTTCCTTTTGGCTGTTTCACTTTACTGAGTCCATGAGTTTTGTGGGAGCTTTTCTGGACAGCTCAAAGCACAGTATAAATAAATGCAACACAGCTTTACTTCTCTGGTATTAAAAAAAAGTCCCTCTCCAATGGCACAATCTCTTTACAGAAGAGGAGGAAACTGTGGATCTTTTGATCTTTTAATGTTTCCAATGCTACTGCTTATATAAAAGATAGGGTCCAGAGAGGGAATTGCGTGAGTCTGGCTTGCTTGGGCAATAACAAAGACCACAAGCATAATTTTGAGGGAATGAATGTGCATTTTGCCAAACACTGGCAGATTTAATCACAGTCACTTTATATACGTTGCAGAAATACACAAGCCCAAGCCACCTACTCTGGTGTCTCTAGAGAAGATCTCCCACTCAGAGCTTGAGGATTCAGAAAAGACTGTCCCTATTCTTTAGCGGAACTAGAAATAGAAATGAAAAATTCTACTGCTGAGTTACTAAGTATTGTGAAATGACGGCTTTCACAGTAAAGTGGAAGTTTATATGTAAAACCTCTGTCTTAAAGGAAGAGAGGAAAGATTTTATATATACATGTGTATATTATATATATTTAAAATTATTGGGTATATCTGAATGAAGAGTCAGGAGTGACTATTGTAAGGAGTCACCCATGCTGCTATAACGCTGATCCCTCATTTCTCCATCAGCCTCACATGGAGAAGGAAAATCAAAAATATCACAAGGATATTTCTCTGCATTGTACAGATAATACCATACAGTACTTATGCTCCCCAGTAATCCCTTATTATGGCGCAGTCTGCCAAAATGGATTTGAAGGAATGAGCAGAATCCATTTCTACACCGGAACACGAAATAAATATTGCTTGCTCCAGGACTCCTTCAGGAAAATAATAATGAGCATTCTCACATCTCATTCAAGCAGTCATCAATTCCTCGTGCTGCCTGACCATTTCAGTTTCATAAGCGAAATGAAAGCATTAAGCAGAGCTATTTTTCCTGTATCAGAAATCCCAGTGATTAACCCTTAGAGCTGATGCATGCAGGGAGAAAGGGAAAAATTACTTCACTGCAAAACTCCGAGTTTCATACTGCTTAGAGCACACACTCTAAGCACTGCACCCTCTTCGGCTGAAATGAGAAGCACATATATCTGACTTCAGAAAACAGGAAGAAATAAAACTGCTGATTTTAAGCAATAACGTAACAATGAAGCAGCCTGAAAAGGAAAAAACAAAACCAGTAAAAAGAGAGTAAATCCCTTTGTTCTAGTGGGATGAAAGAATATCACATTCCAATTTCAAATTATTTGTTTTCAACTGAGATCTTGATTCCTCAGCAAAAGAAAATTAATATTTTCAAATGATTGAGGAAGAAATGCTCAGATGCTACGGGAGTTTTTTTCTTTTATTAGGAATCGTGAAGATTCCAGAAAAGATTCTAAAATACAGATGTTTTAGAAAGTAGCAGCACTACAAGCAAAGGGATTTAACAAGCACAGGACAGTTAGTGGCAAGAAACACAGCACTCACAGAGGATGAGCAGGGGTTGGCCACTTTTGGACTGCACGGTGGAGAGTAAGTCATCTTCACGAGAACGGGCATCTCGTCATCTGACACAGAGCTGGCAGGCTTGTCTGTGACTGTGGCAGTGCTGGCAGAGGGCTGCGTGCTGGGCTCAGGTGACAGAAGCTTTACAGGGACAGACACTGGCATGACGATGGGCGCGAGGCCATCCACCTCTTTAGACAGCGGCTGCTGTGGTGGTTTCTCCCCTTCATCCTGCACAGACAATTAAAGGCTTTCAGCCCCAGTGAGGGCGCGCTGCTTCGGGATCGATGCACTACACAACGTGTGCACCGTGGCTGAAAAGAAGTGGCCAGGGTTACAAAACACACACCAGTGTTCCTTCCTGGGACTCCTTCTTTGCCTCAAATGAAGTCGGCAGGCTACTTTGTGACTCCTACACAAGGATTCGGTCTTGGTGACAAATAATCACCTGGAGCATCTTTGCAAGGTAACTTGCAGGAGGGGAGACAAACATGTCTCTTTTTATCGCTACAAACACAGAATTCTCCATCACCCAACTGAAAACAAAAGCACAAACTGTGGAATTCAGGTAGCTCTTTGCCTTCCTATGGTATTCCCTGTTAGGACAGAATGTCTAAATTATCAGGATAAAGACTGACTGACAGGGCAAGCTATTTTTATTCAGAACAACTCAAACACATTTTTGGTTTGGTATTTGTTGATACCTATACAACTAAAACACTTTGGAAGAAAGCTGTCAAAGATTCAACAATTCTGCTCCTCCAGTTAAAGCCTGGGAAGGCTTCCAATAAATATTCCTTAGTCATCCAAGTAGTTCAAATGAAAATAAGGAAGACTTGATGTTCCTGGTATTTCTAATATAATAAACAAACACGAGGAGGAAAAAAATTAGACACTCCTGACATGACTTGGTAGGGGTGTTCTGTAACAGGCAGAGAAACAGAGAAGGACAAACACTGATCTGTCCTCCACCACTGCCCCTGTCTTCAAAACAAGACTTCTGGCCTACAAACTAACAGAATTATGTGCATTTCTACTTCCATGGGGTATGACATAACAAAACAGCGCTGAGAAGAACAAGTTTTGACAGCAAAGCAAAGCATGGCAAAGCAAGCAAACATCAACACAAAAGGACTGTGCCAAATACTGAAGTCAAATGGATTGTACCTGTTTGAAGTTAGGAGATGCTCTTACTCCTCCGTGTGACCTCATGTGGCCATTTAGAGCAGGCAGACTCTTAAATTCCTTCAAGCATATTGAACACATTAGCTTGTTCTTCGCATCAGCTCTCTCAGGAAGTGTTTCTCTGTTCTGGCCACTATTTTTATTTTCATTTGTTTAAAGCATGGAACAGAAGAAAAAACATTAGTTTGGCATGTTCCCTTTGTTGCAGAAGGAGCTTTTTTAATCAAGGAAGTTATTAAACTTTTACAGCTAGATGGTAATGAAGTAACAAGTAAGCACGTGGTGACTGCTGTGGAATATGCGGCCAACAACCTAGATCAGCTGCTCCCAAGATGGGGAAAAGGGAAGTTTTGAGCAGAACATGCTCATCAATTACAGAAAATCTGAGACCCATGTGATCTACCATGACAGACCTGCATTTCACCACTTATAACAACAATTAACAAGTACCTGGACACAATGCCTCTAATTCATGGCAGGCAACCACTCTGATGGACACCTTGGCCCTTCAGAGGTGAGACCTCAAGGAACAAACAGAAGATCTCTGCTGCTCAGGATACAAATCCAGACCACACAGCATCCCTTTTCTTATAAATGCAACACTGGAGCTCCCCTGCTTTTGGTTTTTCTTTGGTTCCCTTTTTTTTTAATATAAAGAAAGCATTAATTTGAGTTTATTGCTATGGGGGGATGCTGGAAATCATACAAACTTAAAATCACAAAGCACAAAACTAAAGGTGTTTCTAGAAGAGTAACAATTATTACACACCCAGACCGTATGCTTTTTCCCTCTAAATACAGATCTCCTTTGCATTTCTCGTATTTAATTAGAAAGACAAAAATCTTTTAAAAATACCTTTGTTCTGGGGACAGTGGCTGCAGTCTGCCATCTGACAGTTGCATCTGCTATCAAAACAGAAGAATGAAAAAGGGGAAAAAGTTGAGAAAATAATTTTTCAGGAAATATTGTGAAGGTCCTCACAGCATTAAGTCTGCATTTTGCATACAATTTTACTACTATTATATATATATACTACAAAGCCTCTGAGTTGAGAGCCAGACATCAAATCTGCCCCTGTGAGCACTGCAAGTTCAAGTTTCCTCACTCACCTGCTGTTTGAAGCCTTTGCTTTGACCAGAGGCACTGCTTTTGGAAACAGAGTTGACTAACTGCTCCTGAACAACTGAGCCTGCAGTGTTAAAAAATTAGCAAGAAGGCTTTGTTGTAACTGGGTCCCTCCTTCCCAGAAACCAAGGCAGAAGTTCCCAAAGCCTCTCACAAGGAAAGCATCAGCCTTGCAGCAGCGGTTCTGTGCTGCAGCCAGCCTGGCCCAAAGCCAACCCAGTGCTGTAGACAAAAGTCTGGTAATGAAGTTTCCCCCTAGTTCCCCATCCCAGAGATGCCCACAGCTCACATCCTAACCTTCTGCCTCTGCCGAAACCGCTTAGTTTCCACACTTTGCTACTCCTTTGCAAACAAATTTGGCTGGGCATGGATCTAAAATACCACCTACCTGAGACCATGTGGTGCTGGGAGAGTCTTGCTGAGAGCTTTTGTTGTTCATATGAACTCCCGAGGGCGGCAAAAGAGTTCGATGAGGGACAGCATTACCTACGGAATTAATCTCCTGCCGTGTGGGCTCCTCGGCGGTCTCTGGTGGAGTGAGGCCAATGTGGGAGTTCAGGGATGGCACTCTGCTCTCACTCAGGTATTGCTTCTGCTGATCTTGCTGCTGCTGCAATAAACTCTGGGGGTACAAGTGCCTGTACTGTTCGTGGGGATCTTGGAAGCAATACTGAGGCACTGCTCCCAACTGGATAAGCTGCACAGGATGACTGGGATCCTGAGAGTACTGGTGTGGCTCATGCATAGTCTTTGGATCGGGTTCCCTGTGATACGGAGGAAGCGGCAATTGCATCTGCTGCTGCTGCTGCTGTAGCTGCTGCATGACAGGTTGTGTTTGGTAATACTGAGCAATCTGCACTGGACACTGCCTCTGCTGCCGAGCTGGCTGCTGCTGCTGGAGCTCCTGGAGTGAGAGCCGCTGGTGTCCCTGCTGGGGCTGAGCGTAGTACTGAGGCTGCTGCAGGTGCTGCATCTGTTGTGGTAGGAGCTGCTGGGACTGCATTTGTGGAACGTGCGCCTGTCCCTGCTGGAACGCAGAATGCATCTGCATCTGTGATAAGTGCTGCTGGTAGTCGTAGTACAACTGTTGGTGCTGCATGACTTGCATTTGTTGCTTTTGCTGTGTGCTTGCAAAATTCTGGTGTGTCTGCTGTGGCACTGGTTGGTATCTTTGTACGGTGGAAGTTACGGGTTGTTGCTCAACTGCTGGCTTCTGGGAGAGCAGCTGCCTGAGCGCACTGTCACCGGAATTATCCACCATTGAAGACTCGGTGTGCAGAACCTGAGCCATGTTGTTGACTTGGATTCTCAGATTTTGGTTAGCAAATACTTGTGTAAAGGAGTCCAATTTGTGCAGGACCCCACTGGTAATTTTTTGCGAGCGGTTTTCACTGGGTTGAGGGTAAGGATATTGGTATCCGTCATGGGACTCCCCCTGCCCGAGGGGGCTCCACATTGAGCTTTGATTATTGAAACTGTTCCTCGCTGGGACATGGTTTCCTGAGCCAGAATGTGTCCAACTGGTTTGTCTAGATGTATCCATCGACCCAAGGCTTTTTGAACCTACAGGCAAAGCTATACTGTCCCTTGAATCTTGGGGAAATGGAGGGGAGAGGGGGGACGCCTGGGGAGCATCCATAACAGATGTCCCGTAGCTATGATTTAGAGATGGAAGGGAGTTCATTTGGTGTTGTTCGTAGTACAAGTTCTCATTGTTGTTGGCAGTATGATTAGTTTTATACAATTGCTGGTCCCCCATTTTTGGTCACTTCTGTTCCAAACTTACAGGCACACAAACCATTGAAATCTCTATGAACCCTGAGATAGCTGAGTGAGGGGAAGGGAGGGGAGGGGAGAAGAAGCTAGAATTACTTAAAATTCGGCATGTCCATGTGCATCACAAGGACTAAAATTTTATCCAGTCAGTCAGTAATTCCAATCTCAGACTTGATGTTGTTTCACATCTTCAATAAATGGACCACAGAACTAATCCTACACAGATCAGTAAGTTCAGTGTGCCAAGCACCTGCAGAGTAAAAGAAAGACAAGGTAAGTGCTGGCTCTTTCCATAAACTGTTATTGTTACTGCCTCAAAGGAAACTGTAAAATCTTCTAGTTTGAAATACATAATCAGATGCAAAATTGTAGCAGCTGGGCTATTTGAGAGCAGTTAGATTACTTCATCTCATCCTATTATCCTGCCTCTCCTCTAGTGCTCTGATAAAATCATTCTGCCAAACCAATAAAAGCTTATTCTTCAAAACTGTCTTTTCCCCTAAAGTATATAAACATTCAAGCAGTTTTAGTCGACCATATACTGAGCTCTTACGACTAGTTTTAGTCAGACAGTTGACTATCAAGCCAAGTCACAAAAACACAGAATGGTTGGGGTTGGAAGGGACCTCTGCAGATCATCTCTTCAATCCCCTTCTAAAGCAGGTTCACCTATGCATATCTCCAGAGGAGGAGACCCCACAGCCTCTCTGTGCAGCCTGTTCTGGTGCTCTGACACCCTCAAACTAAGGATGGATGGATCATACTCAGATGGAACTTCCTGTTTCAGTTTGTGCCCACTGCCCCTTGTTCTGTTGCTGGGCACCACTGGAAAGAGCCTGGTTCCATCCTCTTGACCTGCCCTTAAGATGTTTCTATGCATTGATAAAATCCTGTTTTCTCTTCTCCAGGCTAAACAGCCTCTCCTCCTAAGAGATGCTCCACTTCCCTTATCACCTCCACAACCCTCCACTAAACTCTTTTCCAGTAGTTCCTTGCCTTTATTGAACTAGAGAGCCCAGAACTGGACACAGCTCTTCAGATGAGGCCCCACTAGGGCAAAATAGAGGCAGGATCACCTCTCTTGACCTGCTGGCAATGCTCCTCCTCATGCCCCCCGGATACTTTTGGCCTCCTTGGCCATAAGGGCGCTGCTGGCTCATGGACTGCCTGTTGACCACTGGGACCCCCAGGTCCTTCTCCACAGAGCTGCTTCCCAGCAGCTGAGCCCCCCTTTAGGGGGTTATTCTTCCACAGGTGCAGGACCCTGCACCTGCTTTCATGGAACTTCATTAAGATCCTCTCCACTCAACTCTCCAGCCTGTCCAGCTCTTCTTGCTGAATAGCTACACAGGCTTCTGGCAAATCAGACACTCCTCCCAGTTCTGTATCAGCAACAAACTTGCTGAGAGTACATTCTGTCCCTTCATCCCAGATTACTGAGAAATAAGTTGAACAAGGCTGGGACCAGTACTGGCCCTTAGGGAACACCACTAGCAATGGGCCTGCAATCAGACTCTGCATCACTGTCCACAACTCGAGGACCATCTCTTCAGCCAATTCTCAACCCACACTTCCTAAGCTTACTTACGAAGATGTTATGGGAGACAGCGTCAAAAGCCTTGCTGAAGTCAAGGTAGGCACTGCTCTCCCCTCATCTATCCACACAGCCAGACATTCCATCACAAAAGACTATCAGATAAGTCAAGCTATTATTTCTCCTTGGTGAATCCCTGTTGACTACTCCTGATAATCTTCTTTTCCTCCACACCCTTAGAGCTGACATCCAGGGTGAGCTGTTTCCACCACCTTTGCAGGTGAGGCTGACTGACCTGGAGTACGTCTGCTAAGACCAAACCAGTCAACTGCAATCTTTTCTGACCAGTCGCTTTACATCAGGAATGCTGAACTGCAGCTTCTGTTCCACCTTCTCACCCTTCCTTCTTTGTGTTGCTTGATTTTAACAGGCAAATTTATACTGCAGCCTTTTATAATCTTTACTGTATAAACTGTAATTCAAATAACATTTTACAGATGTCTTTACTGTTTTTGAAGAATAAAAAATACATAAGCACATGATAGGATTGTTTTACTACTGCACAAAATGAAGCAATCACTGTGTCTAGAGTCACACATATGCACAGAGGTACAATATGCTTATGCACTCATAAATACATTTTAAACTTGAACAAGAACACAGAAATATTAAGCCAAAACCTTAACTGCCTCCTTCACATCTGATTTTCTAAATGCAGTGCTCTCCACCAAGGACTCCTGCACACTGACGTCCTTACCTTTTTAACCTTAGAAGAATCCTCCGTCTACGTGGATAAATGTGAAGTCACCGACGGAGAAAATTTTAACCATTGCCGGATGCATTTTAAAGAGAGTTTGTGCTAGCAACAGTGAATAAGAGTAATACATAGCTGCAGGCAGAAAAAAACCTTTTCCATTCTAGCATAATGTATAACAGAAAACCATAGCTCCCAATGAAGAGGGTTTGCAGTGTGTATAGTTTTTGTGTAAACCATCTGCAACCATTAGTATGTAACATCTTCACGTGACAAATAATAGCTGAGAATAATTGCAAGTTTATTTCCCCTTTCCAGAAATATACATTGCTTCACAGTTTCTCTGAACACATTCCCTTTCAGATTTTTATAGATGAACAATTAAAGAAGATAGGAGTCAACAATGAATAGTCAGGCTGCCAACAGGATTTTTCATCCACGACCCAACTTCAAAGACTTCCTATTAAAAATTATGAAGGGAAACTAAACAAACCCTCCAAAAAACATTAAAAGGGCATAAAAATAAACACTGTGTGGTGTTTCACACTGAAAGGCCATCAACATTTAGAGGAAGTGAGGGAACGTGTATCTCCTTTTATGCTTGCCAAGTCAAGGAAGTTCAGTCAAGATGCTCAGAATGTATCTTCTCATAAAAACAGTACTACTGGATCTATAGGTACACCTTTTGCATAGGAGCTATGTCCCATTTCACCTATTAACAGAGCTGTAATTTACACCAAGTTCCTTGAGTCTGGCCCTTCTTTTTAAAGTCTGAAGTGACAAGTATTAGTCAAAGGACAAGAAACAATACAAACCAGTGAGGGAGAACAAATGTCTCCAGGAAACAATTAAAAGACCACAAGAATTTCAGGAGTAAGGACAGTAAGAGACTTAAGGTAGCAAACAACCTGATTTCATTACAAAAATGTATCAAGGGGCAACCAGGCCCCTGACCCTTTCTCTTCCTACAAGCAGGAGCACCATGGTGGCAGATGCTGTAGATTGTACCAGCAGCCACAGCTAGTGTTGTAATCGTCAGAAAAAGTGCTGTCCCTTGGGCATGTGCCAAATTCCCCTTACTGCACCCTTTCACTGGGGGGTTATCTGTCACAGGTCTCAGGACACTGGAAAGCAGCCAAGAGGTTTTGTATCTGTGGCATTAGCACAGACACCTTTCTTCCCCTCTCTCAGATTTAAAAAAAAAAAAAAAGAAGAAAAATGGTTCATTAACATTTCCTCTCCAGCAGCTCTAGCATCCTCAACTCAGCTCTGGTTTGAGAGGTGGGACATGCTGCTGTCAGGTAGATTACAGAGTTATCATCAGAGTCATACAGAAACATCTGTAAGAAGCTGAAAAAAATTATAATGGGATATTACACTAAAATACGAATCAAGTCACAAAAGGACTGGAAAGTTTAGTCACTATGAGAATCACATTTGAAAAAACTTGCATTGTTTTCAAACACCCATCTCCCCTCCCCAAAAATAAAAATAAAAGAAAGATGAAAACATTCCTTTCAAAGGCATCACTGATCTGGAGGGGAAAAAATGCAAATGTTTAAAAAGCATTGTTATTCTACCTTCAGGTAATAGGAAAAAACCCAGATATGCACATTGATAAAAGCATAATCAGTAATCAACCAGTCCCTTAGATACCAAATGTTTTTTTAGTACTTGAACTAAAGGCTTAAATGATGCTGTATACACAGCATTTGCTATCAGATTTAGCAAAATGCTAACAGCATACATTTCTTGTCAGATTAAAACCAGAGTCTATCACAACATCATTAAGGCTCGGGGGCACCAAAGTTAGTCTCTGGCCAACTGAGAAGCCATCAGCAACATACTGAATGATTTCCATTTAAGAGAAAGGAAAAAAAAAGGTTGCTTTTACTCCTTTGTGTTTAGCACTAGTGCCTGAAAACCCATCACTGCCATTTATCACAACAGTAGCTCTGACTACTAAATGGTTAAACTGAACAACTAAACTGGTAGGAGTTTAAAGCAACAACGGTTCTGCAGTTCTGTGTTTCCTCTCTTCCTAACAGTCATTTATGCTACTTAACCTATTAGATTTCTGACATTACAGATACATCCCAATTATGCAATCATTACAAAGAAACATGAAAACAAATGCCAACAGACAGAAACATTTCTGTAGGCTGCCTAGAAAGAGAAATAACCTACTTAAGTTTATGGATGAAATCTGGACCCATGCTAATGGTAGTTCAATTGATTTCAGCAGAGACAAGGGTTTGCTCCAAAACTCTTTTCTCATCATTTCGACAAGGTCCCCTGCAACTTGCACAGCTCCATTCTCCAGACTGAAAGCCAGGGGCCTGCCAAGCTGGCTGAAATGCCTTTACACACTCCAGCTGTCTCTCTCTTCAAACACAAGTAACTGAAAAGCAATACAAATAGTCTCTCCTGGAAGCATGCCATAACTTAATTCTGGTAAACTTGAAGTGGAAGAAAATATCAGTCTTTAATAAAGGTGATCCAATTTTTCTCCTTTGTAAACTGTATCACCATAGAGCCAGAAGCAGCTGTGGGGTTCCTGGCAAAGGAAGGACATGGACCTGTTGGACTGCAACCGAGGTGATTAAAGGGATGGAGCACCTCTCCTGTGAGGAAAGGCTGAGAGAACTGGGATTGTTCAGCCTGGAGAAGAGAAGGCTTTGCAGTGATCTAACTGTGGCCTTCCAGCACGTGAAGGGAGCCTATGAGAATGATGGAGAGGGACTTTTGTTACAAGAGTTTGTAGTGACAGAACTTGAGGGAATGGCTTCAAACTGAGAGGGTAGATTGTATTTTAGGAAGAAATTCTTTACTGTGAAGGTAATGAGGCACTGGAACAAATTGTCCAGAGAAGTTTTGGATGTCCCATCCCCAGAAGTATATAAAGCCCAGTTGGATGGCATTCTGAGCAGCCTGGTCTAGTGGAAGGTATCCCTGCTGACAGCAGAGGTGTTTAAACTAGATGGCCTTTAAGATCTCTTCCAACCCAGGCTATTCTATAAACTTAGAGAAGACAACAGGCAGTGAAATACCAAGAAGATGATGGCTATATAAAATAAACACTTCTGGCTCCATCACACACCACAGAAGCCAAAACCCACAGAATTTTTCAACTTGAGTAAAATTACAGATCAAATGACAGTCACACAATTGAACTGCCAGAATTCACATGAATTTCAGAACGAGACATCCACTACAAGTAAGTCCATGCATAAAAGTTGGGCTGGGTGTGTGCTGTAAAACCAGGGCTGAATGTCAGCCAGAGCCAGTTTCAGAACTGAGTTAATGGAGAGGGATGACAAAAGACTGTACAAGAGCAAATGCTGAAGGAAGCAGACTCACTAAAAGGCTGAAAAGTTATTACAGCACTGATCTAACCCATCTCAGTAGGCTGCATGGATGTGTATCAAAAGGGAACTGGATCCTACAGTTTGTCCAATTTATTTCAAGTTTCTCATCTGTCGCTTTAAGCTAAAAATCTACATGCTTTTATAGATTAATTACTAGCTAGCCTGACAAAAAGAAGACTGGATAACATCCCTCCATGTTCAACCAGCTTTTGCAGGACAGAGTATCTGCAGCCACTCACAAGCGACAGCATCAGCTACTCACAAGCAACCATCACTGGCTGGGCACCACCCCTCTTCATGTCACTCCCTCCCTCTGGGACGGTGAAATATCTGTTAAAGCAAAGTTAACCACCACCCTTAGCAGCCTGAACTGTGTTTTATAACACTTAAGGCCTGCTTAGAAATGTGTCATTGATGGGTGTTCTCAAGTTTTAATCGTGCATTGCCACCCCCCAGTCACACAGGCTGACAGGGCTCTCTTGAGTGACTGCCTTTTTGCCACTGGAATATAAGCTTCATTCTTAACTTCAGGTAATATGAAATCCAAAATCAAGTTCTCCCTTCCCTTCTTTCATTTAAAATTTTTCCCCTACTTAGCTTCCACAGAAACAAACCAGCGTTTCTCTTATTCATTCTTTAGCCTTTTTTATGGGGATGTTTTTATTGACCTGTTTTGTTATTCAGAACTGTCAGATCTCCTGCCAAGCTATTCCTAAACCAAGACAGCCATCATTCACATCATCTTGCTCTCTGATTTCCTTTAGGATAGACACAGGAATAAACAGCAGTTCCTTCCCTGACAGCCTGCATTCTGCTAACCCCAGTGCTACCAGCAGCCCAGCCACAGGCTGACCATAACCCAGCCTTTAAGCTGGGCACAGCCAGGCAGGGTTTTCAGCTGGCCACCACACCACTGTCACCCCACCCAGAGGAGCAGCTGTGAAATGTAAGGGAGTGCTACCCAAGGGCAGACCCACCTGCACTGCACACACACAGCTCTCAGGTGCAAAGCTGGCACTGTCCCTACATCTTCAGACCAGAGTAACACTGGGAGGCTGAGAAGCACAGAATTAGGAGAGTAAGAGAGTATTTCAGAGACCCCTGTGCTCTTGTGCGCTGTTTAGATATCAGGTTTGCCCTCATAACTTTTCATGCAGCCAGAGTTCAAGCCCCTGCTCATTTATATTTTTTTTCTTGGCAAAGAATATAAGCCTGTAAAAAAATCAGCACAGTACTCAAAGAGAATGAATAATTTCCAATGCCAGGCAAGGTGGTTGGGTGAGCCAGCAGAGAGAAAAAGGGACAGAGAGCTGAGATGATAACTCAAAGACCTACTTTTTTTTTTTTTTTAAGTATCTATAGAAATCCTGAAGACATCTGATATAGCAATAGAGGCAGAGACTGAAAGTAAGGGTCAGAAGATACCACGCTCATGGCTATTCTGGTTAGAATAAACACTGAAGTAGCAATATGGATTTCAAGGACCAAAAATTTTCTACAGATACCTCAAGGACAAATGCTTTTAGCAATGAAAACCTTTTCATCCCAATCCTGGATACAATTGCTCCTATGGTTCTTGCTGCACTTCAGTTTTGGCTGGATTTGAATGGCAGAGATCTCAAACCCACGCCCGTATCTGCATTCAAACCCAGAGGTTGACGTTTTTAGGCAAAACCAACAACAAAAAACCCACTTCAGTATATGAGAAAGTATGCAAATAGAGGAATTACAAAAGGGAAGAGGATTGAAAGGAAGCAAAATATTTAGTAGACCGATTTTTATAGCAAGCATAGTAAGAAAGCTATATACTCTTAAAATGGAAAAGGAAAAACAGATTAGCTGCTTTTTATTAATATTAATGCTGGTAGTTCTTCAACAGTTGCACAAATCCTTCAAAAATTATCATTCCCTTTGCAGCTAAGCTTCTGCAGTGCAGTTGGAAAGGCTGCTGAGTCTCATCTAGCTGCTCATTTAAGCTGTTCCCATTTCCACTCTTAAGAGAGACTAGAATGTCCTAATTCAGTTTAATAAAAAACACATTGGGCTTGGGGGAGGGGAGAACAACGATGGCACTGGGAGAGGAACTGAGCAATTTCTCTACTTTAATGAAGTTTAAAAAAAAGACAGCAAAAAGAAAACAACACCCCAACCAAACAAAAAAACACCATCAAAAAACCAAACACCAAATCCATCAAACCCAACAGGAAAAATAACAGTTGATTATCTCAGGAAAGTCTCTAGAAAAGGGGGAGAAGAAAGGAGGAAGACAAACAATCAGAAACATCTTCCTCTTGTTTTGATCTGCCTAAAAATGCATTCTGAGGCAATGGTATTTTAATGAAAAGTTTGTTTTTCCCCAAACTAGCAGAATTCTGGTTATTCAAGAAGAGGAGGTTGATTTTTAAATCAAGCCATTAATTGAATTTAGTTTAAGGAAGATACAATTTCATGAAAGGAAGATACAATTTCCCAAAGAAACAAAGAAGGTTGCTTCAACAAATCTGATTATTTTGCTGTTGGTGAATTGGTATTACAGTTTCAAGGTACTCTGAAGGGTTTAGAGAACTGCAACAGAAGCAGGTATCATAACTTCATAAAAATGGCAAACGTAAAATGATCTGATCTCCTCACAATACTGATTAGGAATAAAAATAAAATACAAACCTTGACTGGAAGGGCACTTGAATATTCCATGACTAAGTGACTAAAAAGCTACCAAAGACAGCACTAACTAAAGGGACTGATCACCTGTGATAAACGCAGTAGTTTTATCTTTTTAATATTTGCTGATACTTTACTGTATATTAGATCAAGTGAAACTTGATTTGAAATCTCTTCAGCCAACCTGGGTTTACTGACTACTTAGTTGAGACAAATTGTCATCCCTTCTGCCAAGTCCTACATCAAGGGCAGTACTCTCAAACACTTCCTGGAAAATAAACACATCCTATCATCAAAATTTTCTTCAGCTTCATGTTTTAGTTTACTTCTATTACTGAACTGAGCCACTTGCTATTCCCCAGCAAGATCCTGGTTCTGCAAACATGAAAAGAACTTAGGACAGAGAGGTCAGACCTCATTCAGTTACTGTATGTGGCTGGCCACATTACAACTTCTGGTCACTGCTGTTGATTTGGGGGACAGGGGGAAATTTTCAAACATTAATCCATCAGCTATTGCTGTGACCACAGCCATGATAAGCCTCCAAGTTTAGTTTAAGGTGAGCACCCTTGTAATGCACTTAAGCAGTTTCTTCCTGAACTCTGTGGTGTTTACACTCTGCAGACTGCAATGCAATTGCCTTTTTCTGTAACTGGAAACGCTCCGAAACAGTCAAAGAACATATGCTAGGATTTGCAAAAACAGGCAAGGAGGAAACATCCTGAGACAGATAAACAATCAAAAAAACCAAGCACAAGTAGTAGTATGTGGAAAATAGCTTATGGCTAAGCTTTCAGGGGGGAGGGAACAGCTATTTTGAGCCTGGTGTCTCCCCCAAAGGAGAGAGTTTTGGAAAATGCAGCTGCAGGACCCTGTGTAAAGTCCATGCCCCTACAATAAACCATGTTGGTGCCTATCAATGGAACCAAATTAAATCCAATGGCTAAAAAAATGTGACCACCATGTTTGCTGCTTCTTTTTTTCAGAAGTTAATATCCTTTGCTTCTATGAGACAATATAGCCAAAGTAGTCCTTTAAGATATGAATGTGTGTATATTTCCTGTGTCATACATATTGTGGAACACAAAGTAATATTGTATTAGATACACAGCCAATACACAACTAACGAAATTTGAGAAGTCCATCAATAAACTCAAAGGAACTCAGAAGCCCAATTTTTGAAAAACAGTCAAAAAGCACTAAACCTTATTAAACAAGACAACCTTCAAAAACTGGACATATGATGCACTGACATTACCTGATTTTTGAGGATTTGTGAGCTTTTTGTATCTTCTTGTGCTGTCTTTGCATTTCATGCTGCTTTCATTCTGTGATCTCAAAGTGACGTATCTAAACAGAGAAAAAGAATGGAAATTAGATTTTCTCCACGTGTCTATCTCCCAGCACCAGCTTGCCCCAAAGCATGAGCAGACTTGTGACAATGAGCTTCCTATTGCAACTCAACAAAAAACTAACTTTTATTCAATACAGTATTTCCGAGTTACTCTTTTTTTTTAAGTTGCTATGGCAGAGGGCAACTATCAGCACTCCAACTCCTTTAAAGAACAACCAAGAACCCCTTTCCCTTATTGATTGTGAGAGACTGCTTCGTTGTCAAATCTCTGGGATTGATACATCCACAGACCTTCAAATTACAGACCAAAATATAAGTAAGTGAATCTTTCCTTCTTACTCATCTTGGCATCTACTGCAAAATGAGGAATGGCTTATGCTGATGCAATAAATAAAACAACATCTTGCCTCTGTTGCAGAGACCATAAAGATTTCACAGCACCTCACGCTGCTTTGGCAGAACCCAGAGACAGGGTGAATGCTCTCCCTAAGTGGAGATTAACTTGCAACCTTCATGACAAGTATCACACAAACAAGTGCAGGTATAGCAACCAGGAAGGGAGGGATTAATGAAAGTCAAAGATGTGGGAGATACAATCAGGCTGTCACCCAGTGCAGAAGAGGTATCTAAACACGGCATCTTAAATTACCTAAATGAAAACAACATATTTGTTTTTGTCAGTGCTGCTGCCTGGATGGCTTTGAGGGAAGGCCCTCAGCACCTGAGGGTGGTTAAGAAGGTTGGCTGAAATCACTGCGAAGCCACTCTGTGTGACCTTTGAGAAGTCAAGGGGATTGGCAGACATCCCAAAAGACTGGAAGGCAGCTAATGCCACCCCATCCACAGGAAGAGCTTAAAGAGGGACCTGAGAAATTATAGAAATCAGCCATACTTCAGTCCCTGGGGAAAGTTACAGAACAAATCCTGCAGGGGGTTATCAGATGAAGCACGTCATTGGGAAAAGCCAGCATGGATTCACCAAGGGCAAAGTGACACAAGTGCGGTCCCCCAGCGCTGAGCCCACTGCTGTTTAACTCATGAGTGGTCTGGGAGACAGTCAAATGTACCCTGATAAAGTTTACCAATGACACCAAACTAAACGGGACAGCAGACACTTCACAAGGAAAAGCCACCCTGTGCAGGAAAACCTGAATAGGCTGGAAGAGTGGGCTAACAAGAACCTTATGGAGCAAAAAAAAACGATGGAAAGTCTTCTAGACTGGACCAGATGGTCCTTAAGGTGCCCTTCAACCTGGTATTCCATGATTCTGTGAAACAGCCCTGGAAACTTGGGGTGCAATTCACAGCTCACTGATAGCAGCGGAAATGCTTCATCTGCATTGAGCCCTGCTGGGTTTTGGAAAGTCATTCCAGACTTAAGAAGAAAATGTAGAAATGATCACAGATAACCTCAGTGATAGCAACCAACATTTACTTCCTCCCACTGTCATGCTACGTTCTCTTGTTAAAATTATTTTTTTCAAATCTCTGATAATGGGTCCCAAGCACTGTGATGCTGCCACATACAGCAAGAAGCCACCCCCCCAAGTCCAGCAGACCCTTGCTCAGAACAACTGCCCTCCCTTAGCTCTCCAGCAAAGTAGGGGAGAAGAACCCAAGCAACTCCCTTGTCCTGTCAAGCACCAGTCTCTGCTTCCCCCTTCATCTTCCCCCCAAGCCCACAGAAAACAGCAGAGCACACTCCAGACATCAACCTATCAAAGCATGCACCCTGAGAGAGAGCGGATCTCCTTACAAAGCCTGACCTGCCTAAAATGTCTTTCTTTAACAGAACACCTCAGCTGATGGTAGCATTGCATGGATTTTCTTGGATTTAAGTGAGTTTTTGATTATGTTATCGTGTTGAGCCCCAATAACTAAAACCTGTGTGCACCCATGTCTTGCAACAAACTGAATGCTACATATTCCCAAACACAAACCATTCATCATCCACCTGCATCCTGTCTGCTCACAACTTCTTTAAGCAAATCCACGAATCTTTGTTGAAATAAGGTTTTAATAAAGTCACATCTACTTAATGCTTTATCTGGTTTTCACATTGCTATTTAAACACCTCTAGGTTTCTAAGAGGCATAATGAATCTTATAGTTGACTAAAAATTGAGTACCATTTGTTTGTAAGAAAAAATACTCAGACACACAGAAAAAAACCTGAGATTAACATCAGTGGAGCCAAGAGGGAAAATGTTGGGTTTTTTTGCCTCAGTTTAACACAGCTAATTAGAACCTGCCAATATGTTTAAATTTAATTTTAAAATAACTGCTATATCATGAGCCATGACCAAAGTCACAATATATAGTTTTGCTTTCTTTGTCATATCCATCTGCTCTGAACAAATGATGCTACTATCAAGCCTAAAAATGCCAAAATGTTGTGCAGACAAACCATTCCTGGTAGTTTCCTACAGAGGCCAGGCTGATGGACGCTAGGAAAAACAACAACTGAAATACCCAGGAAAGCCCTTTCCTGTTTTTCATATTTGTTCTGCCTGCTTTTCCCACTATATCACTTTCATCATTAGAGCTACAATACCACCCCTGTGCAGGGTTACAGAAATTATCAGACATGTGCAAAGGTCTTATGCATAATAACACTGTTAAAAAGTAGAACTTTGGACATTTTAGAGACAGATGTAGAGAACTGATGGCTGGTAAATACTGAAAACAGTCGCAATATAATTAATGCGGGAACAAACACTGCAGATGTACATCAAATTTACAAATGAGATTTTAATTCTTTCCATCAAATTTTAATCACCATCTCATTTTTTGAGGTTCAGATTAGAAAGCAACCTAACTTTATATTCTTTTGCCATATTCTTCAGTTTTGCTTCCATCCCAGCCCTCAGATTTTGCATACAAACAAAGCACAGTAAGGAGAAGCTGAGAAGTGAAGCCTACAGCAACATTTACAAATTAAGAGCTAAGTCAGAGATCAGCTATCCCATATACACAATATAAATTTTCAGTTTTCTCTCTTCATTAGGATTGATGACGCTGCTGGAAAATAAGGAGCACATAATACCTTTTATGGGAATGTAAAGCACAGATGAATTAGCAGAAAGAGAATGCAGCTGAATCAATTTCTCATCTCAAATAGTAATGGAGGCAATTTCTTGAACTTTACTATGCTTGTAACATATTGATCAGCAAAGCTTCACACTGCAAGTTAAAGCAGGTATTTTCCCAGGATAAAATGGAGGATGGCAGTAGAACTCTAGGCATTACACCAAAGACAGGGACTGCTTCCAGTCATGTTAGACTAAAAAAAAAATCAAAGTTTTCGCGTGCTTGCATGTCATTGCAACACACGAGAGGAAGATTTATAGATAAAAGCTGAATTAGTCCTGCAGGAGCCTTCACAAAGCAAATTTTGTGACAGCACAGGGGCTGTGAGGGTGGTGAGGCACCCAAACAGGTTGCCCAGATAATCTGTGGCTTCCCCACCCCTGGAAGTGTTCAAGGCCAGGCTGGATGGAGCTCTGAGCAACCTGGTTTAGTGTCCTGCTAAAAAAACAAAGCTGGACTCCCTCTGTCCATGCTAGACCACGCAGCAGAGCGAACCTGGGGCAGTCTGTGAGCACTGCACACAAACTGCCACAAGGAATCCCCCCAGCTCCCTCTTCTTCGAGCTTAATGGTACAGGACACATGCCTGGGCATAGAACAGACAATAGGGGATGCAGCATCACAAAGTCACTCCAAGACACCATGGCAGGTGAGTTGGAACTGGATGATCCTCAAGGTCCCTTCCAACCCAAACCATTCTAGGATTCTGTGATTGTATGATTTACTTAAAAACCATTAACTTCTGTGTCATTTGACATTAAGAACTTAACCAAGGTGTTACAACTGAGAGCTCAGACTTCCTGCAGATCACCCTAGCATCCAAAACATGATTCTGAGAATACACCAAAGGGAAAAAAGAATCATAGTATCGAAGAGCATCTTCTTATGTAAATTGCTTGGCTATGATCAAACAGCGTTTAATTAGTCCTGGAGCAGGAAAGGGAAAAGTTAGCTGTCCTAAGATAAGAAACATAAGAACAACAGAGTATGTAGATTAAAACAAGCAATGCCAACAAAGACTGTAATATCAACTGGCTAAACCAGCAGCAAAATAGTTACCAGTACCAGAATTATCATCATCAATCATATACCATTACTTCAGTTAACAAAACTATATCTGAGCAGAGTCTCTCCTCCCGTGCTGGAAGTCCTCTCTTAATCATCAGGAAAAATCATGAATTTGTTCCTTTCCCTGGTCCATGTTCAGCTTCTTGCTTGCACCTTCCTAGAAAAACTCTAGGAATTCAAATTCTCTTCTAAGGACAGGATTCTCCATGCATGCATAATCATTTTTATGTGCTCATTTCTGCATCTTTGAAATGCTTCAGGAATATTGCATGACATTTATTTTCAGAGAAAATGGCTTAGACAAACAGAGCATCTTACAGATGAGATGCTACTCCACAGATTCCAACATTTATTAAGTTTTTCAGGTGTAGTGTCCAAGGCTTCAGGTAACACACACAGTACAATGTGAGCTCATGTTTATAGTGTCTTTGACTTGAGCTACTGGTCAGCTTCATCCCTGTCACACAAAGCAAATGGGTGCTCACATGAGAAGAGACCACCAGTTACACTACAGGCATAACCCAGGAGGTGCCTGCCATGGCAGCAGCACCAAGTGACTGCTCTCTGGCACTGACCAGAATGCAACCCAGCCCCCTTGAGCAGGGCTCAGCTTGGCCCACCCAGAAGAAAATTCCCCTGTACCTCCTGCCACATAACCACCTCTTGTCCTCTCCTTATTGAATTCGGAGAGCAACCCGGCTGGCAGTGCAGGAGCCCCAGAGCTGCAGCAGAACCCATCATCTTCCCCTTCACAGCTCTCCTATGCTCATCTCCCACTCATCTCCTTGGAAGGACAGCAGAAGCTCACTCCCCATCTCTTTCTTTGTGAAATTCATCATTTTTGCAGGTTTCCTTCCAGACCAAAGAGTTCGGGTGGCTTTTTGTCACCCCATACTTTGGATTTTTCTTCTTTTTTACAACACCGTGTGGACTGGGGGAAATGAAATGGGAGACAGGAAGGACCAGAACCACATATGGTACTGAAGACAGCAGAGCATCACACATTTACACAGCAGCACTTTCATGCTTTCCATTTTGTTTTCTGTTCCTTGACTAACAAGTACTGACACCTGTTTTGTCTATCATTTCACTGCCGTTTTCACAGGACAACCAATAAGCCTCTTCCAGAGCAGGCAACACCTGGTGAAGCATTCATCAGGCATGAACCGTATTGGGACTGCCCTCCTCCTCCTCCATGCATTGCTTTCATTTATCTACAAGCAATTTCCTCCAGCATTTTATCACCCAATCATTCAGTACAGGGAGTTCTGCAACACATTTCAGCCAGCCCTTCTTTTCGTTATTCTTAATACCTCAAGCCCACAGTCTTGCAAAATTTCGGTTTCTTACTTAAAACTATGAGGTGAATAAAACTGTTCAAAGAAAATCATTGCCAAAAATGACATCAATAAACAACTCTTTTTCCTTGAAAAAACCTCAAACTATTCTTTTCCTTTGCAAAATTACTGCAAACCGGCCACTCTCCTGAAAGAAATTCCCCAATTACTCGAAAAAAAATTCTAAATGGGCACTCCCCGTAATGAACTTTAGTCCTAATTGTTTGAATTGGCAGAGTTGGGAACACATCACAGCAAGATCTTGTCAACAGCCTGATAACCTGATGTTTGCACCTCTCGTGCCACACTAACATGCCAACCCTGCCCTAAGAAGATGGAGCAGGAGCTCCACAGCTCAGGAAAAAGAACTGTTAGACCAAAAAAAACCCACCCCAACCTCAAACAAATAAGCAGACAAACCTAAAAGTCTAACAGCTACTTCTTGGCTCCAGATCTTCCCTGCAGAAGGTAAGTGGGGAAAAAAAACCCCAACCCATCCCACCCCTCTGCAGACTGACTCCTATGCACTGCCAAGAATATTTTGAAAGACACAAAATGTATAATAACTTTTCAACTGAATATTAATTTCTGAATTGAAGGGAAACATCTTAAGGGTGAGTGGGTGTAAGGAATGATTCCTCCTCGGCACTGCCGCGCTATTTATTAAAGGCTGCAAATACCCACAAGAATTCAGCTTTGGCCTTTGCACCGTACACTAACAAGCTTAGTTTACTGACATTCACAAAGCATATGAAGCCCTGCCTCAAATGATCCCTTTGAAGAGACAATTACCCGACAACTGGAGATTGGATGACCATCAGAGCTAATTAAATTCTTAAATCCTGTTTGTATTTTTATCCATATCTTTCTCACCATTGTTGCTGAGCAGGGGAATGAGTTGGCTTGGGAGGCCGAGGGAACAAAAATATGCCTTTCCCACACCCCCATTCCCCTCCAGTTACAGATCTGTTTGGAACAAAACTCGAGACACGAAATCAATGCAGCCAGTGGTGGAATTCATCTTATTGTGACAGAAATATTCCATTTTCCCTAGCTTATATTTTAAATTGCTTTCTGATATACCAGGTTATTATTTTTTTTAGCCTCCTTCGTTCCTTACATAATTAAATGCCACGCCATTCAGCTTTTACAATTACTTTTACCATTTTCAGAAGAACATTTCTCAACTTTCTACGAAGAATTTATTCCCCACAAGTATTAACTCCACTGACTATTTTCTTCTTCATTACATTAAAAACTCTTAGCCATCCCTGTAGTAATCTTCTCCCTAACACAGACTTTCCTGTAGGGTGGGTATTATTTGCCAATCCTCAGTTTCTTTTTCCAGTATTCCACAAAACCAGAAGTAGCACAGAAGAGGGGAAAGGGCAGTGCTTTTTAATGCCTCAGTGCCTTCAGCTTGCACGCAAAGAAGAAGGGCTAGGCACAATTATGGATACTTTTTTGTAACAAATCAGATTTTGCATTTAATATTTGCAAAAATAATAGCAATGCTCCCAAAAAGGTCTCCTAACTAAACTACAGCTGTGTCACCCATTTACCCTCCAGGTACAGACACGCAGCCTCTGAGTGCTAGCTTCTACAATTCCTCTTCAAAGGCAACCTCAGTTTTGGGGCAGGTGTGCTCCCAGCCCTGTAACTTCATGTTCAAGGTACTGCCCACACTAAATGGAGGTCCAGCTGCACAGTACTCTCTCCAGTTTGCCAACACGTAAGAAATAACACAGAAAACCTTAAAAAGGTGCTTTATTGATACAGAAGTGACAAATGAAACACATCTCATTCTGCAAGAAGCAAGTTCATCCTGCTTAATGCTTATGAGAGAAATATAAACAAACCCCCAGAGATTAGAGTAATGCCTCCTTTCCTGGGAAGGCTAAAGATAATTATTTGGTGAGAGGGGTTTATTTGTTTTGGTTGGTTTTCGGGTTTTAGTTTTTTGTGGGTTTTTGGTTTTTTTGTGTTTGGTTTTTTTTTGGGGGGGGGGGGCATTTTTTGTTTGGGTTTTTTTAATATTTTGTGAACAACTTCAAGGAGGGAGGGGGTTGAGAAGAAGAACAGAAGAGCAAGTAAGAAAAGGGTTAACAGCTAAAGCCTTATTTCTGACCAAACTGCCATCTTGTTTCTTGGCAAAACAGGAGGAAGGAGTTTCCAGTGTGTGCCTAACAAGCACCAAGGAAGAAATCTTCTCTATGGCAGGCACAGTACACCACTACAGCATCCTCTCTTGTGAATTTTAAGTAGGAAGTGTTTCTTTGAAGATGATGATAAATTTGCTTGTCATCTATCTCTCTGTCTTACCAACTGACCAAGAAATCTTTCAGGAATACGGAAATGTTGCCAAGCATCATGCCTCCAACTGAAAGCCATGTATGCCCGACTTTTTAATACCATTTTCAACTCTATCACAGATAGAGCTTGAATTATTGTCCGACAATTCAAGAGCCAACAGGCTCTGCCCACATTTCCCCATGATTCCACTGGCACTCTGGCAAAGAGTTTTGCATGAAGATGAAGGAACTAGGGGCTCTCCAAGAAGAGCCAGAGGATAACGTATCATTTCATGTCCCAGTTTTGTCTGAGGTCACAATGACCTGAATCTAGCATGAATTATGCACAATCGTCTTCCAAGCAAGTGGATCCACGCCAACTGAACCTCATAAGTTTTGGTTGCTAGGAGGTAGCAGTGGACACATTCTTAAGTCCTGTTTACTTGAGCCATTGAGGTTTCCTCTCTGGAATAACCTTCCACAGTCTGGATAAACCCACTGGTTTATCTCTCCTTGAGATATCAGACTACAGCTAAATTCTGTGATTTCCCATCTGCTGTCATTTGGAGAAGCCTCTATGAATTATCCCTCCAAATAGCCTGCAAAAGACCTCCAACACCTTCAGAGCGAGCTCATATCTTTAAACAAACCAGATAACACGATTAGCACAAATCCTGTTCAGAGAAGTCTTGCATTCAGACATGCTGTTGTTCAGATGGCCACATACCAAGTTCTGCATCTCAAACCCCACAAGCTGGCACAGCATGGCTGAGAACCTCACTACCACTTCACAGAGCTTGCCTTAAACTTTTCTGTTCTCAGTCCCTAAAAGACTTACCTCAATGGACATACAACATTTGTACATCAACATTTATTATCAATTGCTTTACATGGATATTAAGTTTCAGAGTGTGCTATCTGGAAATCTTGGCTTCTCCGGCTCATGCTTTTAAAGACTTTATAATTCTCCTATCAGTTTGTAGGAGATGCATTTCTGTCTTCTGATTTAGGAACACATAAACAGATTTTTCATGGTTATCTTAAGTAAGATTGGACTTGGACTATTTATTTATTCCATTGTTTACATGTACTGTGAGCCACCTGATGAGGAAATGGAGAAATAAAACCAACCTCCTCCTTTAGACCACATAATTTCTGACACTGTTTCTACTCAGATCAGCTCAAGTTTTGTTTGTTTTATGGAGAAAGAAAGTAAGCAAACACAGACTTCAGTTTTTCATCATTTACTGAACCTCTGGCATACCAGACTCATTTATCATCAGGCCTTAGACTCAAGCTGAAATGCTAATTACAGACACAAAGAAACGATAATGCTTTTCCAATAATTAGTAGGCAAGAAATTCTCAGAACAGTGTATCAGATTTATCACAGGATTCTGGAAAGAGGATGGTGATTCTGACACACTCGTGGTTTCCCTTTGGTTCACTTTTCATTTACAGCAGAATCAAACCTCTGGATATCTACTTGAGACATCTGACTGGTAAAGTAATTTGTAACTCTGAGCAGCATGGATGTTCCCCACTGAAGCACCCTTGGGAACTGCCCAAGAAACAGTTCCTCCAGCCTCCACTTTCTGCCCCTGGTGTACCAGCAGAAGTACAACCACAGGATGGAGAAGTAATGCCATGGACCTCAGGCATTTTTAGTTCTGACTGTGGACTTCATGACTGAAAAAATGCAACCAAAAATGCCATTTCCAGCAACCCCCATCACTGCAAACACCAGACAACATAACCAGGAGCTGTAGAACGGGATTGAGGATGGATGGTGAGTTGATTTTTAAAAAGCTAAAAGAAGACTTAAAAAAAACTTCAGCAGAGATGAAAGGTGAGAGACACTGAAGTGTGCTGATCAAATCAGAAGCAAAAGCAGCTTGGGCAACACCAGCCAGAACTCAGTGGGCAGTGCTTCAGCTTCTCTCAGAGTAAGCAGCTTTGGGATCTCCCCAAAGCTTCAACACAACCAGACACAAGGGAAGGCAGAGCAGGGGCACAAGTCTCCCGAGACTCCCTGCCACAGTGACACCCATTCCCACTCTGAAAGCAAGGTGGCACATGATGAGAGGGAAGGCTGCTGTACCACTGTGTGGCTGCAGGTCCTGAAGAGCTGCTGAGCCTTGTCCTTGTTTGCCTGTGCTCAGTTCCAATGGCACACCTGCACTCATGCTAAGGAAACACCATTATTCCTCTTGGCCAAACCTCATGGCCTTTAACTCAGGTGCAGCTTGCAAAACTTGCATAGCACCAGGGTGTTCCAAAAAGCCTTCCCTCAAGACTGCACCCAAAGGAGGAAAGCACCAACCTGCTTGAGTGTTAGGTAGGTGTTCAACAGCAGCTTCATCTGATAAAGATTTCAAGCAGAGACCTCCCAGGTAGGGTTACGAGACTATTAAAATATTTTCTCCTATGTATGAACAACTTTACATTTGTTCCTTTATCTTGCAATGAAGAATTCTTATTACTGTTCTTCATTTAAAAAACAATAAGAATGGATAACATGTAATGAAGGTACTGCACATACGATTTAAAGTTGCCTCTGAATACCTAATGCACAAAGATTTGTTTTCCTTCAGATGCCAAGAATCAGGCTAGAACAACAGTAATATGATTTTGGCTTGTACAAAACAATGTTTTATTTTTTTAATAGGCAATAGTCCTACAAAAAAGATTAAATCCAATTGTCCTTATGGGAGATTTGAAGACAAGCCTTCTGGAAAAGCAGTAACTGCACAAGACAAAAGATAATCAAGAGTACTATTATTGTCATGTTCTTAGCCTTTCTGGACTGCAAATTCAGCCTACAAGAAAAGTCTGTATCAGATGCTGTACCAGATTACAACAGCATGAAAATCTAAATCTTTGAAAAATTAAGAGTTTCAGTGAGTCTGATTTTTAATTTTTTTTTTAATTTTATTTTTTGAATATTGAGAACCCCAGTATAGATTTGATTTTCATTTTAGTTTTTTACATGGCATTGCCTTGGAGGAAGACCATTTCACAGAAAAATCTTAAGCCATTCTTTACCTCATCTTTCCCTGCATTAATGTCTCTGGTAATGTAGGACCCAGATCAGTTTATGTAGTCTCATGTTATCCTACTGGTATATTTTCCAGCAATGCCTAGCGATGTCAAATGCTGCATCTCTCTCCATTTTCTACATTAGTTTAGCCAGTGGCCTGATTTCCACTGGGATAGAGGTAATTTTCTTTCTGGTAGCTGGTGCAGTGCTGTGTTTTGGATTTAGGATGAGAGGGAATATCATCCCTCACATTTTAGTTGCTGTTAAGTAGTGCTCATTCTTAGTCAAGGACTTTTCAGTTTTTACATGCTTTGGCAGTGCAGAGGTGCACAAGAAGCTGGCAGGGAGCACAGCCAGGACAGCTGACCTGAACTGGCCAAAGGGATATTCCATCCCACAGGATCATCATGCCCGGTATACACACTGCAGGGAGGATCACTGCTCAGGGACTGCCTGGGCATGGGGAAGTAGGTGGGGAGCAGCTGTGTTGTGCAACACTTGTCCTTCTCTCTCTTTTTGTTATCTCCCTTTTCCTTACAGTTATTTTATTTTACTTTCTTTAATTATTAAACTGTTCTTATCTCATGGGTTTTACCTTTTCTGATTCTCCTCCCCAACCCACCAGAGTGTAGCTGTGCAGTATTTAGTTGCTGGCTGAGGTTAAGCCATGCCACCAAGTCTAAATTCAAGACTGACATTCCTCTGCACACTGAAAGTTTCAGTTGCAATCTCATTAAGTCCAGAGTTCTCTCTTGCAGAACCCTCCCTGACCAACTGCAATGCTCTGCTCCTTCTAGATCTCCTGCCCTTTTCCACAGGAGAGACAGCATAGTCATCTTCCTTCACAGAGAAATCCTGAATTATCAAACTTTTCTGACACTTTCTGAAGCCCTACAAGTGTGAGCCATCATTCCCCAGTGACACACAGGTAACATTTTCTTCTCAAAAACTATTGCAGTGGTCTGGTGGGTCTTAATTCCACAGCCATCTCCAGCCTCCTCTTTTTGGCCCTGATGTACCAGCAAATGCCACAACCCAGGAGTGCTCTCCTTCCCTACCAAGACATCAAGAGCTGATGATGAATGGAGAAACTCTTTCTGTGTTAGTGCAAGAAAAACATCTCTTTGGTACTCTGTGCACAGGCAATGCTGAGGCAGCTGGTCATGCCTCTCTACATTGATCAGCAAACCACAGTACAAGTACACAGCACAGTCCTGAGATGCATTTGATAAATGATTATGTCCTTATTTCCAATAGATACACCTGTTCTTGTCAGGAGAACCTGAATATGAGATTCGGATGATTTATTCACTAGTGTGAGCTATGAAGTCCTGAACTGAAAAATATTTCTTACGGTAAAATATACAGAACTAGTAATTTTCTCTGGACAACACAGGACTATTTAAGACATGAAATCCTTAGGTGGATAGGACTTAGACCTCTCTAATTTGAGATTTCTGCTGAGTCTGGTGAGAAAGAGAAGACTTGGGAAACCTCATAGACAGCCATCCTTTTCAAAGCACAAATAGTGAGTGCAGCCTGTACAACTTTTCCAGTGGTAACAGACATGCAGTTTTACTCTGCAGTCTGTGGTTGATGACTATTTTTACATCTTTATGGGGTTACACAGTCCATTCAACCTGAGACCAAAATGGCAGGGTAGCTCTGTGGACACGACTTTACTGGTCGGCTGTCCCACCTATAGACCCTTCAGACAAGCACAAGAAGGGTGTATTTTATATGCCCACAATAATAGAAGACTGAGCCACCGAGAAGTTTCTGATTTGTGGTACCCTGAACAATTTTGTATATTTTGAATCACCATCACCTACCTCTTCCAGATCTCACTTCCATTTCTCTGCTTCAACAGGCTCTTAACAGCAAGATGATGCTCAATAAAAATAGAATCTTTGGCAAGACTTTGGCAAGTAGGTTCATCTCCATTTCAGTTTTAGCCATATCCTCAATGGATAAATTGCCTCAGTTATTATCAGAAGGAAGTTGCTCTGGACTCAAAAATGCCACAATCTTCAGGGAGTTCCTGTCTTTTGTAAGGAGCTAAACTGAAAGACTTTAGCTAAGATGGGAAACCTAACATAATTCAGAATTTTGACTCCATCCCAATGCCTAAAGGACCACCACAGACAATCTGTTCTAGGCTCAGGGCTGTTGGTGTCTGCTTTGTTTCTAATAACCAAGGTGAACAAAGACCCTCATAACTCCCACTCCTAAATCTGGTGAAGCAGCAAGAAAAGAATTCTTGCCATCCCTACCAGGTGCTTTAAAAAAAAAAAAAAGAATCATCGTTCATGTGAATCAAGTAACTTGCCAAATGATTCATGGCTGTCATATCTGAACAAAAAATTACCCCATCAATATGCAGAACAAAAAAAAAAAAAAAATTACACTGCAGATGATTAGAGCAAAACGCATGAATATTATGGATTCTGAACCTTAATGGATGACAGACTTGCTGCATCTCCTTAACATTGGGAGAAAAAAAAAATCTCTTTGGTGGCATAGCACCAGCCTTTGCAAAAAGGGTAAAAATAACATGCAGCACAAGAGACAGGAATCCAACACATTAGGTAATCTGTGATGAGAACTCTATGAATAAAGCAGATAATACCAAACTAGTTAACTAAAAAAATCCCCAACAAAACAGCCATTTACAGATCAAAAGAATACCTGCCTATGTGTTTCAAATTAAAAACCAACTGGAATTACATGTATTTGCCATTTTAAAATAAGCATAGAACCAGATAGACAAGATGATCTGGATTTGCCCACCCTCTTAGACACACTGAGTTTTAACATTCACAGAGCACTGAAGCAAACACCCCACAGCTTTTATCTGGATTTGATGTTGCATTTGGCACAAAACTTTCATGTTCAGAAAGAGACTTGGCTTGACAGCAGATGGAGTATTCCATTAAAACATGAGTGGCAACATGTGCCCACCCTCCCAGTCAAAAGCAGAAAGCCACTTCTCATAATATCTACGTGTAGATCACAACATGCTCACCACCAAGCTTACCCACAAAATATTTTTCCTTACTCTTGTCCAAAACTGTTCTTCTTGATAAGTAAATTCTGTAACTAAAAAAATAAATAATAAAGAAAAAAAACCACAAAAAAAACCCCAAACAACAAACTAGAAACTCCCCAGCTTCAACAGTTCATTTATCCAGAAAAGTGTATGGAAACACTAACAGCAAGAAATTACTATTTCAAGTTAAGGGTAACTAGGAAGAAGAGAAGCTTAATTCACTTTATAAAAAAAGATATGTGGTAATATTAAAAAAAGAGAGAGAAAAAACAGAGGGTACATTAATTATAATGGCTCTGTGGTTCTCCTGGATTTCAATTAGAAACCACTTTATTTACAGCTTTTGGCTCAGCAGCAGGCAACCCAAGGAGAACATTTTTTATGGTGCAGTTTCTAATGCAAATAAAAGTAAAGGCAACCCTAGAGTGGTTTGCTAACTTATATAATGGGACAGGAAACAATTGGTACAAGTGAATAATGATCATGTCAAATGCATTCAGAAGGACCACAGGACTCAGATAATAAATTCTCTGACAAGTACATTTACCTCAAAGAACTATCTAACAAAGTTCTTTTCCCCCCCATAAATATATAAACACTTTCTCCCAAGATCCAATTTTAATAGTAATTTTAATCTACATTCCACAAAAATAGAAAGTTGAACCCATTCTCTCCACTCCCAAAACGAGAAGTGACCACTAGAGATAGAAATCTCTCTCTTTTTCTGCTCAGAAAGGTCGCATTTACTGACTTCAACCAGACTGAAGAACAGTTCTAAGAGGCAAAGCTGGGGTCTGCCCAGGCAGCCCCTTTTTGCGCTATTTGCAGCAGCAGCAGCACACAGGGAGGTGAAAGGAAGTGCAGGGAACCCCTGCGGTTTCTCCCACAAAATCCATATGTGGGAGAAACTAGTGCACACAAGCAGGCAACATGCAACTGAATTCTCCCCAAAAATGGCTGAAATGTCTCCCTGAAACCAGGGCAGGTTCACCAAGGACTGACCTCACGTGTTCAAGCCACCAACTCAGCTTTGTCACCATGATCCTTCTGGTGACAGGGTTGAGGTGCAGCCCCTCACAGATGGCACTACTCCCTCCTCAGATGCCTGGAGTGACACCACCCTCACCCTTCTACCCCTCAGTTCACAGCCAGAAACAACCAACTCCAGTAAAGAACAGCAGATCTGCTCACTCAGTCAAAGGGCTCACACAGCCTCAGACCACATTTCTCCCACAGTCTGCCCCTCACAGAGGACCTCATCCAAGCAGCCTTGTCCAACTTGTTATGCTTTTATTCAAAATGTAACATCATAGGGGAAAATTCCTACAGCCCTTTTTAATATACATTTTTTTAAATGGAAACAAAATAATTTTTGCCTGATTTAACAGCACTTTTCCAAATTGTGCCAGATAAAGAATTTTCCACCTTTTCAAATTCACAAGGTTGTGTCAAACACTTGTATGCTCTCTCAAATGCTACTCCCCTCCCTGGCTTGTTGGTTCACTTAGGAAAGAACCACCTACATTTTTGGCTACCATTTGACAAAACACTTTGAGGCAGTTTCTAATACCACAGAGAATGCCTGTCAGCAGCACAGGAGGGATCTACCTGTATACAAATGCTCACGTGCTAGTGAGCACTTCACTGAAAGCAGTAAGAGATACATGTTACTTTCTGCAACCCATCTGACTACAGACTTACAGTTTCAATCTGTATTTTGCTCTTAACAGAGAGAAGATTCTAGAGACAATCTTGTGTTGCTGTCATTAACAAAGGCCTGGCATTTGGAAGAGCTAGAAATGCAGATCTTCATTTCTGTGAGACGTAGCATTCATTCAAGACTGTAAAAAACACTTTGCACTGGGCACACTATTTAAACAGGTCTTCTGATTAATGCCTTCATTATCACTCTCCAAAGATGGCCTACCTGGTAACTGTGGGTACAGCTGTGCAACTGATAGCACCAACAGCATGGCTGGCTCATGTCTCCAGGTTTCCCCTACAGCCAGTATAAAAAAGGAGAAAACAAAAAAGAGAAAATACAAAAAGACGTTTCTAGAAGAGAATGTGACCAGAGCACCGAAATTCAGCTTCTGCTGAGCGGCCCGAAAGGAAAGACCCTTTGTCTCTACTGACAGCAAGGACAAGTCAGTTGTCTAAGGAAATTAGCTGGTCCAATCAGAAGTGTAAACTTCGGACAACTTAGAACATTCCATTACTGATACTTCTGTCTTTTGAAATAAACTGCAACAGCAGTAAGTTCAGGTAACTTTTTTACAGCTGACCATTATCTGTGTATTGGGGACATCATCTTGTTTATAGAGGGACTACAGCATGTCGTTAATGAAGACAAAGTTACAGGAAAGCAGGCTGTGATGAGGCAGATGCAAGCGGTACAAAACACAGAGGAGGGAAAACTCTCTGCCAGGCAAACATCAAAGATCCAGTACTTTCCCATTGTTATTCTAGAGATGAACCACAAGAGAGCCACCTCTGGAATTGTACTTAACGCACCAAACCCACCCACGCACCCAGATGAAAGCCTCCAAAGACACAGAGCTGCCCACCCAGAGCCCAGCACCTCAAGAAGCAGCTCCATCAGAAGGGCTGTGGAACGTACCAAAGCGCCGCGCGTGCGACCAGGCCACCGCCGCAGGAACGCCGCGGCACCCAGCCAGTGCCCTGGGTGCACCATGGACAAGCCACCAACCAGCCCGCCCTTCCCACTGGACAGGAAAAAAAATTATGAGGATCTCAGCAGCCCTTAAAGCTGCTGTCGTGTCTGGAAAAAACCTTCCTAACTCACAGTATCACTCCCGCAAAAAAGGGATTGAGCTTGTTCTTATATAAGTATGTATATTATTTAACACTCGAAAACAACAGTTCCATCACATCTATGCGGAACCAGACGTGGTGAAGAGCTGAGAGTGGAAAAAAAATAAAGTAATTTCTACTCTATTGAATTCATCCATTTTGTTTGTTTGTCTCAGGGCAAGTCAAGGGCCCTCAACACAGTGCAGAACAAGGACCACTGTCTGTTTTCTTTTTCTTCCTTTGTTGTCGCACAGGGTGACTGATGCAAGTAGGTGCAAGTATAATTCACACAGTATTTGCATCTATTAGCTGCTATCTCCTAGGACATTATCTTTTGGATCTGGGAAAAAGTGATTACAAAACACCTTAAAGGTGAGACAAACAAATGCACACCATGATATTGAGGCAAACAATTGTTTCTGCTTTTGCGGTCATCTGAACAAGTTTTGCTCTTCCTTAGATTAAACAAACACATGCCGCCAAGATGCAAGAGTTGCTTCTGAGGTAGATGTGAAAGAGAAGGCCTAGGTGACAAAAATAACTCTCAAATAGATGTTAGTATATTCACATTGCAAAGAACATAAAAGGAGGCAGGAAGCAGGGGAGGGAAGTGTCTCTCTCATATCATAGTTAAGTGACAGTACAAGTAGCAGTGACTTTTTTTCCCTGAACTGCTCACAGATATGGGACCATTGCATAATCTTCAATAATCTTGTAAATTCTATTCACATCTTTTCTGAACATTACAGAAATTCACAGAATTAAAAGCAAAAATCATGAATTTTTTTCCCCTGACTTATCACTCAAAAGAAACAGATGCAAAATAGAGCAAGTTTTCCTGTAAAAACAGCTTCGTCCTACTTTATGGACTAGTTATTCCTAACTCTAACCACCTCCCCTCACACAGCATATTATGTAGTGCTAAGAAGCTCCTCCAGTCATCAGCCATGTTTTTATTGCACAGTAGGTATAAACAAGCTGGTTTATTGCAAACAGAAATCCATACACATGCAGAGAAGCGTGTTAGAGCTGCCTCATGGAAGCAGGTATGCCTGTGTATCCCAAGCTTAAACTCATCTGGGTGAGCAGCACTAGGAAAGCACACCCAAAAGAAGGGAGAAGAGGCACAACTTGGTGTTGAACTGGAAGAAAGGGAGTGAAGGAAATGGATGCATAAGTTTTTGAAATTTTTCCCTGGTAAAATCTTGGAGAGAGAAGAATTTCAGATGACATTTCTGCAGATACAAGGATAAAAATCTCTAGAGATGCAATGTGAAAAGTTATTTAAAACATGAACAAATTTAATTTGATAGTCAGCCTTTCAGTCAACCTATTTTCTGCATTCCAGTGAGGGCAACAGGGGAAAAATATTTAAATCTTATAAAGCAGTATGGAGAAAAGCATTTTTCGTTTCAGAATGTATTATAGTTAAAACCACACAGAAAATATCCTTCAAGGTTACCAACCCTCAGTGGCATCTTAGATGGTTTGCATGACAAGCATGTATCCAATAAGCAAGTAATTCAGTGTCAACAATATAAAGACAAAAGCAAGTCAGATTCAATTTTACTTGAAGATGTGGCTTTCTAAAATACCGCAGAGAAAAGAAAGGCATTCCTGCAGTGAAGAGACAGTTGGGGCTTTGCATGGCATACTTCAAGAGCAGCAACATATAGCCTTTTGCTGTATCAAAAACCTTGAACCTTTTCCAAACTGTCCTTGTTCTCTGACTTTTTTTTTTCTACCTGATGTCTTTTCTACTTTTTCATTACATTTCTGATGGTTCTTCATAGTTACAACATCATCCTGGAGGACGTTTTAAAAATAAACCCAGAATTTGAGTCAGCATACTCCCTAGTCCACGTCCAGGCCCCTTTGCTATTTTTCATACTGCCCTATCCCAAGCAGTCTCTGCAGCAGATGCAACCTATGCTCTCCATTCCACTGCACCACTCAGTTTGTATTCCTGTAAATATCCAGCTCAAGAGAAATAATGATTTCCATTTGAATTTAACTTTCTCTGAAGTGCCTGGCGTGTCTTTCACAATCAGTTTTCTTTACCTGGTCAACAGTAATCTACTATAATCTATTGTGCAAGTTTCTGAACCTAACTTTAAGAAACCTGAGAGGCCATTAAATGCATCAATCACATAGATGTGTTCTCCTCAATCAAGTTATAGACAGGAACAAAATGCCTAGAAATGCTTCAGTTCACTGTTCTGCAGAATTTGGAAGAAACTTCCTTCCAATTTTGTAGAAAAGCACATTGCAACTTTTCCCACACAAGTAATTCGTAATTCAGATTTAACATGCACTAGAAAAATATTTTTGAACACCTAAGTAAGTACATGGTAAAAGCATGATACTTCCATGATTTCTGAAATGAAATTCAGTATTAGACAGTTTCCAGTGAGATCAGCTTACTGTGCCTCCTCCACAATCTTACCCCCTTTCCAGCACAGGCCTCCACAGCGGAGCTCACGGTGCTGTTTGGGTGTGCATCCCTGCACATCTGGGTAGCATCATTTCCAAAATGTCTCTGAGGAGGCGTAGTTACTTTTTCCTCAAGGGAAAGCCATGGAGTGGAAAGAATAAGCTCTTGCAGTATTAAGTTATTTAATACTTCAATGGTGTAACAAATTAAAAAAAAAAAACCAACACAAATATAAACTTAGACTTACACAAAGACCTTTCCTTGCAGTAGTTTTAAGGCAGAGCCAAAATTCATTTATGTCAGTGAAGCCCTGAAAGTGAAATCTACATAAGTGGGTCAGAAACTGTGTCTTGGGGAGAAGACACAGTTATTCTTGCTATTCCTTAACTCCTGAACTTCAGTGAAACTTTAGGAAATGTTTCCTTCAACAGATGTCAAATCATCCTCAAATATTGCTGTCTTACCCTAACCCAAACAGGACAGGCAAAAGGGAGCCAAACCCCCCCTCACAACCACATACGCTGGGAGATCAGTGATGTGAGCTACAAAGGCTCCCCACCACTTGCCTTTGTAGTATCAACTTGAAAAAGATAAACTGGCATTACTGGGTAAACTTACTTCTAGTCAAAAGCCTGGTAAACCCCACATGACAGGCAGGACAGAAACACACCTTTGCATGCCACAGCAAACCAGCACCAGTGTTAAACACCACGAGGATCAAGGTCTCTACCTTGACAGCAGAGTAACAGCACTCAGTGGGCTGGTGGAAAGATGGAAGAGGTGTGACATTTCTTGAGGGTTCCAATATTTTTATAAGACATTTAAAACACAGATAGATGTCTTGGCTTTGAGTGACATGTATGGAAAGGCAATCTTCTCCGAACAAGGCAGGGGAGGAAAAGCTGAGGGACTTGGTAGAACAATCAAGCAGCACTCTTCCTGCCCCAAAACCCAAAAACCCTCAACCACAGTTTTCCTTCAGGTAGAAAATAATAAAGCAGGACAATTTCAAACTATTTCAAGTGACAATGGGACAGAAAGAGTCCTCTGCATTCAAAACAAAATGAGCCTACGTAAAGATTTAGGATATAACAAAAAACAAGACGAATAAACACTGAAGCAAGAGTGTCCTGAAGGTGGGAGAGCTATAGACTTGGTGCACACAGCTCTAGTATTTCTGACAAAATACAATTTTACAAGCCTAGTTTCTCCAACAGATAAACACTTCCATACTTTTCCCTTTGTTGTTAATGAGTACTTTTGGCTTGTTAATGTAACTATGGATTCAAAGATGCTGGGAATTGCACTTGAAACAATATTTGAAAAAATCCTTTTATGCTACTAAGAAAATTGAGGTTTATTAGGGAGAGTATGCATGCAGATTTGAAAGCAGCAGAGAGACATAGAAAATGCATGAGAACAAAACAAACAGATTTCAAAAAGAAGGGTCAAGGGAGGGATGCCCTCAGCTCTATACCAGGATAGCAGTGTATAATATACTCTTGAATGAACTGAAAAACAGGAAGGCAACACCTTCTCTCCCCTCCCCACCAAAAATCTGAACGGCTAAAATCCCACAGATGACAAGATTTACAGTTTTTCAACACCAGAGAAGACTGGAAAGGATTCCAGATGAACCATGCAAGGCCAGAGCAAGGGACAAATTAAATCCACTGCAGATCAATAAAAAGCCAAGTGCATTTAAATGAAAAATGTGAAGCACTCAAAACTGATTGTTTGGTTTAACAGTTCTGGAGTAACTCAATATTTGAATCAAGTGTTCAGCAAATAAAGGAAACACACTGCTAGATATACAAGGATACAACTTAGAAATATTATTTTTTTTCTATTTTCAAGACGAAAGCATTAACATGATTATCTAAAGGATAAGATGAGCACGACTGTTGTGCCACAGCATAAATCAGAAGCGTGTTCTCCATCAGAGTGCTGTGTTCAGCTCTTATAATCTGATCTCTTCTTGAGATAGCAGATGTAGTAAAAGCCTCAGAAAATGGGGACAAGAATAATTTGGAACAAAGACAGATTTCTGTACAGAAAGGAAATGGAGAAGCTTGAAGAAACCACGCTAATGGGAGATGGATAAACTATTGAGGAGGTTAAAAAAAAAGAACTGTGGTAAAGACAACAGTGCTCCTATACGCTCTTGTCATGCTGAAGCAAAGGCATTTTTTAAACAGCAATACATTTAGAGCTGCTAAAAGGAAATGTGTGTTTGTTTAGTTGGTTTGGTTCTGTGGCAGTGCTCTGTTGATCTAATTTTATTTTGTTTATATTCAATATTCAATTTGCACAATATTTTGCCACATGCTACGACAAAGATCTCCAAAAGACTGAGAGAAAGACTAGAATTTTATGACAACTAGTAATCTACTTTACGTAGGGACAAGATCAGAAATACCAATCTGTCCTGTATATTTGTAGGAATTAAGATTTTTATGGTACAGAACCAAACGGACAGAAAAGACACAGAATTTCCCCTTTGGGCCTGGAACATAACTACCTACCTTAGAACAAAAGACACACCAGGAGTGTTGGAGGGCCCTTGCAAACAGCAGGCAAAGGACAAGCACACAGGTTGCAGAACTGGTCTATTAAGACACCTAATCCTCTGCAGAGTGGTATGTCCACACTGTAAGGCAGAGGAATCTAGGAGCAGGAGAACACATAAAGCTGTACCACAAAGCTTTCATCCCAGGAATGCCACATGCAGGGTATACGTGTGCTCTGTTCAGAAGTGGCTCTTGCAACATTTGGAACAAGAAACTGCACTCATTTCTCACCACAGAGAACTGACACACTGAAGAAGCTGCTGGGTTGCATCAGGGCAGTGCCATCACAGTGTTCTGGCACAAACTACGTCCTTCAGACACCATTCCTTGGCAGCATTCACAGAAGTGCTCGTGCACAAGGCACTTACAACAGGAGGAAGGTCTGTTTGTCCCTAGTACTACAGTGTACACTCCTCACCAACTTATTCCTGAGTGTACGAGCCCTGTGTTATGCATGACAGCATGAGATTTTTTTTTTATATCTAGAAACCACCCCAGAAGTAGGTTAGCCTGGCAGGCTTGCAGCACTTCATTTACATATGAGTCAATCCTTCTGCAATACAAACATTAGTGATGCATTCCCCACTGTCCTTCTATTTATATTCACTATTTCACCTGCAGGCATCCCGAGTTAATTAAACAAATCAATCCCATTGAGATAATTGTGTCTCAAGCAAATTAGCACAATTAGCCTTATAAAAAGAAAATCCAAGTACTACTATATTTCTTCATATAAATCATGTGCTTGTTCCTCTAGGTTTGTGGCTATCTAGGAATCTGCATTAAAATGAAAAGTATGACACACCAAACTGGCGGATGTGTGACTGTTACAGCCAACAGCAGCTCTGTTTGCATCATTCACATCTCTGAAATCCAAGGTGCCCATCAGAAATAAATGTTCTTAAAGAAGAAACAAGCAAGGAAAGATCCCACTGCAGTGGACATTTCACAGCATTGAGACAGCCTCTGCTCCAAAACAGTATATTACCTTGACATTTACAGCCAGGGCAAGATATACAGTGAGCTGGTTCACTGGATATACCAGGGCTTTGAGGCACTCTTAATTATTTCCTCTCTGGTCAGGTTTACAGAAACCCCTCTAGAACAAAGCTGAAGTTCTACAAATGACATCTTGGTACCTATACTTTTACAAAGACCTGTGCCTCCAGCCCTAAAGTGTAACAAAACTGTAACAAATGGCAGTTGAACAGACACCATCATTTTTGGCCACCTGCTGTGTTTTCAGGGCGTTTTTTTTTTCTCTGAGGCAACCTCAGAGCAATCCAGCACACCTCAGCCTCCCCAGTCACAGCCCATCCTCTATCCAAGACTTGATCACCTTGCATCAGTGTGGCCAAGGAAGAGGCTGATGTCCTTTACTACCATTCCTGGTGACAGAAGAGGCCACAACTTTTGGCTGAAAGCTGGAGATCTCTCCAAGACAGCGCAGGAACACTGAGCAGAACTACTCTGTCAGAGCCCACGAGGAAAAGCGATTAGGAGTGATGAGCAACCTACAACTAAAAATGGAAAACGTAAGAGGTTAGTGTGCAAAACCATGGCCTTGTGAGCTGAAACACCTGACCAAGGCCACTCTTTCAAGAGATGGTAAAATATCCACACAGTACACTGGCGATGCTCTGGACCAAGGCCTTGCAGTTGCTTGGGATGGTTTTGCTGCCTCTCTCCACGTGAGCCTGCAAGCAGCAAGGGTTGCTCGAATGCAGGAGACTCCATTTCCCAGCTGCTGAGCAGAGGCAGGTGAGGGTGTGTGTGAGCATGCAGGAGAGGCAGAAAGCAAGATGATAAGGAGCTCCCCAGTAATATCTGTGCTCTCCTGTCTCCCTGCAGATGAATCAGGGAGGGCAGAGCTGCTCCTCCCCTGTGCCTCCCGCTGGCTGCTAAGCAACTGCAGCAGCACACAGGGCCAGGCAGGCACCCAGCCTTAACTTCTCGTTTTGAGGGAATTCAGAAGACTTATACCAGTGCAAAACTGGTCACTGGTACTGAGTTCCTGAGAGTAGTTATGGGCCAGAGACAAGAAAGGGAAGAGAAGTGATGGGGGGATGAGTAGAGGACAACAGCCTCGCACCAATGGAGGGTATGCAGAAGATAATGTAATGGAGGACTGCCCATCTTTTGGAAATTGAAAATACATTACTCCTTAATTTTTTTTTAGCATCCCAAAACTAAGGCATTTTTCCCTCTTGGCACATTTCTCATCCATGTGGCATTGTAACCAACAAATCACACTGGCTCAGCTGATGTGGGTAAGATGGTCATTGAGCTATTCCATTTGCAGTCATGGTCACATTTGCATGTTGACCATGCACAGCCACCCTCCCACCTGGCCCAGGCATCAGCTGCACATCTGCCCTGCAGAGCTCCCAGCCTTGACCCCAGGCAGCTGCCCCTTCACTGAGATAGCTCAATCCAACTGTGCACTACAAAGAAAACCAGGTTACTGAAATGGGCTGCTGACAAACTGGCCTTTCTCTTGTGGAAAATTATTTTTCCAACTGGGATCGTTTCACTGGCTTGGTTCACCAGAGAGCTGCACAAGCCAGTTGGTCAGCACAGGCAATGCCAGCCCCTTCAGCCACCCCACGCACTGGTGATGAATCTCAAGTCTCCCAAGGTGGCAGCACAGAAAAGCAAGGGAAAATGTTATCCTCGAAGTCACGTATTGGGTCAAACAGGCATTCACCCCTCATATCTTGTTTTCATTTTCATTAGCCCCCCACAAAAAGTATTGGCATAACCAGAATAGTTCTTATTAATGAAAAAAAAAATTAAAAATGAATACTGATTTACAAAATATGTTCTCTTCAGGAAAGTTATAAGATGCAAACTTAATTTATGAGGTATGTCTCTCACTAACTTCATTTTACAGAACACAAAAATCAGACTGTTTACTTATAAAGGTACCTACTAAAGTGATCTTAACACCATATCAATTCACAAGGAACAGTACAAACTTCTACATATATATATCTATCCATATATTATTTAGGAGTCAGAATAGATACCATATAGCAGTAATACAAAGATACTTTATAACAGGACAGCCTGGGAAAAGGGATAGATGTCTTATCATAAAGTGTATTTAGAAAACTAGTTCCATGACACAGGATCCACAGACACAGATGTCCTGTCATAAAGAATTCATTATTTACAAATATACTACAGAACACTCCATTTGCAATGAAGTACCATAAATAATTCACACATAAGACATGTCAGAAGTGAAGGCAGTGGCATTTTCTCTGCCATCCTCAGGGAGCTTCCCATATTCAGTGAAACAGAACTCTGCTGCAACATCACAAATGCAATGAGAATGTTGGATTGTCATTAAAACACAAAACTTAATTCCCCACCAAAGGCTTCCCCACCAACATGATATAGGATATATTACATATATATAATATCCTGTATCTCCAGATAGACTTCTACACAAGCATTGCTACTGTGGGGACAAGAAGTGCAATTCCTTTGCTTTTAAATTGTGTGTATTTTACTTTCACCCCCGTGAATAATATGGAATTGCTATCTTGGGTGCACTGCCCAGGTGCTGCAGTTGCACAGCTCTACCCTTGGGTCCCCTGCTCCAACCCAAAGAGGCACATCCAGAGGCAGGCAACTCAACTAGCGTTGATCTCCCTCTCCTCGTGGAACACATGGCAATACATTGTAAGAAGTGTGCCAGAAGTCTGACAGAGAGATGGAAACCCCTCTCTATCTGAAACTAGATCAACACAGGTTTTATTTTAAATGGATGAATAGAGACCAGGAAAAGAAAAAGAATCCGTTGTTACTGATACGGAGTGAACCTGGAAATCCAACCTAATGATGGAAGCTCCCTAGCTTCCTAGTGCATTAGCTTTTCTTTTTCCATTACCTGAGCAAATTCCCCTATTTTCCATAAGATCAAACAAAACTTGAATAAAACCCTTGATTGTAAGTTCATTTTCCTCTCTATTCTGTTTGTCCTATTCTTTTCTCCAGTGGGATACCTGGACCCATGCAAAACTTGACTTATCTGACTCCTTTAATTTTCCTCAAAGAAACAAACCAAAAAAACCCCACACCCTCAACTATTAAATAAAAAACCCCAAAGCCCCTCAGGACCCCTGCAATCTAGCTACAGTAGCCACTTTCCACATGGATGGGTGGGCAGGACCTAAATCCTGTTTTCTCCCTTCTGAATCAGGAATCAAAACGCAGCAGATTTGCCAAAGAGAGAAAAGAAACAACAAACCAAGGAAACTTTACCAGCCTCCTAGAGATGATACTCAGGAGATTGGGCTGTTACAGTATTTCACAGCATCATGAATACTGTCTGACAAAACATGTTCTCTTCAGGAAAGCTAGAAGATGCTTTCATCATCAGGTGGTCTCTACCCACCTGCCACAGATGTGGAAAATAGAAGAGACCATTACAATCACCAGTCTGACCTTCCACCCCAGGTGTGCCACAGACCTACACACAGATATATGGCTTCCTGTAAACATACCCACAGCAATCCTCTCCCTTGCTAAAAACATGTAGTCTAACTCCCAGGCAACTGATTAGGAATCCGTCACGTCCAAAGGGAGCTGTTTTAGAGAATAATTTATTCTGTTTAATAATTTGTGTGTTACAAGTAGCCCAGATTCATCTGGTTTCAACTTTCAGCTATTCAATCTCATTACACCTCCTCCTACTAAACTGAAGAGTTTTGTACGGTTTTTTCCTCTATAGATATTTGCAAAATACAACTCGTCCACTTCACCTGAAGCAAGCATGCAAAGCTTTTTATTTAAAAAAGGTCTAGCAGCAAAACAGGTTTTCCAACTGTAATCAATCTCTCAGCTTTCTGCAGGCACGTAAGAATTGGACTCTATTCCAGTAATGATCCTGTGCCATCACACACTGGTAAAAAGCATTCTATGCTCCTAGAAGACATGCTTGGCCTTTGCATCCAAAAAACATATCCAGTCCTTCAGCAGTGCTGCAAGGCCTCTGTGTTTTGTTACTTCTTCCCATCACCCCAGCTCCCTTCCAATGTAAACTCCCTCCTGAATGTAGTGAGCCCAACCCTCTGCACAATGTACAGAGCTGGACTGGCCTGTGCTAACGTTCAGACTACTCCAATAAGCCCACACCAGAGGGAAATTAACTCCCTGTGTGACAGAGGGAGTCTTATTTACCATATCCCTGATTTTTGGTGGCATTTTCAAATTTGGAAAGAAATAGTTTTGTTCAGTATAATTACTAGTGACCTTGAAATGTAACTACCTCAGTTCTACCAACTAAAGGTTGCTACTTCTCCCTTCCCTTTCCAAGTAATCATATTGCCTCATCACCTGTTCATACTCACTACATTAATTCTCTATTTGCTGCATATATGTGGACATGCACAAATGTGATGGAAGTCCCAGCATAACATCTGTTCCTCTCTGCAGAAAAGCACTGAACAGCACTGGGTGCATATTTGATGTCCTCTCAAGCAACAGTACATAACAGTTCAGCATATTGTTGTGTGCTGGTCCATTTTGAGCATTGGATACAGCATTTTTAGATGTGACCTCCACTTCCCCCTACAGAAAAACTTAACAAGTTAAAACATATCCTGGTTAAGTCAGTGTAGGATTGCAGTTTGCTGTTTTGTTGTTTTGGTGTTTGGTTGGGTTTTTTTTCTTTATGTAGTATCTAATAAAGCATCAGCAACATTAACATTAGGGTTATTAGTTTACTTACTATTATGATGTTCCATTAGACAAGGGATAATATAATTGTAGGCTGGAAATTAACTATGGAAACATGTTGATATGGTTATATGAAGTCATGAAACTTTTTCAAATGCAGAAGCACTGCTTCCACAATGCAGTTTAAACAAGTTAACTTATTTCAACTGAATATGCATAATAAACTTTCGTTCTATGCTGTCATATCAGATACTCATTCTTCCAAAACAAAAATATGTTTTGGTTTTTTAAATACAATAAGGCATTTAATGACTATTAAAAAAGCCCCTGTGGTTGAACTTGAGTCAGAACATAGTGCTGCTTCTGCTTTCAACCCAAAAAGGAGAATTCCTATCATCATTATTAAATAGCAGTAATATTTATAGACAAAAGTAGCAATTCAATTGTACTACTTTTGCTTTTTTAGAGTAAGAGCACTTTGTCTTTTAGACAAATGGCACCAGCATTGCAGCGGTGTGCTGGAAAAGAAGAATGAAGGGGAGCAGGGGCAGAAGAATCTGAACCCATTGTCACAGCGGAGTCAGAGGTGGTGAGGTCAGCTGATGTTACAGCTTGTATGAGAGGATGCCCTTTAAAAGAAGGGTATAGATGCCAGACACAAGTGCTCAGTGCTGTTTTTCCCATATGGATTTATTCCCAGAACAGGAATATAATGTAGACCTAAAGGTATTCTCCCAGGCTAAACTTTAATAGGGCTTTCACTTTTTAACAAAGGTCAAAGAAATTTCAACACAGCTCCTCAGGTTAGTGTTGCCTAAGTAAAACCTGTGCAACCATTTGTTGAACCCTGCCCAACAGCAGAATTAATCACCAGAATTAATTACTAGCCACAAAGCCTTCCCTAGAATATTAGAACATATCTACCACAGCTCATTTAAAAATGAAATGTTTCATTTGCCATACCTAACAAATGATGGCCAGCTTGTCCATCAGGAGAGCACACCCTGACCATCATGCAGTTGTTCCTAAATAACCAAGCTGAGGACTCACTTCTCTGAATAAGTGGCTTTGGGGTTTTTTTAGTGTTTTAGCCTCCGTCACAAAGTTAAAGCTATTTCCTCATTTCTGAGGATTCTAGTATCCAAGCAAGGGAGAGGCAGAACTTTCACTTCTCACCTGCTCACAGAAAGGTCACACCTCACTGTTAACAACTTAACTGAAATACAGCAAGAAGCTCCAGCCATCTGAGACAATGGGAATCTTTCCCATTCTCTGTGAGCTGGTTTCAAGAAACCAAACCATTTTTGTAAGCCCGCATCAAGCCTGTGGCAGAGGAGAACTGGAGCATGGGCAAGACAGAGACACTCTGAAGCTGGGGAGAGGGCTGCAATGATGCCCCTCACTATGAAGAGCCCCTTCACCTCAGTGACAGCAAGCAGCATGGATAAGGGCATCACTATACTTCAGGGAGAAATTCTTTCCTGTGAGGGTGGTGAGGCACCGGAACAGGTTTCCCAGAGAAGCTGTGGATGTCTCATCCCTGGAACTGTTCAAGGCCAGGTTGGACGGAGCTCTGAGCAACCTGGTCTAGTGAGAGGTGTCCATGTTCATGGCAGGGGAGCTGGAACAAGATGATCCCTAAGGTCCAACCCAAAATGTTCTGCGATTTGATGAAAGCACAGTCATACTGTGGACATGCAGGTGAAAATGTTGCCAACTGTTATTCTGCAGGCAAGTTGCACATCGGCCTATTTTTCAGCTTTTGAAGTATTATCCAAACACCAAAGTAGGCTGAAACACTACTTCTTGCAACTTTATATTTCTGTTATAGGCTCCAGCCAGTCACTTGCCTTTTGTGGCTGCATGTATTTCCTATTTTAAAAAAAGGACTACAGCAGTTCCTGGTTTGCCACACCTGCAAACAGAGTTTGCGTAGCAGCTTCCTCTGCGCTGCGCTACTCCGCACTGGGGAACACCCTCTTCCCTCTCAACCTGCTCAGAAATACACTCAGCCACCTACAAAGCTAATTGACAGACACAAGGTAACAAAATGAAGGATTTCCAAGCCACATCCATGATGACAGCCTATAGGACTTTTTGCTCCAGACCTAGGTTTCAGCCCTCCCTTCTCCATCTGCACTTTCTATCTCTTTCAAAATAATGAGCAAACGTTTCTCCAGCTTCACAAATCTGGCACATTTCATTTTCCTTGTAATTTAAGAGACACTATTAATACCAAATAGTTTGTGTATAAGAACACTGTGCACTTTTGTAAAGCTTTATTCAAAGGATCCTGTGATCTTCCACGGAAAGCATTAATTTAGTACTTTCACAGTACTTCTGAGGCTTGTATTATAAATTGTCTCATACAGGTGGAAACTCTAAGGCTAAAGTGACTTGCTGTTGGGATAACTACCAGAGATCCTCATGTCCTGCCTACCCAAAATCTGTATTTCAGCATTTCTGGCCAACCCTTGCTCCAGCACTTCCTGCCCAGCATCCAACTTCAGATGTCATAGTCCCTTTCTTTCTCTACTGCCACACCTATGCAGGTGTCTGGCAGAGCTTCCCAGACATTCTCTTCCTCTAAAGATTTCCTGAAATTAAGTAATTAAGTGATTAAGGAAAAAGTTCATCACCTGCTAAGAAAACTATTTATACAAACCACATTCCCACCTAGAGCAATCTGTATGGTTGTGTTTCTATGTCCCAGCCACACTGCCTGAACATGAAAAGCTCATGCTGACCCCTTCCAAATGAAAAGAATACTCCAAGGACCTGGTTTTTAAAAACTATTTCCCTGGATTAGCAAGAGATTGCTAGTAAATATCACATAAATCTCAATTTGTTTTAAACAGGGGAAAAGTAACATAGAAGGCCTATCTCTCACCTTCAACTACTCTTCAGGTGCTATTCTACAATTAAAGAAAAGTGTATTTCTTTAATAAGTGGAAAACATACATGTCTTAAAGAGGACAAGCAATCAGAAAAAGAGCAACACTTTGGTATTAAATCAACAGCTAAAAACATAAGAAAATAATTTAAAATTTAATCAGTAGTGAAAAAACCAAAGCCATGCATGAAAAAAGGCAGCCTATGCAAATGTGAACTTGTCTTGCATGACAGACAGCGCAGGATCTCCAAACTGCACGTGACTCACTAGTGCCTGAAGAGTATTGCTTGCTTTGATTCTTGCACCAGGATCCATCAACATCTGGCCATACAGTCATCTTTCTTGCTTTAATAAAAGCACTTTAATAATGTAAGAGAATACCTTGTATTAACCACTATCACTTACAGTTTTGCTGAACAGTGGCCATTGCTACTTTCACTCAAATCTCATGTAATACCAGGTCTCACCAGAAACCAATGTCAGAACTTCAGATCATCCTACAGATGATCCTTAACTACTGACCCCGCTGAAGTCTACATTAAACAAGAGTTTTCACCTCCTTTTGTGTGTTAAGTAATCAGAACTACTAGTCATTTCAAGACTCACTCTTCAAGGGGGCTATTCAGAGCATGCTGTCTTATTCCTTTCATTCCCTCATACCATGTTTGAAAACTGAAGCAAGAACACACCCTCATCTGGCTCCGACCCTCAAACCAGAACTGAGCAACAACAGCTGCTCCCTGAGTCAGTGACACACAGAGCACACATTTAACAATTGCTAGAGAGATAATGCAGACATCCCTGGAGAGCCCTCCAACAATGTCTCTTGGTAGAAAGGCCAAGTTTTCTAGGCAGCATGGGCCACTCAAAAGATCATAAAAGGAAAAAGTTACACAGCAAGCTCCACAGGTATATCCCAAGCACGTTTTTCAATCAGTAAAAAAAAGCTTGTTGGATATCCTGGCATGGTATCAAAAAGCTCTACTTCCACTGAGCTTTGTTAGTGGGATTGATGGTGTAACTAATTCAATTTCAGAGAATACTTCTAATGAAGGCTTCATCATCTACTTCTCTTAAGGCTACTAAAGGGGATGATATTTTAAGCTGCAAGTCAGGAGAAGAAAGTAGAGAGAAAAAGGACAGAGATATTTTGTTCTTCCAAGTTGTCTGCTCAAGAAATCCAGAGGAAGCTGAAGTGGGACATAGTCAGGTCTACTCATTTCTCTGTCTTTTAACAGCACAGACTAGGGTAAGGGCCAGAGAGTGCATATTTTTTTGTAAAAGAAATAGCATGCCATCATTAGAATAACACCTAGCAAATGCACAGGATCAAAATGACAACATTAGTATATATTAGAGGTAAAATTCATCTGAGCTGTAACAGACAGACCAAACAGAGCATTCCCTGACCAGCAGAAGATGGCTTTGGTGGGAGGGTACCATCACTCAAATCCCCACAGCCTTCCCACATTGCCCTAAGGCAATCACTTGAGTCACTTCACAATGAGATGCCCAAAATGAGGCTGTGTATAACATCTCTATGGAAGTAAGTCTTGACCTTTTTAATCTCCATGAGGTGTGTTCAAATACTGCACTCACAGGCAACTGTTGAAATAAATCATGAAAGCAGTATACTGTTAAGGCTCACCATTTGAAAGCAAAAGGCCAATAAAGTACAAAAGCAACAAGCCTACTTTATTTCTGATAAAATGGAGGAGGAAAAACAGACCCAACCCTGCTGGCACACTTTGCAGTGCAAATTCCTTTTGACAATTTATGAACTTTTTTTTCCTCCTATTTAACAAAATTACTTCAGCAGTATAAAAGTTGGCAGCATAGCTATCTCAGAAGAAAGCTGCTCCATTCCTTATTGGTAAGCAGTGCACACGCACACACAAAACCCCACACCCACAGGAAATTGAGAGCTATTCATTTAGTTTTAGCCAAGTCTTTGTGAGACTGTACCTTTTGACTAGTAGCTGATGGTAAATGTGCAACTGTCTGGTACTTAATCTCATATAAAAACTAGACCAAAAAACCCTATCAATATTAAATTTAACCTTCAAAAAAGAACACAAGTGGTATGAATGCAATTGTCTGGAAAAATGCTACTTAGCAAAAACAAAACAACTACTCCCCCACATACATGCAATATTTAAAAGAAAGAATTCAAAGCTGTAATTATGTTCATACAAACCTAAACTGCAGAGTACAAGAAGTTCAATGATACAAAATCCTATGTTATTTGTAATGACACCATGTACTTCCTCTTGTAATTTTTTTTTGTTTGTTTTGTATTTTGGGGGCCTGATGGGATGCTGTCCATTGCCATTACCAGGGATCAGAAAGAAAATATGAAACCAATTCTTGGCATCTGTGCAGAACATGAAACTTAGAGCAATAGTAAGCAAAAAAAACCTAGTAAGTCTACTTTCTGGTAAAGTATACTTTTAGCTAGGTATAGTTTGTCAGAGCAGCAGCTGGTTTTAATACAGCCATAATACAAAATTACAAACTTCTAGGAATTTAAAAAAAAATAAATAAAGAACTCCAAGAGATACCCTTGGGGAACTGCATTTAGGAAGGCAGCAATCATGTAAAAAATGACTAGGGGTTACAGCAGACAGCATCTAGACACTAAATTTCCTGCACAAATCTGCAGCTAAGTGAGGAAGTGTAACCTCTGGATGGATAAGAGCATTATTTTGTATAAGGCAAGGCAGGGAGGGAGAGTGTTATCTAAAAAACAGTAACAACAAGGGCAACATGCATTTCTGGTCTATTCACTTAGGGAAAGAAAGTACCACAAGAACAGAGAAAGATTCAGAGAATACATCTTATATCAAGAGTTTAAACAGTCTGCATATTTGGCTTATCCAAGAGGATAATAGTTATCAGTGACCTAACAACAAAATGGCTAAATGTCTCTACCAAAATTTACTCAGAAGATAAAGAATACATTAGCCAAAGCTAGGCCCCCAAAAGATGCTTCTGGTCAGATGAAAAGGTTTTGAAGAATTCAGAATTAATCTTCTCTGCCTGACTGTACATAATTACAGTTGATTGATATGATGCGTAGTATGCTCAGAAACTCATTGACAGCAAGCTTGCTAAATGCAGTTTCCCCAAGAACCGCTTCCTATCTTATCCAGCTGACTAAAATCTTGTGCAATTCCTTTGGTATTTACATCTTTCCCACTGCAGCAGTGCAGATACAAATACATAAACACAGACCTCTGCATTCAGGTAACTCCAACAAGTATGGCTCTTGGAGCACAACTCTTAAGAAGCACCTGGTGCTCCCTACACACTTTTAGAATATCCAAATCAAAGTTCATTTGTCTTTGAAGTGCTCCAAGGCCTCAATTCAGGGTATTCAAGGCTTTTGCCAGCACTCCAGGACAGACAGCAATCTACTGTTCTGCTGCTTTACCTAATGCTAATTGGTGCTGGAGAGCTCAAATTTTTGTGTGGATAAACAAGGAATGTGAAGTGATTACCGAGTATGGAAACGGCAGGTTTGAGAAACAAAGTTTATGATATCCATCTATGTCTCTCTCCTGATAGCAACTCATATTTAACAAAAGCACTATGCATTATACCACATCCAGGTACTATATTTCATCTCTCCATGGGTAAAGAGAAACAAAAATGAGACAGGCCTACTGTCATTTATAGTCAGGAAAGGACATCTCTGTAAGGTAATACCAGAAGTTACGGACTCACTATAGAATCCCTGAGTGAGAGGTCATGATCTGCTCTAGAGGACAGGATGTCAGACACCAGAAGCTCATTTTGAGGACAGAAGCCTTTGAATGTACTCCAAAGGCTTGTTTTCTAAAACTAAAGCCCATTCCTTGGGGTTTATGAAGTCCACAAGTCACCAGAGCCCTGGCTACAGGAGGGCCACCAGAGAGTAACCAGAGTCTCACCCCGTGTGCTTGGCTGCCTGGGCTGCAGAGAGGCACCCAGCAGGATCACTGAGAGTTGCCTGCTCGTTACAGCCCCACCACCCCAATAGGTGGAACAGGGAGAGGTCTCAGCCCCTTCAACACATCCTCTCTTCCACCTGGAGCAGGAAGTTACCACCTACAGCTGGAGGTCACTCATGAACCTAGACAACACCTTTTTTGTGGCAGATTAGCAGCAAACTAGCTTTTGGTGTTCTCTGAGTTCTGTCTGGGTACCTTACCTAATTCTTCTCTTTAATTTAAATATCTAGTGGGGGGGTTAATTTCAATTTAATCTCATATGTGAATTTTGCAATTTTTCTCTCAGCCACTCCCCCAAATATTATTTTTAGACTTATTTATTTTACATATATTTTTTAAAAAGAGCAAGTTACTAGCATGTCTGAAGTTAACAGCCAAGTCTGAGCTTGGAAACTGCACAACCTTCACACAGAATGGGTTTCAGAGAAAAAGCAGAACATTTCTGTATCTCACTGCACCAAGTAGCAAACCCTTAACCTCACTGCTAGGAACCTCAACTAAAATTTTCCTTTTAACTCTATCTGGCACCCTGTCTTTAATTTAGGAAAGGTTTGATATGAAGAATGGACAGTCAAGAGGGAGATGCAGAGAGAAAGGAAAAGAGGAAGAGATTTAAAAGATTGGTAGTAATGGTTGGCATTTTGGTGCTGAGAGTCAATCAGATCCATTTCCTAAATTAACAGGAAAAAGGGAAAAAACAAAACAAAACAAAATAGTCTCTACAATCTGTCATGTTCTTGGAGCCAGGCTTAACAAAAGCAGAGAAGGTTCTCAATACCAAAGGTAAGAATACATGGCAGGACTTTGACATCTGAAGAACAATAATTAATCACTTCAACAGTCAGTATCATCCTCTTTTTACTGAAAGGGGAGCTGACTCAAAGACAACCAAGGGAGTTGCCCAAAACCACACCACCAGTCATTAGCAGAGCTGCAGTTGGAAGTTTCTGGCTGCCAGCACTATTTTCAATCACTGAAATTGGCAGCCAGTCAACCAGGAGCTGGTACCCTGTGTGCTCACCAGGGGCAGGGTCATCTGCCCCCCACTTCTTATCTCCCAGCTCCAGTCACACCACCAACACCAAGGAAGGATGAAAGGTTGGTGTGTCCAGCCAGGGTGGTGGGCTCAGGGATTAGCACCAGCACTGATGCTCACATCACTTCACAGTCCTGCTCCAGTGGGTGCCCACTCTGAAGGGGCAGCTGCAACCCCCAGGAGCTGCCCTGGCACCCACCCTGTGCCCATGCTCCCCTTGAAGCCCAAAGGAGGTCGGTGAGAAAAATAACCCTAGGGAGAAGTCTAAGCCTGTGGTTCTGGCCAGGTTTAGTAAGGCAAGCACCTCAGAGACTGCACACCTCAACCACTCCTCATCTCTGTGTTTTATGCACTCCAAGGGGAAGTTCAGTTCACTTCTCAAGCAGAAGCTAAATGGCTCTTTCCATCTCATCCCTATAGCTTTAATGTGCATTTTACAGTACTGATTTCAGTTTCTCTTAATTGCTTAGTCAAGAGTGTAAAGTTACTTATATCTTACAGAGCCAGCCAGCTCACAACAAGGATATTCCAAAGCCAAAGGTAGTCCTTTTTGTAAGGGTAGTTGGAAAAGTGTTAAATAGGTGAAGTTTCATTCTTAATTTTTACAGAAGCAACACAATTCCTGTAACAAGCAGTTTGGGAAATCCAGTGTGACAGAGATGTGGAGGGGGAAGTGAGTATCCTACATTTACACTAAAAGCAGAACCACAGAAATCTGATTTTTGTAGCACAGTTAGTCTTAATTCATATATAAAATTACATCTAGGTCTCTGTTACATTAGCTGGATATACCCCCCTCATTTCTATATTCTGCCTGATACCTGCCTATACCGAGTTCTCTAGACATTCCTTCCAACACTCGATCCTTTGAAGCTGACAGTTATCTACAAATTCAGGCACTGAAGTAATTTATTCTTTTAGAAGTGTTAAGCATTTAAAACTTGCAACATCAGATTGTGCAAATATTCAAATTTTCTGGAAGAAAAAGAAAAGGAAAAAGCATTTACCTTGATGTCTACATTTATGTATATATTCTCCCCCTACACACTCTTATCTAAAGGCTTTTCCTCATGCATGAGATTTCCCATTTTTCTCCTTGTGCTTTCCAGGTACTTTCCACATATTGTGACATAACAACTAAATAATACAAGAAAAGAAACTCAAATTACCTGTTACCATTTTATTCAAATTACCTTTCTTATCGTGAAAGTTTTCCTAAGATGGCTTCTGTAGAGACTAAAGTATTCACTGGCAATGTCAAAGGAAATTATTAAAATTCATCTAGAAGTGATGCAAGAGTTTTGTGTTGACCTGCACTAACACAAGAAAAAACCACAATGTACCAGTTTGGACAGAAGTAATTCCTGGACTTTGCCTCTATTTGGTCTCATCAAAATCAAGCGTTACTCCCGGTAAACAAGAGCAACACACCCAAAAGGAAAAAAAAACCCAAAACCCACACAAAGACTTCAACAAGTTACTGTGGTTCTGCATGTGTAAAACCGGGGGTTTCACTGCCAAGACTCGTTAGAAAAGAACAACCAGAAAATGTTTGCAAAACAGATTACTATTATGAAGGGCATTAATAGGTATTAATAATAGAATATACATCAACCTAGTGCTTTTTAGATAGTATTAATTGGCAACCTAATTTGGAACTGTTAAGACAAGAGACCTTGCAGACACCATTTGTCAGGTCTAAGCTAACAGTGGGTGAAAATACGCCTGATAACAGTTACTTCCCTGTCATTTCCTTTCAAAAATGACACAATGCCGTTTCAGCGATCAAAGTAATTTTTATCTTGTAAGTGTACCTCCAAAAATAGATTAGCCCTTATAGAATGATTTTATATTTATGATCTGAGCTATCGGGCAGGCCTCATGCTAAACTGGACTTGCGATTCACAAGGGCTCCTGTTTGCTCGGAAGGAAGCAAGATAAAGGCACAGGGAAATATGGGGGAAGGAAAAGAAAATACTGGGTGAAGGTCTGGCACCTATCAACATTGCTACAAGCTTGCCAAGTCTCATAATTTCATCACGAGGCTTCAGGAATATCAAAAGAGCTATTATTCATTATTTTTATTCTACCCCATCATGTAATCAGTAGAACAGATGCCAAAAGCCAGCCATTACAAGGAAGTCACCATGGCTAGCATTAAAACAAGATTATTTCTGGAGAGACTGGACCATCTTTAAACGGGATCTAAACCCCTTTAATTGCAATGGCAGCAAGAAATATGGGAGTGCTTCAGACTGACTCCTCCAGAAGAAGAAACCAAAGGGAGCAGGTCGGGAAATATCCATGAAAACTAAGCAGCCAAGGAAAAACATTGATAGGAGGCACAGTCAAGACCTGAGGACATGTTTAGGGCAGAAACCAGATGACTGTGTGAAGGGATGAAAACTTAAACATAAATGAGGAGAGGGAATGCAGAAAGGGAGCAGAAGGTCAAAAAATGAAATAAATCAAGTAACACTGATGACACCTTTAGTATTTAGGGATAGTTGAAAGAATGAGTGACACCTGCAGCCTTGAGAAGGAACATGACCAGGACAGTCACTTCTTGCAACACAGGAGGACCAGGAGTGGGACAGTAGCATTCCTCCAGCCCAGGCTGCTGGGGAAAGGATAAGCAAAGCCCTCTCAGAGAAAGAAGAGCAAGATACACCCATTCCTAGCTCAGAATTGAATTTTACACTGAGAAGGTATCACACAAAATGAGGACAGAATATTTCCTTCTAAAGGTGAAAGATGACAGCCAGTGGAAAGTGCTACTTCTTCATCACAGAATCTCATTTTAATGCCAGACCAGTTGCTGGGATCTACCTCACAATTTGCACATGCCTGGGGCTGGCAATAAAGCAGTGGCGAGAGGAGGCGTGAGGTGTCATGGCCTCAAGTTGCAGAACTTGCTAGAAACAGAGCCTCCTCAGTGGTTGTTTTATAAGACAGGGGGAGAAGTGAACATGTACTGGGAGAGACAGTACAACAGCAGTCAGCTGCTGTGCTACAAGAGCTACCCATGCCACACCACACAGATTTGTCAATATTTACTCCACAGAAGAGAGCAGTACATAGAAAACAGTGTCATATATGTACACTCCATAATACATATATAATATGTGAGAATAATGTCTTCAGGAAATACCAGCAGCTGAATGACTAAATTGTTGTCTCACCAAATTGTCTTGTCCCGATTGTTGATGCACACCAAAGTCCCCAGCAGGGCTTCAACACTGGACAAACAGACTTCTCAGTGAACTGAATCTGGACAAAGAGCTTGAACATGAGCACTTCTACCTGTCTCATTCTGGCTGTGCTTCTTTTTAGCAAGGGCACACACAAGCTGGCCGCAGTGGGCACTGCTCGGCCTCCAGCCACAGCAGTGCCGTTGGCAAGGTGCAACGGGGTGGTGCAGAGGGCTACCAGTGCATGCTGGCTGAAAATTCTAAGTCCTGAAAACAATTTTAATTACCCATTCTTGGAGTGTAGGACTGGTTGGAACACGTGCAAGCGAAGCAGTTTGTTTACATAACAAACTAGGTATGCATGCGAGGTGCTTTGTGTAACAGTGCTGCACACTGCAAGTTCTCTCACCTGGAGAGCTGTGTTTTACCAACCATACACATACAAGACCACCTTAATGTAGAGAGTAAGCCTACAGATAAAATATTCATAACATGATCCAACAGTGGCATGAAAGAGGGTGGTTTGAATGGACAAAATGTCTAACACTTGAAAAAAACAACCAACCGGGCAGCCACCAAGACTGATTCTTGCATACACCACACAGTGCCAAGAGTCATTCAACATTTTCAGTTCTTGCTTGAGCAGCCACCTTTCAAAGGCTAGCTCTACTTGGAAAATAAAACTTAAATAAAAAAAGAAGAAGAAGAACAACAACAACAACCCAAAAAACCTGACAAACCAAAAATACTCAAGAGCGAAATGTCTGAATCCAGTAAAAAGTCATTTAGTCCTGATCCAAATACAATGGCATCATGCATTCAGCTGTTTCCATTACATTTTCCAAGCAAGAGCCAAAAAGAACAATAGGGATTTTTGAGGCCTGTAAATGGTATAGAACTCAGGAAGAAGGGGGAGACAAAAATGAAACAAACAAGTGATAGAGCTGGATAGTGGCAGTGTGGATTGTACATTGAAAGACAGTGACAATCCCTAGGTAATACTACTTTTGTGTTTGGCTGTTTGTTGTTTCAATACGGTTCTCCCAATACCTAAGAGTTTTAGAGGCATCTACTCCTCTGTAACCGTGAAAACCTCTGAAGTAGAAACCAAAAGAAAAAAAGTATCCACCCAAACACTACCTTTTTAAAACACTATTAGAAGATAAATTTTAAAAGATCAGCAAACTTGCAGTTCCTTCAGCACATAACTGACAGCAAATATAAATTTCAAACTCAAATCTAGAGCATTTTTTCTCATATATACTCTATTCTAATAAAAAACCAGTCCAAATTTGAAAATACTGCAACAAGAAAAACAAGTTTTAAAGTGTAGAAGTTAAAACAGCTTGAAGATCTTTTGAACTTTTAAATATCTAGGGTGGGGATGTGGAGGGAAGCAGTATCTCAAAACTAAAGAAAAACTTCTCTACATCCTCTGTTACTTAAAAAAAAAAACAAAAGCTCTAAAATAATAGCATGACTATCTTGCTAACCCCTGTGCCTGCAAGGGCATTGCTTTTTGTCTTCTGGCCTTTGTACATCAGTTCACCAGGAGAAAGAACTGGTTAGAAGCTGTATTGAACAGAGATGGTCTCTGCTGAGAGGCTTAGAGGCAGATTTAACTTCAAAATAATTATCACAATTACTTGCAGGGTTCTGTCAGGAGAAAAAAAAATCCAACCCCAAAAACCAACTAGTGTGACAGTTCTGTGTAGGAACATGTTTATTTTACCCTCTCTCTCTTACCTTATCAGACACATCTCTTCGTCCTATTCAAAATACATCAAGTCATGAAATTCCATCTGCAACAAAAGGAAAACCCCATTAATACCTCCTGATAACCTTACAACAGAAGTCTAATAAGCAGTTCAAGAACAACAGAAAAAAAAGTTAAACTTCTTCTGCCATTCCAATATAATCTACACCCCAGGCAAGTCGCCCTCCCATTTGTGGCAATCTGGGAAGCGTGGATAATAAAGTTATTAAAGATGTTGTAACATGCCCCATAAGAAATGCACTCTTCCTCCTCTGGCAGAGCTAACAGAGGTGGCCAAAGGGTACAGGTTGTCCTGCAGAGTCATAAGTAAGTCTGCAGCATCCTCTCATTAAATTAAATGAGCATCAAATTACATAATGTGAACGGTTGTAAAATGAGACCAACGGTAATGGCTAGAAATAATCCCAGTGGTGTTATACATCGTGGAGACAATTTTCCATCAGACCATCAAACCTGGATAGGCAGCACTTTTTATCTCCAGGCCAAGAAACTGTCAGCGTGCAGCCTCTCTTAAAAAACAGTAAAGCGTGCAAGAAACGGATGGAACAAAACTCTCATGCTCAAGTTTAAATGATACCCACACCAAACAAGTACATTTAATTTCCTAACACCTTTACAGACCAACCTTTCACAGCAACCAAGGTGTTTTTATAATATAGGTAAACATGACACAGTCTGGCATACTTGGGACCAGAAGAAAGAACACCACACACCTAACCAACAAATTTGCAACCTTAAAATTGTCAATAAAATTTACAGTCTGGATAGACTCAGGCTTGAACAAACACTTTGCCACGGCCCTATTAAGAAGAGACGACATGACCTGCAATCCAGCCAGCCCATGAGTCACTAGGGCAGAGGAGAGACCTCCCATTTGGCAACCTGAAAAGCTCCGAGTCTGCCTAGAGTGAGAAGTGTGAACCAAGGACCTAAAAAAACCAACCAAAGCAGTCCCTTCACATTCTTTTAGCCTTTCCAGTGTCCTGGCCACAAGTTCCAGAAGCCTGTTAGTCCAGTGCCAGAGTGGAAAAGGTCAGAAATGCGCAGTGGTGAAATGGCACACAAGAGAATACTATTAAACAAACAAACACATAATGCTTAATTTTTCAATCCAGTTATCTGGGGGGAGACACAGCGGGAATTAAAGGATTTGAAGCAAGCAGTTTTCTTGTTTGCCTGCCTCTCCTGTAGTGATGCTACTGACGGTACCCCTGTGCTAAAGTAAAAGAACAGGTGCATCCTTACTTGGTTCTCTGTGCAGGAACCCACAGGTGCTCAGTGCCACAGAGAGGTGACATCCTTCACCATGCTGCACTGCCATTTCCCCACCAGCAAAATGGGGATGATGGTATGGGGGTCCCCAACCAGGGTCCAAATTGCCAGCTCTGAGGTGCTTCCTTTTTCCCTTAAGTGTACAGCAGGACACACTAAGTGCTAAAAAATAAACCTTTCATTCTGTAAATACCGTTTTCTCAGATTCTACTGATGATCATTAATTTTTTGGCATTATCAGAATAATATGACAACACAGTTACAGCACTATGGCATTTATTTTTTTTTAATTTATTCGGTTAGTTTTTTGATTTTTTCCTCTGGAAGAAGATATCTTCTGTCCACATTACAGAAAGATTTGAATAAAAGAGAGCCACTGACCAAGATCCCACTTCAGTATCCCTAACCTCCTATTCCCCTGCCAACCCAGTAAAATTCCTCAGAGCACAACCTCTTCCTGGCTATTTTCAGAGCAACTGTAGCAATCATACAAGAACAATGGGGAAGTTTGTTTTACTCAAAGAGTAAATGTTTTGCAGCTTCCAATGTAAATATTTTAATTAATGGATTTTTTTTTAACTCTCTACTGCCTTACTTGTGTTTGCATTCACACAGAGCCATCAAGACAGAAGCAGCACTCAACTGCTGTAACACAGAGGAGAAGAGAATACAACATAGAAAAATGGCATGCTGACATCGGAAAAAGCACCTTCATAGCCAAATCAAAATTCAGTGAGCATTTGCTGGAGGAGATCTGTTACAAGAATTTAAGAGAGGCAAGTCTGCTCTTGCTCTGTGTCCAGCCAAGGGCCTATATCAGTTCCCACTGAGACTGTGGGCCTATTTTCATAGGCAGCTTGTAGAAAAACACAACCCAATGTACTTCTGAAACAACATTATGTCCAGTGACCAGGCTACTTATCTTTTTGTGTTAAACATCAATATGGTGGCTCTTAACCACCCATCACTGGGCATCCACTTCACTGAAATGCTCAAATCTCCTCTTAATAATCCATAAACCAAGTGTTGCAGGATGGTAGGATGGGACTCAGATTCACTCTCTCTAGGCCAGTCTGTTTTGGTACTACAGAAAGTGGCTGGACTGAGATGCCAAGCCATCCTGCACAGGCTCCTCTGATGGTTTCTGGATCCAGAAGCACCCTAAGTATAGGCAGCTCTTTCTCTTTGAACAGTGCCTCCCTCCTAGGAAACTATCTTCCTCCTCTGCCCCCAGATACCGGGATAAAGTTTGGATGCAGTATCAGCAGATGGCTGGCATTCAAGATCTTTCTTAATTTTCTTTTTCAAATGAAGTAGGACACAGATGGTGACGTTCCTGCTTTCCCAAAGCCTGGAACATGAACATAGACCTGTCTGAGCTGGGAAGCTCAAGCCCATAGTACGTTTCTTGTGAGCTGCATGAATTACTGCACAGACCAGTTTAGCCTGAAGCCATCCCACACGTGGCAGTATTTCCCTTTCCCTGCTTTTATCTGAATGGGAGGTTTTGTTCTTCTCGTACTGACCTCACCACACTTGATGCCTGTTAGCAACATCCTTTCAGAAGTTCAAACAAGCTCTGCCACTGTAAGCAATACATATGCTACCCCAGGTAAAACCCTCACGGTAACTTTCAAAAAATTACCGCATTTGTACTCTTCCACCACCTCATGCAAAGTGCTGGTTGCCCACTCGTAAAGCTGCCCAGGTTCCAAAATTCTCACAACCACTGTCCACATTGGCAGCTCCATCACCTCCTGGCCAGTGGCAGTGGCCCTTGGCTCATCACATCCCGTGAGGCAGTAGCTAGCACTGGAAATGATGGGAAGAGGATGACTGCCCTCTCTCCCGCAGGAACTACTAACTGAAGAAGGAGCAAGACCTCCCAACTCCATGTCATGGAGAACAAACCTTGCTACATTAGTAAATGCTGACTATCAATCACTCCCCATTTAGGATGGGGATCCCCACTAGGATCTGGCTCTTACTTGAGAGAGATCCCTTAACTTGGCAGCAGCAGGAGATGCTGAGGACAATGAGGCCATTGCTGTTCCTGCACAGGCAGGCTGGAGTCATGCAGAAGGGTGTAGGAGCAAGCAGCTACATCACTCCTGGCGGTGTGCACTCACCATGGTACCTGACTCCTAGGTAGGGTAAATGGGTACCAAAGGACAGCAGCAGCTGAGAGTTCCCCTCGCAGCAGGATCATTCAGAAAGAGGTGTTTGCAAACCCTTCCTTGTCCCTCACAATGTCGCAAAGTGAAAGTAAAACTCCTCATGTTACATTTGAGTGTTACCAACCATTGCTAGTATGTATACTGTAGACATTTATACAGTATGAACTTCAGCTTCTACATCAGAAAAAACTTCCCTTAAAAAAAAACCCAAAATAAACAAACTCCTCCCATCATTTCTTTCTCCATATTCCCCATCAGATTTTTTGGCTATAGGTGCAACATTAAAACAGAGAGTAAAGATCGAAGAAGCAAGTATCTCTGCTTGGAACAGACTTTTCAAAGTGTGTCAAAAGCCACTTTTCATGGAAGACCCATGTGAGGAGGCAGACTTTGCATGAAGCCCTCAATGTGCACAGACTCTGGAAAAGGAGATCTCTGAGCAACCTAAGGCTTATGCCAGTCCTTCCATCTTCCTCTCCGACCCCTTCTAGGGAAACACTGCATTTGACTTCCTCATATGCCTATTTAATCAGTAGTGTGAAACTTGCACAACCTTACCGTTGTCTCTGTGGTCTTCCCATCAGGGCAATGAGTAGAAACATACCCCAAAGGAGCGGAACATTCATAAGTCTCCCATGCCCACGGGATGGAAAAGCGAGCGGGGAGAGAACAGATGAATGTTAATCTCTCCTCCTTGCCTCCAGCAGCAGTCTGTACTCTCCCACGCAGACAAGAGGGAGGCTGTACAATTTGTTGAGGCCAAACTGTCTGGAAAAATGCAGAGAGAGAAAACTTCTCTATCTCTTCTCGTACTGTAGGGAAAGTGAAAGTCAGTCACAGAGCTGCTGATAGAACATGAGACCACAGGGTCTTTAAGGGGCTGTTTTCATGCAAACCGCAGCGCTGGGCTGTGCAGGACTCTATCAGTTCAACATATTCACTGCCTAAAATATTCAGCTCACACACTGCTTGCACTCTGACTTCTTATGGGAAATACTTTCATTGGCAGATTAAGCTTTTTGTCTTATCATAAGAACACAAAAAGGACACACCACTCCATTATGGGTGTTAATTCACAAATGTAGGACTTCTCTCCAGCCCACATGACTCCGAACACCTACTTCCTAACCACAAGTAAGTAGCCAATAAGCACATGAAACACTGAGCTTGGAGCAGTTGCCACCACAGACACTTCTTTAACTGATCTGTGCCTCAAAGGTGCCTGTCAGCACACAGTGCTGTACATGTGCCAAATGAGAGTATGGGGCAGAAGCTCCAAGCAGGAAACAGAAGCTTGTCTTAGATTAGCACAGCTCACTCAAGTGTAGTGCTATGCTCAGATTTGGTTTTGATTTGCAAACCTTGCTGTCATTGGCTACGAGGATGTTCCAAGTTTTTGTTAAAAGAGGCAAAAAACAAAAGACAGAAAGCTGAAACAAACACACAAATGAAATTACCCTGGCAGGATTAGGTACCTTTAAAACCTATGCAAGTTGCACGCTTTTTAAACCCCATTTTACAGCTTGCTTTTCCATCTCCCCTTCCAGCTGAAGGGGTGCTCAGCCTCTTGGGTGAGCACCTCCCAGGTCTCCAGCAAAACATATTCAAAAAGCAGAGACAGAAAAAAGGAGAGCATCTCTGCTGCAGCAGTTTGAGACATCATCAGTCACCTCTGATCTTTATTGAGAATCCCTCTCTATCAACCCCAAATCCATACTACAGATTTGTTGCCTGTTGAGATAGCTTAGAAATAAGCCAAGCCCAAAACCAACTTGGAAATTTCAAGGAAATTTCAAATGGTACTCTGGTGAGCTGGTGGCATGTTTCCAGTTCTCACTGGTAATTCCAGAATTAAGAGTCCTGGAGTCACCATATTGCCTGAAGACAGTAGGTCCTACCCTCAAACACACGTGCCAGCATTGCAGATGTGGTTTTGATGACATTGATACCTGTCCAGCAGGAACCACTCCAGAGGAACCACTTGCTTACTCTAGCTCACAATACTCACAGCAGCAGAGACATACTGCAACCAGTATCTTGATCAAGGGCAAGGGGAAAGTTCTTTGGGTAATCTAGAGAAAGAATCTGAACCTTAAAGGAAAATTTCAATGAAAAATGAGGTGGGGGAGAACCCCCACTATTTAATGTTAGCATTTATTAATGTTTAGCCTTCAACTGTGGGTAAACAGAGAAGAATCTCTCTGCCTGTGCACATATTTAAGACTGTTTACACATAAAGTCCAAAAGGATGTCCTCATTTTATAAATAATTTGATCTGATGACTACATCAGAAAAAAGTGCAACTTAAGGCTACATACAGAGGCAAAACACTTGGCTACTAATGTCTAAAGGGGGAGCGTGGGGGCAAAGACTAAACATCAGAGTTAGCAAAACCCAGCAAATGGTTTATAGTTGAAGTTAAGTGCATAACATAGTGCACACTCAACACACACCAAACTGCGACTCTCCTACTGCGACTCTCCCTAAACTTTTGAAGCTGCGCTTACCAGTAAGTCATTTAAGCATTCAATATGAGAGTCTCCTCAATGTAAATACTTCCTCTGCTACTTCTACCTGACCATGTAAGCCATCCAGCAATGCCCAACTCCTCCCATGTGGCAGGCACACCACCTGAGAAAGCACACCTGTGGAGCCACAGTCAGGTAACACAGAGCATCAGGAAAAGCTGAGACTTCTTTCTCACAGAAATGGGGAGAAAAGGTCCTCAAAAGATTTGCTGTCTGAACTCAAAGCCTGTGGTTTTGTTTTCCTTTGTCACATGCTCCTCTCTGTGCACATAGATGGCTGTAGTTACGTGTGTGTGCAACTTGCTTAAGATCAATCTCTCTGCATGTCAGTGCAGCAGGGAAAACAATGCACACAAGAAACTCTATATTACCCTATGAAGAAATACTATTTCCGGGTAAAATTTCCTCTTCAGTTTAGTTGAATGCACAAACTGAGATTCCAGGTTTTTTTCCTCAACTGAGAACCTGTAAACAGCACTGTAAGAATACTGTCAGCAACCTCCGACGAGGATCAAAGTATTTGCTACCCCAAAATTTTCATACACTTCCTAAACTGAAAAAATCTTGTTGTTTTTTTTTTTTTTTAAAACAATGTTCTCTATTTACCGCTGCAAGCCATAATGCCAGGTCACACTCCACATAAATTGCCTCTTACTTTAAGCTCAAAGCATGCCTTTGTGCAATCAAAAGGCTTGCATGCAGAAGAAAGGAACAGAAGATTAAAAAAAAAGGCAGCACACAAGCAATTTTGGTGTAGCGAAATTTTCTGTAACTACTGATACTGTATATACAGTGTTTGATATTCACTATCAGTAAGGAATCTCAGACAATGAAATACAATCCTGTGTTTTTAAGAAAAACTACATTTCTGACCAAGAGGGGCAACGAGGACTGCAAGCATTTAACTTAAAATCAGCAACCACACGTGGTAAGAAAGGCCTGCCAGGATGTGATCCTTAATTATGACTTCATCCTGCACAGCTCCCTTGAAAAAGGATCAGCTGAAACATCTTGCCCAAAGCAGCTTCTACAGAGCACAGCCCAACCAAAGAGAAGACCAGGGTGCCAAAAATAACAATAAAAGAAGTTTTCCTCACAAGTAATGAGGTATCCCTTATAATTCAACCCTATAAAACTAGATTTGTCAAGTTCTAAATTAGGTTGCAGCAATATTTCATTGCACCATAAATCTTCCTTACACCCTAGTAAAGATGCCTAATGATTTAATATGCCATAATTTTATTTTTTTAATCTGGAACTCATCAAAAATTACCTGAAATAGGCATCTCTTTTACAGTCCAGATTCCACAGTGTAACTGGCTTGCATTTTTTGCATGGAAAATCGTTTGCAAAATGCATTTACATGTAGACTAGCAAAGGTTGTAATTATCTCTCTTGGGTTTCTTAGGTAGGTCAGTGAACATCCTACAAAGGCTTCTGTATTATCCCATGATATTCATTCAGCATCATTTTTTTTCAAAAGCAGTACAACCTCCATAAACAATTACACCAACAAGTAAAATTTTCACAAGAAAAAAGTGGGTTTCCAGAGTCAGAAACTTTCAGAACTTTTTTCTTTACTTTTTATTAAAGGTGTCACGGCCTTTTTTTGCTGAAACAGATTACTTCACAAGAATGCTGAATTCCAACTGCCTCATGTACTTCTATTTCAGTGGATAACATGCACCTCACATAATGACTTCAAATAAAAAGAAATAAAAGCGGAAGATATTTAAAGGGGGGGCGTGAGATACTGCCAGTACTTGTTATAAAAATTTCTAATTCCCATTCCCTCCCAACTAATCAGGTCTGTAATAAAAGAAACACTCTTTCAAAGCAGTTGCCATGTCTTGTAAATGCCACCACTGTAAAAGTTAAGAATATGACCACATCAAGTGCTACCAAAATTACACATTTTTCCTCATGAAATAGGTATGATGAAAACGGCTCTAGAACTTTAAGATTGCTCAAAGTTTGAAAAAACAGTGATGTCATTATTTTCCTGCTGCTTCTGAGAAGTTTACATCCCTGCTTCCTGCTGCCTCGCTTCACTTTTCTTAACCCAAGAAACACAGGACAGGCACCACAGCACTGCAGTGCTGGGATCACTGGAGGAAGTCAGGACAAGTCCATTTTACATCCCACCAAACCTCCCCTAACAGCAATTCAATACAAGTTGCACTTCCAGAAGCTAAAATAAAAGGTGAACTGACCTCTTATTTGCTATGTCTCTATGAGTACACAGTCTATCTTTTTTTTTCCCTTCACTCTGTTCAGTCAAGGGTCACAAGCAGTCTATGGAGAAGCTAATTCGTGGCCCTGATCCTGCAAAACCCCATGAGGAAAAGGCCCCAGAAAGCAACTAAATGGAGTCTGCGGCAATTAAGACGTGTTTCACTACTCTGCTTATCGCATGATTGCACTCCCTGGCGTGGAGTCTTGATACAGGGCTTAAGTCAAGATAGTGAATGTCACAACCATTTCACAGCTTTCTGTCAGATCATAGAGACAATTTGAAAGACAGAAGAAATCCAGAAAAAAAAAAGCTGGTTTGTTTTTTTTTAAAACTTCAAATGTTTTATGCTGGGGCAATGCATTAACAAAAATGTTATTTTAGGTAACTGACTGACTCATTTTTTGCTAAAATTAAAATTTATCAACCAATTCCTAAAGAGCCAGGCAATTTAAAAGCCGTTCTTTGCAAAAAAAGCTGAGTTCATACTATCCAAGGAACTTCCTAACCTTGATTTTTAGACTGACATACAGCCAACCCTGACATTTCTCTCTTGATTTCCACACTGAAACAGCAAGAACTTCCTTTTCCCCTTTACTTCATTTACCAAGCTGCTGGGTTTTTTGTGCCCCACATTTCCCTCAGAGGTGCTTAGGCTGGGGTGGCCCCTGGGGAGTAAAGGCTGGCTGTCTGGTGGGCTTCTCAGAGGCTGGGGCAGGGGGGAGGTTGTATTTTGCTTTTTCAAATGCTGGGAGTAAGACTGGTAATGGGAAACTGCTTAGTTAACCATTTCTCCCAGCATTCCCAGGAAACTGTCTGTCTGAAAAAGATATCTTTTAATTAAAAACAAAACAAAAAAGCCCCTATTTAACCAATATATCTAAGATTAATGCCCAGCAAGTTTTGCCACAGTCTTTAAGAACTGGGTTGGCTCTTCCAGCCAAGGAGGAAGTCAGGCCAGACCCTGAGAGCTGTTGGGCTGATACTGATCTGCAAAAACTCCATGAAGCCCAGCAAAATTATTCTGCATTTATTTATAGCTCCACCAATAAATGCAAAACCTGGTAAAAATGGTTTTCAGATATTGAAACTGTACAAGCAATAAAAATTTCCTTCTAGACAATTTCTGACATTTGAATTGCTCAAATAAAGAAAGGAGCCATCTCAATACCTGTTTTTCGAAATTTGCTTCCCCAGGCATCTCAGTTAATTTAGTGCATCTACATTTAAAGCTTATTTCTGTTATTCTACTCTGTGCTTTGTATTTTACAACATCTGTAGTTGTTTATATACATGAAATGCATATTAGAATTTGTTTATTTTTAAACAAGTGGCTATAGAAGTAATACAAATATCTGACCTTGCATTATCAACTCACCAATACTTCAAGCAAGGATTTTTATTCATTTAGCACTCTTCTTTAATACACATATCCCAAAGGAAAAACACACAAGAAAATACAGAATCTTCTCCTTAAGAGTAATATTTACTTACTAAGAAAAGTTATTCCCCTTAACTGGAACATTTTTCTAGCTGGGAAAACAATGCATAAAGAATTTACTAGATTCAAATGTTTGTACATCTATTAGTTAAAATGTTTCCCAAGGAAGTTTAACTAACAGTTATGTCTAACATGCATGGTCATTAAATACTGCTGTCCACAAAATACTACAAACAAAAGTATTTGTATAAACAACAGAAGAAAGACATATAACCTGTTTATCACACAGGTTGATTATCTCACCAGCCATATTCAGCTTTTATGGCTTTACAAGTGACAGTATAAATCTTTAACAATCACACCCTTGATTAGTCTTTGTACCTGACAGACTTCCAATGCACTTAGTCTTGATTCTGAAATCAAGGTACACCAATTTAATTATTCAAATCCTCAATACAGACTAATCCCCTTCCTGTCTTCCAATGACCAGAAGTACCCAACCAATTTCCAACACCTCTTCCCAGAAGTATGCTTTCTAGGTTTTCATACACAACAAAAGCTGGGACTTGACACAACTTTGATAACTGCATTTTCAAATTAAAAGCCAGGAAATTAGGCATGGTAGGGCAGCATCTCTGGGGGACAGTTTGGGTGGCCACCAGCAAGATGCATGTGGAAGGCTGTGTGAGAGGGCAAGATTGGTATCTACCACTTCCTCCCTTCTGCCATAAGCATTAGAAAAACTGCGAGAGTCCTCCCTCACTTACTGTGGGCTCAACCTGAAGCACAGGGGAGGGCCAGTGCAGGTATTCCCACACCGTCTTGAGAAAGAGTAAGATCAACAGACCTGGTGGGGAAAACTCCTTGAAGCCAAAGGGACGTGGTTTTGCCAGTTTGGTTAAATAGTGACTTAAGTGTCTCAAGAGAGCTGCTCTTACGACAATCAGACCTCAGACTTCTAAAAGATCACACCTGCAGGAGGACAATCCTTTCTACTTGCCAGCAGCTATACAATAGCTGTTTGACTCAGCAAGGTCGTCACAGCATCTTAAAACACACCACCTCCTCACTATGGCAAACCCACAAAAATGGCTTCACACTGCCCCCCTCCCCCATCCCAAATGGGGAAAGTAGGGCATCGCTGTGCCCCAAATTGCTCTAATAGGAAAATCTTCCTAGGTGGACTGGGGGCTTTCTTTACGAGCTGGCTGACACCCCAACCTCAGCACAAACACTACGACCCAGATGCCAGTGTATGACCAGACTCACCCCAGAAGCAGCTGGCTAAAAGCAGTGCTCTTCCCAAGGAAATTTTAGAAGCAGAAGCAATCCAATCCAACAGATTTAACCTGTTACATGAAGTGTGGGCCATCTGCTCACAGCCAGCTCAGCGTCCACCTTGCAGGCCCATTCTCCTCAAAGATAGCACTGACAACTGCCAACACTCCATCAAGATTTCTTAACTACAATCTGCAAAAGGTCAGTGTTGCAGGCAAGGAGACGAACATCCTGCTAGACTGAGGACATGTTCACCACTGTGAGGTAGTGGCCTGATGTTCAAAGCTGGATGACTGGCTGCTCTGCCTACAGGGACACAGCCAGGGAGTCAGAGCCACAACAGCTCTGTGAGCATGCCACAGTGAGGAGAAGACCCTCATTTCTCTTCATCATACTTCCTAAATGATCTGAGGCAGCCTCCACACCACTGCAGCACCCTGACCTCACAAATGCCTTCCAAAGGCTGCAGCTTAACACTTTGGGCCATGCTGCCTTCTCTCACTTGCCTCTTCCCATACTTCTCACTAGACCACCTTCCTTACACCACAGTGTTTGGCACAGGTCTGGGCATAGCAGCACTGCCCAGCACCAAGAGGTGAGGGAGCCAACATGCCTGAGCAAGCCCAGGGGGAGGAAGAGGAAAGAGGAGGCCCCCTCCCAGCAGAAGAACAGGGTTGGGGTACCAACCTTAGCTGGCAGCAAACACAGTATGGCCAAACCTAACTAACCCAACTGCAGTCCCAGTTTCAGTGGGCTGCTGGCTTCAGACTTCACAGGAAACTCCATTTTCCCTGAATGATGCTCTTCTGTTTCATCCTCATTAACATCACTTTCCTATTTTTTAAAAAAAGCAGAGATGCTATCACTTCTGCTCAGGGCTGTATAACACAACTAGACGCTTTCCTTTTCCATGCTGAGAAGCACCTTACAGAAAAGATTTTAGTTGTCTGTGCTTAGAAAAGCGAGCTTTAGTGATTTCTCTTTAGCATCTCCACCACACAGAAACTACACAGGTTAAAGCCCTTTCTCTGAAACTTCAGGTGTTAATTAACAGTGAAAGGGCAGTGTTAATAGCTTTGCTGTTTTTAAGCTTGCTGGGATCATTACTTTACTTCACACAGCAAGAAAAGAGGACAAAGGTTCAAAATCAACAGCAAGAAGTAAGCTAGAAGGTGGCTGTGGGTCAGTAAGAAAAGCAAAAATTGGTGAACAAAGCAGAACAATGAATGGGGTTATTGAGTTGTATGTACGGACATGACCGTGTGATAGGGTGCATGTGTTTACCACACACAAATGTTTGGTGAGTTAGAGTTTCTCATTTGCCTTCTGCCACGTTCATTTATGTAGCCTGCTCCCACGGCCCCTACCAAGAGCCATGCTCCCCAACAGCCCACACTGTCTCCTGGAGAAGGAGAAGCCTACTTTTGGCCCAAATAAGAGTTCACAATTTTTTTTTTTTCAGGGTATTTTTGGAAATAAATAAAGGGCATTTCCACTAGAAACAATTTTATCCCAGGACAGAAGATGGTGCAAAACAAAACTATACAGTGCCATTTGCATTTTAAACACAACAGTTTCGAGATCAATCTTCTTCAGCTATTAAAAAAAAACTTCAAAAACATGCTGAGTGGAGGCAAACCTTACACTTCAGATACACGGCTTCTGGTGTTTGAGAGGTTCAGCACAGACACTATCCCATAAACTTTCCAGCATCATAGTTGTGAGCACATGGACACATTTATTTCTTTGGATAGAAAACATAGAGTAGATGACCATCACATCACTGGTGAAAACTGCTATGTCATAAAATAACCCACAGCTGCTGGAATTTATAAGTTCCTGTAACCAAGTAGCACGTGCCAAGCCCAGCAATCCTGATGAATTACATTAGAAGCCTATAGACTTCTCAGAAATAATTAATTTGCTCAGAGTTGCATCTGCACAAAGACATACATACACTCATATTTCTGAAGGAAAATAAATTCTGACTTCTTACATTCACGTATTTCCCCTTGAGGATAAACCTGTAAGATTATTAACTACAATAAAGCTCTAAAATGGATGCTAAAATGGTGTTTGAGGGCAGCATCAGACACTCCAAAAACATATATAAGCTGAATTCTAGTGCACTATATAAAGGCAAGTTTCAACTAGAAAGCTTTACTGTGATTTGTGGTACTTTAAAAGCACTCTTGTAACAATTTTAATAGTTTAAAATACTGGAGTTTAATCCCAAAGAGATGTAGCTAGTGCTAAACTGCCATTTTAATGGAATTTTTGCACCCTCTCTCTATGCTCCACTTTATAAATAAACCTCTAGACTTTTTATTGATTTCTTTTAACATGATAGATTGAGCCTCTCTGGCGGAGAGGGCCAAAGAACTGCACACGAAAAATTACAGGTTCACAGTTTGTGAAAGGGACAACAACAACAACAACAAAAGCCCCAAGAGAAAACAATTAAAACACAATGCATATATGCCTGTATTCACTGCTTTCAGATCTGCCTTGTGCATGTGTGTATATGTATGTATCTGCCAAGACTTCCTCATTAATTTTACTGTGAGAAACAAGCAAAACAATGTCACGTACAGTTGTACGATGTGCTGTACGTCTCTTTCAGTTACAAAGCCTACACTTGACTTCTGTATGTCTGACTTGAGGCGCTCATGCCCTGCAGTGGTGTAGGACATGCCATCAGAATTACTTCAAACGTTTTGTAGTAGTCCAAGGTCGATGTTGTGCAGATGCAGCAGGAAAAACATCCAAGAAAGTTTTATGGTATTTTATGTAGCAAGAATTAGGGTAAATTAATACAGTTAGAGGGTCCTGTGCCAGACAGCTCACCAGGATATTGTCCTGCTGACCCAAATTCTGCAACCAGCTCTGCCCATGCGAGCACTGCCAAGTGCACTTGTGGTCAAACTGTGAGAGCACTCCTCCTCCTACAATCCAGCTCAGAAACATACTACAGAAACACACCATGGCAGAATAAAAACTTACTACCCCTGTGCATGGGTGCCCACCCACAGGAAGGAGAAACTGTTAGTTTTCTGACACAGAGACAGACCTACTTTAAGTCGTGTGATCCAATTCTCAGTTGCTAACATTATGCAAGGGATAAGCAGAACAGCTCATACCACAGGTTTCTTTCTTACATAGGAAGAACATGAAGGACAGCCAAACAAAAAGGAAGCAAAATACTGGCAGCAAATTAAAGTAGGTAAGTACAGTCAAAATTATTTAGCAGCCTTTTGTCTTTATCCTATTCAGTTTATCTCTTCTTACCACACTGTATTTTAAAAAAATCTGGATCTGTTCACTATATATGTGACTAGATTAAAAAGATTCCTTGAACACATGACTGTGCAATATGATTTAAATTCTTTGCAAGATCTCACAAACTCCTGTGTGCTTAATTTTAGAAACAAGGACAACAAAAAAAATCAAAAACCCAACAACGTCTGCCATTTCCATATGTGCTCTATATTTTACTAGTTCTTTACCAGAAATGAAGAAAAAAAAAAAAACCCAAACCAACAACCCCCCCACAAAAGAATGTTGGGGCATTATGTCTTTCCTGACACTTTGAAATACAAGATACTCCTGGCTTTTTGGTCACCTAGACATCTGTTACACCCAGTTCTAAGTTCCCCCCAACTGAAACACAGAAGGAGTGCTAGTTCAGAGAGCTGTTTGTGGAGATGTGAAAATTATGTGACAGTAGTATCATGGATGCTGGGGGATTCTGGTCATGCAATGCCCCAAAATGATTTTCAGCAGACACAGCTGCATCATTCCAAGTCCAGAGACTCCCCAGATCCTCCTCTTGGTGGTTGTTTCTCAGATGATGGAAGGAGATGCAACATCAGCAATTACTATCACAGCAATGATCCATGGGGATTCAATGCACAAAATCAATGTAACAGCAACCTGAACAGCTTGGGATGCTTGAGAAACACAGGGGAAAGGCAGGTTCAGAGTGGGAGTCTGCCAGACTAGAGATTTTGTGTCACATCTCCAACCAGCCCCATACCAACCAAGTCACCAAGCAGGGATGCAACACATGTCCAGGTCTGTTTCTGGGGGCTGGTACACACATCAGAAGGGACTTTGTGTTTTCCCTGATTTAGCCAAACCACATATAAAGTCCCAAAACTAGACCTCCCGACTGCTCTTGAGAATCACATCTCTACAAGTGGATGGTGGAGCTGAAAGACCAGCACTGCTACCAACCACGCTGCTGCTCTGCAAGGAACACGACCTTCAGAGGCCAATGCTTTCAACCTGGTCTTTTTGCTGGTGCTTAACTCACACAATTCTTTAATCCCATTAAGCATCTGATTTTTAAATACCGCTCCGCCTTGGCTCGCAGGCACCTGCTACTGACAATTATCAGAGAACATATGTAAGAAAAAGAAACAGCATATGGCTAGAGGAGTAACTGCAGCAAGGAAGCGCTCCTCGCAAGCTCTGAAAGAGACAAGTAATTGTGCCAGCGCCATGGCGTGTGCGAGCACTGACCGCTCAAACGCGTGGGGTTACACCAACACGTGCCCTCCCAGCACCTCCCTCAGCCCTTCCCCCTGCAGCCCCTCGCTCTTGACTAGGGCAGAAAAAGAGAGGTAAAAAAATATGTGTGAGTGGATATCGGTAACTTTTGCATCCAAAGCTGTTCCTGCAAGTCTTCCTGCTGGGGGTACCTGGAGGCCTCCCTGCCTTTCTCCCAGGGCTGCTGATTGAGACACACAACAAGAAGGGAAATCTCTCCATGTCCATTGAAGTGTCAGATGAGTTTTTTCGCTGTGGTTTTTTTTTTTCTTGTTGTTTGTTTTTTGGGTTTTTTTTAAAGTTACTGGGACAAGTCCCATCACCACAGCCTCAGCCCTCCCAAAATAGTAAAGATAAATTAAAATGCTCTCCATACAGGACATTAAGGCAGGAAATTTAGCAGGAGAGTTAGAGCAATGGCTGTCCTTTTGCTTTGTCTCTGCGCACATTGGTACCACCACCAGCTCGCTACCAAGTCTGCCGCACTCAAATGCACAAATTCAACATCACGTTTCTCCCTTTTCTTAATGTATTTATTTTTCCTCTGGGAAATTACTTACTTTAAAAATTGCTTTATGATTAAAAAACACAGCAATCAACTCTTCAAAATGTCAACTTTAATTTGATTTCTGTTTCCCTCCTCCCAGATCCTCAGGCTCTCACAGGAAACCCCCATGCCTCCATTTCACACTCTGCCACAGCTGTAGCCCTACATCAACTCCAGAAGGGCAGCTCCAAAACCTGGGGATTTCTGGTAGAGATGAGCAGCCCTACTGCCTGACAAGGAGCTCAGCTTTGCACATGGGACATTCAGCCACAACCTAAGAGCTTTAGTTCAAAACCTACTCAGTCTCACAAGGGCAGGTTTTGACCTGCAGGGCTATGGGGACATAAGCTACCCAGCAATGTGGCACAGCAAACTCCTGACCTGGTCACCAGAAGTGCCAAAAGGCACAGTGCCGTCCTTTGGTTGCTTCCGCTGCAGCAGGGATCCTGGGAACAACGCAGCATTAGGGGGCCACCCAGTCTGGCTGCAGGCACAGCAAGGAAACGAGCTACATTCCCACCAGTTTCAAAAGGCTTGACACCAGATCTTCATTTCTCCTCATGGCACATAATTCAGAACATTTATGATGAAGTTATCGATGTGCCACAGCCAGCAAAGGAAGACCCGCAGCACAGAGCTAATGCTCAGTTAATAACTCAACAAGGAGGAGAAAAAAAACCTCTGAATTTAGCATGGCTGATGTAAGCTGTGATGTCATTTCCACACAGAGGCTAGCGAAAAAAAAAAAAAAAGAAAAAAAAAAATTTTTTTTTTCAGATCCAAGATACAGAGATATGTAAATTGCTTGGCTTCCATTTCAAATAACCAGCGTGAGATAAACCCAAAACTTAATAACACTTTCAGCCTCTTCAGAGGACTCGAAGCCTTCGACAGGATCAGCTCGCTGGGAGAGCAGTGAGCCAAAGCACTTGTACAGGCACGCACCCTCAGCACTGTCCCACCCAGCAGTGCCAGCACAGCCTGGTTCTCACTCTTCAACAAGATGTTTGGTTTGGGTTTTTTATTTTGGAGGAAGTAATTTTAAATGAAGTGTATATATAAAAAAAATCTTGCTCTAACAGCGCTAAAGGATTTTTTGGTACGGTTATGGCTGAAATTAACTATTCTCTAAGGACAGATTAAACAAGCCAAGCAAAACAGGTCAGAAGATCAGAGAGAAAGGGCATCTTAGAATTATGAAAGATGCGCAGCTAAATTAACAAAACAAACCAAAACCCACCAAAACAAACAAACAAACAAATAAACAAATAAAACCCCCTTCAGCCAAACAGAAGAAACTGCTGAAAGAACATTGCAAAAATACAAAAAAACTTAAACTTACAAAATTTGGGTAACTCAGGAAATGCTGCAGAATAATTTTACCATTATTTAAAAAGAACAGGTTTTTTAAAATTAAATTGCCCATTTCACCCCCCCCCCCCAAAAAAATTAACTTCTTAATAGGAACTCTGCTGTTAAGGGATGTGCTTACCTATTATGCCAGTAAATAATTTAAGAACTTGAGAACATTTATAAGAAAATTCAACCTGGAGGGTAATTTTCCTGAAATTTCTGTTTGGCAAATGAAAATAGTGTTTTTAACAGATGAATATCCTTCCCTGTAATTGTTATTCTGTTGCCATCATGTAAATTGGTGTTTTACACAAACGCAGCTTGAAACCTACCTACTGGAAGAAAAACAACCCGAGCTAAAACCAACCTGCACAGAACAAGGTAGAACAGTACTAATAACATGTAAGCACAGGTTTCTAAACAGTAAAAAAAAGGTTGTTGCATAATTTATTCATTTTCCTACTAGTTTCACAGATGAAGATAGCAGCATGAGATAGCCAATTTTTTTTTTTTTTTTTTGCCTTTAGCTTAGTAATTTACAAGCCTTTGAGTTTCACTGCGTTTTGTTGTTGTTGTTCACTGGGAAAATACTGTGGAAATAACATTTACCTGCATTCTCAGTCTACAAAGCTTGCTAAGCACAGCTCCACAGAGGCACATCCCCACCAAGCAGCACAGAGATTTACCGTAAGTTGGTGACTAATCCTTACAGCGTACCCTGTACATCTATCACTGACTCAGCTTGAAAGTTTGTTCATTCACCCAAACACCACTTCTTCCATTCTCCTCTCTCTCTGATCGGCAGGCAGCTCTGAAATCTGCCTTTCCTCCATTCAAGGAGAGCTTCTGACTGCCTGAACAGGCAAAAAGGTGCAGGTACAACAACTTGCTGCTTTTGTAGAGGATTGCCCTAAGAAAACGCACGCTTGCCTAAACAACAGCATAAAAACAAACAGACCAAAAAATGAAAGCCCTACATTTTCTTTCAGCAAGAAACTTCTGTGTATGCAAGGAAGAAGCCCTGCAGGGAGGGACTCTCCAGGGGGCACAAGCTGACCCTGCTTCTGGAAAAACTTCCCGGTTCCCACATTTGGCAAATATGTAACATAATGTACAAAGCCTCCGAGAAATGTCCAGTTTAAGTTTTACTAGTAACAAAAACAGTAGCAGAACAATGCAGGTACATATTCCAGATAGCTGTAATGGCCACATATGACACTGCATTTGCTTAAGCCTAAAATAAAATGCCCCACTCTTTTGTGCTCTTTTTCCTTTTCTTGCAATTTACATAATTAGCAATATGGATTTTCCAGAAATAACCTGAAAGTAAAAGTTCTACCTGAAAAGAAAAAGAAAAGAAAAAGAAAAAGAAAAAAAAAAGCAGCTTGTTATGCTAAGGATAGCATGGGGCTCAAATGTAAGGATTTTCCTTTCAACTTCATCATCCCCTTTGTAATTATGATACTTCAACTAGAAGAATACAATTATTACAGAGTAAAATAATTACAACAAGGAGCTGCAGTCATATGCAGACTCAACCTTGCACCTTCTTTCAAAGAGTCACACAGGTAGATCAACCAACTATAGTAAGAGCAGGCCTTGCTACAGATAACTAAAAATTGAAAAAATCTGCTCCAATACTGAGCACACAATCTGACAGAAACCTTCCCACCAGCCAGCTTTATATAGTAATCCATGTGCCATTGCCATATAACGTCTGCACTGCAACCTTATTAGTTTTGGACCATGGCCTACTGGCTGAGAGGTGGCCTTTAAAACCAGATGAGTCCATGTTATTTTAATGAGCCCCTACTTTAACTAACGATCAAGCAGTTAGCCTAGGGATCGTATGCTGACAGACTTCCAGCATCAAAGTACAGCTCCTTTCATAAATTTGAGTAATTCTGTGGTATTAGTCTATCGTTTATGTATGTGCATGCAACGTCCAGATTAAAACTTCTGAAAGTTGGAAATCGTTGAAATAAAAGTCTGCTAAGACTTTATCATTCCCACTCATGTTAAGCAGCACCTTACTATGCAGGCAACCGCATTTGGCTTAACTTACATTCTTTTCATTAACCAAACAGTACTTAATCCAATGTCTTTTTTCTGTGTACCTCCCTTTTCAGGTGTATTATTTCTTTAAATCTAAAGCTGTTTTCAACTTCAAAGACTAACTTTTTACTACAAGCAATATAGGAACAGTAAAATTCATCCTCTGCAATGCATCTTTGGTTTTCAAGTATATAAACGGTGAAATCTTTTTTCATTTTACCTGCAAGGCATATTCTCTTATTCATGCTCTTTCATTATAATAGCAGCAACTTTAGAAAAGTATTAAAGTTCATTATAAACCATCTCTTTCCAAATTTCAGTCCTAAAAACCCCTTCTTTTCCTCACTTAAGAAAAATTCTACCTCTCATTTTCTAATTTTACCAAACTCATATAGACAGCAGCAATACTTTTTCATTGTGATTCATGCTGCTCATATACCAATTTACTGAACTCTGACATCATAAAATAAGCTTAGCTGACAAAAAAAAAATAGAGAATCACTGTTCACCATCACAACTGAAAAGCCTCTTCAAGTCCCAGAAACACAGCATCAATGAAAGAATGAGAGAGAATTTGCCTGCCCATACTTCTGCAAATATTTTGGCTTAGAGGAATTACCATCATCTTACATGGAGATATGACCCTACCATATTCAGCAGTAAATGTTTAACGTAGTTATGAGTATGAATCTCACTTCTCCAGACATAAACTGCCTGCTAATTTAGAAACCTCTCTCCACTCCCCCACTCAGTACCTGATGCTTTGCCATGCAGACTTATTGAAACACATGGCGATGGTTTGCAGGGCATTCCTGCAGATGGGGACAGAAAGGTCATTAGTGCTCCACCGCTTGTGCTCAGAGACACCTCCTAACAAAACAGACACTTGGCTCCTACAACCTGTCTTACCTCGGCGTGATCAGGAGGGTGAAAGCCCTTCCAGACAGAGGCAAGAATGCCATTTCTGACACTCAAATGCCTCCATGAAAAGACTGCATCTTGCCCCATTTGGCATGCTCCTGCTCGCAGTAAGTGTGTTGCCAGAGAGGCAGAACTTCAAACAGCTTTCCTCAACTCTTTCAAATAAAGTATCCTGGTTCAGCATCTCGCTGCTAAAGCACGTCAATCTCTGAGATGGTTTTCCGCCTCATTTTTGCCAGGAACTCATTAGAATATCACTGCAAGTACTTGTTTATTATCATTGCTCTGCTGAATTCACGTTTTTACAGTGATCAATAAAAACTAAATCAGCTCACTACACACTCAGCCCACACATGAAGAAAATTAATTTAACAAGATCAAAGTTGTCTACCTTCTACTGCTGTAAAATCACAACCAGCCCGATGGTTTTTGCCAGTTATCTTTGAAGAATGATTGGAAATGAATAAAAAATCATTCTGGAAGCATACACTGAAATTACAGATACAAAACAGAGATAGGAGGACACATGCAAGCAACCACATGGGAGACCTTTGCTTGAATTTGAACTGCATGGTAGGCCAAAGCATCAGTGCTATTGCAAAGTTGTATCATTCAGTGTGGCTGAACATTACCCATTTCTTTTGTTCCATGGAGGTACATAAGGGTTCCCCTGCAACACTGAATATAAGCTTTTGAAAGGTAACAAAAAAAAACCCAAATAATGCCAGTGAATTAATATCTGAACTGCTACCACAAATTTCCCTCCAAATATACAGGCAGCAGCAAAACTGCTGCGTTCAGCATTGAGCTTTATGTGGCATGTACTTGTTGTTCAGGTGACTACAGGCTCCAGCTCAGCTTTGGTAATGGCCACGGAGCTCAGGGTTATTTCAAGGCCCACTGTGGCCTAGGAGACACTGAAGATGCTTTCAGCTTCTCAAAAGAGTGCAACAAGCAGCCCTCTCCTTGCCAAGGGCAGCAAGGGGCCAACTCAAACACCACCACCTCTCTGCAAGGTAAGCCCAGCTTCCACGCTCAGGATAAAACAAAATATAAAAGCGGCAGACCAAAAAAGAAGCAACTGAGATGATGTTTACAAAACTTTAAGTCAATATCCTAAATATTTCAGGGCTTTGCCAGGCTACATTTTAGAGAAAAGAAAGTTCAGTTTAGCTGTGTAGGGTCTTCCAAGTATTCATACTTGTGAACCATGTTAAGTCTGGTCAGCATCCATTCTTTATTTAATACACTGCTACTGTTGCTAACAATGCTAATTTTAGCATCACACAAAGAGCAAATAGGTAGCAAATCTGCCTACAAAAAAACCACAACAGCATTATTTACTAGTCAGGGTTGTCTTTTTCTGGTACAAACAAGATCTTCCACTGGGACATCTTCTCCACCAGCAGAAAGAGACAGCAAGGTAGCAGCAGAATGAAGTAGTGGTGGTACAAGTCCAGGAGGCAGCACTGCCAGCTGCACTCCTGCTCCAACGCCCAACACTTGCCAAAGAAACCCCATTTACCTCCTCCTTCTTCATGAACCGCTGCACTGCCCTAAAGAGTAAATAACTTTTAAACTCTGATCAAAATGTGTATTAAAATCACCTCACCTTATGCCTCTGAACTTTCACAGATTTGCAATGCGGTATTTCCTAACCTGCAGTACTTAAAATTCGTACTCAGAATTGAAGTACGTGGGACCTCTTTTGAGGAAGAAATATTATTACATATGAACAACATACTTCATAACATATTTTCTGCTCCCCAATAAACTGTATTCAATTCTGCCTGGAGAACAGAGGGCTATTTCAAGTTATGTAAAGTTCTAGCAGCATTCATTTCATGAGGACCCACTTAAGATCATGCTCTTGCAAGAGTACCCATAAGCATCAGAGCCACAGGACAGCAGGGTTACCTTACTGACATTCCAGGATTGTAGTGGGTGTTCTGTTAAGAAAATGAAAGAAGTTACTATGTAGGTCAAGCGTGGAATTAAAAATAAAATAAAAAAGCCTAATGTAACTGTAATTGGCATAACCCTCCAAGTGTAAATAGAGATCCTTCCAGGAAAATGCACTTCTAGTTCTGATTTGGCATGTGAAACATGACAGTACTGTGAAAAACACTTTCCTGCTAGGACAACTGGACTTCAGACAGGACCCTCACTCACACAGAAGTGTTGCGAAACCCCCCAATGCTCTAATAATATTCACTAATCACCAGCAGAATTTTTGGTTTACTGGGGAGAATGTATTTAAAGTCATTTCTAAACACACCAGCATTAGCTATTTTTTAGTTTTAAATATAAAAAACTAGAGCACAGACTTCCTTCCTATCCACCCTCGTGCCCCCCCAAACACAGATACACTAAAAATATATAAATAAAGGAAATGAAACTTCCCCATCAATGAAAATTGGGGGGGGGGGGGGGCGGGGGGAGGGGAGAGAAGAAGAAGAGAGGAGGGAGAACAAAGACAAAAATTATTTTATTTTTTTAAAGATAGAGAAATTCAGCCATTCTCAAATTTTAAACTTGCTTCACAGGGTTTGGTACTTTTTTTGCACAGTCTGATGCTGAAATTATTTAGGATTTGACATTCACTTAAAAAGAAAGTACCTGATATAAATTCTGCACCTCAAATGGCCCTTGTCCTTTAAGAGTCCTGGTAAGCCTTGTTCTAGCCAGATGGCGTGAACAAAAACCTCACCATCAGAGATCTTTTAAAAAGGAGGTGCTGATAATTTAACATTTAACTTACACCTACCTGTTTTGCTGGGGCAATCCTTCCCCAGTCCGTATTTTTGCAGTCTTTACGCTCCAGGGTTAGCTGGAGTAAGTTTTAGTACCCAAGTCTGAGTTTTTCCCTTTACTGAATATGAGATTTTTGACAAGGTGGGGGGGTGGGGGGGATGAAGGAATCAAAAAAGACCATCTACAACAATCCTTCTTTGCTATAGTTGCAATGAACTTTAAACATGAAGAGAAAAAATGGCAAATGAAAACAAAACCTTGCAGCTCTGCAATTCAAGGACATATCACAATGCGGGCTCTATAAAAAAATCTTGCCATGAGCAGTTCATGAGGGGAGGAAGGGAAAAGATAGAAACCATTTTCTTGCTGAACTAAACAGACAGGAGAAGATTTGTGGCAAACCCAACGAATGGCTGCTTTAGACATTGGTGGGGTATGGAAACTTGACATTGTCACTGTGTGCCTGGGAAGTGGCAAGAGCCCACCTGAGCAGTGGATGGGAAGCCCAAGAAAAGCCATTCGTCTGAAATTCTAACAAAATTTAAACTGTAAATTGGAGAGTGACAAACTAAAAAAAAAAAAAAAAAAAAAAAAAAAAAAAAAAAAAAAAAAATCTGCCTCATATCAGGATTTTGGGTCTTTCCAGAGCAAATCACCAGTCAATTATGAAAACTTAGGTGGGCTGTTTGTGTGCGACACATTACCCTGTTACAGAGTAAGCTGAAACCACAAGACTCATTTCACTCAGAACCTCAAAATATACCTAACTACAGGACTACTCCAAAACCCTGCAACACTCCCACATTAATGCAAAGAGTTTAAACTTTAAAAAAAAAAAATCAAACACAATTACACAGTAATAGGGCATATATTTAAGAGCATGTCCTGGGTTCCCCACACCATTATCTTCTCAAGAAGAAAGTAACATAAATTACCTATTTTTCTTCAAGTTTTTGTGGCAGCAGGTTGTAACCTGAGCACATTTTCCAGTTTTTCTCCACACAAATCAATGCTTTGGTGTTTTTTTCTGCTGCTGTTTTGAGCAGGTTCAGAGGAGCCCATATCCCCACCATCATGGAGCGACACAGGCAAGCCAGAGAGAGAGGAAAGAAACTGCTATCAAAACCACTATTCCTTATGCTTGCAGAAATCAACATCCAACAAGAACCAGCGTCAATATGACTTGCTGGCCAACTGTGTCACCCACTTTGTCCTCCTGGCCAGCCAGTGAGGAGATGATGGTGCAAAAGCCCTTTCTTGGTATTTCAGATCTAACAGGAGATACTCCCACAAGCTCCATAAGTTAACTTGGTGCCTAAACACATGCTGTTCAAAAGTTATTTCAGTGAATCTCTTAAATCTCTTTGGTTTCAAGCAAAGAGTTGTTAAAGACAAAAAAAACCAACCCAATAAATTTGTTGCTACTTTCTTTGAACCAGGTTCAGACCTACTCTTTGAAGGAAGAGTTGCCTTTCTTAAAATATATTTGGATGTGCTATTTTTGTCTTTATCTTAGAAGGCCCGATTTCCCCTCACAGCCCTGCAACTGATTACAGTAATAGGTTTCTCAGAGATGGACAAGTTAAGAAGAGGTTCTATAACTTCACATACAGCAAAGCGTATGCAATTTGCTGCCTTCCTTTTTCTTTAGTTTTGACTGAAGCCCCCCATCCCCTCCCCACTTTACACACACAGTAACTTTACCCTTGCAAGCAGCGCCGTGGAAGTCAGTGCGACCACTTGTGCTCCTCACCTAACGTAAATAACCAAGGGTGTGGCAGCTACTCCAGGCAGAACTCAGTCCATACGTGCACAATAAGATGCTTTTGCCTACTTTTCTCAGGTGGAGGGCAGGCAAAAGGATCCGTTAATTTTAGGGACGGAAAGAATTGTAATTCTGATGATATTTTTTCATTGGAACTATGCAGCTCTCAAAAGAACGCAAGGGGAGGAAACAAATTGTTTCCACACCAACCATTATTTTGTGTCTGTCAAACGCTGCTTGCTTGTTTTAAAAAAAACCAAAAAACAAACACATATTTCTAAGGAAGCTGAAATGAAACTGCCTTATCTCACAGTTATTATGACACATAGTAAGGAGGCACAACGCAGGGCTCTTATTTTTTATACAGTCCCATTACAGTATTGGCAAAGGGAGAGAAGGGCCTTCTCAAACACTTGGCTGAGTAAGTTTTTAGATGACATATCCCCCACTAGAAAAAAACCAAACAAACAACAAAAACAAACAACAACAAAAAAGATGAAAATATTCACAGCAAAATATTAACTCACTGCTTTAGGAAACCTACAGTATTTCACAGAACTTCTCTTCTTATACTTTTCTCACACTCCCTGCCAGAGGCCATTATGAGCCCAGTTTAAAATAGCAAGCCTCACCGTATCACTTGAAGAATTAAAATGGCCAGAAGAAGAGAAGCAACAGAGTTTTGAGTTGAAAATCTAGGAATTCCTTTTTTCGATCTAGGCTAGTTGAGCACTACCCAAAAGCAAAACAAACCTAAAACAAGGACTTTATGGCCTTAAATGAATACTGGAGGATTCTCAATAGGCAGGTCATCATCAGTAACATATAGATTGAGAAAATGAAATGGCTTAGGCACGGAGACGTTTTCAGTCTATCGAAATACAACATGAGTCAATGTTAGGTAGAGAGGTTAGTCATGCTGTGGTTTATTTGTGCTCATGTTAGCCCATGATAACAAACACTGGAGGCAGGATGCCTGCCTAGCTACCTGTGGCCTCATCCCTCTTCCCTCTTCCCAGGGAGGGATGCCAACAGGCCAAAGGCAGGACATACATTGATATAGCAGCGTGATTAAGCTCCACTCTTATCATATCACCGAGAGGCCAGTTCTCCAGTCCGCACTCGGGCCAAGTTTCACAGTGAAGTGTGTTACTTGCATTTGAGTTTTTTTGGCTTTTCAACATACACGGGTTTGACCACCACATTACAGTACTGCTCAGGTCCTCATTGAGGTCTCCAACTTCAGAAACACAAGCTGCTAATCAATGGTAGAACAGGCTGTTCTAGAATGTTCATTTGCACCAAAACTTTTCAAGTAGGCTATACTTCAGCCTTTAATTTTTCCAAAGTTTATCAGAGTATCGTCTACAGAAGAAAGAAAAATACATACAACACATTTTCTTCATATGAAAAATCATTTATCTAAATTCTAGAAAAAAAGCCTTGATTTGCTTTATGCAAAGCTGCATAGTATGCATGCACAGAGCACTCATGGATCAGCCCCTCTGTTGTTACATGTGTGCCTGGACATCACTTAGGAAAAAGGTAAGATAGCAACCAGGGCATATTAAACACCGTCACTTCAGTGGGCAACAAAGCAAAAGGGGTTATTTCTAGATAGATGCACCTCATTAATGCAATGGCTCCATTCTGATCCAACTGAACATCCCAGACCATGAAGTAGATAAGCAATGACAGCAAGCAGCTGCATGTACCGCATGCAGGAACAACTCATGCACACACTGACACTGTAAGGATGGGTCACTCCACCATGACACTGTACGCTGAGTGAGGGCAGCAGACAAACCCCTGGTCCCCAGGGGAGCTCTGCAGGCCAGAGGCCCAAGCAGGATGGGTACAAGCAGCAGACTGGCCCTGCTGAGCAGCCAGGCCAACCTTGCCAGGTGAACTCTCCCTCTTCCCGTATCTACAGTAAAATTGTAGCTACCAAAGGCACAAAACTTCTCCCTCAGTGATTACCTGCTTAAAACATTAATCATGCAGTTAAGCACTTCACAATATCTTCCATAAATATTTAAGCTATAGGTAATCCTACGTATTTTGCTGCCATCATGTCAGTTTGTAAAAATGTATGAATCTCACCTGTAACTATCTGAATGATGACCAGCACTGATGCACAAGGACAGCAAGTGCAGGTCAGATTTTAGTGGACGAAGGCAATAACCTGGCTAGGTTTACATCCCGGTTAGTCAAACCTGGTTAGTTGACAGGCAGACGTGAAAACCACTCTGTAAAGTCAGCAGAAGGATGAATAGGCATTATCCATTTATTAACTGGTTAACTGCCGATTAATTTCACTTGCAAATCACCTCTCCGGTATTTAAACACCTGGCTAAGAGTTTTTGTTCCTTACCACTCCGTAATTTTGACGGGCCGAAAAACCGGAGCGCCCGCCAGCGCCCAGCCCGCCGCGCGCTCCTCTCCCGCGGGAATGGAGGGAGAAATTCCCATTCCTCCAAACCGAGCTCGCCCCACGCGGTGCCGCCCGGGAAGGGCTCCACAGCCGAGCCCCGGGACCGCTTCGCTCCCAACACTGCAACCGAGACGGCACCGAGCGCGCTGCGGGACGAAGGACGGGAGGAGCAGCGCCAGGGTAGCCCACTCGTGTCAGGGGCCGTGACGGCCAACGCGGCTCGGAGAACTTCCGCGGCGAGCCCCGCCGAGCCGCCCTTCCCCGCCTCTGCTCCCGGCACGGCACGGCGGCGCCGGGACTCGCAGCAGCGCCGCGCTGGGGGCGCCCCGCGCCGGCCCCGCCGCCCGCCCGGCCCGGGCAGGTACCGGGCAGCGCCCCCCGCCCGCCCGCGCCCGGACGGGCGGGAGGCGGCGAGAGCCGGCAGGGCCTCGGCGCTGCAGACCGAAAGTCAACTGCGAGCTGCAAACTTTTTTCTCTCTCCTCCCCCACCCCCCCTTCTTTTTTTTTTTTTTTTTTTTTTTTTTTTTTTTCTCTCCTCTCCTTCCAGCGCAGCCCCGGCTCGTGCAAAAACGAAACTTGCGAAGCGTTGCCCCTACCTGGCGCGAAGTCTGCAACAAGTGCAGGCGGGCGGGGGTGGGGGGTGGGGGGGGGGGGGGGGCGGGCGCGGGGCTCCTGGCGGTGTCGGTGAGGCGGGAGCAAATCGCGATATTAATTTATTACGGAGCTGCCCCCGGCTCGGTCCTACTTCACTTACAGTACGGCGCCCATCCTGTAAACAAATATCGCTCCGCCAGGAAACGCACTCCCCCGGCCCGGCCCGGCGCGGCCCCGCTGCCCGGCACCCACCCCGGCGGCGGCGGCACATGGAGCGAAGCGGGGCGGGGGCCCCGCGCCGGGGGAGGCTCCGGGCACCGGCACTTACCTCTGGCACGGCCTCCCCCGCCCGCCGCGCTGCCGAGTCCGTGATGCAAAAAGAAAGAAAGGGAAAAAAAAAAAAAAAAAACAGAAAAAAAAAAAACAGAAAAAAAAAAAAAAACCGATGTCAGCAAATCGCTGTCAAATAATTTCCTTGCAGCAGGGAGCCGGGAAAAGCAGAAGCAGGAGGGGGAGGAGGCTGCGGGAGGCGGCGGGATCCCTCCGCCGCGATGGGTCTGGCCCCGGGTAGCGAAGCAGGAAGTAAGGTGTCGGTGGCGCCGCGGCCGCCCGGCCCCGCGGCGGGGCGAGGGGCGCCCGCCGCCCCCGGGGGCCCGCCCGCCGCCGGCCGTGCGCCGCCGCCGCCGCCTCCCTCCCTCTCTCCCTCCCTCCCGCTCCGCCGCGCCGCGGTCTGGCCGGCAGCCCCTCCTCTCAGGGCGGTGAGCGCAGCGCAGGTGCCGGGGCCACTGGCGGCGACCTGTCAGCGGCTCCCGCCGGGTCGGCGGGGTGCGGGCGAGGGGCTGCCGCGGGATCCCGCCGCATGCCGCAGGGCGGTGGGGCCGGGCACCGCTCCCGCTCCCGCCCGGGCGGCGGCGCCGGGGTACGACACCGCGCCAGCCTCGGGGCCGAGGGGTCCCGCCGCCGAGGGGCTGGGATGGAGGGGGTGCTCCCCTGGAGCCGGAGGTGTCGTGCGGAGCGGGGCAGCCGTGTCGGGGCCGGGGGCTGCGGGCGCTCTCGCCCGGCCTCCCCCAGCCCCGGGGCGCCGGAGGGGGAAAGTGGCCGCGGTAAAGGCGCGCTCGCTCTCACCCGGGAGCTCTCCTGCCCTGAGCGGGGAAGCGCTGCTGCGCCTGCCGTGGCCGCCTCCGGCTCCTCCGCTACGGGTTAATTTAGAAGTTAATTCTCTAATACAGCGAGTAGTGTAGGAACTTGCTCCTGTGGTCACTGATCTTTGCCACTGGTAGTCGTAAATATTTTTTTTTTTAAGTCTTCAGAAACATTTTGGTGAAATACCTCATCGGCCCTTCTTCCCTTGGGCTCAGCATTTGCATTAGATTGCACCAAAATGTTCCCTCGCAGGGAAGGATTTTACATCTTAGGGACAGATATGTGATGCATACAGCTTATGCAGTGCTCTGTTTAAGCTCACGGACAATGACAGACTGTAAGAAACCATAGCTTGGAAGAGAGAAATTGAAATGGGGATGGTTATAGGCCTACTTCTGCCTTCAAAGAGGGAAAAAAAAAAAAAACCCAACAGACAAAACTCTCAAGGGTTATAAGTGGAACAGAAAAAGGTCTTTGGTGTTAGCATTTGTGATTCAGCCTTACATTATAATGGTTACCAGCAGCCTCATTTTCTTTTTATGGTCATCCTGGTTTCCTGGTTGCATGACACTTCCATCGGCCCACTGTTCTTAATAATTTAACCTTTTATGAGATTGTTTTGATTTACAGTGTAGATTAGAGCAAGAGTAAAAAAGTATGATATCACCCCTTGGCTATTAAATTTCTTTGAACTATAGGCAAACGTGAGAAAGGCTTGGTTTTTTTCCTAGCCAGCTACTAATTTCCTAATTTTATTTTTACTTAACTGAAGAATACCATTCAGATATTGTAAGTTCTCTGTGCTGAGCTATGCAAAATCTATGCTGAGTTTTGGATTCAATGGTTGGCTTGTTTGCTTGCTGGAGTCCTAAGTTATATAAACTATGATGAAAATAGAATTAAAACCACAACTCAACATGCGCTTTGCCTCTGTTTGTTTTTTGTGTCTAGTCTGAAACCCAGAATAGCCCATATTACTTGTGATTTCCAAAATGACCTCTGAAAATAAGCAATGGAATTTAACAGTCTTTCTAGATTTGTCTCAGCATCGCTACTTGTCCAATTAATCAATACAAGCAAATGTGTTGAATCAGCTAGGTGTTACTTGATTTACCTGAAAGGATTCATGCTATAACTCAAAATAGAAGCAAATGTCTAATTTCAATTTGAACAAAGAATCATTAGCTCAGTTTGTTAGAGCATGATGCTAGTAAGGCCAAGATTGTGTGTTTGCCTCCAGTATGGGCCATTCATTTAAGAGCTGGACTGATGATCCTTGTGGGTCCCTTCCAACCCAGAATATTCTGTGATTATCAATGCCTTCTGACATGCTATAAATTGGACCCGTCTTATTCTGCCATAACAAGTTTAGCTACATAAAATTCTTAACTCTGGACAAAATTTCCATAAAACTGTGTGGGCTGGCTATAGCCAGACTGCATTCTTTGTGTTTATCCTGCCTGTTATGAGTCGGTCTCCATCAAAAGCACAAAACCTTAACTTGTGTTCTCAGTTTTCATGATTTTTCTTCTAATCTTTTAAGGATTTGAGTATCAAGCTTCCCACTTTTGAATAAAAAAAATCGGACTGTGATTTACAGTATTCAACCTCAGAGTAATTCTACGGGCTTGTCATGATATTGTTCACCAAGGATTTGGCAGGGATACCTGGCGAGTTGGTGAGCTGGGAGCCCTCAAGCCGGGGTGAGGTCCTGGCTGGCCCAGCCGCCCGCTTGCTGCTGTCAGAAGAGGGAGACCTTGCCCTCTCTTCCCTGCCCGCCGAGCTGGTTCAGCTCGCCAAGCCAGAATGCTGTTCCCTCTCCGGGCTAAGTTCCTGCCATTTTGGTGAGCTCCCTGGGAGGTCAGCACAGGGGGAGCTGGGGGCCGTGGGGCGGGGAGGGCCGGGGGAGCCCTGCAGCAAGTGGGCAGCTGCCTCCGAAACCTCCCACCGCTTACAAACAGCACAAAAGCAGCAAATGTCTTACGGGAACTGCCATCACTCTGTCAGAGTCTTGTTAGCAATTAATGCATTTTAATTTTTTTTCTAAGCGGGGCTGTTTCAGAAATGAAAGCATTACAGAAGTTTAAAAGTGACAGAGGTCTCTGATCATCCTCCTGGTTCATTCCTTTCTGGCACAGAATTGCTGTGTCATTATTTTCCCAGATGCCTTAGTTTTTATTAGAAAGCTTTGCCTTGAATTTGTAGGCTTTCCAAGAAAGACAATGCTGAAGAACACATACTATGGCTGTGGTAGGAAGCAACATACCTTTGTTCAACAGCTGGAGTCATTAAAATAAAACCACTCCAGACACCTTAAAAAAAAAAAAAAAAAAAAAAAAATCATATTTATGTAAGTATCTTACCGGTCAAAGTCGCAGCAGCCAAAATATGGATGTTCATCCAGTTTCTTGGTTTTAGATGCCTGTTCCCAGATTGAATTTTGAATTGTGGATGTTATCCTTAAAAAAAAAAAAAAATCAGACCATAATTATCTGAGTTCATTGAACAAGACTAATGACAGACTTAGATTTGTTTCAAGGGGGAGCTTTTGAGCCATAAAGTGTATTGATGGATTTAGGTTTAAAAGCAAGCTCTGTTTCAGAACCTGACATTCAACTTAATGTGGACTTTATACTTGTAATTGAGATTATGGCCTTATTTTCCAGAAAAAGTAAAAGCCATTACGGAAATTTCAAGAGATGACAAATCTGCCCTTTGATACCTGTTGTTTTGGTGTAATTACTGATCTACCCCGTGGTTAAATGCTTGACCTTGATTTTTCTTTTCAATTTGGGTTTTACAGCATTAAGTTGCCAGTTCTTTCCCTTCTAAATCACTTTAGTATCATGTGAATCTCTTGGATTTAGTCATTTGTCTCTTTGCTTTTAGATCTGTAAGACACACTGGAGTCCTACAGGAGTCACACTGGTAGAATAGTTTTAAAAAGCCAACGTGTGTTTTCTGTGATCACATTCCCTGTGCATCAAAAGGGAAGTAGCCACAGCTTCCCACAACCTGAACACAACAAAAAATTACATCATTGTTGGCAATGGGCTTGCTCAGAGAACAACAAATGCAAAATTCCAGGTTGTCCCTGTGCTCAAGAAACAGTATCTCTGCTTTGTTTCAAGGTAATGTTAACATCCCTGCTCTGGCCTTGGTGCTCTTGCCTTCATGTGTGCTGGGGTGTGGTGTTTCTCCCTCGTAGGTTCTGTCACCAGGAAGCTCAGGACATGGAGAGCTTCCAGGATAAAACAGCTTGCCCTCTTCAGTGTCACTTCTGACTGCATCCATTGCAAGTTAAAAAAAAAAAAAAAAAAAAAAAAAAAAAAGAGGCCAAGGGTTGAAATGGAGCTGAATAATTTTTAGCAGAAATGCATTAGGACCCCAGCTACTGCAAGCTACCACGTACTTCCCTTTATCCACTTCCACCACCCGGGGGAGGAGCAGGCCTGTGTCAGAAGAGCAACATCCCAGCCCTGCTGGTCCAAGTTGCCTCTTGTCCACTGAAGTGACTGCTCTGATTCCAGCTATGAGGTGAAGTCATGGATTTCACTGGCAGTGTAATATGATCTCAGGCCATGCTGCTGCCATTTGCAAACTAATCCTGGAAGTAAGACTTCTTAATTTATTTTTTTTTTTCAGCCACATTGCTTTGCTGATTGCAGAGCATAAGGAATGGTGCAGGAAATGTACCAAGGAGGGGAGAGGATGAAAGCATACTGATTTCATTCAGACTGCTGGTGCAAGCCCTGCTCACAGGGCCCCTCACTACAAGAAAAAAATTGAGGTGCTGGAGCATGTCCAGAGAAGGGCAACAGAGCTGATGAAGGGTCTGAAGCACAAGTCTTTATGAGTGACTGAGGGAACTGGGGTTGTTTAGCCTGCAAAAGAGGAGTCTCAAGGAAGACCTCACTGCTGTCCACAACTACTGAAAAGGAGGCTGTAGCAGGGTAGGGGTTGGTCTCTTCACTCAATCAACAAGCAATGGAACTAGAGGAAATAGCCACAAGTTGCACCAAGGCAGGTATAGAATGGGTATTAGGAAAAATTTCTTTATGGAAAGTGTAGTCAAGCACTGGAACAGGTTGGCCAGGGAAGGGGTGGAGTTACCATCCTGGAGGGATTTAAAAGATGTGCAAGATGTGTTGCTAAGGGAGAGTGGTGGATTTGGTAGTACTAGGTTAATGGTTGGACTCAATGATCCTAAGGGTCTTTTACAACCTGAATGATGCTATGAATCTTTCCATGAAGGCTAAAACAAAAGTTAATTGTGATGGCTAGAGTCCTGCTATCCCTTATGCTAGTCACTGACTCCAGCTACATGGGTTTGCCTCCTGTTTGCACCCAACACTGACACTGCTTCCTTGATGAGCCAGATCACCTCCCAGTGCTGCAGAAATTCCCTGTCATTTTTCCCATAGATAGCTTCACTGAGTCAGCCAGACAAGTAACAGAAAAGGAGACAGGACTGTGTGCTCAAAAATGGGATTTGCAGCCACACCACTTTAAATCACCTCTAATTGTCTCAAAGCCACAGCTGCTATCTCATCTGACAGATAAGATGCTCTCTAAGAAGGTCAGTCCAGGTAGTGGACAAAAACAAAAGGAAAACTGACCCTGCACAGCTGTTTGCACTTTAGTCAGCTCTGGAAATCCACAAGCACTAGTTTTCTCTCAACTTCAACCTCAGGAACGTTTTAGCAAAGCTTAGAGCTGCCCATCTCTAAGTCAGTCACTGAGCCACTGAGCTGCTCCTTCAGCACAACCTGCTGTAGCTGCTGAGGCCCTGGGACTCTGGACCGGTGCTGGTGGAGCCAGGTGCTGCTGGACGAGGGATCCTCCTGGCAGGTCCTGGTGGGACATGGCTTTGGCCTTTCTGCTTCTCCTGCAGTTGGGCATATGGGAGATACAGTGTCACTTCACAGGGATGCCCTGAAGCAAATTAAACAATGTAAAGTATTTAGGAATATTTTTGGTAAAGAAATTACAGATAGGGAAGTGAGAAATAGTGATGACTTAAAGACTTTTTTTTTTTTTCAGTAACATTATTAGTGTTTTGCAACTGTATGTGAGCCCTGGAGAGGAAAAGGAGCTCTTTTCTTTAAAAGACATTCTTGCTTCATTTGGTTTGTGCCAGTTCCCATTCCTCTTGGAAGAGTTGCTTATACTATCATGCTGTCAGGAATAATCTGTGGGCATGTATGTGTGCACACAAGAGACACAGTGACATGGGCCATCTTGCAGGATCTTGTCCTAGTGAGCAATGCTCCAGTTTGTGTGGCTTTTTCACATGCCAGAAAAGAGGAAATGTTTTCTTTTGATACAATACACTGACATATATATTTGTAAATTTACAAATTTGCTTAATATATACATGTTATATAAATTATATGACATGCATTTCTAAATTATGAATGCATAAACATATAAAACTGATGTATCTTTATAAAACTAACATGAGTGAAAATATTTTCTTTAATAATTTCCAGATTTTATGTTGATGGTTTGAGCTATTCTGCACTTTAAAACCATTGACTATGGATTTGACTTGGGAATATAATCAGGGGCCAGTAATACTGCCTCCATTTTACAGATGGTTAAAGTAGTGAACAGAGGTGGTCCAGTGTCATCCAGGATGCAGCTGCAGAGGTGAAGTATGAAAAAAATTCTCCTAGGTCTTTGCACCTTTTTATGTCTTGAAGACTGACCAGTATTGTTCAAGTAAATCTTCTGCCCAATTTGAAATGTTTGGAACTTTGGGTGTCACGCAAGAGGCTTTATCCCACTGGCTTTGTATGTGCTCCCAGTGGTACCAGCTGAAAACTGCTCTATGAGGAAGCACACCTTACTCTAAATCTGCTGCTGTTGTACTGTTGGAAAGAAATACATAGTCCTGTTTGCAGACAAAGATTCAATTCAATTACACTATTTAATGAAAACTGCCTTTATAGAGGCACCATCAATTTGAAATCCAGTGAAATGATAGATTTAAGGTACTGTCTCCTACTACTTTTGTTGAATGCCCCCACCAGTCTTTCTGAATTGTTTTATCTTGGCTTTAAAAATCTGTTATGTGGTAAAATTGATACGTAAAAAAGAGGCTGTAGGATGGCTTGCTACAGAGAGCTGTATTAATGTGTTTGTTGAAGAAGAGAAATCCTACTTTTGAGTACAGAAGGAAAAATGAAGCTGATTACAATCAAAAGTTTTCTAAAGAAAAAAGGTTATAGAAAAGATGTATGATGAGAGTAGAAGGAAGCCTGGCATATTAACTTTAAGTTACAGTTAATCTAAATAACTTTCTGTAACAGAAGGATAATGTCTAAATACAGATATGATTAAGTCACTGTGGTTCTCTATTGCAACATACAATGTCTCTAAGTCCACACTGGCAACTAAGATCAAGATTAAAGTTTTGTTCCTTTTTCAGAACTTTGTCTGTTGGAAGTGAATGCAATACTGGCAATAGCACACTGCATATTGTGTGGAAGAGCACAGATAGCCACCTCTGATGATGATCCCTGTCATCCCATCATCCCATCACCCTACTTTCAGCCATTTCTGTCTTCTATTTCATATTCCTCAGCACAGAAGCAAATTATTTTGCTGATTTAATTCAAAATTGAATGTACCCTGTGTAGGTTTTGTTGAAGGAGTTTAAAACAGCCATCCACATCTTCTGCTCTGAACTTTCCCATTCAGAACTGTAACCTGAATTTTTATACAAGTATTTTATAATCATATATACCAGTTACTTCAAGGTCTCACTGTGTCTTACTTATTTGTCTCTTATATATGTTACAGTGGGCAGATATGCATTTAAACTGTAGGGATACAGCTGTCAAGATTTAAAAATGCTATTAACTCACATGGATATCATACTGTATATGCAACATATATACAGTATATTCTGTTTATAGTGATGTAGGGCACTTTACATCATCAGACAGATGTAAGCTGTATTATTTCACAATTTTACTGTGATGGGAATGCACTTACAGTAGAAGACGAGCTCCTTTACATTTCTGTGTCACTGTTTTCATTTGGTGGCCCCAAAACACTTGAGGAGGTGAGAGCTGCACTGAAAAACAGAAAGCAGAAAATGCGGTGAAGTTACTGTGTAGCTGCAGTGAGACAGGGAACTGCAAGGAACCCCTATAAAGCAGGTTAACAAAATTAGTAGTAGAGGAAAACCAATTTACTCTATAGCTGAGAAAGTTTTGCCAGCAGCAGCAGCTGAAGGGCAGCAGATGACAAATCCGGGCATATGTAAACACATGAAGTCTTTCTGATGGACTAATTTTGCTTCTAGAGAAGAAGAAACCATCTCCATCACATTCAAATCAGCTGTGAGTCTCCAAATTAGTACAGAAGTTGGGAAATTAAATAGGGGATCCCCAAAACAATCTCCTGTAGTGCTCTTGTTGCAAGCTCAGGTCTGTGAGACTGAAGTTGTCAGACTTTTGGGTCTGTCCTGTTGAGAAAAATGGTAATGGTGCAATTTAGGCATGAGGTTTTTTTCAAGGGTAGAAAAGAAGAGACCTTCTTTTGGGTCATTAAAATGTGGAATTTTCCTATAAAAGTCTCCAAAGTTTTCTTCTAGATGTGGGCAGTATGAGCTGGTCCTCCCATTTCTGAGAGGAAACCCACCAATAATGATTGGATAACTTAGGGACCAGGTTAGGCTGGTCTTTTAAGACCTTAAAAAGCTCATCTTTTAAGTCTGCAGTACCTACAGCATTGCCAGCTTGCTAGAAAAGCTTGAAGAAATATGGGGAGGGAAAAGAGGTTTCTCAAACCAACTTTTGCTTTACTTGATATGTTGGTCTGCAGAAACCATTTCACTTTATTCAGAAATTCTAACAAGAAGGCATACATTTGTGTTTCTCTGGGTATATATTTTACAGCTTATGAGTCCTCTTATGCCAACACATCCTCTAAATCCCCCTGAGAGGACAAGTACAGCTCATACATGGATTTTTGAGTCCCATGCCAGTTGACTAATCTAGCAGCTGGCAATAGCTGAAGATGGAGGCACTGATAATTCCTCTGCACCCCAGACAGGGGCAAAGGAGCTAATTATACTCTGATTGTCTATCAGTTGAGGAAATCCCCAGATGAAGAGTTGGGGAAAAGTGTATATTTCACTTTTCATGCACTACTTGAGTGATGCGCTGGGAACAAAGGAGGGCAAAAAAATAAATTCAGCCCTAATTACTCATACTGAACTTGTGGCCTCCTTGAACTATGCTGAAGTCAAGAAGCAAGCCCAGGGTTGTGAGAGAGACTTCTTCCAGACTTGTTTTAAGACTGTGCCATTAGAGGCTGTACTCGCTGAAGTGTCTGCCAAAAACCTCTTGAGTCTGTGTTTAAGGAGCAGTCCTGCATGGAGGTCCTTCCCTGGTGGTGTGCCAGTGTTTTTCCCTTCCTATTAGAAGACTATCTGAAGATCTTGGACCTGTTCCACACTTAACCTCCAAACATCTTTATTGTCTATCTGTCCTTGCAATATGATAGGCCAGAAACTTTTACTGTCTGGCATTTTGTAAGTCTCATTTCACAATCCGGGCAATAGAGATTTCTCAGTTTCCCATTTCCACTTCTGTAATGTTTGTTATATCCAATTGTATGTCTTGGGGTTCATTTCTGCAGCTCCTGCCTACGTTTCATGCAGTTTTTCATCTTATCTGCAATTGCTATTTATACTCTCAATCAGCTCATCTCTCTTTATCAGTAATAGATCCAGTCAGTTCTTATGTTTGCATACACTTTAGGATGGTAATGTTTTGTCCTGCCAACAGACAGAGATTTTAAAGTTGTGATAACCTATATGCTTGTCTGAGGGATGTGAAAATAGTGTTATGAATGTTGTTTATGAAAACTGGGGCTTGCAACCTTCAGTTGTTTTCACATACTGTAGCTGACTGTCCTCAAAGAAGTGACAAGCAGAACAGACAGTGTGGAAGCCCATCGTTCACATCTGATCCTAACTAACTGACCAGGAAAATCCTCAGCATTTTCCCTCAGTTACCTCTATGTAGATACCACTTTGAGGACAGTTTTATTTAAATCCTTCTATACTTTCTTTGCTCCATTTTAAACACTGATTATACCTTATTTCCTCTTCCTAATTTTTTCTTCTACTGACCTTGCACTATGCATAAGCATTCTTCATAGGGAAATTAGTGAGTTATTTGTTGTTAATTTTTTATGTCTTACTTTTTGTGCCCAGTACGTAATGATCCACTTACATCTCAACTTGCATGCTGTAACCTCCACTTTCAACTTCTTCTCTCTCCTGCCAACAAAGCAAGTTTATTTTCTAATAACTTAAAGCACCTCCTTTTATCCTTAACTCTCCAAAGATGCTTTCCTCCTTTTTTGTTAATTAATTCTCTCTGCTTTCAAGGATCCTCTACCTAGGACTGTGCCTGTCTTCTTCTGCACCATGTTCTGCTCTTAGATAGAAAGTGACAGGTAGGCTCTTCTGTCCCCCTCCCATTCCTGAGCACCGCCGTAGAAGGATGCCAGCTTGCCCAAAAGGGGCTCTTGGCCAGTTTTTGAGCAAGTGTTTTGAAAACTAGTTAGGCAGTTTTCCCACTGTAGACAGACTCGTGGAAGGACCATTAATTACTCAGTGCAGGCTTAACTACGGGCAGAAAAAGGGGGCTTTTGTGCAATTGTCAAACCCTCACCATTATTTGTACATGTTGGTTTTGTATTTAATAGGATTACATGACTTCTTTGCTCTATATGCCAAAATGGATGGTTCCTTTCAGTAATAAAACAAAGCCAATAACCTGAAAGGAACCACAGCTCAAAAGCACAAACTTGACCTCTGAGTGACCTTGACATTTACAGACTAAAAAGAACTTTTCTTTGAGCAGACAGAAGTCGGGGAGCCAGCAAGAACCAGGAGAAAATGGTTTTGTTGCTTTCTGATTACATTGTTTAAACCAACATACTACATGGTTTACAATACTTCATTACAATGTATTAGGGCTTGGAGGTGATTTAATGTCTGTTTATAACTGAGACTAATCTTGAAATAAACAAATGAATGTTTGGAAAATGGATGAAGCTCTTCTGCCGGAGACAGCATTAAATGCATCTCTGAAGAGTAAATCATGGCTGTAGAGCACTTAAATGCTTTTTATTTCTACCTTCAGTTGTATTTCAGTAGTTTTATCTAACAAAATTAATCATGGTGCAGTAAAGAAATTCTAATTGGTTAGGACTGCCTAACAGCCATACATTCTATAACAAATCCACAATTTAAAAACTGTTTAGGCCTTTAAAATCAGGGAAAAAGATAAACTAGAATATGCTGTAGCATTATACTAAGCTCTATGGTGATCTAAATTAAATCTGTTACAACCTGTTCTAATTTAAAATTGCTCCGTTGTGTGAATGAAGGGGAAAAGAATAAGAGTGAGTTCACTTGTTCAAAGCATTTTCATACTCCCAGATAAATCTTTCATCCACCCTGCTTTTGCTAGTGGGCTGTGTGTTCCCATTTCCTTTGTGCATCCCCTGCAAAACTGCACATATACGTGGCTTCAGATGGAGTCAAGAACACTTTCTCCAGCAGCTCAGCATCAGTTCTGGTCTCCATCAGCCAAGAACAAGCACTGTCACCAAGTGTCACCATCGGATGCCCAGCTGCTCCCGACACTCAGAAGCTCCTCTGCAGTGCTGAGGCAGGGACCTTGCTACAGGAGATTGCTCCAGTTTCTTCTCCCAAAGGATAACTGCAGCACTCATCCTGCCATCCATCTCTGCAGGCAACTCCATGGCCACTTCTGCTTTCTCCCTGTCCTGCCTCTCCTACCACCCCAAGCCCTATCGATGGCCCCCAGGCACTGCACAGCACATTTCTCTCCTTCTAACATCTGACTCATTCAAAAAATGCCTCGAATTTCCCGAAGCACCAGCCACTAAGCAGTTAACGCTTGATTTGGAAGGGGGGTGGGAGGGCGGAAAGTCAAGTCCCACGGCTGCTCCAGCCCCAGCACCCACCCACACCCTTCCGGCGGGAGCTGGAGCGGGCGGGAGCTGGGAGCGCCGGCCGGGAGCGGCGGCGGAGGGGCGCTCCTGCACCGCCGCGCCGCCTGCCGACGCCTGGCGCCGCCAGCGGGAAGAGCAAGGAGAACCGGGCTCTGCCCTCGCCTCCCGCCGGAGCCTCCTGCAGGGAGCCACCACAGCGGGCATGGCTCAGGAGGACTGCTTAACCTGCCTGCTTCACCATATCCTACACCCGCTGGAGCAGCTTAGAGGCCCCGCACTATGACAGTGTGTTTGCTTGCGCTGCAGTGGATGCTAAATACCGCGACTCCTCTTCCTTAGTGCAAGGGTTCTGAAGGGCTGGTCCTACGGCAACACCGCTTCTACAGTTGCACTTCACACACTCGATATGGCAGACTGACTCTCTGTATACCCTGCTTTCTGCCAGTTTGTTTGCCATGCAAACACAAGTGGCAGAAGTCTCAAGAATATTTAAGTTTGTTCAAACTTGAAAAATAGTCAACCACGTGAAAGAAAGTCCTGCGAAGGGGAAGGTTGCAACACAAGCCTGTATGTTCATTGGCATCAATAAGTGCAGGGGAAGGGTGTTAGTTACAGAACAAATTTCAAGTGGTTCCTAGGTGTTAAAGCTGACCACCTCCAAGCCACGAACATAGACTTCCTTGTACCAGCTCACAGACCTCTTTGTATCCTAAAATCATGGAACAATTTGGGTTAGAAGGCACCTTAAAGATCATGTAGTTTGAAACCCCTTGCCATTAGCAGGGACACCTTCCTCCAGACCAGGTTGACTAGAGCTTCATCCAACCTGGCCTCGAACACTTCCAGGTATGGGACATCCACAACTTCTCTGGGCAATCTGTTCCAGTGCCTCACTCCCCTCGCAATAAAGAAATTCTTCCTAATACATAATCTAAACCTACTCTCTTTAGTTTGAATCTATTCCTTCTTGTCCTGTCACTACAGGCTCTTGTAAAAGTCCCTCTACATCATTCCTGCAGGATCCTTTCAGGTATTGGAAGGCCACAGTTAGGTCACCCCATGCCCTTCTCTTCTCCAGGCTGAACAATCCCAATTCTCCCAGCCTTTCCTCACAGGAGAAGTGCTCCATCCCTTTAACAATCTGGGCTGCCTCCTCTGGACTCCCTCACACAGGTCTGTGTCCTTGCTGTGCTGAGAACCCCAGAGCTGGACACAGCTCTGCAGGAGGGGTCTCACCAGAGGGGAGCAGAGAGGCAGAATCCCCTTCCTTGGCCTGCTGCCCAGACTCCTTTTGGTGTAGCCCAGGACACGTTTGGCTTTCTGGGCTGCCAGTGCACGTGGCTGGGTCATGTCCAGCTTTTCATCCACCAGCACCCCCAAGGTCTTCTGGGCAGGGCTGCTCTTGATCTATTCATCCCCCAGACTGTATTAACTGCTATGTCTAAATACACACTAGCAGTGTTCTGAATTTACAGTGAAAACAGATGAGATCAGGCACATTTTTGCATGTGTAGTTTTTTTCCCCTTTGCTCCCATGTTAGTTTTTCCCCCTGTGCAACTCATTAGAGACTATTATCTTAACTCCTGTTAAATCTCTTTTAGAGGCTGATGTTTTAACTTACCAGCTTGAGCTCTAGACTGTTGACACGTTACGCTGCAGAAAGCAGTGAAATTATCATGGACTGACTTGGCACTGTATTTTTTTCTAAGGCACTACGTGATGAAAATAAATCATGTTGTCCCCCTGACATGATCCACTAATGAAGATGCACATCCTCTTGCCCTGCCTTCTTACTGGATATTAAGTGAGAGCCCTTCCTCCGTCTTTTTTCTTCATTTCCACCGTGGAAGAAGCTTTCTAATTCTGCACATCGGTTTGCTTAGCAATATTGCTGTTGCCTAATGCAATAAAAATCAGTTATGTAACTGCCTTTGCTAGACTTGCAGAGAGCATTCACCAGACAGGAACATGGCCACAGTATCTTTACGCTTTCATTATGCCTCCTGTGTTCCCTGTTGTTATGCAATATGCTCTGCTTTCAGTATCTTTTTAAAAATAATTTTCCTTGACATCATGTTTAGAATATTATACACTTATAATCTAAGCTCATGCAAAGACAGAGGGGGGGAAAGAAATAAGCTTATTCGGATTTATTGCTAAAAGGGCTGATATTATAGCACTAGTGCCTCGGAGGAACAAAGAATCGCCTACAGTTTGTCAGATAGTATTTTTAAGACTCTAATTCTGAACCAAATTCCTAAAATAACCTGTGTTTGCAGATTACCGTGTGCTCTTTTGTTCTGAATGTCTTGCTTAGTGAACTATGTCTTATCAATCCACCAAGTACCGGGTGTCATTGTTCACCTCATTCACAATTCATCTTTTAATTAACATTATCACAGGAAAAAATTCTATTTTGGTCAGCATAATTTGTCATTGGAATTGGCAGTACAGAAATAAAAGAATTACCATCTGAATTTATCTGAAGGCTATGAAGGAGATGGTGACTACAAGCCTACCTCATCTGGCACTAAAGAGGAAGGGAGGGAAACCACGTAAATGATAATGGCTTTAAAAATTGTATTTGCTATGTAAAAATCACTACTTTGGTCATTCAGTATCTGCTAAGGAAACAGTTTCATCAAAATTACTGTTACTGAAAATACAAACATGAATCCTACATTTAGACACATGCTTTATTTCGTGGAAAGGGTTGCTGACTTAGGGAAGATTTAAGAGATACAAATGTGTTTTCAATGTGATGTTTTTAGATACAGATATGTAATATCAACTTCATGCAGCAAAATGCTGATCATTTGCTTTAATAGTTAAACCTCAAATAAGTTGCAAGTGCATCACTGTTTTAGTGAACAGACATGGAAGTGCTTTTAAAATGTTTTTTAACTGTACCAGGAAACATTTCACAGAGAAGAGAGATATTTCTGAATCCTTCTCACAAGACTCACTTTTCATAATGATTTCCAGAAAATTCCATTAAATAGCATGTTGTTCTTTTGAGCCTTCTTTATAGACATTTATCCCTGCAGTGTAGATATCTAATATTTTTCTATTTACATTCAAATTAATACAGTGATGTCAAATCAACTGCATCTAAGGTACAGTGAACACACCAGCAAACCAGCTGCTTAAAAATTCCCTCCAACATCCCTTTACCTTTTGATTCCATCCATTTCTGGTTGCAAATGCAACAGGCCCTGGAGATGATCACCTTCAAGCAACATTCAGCCAGGGTAACAAGAATTCCTGGGTGCTGAGCCCTCTGGAGTGTTTCTCTTTCAAACCAGCTGGGCTTCAGCTTGGCTGCCAAGGGTGAGTTCTGGTGCATTGAGAAGCAGTCTTCTAGTGGGTATTTCTTTAGTACCTTCTGAAACAGAAAGGAACCATCAGTCTCCACTGTGACAATATTTCCTCAATTACACCTATTGGGCTGGTTTAGGATCGGGTAGAGTTAATTTTTTTCCCAGTGGCTGGTATGGAGCTATATTTTGGATTTATGCTGAACAGAGGGTTGATAATATGGAGATGTTGTTATTGCTGAGGGGAGCTTACACAGAGCCAAGGCCTTTTCTGCTTTTTGTGCTGCCACTCTGGTAATGAAGTTGGGAGTGGATGGGAAGGAGACACAGCTGGGACAGGTGACCTCACCTGACCACAGGGATATTGCAGAGACTGGCATACAGTATATAAAGTGGGGGGCAGAAGGAAGAGGGAGGAACTTTCTGAGAGATCGTGTTTTTCTTTCCAAATAAATGCTACACGTGATGGAGCTCTGCTTTCCTGGAGATGGCTGAACAGCTGCCTGCCCTTGGGAGGCAGTGAATAGATTCCTTATTTTTATTTGTTTGTGAGTGCAGCTTTTGCTTTACCATTTTGCTTACCCATTAAATTGTCTTTATCTCAACCCACAAGTTTTCTACCTTTTACTCTCCCAATTCTTTCCCCAATCTTACTGGTTGTGGGGTAAGCAAGTGGCTCTGTGGCGTTTGGTTGCTGGGGTTAAGCCAGGGCATCTTTTTACATTGTGTTCTTAATGGATGCAGCATTTATTAAAAATACTGGACTTCAATTAAGTTAATTGATCCCCAGTCAAACTACCATTTAGGGGGGTTGTTTGTTTGTTTGGGTTTGGTGTGTGGTTTTTGTTTGTTTGTTTGTGGTTTGGGGTTTTTTTTGGTTTTGGTTTTTTTTGGGTTTGTTTTTTTTTTAATGGCAGAGGCAGTGCTTGAACAGACAGGTCAGGAGATAGACGAAAGAGGTGTAGATGACATCTGTACCTTTCATAACCATAATCTGTAGCATTCTATGGGCTATCTTGCGTGTTGAAAGCATGATGAGACCCAGAAACATCTCATCTAGAGCAGAGAAATGCCATGAAGGTTTACTATTAACCCTGATGAAATATTAAAATTGTCTAGATTTCTCTTTTTCAGTTTCTATCTGATAATAGACTTGGTAAGAGTTGGGCTTTTTGGCAGAAGATAGCCTCTTCAACCTTAATTATTACTCCTGAATTTGAATAGTATCTTTGTTTATGAAGTAAATGGCACAGGCTAAATGTTATGGAAAATTCTTCCTGAAGTTGTAAAAAATGATACCCAGGAAGTTGTTATGTTCATATTGAAATAATGGCTTTGCAGGCTAATTTCTGTTTGGGTTGCCCACTTTGCTAGGTAAAATGAGATGCCTTTCATATTACTAAACTCCAGGATTTTTCTAACATGTTCTTCATGCAGCCCAGAAAGGAAAACAATTAAGTCATACAGCTTTCCTTCACCCTGTGCTATTTTCCAAAGAAGATTCATGTTCTGTATTCCCTAGGCAGGCACAGTGCATGAATGAGAAACAGTGTGGGCTTTACTGATCTTCTAAAGAGTATATAATTATTTTCTGCATTTTAAGAACAATTACTTAAGAAGTGGCAAAGGAGATAAAAATAAATACAGTAAAATATGTACCCTGCATATAGGAAGGATACATACCAAAGGAAATTATGCTCATTCTTGGTAAAGTTGATATGTAAATTATTAATTAAGGGGAGAAGGAGGAGAAGGAGAGGAAAGGAGATAAAAAAGGGAAGAAGCAATTATGCATACACACTATGAGAATGCTTACAAAGTTTTAAGGAATATAAGATGTGAAGTAGCACTCACTCTCAATGCACAGCTTTCCTGAGACTTTTGGCACTGTTTGGCAAAGGCAACATTTATAGGTGCCTTCAGCTAATACTGCAGGCAATTATGACTGGTCTGCTTTCCTGCCTGTTTATTCCCCTCCCATGCATTGTCTAGATTTGGAAGTGTAAATTCTCCAGAGCAGAGATTTCCTTGGCAGGAATTTCTAGGTTAGGCTCCTGCTGAGTGGGTCCTTACTTCAGCCATGAAGGCTGATAGGAGGTGTGAAGTAGAAATAGTACTCAGTTCATGCACAATGCTTAGGTCCATGCAGAAGTTGCCAGCAAGTGAAGGAAGGTGTGTATTTAAACCTCAGCAGCCTCAGGTGCCCCGTGGCTGCACACACACGGTCAGACATGTCTGCTTGCTTTGGGCCCAGCTGTAATTACAGAGGTGCAAGGCAAACCCATGGGTACAGCAGTGGTACAACAGGTTTTCAGAAAGGCCTCGTAAAGATGCCCAGCCTGTATGTGCTGAAATGGGGTTATGGAGGATGATTGTTTGCTGGGTTTGGTGTTGCTGACTTGTTTTTTGACAGGCAGACCGGCATCCCCGCTTGAGTGAGGAAGCCACGCCTCTGTTTGGGCGGCCCTAGGGAAGATGAGCAACTGAATTTAAAGCTTCTGCTATTTAGTAACATTTGTTTTAAAGCCATAGTTGCCACCTTGGTTTAATATACCGATTCATTTTCTTTCCACCTGCATGAAATGTCAGAGCCTTCCAGGAAGCTCTCAGTGCCCTGCCCACTGGCAGTGCTGACAAGGACATTTCAGCTGAGGGGGGGCACCCAGCTTTGCCAGCCACACTGGAGATGTCCCCAGTCACAGATATCGCTTCTCACTGGGGGAGACTGGTGAACAACAAGCTGTCCATGAGCCAGCAGTGTCCTTGTGGCTAAGGTGGCCAACAAAACCCTCGGGTACCTTAGGAAGAGCACTGCCAGCAGGTCAGGAGAGGTGGTCCTGCTCCTCTGTTCAGCTCTGGTGAGGCCTCATCTGGAGTGCTGGGTCCAGTTCTGAGCTCTTCAGTACAAAAGAGATGTGGAGCTTCTGCAGCAGGTCCAGCGGAGGGCAATGAGGATGACTGAGAGACTGGGGGATCGCTCTTGTGAGGAAAGGCTGAGGGAGCTGGGCCTGCTCAGCCTCAAGAAGACATGACTGAGAGGGGACCTCATCAGTGCCCGTAAGGATGTGAAGGGAGCTGGGCTCTTCTCAGTGGTGCTGAGCAATAGGACAAGTGGCAAGGGGTAGAAACTGATTCACAGAACTTCCACCTGAACATGCGAAAGAACTTTACAGTGCAGTGACTGAGCACTGGAACAGATAACTCAGAGAGGTTGTGGAGTCTCCCTCACTGGAGATACTCAAGAGCCGACTGGAAGCACTGTGCCATGTGCTCTGGGATGACCCCGCTTGAGCAGGAAGGTTGGACCAGATACGAATCTTCCAGCCTGTGACTCATCCCGCGATGCTGCTGTGATCCCGTGAGGCGAGAAGGGCAGGCGGCCCGCGGAGGCGGCCGGGGGCGGGTACCGACCGCCGGCCTGGCCCCGCAGGTCCCGCAGCGCGGGCACGGGGCGCGGTGTCTCGGCCGGAGCGCCGGGGAAGGACTGCAGCCCCCAGAACGCGGCGCGGCTGCCGGTGACGTGCGGGAGGCGGGGCGGAAGTGTGTGTTCCCCGGGCTGGGCGGCCGCCCGGACCCCGTTCCGGCTGTCCCGGCCTCGGCCTCGGCGGCGCGGGGCAGGGGGCAGGAGGAGGGAGAAGATGGCGGCTGACCTGGAGGCGGAGGTGCAGGCCATTGACAAGAGCCTGCTGGAGTGCTCCGCCGAGGAGATCGCCGTGGTGAGGCGGCGGGCCCGGCGCGGGGAGGGAGCGGGGGCTCGGAGGCCGCGGGAGGCACCGGCCTGGGGAGCCGTTCGCGGGGCCGGGGCGAGGCCGCTCCGCCGGGCGAGCGAGCTCTCCGGGAAGGGAATGTCCCTGCCCTGCTGGCTCTGAGGGCACCCCCGGCCGGCAGCGGCGTCCCGCTGTGGCCTCAGCACGCTGTTGTCGCCAGCGTCGCTGTTGCAGCAGCCGAAATCCGTGGCAGCGATCAGCCAGCTTTTCCTGTTGTGCCGGCTGGCGCAGGTGGCTGGCTCCCTGGAAGCCGCCTGTACGTGGCCATCCCCGGCCGAGGGCGCCCGGGCATCTCGCCCCTTCCCGAAGTTACGTTCCTCCAGCTCTGCTGCCCTTTCGCCTCTCTCTGCCGGCAATCACGCCTAGACCTGAGGAGACCCCCCCCACCCAATTGATTTAGATGGATGTCTGACCCCAGATACGCTTTACAGTGTTGAAGTGCCATTACAGGATTCTGCCTTCCTCCCCACTATTTAAGATGTGGGTTTGGAAAAGCTCGCAGTAGTTAATCCTAGGGTTATTAGAATGGAGTGTTTGTAGAGGATGTATTAGTAAAATCACTGTAACGTTTGAAGAAATCTACTCCTGTTTATATACTGCTCTTACAAAGAGTAGTTGGAAGGGGAATGTAGTCTCGAGGGTGAAGTCTTTGGAGAGGGTTTTGTTTCTGGCATAAATGTTTGTCCATTTAGATACTTGGGCATTTGAGGAACGTGTGTGTTTAAGTATTGAGGCTGCTCATGTGCATAGGATGTGTAGGATAAAACCTTGAAGAGCTGTCTGTGTGTGTCCCAGTGGGAATTACATTGGCTGCTTTCCAAATGAAAATAAAGGACTGTTATAATTCAGATTATCCTCAGATTATGCTTGTATATCTTCAGTACAGATAAAGGTATGATTAGATGGGCAAATGTGCATAGTTAGCTATATCCTAGCTAGTTTAGCTCAAGGATTAGTCTTCCTTCTTCTCTACAACAAACCAAATAATTCCATGAAACATTTATAAAGTAGTCCAGAATGAGCCCAAATTACCTTGTCTGTGTGAATAGCAGATGGTTTTTTTGGGTCACACTGTAGGTAAACTCAAGACAATCGTGCACCCAGGGGAATGCATTTAGGAATTTGCTGTAGGTAGAAGTGCCAACTCAAATGTAGTCAAATCCTTCTCATTTTTATAATCTGTCACCACCTGCACAAGCTCCAATTCTGAAATCGATCATTCAAATCCAGTGTGGTTTTTCTGCCTTCTTTGCTCATAGCATTACTTTGCTGATAGCCCAATATTAACGAAAGAAATACCACTCCAAACCAATAGTTGCAGCATTTAAGGTTTCAATTTCTCATGGCAACAACTTAATGATAAACTTCCAAAGAACAAAAATAAAAAAATTGCAAGTATTTTTTTTTTGTGTGTGTGTGTAGCTAAAAACCCCATGAATTGTATTTTTTAACTTTTGAAACAGGGAAGTGGGTTGATTTATGGCTTATTAGTATTCTCCATTCTGTTCTTCTGCTATCTCTTAACTCAGATGGGAATTTAATAGAAACCCCGATGAACCATTGGGTATTTACTTATGTAAGGTGTTGTTTGATCAATGTGTTACACATTACTTTTTTCCCAGGGCAGTTAAGGTAGTTGCAAGAGAGTAAGTGTGAGGAGGGAGGAAGTGAAGAGGAATACACTTCCCTTTTAATAAAAGAAAACAAAACTCTTGGGAGAGTAGAATATTAGCGTTTCTTGTGTGTGATTTCAGGCTAGAAGATAGACAAATACTAATTGAAACCTTGCCTAAATGCGGAATGCTTTTATTACAGAACAAATTCCAAAGTTTTGAGTAGTTTTGCTGGAGTTCAGTGCTCCCCAGGTAGTGATTTAGAAAGGCAGTGCAACATATGTATACCTATGTATATATTTCTATTAACAGTCTTGCACAACAGAGCTGTCAGTTGCCTTCCTGGCAGCTCTTAGAGTCACATCTGTTTCCTTGTCCTAGTAGCCTGGATTTCCTTCTGATATTATTTCATCCAGGATCTGATTTTCAAAACTGTGTGCACAGTTATGTGTCTAGAACTGGCTCCACAAACAGATTTAGGTGTGATGACGGTTGTCGTTGCCACACCTAACTTTCAGAAAACTACTTCCAGAATTTTTGGGATGGGAAAGCCATTTACTCGAGGAACAAGAATTTTCTCTGCGTAGGTATTTGTCTGAGCTTGTAGTGTAGCTAGTATGCACGGTGTATTTTCTAGATAGAGATTAGTAATGTACTGCTGAATTAAAAGACTGAAGTTAAAGATATTTTGCTGAAGAAATCTTGCAGTTTAATAACTAGTATATGCTATAGAAAATAATGTAAAAACAAGCTTATTAAATGGAAATCATGGAAAAGATTAAGTCACTGTCACTGTGATTGGGTCAGTTCCTGGCAGTAGTAGCTATTTGGCAAAACTGATGAAAGGAGAGGAAAAGATGAATGAACTGGTGGGGAAAAGAAAATTCTTGTTGAAAACTTTACTTTTTAACCTTTTTTTTTTCTGTGGAATTCTTTGAATCCTGGTGGGAATGGGGAGATTATCTGTAAACTTCTAGATTCTTGGATATGGCTTTTTGGCAAACTTTTCCCATTTACTTCCTTGGGAAAAAAAACCTGGGCTTTTACTATAAAAGCTAGATGAATATAGAAAGATTTAGCAGATCAATCATGATTCTAGGAAGTGAAACTTAGGAAAATAGAAGTGAAGAAAGCACCCTGACGAATTAGGTTTTTTTTAAAATACCAAGTTCTACTTTAGAAAAACGTGTCTAGTAAATGAAACTACTTCAATATGTTAAAAAAAAGGCAAAAATGCAGCCAGTCTGCACAGATGCTCAGCTGACTCTGAATGTCTGTGTCCCAAGGAACTTACTACAACTGTGTTATCTCAAACATAAGTTCTTTAGAGGAAGTTATAAATAATTCAGAGTAAATCAAGCTCTAACATTTGATCACCAAACCCGTTTATTTTGGCATAATTAATTCTTCGTTTCCATGTGTGATTTTGGGTTGATTTTGAACTTTCTTTTTGGAAGTTGCCAGGGGGTATCTGGTTGTCACATTTATAATGAGAAATGGCATGCTGAGGCTGTTTATGTAACACAGGATTTAATCAGTGGACACTTGCAGTATCTGCTTGCTCCCATTTGTTCATTATAAAAACCTTGCAGTCTTAACTTACTGTTTTAACCTTTCTAAATTTGTAACCCACAGGGTAGAAATAAAACAAATGTCCTAGAGTATTTTTTATTCTGTGTGTACATACAAGGGAAAAAAAAATAGGAGAATCTGTGAGTTTTTAAGTGGCTTGGGACAGTTCAGTAGTTTGATGCCTTTTAAAAACTGCCAACATTGTTTTTTACAATTGATTGACTAAGAGAATTGTAGTGAGTTGACCTTGGCTGGCTGCCAGGTACCCACCAAAGCTGCTCTCTCACTCTCCTCCTCAGCTGGAGGAGAGGGGAGAAAATACAACGAAAGGATTGTGGTGGAGATAAGGAGCGGGAGAGGTCACCTAGCAATTACTGTCATGTGCAAAACCAGCTCGACTAGGGGAAAAATTTATTTAGTTTATCACCAATCAAATCAGAGTAGGGTAATGAGAGACAAAACCAAATCTTAAGAACACCTTCCCCCATCCTTCTTCTCTTCCCTGGCTCAAGTTCACTCATGTTTTCCCTGCCTCCTCACCTGAGCAGCACAGGTGGATCCAGAATGGGGGTTGTGGTCAGTTCCTCACGTTGTTTCTGCATTCCTTCCTCCTCAAGGGCAGAACTCCTCACATCCTTCCTCTGCTCCAGCATGGGGTCCCTCCCATGTGAGACAGTCCTCCATGAGCTTTTCCAGTGTCAGTCCTTCCCAGGGGCTACAGTTCTTTATGAACTGCTGCAGCCTGGGTCTCTCACAAGGGGTGCAGTCCTTCAGGAACAGGTTGCTCCAGTGTGGGTTCCCTGTGGTGTCACAAGTCCTGCCAGCAAAGCCTGCCACAAGCCCTGCTCCAGCATGGGCTCTTCTCTCATGGGCTCACAGGTCCTGCCAGGAGCCAGTTCCAACATAGCCTTCCTACTGTGGAGTCTCAGCCTCTTTGCCCTAGCATGGGATCCCTGTTGGATCTCTGTTCCCCAGTGGACCTCCATGGCCCTCAGGGGGGATCTCTGCTCTGGTGTCTGGAACACCTCCTGTCTCTCCTTCTGCACTGATTTTGGGGTCTGCAGAGCTGTTATTCTCCCATATTCTTACTCACATCTCCCAGCTGCCATTGCTCTTTTTTTGTCCCCTTAAATATGCTATTCCTCATTAAATCTGTTATCCCAGACGGGCTGCTGCTGTCTCTGATGGGCTCAGCCTTGGCCAGCTGTGGGTCTGTCTTGGAGCCATCTGGTGTTGCCTCCCTTGGACATGGAGAAGCTTCTGGCAGCTTTAGTAGAAGCCAGCCTGTAGCCCCCTTGCTATGAAAACCTTGCCTCACAAACCCAGTGCAAGAATTCATGGATCTAATATCACACTTGAAATAGTAATTCAGATGAGTTATTTTGGTTGCAGGAGAAACCAAAACTCCCTCATTTTCACAGGTGATTTGCTGAAATAAAATGAGAAAGGGACTGTTACCTAATGCTGTGTTTGCTTTTCTCCATGTACTTTTGTCTCTGTTCCTTGCCAACTCCAGACTCCCGCTGATCCTCTGTGTCCCAAGCTGGCAGCATCTGTCTGCACTCCAGAGAAATGTGACCAACGTAGTCTAGGCTGTATCCTAAAAATCACTGCCAACATTTTACTGGTCATTTATCCTGGAGGAAAATTTTAGTGAATTTTTCTCTTGAATCTTCTCTATGTCAAAAGGATAAAATGTATTCCTTTCCTAACATCTGTCTTTTGTGATCATTTAGATTTAACACTTAGAAGCAAGCATGGCTTTCTAGTTTTGCAATGCCATTTTAGATATTTAATTTAGAAATAAAATAACCTAAATGGCTACAACTGTGTTTGATCTGCTTATTAATGAAGAATTTGTGTTCTCATTTCTTCTAATATAAAAGAAATGGCTGCAAGCAAATGACCTTCAGAAAGAAGTATACCAGCATCTGGCCTATTATGTACCAAAAATTTACTGCAGGGGTCCCAACCCTGCCCCTCAGAGAGAAGACATGCTGGCACAACACGTTTTGTTGGGACCAATGGAATGGTATCTTTGTGGTGAAGATCCTGCTTTTGGTTTTCCAAAGCTTGAGCAAGCAAACAAACCTTCCCATCTCTGTGGCCGCGTCTTTAAAGTGGGAGAGCCTACGTATTCTTGCAGGTAGTTCAACTTAATATTGTGATATTATGATCTGTGAAGTCATGGAGTATTTTGCAATAAGAATATACTGTCCTAATGAAAAGGTAATAGCTGAAGTGTATTTTTAAAGTATCCTTGCAATCTTTCGTGACAGGTGGGATCAGGGGAAAATTGACACACATGTATAAATGGAAAGATATTAATTAGTGTAATGTAGAATGTTTTCTGTACAAAAGAAATGCAAGATTAAGAAAGAATTTGGAGTGACCTTTCAGGGTGATTTAAGGACATATATCAGAAGTAAGTGGGCAAGTGTATGTGTGTGTATTTTGGGTGTTTAATATCAGCTGTTAGTGTTGATCCTGTGTTTTAGACCTCTTCCCATGACCTGTTAAACCAATCTATCAAATGCTTAAAACAAGCGTATCAGCTTCTAGCTCCTTCTCTACCTCTAGATCTCTCTAAAAATACTTTTACTTGAACGAGAACAGGAGGTTCCTAACCCGTTACAAGTATTTAGAAGAATCTTCAGTTTTAAACCATTGTATTACTAGCTGTAAGTTCATTTTCATCTTCTCTTTTCTGGAGCCTTTGTAGTTTAAGTTTTGTTTGTGTCACAAATCCCTCCCATTTTGTGTGGTTTCTACCACTCGTTGGGACACTTGAACACTTTGTGAGGTGGCATAGGGAACAGAATGTCTCTCTAATTTCAAGGGTTTATTTGTCTGCGTTTCCATCCCCTTCATTTACAAGGAGAGGACGATAGTGGAAGAATTTTTCTTTCTCGTGCTCTCCTCTTCTAGAAGCATAATACCTTACTGGCCTTTGGGTTTGGAAATGCTTTGAGACCTCTTTATGATGAGAGGGATAAGATTAAACTGGTGGGTACTTCAGATACATATTGAGTTGTTTGTCTTGAGAAAGCAAGTGTGTTTAGAAGAAATTTACAGAATTCCCAACGTTTTCATTGCTCCATATGAGCAATATTTGATCATTAACATACTGAGGATGGAGTCCCTCTCTCTTTTTTGTTGATCAGGAAACATTTGATTCCTGTTGTGTGTTAATTATCTTTAACTTATGGCTAGTAATGAAGAATAATGAGAGTTTAATTTAAGCTTTTGTGGAATGCAGCAAATAATTATTTTCCAAGTCCACATTAAAAGCAGTGGATTTTCTGTGCAGTTGTGCAGCAAGTCTGCTTCTGCTTTAGGTATAGGCACAGTTACTTGTCTGAGAAATTACTTGACAAAGGTACTGAATTTGTAAGTACACTGTCACAAGTTTAGAGCTCTGAAGAATCAACATTCAATATCATAGAACTGATCTACCAAATCCTGCAGGCACATTGCTGCATTAAGAGGTGGTTTGTTTGGTTTTTTTTAATCTAAAAAAAAATAATGCCATGGACATAAACTATTCTAAACCAGAGGAGCCTGATATAATCTTGCTTTGACAACTTCACCTTTAGTGATTCCTCTGGAGAAAATATGTGTGCATAGTAAGTCATGGTTGCCTGATGATCTTTCCATCATTTAGTTTGGTTAAATGAAATTAAGAGAAGTTTTTGTAATGGGATTTCATGTGATCTCTAGGGTTTTCTTTTAAACAAAGTAAGTTGTTTCTCTGAATTCTGGTTTTAATAATAATCATCATAAGACAGACATTCTCTTGCTATTTATTTTTACATCACAAAACCCAGCTGCCTTAATCTTGAGGTGCCCTGAAGTCAGTTGCATTACATGAGTTAAAGCATTTTCAGTGTTTTTCGGAGGGATAGTTAAATATAATGCATATTTGTCTCATTTTTTAGCCCTTTTTACTAGAAATATTCCTTCTGTCTAATACGGGAGTGTTTGTAGACAAGACCTTGTTATGATCTCTGATCTCCTGGTTGAGAAAATTGTGTTCTTGCAGCTCGTCATTGAGCTTGTGGGCTGAACTTGGAAGCAGAGGTTTGATTTAGTCTGTTGTGTGCAATCTTTCTTCCCAGTGTTCAGTGAAAAATGTCTTCTCTCATTGCTGGAGATTGTGGATGCTGGTACTCTACTCGAGAGAACATACTTGGGTTTATTCTGGGTTACTTACCTTTTACTTGCCTGTATACTTGTCTTCACCTCTTGAAGGCAGCTAGACCGTACTACCCACACAACGTTTTAAAGGCTCCTCTGCTGTGAGAACAAGATTCTTTTTCTCTTTTGTTTGTTTCCTCTCTTTAAAGCCAACCCTTTCCTCTTTCAGAGTAATGTATGCATTAGTTGGAAGACTTATATCGGTGATATTTGAAAATTATCTGTTGTAAAATGTGTAATTAAAGGCAAAAGCCAGTGTTTAATGCTTTTTTTTTCTTCTTTCTGTTGTTGCTGTTCTTAGAGACTGCGCAGTTGACCCAACTTGTGTGTTGTGCATGGAATGCTTTCTTGGAAGCATTCACAGAGAGCACCGATACAGGGTTAGTGATCCTGCAGGATAATGACATAGTTATTAGTGGTTTTGTGTGTGTGTGAAACAGTTACAAGTTTAAGAATGTATACAGTATTTCCAAATGCTGAATGAACACAAAGTTCAGAATGTCTGCAGTAATCCTATGTGAACTTGAGTGTTTTGATACGAGTGTATCTTCTGGAAGTTAACACTTTAAAATATTGAGCAATTAAACTTCATGTGCAACAGTTAAGCTTACAAATGCATGTTATTTTTAATACATGCCCTTTTGTGAATTTTACAGCTTTAGACTGGGTTTTGAATTGTTTTGACTTTTGTGTTTGACTGTTTTTAAAAGCTATTGAAAAACCTTTATTAAGAAGCCACTTCTATGTAAAGCTTAAACATGAAGTTAAAATAGAAAATGAAAACTGTAAATGCTGTTTATTTTAGTAATATACTGGTATTAGTAGTACAGGTTAGTTTAAAAAACCCTGCAGGCAAAGCCAAGAAGACCTTGGTGTGGTTTTAAACTAAAAAGTTAAATGAAAACTACCAATGCAGCCTTTCTGTAAATCTGTTTTTTACAATATTGCACTGCTGCTAATGTACATCTGTTCACTGCATGGTTACACTACACACTAGGATTCAGGAAAGAACTCCAAGCACAACTACTTTTATCAAGAAACCCAGCCAAATTTGCTGATACCAGCTTACTTCTCGTACATAGGTTTTTACTTTTTGAACAAGTAAATTGAATTAACAAGTCTAGATAACATCCAAAAGTGTAAGCAAATGTTCTTTCAAATGTCCATATAGTTTTGTTGATACTGTAAGATGTACCTGTATGTATAGAGTATATCAAGTATGCCAAAAATAGGTGAAAGAAGAATTCTTCTATGCATCAGTTAATAGTTGTGATCCAAAAAAAAAAGTATTATTAAACTTACTAACTTGAGGTGGTCTTTAAAATAAATTTTACTAAAACAGTGTCAGCACATTAAAATTTTCCAATACTTTTTTTCTATGCTTACATATGTGAAAAAATTTAAGTCTCTCAATTCCTTTTGTCATAAAGCACATCTTTTACTCACTGTGTAATAGTGCCATGTGAAATGATTTAGCTTTGTTCAGATTAAAACTCTGAGAATTTGGCATAATACAGATACCATGGCAAATAATAGATTCAGAAAAACCTCAAAACTTCAGGTGGGGCAGAATGGAGGTATTTTAAGGTGTTTTGTTGTTCAGAGTTTTTTCTTTTGACCACACTGATGAGGTGGACAAGCTTTCAGCTGTCATAAAAGTAGACACTGCTATTTTAACAGGGTACTGTCTAAAGCTAGGTGTTGTGATCATGCTTTTGTAGTACAGCTGTGACTACTAATTTCTTAATGTGTATATATTATATGTATGCATATTCACATGAACTGTTTTGGTTTTGAATAATTTCAGATGACAACATCAGGTGGAGGAGGTTTCTGTGACTGTGGTGATACAGAAGCTTGGAAGGAAGGTCCTTACTGTCAAAAGCATGAACTTAACACTTCAGAAACTGCAGAAGAAGAGGTAATTACAAATGAGGCATCATGTTTCAAAACATTGTTAACTTTGTATATATGTGTCTATATATAAATTGTTCACGTGAGGTTATTTTTAGTCTTGTATACTCTGCATGTGAGGCTGTAGGAACTTTAATAGTAATACTTGAACCAGTGTTAGACAAAAATTAATATCTTAAATTCCTTAAAATGTTTTCTACTTAAAGGCTTCATTGTGTATGTTCTTGGTCACCTCTGCAGCTTTAGTTATGTTTCTTTGTTTTTCTGTATATTCTGAGAGGTCAAGGGATTCTGCCACATGCACAAAAAAAAAAAAAAAAAAAAAAAAAAAAAAAAAAAAAAAAAAAAAAAAAAAAAATCTGTATATAATCATGTGCACCAAGAAGCCAAGTTCAGCTGTCTGTGCAACAAATACTCTGATTCTTACCAAAGGGAAGTGCACAGATTTTTAAAACTCAAAATACTTTGCTGTCACAGGAAAGTCATAATGGACATGATCTCTAAAAGAGATCATAAGACAGAGATCTCTATAAGAGCTTGTTTGGCATGGAGAAGGTAAATAGAGAACACATCTTCACCACAGATTCATAGCATAACAACTTGGAGATATTAAATGCAAAAAGACATACCCATCTTATAGGAGGTACTCAAACTGTTTGACTAACCATTGCAAAACACTATTTTTAAAAGCTTATACATGTTTGAAAGGAAATTTAATGTGGTTGTGGAGGGAAGAATTACCAATGACCATTTAAAATTGTAGGTACCATCTTTGGTATAGGAAGTGTTAGTGTCTTAAGTTACTGGAGACTAGAGAAGCATCCTGTCTTCTGCTTATACTCTTATCTGTTATTACATCTCAGGAATTAGTGTGGCTAATTGGGCTTCTGACCTAGCCACTCACATCTGTTCTTACATAGTATGTAGTGTACATATATACAATATGTAACACTGTGAGATTTGTTTTAAAGGGAGAATCTAAGGCAAGCATTGGTAATTTTGCTGATCTGATGGTTTAAGTGAAGCAACTGTAATTGTATTTTCAGTGACAGCAGTCTTTCTAAAATCTGTTCTCACTCTCAACCCCAAGACTCTAGCACGGCCGCTGGACTCACCACTTGTTCTACATGCCGATTTACATTAGTCAGCAGCCTTAGGAAACCCCTGTTGTGAAATCTTGGGTGGACTGCTACTTCTGCCCAGAGATACTCACACAGTGAGTGTGCCTGACAGAAAAATCAAGATTCTAGGCAGGCTTTGTGTTTCTCCTCCATAAACCACAGAGATTGAGATCTCTTATGCAGTGTTGTGTTTGAGGTGGGTTAAAGATGGTTTGTTGAGCATTACTGGAGCCTGTTTTCTGCCTTGCCCAGGTATGTGCCTTTGTTGAAAGTTGCTTTTGGTGACTTACAGTTCTTCATACCCTGGATAATTTTTAAATGAAGGAAAAAAAAAATAGAAATGACAGTTGTTACCATTCTTGTAAAGCTTCCAAATATTCCCAAAGAGTCTTGGGCTGTAGGGGATAAACTTTTATTAGTACAGGTGAATTGCTGACTGTCAAGAGCCTCCTTTAGATGATGCACACTTAAGTTGAGAAAAGATTATTGTGGCCATTTTTATACAACCTAAACTGTAGTGAAGCACAGAATTAGGTATTAGGTAATCAGAAAATTGGGCCAGAACCAGAAATCGGGCCACTGTTAAATATTTTAATTGTCTTAACAATTAAAACAATATGTCAGAATATCAAATGATGAATTGAGTCAGTGACCCAGTGTATAGTGTTTGTCCAGGTGACCTGCAGGCCATGCAGCATTCCCTTCCTAGGTTTGTAGAAGAGGAACTAGTTGTTCTCTAAATTTTGATACAGTCAAAGACAACTTCCTTAAGAGGTTTATAATGATTCATATTCACCATCCTTGAAATGGACTGGAGAGAAATGGCAGTGGTACCAGCAGTACCTTATTCAGAGTTGCCAGTGATTCTGATTTGCTGCTCCAAAAAGTAGTCTGTTTGACTTGGCAGACTGAGGCACCTCCTCTTCCTCCCCTTCCACATTCCCATTCCCTCACCTTCAGCAGCCTCCATTCTGCCCTGGCACAGAGAGCAGGACAAGTTTGTAGGGGCTGCTGCAGTTGTCAAATGGAGAGCACAGAATGGGCACAAATAGGTGCACAGTCCACAGACAAAAGGAGAGCAGCTCTCTGTAAGCAAGACTGAGATGTGGACAGATGATTATGAAACACCTATTTACATTTCAGCAGTTAATTATTTATATACCACAGCATATGAGAGACGTGCCTCATAAATCATGATGCCAGTGTGCTGCATGTTGTATAAGCCTGGATAGATAAGACTTATGCCTTTTAATGCATGCTGCATATAAAACAGGACAAGAGATGCATGGTCATTTGTATTCTGCAGTTTACTAATATTGATAAGTGGAACAAAAGATACAGGGATTTGAAATTATAGTTTTGAAGGCATAGCAGAAGCAGCAGATTTTAATACAGCTGAGGTTAAAGTTCTTCCAAAGAACTATCATGAAAGGCTTGCAGGAGTGAGAACAAGGAGAATGAGAGTGGAAGAATGTGTGAAAATGTAAATGGGTGATCAGAGGCAAGTTAGCATTCAGGTACTGAATGTTAGATTAGGGCTTTGGTGACTGTCAGTATAGAACTGGAAGAAGAAAACAGGATGATTATTGACTCTGTTCCTTTCAACTCAAAAGTCATTTAAAGAAAGACATCATTAAAGATGCTTACATCATCTTTGATAAAGAGAGGTGCAAATTTGACAGTTTGTTTTGAATGACATTTAATTTCTCATTTGCTATTTATGTTTACTTTCCAGGATCCTCTTGTGCACTTACCAGAAGATATGGTAGCAAGAGCTTATAATATTTTTGCCATTACATTTAAATATGCAGTAGATATATTAACATGGGAAAAAGAAAATGAATTGCCTGGACTAGAAATGACGTAAGTATAATATTTGTCTTCTAGCTTTTAAAGGCTTACAGATACTTACAGTTGAAAATACAAGTTTTGATTTTAAGAATCTTTTCTGCCTTTCCTAAAATTGTCAGAAATATTTTGTATACAATAATTGCAGTAGATTTGTATTTCTCATGTTTTTTCCTTTCCCCTTGCTTTTACTTTTAATGTTGCTTTAAATGACATAAATTCAGTCCTTGCTTTGAATGACGTAAATTCTGTCCTTGCTTTGAATGACGTAAATTCAATCCTTGCTCTGAAGTGAGAAGAGTGACACTTACTACTGCATGCTGTTTAATGATGAAGTCCATACCTATGAACAAGTTATTTATACTCTTCAGAAGGCTGTCAACTGCACACAGAAGGAAGCCATTGGTTTTGCAACAACTGTAGATAGAGATGTAAGTGAATTAACTGTTACAACTTTTAATTACCTTGACCTAATGTTTGTTTTATGACTATGCTTCCTTTAGTCTGTTTTCCCAAAGCTTGTAGTTAATGTGAGTCTGTGAGTCCTGTGTGTCATACCACCCTAAAATGCCTTAATACTAAGTGTCTCAATGCCTAAATACTATTTGGCCAGTCCAAACCAGACCTCATACTGTATATGTTTCAATGTAAATGTATTCTAGTAGGTCTTGTAAGTGTAAATACCAAGGTGTTTCTCACTCCTCTGTCAAGGACAGACAGCAGCTTTGGCCCTTCCCTTACTGAACCAGGGAGCTGACATTGAAAGAGCCCATAAATAGGCTCCAAACATAGGAAATGCTTCTCAGAGTAACACCAGTTAAGTGTGAGGGATAAAATCCATAACTGACTGCTTTTGTTCTGGTGCTTGTGGAACTATTCATGGTTTGTGGTTTCTTTTTTAAATTTAATTTTCTTTTTCATAATTGTCAGATTATAGTGGCAGGAAGGGGTGAAAGCATTTAACACAGTTTTTAGGAGGAACAGGGAGTTCAGAATCACTATGTGCTGAATATAATTGTAACTAGTATTTCAGTTTCACAAGCACTCTGTCAGCTTGTGCATTTTTTTAAAGAAGGTGATACTTCATTGGGTAACTACACCTCGTTATTTTTGCAATGAACCTGTAAGCAGCTGATATGAAAAAATGAATGCCTTTTTTACTTGGCTTTTTGGCTTGTGCCTTTTTTGGGGGGGTGGTGTGGGGAGGAAATATTTTCCGAAATGGGAATGTCGTTTTGGGGAGTTAAACTACTTCAAGGAGGTCAGTGGAGCAGGAAGTATATCCACTTCATATTGCTTAACCATGAATTAGATTTTGGTTTTTTGTTACCTCTGCTCTATCTTTTGATACCACTAACCAAAAGATTCACATCTCATCCCTCAATATGAGCTGACCTGAGCACTGGCTCTCTATTGTGGGAAACACTCAGATTTTTCCCTTTGATCCCTTCTGCTTCTAAATACATACATGAATGCATGTGTACATGAGCATGTATGTGAAAGAAATGAGAATGTTATGCCTGAAGCAGTGATTTGGCATCAGATCTAAAATACCAGTGAGTTTTCCTGTCTGCAGTACACTAAAAATTCAATCAACTATCTGTTTTGATGTATGGATTAACAGTAGAGAAAGACTGAAAACGGTCCTTTTGGAATAAAACAAGAGCTTCAATTGTATGTTGAAAAGATCAATTAACTTTAATATATGCTTTTTAAAAGGCACTGAAATATCTGAATTATCTTCAAGTTATATCAAAACTAATGAATAATGCCTTTGTACTAATGTTTTCAGTATTTTAATAAAAGAAGTGTAGTTCTTTTCCTTGTTCATCTTAAGGACAAGGTTATACACAGAAAATTTAATGTAACAGGTAACTGAGTATATGATACAATTTTATCTTTTTCTAAGAAGTACGAGGTGCATTTGGGAAATCCAAGTATCTAAATATATACAGTACTTTAAAAAGTGAAAATAGCATGAAAGGCAGTGTAGTTAGCATGCATCTGAAGCTTTTACTGTGTTTTTTATACTAATGTAAAACAGAATTGAGACTTCTTGTTTAGGAGTTGGTGATAAGGTTACATCTTTCTGAATTTGCAGGGCCGTAGGTCTGTTCGATACGGAGACTTCCAATATTGTGATCAGGCTAAATCTGTAATAGTGGTAAGTAATGGTGCTAAGGATGTTATCTACTTACTGGCCTCACTTTAAGGAAAAGGAGGCTTTGCTACCCAGTTGGTGATACTGTTATCATAATGACTCATTATATTTTAATGATACAAAGTGTTGGTACTAGTTACAATATGGCAGAGGTATCAAAATATTGGATTATGGGGTTTTCATTGGTCTTTCATTGGGTTTTTTCCCTACTATGGCCTGACACCCAAAATAATTTTCTAAAAAGAAGTTTGTAGACAATCTTTTCCTTCTTAAAACAGAATTACATGCTAGTTCAGATCAGTGAAGTTAAATTATTAAAGTCTTTTTCCTATAGTGTGAAGCTGCTTATGTCTTTCACTGCAACAGTTATGGAAATTATTACTGATTGAATCCAAGTGTGAAACTGCAAATGCTTTTGTTTTGCATCTATACATTTATGTATATATTAATATCTATATATTGCAAGACTCTTCCATGTAAAATGTGAGAATAATGTTTTCTTTTTAATTTTTTTGTTAACTGCTGCAGTGCAGCACTTAATCACATGAAAGAAATAGTTTCTGTGTGATACTGCAACCACTGAAAAACAAATGCTGCAACTAGAGTTACTGTTCTTTAGCTATTTAAGGTATATTGAAAGAATTAGCATATTTTTAAGGATAATGCTGTGTAATATTTTTAGCTTGCTGGCCATGCAGGCAAAGAGCAAATGGCTTTTATGTGTAACATCTAACTATTATGCTTTCTAATACATAGATGAGGGTAGATTCTTTCTTGTTTTAACTCTTTCTATTTAATTTGTACTTTTGAAAATAGTCTGTGGACAGTCAGTTTCCATGATGGGCTGCTGTGTGACTTGCCTGTCATGTTGGGAGGGACAAACATGCATGGCTCTCTTGGGTTGAACGTAGGATTGCTTATCAGTAAAATGCAGCAGATCAGTGTGAGAGCGTTGATAACAGGCCAAGAGTGGAAAATGGATTGACCTAAATGTGCTGATATTGCATCATAAGGTCCTTCAAATATTAATAGGATAAACAAAGTTCAGACTTTTTTGGGGTTTGCTATGTAGGTGTTAGTAATTAGAATATGTGTTAATATTATAGATTACAAAATTAATTGTAGGAATGCTGCATTTCTGTATAGAAATATATGCCAGTCCTCACTTAAATATGCATTGCCTCCTTCTTCCTTTTCTTTTTAAGAGAAATACCAGTCGCCAGACAAAGCCATTGAAAGTGCAAGTTATGCATTCATCTATTGTTGCCCATCAGAGCTTTGGTCTGAAGCTTCTAACTTGGCTTGGCAGTGTTATTGGATATTCAGGTGGGCAAAATTGACCTTTTTGAGATAAGTTAGAGAATATTTGTGAGAGGAGCTGGTTTTCTGAAGCAATTTTGTCTACTTATTTCAGATATGTAATGTATAAGGCAAAGCTATTAATAACTTGTCAGACTTCATTCTATTTTCTCTTACTGGAGTGCTGTTCTGAATTCCAACTTCCATGTGAAAGTGCTACCAGTCTTACATAGTCTTTTCTGTTTAGTTGCTGTTGAACAGAAGCCAAGACTTGCTGTCAAATGCAGTATGCCAAAAAGCTATTTTTTCAGTCCCTACTTCTTTTTAAATGAATGCAGTAAGCTGAAAATAACCTGTCTGATTAGATAAAACAAAATTATTCAGAAGTAATTTGATGAATGATGATGAAAGTGATTGCTTCAGATTTTTTGCTAAGTAGAACAGAGAAAATGCAAGAAATTGTGGAGGGTTTTGGTAAGTATAAAAGCTGACAAAGTCTTAATCAGATTTTTTGAAAGAGCTTTCTTCAAAGGAATCAAGATGCGCAGTATCGGATTTTATAGGAATGCTCAGTTTTTGTTTTGACTTGGTTCCCCATTTGGCCTGGTAATCATAAGATGGTGAAGATTTAGAGTGTGAAGGGAAATAAAAGGAAAAGTTACAAACTGCTGATATGGAGAAATGTAGATACAGACCCCCTTGCAATTTGTATTTTTTTTCATCTGGAAATGTTAGCAAGAAGTATTAGCAAAGCACGCTCAGCTGTCATATTGCACATATGTTCTGCATAGGCAGAACGTTTTTCAGAGACTGTATGTTTTGTTAGACTGAGGGTTGGAAAACTAGCCAAGATTTCATGCATAGGGTCTTTATAACATGTTCTCGTTTTTGAAACGTAACTAGTTTATGTTTAAGTTTTAAAGATAAGTAAATCAACCTTTTGACCAAAATTTATGGTAGGGATTTGTTCAACTATTTGCCAGTGTTGCTGGTAAACACTAGGTATTAGTGGAAAGGAGTTACAGAGATAGTTTCTTTCTGTGATAAATTCCCCTTTCAATGAAACATGTAGGCAGGCACTGCCCAATCTTGTGCCATGGCATTTATGCCAGGTGCCACAGTCATTAATTTTCAGCACTAAATGGTGGTGGCAAAAAAGTAACTTGAATATGTCAATGGCGTCTCAAGTTACAGAAGAAAGCACTGAATTTTGTTTGAGTTGTGTGTGTTGTGTTTCTGAAGTTCTGAAGAGTTCAGCTCGTTAAATGCTGAGTTCTTCATGATTCAGAAGGGCAAAAAGCATGTTTGATTGTAAACAACACACATACATTTTTTTCTGTGACCAGTGTGCTCATTTGCTTGAACTGCCTTCCATGTCTTGGGATGCAGTCTTGTACTCTGAGTCTGGTTTTTAACAAGCACACCCAAAAAACTAAATTCTTTTCTGTCTTTTAAACATGTTTGTCTGTTACCACTCATATGTAGCATAGGATGATAGAGTTGCACTGCTCAGGTGGCTACATTGAAATGTCCCTGAACAAAGGCTGAGTGACAGGTGGAGGCGTCTTCTGCTGTGCCAGAGTTAGGTTGGATGATTGCTGTCAAAGAAATGACAAGTTCTTGTGACTGAAAAAAAAAAAAACCTTGCCATGGAACTTCATCAGAAGTTTGACCACTACATCCTTCCTAGCAAGTGTCACTTCAGGAATAAGTGTCTGTTTGACAATTGTTGACCAGTGAAGGAGTTTCCATTAGCTTGGTGTCCTTCATAACGGTAGTTGGACTTGAACTCTGCAAGGCAAAAAGGAATAACCCCAAACTGCTGTAGGGGTTCTCAGAGTGTGTATTACTGCACCATGCAGCACTAAGCCACTGCCCACTTTGCCTGAGGAGTTGAGATGCCAAGCAGGGTGTGGAAGTAAGGGCTCTGTTAAGCCCCGTAGTTCTCAGGGGATATGTATTACCTGCAGTGCAAAGCCAGGTTGAACATTCTTAATAGGACCGTGGCTGGGTTGTGCTCCATTTCAGATGCAAGCATATAACTTACATGTTCATATAATTTAGGTTACTGCTTCTTTCCATTAGAAAAAATATGCAGAGAAGCCTTGAAATGGTAGCAACTCTTCAGTGAAAACAAAAAGCTGCTGCATGAATATATGAGTAATTTCATATATGTATTATGTTTTCCTTTCCATAGGAGTCTAATCAGAAAAACTAAAAGCTAGAAAATTAGTCTGCTGTATAACTGTTATTTTAGTAAGCCATTTTTAAGGAAGCAGATTTTTATTTGATAACTTCAAATGATTGCATTTGGCAATTTTCACTGTGTTCCTAATGTTCCATAAGGGTGGTGTGAAACTTGCAAGGTATAAAATAATTGTGCTTATGTCAGCAAAATCTGAGTGCTGTTATTGAGTTGTCATGGAAAAGAGGGCAGTGTGAGGGCTTTTGTGTTGTATGAAAATTTCAGGATGTCAAAACAACACACGTTTGTGTTTGAGCTGTAGCTAACTTGTACCATTTCTCTTCATTAAGATGGCCTTCGCCGAATATTGTGTCAGGTTGGTTTGCAAGAAGGGCCAGATGGTGAAAATTCTTCCCTCGTAGATAAGCTGATGCTGTATGATTCTAAACTGTGGAAAGGTGAGTTTTCTCAAAGTTCTTGAAAATGCTTGAGAATATTATGCCTAAGTTTGCCTTTTACTGTATCTGCTAATGTTTGATCATTTTTACTGTGGTGTATTATGGATAATTTTGCCTAATTTGTTACAATCTCTCTGTTTATGATGTACTCCCAAGTGTATTTAAGACAAGAACATACAGAGACTGTGTGGAGATGGGGTTGGTTTTAGGTCTAATTTTTCAAAGTGGTCTGAAATTAAAACTGACTTGTGATAAAAGCCAGTGATAGTGATAGTTAATGGAAATTAAGTAAATAATAGAGAAATTGGGAGTTTGTATGCTTTATAGGATCTCAGCATCCATTTCATATCTACCAAAATGCCTGTTTTTAAGGGATGAGGCAGTGTCTTTTTGCTTTGACTTGTGTTTGTGTTCATGAAGTATTCTTAAGTGTTCTGAGAATATTCAGTGAGAATTACTGTTCTGTTGTTTTAGAGTTCTTGAAATTTTGAAGGGCTGTTTAATATAATGGAATTAGCTAGAAAAGTTGTAATTGTGAGGAAAGGGAGGCAGCTAATTTCTGTCCCCTCATTGATTCCATGTCTGATTTGATATCCTGAAAGGGTGTGTAAGGCCAGGTGTAAGAAAGAGAAGCTCAAAGAACAGGTAAGGATGCAATATGTCTGCCTGGGGAACTTCTTGGAGTACCAATAAAATAAGTAAGAAGTAAGGTGGAAAGTGGATGTAGTATGGAGAAAATGATTATTTTAGATTTTGTTTATCTAGTACCTTTATCTTGAGGATGAAGTCCTGGCACTGCTAATTTTGTAATCTGAAAGGTACTGCTTTTGTGGAACATTACAACATTTTTAGTACAGGTTTTGTTAGGATAATGTCTTTCATGTAAGCAAGGAGTAACTTTTGCATTTCTGTTTCAACATCAATATTTCTCTACTTTTTCTTGTATTCCATAGTTCCTCTCCGTTAAGGCTTTTGACTTAAAAGTCAAATTTCTACAGAAGAAATTGTGCAGATGTGTATTTGCTTCCAAGCTACATAGAGATGGATATCATTTGTATTGATAATACTTTCTGGGACGCTGTCCAGACAGACTAGAAATTCAGAGATAGCTTAGCTGATTATTTTATGGAGGTGTTCACAACTAGGAAAATTCGTTGCAGTTCCCAAGATTTCTCATAATAGTGTTCTGTTCTCTTCCTAATATAAATCCCCTGTTTATCCTGAGAAGGAACAGAGTTCTGTTCTTGTTTTGCTGACTTCCCTTATATTTGATGATATACATTCCCATTCAACAGTGTTATTTTGTACAGAAGTAATAAATAATGCTTCTTGAAGAATTCTCTTTTATTATTCTTCTTCATCCTTTGCTACCACCTGACAGACTTAATCAAAGCAGCTTCTACTCTGAAATGCACATTTATCTCATTCTGTAGAAGTTTCCTTTTCTAAATGTTCCCATAATGTGTTGATAGAAAACAGTGACATGTGATGTTTCATTCATTTTTCTTGACAGGGGCTAGAAATGTGTATCACCAGTTATTCATGAGCAGTCTTCTTATGGATTTGAAATACAAGAAACTTTTTGCTATCCGCTTTGCGAGAGTAAGTATCTTTCTTACAAAGAGCCATTAAATGCTAAAACTGTCTAGTGAAGAGAGTCTAGTTAGCATACAGTGATTTAAATGAACTGTTACCCAATTTTTTTTCTCATTTTTATGGAAGTGAAAACCTGAAATGAAATGCTGGAAATCTTATTTTCCTCTTCTGTATATTAGTTATAATGGCATCTCATCTCCTGGGAAGGAAATGGCCTTTCACTCGCCCCAGAACTAAAGGAGTTCAGATGTTTTTGTCTTCACCATCAGCTATGCAGGCTATCAGTTCTTAAGAGTTAATCGCTGCTCATTGTTGAGGTGTAAGCTGTTAAAGCACTGCTCAGAAATAGTGCTGAAATTCAGTTATGCTGATTAGTATTTCTGCAGTAACTGGTATTTGAAATGGTTTAAATCAGCACTGCAAAATTCTGCTCACTCCGCTGCAGGCTGTTGAGTAGAAAATAAAATACTAGCCTTTATTGTGAAAATGAGAGTGAGTAGATCTCTCATGTGAGCAGATTAAGTTGTCATATTCTTTGTACAATATACCCATATAATAATCCGTTAGAGCTACTCTTCCCTTTTTCATGGCATTAAAGTTTCCCAGAGCAGACATTTAAGTTAAAAAATCAGGTCAGTGTGGATTAGAGGTGAATTTCCCCTTGTTGTTTAGAATTACCGGCAGTTGCAGAGAGATTATATGGAGGATGATCACGAACGGGCAGTATCGGTGGCTGCTCTGTCTGTCCAACTCTTCACTGTACCTACTCTGGTGAGTAGTGCCTGTCTTTCTTTTAAAAACTGATAGTTGGCACTCCTTGCCTTTTTTTGCCTCCTTCTTAATAGAACTATGAGCGATTGCAGAGTGATTTTATGAAAGATGACCACGACAGAGAGTTCTCAATTGCTGACCTCTCGATACAGATATTCACAGTGCCTTCTCTTGTAAGTACTGAAAGACCAAAAAAGGAAATCTTTATTTGTTAAAAGCCTCTCAAGGTTCATAACTCAAGGCTGCAGATTTCTTTAACATTACTGTGGAAATGCAGGACAATCAGACTTTGCATACGTTGCTATCGGTTTAGAAGTTAAAGCATTCAACATTGGGAAGTTTCAGTCTGGCTTCCTGAAGTGGGCTGGGTGTTTCTAGTTTTTCCTTTTTACATTTTTCTTTTACTTTTTTTTTTTTTTTAGAAAGGTGCTTTCATATTTATTTAGAGAAACACATAATGTTTAAGTTCCTCATCATACTGAGCCACATTTACTGTTTGTAGAAATCTGTATTATATGGTTTACATATCATGGTTCCAGAACACCGTTCTGGTGCAGTTTTATAAGCAATCCACTTTATGTTCATTTTCCAATCAACAAAACTGCGAGCAAGAATTGTCTTGTGATACTCCCTACTTCCTTTGGTACTTGGAGTCTCAAGACAAAAAGTACCTTCTTTAAGATTTCCAGTTAACTTTGGTTTTGGTGCTACAAGCACTCTGACTTCTCCCAGCTCACTAAATCTGCTGGTCTTTCACCAGCTTGTTTGAGAAACTTTTTTTTTTTTTTTGTTCCTGTCTCCATTTAACTCTGTCTTTGCTTGTATTATGAACTAGACAAATTAAAATTTGAAGCTGTACTGGAATAAAAGTCTGATTTTCATACCCAGAATTGTTTAAAAAATGAATGCTTCTGAATCCTCCCAAATTTAATAAGCTTCATTGAGCTTTCAGTAGTAGCTTACAGTCACAATACTGAGCAAACTTCTTCAGTTTCCTAGGGATGGATGTTATTCCTGGGAATTCAACAGGAACTCAGGATTTTGTTCCCATGGTTCAGGACAATATTGTATTGCCTCTTAGTTTTGATGCTTTCAGTAAGAATGTTGCCAATATTCCGACTTACAGTTAGACTTAACCAACTAATACTATTCATATGGTTATGGTATTTTTCCCTTTGGCAGATGGGGTGGTACAATATGTGTATCAATACATACTTTTTGAAAAAGTGATTTCAAACATTTCCCAGGGCAGAGTAATTGCAGTGCCTCTTTTATATGTGCTCTATTTTAAAAGCCTGCAAAAAAAGCAAAGCAGATGCATTTTGACTGTTTTGCAGAATGATAGAATAGATTGATGACATGACAGTAATTATGATAAGCTTCTATCATATGAACTAAGTATTATTTTTTAATATATTTATAGCTACTCATTCTTAACTAAATGATTAAGAGTTTAAACCACCCCACCATCCTCCAGTAACATTTTTGAACTAATCCTAGTAATTTAAGAGTTTGATCTCCCAAGGAACTGCAGTTCTTTGTTTTGAGGGTGGATGGGCAGCTCTGTTGGTGATGATTTTTTGGGGGAAAATATTAATCATTAGATTCTTCTCCCCCTACTGCAGTAGCATTGTAGAAACTATTTTGTATTATCATTAGCAGCTGTAGAATCTGGAAGCTCTAGCCAAGAGCCACAATGTCATTGTGGTAGATCAGAGTGGCCAGTCTTGTTGAGTCTAGTGGCCACATCCAAGGACTACAAGGCTCATCCTATTTAACCTGGAGAACCAGCAGAACGGGGGAGTTGTGAAAGTATTCATGAGTAGCAGCTGGCAGTAATTTGGTACCTGCCCCCTCTGTTGTGAAGTTGAGTTAGGTTAGGCTGGGTGATGAAGGCAATCTTTGTCAAACTGCTGATTTGTTTCATACCACACATGAATATATGCAGTAGACCTTGAGGGAAATTAGAGGTTATTTCATGAAATTTCCATGTGGAAATTGCATGAGCAGTTCCTTACTGGTTCGGAAGAGGCTCTGCTCACCACAGCTCTTAACAGTTTATAAACAGAAAACAGAAGAGCTGTCACTCCGCTAAAGGGCTCAAACTATCTGAGACAACACATACTTAAAGAGAGGTACAAGTTAGTTGCAAGACACATAATAATGTATCTTGTGCCATAATTACATAGGTTAGCAGGAGCCTTACCATAGACAGACTTCAGTACAGAATGGATCTGAATAAAGAAATCTGGCTTATGATAATTTTTGACTAGATTCCTTTTTTTTGTCTTCTGTGAGTCTGTGAAAAGAGTGCTTTTCCGTCTTCTGTTCTAATTATTGATGTAATTATTTTTGATTAAAAAATAATCTATTTTACAAACTTCATGGTGCAATGTGAAAATCTTGTTAGCTTTGTCTGTTAATTACAGCAAATTTCAATGTACTTTGGAATAGGCTCGAATGCTGATAACAGAAGAGAATCTCATGACCACTATCATCAAAACTTTCATGGACCACTTAAGGCACCGTGACATCCAAGGCAGGTTTCAGTTTGAACGTTACACTGCTCTGCAGGCTTTCAAATTCAGGCGTGTCCAGAGCCTTATTTTGGATCTCAAGTAAGTATACTAACTATGTGCTGATTTGAGAAATTGAGGAGTTAAAAAAAAAAAAATCAGAAATGAACACTTGCATCTTTCTAATCTCCCCAGGTACGTCTTGATCAGTAAGCCAACGGAGTGGTCAGATGACTTGCGACGCAAGTTCCTGGAGGGTTTTGATGCCTTCTTAGAATTACTCAAATGTATGCAGGTATGTAGTAAATCTGTGAATTACAAAATTTGGCAAAATTTCAGCAGGAGGTTAGCTATTATGGTGTCAAAATAGAAGAAATCTACTCTTCATTTTAGAACCATTTTTCATTTTAGATCTTCATTGCTGTATCACTTTTGGAGCCACTGCATTTTCCTAAAAAATCTTGCCTCACTTTTTAAAATTTTGTTATAGAGGGCCATAAAAATTAAGAGTAGTTCAGAACGAGAAGTGTAATTTGGGGCAAATTTTACATTTGTAAAGCAGACAAGACAATTAATTCTGTGAGCAAATTCTGGTTCATCTTAAGTGTCAGCAGAGTTGCTCCTTGTGTTGAGGAATAAATTGTTCCTGACGCACAAATAGATCTCTTCACTTGTGGTTTCATTCTCTTTCATTTCCCCAAGGTTCTTTTTACCTGTTGCAGCAACAATATGTTTACAAGGATACCTAACCACTGTCTCACATCTCTGCTAATGCTGCCAGTGTATTTTTAGTGATATATTGTTGAAATGTATAATTCTTCTTGTTCTAGGGTATGGATCCAATAACTCGTCAAGTAGGACAACACATTGAAATGGAGCCAGAGTGGGAAGCAGCATTTACGCTACAGATGAAATTAACACTTGTTATTTCAATGATGCAGGACTGGTGTGCATTAGATGTAAGGATTAATTCCTTCTGAATTGTTTTTCTGTGTGAAGAGGGATAAAACCTAAATATTAATGCATGCTAAAACTGATCTAAACACAACTTTACCATAAGCCAAGGACATCTTCTGTAAGGACATGCAAATCTTTTCTGTATTTAAACACAAGCGTGGTTTGTATTGACCAATTCATAGAGTGTGGCTAAGCCTTTTATAAATACTGCAGGGAGTTTTGTCACACATCTGAGGGATGTGATTATCACTATCAGGTTATAATTTTCAAAGAGGAGGGAATGGAGTAGTAGGCCCTGGATCTACCAAATACTGCTTGATTTTAAATCATGTTTCTGCCTCGTGTTTCCAGTTTCAGGATTTCAGAACTTGAGCATGGTAAAATATGGCTGTGGAATAAGTGATCCTGGAGTACCTGAACATTCAGGCTGGCTTTAATCTATCACTGGTAGTTAATGTGCAGGTTTTACTAGCCTAGCACAATCATTGCTCAGAAAGTTACCATCATATCAGTTACAAAAAAAAAAAACAAATCCAAACCCAAACAACATCCTAGTGAATATTTTTCTAATCAGACATACCAGTATGAGTTTTGCAGTTTGTGCCCTCCTTACTTTGGCTCTTTTGTTGGATTCCTTATCTTAATTTTGCAGGACTGTTGTTAAAGGTAAAAATTGCAAACCCATCTGGGTCTTTCTTACATTGTCTGTATTATTATTCAGAGCCGTGATTTTTCTCATAATCTCTGTAAACTGCAATCTTTCTTTTAGGAAAAAGTATTGATTGAAGCTTACAAGAAATGCCTGACTGTGTTGATGCAGTGTCATAGTGGATTTACTGATGGAGAACAGCCTATTGTCCTCAGTATGTGTGGACATTCAGTTGAGACCATCAGATACTGCGTTTCTCAGGAAAAAGTTAGCATTCATCTCCCAGTTTCTCGTTTACTTGCAGGTATGAACAGTTGAAAAATATTTCAGGAAATGAAAAGCGTTTTATAGATGTGATTTGCATTTGTGTGTACATGAAGACACACACAAGCATTGTTTAAGGCCTGAATGGGATGAATTTTGGCCATTCTCTAGCTGTTCGGTAGCTTCAAGGCCAGATGTTCTCAAGCACCAGAGAGCTTGTTATCATTCAGGCTGGGGGAGATTGTCTCATGTCTCTGGATTTGTACTGTAGGCAGCTACTGCTGCTTTTGCCACTTGAGTGATGCAAAAGAACTGCGACAAAATATGGACTGTAGTTGACTGTTTTGGAATATGTTTAGCCATCAGATTGAATAGACTAATCAACATTCTGTTAGAGAACAGATTTATCAAACAGATGTGTCGCCAGAAAATTGAGCTATGCCTTTCTCTTCATATTGTGTCTGTCTTGTTCAGCAGTTGTGTTGAAAAAAGCCTTGGATTTTAGTTTACAGAATCAGAAAGAACGTGATAAAAATAAATTCACAAATAATGAAGTGAGAAAGGTAATTCTTAGGTAAAGTGCCATGCAGCTCAGTGTCAAATAGCTTTGAATATTTGAATCTTTGAGCAAAGTCCTTGTAACTTCAAAAGAGAGCAAACCAGAAAACCTTCATGTGTTTTATAGGGGCCTTATTCTAGTTCCTGAGGTATTTTATAAACCCCCTAAGGACTGATAAAAGGGGTGAGCTATCTGCTGTTGATTGTTTGTCCTGATAGACCAAGGACTCTTGGCTCTCCCTGAGGGAACATGACAGAGTCAAAAAAAAGGCAAAAATCTCACTTGTACTGCAAGTTTATACAGTTACAATGGGAAAACTTCAATTCTCTTAAAAGGTATTCTTTGTAACATGTTTCTTCAGGAAATAGCCGTGTAGCCCCAAGGTGATAAGTTTGCAGACTTGTAGCTGTGTCCAGACAATGGTTCAAGAGTAAATTAGATGACCTTTTTTGTCCTCTGTGAATTACATAAAATATTGTATGTAAAATTCTGTATGGTTTTTCATGTCTTTATGTAGGCTTGCATGTTTTGCTGAGTAAAACTGAAGTGGCATATAAGTTTCCAGAGCTGCTGCCCCTGGTATGTAATTAAATGTAGTATGTTCATTAAATATAATTAATGCTGAATGAGAAATTGGTCATGTAAGTGTAGGAAATTATTAAATAAACCAAAGGACCTTTGTACTATGAATTCTACTCAGTGAGAATATCTTTTATACATAAAATTCCCTCTTAAAAGATTAATATCCAGATATTCATGAGCATAGGCAGCCAGTATTGCTCACTAAAGTAACTAAGACTCAGGTTGCATAACCTCCTTTTTGTAGTAGAAGCTGCTTTTAGGAACCTCAGGCAGGATCTGATTCCTTCTCCTTGAGCTGGGTTCTAATTTTCTTCCCCAGCTGTTTCTTGCTTTGTGCCTGTTGTTACTGGTACGCTATTTCTTTAAGGGGTAGTCAGAAAAAAACATAAAATAAAGAGGATAAAACCTTACTGGGAGAAGAAATCTCAGTGTCTTTGGAAAGAAGTAGTACTTAACCTTTGAATGAAAGGAATGAAGTTACAGTGTTATTAAATTGCTGGTGTTGATGTTTTAAAATATGAAAGCTGTCTTTAGGAATAAACTGAAGTCCTCGTGTAGTAGTTGTGTGGAGCAAAGCTGGAGTGTAAGGGTGCTTAACAACGATTTGAAAGGCTGTGAATAGGCTCATCTAACTTTTGTGCTGGATGTGCTCATCTTTTGTAGTGCCCAGATATTTTAATGATCACAAATATCATCTTCCTTCATTTCAGTCTTTTATTTTCTCTATATACATCAAAATATTGCATTTTCTTAATGCAGAGTGAACTTAGCCCACCTATGTTAATAGAACATCCTCTACGATGCCTAGTCCTATGTGCCCAAGTGCATGCAGGGATGTGGAGAAGGAATGGCTTCTCTCTCGTTAATCAGGTAAGTGCACAGTAGCTGTAGAATCACTCTTTCCTGATGATTCCCTCAGGATAATTCCACAGAATCACAGAACCAATCAGGTTGAACAAGACCTCTGAGTCCACAGAGTCCAGCCCTCGGCCAAACACCACCCTGTGAGCTAGACCACAGCACTAAGGGCCATGTCCAGTCACCTCTTGAACACCTCCAGGGGCGGTGACTCCACCACCTCCCTGGGCAGTCCATTTCAATTTCTAACAACCCTTCTCATGAAGAAGTTCTTCCCAATGTCCAGCCTGAACCTCCCCAGACACAACTTGAGGCTGTGATCTCTTGTCCTGTTGCTGGTTGCCTGGAAGAACTTCAATGTATTTCTTGAAGTGAAGGGCCCACAACTGGACTTGAGGTGGGAGCTCACCAGTGCTGAGAACGGAGGGAGCTTTTGGTCCTTCAGACCTCAAAACCTTCTTTTCCTGTATTGAACTGAAATTTTACTTATGTCACTCTTATGGAAGGCAATGTGAGGTAGACATTTTTATCAGCACTGGCATCATTTGTATATTTTTGCTTTTAAACTGGTCTTTGATTTTTTTTTTAGTCAGAAGTTGCTTTTTTTTTCAGGACTACTGCAGTAGCCGCTGATCTTAGTGCTCAGTGTGTAGAGTTTTAGGTAATGCCTAGTTTTAGTTAATGACTCCTAGCTTTTTTACTGTGTACTGTGCAGCAACAGTTGGAAGTGCAGAATTAGGTCTCTTCACATCTGTGGTAATGCATTCATCACCTCCACATAAAAGTGTCTCAGATATAAAAATATGTGGCATTATTGTATCATGGCTATTTATATTTATAAAGTAATTCAAATCCAAAGACCCCTCAGAAGCATTAGAAGCTGTGTAGAACTAAGTGTTTCTTGGCTTTTAGCTCTTACACTTCTGGAGGCTGGCTCCTTTCATCTCTAAACATATGTTCTCAGTGCTGGTATAAATTAGGTGTTTGAAGCATAACAACTATAAAATGGGTACTGTGGTGTCAGTACCACCCACCAGGGTGGTTGTCTCAAGTGATTTTCTCAGCAAGACTTAGATTACAACAGGAATAGGGTTTAATTCTGTGAGGTGTTAACTTGATTTATTTGCAAGATAATTCTTTCAGTCCCATCAGCCCACATCTCCATTAGATAATTGCCATGTATATTTACTAGGAGACTGAATTAAATTGCTCAAATATATTATATTCTGACACTTCTTGACTCTTGAAGCATCTTCATAAGGTGGTGTCCTTGTTGTCATTACACCTAAAAGAGATCTAGTTATGTAAAATTACAGCAGTGCCCATAGTGCTATAGACACACATCAAATCTGGAATTTCAACATAGCCTCTGGTAGTGAAATAAGCCTCTATGTTAATTTCCCCTGGTTGTCAGGATCTTGAAGTTGAGAGCTTGGTTTAGTTGAGATAATGTAACTCCCACATTCTGCAAGTCCTTTCTCTTTACTTTGGCTATGAGGAGAGCTCATGTTCTGCCAGCTCCTTTTTGGATCTTTCCCAGATAATAGGAATGGGCATCTTTATCCTAGGCTAGGGAAGAAAGGGAAGGCATGCCTAGCTGTCTTCATGTAATTCTGGTGGAAATGGTGTGTGTCTAGAGGAGACTTTAGCATGCTGAAGTTTGTTTCCAGGCCTAAGCAGAAACTTGTCAGCCCTATTTATTTTTCCTTGATTGTGGTAGAATCAAACTTTCCCACCTCTCAGTGTCATGCAGTAGTTGTGGTGTTGCTACTGCCTGTCTCAGTCCTGTTGAAGTCCTTTCTGGGATGGCTTGGGTTAAGTATAGCTCTGTCACAATATTAACATTTTGCTGATGCTGGCAATTCCTGAAAGATGGTATCTCAAATGATTAAAGAGCAATTCATGGAGAGAGGAAAAAATGTTTCTCCAACTGCAAGGGCTTTATCTCCTCTGAATTTCAAACAGTTAATTGCTAAACAAATATATTAAAACATAAGCTAAAGAGGTCAAAAAGATTTTTGCTTGTAAGTTTATGCAATCCAGACATTGCATCATTACAACCCAGCCAGCAACTATGCTTGTCTTGTGCTTTATAAAAAGCTTTTTGCATACAGATATAATTGTATAAGTTTTTTCAATTCACAGATAAACTTTTTGGTTTTGAACACAGTATAGCAAAGTTTATTTTTTTACAGAAGTAAAATAATTTTAGATGAAATACTATTAATATATCTGTTAATGATTGTGGTGTGGTGTTTTGGGTATTTTTTTCAGATTTATTACTATCACAATGTGAAGTGCAGGAGGGAGATGTTTGACAAGGACATAGTAATGCTTCAGGTAACCATGTATACCAGTTTGCATTTTTTCAAGTATTTTCAGGATGTTTTTGTGTTTACTTTTGTCTTCATCAGAACCTTTTCAAGGAAACAAACCATTTTTTTTGTGGAAGAACTTAAATTTTCTTATTTTTTCTATGTAATTATGGAATAATTTTTAAAGTAAATAACTATTGTTGTAATACTTGTTTTTTTAATTGCAATTCAAAATGTGCAGCATTTTCTGTTTAGTGTATAATATGCCACATCTTGAAAAATGTAATATTTTAACTGATGGGTTGTGCTGTATTGGCAGTTACATGATCTGCCTGTTGTCAGGAGTGTACTCAGTGTATGTGTTGATGTTTTTGTTTTTCCCCTTCAGAAGGGATTTTGCAAATGTGGCAATCTGTTTTGCTCTGTTATGGATTCAGTGCTTCTCCATTGAGAGCAATATTGTCTAAAATTTTGCAGCTTGGGGTGCATAGTTCACCTGGACAGCAAAATATTTCCTCAGAAAGTCCCTCAGATCTTGCCTAGAGTTAGCAATACCCAGTAGGATAAGCATACCCCAAGTTACTTCTGCTTTCAGACATATTTCTTTGAGGCTTGATCTGCCACTGATTTTTAATGATCATTTTCAGCTGCCCATTTGGATAGATATTCTATAGCTTTCTTCGAAATTTATTCTGTTTTAAAGATGGTCCAATTATCAATAGTAAACTAACAACAAATATTTGTAATTGGCAAACTTACATACCTTGTTTAATAAACAGAAAAGACTTCAGTCAGTAGTTTTCAGAAACAGAAATCTCCGAAAGTCAGTTCAATGTTCTGCATTGAAGCTTTAGTATTTTTCTTTCCAAGAAGGTTTTGGAAGCTTTGCTTTACAATCTTCAGCCTTTCTTTAGAGGATTGGAATTTGTTGTTAAAATCTTCAGTGGTATATATTATTAAGTAATATTATTGTCTGCTAGAAGATAAGCCAGCAGGAACAAAATTTTGGAGATAAAAACAACCAGACAAAAGTCTTTCACTGAAGTTTGTTTAGACTGCTTAAGATAGAAGGGGTAACCCTGAATATTTTGCATGATACCCTTAAAAGGGCATCAGAAATTCTTGATAAAGCATAGGATTCTGCTTGTCAAATGGACTTAAAGTTTTATTTTTGGTGTTCTAAGAGATTAAACTTAAGTATTGAGTCTTCATTCATAAGATTGAGAGAGGGATTAATTTTATAAAGAATATACAGTGAACATCATATATAAATATACATATAATATATGTAAATATACATATAACATATAATATATATGTAATATATGTTATGGTATGATAACACCCAATCTGTTTTTCTAATCTTTTTTTTCTTTAATAGACAGGTGTGTCTATGATGGATCCAAATCACTTCCTGATGATAATGCTGAGTCGCTTTGAACTTTATCAGATTTTTAGTACTCCAGACTATGGCAAAAGGTTTAGCACAGAGAATACTAACAAGGTATTTTATGCACTACTGCAATAGAAAATCTTCAGTTTGGTTTTTTAAAATGTATCAGATGCTGTTGTACTGAGACAGAGCTATTTCTTGATAAAAAAGCAAAACCTATCCTATTTTAATTTCATTTGGCCAGTTTGAAGTATGCATAAATGTTTTTTACCTGTCAAACTGGTAAATGTCAGAAAATGTTGCGTAATTTTTGCATTTGTGACTGTGTTTCAGCATAGCTCAGTTTGGGAGTACTAAGGGTGCAAACAGGCAATGTTTCAAATCACCAAAAAAGTATTTTCACCATATGGAATAATTACTGAAAAATGTAATTTTTTTATTGTTTTACTTCAGGATGTTGTTCAACAAAATAACACTCTTATAGAAGAGATGCTATACCTCATTATAATGATTGTTGGTAAGTTCAGAGTATATTTAATTAATTTTTTAAATTTAGGCTCTTTAATGGTGTGGGCAATTTTTTATTGCTATCTCAGGTTCAGTCGTGTTGTGAACTTCCTGTAGCTCTGACTTCTTTCCTAGGACAAGAGCCTTGAAACTAGCTTAGATCAACGTAATGAATTTTTGAACACTGATGGGTGAACACAAGATTTCAGAAGGCACCTTATTTTCCAGCCTTTAATTTAGAGAAAAAGATAAAAAAAACTTTAAAATAATAAAAAAAACCAAAACCCTGTGTATTTTATTTCTACAGGTGAAAGGTTCAGCCCTGGAATAGGACAGGTAAATGCGACAGATGAAATCAAGCGAGAGATCATCCATCAGCTGAGCATCAGGCCAATGGCTCACAGTGAATTGGTGAAGGCACTCCCTGAGGATGTAAGTAACTGGGTGTGGAGAGGGGAGCCAGCTTCCACTTCATAAGGCTGATGGCTGCAAAATTGTCTTATGTAAGTTCATGTCACTTAATGTGGGATGAGAGCAGCATGATTATGCTAAGAGCAAGGTTAGCATGAGTACAGGTTAATAGTTCTCATGGCAAGGGTAGGAAAGAGGCAAAGAAGGAAGAAGATATGAAAGAGACAGGAATATGAGAGCTTCTTCAGCTCCTTTCTCTATTTAATACTGTTTCTAATCAGGCCATCTGTCCAGCAGTCTCTGCAGGCAGCTTGTACACCCTGAATTAGATGTATGGAAGTGGGTTGTTAGAACTATCCAGAAATATAAGCTGTTATATTTTAAAGCCTAACAATAAGTGAAAAGACATGGAATCAGATGCTGTATTATGACTTGTGTAACATAAATGCTTCATTTACACAAACAGAATAATTTATCTGAATTCTATTATAAGTACTTCTGTAGGACAGCAAAGCTTGCTTCTCCTGTCTCCTTTTAATATTTTTAAAGCCATCTTTTAAAAAGTATTTCTGAAGACAGTCAAAATTCTGAAGTTAATGTTTTACTGTACTGGTAACAATTTTAATGATAAATTATGAAATCTTTTTATGTTTCCTAAATATTTTAAACTGAAACAATTTGAAAAGTCAAATTATAAAATTATTTAAGAATAATTTAGGGTTGCATGAAAATGCAAATTCAATTTAAGCTGGAGTTCTAAATTATATTGTCAGTCTTAAATACTTTTTCCCTGGCCTGGGAACTGCTATGAATATGTATTGGGAGAAGGGGATGGGAATATTAAAAGATAATTTGTGTATGAAGTATTGTTACATATTTGAGCTGATGTCTCATGCTGCCTTTTGTGGTTATTTCAGCTTTTTTCAGTAACTGGTCTTTTTAGCCTTCCAGTATTTATGTCAATTTAAAGGCTTAGAAATTAGACTGGCTGTGTATTAAAAATGTGCTGAGTAAGCTAACTTAGAGTTTTCTTCTGCTACTGTTACATCCGAGTTCATTATGACAGGGAAAAGCAGTACAAATGAAGCACTTAGAATACATGACTTTTTCAAAGTACCTTTTGCAGAGATGGTATTCCTGAATGCATTTCCATCTTATGTGGTTTAGTACTCTCTTGAGTGCCAGTAAAATGACTTTGTACTGCATTTATTTTGCATGCTTACTCTAGTATTGTATGATATTTGAATGTTTTATTTCAAGAACTCCAGTAACACACTGTCTTGCCTTTTCACTCCATGTAGGAGAACAGAGAGACAGGGATGGAAAGTGTGATTGAAGAAGTGGCATGTTTCAAGTATGTTTCCCTTTATTCTAATGATTCAACTTTAGAAATGGAATGTCTAAATTAGTGAAAATGAGAGAATGAAAGAAATGGGGCTGAGTCATGGTGATTTCCCATGGCTTTAATCATGTGCAGAATTCTTAATACTGTTACTTACCTAATTTCTAGAATGCCTGTTAGGCTTGTTTGTTAGCTGTTCTAGTTAACTATATTTATTCTCAGATGTTAAGAACCAGTTGACATAAAGTGTTTTGTTTGCTTTGGTTTTTTATAGAAAACCTGGACTAACAGGCAGAGGGCTGTATGAATTAAAACCAGAATGTGCCAAGAACTTCAATCTGTATTTCTATCACTTTTCAAGGGCAGAACAATCAAAGGTAACTAGTAGTATAACTTCCTGGGGTTTATTTTGTGTCTTTTTTTTTTTTTTTTTTTTTGCTTGCCTTTTTCCAAAGCTTGCTTCTGTGAAAAAGTATTACCAGATATTTGAGAATGTTAACAAAATTTGCCTAAGTTTTTGCAGTGACTTCTGTGCCACTGGATCCTGTGCCCCATACAGAGCTGTTAAAATCAGTGGGTATTCAGGAACTTGTCTGTGGGTTCCCTTGGATCTTATTTTAATGTATTTGAAACAATCTGTATTTTCCTTTACCTTTATGGAAATTGCCATTTTAGCTCAAACTCGCCTTACAGTTTTATGCTAGGACAAGAATCCAGGGTGGCTCAAGAGAAAGGATTAATATTGAAGTTGCATGCCCTACTTTACAAGTAGAACATAAGACAGACTGAAAAGACATGAAAGCTTTCATGTTTATTTAAGGCTGGGAAAAAACAGTAACAATGTAGTAAATCATGAATGCTTTTTTATTAGTTTTATATTGGTACAGATTTTGAGTAATGCTGGCATTGTTCTTCTATTTCAGGCAGAGGAAGCACAGAGAAAGCTGAGAAGACAGAACAGAGAAGATACAGGTATATATTTTTGACAGGAGATAGGAGAAGGGGGAATCACATATCAAGCTGTGTATTGCCCTGACATTTAGACTAACAGCCTGTTCTAGGGCTAGAGTAGAAGTTGGTTAGAAATGAAGCAATTTCCCTTATGTCTCTCTGGCTATAGTCAGGGGTCTGATTTGTCATGGAAGCAGCCTTCTGAAGCAGCTTATTCTTTGGCTTTTCTGTTACACACAAGCCATGTTGAATGGTGCAGCCTGTATTGGTAACACTGTTTATCGAGCAGCTGTGTTCTGCCTTGGGATCATAGAAGGGTTTGGGTTGGAAAAAGCATAAAGGTCATCTGATTTCAACCCCCTGCCTTGGACTGAGCCGTTAAATCAGACATTTTACATGGGTGTTGCAAATTTTGGAGAAATGTCAAACACACCAATTTCCCTTTCAGCACTTCCACCGCCAGCTCTTCCTCCTTTCTGCCCACTTTTTGCCAGCCTGGTGAATATCCTGCAGTCTGATGTCATGCTGTGCATTATGGGGACTATACTGCAGTGGGCAGTGGAACACAATGGCTATGCCTGGTCAGAGTCCATGCTGCAAAGGGTATGGGGATTTTATTTCAACTCATGCTTATGCTAATGGAGCAATGTTCATTAGAGCGTTTTAACGTGATTGTATAGATTTGAGTTGTTTACTTGGTGTCTAAAGTATCCAGAATACTGTGAATGAGAAGTAAGTGGTATTTCCTGATATGCAAAACTAGGGAAACCCCTCTGCCTCTGATGCAGTTTATTTTTAAAAGTGAGTGGATGATCCGGGTAAATTTCTGATGGGATGCACATGACAGGGAAGAATTCTGCTTGAATCAGTGGCAGTAATGTTTATTGTGGTAGAGAACTCATTAATCTGAGTTGTTGCATATTAAGCAGACTTTTTTTTTTTTTCATGTTCCTCTGCTTTTTTTCAGTTTAGGCTAAATTCTTTTAGGAGAAAACCATGACAGTGCACAAAAGAATTTTCTAACTGGAAAATGTATCTGCTTTGGAAAACTTAACTGAGCTGTTTGTTTCTTGCAATTTATAATGATCTTTAGAAACCTGAAGGGTTATCTCTAGATTTTGGTGTCACAATCGTCATTTTCTGGGGTGTGCAGAGATGAGTGGTGAATTGCCATCCAGAGACTGTTTATATTGGGCAGGGTTGTTGGCTTAGGGTCCAACTCCAGACTTTTTAAAAATATTGATGGATTTTTAAATAACATTTTGCAAAAAAAAATTTTTGAAAGGAAGTGTTAGTTTTTTGACATCCAGTCTTATTGAGTGTATATTACCTTTTACAGCTGAGTTTAAATTAACTTAAGCAGTTCTGTATAACACAGAAAAAAGTTGAAAATGGCATGATGTATTGGTATCATAAATCACAACAATGTAGCTATATTTAGGTAATGTAAGAATGCTAGGCTTTGGAGTAACTTTGGACAAAATAAGTTAGTTAGGGATTTTTTTTTTTGACTGAACTAAAATGTCTTCATCCATTCCAAAAACCATGAAATTCATTAGGGAGCTGTGACTTGCTCAGAAACTTGTGGCATTTCTCAGTGATGGTGCCATGCAGTTGTACTGCATCTTTCCCAGGTCAACAACTTTTGTCTCGGAGGCACTTGCAAAGGGGGATATGAGACATCTGCAAGAGGTGGCCCATATGTAGTGAGGTCTTGTTAAATAGATGTGATAGACTGAGGAGAAATTAACTGTTGTTTATTAAAACAAATTTAAAAAACTTTAAGACTCTCATCAGGTTTTGCCACTTTTTCTGTAGATACTTGGCCTGTTGCATTCCAGTTCTGTTACAAATTTTTCAGGTGCAAGTTCTTTCCTTACATGGGTGTCAGCATTGATTCCAGGCATCAGTAAACCTTTGTGTCTGGAGCATCCTGCCAGTTTGTGTAGGGTTGTAAATTGACTGATGCAACGTGACAGAGTTTGCCACCGAGAATGAAGTATCTCAGCTTCAAAATGCCATTCAGACTATTATACTGCTAAATAGGGTAATTACATTTTTTAAGTTCAAGGAGACTACAGCTCTTCAATGACCTAAAAATTAACATTATTTTAAAATGTGTTTATAGAGAGAATAAATTTAACTTAAAAATTTTAATTTTTTTGTTGCTAAACTTCGTGTATAAAAAGGAATTAAAGTCTGCTTCATGCTTCTCTCTAGAGACTTGCAATAGTAACATGCAGGGGGTAGGGAGAAAGATAAAAAGTACTGACTTCTCACTCACTAGTCAGGACAGCAAACAGAAAGAGGGATGTATTTAATGTGGATTTTATGTGGCAGAACTTGTGTTTTCAAACACTGTTGCTTCTGTGGAATGTAGCTTTGGAATTCTGTATACAGAAATAACTTCAAATCTATTTGTAATACATAATAGCATTATATGACTTTCCTGTTTCTTAATTAATTACTCAAGCTATATAACACGATTATATGAATTATGTAAGAAAAGAACTAAAATTTGTAATTTTTACCTAGGTTTTGCATTTGATTGGAATGGCACTGCAAGAAGAAAAACAACATCTGGAGAATCTCAGTGAGGAGAATGTTGTAACATTTACCTTCACTCAGAAAATATCAAGTATGTCTTTCTTTTCAAATGTACAGAAAATTTGAAATAACTGAAAATGCCAGGATCTCATATTTTATTCTTCTGAAACTGTATTTACCAGAAGAGTATATTTGTTTATCCATCAAAATGTTATCAAGTTGACCTGATAGATAAATGCTTTCTACATGTGTAGATTCTATGCTGGTACAATACTAAGGGCATTTTCTAGAGGAGGAATCTAGATGTTGAATAATTCCCTCTAGATCCAATTCTTAATATCTTTAAGTAACATCTCAATAAAGATTGCTGCATGTCATCAGATGCAATTGCAAAAATCATAGTTGCATTCTTAAATAGTCTTTTAATCTTGACTCTCCTTTGTATTATCTGACTAATGCCTCTAATTTTTCTAAGACATCAAAGTTCCATTTGAGGTAGTGGGAAATAAAATATTGGAGGTTCCCAAGATGAAAGTAGCCAGGGAGGACATACAGTGCATTTCTTTTCTAAGAAAATATAGTCTTATTTTGAGCAAACTTTGCAGGATTCAGACATTATTCATGAAAAGGTTTGCAGTGGGGGAGAATGAAAAATTACATATTGTGCCTATTTGTTGAAGGAATTCTTCAGTTGTTGAACAAGCACTGGGGTTTCTTGTTTTTAATGTTAGTGAGTGATTAATTTGCCAGTAATAGTATCATCAATTCTCATTCTGATTTCTCTCTCAGAACCAGGAGAAGCACCCAATAACTCCCCCAGCATACTAGCTATGCTAGAAACACTGCAAAATGCACCTCATCTGGAGGTGCACAAGGACATGATCAGATGGATATTGAAGGTAAATATATTTTATATTACCGCTGAAAATAATGGAAATAAGGTTTTTGAAACTTTGCCAATTACATTGGGATGATTTCTGTATTTCCCATGTGGATTTGTTGTACCTAGTTTTACTCTTCTGGATTCCAATGCTACACATTGTATAGTCAGGATTATAATATATACAGTTATATTCTTAAGTCCCAAATAAATTGAAGGCTTTTTTTTTTTTCTTACAGACTTTTAATACTATTAAAAAGCTAAGAGAAAGCTCTTCTTCAAGTCCCGTGGCTGAGACAGAAGGAAATATTATGGAGGAGGTAAAAGCAATCTGTAACAGCTGATCTGGAACAGGTCTGGGTGGTGACTAGCAGAGGACTAGATTTCTAATTGCAGCTCTAAATCAAACATGGGAAACATCAGTGACTTCTGAAAATCTGTGTCACAGTTTATAGGTTAAACTCATTTGTTTGAAGTCCCTAAACTGTCTTTGTTTGTTTCATATGTTGTAGTCTCCAAATTTTTTGCAATTCTACTCCATAAAACTGTCTGTATTACAATCACAGCATTAAATATTTCTGCTGTTCCCATCATTTCAGACTCCATGGAAAGTTGCTAAAAAGAAATGGTTATCTATATATTTTTACCATGCAGGTCATTCCAGATAAGCTCTGCTGATATTTGTAGCTCAACATGACATCCTAAATACTGCACACACACCTTGGAGCACTGTAGGGCATTTAGGAATGCAGCTGCTGGGGAGGAAGAGCAGCACCAGAGATGAGACATGTCACTCTCTTATCCCTTTAGCCTATGAATGCTTAAAGGGAAGGGAAATACAGAATACAGTTAAAGGTTGAGGGGAAGAGGTTCCCCTTCTAGATCTGCAGTTCTGCCTGGCATTGAGCACAAGCTAAAGAAAGGAGGGCACAAAATAACTCTGTGGGAGACTTTTCTTTTGTCTTTTATGAGATTTCCGTTGTTTGGAGGTTAGTACAAGGTACATGTAGCAGTAGCTAAAATAAATAATCAGTTACAACAAAATTTCAGAGTTCACGTGATAAAGACAAAGCTGAAAGGAAGCGCAAGGCTGAGATTGCCAGGCTGCGCAGGGAAAAGATCATGGCCCAGATGTCTGAGATGCAACGGCACTTCATTAATGAAAACAAAGAGCTCTTTCAGCAAACTCTGGAGGAGCTGGAGACTTCAACTTCCGGAGACCAGGAAAATAGGTAAAGGCATCTTGTTAACATATCCTCTCATTAATCTTTACATCAGATTGTCCTGTTGTTACCTCTTTAAAAAGCTCTTTTTTGTTTTCAATCTTGATGGAAAACTGTTCATTAGTTTCTGAGACAAAAAAAACCAGCAGTAAATGGAGTTCTTCCCACCCCCTTTCTGTCAGAATTGTGGGATAAATATAAACATAAAGAGGCAAATAATTTTTTGTACAAAATTACTCAGTAAATTATTAATATTGCTGAAGAGACTATGCTATTAAACATAGTTAATTGGAAATAGCTGGTTGTAAGTCTGTTGAGGATCTAGAAGAAAATGTGCTTGGTGGTTGGAAATATGAATTAGAGAATGCTAATGATTTTGTGGAGAGGTGAAGAGTTTTCAAAATTTATACCAGACACTTAAGCGATGGTGATGATGGAGAGCTGCAGATTCGGTTTCTGTGTTAAATTGGAGTGGGTTAAATTGGGAGGGTTATGAATTTTTTCTAGAAAATACCTGCTACTTCTGGGCACATAAGAATTGTTATATAAATGCCAAAGCTGTTTTTTGTCAGCAAGCATGTATTATAAATTTAAGAAAGTCACTGAACACACTTAAGTCACGATCTGAATTATGTTTTTCAAATGATTTGCTCACTAATATTCTTTGAATATTCTAGCCCTGTAATTTCAGATGCAAAGCTCACAGCCTTGGGTCCAGAGCAAACCAGAGTAGCTGAACCCAGACAGGTTGTTATGTGTATATTGTGCCAGGAGGAGCAAGAAGTTAAAGTGGACAGCAGGGCTATGGTCTTGGCAGCATTTATTCAGCGATCAACTGTGTTGTCTAAAAATAGAAACAAAATTACTCCAGATCCTGGTAAGTAACTGCTCATAGTTGTCTTTTTAAGAATGTTTGGGTTACTGTGACAACAGCATTTTTTCATCTGACAGGGTGACATAGCCTTCTTATGCTTGTGAATAGCTTCATTCTAATCAGAGAGCAAAACTCCCATATTTTTGGTGACGTAGAAATGTGCGTGCTGAACAATATAAATCACTGAGAACACTGAGCTCATGCCATTCATTTGTGACAAATTATTTATAACTGTTGAAAAACCCCTTAAAATCAGAAGTGTTGGTTCTTAAGCCATGCCTGTAACATCAGAGAGAGGAGATGTTAATGTAGTGCTTTGAAAGCACAAGATGTACATTTTCTTCCTCTCAGTTATGTTATCTGAAATGCCTCTTAGTGATAATAAAAAAATCTTGGATTTAGGTACTTTGTGAAACAGATCAGTGAGCAAGGGCATTGTTGCAAAGGTTTCTCTGGACTCTGTATGTGTAAACACATAGAAATCTTTGCACTGAATTGTTTTGCACTCTCACTCTGAAGATTAATGTCCTTGAAGTGATGTTTGATGGTGCTGAACTACCAAAACTGCAGCTTGACCTTGGGGACTTGTACCAGGGCCCAACACCTCTGAAAGCTTGGTTTGAAGCCTTTAAGTACAGTACATACACTCAAACCAGAGTAAAGTGATATTTATAAATAATTTAAACAGTTTAGGTGGTTATGGATTACAAATGTGTTTAATGCTTCATCAAATGAAGTACACTTCTGTGATAAAGTTAAGTAATAATGCAGATGTGGCAACATTAATCTGCCATCAAGTCTTTTGATAAACAGTTATTTCAAAGTTTCTTTTTTTTCTTTTAAATACAGAGAAATATGATCCCTTATTCATGCACCCAGATCTGTCATGTGGAACACACACGGGTAGCTGTGGACACATTATGCATGCTCAGTGTTGGCAAAGGTAAAAGGCTGTACTTAATTTTTAAGTTTAAATAACATGTTATCAATTTTTATGTTACCAGTTTGTCTAGTGGCACTAATTTTAATGGCAGAATACCTACCACGTAGTAAACTTGAAAAGGAATTTCAGGAAGTGATTAAAACAGCTTTCTGTTGAAAAAAAAAAAAAAAAGGAGTAGAAATCAAATGCTGTAAACATACTCAAAATAATTTTCATTTACTGTCCTCTTGGTAAAGAAGAGTCCAAAGCCATACATGGCACCTTCATTCCCTTTCCTTGTTTATCCCAATGCATAATTCCCTGTGGTGCAAATATATCTGGAGCTCAGATTTTGGGGTTTTTTTGCAGTTCACTGCTAGACATGCTTTTGCTGCTTCTTCTGCTCTACTGAGGTTTTAAGTGACTGCATCCCTTGCACTCTTAGTTCCTCCAACAGGTTTAATTTGAAGTAGCAACATTGGTGATCTAGTTAAAGTTCATCTTCAACATAAACTCAGTTTTATCCTTTGTTTCTAAGCATTTTAATAAAGCCTTTTGCAGTTATTTTTTATTCTTTGATTTTTTGGAAGCATATAAACATGCTTAGTGCTGTGTGGTGCTAATGCCACGTGACAAGTTCAAACCATTCATGCCTCTGACTTCGATTAGGGCCTTGCTTTGCTCCTTGGCATGGCTTCTGAAGTGTCTAATTTCAAATTCTGCCTTGTGTATGAAGAGTGTTAGGAGCTCCCAGAGATTCTGTGGCTATTACCACGCACAGGTTTCATTTGTGGTCTTTGATGTCAGTGCTCACTGAAGATAGGTTTTTAATCTACTTGTGTAGCTCGTGTAAAGTCCTTTGTGGTTGCCATAATCTCCTGGAAATGCCCTTAGGTGCCTGTATTCAGATCATTTTAGGGTCATCACTGGGCATGCTTTAAACCACATCAGAGGCTTCTGGAATAGCAGTTACATTTAGCAAAGCAGTGAATTCAGTTCTTTATTCATAGAGGGTTCAGCCAACAGTTTTCTTGGCTGCTGCTGTTTTGGTTGTGGCCTGTAATAGAAAATACCCAAGATGCTCATGGCATCTTCCTAAAAAAACTATGTAAAAATGAGTTGGGTTTTTTGGTTTGGTTTTATGGATTTTTCTTGTTGCTGTTTTTGTTTGGTTTTTTTTGTTTCTTAGTGTTTGAGGGGGAGGCTTTGGTTGCTTGTGGTGACTTGTTTTGTTCGGGGTTTTTTGTTTGTTGATTTGGTTTTGGCTTTTTAATGCTTCAACTTTCTCTCTACCTTTTTTCCTTTTTTCTTAAATATAATGTTCAGACTTTAACATGATTTTAACAGCCCAATGAATTTCAGCACTTTAGGGTAGATTTTGGCAGCCAAAAGCACTAATGCTTTATCATTTAGAGGCTAGAGGTTTTTCCTTCTGATAATACTCTTATCTGTATTTGGGGAAAACCAAAACTCTGTCTTCCTGAGAATTTTTCAGTTTCTATGTTCAAGTAGTAATAATTTGCCACTTACATATTGCCACTTATACTTGCTCTTTTCTAAAGGTATTTTGATGCAGTCCAAGCAAAAGAGCAACGAAGACAGCAAAGATTACGAGTGCACACAAGTTATGATGTAGAAAATGGTGAATTCCTTTGCCCACTTTGTGAATGCTTGAGCAACACTGTAATTCCTCTGCTTCCTCCACCAAGAGTTTTGTTTAACAGGTCAGTTTGGTTTATAAATGTCCTCAATAAATGTAATAAAACAAGATGCCAAACCAACTATACCCCTGAAGACCTTTCTGAATGTTTGTTGTCTTCTGTTTTGATAACCTCATGTGGATTGTCTGTTTATTTATTTTGGTTCATGGATTTTACTTTGTTGCTGTGTATTAGGAAAGCATGGGACCTGCAGAAAAAGAACTGAATGTAGAAAAATGCATGGGCAGCAGAGAAAGAGCCCATTGAAAAACAGATGAATGATGTTGGAATGCCTATGAAATACTAATTCTGTCTACAGAGTGTTTGTTTTTAACTGGTTGTTTTGGGGATTTTTTTGACAGGTTAGACTTTTCAGGCCAACCAAACCTAACTCAGTGGATCAAAACATTATCCCAGCAAGTAAAAGCCCTGCAATTACTTCGAAATGAAGACTGTGCAAGTAAGTCTGAAGAAATCTGTATATTTGTTTGTGAAAATGTTGTAATATTCATGGAAGAGACCAAGCACTTTGGTTCTGCCACAATGGAGTCGAGGGGTGATGGCATAAATGGCAAGAACAGCTTGGGATTTCAGTTTCTGGTGGTAGAATTTCAGATTCAGCTTGTGCACCTCTCTATAGTGTAGAAATTACATATAGGTGAATAATCAGTGATGTATTACTTTTTGTTTGTACAGGCCATTCTGGTCATTCAGAAAAAATGGATCAGCTGCAATTACCTGAAGGATTTAGACCAGACTTCAAACTGAAGTATGTATTTACATATTAAAATCATTAAAAATTCATCATGAAATCATAACGTGAAAATAGAATGTAACTTCTATGCTAGAAGGTGTCATTAATTAGGGAAAATATATGAATTTTGCTTTAATTAGAAAAGTTAGTTATTATTATGATGATGACATTCAAGTCCAGCCCAGAAGTCCTAAGTAATTCAGTAGAATTTCAGAAGTGAATGTGCTAAGTCGTTGTGCAGAAACATGCTGCAGTTACATAAATTGTGGCATGAAGATTCAGTTTTGTACTACTTGTAGCTGGATGAGGGATTCATCATTATAGCCAGCACAACATGTAAAGCATGAAGGAAGATATGAAATGGAGAGAATGTTAATATGTAATTTCACCTGTAAAGGTCTATTTGTATTTGGCTCTACAGTCTCTTCAGGACAAAGTAACAAGTCTTGTTACATGATACACAAATTGGTCTGCCAGCTGCACACAAAATGCAACGTTTATCCCAGCTGATGACAGATTTAGCTTTCAGTCACACACATTTCTTGTAATTTAGCCTTGACTTTGTCTTGGAAGACTAGATATTAACACTGAAAATGAAATTGGTTCCAAACAGTTAATCAAAAAATAATTGTGGATCTGTCACAAAAAATAAGGTTACAGAATACCAGATCCAAAGAAGGATATTGGAGTTGTCACTTAAATTTTAAAACTCCAGTTGTTCATCTGTGGGGTGAACACTTATCATCAGGGGTACTATGCTGCCAGTGGAGAAAAGAATGAATTAGTAATATTGTTTCCTTTGTTTCAGGAATCCTTATTCTGAGAGCATAAAAGAGATGCTGACAACTTTTGGTACAGCAACTTACAAAGTAGGCTTGAAGGTTCATCCAAACGAGGAAGACCCACGTGTACCTATAATGTGCTGGGGCAGCTGTGCTTACACAATACAGACTATAGGTATTGATCTGTTCATTTGGCTCCTTTATAGGAGATTTTCAGAATTTGGTTAAAGTCAAAATGAATTTTGGTTTGTTTTTTTTTTCCAGAACGAATTTTAGCTGATGAAGATAAGCCATTATTTGGTCATTTACCTTGTCGACAGGTAAGGAGCAAGTAGCAATTTCTCTCTGAATTGCTGGAAAAAAGAGGGACTTGTCCTTCATTAGTGAGGAATATCTACATTTTAAGTTATGGTTATCGAATAGTTTTATTCGTTGGACCCTATTGTTTACTCGATCTGTATCTGGTTATTAAACTGTTTAAAAATCACATCTAGCAAAACTGTTATTTTTTTTTTTCCTATAAACACTTAATTTATTAAGGCTGCAGTTTCTCATGGTAACAGTCAAAATAAGAATGCCAAAAGGAACTTGCATATTTGCATAAACATAAGTATCTGTCATATATTTACACAGTCAAACTGCCCCCATAAACTGCAGTTGAGAGGCCTGAAAAAAATACTCTTAAGTCAAAACACCTTTTCATGTTGAGAAACTTGATTAACTGTGGCAGTGTCTCTTTATCTTTCTTTTTACAGGATGACTGCCTTACGTCGCTAACGAGATTTGCAGCTGCTCACTGGACAGTTTCATCTCTTTCAGCAGTGCAGGGTCACTTTTGTACTCTATTAGCATGTAAGTTTGCCACTTTATGCTGAGTTTTTTTGTGAAGATGCACATGAGTGCTTTCAGAATGACTCTTAGTATTGATTAGAAGAGGGTTGTTTTGTGTAGTGGTTTTAAATAATAAACCAAGACCTGCTATTTCCACCTATATGTGTTATGTCAAGAAAAAAGACCTTTTTTTTTGGACTGCAGCTCCAAAAGAAGCATGGATATTTTGCTGTGAAGGAGTTCTGTTGATTCTTCATTAGAGAAAGTTACCTAGACCTAAGGAAAAGGAAATGTGATCCTTCACAAAAATAATCCACTGGAGCTTTAAAGATGAAGAAATTAAGATTAATATAGTGTGGAAGGGATATTTGCAGAAGTCTGTAATATGTCTGCAAACTTTTCTCTCTTTGAAAAGTAGGATCTCTGATAAGACAGGACTTACTATGTAATGTCATGTGTTAATGGAGAATTTTAATGAGAGCAGCCAAAATGTTCCAAGCTTGAAGCATTAGTAGATACAGATGAAAAGTCTGAAGTTCAGCCTAATGAAGTAATTGCCCATGAGAGGACTGTTCTGAAAGAGTATTATAAAATGGGATAACTTTAATATCTCCAGGCAGTAGAGCAGAGAAACTTAAAATGCATTGATATACTGGAATTACTAGTAGATGGATACCAGCTACTTCAGCAAACGGTTGGCAGCTTAATGGGGAAAAACTTAATTGGCATCAGTTTGTAGCAGTAATGGTTGAGCTGTTTTCTCTGTGAAGCAGAAGAGAAAATGCTGCTGGCTGTTTGACTGGAACTTTGCAATATATGGTGTTCTGACTGTTTGGGGTGTTCTTGAAAACTTGAATCAATATTTCTTCAAAGCTCTCCTTCCTTCTGACTGACAGAAGCAACTGTACTGCTTTTATTTTTATGAAGGAAAAGTTTCTGCTATTTTATTTTTTCAAGCTCAGAATAATGAAAATTATGAGCCTTTGATCTGTCTGTATTCTGTAAACAATACATAAAGATGACTTATTGAAAATAAGTTTCGTTTTGGAAGTCCCTTGCTCTGGTCATGTTTTTGATGCAGACATTTTTCACACTTTTGGGTTGAGTTCTGTGGCTATATGCTGACAAAAGGAAAAGCGTTTGAAATCTGAGTCCTGGTGGAATGTTTGCTAATAGAAATAGCTTCCAAATGTCACATGTTTTCAGCTCTCATTTTTTTTGGCCAGCAAGGCAGCAGTCTTCAACTGAAGTATTTTTAAGTTGTCATGATGAGACTATTTTTTAATGTAGTAGTGTTTTTAAACTTGGCAGCTTAATACTTACAGCTACATTGTAAAGTACACCCAGAGTGCAGCTTTATTACAAATCAGGTTTTACTGCTTGGATTAAAGAAGTAAGCAACTGTTCCTTGATTGCTACTTAAAATATCTTGTAACATTTTTCGAAACACTGAATTTGTGTTTGCTTTTAGATGAAGGTGCTTGCAATTCATTAAGTGTGTGGATTTCTGTTGTTAGCTGGATTTGACTGTAGCAATGCATTTTTTAGTCAGTAAGGCAAATGATTTATGTAAGGCACATCTGGGCAGTCTTGTGAAGTTAAGCAAATTGCAGAAGTTTTATTTGAGCAGCTGTCCAAGAGACAATGATGAGTGTTCCTGTTTAGTCACTATTGTTTGAGCTTATTTCTGTCAGAGCTTGAGATATTGTCTCATTTTGTCTCCCCCTGGAAACCCAGGCAATGAAAGAAAGGCACCATGGGAGTAGAAATGGCTACCTGGGTCTGTTTCCTTTAATACAATAAAGTAGGCAAGACTCTTTTCCAATAAAGTTGAGCAGTTCTTGAATTGAGTCTGGTCAAAACAGGTACATTTGTATTTTATGTTCTTTAAGCATGTAAATGAAGGAGATGGCTCTCATTTTTAATTGAAGTACACTAAAATATTCTCATTTATAAATGTTTAATTTTTTTTCTCTCCAAAATATTTAGCACTGGTGCCTAATGAAAAAAATGGGAATCTTCCTTGCATACTTGATATTGACATGTTTCATTTATTGGTAAGTATTTCTTAATATATATTAATAGTGTTTTGGTCCAGTAGGCAATATCTAAAAACTATTGAAAACTTTTTCTGTACTCTGGGTTAGGAGCCTTTCAAAATGTTCATGTTTTTAGTATGTGTTCACTACTTAATAGATTTTGAAGATTTTTTAAATTTAATAAAGTATTCATAATAGAAGTATCCTTTTCTATAAATTAGAAGGGGTAAAATGAGACAGAATGCATACTCTTTGTTAAAAAAACCCTAAAAAACATGAAAACCACCCCCCCAACAGAACAACAAACCCAAAAATCCAAACAGACTCAAAACATTCCTGATGGATAATCGTTGTTCTCTTAAATAATGTCTGCATAATTAGTTTCAAGTTTAGCCTTAAGTAGTATGCTGCCTTCAAGGGATGTAGTTGCAGCATGAGAAGAGAAAAGGGAAGATTGAAAAGGAGAAGGAATGTAACCAACTTTCTTATTTTCTTTCACAGGTAAGCTTGGTGCTCTCTTTCCCTGCCATACATTGTCAGGATTTTTCAGGGGTTAGTCTTGGCACTGGAGATCTTCACCTGTTTCATCTTGTCACCATGGCACACATAATACAAATTTTACTTACCTCATCAACAGGTAATGACACTTTATCTCAACTTTTATTGATAAGATTCCTCCAGTCTTTACTTAGGAAAAAGCTATGGTGCTGCTGGTAAATGTGTGCAGTTTACAGTTACAGGTACAAAATAGAGTTGTTGGTGCTGTCTTTGAGCCCACAGAAGAGGATTGATAAATTGCACTCATCAAGGTTTGGTTACATTGTCTTTATTGCTCTACTCCAGGAGTTTCTTGGAGCATGGCTAGTCATGAATCCTGGCTTTCCAGCTACTGTAGCACTGCCTGGGAGTGTTTATTGCAGGCTTGGCTTAGGCATTGCATGATGAATGAGTTGCAGTTAGCAAAGTAAGGGATCAATGTATCTCCTGAGAAGAGGAGCTGGGTAAAGCCTAGTTTGCCAAAAGCAAAGAACTCCAAGCAAGTACATCAAGAAAGCCAACCAATTGAACAACAAAACCAGCACCTTACTGGAGCTGACAATAGCATAAACTTAGCACAGTAAGATGAACAGCAGAAAACTGCTATCCAGTACATCATATCCTGTCCTAGTGGAATACTTCACTTAGTTTGGGCAGTTTTATCAGAAGTTGAAAAAATGCATTTGTGTTGTGTAGACATGTATATATGAAACTATTTGTTAATTATTTATTTCTTCTTCAGAAGAGAATGGCATGGACCAAGAAAACACTAACAGTGAAGAGGAAGTAGCTGTGCTTACACTATATAAATTTCTTTGCCAGTGTACAGGAAGGTAAAACCGTGATCTTTTGATAAAATTTTATGTTATTTTTCTCCCTCCTGAACTGAACATTAACTACTGACTGAATTCTATATACTAGTGCTGTCAAAGATGACACTTGTAACTTAGAAAGTCTTACATCTTGTTTCTTATCTGGCACTTCTAGATTCACTTAAGTAGCTATTCCTGTAAATTCATCTGTGATCAGGAAGATACCTGCTCATGAAGATTGTGCTTGGAAACAATTTTTGTAGTCCGTTTGCAGAATCTGGAAGTGGCAGTGTCTGAGTACAGAAAACTTGTTAGGATGGGAATGGCTTTGAATGGAAAGAAAGTAGGTTTTAGGTGAAATTAGGTGGTAGGAAGAAGTTGTTTTCTGTGAGGGTAGTGAGGCACAGGAACAGGCTGCCCAGAGAAGCTGTGGGTGCCCTATCCCTGGCAGTGTTCAAGGCCAGGCTGGATGGGGCTCAGAGCAACCTGATCTAGCAGAAGGTGTCCCTGCACATGGCAGAGGGATTGGAATGAGATGGTCTGTAAGGTCCCTTCCAACCCAAAGCATTCTGTGATCTGAATTGTTTATGCAGAATTCTCTTTAAATTACTGTCCCAGTTGGTTACATTTTTTGTCAATCTCTGGTTTGTTGTTTTTCTTGGAGTTTGCTTTGAAGTAAACACTTTGCATAGTGATTGTTTCAGCTGAAATCAGTAATTTAGTATGCAGTGTGACTGAAGACTTACTAAAAATAGCTCTCAAACTGAAATGATTCAATAAAAACAAACTTTTTTTTTTCTTTTATTTTCTTAAGTGCCTTGAAAGAAATTTCCTCAGGCTGGCACCTGTGGAGGAATCTAAAAGCTGGAATCATGCCTTTCCTGAGATGTTCTGCTTTGTTTTTTCATTACTTAAATGGAGTCCCAGCACCCTCAGAAATTCAAGGTATCGCCCGCTTTGTATTAAATTCATCTTAAAAGTGTAAACATTGATGGTCAAAATAAATTACATTTAAACTCTCTTGTCTGAAGAAGCTGATTGGAGGGATGTGGGCTTGTTACCAGTGCAGCATCATAGCAGTATAATGAAAATGGCAAAAAATGAATCTGTTTTTTAAATGTATTTTTAATTTAGAGGTAAATGCCATTCTAGATTATTTAAAACAGAAATTCTGGTAATAAGGTTCTGTTTCAAAGCTCCTATGGATTGCTGTTTTCAGATGAGACCTGCTTTTGCTTGTATTGATATCATTCAATCAGCATCTGCTGGTAATTAATGTTAGGTAGGATGGGGCTTTGAGCAGCCTGGTCTAGTGGAAGGTGTCCCTGCCCATGGCAGGGGGTTGGAATGAGACTGTCTGTATGTGCTGCCTCCAATCCAAACCATCCTATGGTATCTCTGTAAATTCACTATGTTATGTTGGTAACATTCTCCACATATGGCAAATGTAGGGATAGAATGTAAATCTGAAGGTGGTCATAATAAACATTTTAAATATAAGGTTATGAGAATTATACCTTTTTTTGTTTTTCAGTAAATGGAGCAAACCAATTTGAACACTTATGTAGCTATCTTTCCTTGCCAAACAACCTCACTTGCCTTTTTCAAGAAAACAGTGAGATTCTGAACACATTAATAGAAAGGTAAGTTGTGTTTTTGTGCTTAATTTTAATATAAGAGAAAATCCTGCACGAGACAGTGGAATACCTATGGAAGTGAATCATAGATTTTGAGAAGTGTTAATGAAAGAAGTGTTTCAAAAGAAACCATTTTGGTTGTAGTGATTTTTAATAGATGTACTGTGGATTTTTTGCTTATTTGTTTTCTACAATCTATTGAAGTTAAAAGCCAATTTCTTTTTCTTGTAGTTGGTGCAGTAACAGTGAAGTAAAAAGATACCTGGAAGGGAAGAGACATGCTATCAGGTAAACATAAAAAGATTTTAAGCAGAGACAGGGAAAAGCTTTAATGTTTCAGCTTTCTCCAAATATTTTTTCTAATGGGTGTTCATAGTAACATAATATGTGTTCTGCTTTATTTAATAATAAAGATATTGGGGAAGAAGAGTTTTTTTTAAAAAAATAAGAAAACAAAATATTGATTTAATGAATAGATTTTAAAGGCAAAGTTTAATATTGGGGTTTTATTTAGAAGTGATGTGCAGGAATTAAAAGTCATAAAATTTCATCTCATATTTCCTATTACTTTCTGCCTTCTGATGCAGAAAATATGCTGTTGCTAAAAGATGTGTATAACCTTTCTTTAAAACTACCAGGCATTAAAGAGTTTTTTACACCGTTTTTTTAAAGAAACTGATTCCTTCAGTAAAGTCAGTTGCTAAAAAGAACATCAGCTTTTCATACATCTGTTCTTGCTGCACAATTACTTTGAATTCAGCATGCACGTAATACTTAGTGGGTGTAGAAAAGCATTTAGGGTGTTGTTCTTTCTGAGGGCTGGGTAAAAATAGTGGTTAACAATTATGCTAACAATTAGAAATGAATGTGAAGTTTGCAGTGCTAGCATTAAAAACGTATCCCTGCTTTTTAATCTACTGTGCTAAATACATAAAGGCAATTTTTTACCATTGTGCATACAGTAAGGCTGTGACAAAAATAAAAATTAATCGCTTCATTTGTGAAACACCAGACCATTAACAGAATTTCTTACACAGTAAGAGTATTCTGGTTGTGTAATTGATTTCTTGCCACATGTGATTGTTGGGATCTTTTCCATGTGTTCCTTTTGCTGATTCTTATCTGTTCTTCCCAAGCTCATGTCCAACTTGACAGTGATGATTTCTTTTTCCTCTCATCATGTTCTTGCACATTGCTTCTGTTACAGACTTCTATTTGCATCCCACAGTCTAATTTGTATTATTCCTAGAATTGAAGATTATTAGAATTCTGTGTATAGTATCTGTTACTTTTAAATATATTTCAAATATATAAGTATTCGTTATTAAATAGGTCCTTTTCATGGCATGCATATTTCATTCTCTTCAGGATACAAGTTCCCTAAACTTGAAAGTCAGACTGTTTTCCAAGCAATATTAGTGACAAAAAAACCCTAACAAACTTACACAGGAGAGAAAAAATATTTCTTTAATTCTGTAGTGACCTTATAATTGGTTTGCTAAAAGCATACAAATGACATGTATTTTCCACCTCTGCATTTTCTCAAATTCATAAAAAATAAGACTAAGAAAAGGGGAGGTGGTTTATTTGAGAGATGTTGTGTGTTCATCTTTTTATGTGCTACCATTTTACTCGAAGAACGGCAGAAAAGGAAACTTTAAAAAATTAATTACTCACAGATGCTGTTTAGATGAGTCAGGAAAACATGAATGAGTTTGAAGTCGCTTGTGTATTATTCATGGAAATGTGAGTGCTGATTTGATTGCTTTATTCCAGCTATGCAAGAGAATCCAACAAATTAATAGACCTTCCGGACGACTACAGCTGCCTCATTAACCAAGCATCCAATTTCTCGTAAGTTGTGTGCAATTACAGTGAGCACCCCAAAGTCTGCTGCTCCTTTTCATCAGCTGGGAAACCTTTAGCCTGAAAGTCTCAGGAAGTCATGAAGGGCACGTAGCATTTAGCAGCCAAACTGCCCTGTATTTCAGTGCAACAGTGAAATAGAAATTTCAGCTGTTAACTGTATAAATGTTCAAAAGTACTTCTGAATCTTTTTGCTATCTAGAGTTTACACATACAGTGGGTTTCTTTTTTTTTTTTTTTTTTTTCCCTAACAAAAGGTGTCCGAAATCAGGTGGTGACAAAAGCAGAGCCCCAACATTGTGCCTTGTGTGTGGGACCATGCTGTGTTCTCAGAGTTACTGCTGTCAGACTGAACTTGAAGGGGAAGATGTTGGAGCCTGTACTGCACATACATATACTTGTGGTTCTGGAGTGGGCATATTCCTTAGGTAAGGAGCTGAACACCTCTCATTGCTGGATTAGGTGATGTGTATAGTCATTAAATTAATAGCTCTGTGTATGTGATTGAAGGGGTGGTCTGTAAAGGCAGTGTTTTGTTAACAACAGTATTGCCTGAAAACCAAAGAGTATTCATCTTCCTGTGCTTTGGTGTAAGGTTCAGAGGTTGCTTCTTTGAAGATAAAATTTCAAAGAAAGTTCAAATTTCATTTTCAAGGGAATTTGTTTTGCCTGTGCATTTATTTCTACTCAAGTATTATAAAATGATGAAGGTAAATACTTTGATTTTGTTGCTGCTGTTGCTGGTGAAAACATAAAAATTCATTTTAGTTGTCTTCCTGCATACAGGGAAATGTTAGATAATGTCTATTTTCACTTTGGCAAACATTAGTGAGAAGCAAAATGGTTTTATTTTCTTGTGGTTCTGTTGAGTATTTTACACAGACAGCAAATAATAAGACATGAAATGACATTGTTTTTAACTGCTACTAAGGAGTTATAACAGGAAGAGAATGAGAGATGTAGTTTAAAAAAAAACCCTGCCTTTAAAAATCTGTACGTGCAGATTATACAGAGTGAAAGTAGGTAAGAACTGGCAAAGCACTGTCTATGAAAGTATGAGAAACTATTCACCTAAAAATCAATACCTAAACATCTTCTCTGTTTCTTTCCAGAGTACGAGAATGTCAGGTGCTATTTTTAGCTGGGAAAACAAAGGGCTGCTTTTATCCTCCTCCTTACCTTGATGACTATGGAGAGACAGACCAGGGACTCAGGTAAAATTTTAAAAACCTTTTAAAGACAGGAATTGTAAAACGATCTAGTTAGGAAAAGTAGCTTTTTATGTTATCTTTTCATTTGAATTATATAGGTAACATTATATTTTGTCATTGCTGCTGCATCTAGTATCTTCAGATGCTTTAATGTTAATATGTGGGTTTAGGTCAAAAATATTTCATGGATGATCTTCCCCAGGTTAAAAACAGTTGTCTTGAAAACTGCTAGAAGTTAAATCTTTTTAGCATCTGTGAAGTTGACTAGCAACTAAGGCTGAAAATTTCATTTGTATCTAGTGCATTTGTTTTTATAACCTGTATTAATTTACTACCAAGTGGAAATATTATGATATTATTTTATTTAATGGGGTAGATCTCCGCTTCCTATGCGAGGGTAATTTAGGGACTTGATATGTTAATGCTTGTTATTTCTGAAACTGGCCAAAACCAGAGAATATGAATTGGTTCAGCATGGAAAGATTGCTAAAAACCTGCATGTGGAGTTCTGGGGGCTCAATTTGAGGTTCCCAGAGCCTGGAGGGAACTGTTGAGCTGTAAGGAAGGAGCGCCAGACCCTTGTCTGAGCACTGCAGGTTACTCATCCAAATACCTTTTGATTTGCTCTGATAACAGAATAATGTTAAAGGGTTATCTAAATATTGTAGTATTTTATGGAGTTATCTAATACTTAGTATGTCACACCTGAGTGTTTGTGCTTAGTTGCAGTGTTTTATCATTCCTGATAAGTGTTATCTCCTTTTCAGACGTGGGAATCCCTTACATCTGTGCAAAGAGCGATTTAAAAAGATTCAAAAACTCTGGCAGCAGCACAGTATTACAGAGGAAATTGGACATGCACAAGAAGCAAATCAAACTCTAGTTGGCATTGATTGGCAGCATTTATAATGATTATCTGCTGAAGACTGGAACTTTATTAAAGATTTTTGTAATTCAGTAAGCTTTTCAAAGGAGGGATGAGGAAAAAAGTCTAAGGAAAAAAACCCCAACAAATTCAGTCCTGTTATTTAATCTTTGTTTTACAATGTATTTCATAAAGATACCAGTTAACATTAATCAAGTAAACTTCTTTCTATGTAAGCAAGTTTTATTAGTCCTATAATTTGCACTGTGCTTCCTTCACAGAAATGTCTTGGGTTATAAACCTGGGCAAATGAACTTAAGTTTCTGATAAAAAAAAACGAATGACTCTTTTTGGAAGTCTGACTATGATTTTTCATATGAACTGAAGAGAAAAAGACTGCTGAAACAGAAACTAGATAGAGCACAATTCCGGATTGTGTTTTGCCCCTTGCTAGTAATCTGAGCCGGTTTATTTATTACTCTGCATTTTAATCCTTACGCTGTGTGTACATGCAATGGAATGAAGTAAGGAAGCAAACAATGTAGCAAATGGATGTTTCTGTCTGCATCAGTGGATAATTCACTCTTTCACTTGGTGTATCTAAAAAGGATTTTGTCATTTGTACTCTTGCAGCTTTCTTGCTTCCAGTTGTTTTTTGGTTTTGTTTTTTTTTTTTTTAACTAAAAAACACTAACACTAGCTTTACAAGTGAAATAATTTAATTTAAAGCTTTTTCCAGAGCATTGCACTCCTTAGAATTATGTAGTTTTTAATTGGAATTTAGCTGGGAAACCCTTTCAATTACGTGATCGATTATTGGTATTCAAGGATTGACATTGTGCTTTAGAGGTTATTTTAAGGTAACAATAATATAAAGCTAAATTTATGTTAATTTTCAGAAACACAGAAGATATTTTCTTCATTTTTGTTAACACTCAACTTTTAAGGTGCAAATCTCATCTTCTTTTTGTTACAGATAAACTGAGTGGTTTCCTCTGGCTTCGAAGGGCCAGAATCACACTACCCACATTTCTGATTTTTGATTTTTTTTTCCTGTTGTCCCATCAAGTATATTTACTTTTTGGCTTGATTTAAAGCTCTGTAAAGATGTTTGCATATAGTATATTTTATAAATATATTCTATAACTGCGCAGATTTGCACTTGATATGAGGGTGCCTGAAGGCAGTGAGTTTTCTAGTTGTATGTAATTAGACCTCCAAGGTGTCTCTAAAATCACATTATGCTTACTGATTTAAAATAAAATCCATTACCTTTCCCTCTCCTATCTTCTGACAAATTAGTAACATCTTAATTTACATAGTTCTGTTTCCTTAATAGTCTGTGGTTCTTTTAGTTAAGTCTTAATTTCTGACTGCATCTCAGCCCAGATAAAGAATTCCCTTCACTATCTTCCAGGTCTTCAGTTACACTTGGTCTGACTGAATTGTTCCTATTTTTACAGATTTAATGCTTCAGATAAATTTTGTATATTCACGGTGTACAGGACAATTTTTCAAAAATTCAGTTATAGTATGGAGTGAAGATGTGAAGTATCAAATAAAGAAACTTGGCCAATGTGGATTTCCTTTTCTTAACACCAGTACAGACTACTTTTGTCTCTATTACCTGTCATAGATTGGATCATTTATATATTGCTTTCACTTTTTACAAAGAGACATGGAGAAATTGCTGGGGAAAATGACATTTAATGCTTTATGTCTGCCCTTCCCTACTTAAGGTGCTTGACATACCAACAATTTTCTGTGCATGGTACTTAGGAATCCCACTTTTTTGGTGATGTTACTATTCCTTTGCTTTTTAAGCTATGTGCCACAGTTTCAAATAATGTGTAACTGCATTGAAAAACTCTTTTCCTGTAATCATAATATTAAAAAGGTAATTGATGATTCTGACAGATTTCTCTGTACATACCAAAATATTGACAGCAAGAAGAATTTTTTGTTTTGCCTCTGGGATCAGAGTCAGAGACTGCAACCACAAATAGTTGCAAAGTACACAATTGATCTTTTTTTTTTTTTTTGCAATTTGGTCATTCTTTACTCAAGACTTCTATTTTCTGATTTGTTTTGCATGTGTTTATATTAATGTAGAAATATTTATATATAACATTGTTTCAGTATCAGGGAAATAATATCTGTAATAAATTGGCTATAACTTTAATATTTATGGGTTATGTGTACAATCTAGAATGTCTTATGTGTTTGGAGGGAGAAAAAAAAATAACAACAAACCCTACAAATATTCCCAAATGCTAAGCCATCATAACAAAATACAAAACAAAACTGAAAGCATCAAGTATGAGCTTTTCATGTCAACTCTTCAATAAGTACTTTTTAAATGTTGTTTTTAGAATTTTGCTGAGCTTGTTCCTTCAAGTGTGCCCCTTGTTAATCACAAGCTGACAGAAATACCTGGATGTGCAACATCTGCAATTCCCTGGCCATAAGTGTAAGATGATTATATTATTAGTGTCAATTGCTTCAGTCAGCTAAACCTTTCTTGACCTCTACCAAAAAGTCTATTCATCTTTTTAAAGGATTGTAAGTTATATTTAATAAAGGGATAAGGGTTGAGGTTCACATCAGTAACATTATTTACTCTGTTCATACTAGAAGATAACACTTTTTACTCAACCCAGTCTGCCACAGGAGGCTTATTTTTACTCTGCTGAAAGTCTGTAAAGAAATACCAAACTCCTGATGCCTTCTGAGTTGTGCCAAGAGCCTGTGCTGCTCTCGAACCACTTCATGTGATATTACAGGGAATTTGGTTGAGATGAAGTGCTCGTGGACTCTCAGGACTGTTTCCATTTTCAGCTCTCCTCTGATTCTCTACAACTTCCTCCCATGTCCCTCAAATTAGTCTTCAATGCTGATCACTAAGCAAGTAAATTTTGTGCCTTCCCATTTTATTAGCACTGGGAACAACCTGGACTTGAAGGGTTCAATGTGTTCCTGCACTATACAGTGCACTCCTTTTCCTAGGATAGTGGACATGGAGTGAGCACAGATCCTTTTCTGTCCTTTCTCATTCAGTGTGAACCCCTACCAGCTCTCGTGCTCGAGCCATTGCATCTCATTTTAAGTGCATTTTATTTTATGTTAAATGACAGTGTTTTGTTTAGAAACTCTGCCATTATGAAAACTTCCTCTGTGGCCTGAATGTGTAGAGGAGAAGCTGGATGCTCAGCCCACCATCAGCATTAAATCCCAGCTGCTTTCCTTTCTGGAAGATTAAAATGTACAAGGGGAGTTGCATCTCAAATCTCTTCACAGTAGTATTGTGTCATGATCAACTGAATTTTCAATCAGCCTCCCTTCTGCCCTGGACTCTCTTCTGCTCCTTTCTAGGAATTGCCTCCAGCAGGAAGTGGTGACCCTCTATTTCCATTCTGCTGTTGAGATTTATTGATTACAGAAGTCAAATATTAAACAGTATTAAACAGTTTGGGCTTGAATCTCAGCCCCTGGGGAATTCAGCTTGTAACTGGTTTGCTTCCAGCTGTCCATTGCCACCCTCTGAGCCTGAAAATCCAGCCAAGATTCTGTCCACCTTGCAGTCTGCCTAGTTTACATCTCCCCAAATTGGTTATGAGGATGTGAGAAATCATATTGAAAGTTCTTCTAAAGTAAGACATCTCCTGTTCAGAAAACGTGTTTTACAGCAGCAAAATGTGTCAAACAGACATCTCTGGTGCAAGAGATACTGGGCTCATCTTCATGGGGTTCTATGGGTCTTGGGATCTGAGTATTTTTGTGTTGGAATCAGCTTAGCTTTTGTTGAGCCAGTCCTGCATGACAGTGGGAATGAAATGGTGATTTTCATATCTTAACTGGCCTGAAAAGAACTTCCATAGGGAGGCATCTCCTTCTCTACCATTAGCTGTTCAGTTCCTCAGCTCTGTACGGTGATTGTCCCAGCGTTCTTGATGCTGCATGGAGAAGCATCAGACTTCATTGGAGCAACACTGAGTTCAGTTATTGCCCAGGCTTGCCTTCTGCAGGACTGCTTGCAGGTGCTGAAGGAGTGGTGCAAGCCAGAGAATCTGCCAGCCACCCCTCTATGCTAACAGGTTGCAGTTTGACTCTGTTTTCTCTGGGTGACTGGTTCAAGCTGTGTGGAGTGGCTTCTACATCTCCTCAGGGACAGGCACACAGAAAGGTTGCTTAGCAGCGACAGGAAGTCTTACAGGCAAGTTGTCTTTGGGGAAATGTCTCTCTTACCATGAATCCTTTTTGTTTTGTTTTGTTTTTGTTGTTTTTGTTTGTTTGTTTGTTTGTTTGTTTTGTTGTTTGTTTGGTTTTTTCTTTTCTTCTTCATGGGATTTGACTGTTGAGGCATTAGAGAAGAGTTGGTGTTTCTTTTTGGGCTGTGTTCATGCAAATGCGGGAATAATCTCTCAGAATTTTCTAACTAAATACTGCTGAAACAAAAGCTGTCCATCTGCTAGTGGAAGATGGAAGCCACGTGGATGCATGGATTGCACACTTTCATCTCCAGTTACTGATAACTTCAAGTTATGAGTGAGCTTTACGCTGTGGGAGTGTCATTTGTTGGAGAACTGGCAATGACTGATGGAAGGGCATCACTGTAGGCCTGGGATAACTACCTAAAGTTGTCTGCTTGGCTGCTGGGACTGCAGGGAGAGCACACACCACAGGCAGCTCTGGAGCTTGGAGGCATGGCCAGGAAGAGCTGGAACCTCCTGCCTCTCCTTGCTGTCAGCCAACAGTGCTCATAGAGTCTGGGGATTCTGCTGCTGTGGAACAGCAGAACTGTTGGGTCAGGGATAGGGAAGAACTTGGGGATCCCAGTTCTCTACATCTGTCAGTGCTTTCCCTCAGACCAGGTTCTGAAAATTCATACACTGGAAAACTCTCAGAGGTCTGACTAAAAGTCCCACAGAGCTGTGCTTTTCAGATAGTTGAGCAGCTTTTTCCAGTAAAGGAAGAAAGGATTTCATTATCCATTTTATTCCAAGGCTAAGGGTCAGGAGAAATAGTGATTCCTGGTTCTGTTCTGGGAGAATCAGCTCTCTAATGGCTAATTCAGGTGACTTTTAAGCAACAGCACTGAGCTAGTTTTGTTGATAATACTATTTGTTACCTTATAGTAGTCAATGTGTATTAGTTAAATATGTTACAGGCTGATAGGGGAATATAAGCTGCAGTAAAATAGCTCAGGTTTTTACAAAGCAGAGCCCTGTGATTAGCACACGTTGGGCATGCCTTATACCTCTCTGCTCATGTCAGAGTGTTTTGATGCTGCTCAGTGCCCCTGATCGCCAGCTGGCCCTGAGAAGTAGCTGAGTATTTATGATGGATTTATTTATGAAAGCTCAGTGCATGCTCAGGATGTTTTACCATCCCCTCACTTCAGCTTGAGACCCTGTAGAAGGGCATGGTGATTTCGTCTTATTGAAGTTCACTGTAGCCACCCACACACAGCCATGCACACCTAGCAGTCTGGCTAGGACTAGGTGCTTCAGAGGACAGGAGCAATGGCTTTTGGAAATACCTTTCATATTCTTTGGGATTCAGTAGGACCTGTGGGGCTGTGTTTTGCCTCAGTATCCTGCTTCACCCATCCTAAATCTTAAGTAAGGCTGCCTGTTGTCTTTTCCTGTGTTGGGTGCCTTGGCTGGTACACAATAACGTGAGGAGGAGAGGCACACACCACACATGCTCCCTCTTGTTGCCAAAGCACAGGTCTGCTGCTGAGAAGGCGACTGTACCACGGCCATTTGGAGCTCAGGCTTCCTGGGCTGGGTGGAAACAACACATTTCTCAGCATCTTCCCACTTCATTGCTGTCAGTCACATCCCTTGTTATCCATATATGCTGCTCTTTAAAGGCTTGCTCAGTTATTTCTTCTGCTGTTTCATACATGTACATTTCTATTCATACCTCATTTGTGGCAGTTTGAACATTTCTTCTACAAATCTTTGTTCCACAGATAAAAACCGCTTTGTATATTTTTATCTTGAGCCTTTTGCATATTCATCCTCTTTTTTTTTTTCCTGCTCTTCTGCCACCTTTCCCCCCTCTCGTGGCATGTAAACATTAGATGCCCAAACCTTACATCTTTGATGGAGAGATTTGTCAAACACTCCTCTCTTGGAGGAAAAAAGAAGAGGGAGAGTATGAGGAGTTTCGCAGTGCGCCAGGTGTAGGAGCTACGAAATGGCAAGTACTGATCTTCGTCTCCATGACAGCAATGATTAAATGTTACTTTTTCATCAGTTTGTGAATATATATTTTCACAGTCTCTTTTCAGACAGCCTGAGCTCGGAGGTGGTAAGTTTTCCAGCTTGTCCTTTGCGTGGGATCCTGGAAGGAAAGCCAGACTGGGTAGAGAGCCCCGGGCAGGGTGGGACAGCTGAGCTCAGGTTAGGGATGGTGTCTGTGCAGACCACTGCAGAATATTTCAGTGACTGATAAAACCAAAGTGTTGATTTGAAATCGACCATGTATTTGAGGAACAACGTGTGAAACGTGTTTCTGTACTCGCAGTACTCTTAAGTGTGGAGGATGGTAAAGTGTGTTAATGAATAGGAGAGAAGATTATATAGAAACAACGAGGGTGAGGGGATCAGCAATGTGTTCACTGATGTAATTCACTGATGTCCTCTAACTAGAGATGCCTGCATTAGAAAGGTGTTGTTTGCTCCTGTAAAGAGAGCTCCAAGAAGCCTGTATTTTCTTGCAGTGATTGTATCAGTGTCTTGGAATGAATGTGCAATTTAGCAGAAAATACACTAGAAGAAGAAAAAAGAAATCTGCAGTAATTGCTAAGCGTCTACTTAATGCTGTTGAACTAGTCAGGCATCTCATCTGTGTATAATGATTCCTTCCAGGTCAGGTTTTGGTAATTCAAAGTGCTCTAATAACTGAAAGCTTGGAGCATAGCATGAACTCTGAAACAAAGAACTTTGTGGTTTTGGTTTTTTCTCTGTGTACTACTTTGTAATGCAGGTTTTAAGCTCCACTCTGTCAGCTTGAACAGGATGGAGCTGAAAACCAGGAATTTTGAGGGTTTTTTTTTCCAATGGAATAGTAAATGCTCTACACTAGCAACATGTGTGTCCCTTGGAGCATGCAGAAGCACAGAGTGTTTGGCTGGGAGGCTGGGGGTAATTGCTTCTAATGCCAACGTGTGTGAGACAGACATTTCTGTGTGGGCAGCATTTCAAATCATTGGAAGAGTGGATGTGGAAGAGCAGTTATCCAGGTGGTAAAAGGTGTCACATCCATTTAGGACAGCAAAGCCAAGACCCAGTGTGGTTGCTTCATTGCCCTGGAGCACAGTGGGTGCTCAGGGTGGGATGCTGTGCTCCAGGCCTGGCTGCTGAGGTGCACATGGTTTCCAGGGCTGCAGTGGTTGTGGTGAGACGAGGATGGGATTGAATCCTGCTCTCAGAGATTTGGGATCCACTTGTTAATACTTCACTAGTAACAGAGACCTGCCTGTGAAGTATCTGAGGAGGGTATGTGGCACTGGGAATGTCTACCTGTGTCAGCAGCACTCCTGGTCGAGTGCCACCTTGCAAAGAGGGAGAGGACAGAATGTTGTTTTCTCCCACTGGAGAAAGGGATATGGTGTGGTAGTAATTACTGGAAATCTAGACATACCACTGCAAGTTTTCCCTAAATAAAATGCTTCCTGAAATGCAATTGATGCATTTTTAATATTACCTAATCTCAAAAATAATCTAAAATAATAATTAAAAAAAACAACTTAGAGAAGTAGAGAATGAATTTTAACTCCTAAATACATTTAACATTCTGGGGTGAAAAAAAGAAATGCTGTCAGAATTTACTTAAAATATGCCAATAGCAACATTACAGAATCAATTTTATTTATGCTCTTGATTAATTAATGTAATTAATGAAAGATTGATTCATACAAATTTGTGAATTCACCTTGTCTTTGTTGGTATGTCACCCCTGTGTTTTTGTCATTTTTAACCCTAGCCTGTTATTTGTGCTGGAGAAAACAAGTGTGTAAATGGGAAAACTCACATCCATCTGGATAAGTGTTTGTCTAAGGCAGAGCTGTGCCACCCTCTGGACAGGTTATTTGGGTGGCTGGGAAGGCAGGAGGTGATTTGTAAGAGGAAAACTTTGTGTTTGGGATGTGTGTGCCCTGGAACTGATGAACACAGCCAGAGTCTCCTTCCAGCTTGGGTATCCTGTCGCTGCTGCCTGGCTGGAGCAAGGGCTCTGTGCATCTCCAGCTGGGAAGGACAGCATTTCTTTGGTGCTGCTGTTAAATTCTGTATCACCACAGACTTCAAAGTTACTTCTGTGGGTTTTTGTTGTTTTTTTTTTCAAGAACTAAACATTTTCATCCTATTACCAAGGGAATCAGTGTGGGGAATTGTGTGCCTGAGATTTAGTGCTTTGTTCTCCTCCTTTCATCACCCTCCAGCTGCAGTTATGCCTTTCCAAGTTCTACATGCCCAAGTCTCCTCACTTCTGCTTTGCAATGCTTGATCCTGTTTTGCCTGGTGCAGGGGGTGTGCATCAGTCTGGTGGCAGGCTGCAGACCTGCCCTTTGCTCCTCATTCCACAGTTGGACTGGTTCCTGATTCCTGCCTTTGCTCTGGAGAGCTTTGAGAACAAACTGTGGAAATGCACTTCCTCGTGGTTTAAGGACTATCCTCTTAGAAACGATCAGGCAAGAGAAGTTTGTGTGTGCTTTGAGGGGAGCTGATGGAATGGGAGGTGAGAGTCCTGCTCAGCCCCTCCCTCTGTGGAGCCCTCTCAAATGTTAGAGAGGAAATGCAAAAGGGGGTGGCCCCCAGGGCAGGGTGCTGCAAAGACTGTGATAGAGTCTACAAAGCTGAGCTCCAGATTCAGATTCAGAAATACGTATGAAATGACATGGGAACAGCAAATGTAGATGCTTTGAGAGAGGGGTTCTACTACTTCAGTGTTTCAGTCAGTCACTGAACACTATAGGTCTGATATAAACCAGAAAATGTTCCACGTAGGCATGACTTCAGATTTGAGATAGCTGCATTGCTGTTGCCAGAAATAAATTTGCCTAAGCCTGTGTCTTCCCCACAGGAGGCTGTTATCACATGGTTCCATTCTATTTTTCTGGCCTTATCTCTTAATTAACTAATCTCTAATAATGCTCTTTCTTTTTTTTTTTTTTCAATAAGCATTTGTGATCCGTCCCCGTTTTCCATTGATTGCGCTAAGAACAGCGCTGGCTTCTTTCCCGAAACAAGCATGTTGGGTTTAAATCAGAAACTGTTTTGCTGGGATCCCTTTTTCTTAATATCAGCCTTGAAAATCTTCCCAGCCCATCAGCTAGGAGGTCTGTGGTGCCTGTGAGCCCAATATAGCATTCCCATGCTCTTTGCTAAGCTGCACACTTGTATTTGTGTGGCATTACCAAATGCCCAAGCTCATGTAATGCATGGAGGCTAATCTTATCAATTGTATTAAGGCTACTTAGGAACTAATAGCTTTAAGGAAGCTGTTTATATTTCCTCCTTTAAAGCACTTTAGTCAATGTTCTGTGCCCCTTCAAATAAATGTCATCGGTAAAATAATGCAACTTTTTGTCCTTCTTTTAAAAATGATGATTCTTAAGAGTTGACACTTCAAGGCCTTGGGCTGACTCTGGGATCTGGGTACTTGGATTTAAGCTGCTAATCCATATGGAGGTACCTAAAAAGAAGTGGCCTGGTTTGCATGAATTAAGTTCACATCCTTCTGAAGTTTATTAGTTTGAAAATCAGGGCACGGCTCTGGAAGTTGTCGGATTGCTGCAGGGAGATTTGACTTTGTGAGCTTTAGACTTAAATTTAAAATAAGAACAATGTGTTCGTTTGAATATCCATTGCAAGTTAGATTTAAACGGGGAGAAAAAGAGGTTATAAACCCAGCTGATTGTCAAAGACCCTGAGGATGCCAGTGGTTTCACTGGTTCAGCATGACCAGAACATCACGTTCATGGCTGTGAAGATGTTTTAATTCCTATACACTACAAGAGGGTGCTATTAAAATAGCACAGCAAATTCTGTTTCTAGTAAGAGGCAGGTGATTTAGGGGTCTGCTTGCACATCCTGAGCCTAGCTGGGCACATGAAAAGAGGAAGGTTTGCTTTCTCTCAGAGTATTATATAGAGGTGGGGAAAACCCTCCCACATACAGGAATACATAAAACAGATCCAAAAAATGATTTCAGAAGGAAAAAAGTCAGCAGTAATGCAAATTAAAGAAATCTGTATTAAATTGTATATATTTAAACATTTTCTTTAAAGAGATCTTTACTTGCAGTAACATTTTAATATCTAAATTTACATTTGCAGTCAGCAGAAATATCTTTATCTAAAACAGCATTTGCAGTATCACAAGTAAGTATGTGTAAGATTGGACAAGTGATATATTACATGTAATATTGTACAAAGCAGTTGTATTACAATCTCGTGGTAATCATAAGATGTCACAAAGATCTTCATCAACCAGGAGGTTTTATTTTAGACAGCATTAGCCCATATGCTCTTTGTTACCTGGTTCCAGTACTGTTCTTCATAAACCTGTCTCAGATGGTCTCTTTACCTGCCTGATACCATTGCTCTGGCCAGTGTGGCATTGAAAGAATGGTTTGAAAATTTATTATGTTGCTTTAGCAATAATCTGATAAAAAATAGAGACGACGAATAATTGGAGAGTCCTGTCTAAATTAAGGGCCTAAGCCAGATTTCTAGGGCAGCAATAAATCTAGATCTCTTTGAAAAGTCAGTCTAGTCAAATAAGTGGTATAGATCACAGCTCGCTGAAGCGTCCCAAGGAAGGACTGTAATTAATCCTTGTAACACAGCTCCTGTCCACATGTGACTCCTCTGAAAAGCTCTTCTCTGGTACATGTGGCCACATCATGTACCACCCACAATCCTGTCCTTCTCTAACGGGCCAGCTGAGAGGGGCAGCTGGCCCCAGTGGCATCCTACTGAGCAGGGAGGAGCTGCTCTGGCTGGTACAGTTCTGTCCCTCAGCAGAGCAAGAGACGATAGGCTGTGGTGAGTAGCAAGTTGGCCTTTTGTCAGTGCCCTTGTCCTCATCTTATGCAGAGAAGGGGAGAGTGACTTTTAAACTCATTATTGTAACTAAATTCATGATCATGACTACAGTTGAAAGCTTTGACCAGCTTTGAGAAAATGACACCACAGACACCTGTCAAAATCAAAGCTTGTATGCAGGTGGCCTGAAACAGCCTGGGCACTGAGATGGAAACTATGGCTTGATGTACGGACACATCCCTACTTGTCCTGCCTTGAACTGATCTGTCCATCCCAGAAGGAATTTGGACAGAAGCTGGAGGAGCTGAGTGCTGCTGGGGCAAGTGCACAAGTGATTAGGAAGGAAAACCAGTGGGCTGTGCAATGGTGACACAGCTGCAAACGCTGCTCCCTTTGAGGGCATCCCCTGGCCAGGGAGAAGGGACCCACTGAGAAACCTCTCCCGAGAAGCAGAGGGTTTGCACAGCCAGGGTAAAAATAAGTGTGGTGCCTGGCTTGCAGGGAGGGACTGAGGTGTCTGCAATCATTGGTGCAGGGGGCTGAGCCTTGTTCTCTCGGGTTTCTTTCCATTATCTGACATTATCTGAAATTATCTGACAGCTGAAAACAAACTCAAGATGATGCTCTGTTCCCTTATCAGAGGCTGCACACCACAGCAAACTCTTTCCATATTTTATTCCAACTTGAGAACAGGATCCTCCAGCACATTATGTTTGGAGCGATGCAGTATATACAAAATGTGCCTTCCCTTTAGTTTAAAAGATATAATGAGGAGTACCCCCTCACTGATAAAGTACAATTTGCACATTGGGGATGTATTTAAACTTAGTTTTCCCTGGCCTGAAAGGCCGAGGCTTGATGTACTTGTGGATGAATGGTATCCCCTTTCTAGGCCCCTGGAAAACATTCCAAGTGTGAGTTCTAAGTGGCCTGTCTGGATTCGGGTTTGTCTTTTTCTTGCCTTAAAAATAGTTGGGCTTGAATTCTGGAGCAAGTTATGAGATGACATACTCTGTAAAATGTCCAGAGTAACCATAACTGGCACATGCTCATAGCCTGGATTCCACCCACTAAAAGATGAATCTTCTAAGCTTCTGCGAAGAATTTAAATACAAGGTGAAACATAAGTCTACAACACATGCATTCAAGATATACAGCCTGCAAAAAAACCCTGAGAAACAAATCCCCTGAATCTTACCTGAATGTTGTTTTTATGATGCTTGGCTGCTTCATTAAATTACAATTTTTGCTTAGTACGTAAATTCTCAGCATAAGTTTGCATTTTGTTCTATGTACATCTTAAGAATACAGCAGAAAATACCATTGCTTAGCACATTAACAAAAATCACATATGAGAGGTTTGTCAAAATACCTGTATACTAAGTTATATACAATTCTGGAAATCCTTCTTTCTTTGAATTCTATCATGTTACTCTCCAGAAACCCAATCTGTTTGTCCTTAAAAGCTGAAGTAGAGAAAGTATGCTGATGAAACAACTTGAGCAAAAAAATATTAACTTTTCAAATTCCACTTTTAATTTCAAAATAAGATGGAATGGATTGCCACGTGATGACAGCAATTTTTTTTTTTTTAAATTTTTTTTTCTTAAACTAACTGTCTCTGATAAGGGAACATGTGAATATTGCAAGTCCTAGTTGGGGTCATATTCCCAAAAGGATATGGGTATGGTGTACTCACATTGTGGATAAGTGTTTTATCCCAAGGTGCACTATGTTGTATGCTCCCATGTACAAAAGTGAACATGCGTAGGAATGTGTATTCTGGTGGTTGATACATAGCTTTTAAAATGTAGATATATTCACAATTCTCAGTTTGTGTTATTTTCTCTGAGAAAAAGTCCACCTCAATGAGCAGCTCAACTGACTGTAGTGATGGCTGGTGTCTTCCCACCTTCCTCTCCTTCCGCGCCTTCGGCTCCTGCTTCCACCTGGTTGAACTTACCCAGCTTTTTCAAATTCTCCAGCGCGGATTTGAAAGTGTCCTTCAGGCTGTTCTCCAGGATCCACCCTTCGCTTTCGCACTCGGGGTCCTCGGGATTGGCAATGCTTTCCAGGGAGGTGTGCAGCAGGCGCAGGCCAACCATCACCGACATCTGTGCCGGGCAAGGGGAGAGGCAGAGAGCGTCAGCCCGGCCAGGACGCTCCATCCCACCCTCACTGTCCCTGCAGTGGGCAGCCCAGGCTGCTGCAGTGGGCAGCAGCTCTGAGGGCCGTGTGCCCAAGGGGCCTCCCTGTGAGCCCCCTCAGTGTCGGTGCTTCCTGGGAGGTTTTAATGCATCCCCAGCTGCTGAGCCCTGGATGTCCAGAAGGCACTTTGGGCGTGCAGGACCGTCCTTGGCCACCACCTACTTATTTTTAATTAACATTTTGATTGTGCATCGACCTTAATATGTTTGATGAGTGTATTAAGCTGATCAAGGAGATATTAATGAATCAGCGTCTGCAGGACGGACCAGCATTAGGATTTGAGCCATTCGTTTGTCTGCTTCAGATTCCGATTTTGTCTTAATATAGGTGTGTGCAAACAAGGAAACAAAGGCAGCAGGTGATCTCTCCCTGGTTCCATCTAAAACAAATTTGTACTTCTGATTAAATATTACCTAGTCCCAGCAGCCCTGACTGAGACTTTTTCTACTGTACTGTGTAACACTGCTGACACTGGCGACAGCCTGCACCTGCCTCCAGAGAGAAAGTGTGTTTTTAGCCAGTCTCCTGCCTTCTAACACCGTTCAGAACAATCTGACCTCACCCTTGTGGTGTTTACGAAGAGAGTGATTGATGAGTGAAGTAGAGAAGGAAAGAAGAGCAGTTCCCAGAAGAGCCAGCCTGGTGATGTGTAGGGCTGGTGGTTGGGATGGGGCAGCAGTAAGATTGCTTTGGTCCTTCTCGTGCTGGGTAAAGCTCAGATGGAGAACACCTACCTACTGAACAAATCATGGGATTTGTTCTCTAAGGGAAGTGCGATGGCTCCATCAGCCTATCCAATTTCCCAAGGAACCTTTGGTCCTCCTCAACCTTCATGGCTAAAGGGGCTGGCAGATTTGAGGTTGGGATTCAGCCCCATGGCAAGGCCAATGGTAGAACTCATATCTGGCTTTTGGACTCAAGGGACTGCCCAAGCATCTGCTTCCATGGACCATCCATCAGCCTGTCTACTGTGGTCATCCTACTTGTGTATGATCAGTGTCTCCAAACTCTTGGAAGACTAAAGCTACACTTGGCTACTCTCAAAATTTGCAAATGTTCATATTTCTCTGCCTTCACTCAAGATCAGAAAGGGAAAAACATTGGTCAAGCAAACAAGTTTCATCCAATACTTCCATATCCAAAGGCAAATGTTCATATTGCTTAACAGGAATGTATGACCAGCCACACTTTGGTCACTAAGGAAGTTTCTAGTGGTTCTGAGTCTGGAAATAGTCTCATCTAGCCAATATTATGATGACTTAAATCAGTTAAAGCACTATTCTATAAAAGTCACAAGAAGTGACAAATCCCATCACATTAGTCCTGGGATTTATAGCCATTGACATCTTCCTTCTCTGGGACTCTGAGTCTCAGTTTTGGTGCTCTCACTCATGGGGCTGATATCTTTGAAATCAATGGCTGTTGCAAGTGCAGATTAGCAGGTGCAGGAAATGGCCTCCACGTTTCTCTCACTTGTGCTGCCTCCCTGCAAGTCAGCAGGAGCTTTGTTTTGTGATTGACTTGCCAAGTGCTGCTATTTGACAGCCAGTGTAGGTGGACTGGCTTCCTGGGTGGCTCTAAGTTACTAAATATTGTCAGGCTTTTAAAAAGGAAGGTGCTTGTGCAGCACTGAGCATCTGACCTGTCCTTGAATGAGATTTTGTGGGTTTTATGATTTTCTCTCAGTTTAAGACTTTGTTTTCTTAAAAACCTTCCTAAGCAAGATTTTGAGTCCTTGAAGCTGAGATTCCTTAAAAGCAATACAAGATGTCTGGGCTCTTGTCACTTCCACTGACCTGAGCCTGCCTTCTCTGCCAGATGAGAAGAGAGCCCAGGGAGTTTGAGACAAGTATCTGGTATATTAGTCTATCTCCTATATGATCACAGAGAGTCTGGGACCACCCGTTTAGCTGAAGTCTTGCACCAGGGAAGGCATAGCCCCATGCTGGGGTATGTGCTGGGGGTGACTGCTGACAGCAGCTCAGCAGCAAAGGGCCTTGGGGCTCTGGGTGACACCAAGCTGTCCCTGAGCCAACAATGTGCCCTTGTGGCTAAGTGGGAAAATAGTATCCTTGGCTGCATTAGATGAATAAGTGCCAGCAGGCTGAGGAATGTGGTCCTTCTTCCCCTCTGCTCAGCCCTGCTGAGGCCACAGCTAAACCTCCAATCCTAACCAGTCTGTGAGTTGTAGATTTGAGCTTAACCAGAGTCCAGCACAGAAGGCTGGGGTGTCAGAGCCCCGGAGTGAGGCCAGTCTTGTTGAGGGATGATTTCCCTGTCATGGAACCCCTTGTCATTTTACAGCAGCTTTGAAGTGCCAGGGAGAACATGGCCACAGCATTTCTGCAGGGCTCAGGCTGTGCAGGCTGGGCTGGTGGATGCCCTGCCCCACCTCACCCTCTCCAGCTGGGCCAGCAGAGCAAACTGTGTCCATCTGGAGGGTCCTTGCTGCCCGTGGGCTGGTTTTGGAGATCACCAGGAATTCAATCCTACTGTTAATGCATCAGAGACTTTACTCTCCAACATGTGCAACATGCCTCCTGTGAATGTCTCAGTGCTCTCCTGGAGCTCAGCCTGGGCCCCGTCTGCGGCACATGTGAGGTGAATCTCAGGGTCTTGGCTGTTGTGGCAGCTGTGACCTATTGAGATCCACATGTTTGCACAAGTGGAGGACCTGGAGCATCTCAGGAACCAGCCTCAGCCCTCTATACCTTTTGAAACGCTTTATTCAGGGCACCCTTTTCCTCTTTGCTGGCTAAGGCAGGTCAAGAAGACATCCAGGCTTGCTCTTCTTGACCTTCTGCAGCGAAGCCCATCTGTTTGCCAGGGTTTAGCCTGAGGCGGCTTAGCCAGAGCAGGGTGTGATCTTTTTTTGTCATCCTCATGACTGGTTGTCACACATGGGAAGCCTACAGCTTTTGCTAGGAAAAGCAGCTTCTAGATATTAGCATTCTTTTCAAATGGAAGTTTTGATGTTTATTCTTCCTTGTGTCTAATATAGAAAGGTGAAAGAAAAGTGGCCTTCCCTGAGGTCCCTGCCCCTGTTTGGCATGTTACCTTTTTCTACAGCTCAGAATAACAGCTGTGATTGGTATTTCCCTCCATGTCCTCTCCCTCTTCCCACACTTCAGTTCCAGCCCAGAACTCAGCTGGAAGAGTGGTCCATGGCCCCCAGAAGGGCTTTGCTGGAGAAGTACCTGGTTTGAGTCCACGGTGGCTGCAGGTGTAAAGCAACCTGGGATTTTGCTTTTGCACGTTTCTGTGACTTCCCAGGGAAATGGGAAGCGCAGAGCCAGCACAACCACTGCCCCTGGGCTCACCCTGCTCAGACCCACACTTACCTTGGCCAGGAGTTGGAACCTCTGCTGCCCTCCTGTTCAGCATAAAATTGTTTCCTATCCTGATTGCAATTTAAAGGAAGTGGTTATATTTCAAGGGAGACTAAATTAATGTCTGTTTCCTGCTTTGCTTCTTCCCTTCAAAGTTTGCCTTAAAAGCAAAGGGAATTTCAGACCCAAATCTGGGCCCTTTATGGTAGAATGTCAGGCAAGTAATAAATATTCAGGAGGGCAAGTTATTGTAACCCAGGATCATGTTGTTTCTTTCAAGTTTTGCCCTAAGAGTCCTCTGATTGCCCGAGAAAAAGTCTCACCTTCTATTTTGAAAAAGACAAAGAAAAGAAGAGAACATCTCATTTCTCATTATGCCACAGGTTGAAAAAAATACCCAGGTGTGCTTTGAAGAGTTAGACATAAAATACTGCATTTTTATCACTGCTATTAATGTTAACATATCGCTGTCATTAATCTCTTGCAAGTTAGCAGAGGTATGTTACAGGTTCCTAGTCATGACTTTTTGCAGCTGGCATTGGTATTTTTGTGCATTTTTCCCCTGAGTTTTTGAGTTTCTTTGACTTTCAAATACAATTGAAATTCCCCAATCTTCAAGAGCTCTGCACTTGAATCTGGGCTAAAATAAAGACCTTCTCTCTCTTTTCTTACCAGAATAACAGTGTAAAGAGGTAGTACATTTCTCTGCATTCAGAGCAGTTATTTTTAAAACAATGCAACACGGAGTAACTTTATGATTTATTTTTTTTTTAATTTAGGTAGATTTTAGTTTTAGGTAGGTGTTTATTTTCTAAAAAGCATCTTAATTCCTGGAAGGCTGCAGGCCAGTGCTTGTATCAAAATATAACTCATCTTTTTTTAATTTGCATGTATCTAAATTTTTAAAAAGGCAGCTGAATCATTTAAAATAAGCAATGCCATATGCAGCAGCCATTCCAAGGATAGGATAGGCTCTGCTGCACCCCAGGGAGCTGCCCCCTCCCTTTCACCAGCAGGTCCTGCCTGATCTCCACATCCAGCACCTCACGTTCCAGCCCTCGTGCCACTGCCAGCCCACGCTCCCCGAGCATTAGTGTTGATTAAACACCCTGCCCAGGAAAGTGCCCATCTCCCAGAGGCGGGAGATTCATTGCCTTGCATGAACAGAACTTATCAGCCAAGCTGCACACTTTGGGTTAGGGTGCCCACAGACACCTGCCCTGGGCAATGTTGGCACCTGTTTGCATTTGCCTCGTGGTTTTGGGAGGCAGAATAAAATAAATTTAACCCACCTGCTCGACCTAAGCCACTCTTTCTGACCAAATACCTTGGTGGAGCTGATGAAGGTCCACACGCTGCCTTGAAATGGTTTCACTTAGAGCCTTATTGTGTTCAGCGTGAAAACCCTTTAACTGCACTTTCTGTCCCACTAATTACTGCTATATCTTTGTGATGTGCTGCTTTTTTTGGATTTCTCACTCCCCACAGATGGGGACACGTGTAAAATTCACACACCTGGACAGCAGAGCCCTTGCACTCTCTGCCCTGCTCAGCACCTTGCCTTTGACAGAAAATCTCTCCCTTTTCCCCCTCTTGCTGTGGGATGCTCTGGCCCCTGCTAAGAGGAGTCTGGGATCCCACACCCACTCCACCTCTGTTTCCAGCCTGGGACCTTTCAGCCCTTACTCCGATCATTTCCCAGCCAAGCAACGGGGCTCTTTATTTTAAATAGATTTGACTTTCCCTCAGAAGCCCAGGCTGAACAAATGCCCTGCTCCTGCAGAGCCGGGGCTTCGGTGCAGCCTGTCTGAGGGGGGAGGGTTACCTCAAAGAGCCAGACGAGGAGGATGACGGCGCCCATGGAGCTCATCATGCCGCTGTAGTAGTTGAGGAGCGCTTCCCGGCAGCCGCGGCGCCACAGGTTGAGCTCCTCGGTCTGGTAGTCGTAGCTGTAGTGGGCAGAGTTGTTGGTGACCTGGTACTGGATGCAGGGCCTGGGAGAGCTGGGGTTGCAGCAGCTGAAGGGGACGCCGTCCACCAGGTACCTCCCGTCCACGTTGCTTTTGATCCGGCTACGGGCAAGGGCAGAAGGGAGCGTGAATACACACAGACAGACAGACAGACAGACAAGGATATCCAGGAGCAAATCTGCACGAGGAAGGAAAGCAAAGGCAAGGAGGATTTTCCACCGTGCCTTTTCTCCGTGTCCCCTGGTTCACACAGCGGTGTGTGTCCAGGGTATCCTTTCTCTCCAAAATCCTTTTCTGTGTCAAGGCTACACTGAGTAATGTTGTAATTTTAGCTTTTTGTTTTTTTGGCTTTGACTGCTAGCTTAGATTTTGGAGGGCTTTGGGCTAAGATTACTTTAGGAAAGGGGAAGAGATTTAAAAGAGGCTCTTTACTTAGGATTGTTTTAAGGCTTTATTTTTGAAGGGATTTTAGGGGCAAAGAGAACGAACAAGGAAGAACATGGGTTTATGTAGACCCTCTGTCCGAGGACAGATAGCTGGCACTGAGCCAGTTGGTCAGAGATAGCAGGGGAAGGTAGGGTTACACTACACAGTTACAGCTTTGGGGCTCCTTTTGGGGTAAACCATCCCCAGAGGGATACAACAGAGTAATTAACTCCTCCTGGTGGAAATGCACGCTCTCGGGTCACTCCTTCAAAAAAATATTAGTTTTTAACAAAAGTTAAATGGCAGTGAGAATTCAGGAGGGGCAGTCAGAAAAGAGTGATCACAGCACAGTTATGATGGAAGGGAGGTGCTGGAGCTGACCTGAGCTTGGAAAAGAACCCAAAATAGCCTTGGAACCCACTATACCCAGCTAGAGCATTGATCCAGCAAACCTAATAGCTTCTTTTTGATGATAATTGCTCCAGGGAGGGGTTGTGCATTTATTCTTGGCTTGGGAAGGTAGCCAGTATTGAAAACACGAAATGTGCTTCAGCAACAGGATGTTGCAAAATTTCCAAAGTCCTTGCAGGAGCTCCCCAGCTATTGTTCATCTGACACTGTGGTTGCTCTCTGTAAACAGTCATTTAGCCTGGTGTCTTAGGAGAGGTTTAGATGCAAGATAACTTAGAAGGCAAATAGTTCCACTGACTTTGCAAAAATACTGTAATAAAAAGACTGCAGTTTTAAAACAGGTCATTTTGCTTAGAAAATCACAGAATGGAAAGTCCCAGAGATGTAGAGAGGAAAAAAAAAAAATTGAGTGTCACTTGTAGCTTTCTATACGGATATCTTAAAATTGTGTCATAGAGAGGTGATTCCAACAGCCTGGTGAAGGGAAATTCCACTTTGCAGTCATGACCTAAATATATCTAAACAGCAAACACAGTTGAGGTTTTCTCTCTAAATGTGAAGTGTCCTCCTGGATTGGGTCTAATTCCCATTCATGTGTAAATGCTCCACCAGTTTCAGAGAGATTGGATATTGGGTCAGGCCTTTGCTCTACAAATAATATAAAAATCCCATTGTGGAGGGCAGACTTCCACCTTCCTTGGAGCTAAGGAGAACTTTACTATTGGCTTCAAAGGGGCCAGAGTACCCCACCAGGAATGGGAGCAGAGATTGTGCACCCACACATAGTACAACCTTGAATTCACTGAAACCCATTTGTAGATTTTTAATGCCCTATTTCCTGCCTCCGTAGTACAAAGAAACTACCTTGAGTCTCAGTCCCAAACAAGGCATCAGTTATTAAGGACAGTATAACCTTGTTTTCCCTCTGTGCATTGCCCTTCCACTGCTGCTGGATTAAGTTACAGCTCTCAAATCTCCATATAATGCTGGCAAGGTTTTTTCAAGTAGTTATTTATACCCACGGACGTACCTTCGCACTGGAAACACCGCCTTGTTCAATAGTGAATGTATTTGTTATAACACCCTGCAGTGCAAGGGGTTAAATCTGTAACAGTTTTCACTAAGTCCTCTTTCAGAATTGCAAAAACAACCAGACCACCCAACAAGTCAAAAGAAGAGGCAGAGGGGGACACGCAAGTGAAACAGAATTTACACAGTCAGGCAGGGATCCCAAGAGATCCCAAGAGAGACACAAAGCTTTTTTTCAAAATTACTTCAGACATTTTTAATACAGGCAGTGTATTTAAAAAGCAGATTGCTTCCAGTTTACAGGACCCATTATGCAACCACAGAGCATAAACGTTAATGAATGATGTTCCCAAAGAACCCAGAATAAACATCTCTTTCCCCGGTGCTCAATTTTTTAAAATGTTGTGGGTATTTATGCCTAATGCTATCTTTTTCATTTCAAAGGTTCATTTTGTTCTCATGTTTATTTTCTGCTTGAGCTTACTGCACCTAACCTGATTTTGGGATTACTGCCTCTTTGGGACCTGACATCAAAGCCATTAAGGTGTTTCTGGTCAACAACCTGGTCTGGTTTGTATAGAAACAATAAACTAGTTCTGCTTTCATGTGAAGTTTTAAAAAATTAGGCCCAGGGCAGAACTTCAAATACATATGGCTACAAGGGCCACTGTGTAAAGGTAGGAACATCAGTTGGTGCTCAGTATTATCACAGCACTGAAGCAATCCATTGAGTGAATATAAAAATAAAATTCTAAATCTTAAGGATCTGAAACACATGGGTTATTGGCAAAGTGTTACTGCCTCTATTCATTTCCATGCGCCTGATTAGCTGCCAATATCTAAGTGGAGTTTCAAAAGTGGTATCAACAGTATATTTCCAGGGAATTCTTTTTTTTTAGGAAATTAATAAATCACATTGACATCTGCTTAAGGATTAGTAAAGTTCTGGTACTTTCCTGTTGATTTTGGTAGTGTGGCTCACAAGGTAATGGGTTTATAAAGCAGTAAAAGACAGTAAAAACTACTAAGTCTGTTTACGTCACGCTGAGTAAGAGTGGGAATTGTAGTTTGGTGCTTTTTATTTTGTGTTATGGATGGATGGCTTTGGAGGAATTTGTCAGGGGAGGAAGCAATCTAGCTGGTCATTTGGGATGCTTTATTACACAAGACCCCATTTCACACAAACCCCCTTCCAGTCAGTGCCTGTTGGCACTTGAGGACAACATTGATCAAACATCGGAACTACGTGACACAAACCCCGGCAAGTCACTTACTCTTTCACTTCTTTGGAGCTGAAGTCCAGGTATCTGTTGCTGATCCACTGGATTTCGAACCAATCTTTGTAGCCGTTGTTGCCACAGCACTTGAACTCAATCTGGAGCATGTCGATGGTCTTCTTCATGAAGCATCTTCCAGGGGTGTCCGTGTCCCGGTAGAACTTCATGCCGTTCTTGAGCCCCTGGGCCAGGGTGCTGTCCAGGGAGCCCCGCATGAGAAAGCAAATCAGAGCAACGAAGAAAAGGAGCATGTTAAAGACGCAGCACAGTGCCAGGTAAGGTTTCAGCAAAGGCTTCCACTTGGCAAATTTAGCGGGATCCAGAGAATCGTAACAAATTTTTCCAGCAAAACCATTGAAGGCGCAGGATAATATACCCATCAATATCAAAGAATTGGGCACAAAGTGGCTTTCAGAATTGTCCATCACTTCGCTTCGCTTCCGGAGCTCAATTTTGAGGAACAATCCCATGCTAAAAACAAGGATTCCAGCAAACACCGAAAACCAGTTCATGAGCCATAGTCCCTGCGCTAGTTTTACCCGTTTCTTCTGATTGAATTTGACTTTCAGCAGTGCCATCTTTGTAGTGGGAGATGTTGGAAGATTTCACAGCCTGGACCCCTCTTCTCAGCGTAAGCAACTCGAGGAAGAACCATTCAGGCGTCAGAAGAGATCCCGAACGGCACATCGGGAAGCGAGCCACTGCACGCTCCTTCCATCTTGAAGGTCCCTGCTTAGGATTCAAGTAAGTAAAATGTTCGAAGGTCCCAGCTAACAATTTCACATTAATGAGAATAATGGGCAATTAGCACCTACAACTATTTCTGGTGGTTTCTTCCAAGCAAAGGAGAAACACTCTCAAGGTTTCAAATGATTTGATCTGGATCTGCAAGACGTCATTCTAATACCTTTAATCATTTGATCCAATTTGGAGAAATGTCTGTCAACAGATGAGTGGAAGTAATCCCTCATTTTACTATTTAGTAGATTTGTGCTCTCCTATGATAGGCTGCTGGGCGGAATATGAAACCCCAGAGATATAAAAAGATCTTTGTTGCCAGAAGAATACGGAACCTTAGAGGAAAAAGGAAGAGGGCTCTGGATTAAAAATATTGTACACAAACATTCTCCACTGTGGTCCCAACATATTCATATCTACAGCCAAAGCCATGTTCTAGTCCTTATCCTTCTGTGTTGACTGGAGATGACATCCTGTGGCTTATGTATTCTGAAAGCAGATAAGCGTGTAGTTTACGGTGACCTAAAAAAACGGAGCTTGGCGTTTTCTATTTACTTCCAGGGCTTGCACCATCTCTGAGTCTTGGCAGGAGAGCAGGAGAAAGGAAAAGTGCAGAGAAACTCAATAAATAAACCCCGGGCTGAAATCTAGAGATGCTTTTATAAAAAGTGAGCTGGCATGAGCAGCTTACTGGATAATCACCAGGCCAGAGAGGGGAGCAGGGCTTCCCCCCAAGGAGACCCACCCGGGACTTTACACCGGGGAGGAATTCAACTCAGCAGCTGGAGAGGGACCCTGGGGATGTTGTATCTGAGTGCAAGGGAGGCATCCCGGGGTGCTCAGGCTCTGCTGAAGGACCTGCAGCTGGCTCTGCTTTCACGCTGGAGTGGGCAGAAGGGAGGGTATGACCCCCTCCTGGGGCTGCAGCCTCCTCCGTGCAGCACACAGCTGTGTCAGGCAAGCAGAGGTGCTGGGCTTTCACTCGCTCTGCTGCTTGAGGAGCTCTGCTTGCTCTGAAATACCATCTCCCACTCGCCTCACAGAGGTTTGGAGCTGCTGGTAAATTCCTGTGCTGCCTCATCCCCTGCCACCACCACGTGAAATTAACCCCCAGCAGTGGGATGTCATCCTGCAGGTGTCTGAGGGCATGGGTGCTAATGCTGCAGGGGAGAAAGGAGCAGCCCCAGAAGAGGGACTGGGAGGATTCTCTCTTGCCTGTCAGCCGGACCTGCTGCTGCCACCATCCAAGTCCCTGGGGGCATCCTCTAGTGGCTGGCAGCAGCATGGCCACTAGCCCTCGGGGACAGAGAGGGGAAGGGATGTGCTAGGAGGAAGGCAAGTGTGAAAAATAATAACGCACATAATTAAAAAGCCCAAGCACTGAAAAATAACATTTTGATGTCTCTAGCTCTGTGGTGCCGTGGATGCTTCTCAGTTACCATTTGAGATCCTGGAATGCTGAAGGGTTCCTTCAGGAAGGACAAAGGCTGGCAGCTCGCTACTTCTTCCTGTCCTAATTGAAGGTTTTCGTGGTGGACATTCCCCAGCCCATACTGGTGCTATTGCAGTGAGCTGGAGAGCAGTTGGTAACTGGGATTTTTCTAAAGCAAGCCTGGTTGTTTGCATTGCTGCTGCCCTTGCTGGTGAAGACTGAGTGTGTAAGATGAGAGGGAAGGTGATTATCCATCAGGGACTATTCTCTCCTCTTGCCCTGAAGTGGATGAGAAATGCTGTTTCTTGAGAGAGCCTATTCATGTTTTTGTGCAATAAGTCATGGGGCTGAAATAGCATCTCTCCTGGCAAAATATCCCACAGTCAATGCAGCATGTGTTTCACTGACTCTTTCAGGGCTCAGCTAAGAGATTTGAGTTTGGAAAATGTATTTATCTGACAGCCTGGAGTTAATTCCAGATAAAAGAACTCGAAACCATTGCCTTTCTTGTCGGTGATGACCCTGAAACAGTAATTGAAGTGGAAAAGATTTCTGTACCAGGTCTGTAGGTCATGAGGATATGCAGTGAAATACTTCCTGCCACAGCAGATGGAAGCCTGGATATGGGTAATTTCGTATTCAGGAACACAGATGAATCCGAATACCTGTCAACTTAATAATTTAACATTTAGATACCCATGATAAATCTGATGCAGCAAAATCTTGTAAGTGCATACTTTACGTGTTCCCTCTAATTCAGGAATCAAAGTATTGTGGTAGCACATGCAGGACATTCTTCGGGGCTCTCTGATCCCTCCAGGTTTACTCTTCTGCCTATAAACAAAGGAAATGGGAAGGATCCTCATGAATCACTGCTCAATTGCCAGCGTTAGCTTCGAGATGATCAGGATGTTCAGGAGGGGACACTCGAGTACTAATTAGACCTTTGAGACTTCTACCTTTAAAGTCATCACAGAGAGCAATCAGCATTACCAAAACAACCCGGATTAGGAGAAGAGCTGTTTATTTAAGTAGTTTTCAATAGCTCAATACCAGCTGGGGACTTTAGGTGGGAAAAACTTTCCCACCCATCAACTTGACTCGTGCTTGGGAGTTCTAAAGGCGATTGGTTAACACTTTTTAAAGTGGGAATGAATGCTTCCCCATTATCCCAGACAAACCCTGTGCAAGCATCAGCACAACCCGGCCAGCCAAGGGCTGTCTCTGGCACAGCAGCCTAAGGGACAGGAAGGTGATAGGGGATCATCGAGAAATGTTTTGGGGTGTGGATAGCTTAAAAAAGAAAACTCTTTTTGCCTGGCATCTGCTTTTCCTAAAAAGCTTTCTCTTGGCTGCAATTCGGCTCTAGTTTGGCACTTACTACGGCTTTCTACTTCAAATAGAAAATACTGAAATGGATCCATAGCAGATAAAAGCTAATTGCTGCAAGAATGTTTGAGTTAATGGTCTCCTCAGAGGTTGTCTATTAAATTCAAATGTATAATTCATATGCCAATACTGGAGAAAAAATGGTAGAATAAAATATTCAAATTATTATTGATTTCACCATGACTGTTCAAATTCAAAATCTAGTTTAAAATTATAATGTGTCTGTATAACAATACAATATTGATACCTTTCCAAAAAGCTATGCCTGCTAACCTACATATAAGCTACAAATTTATCAGTTAAGAGAGAGGGATGTAAACAATTTAATCTGGTGCTTGTTAAACAGTCTGGTGCTCAGCCCTGGACCAATCTTAGTCTTCCCATCTTCAGGGATATGATATAAAATACATCCATGCCTAAACTATGGAAATGCTCTCAGTTGGTAGAAAGAATAATTTCCTGGCCCAATCTTTCTTTCACACTGCTCTGTACTTTGAAATATGTGCCTTGCCTTTCCTTTTTCCTTCCTCTCCCTTTCCCTTTCCCTTTCCCTTTCCCTTTCCCTTTCCCATTTTACCTCTGATGGGAAACTAGAGAGGTTTGCTCACGTACCTTCACGTATGCTTTTGGTCTCAATTGTAACTCTGTGGTGTGAACAGAGACACTCCTGAGGAACAATGTAATAAAAATGCTGAACTTCTCTGTATAATTACCAGGTGGAGAAAAATCTGATTTTTGTATTTTTTTTTAACCTCCTTACACAGGTTACTTGGTTGGCTACTATTTTTGTGCCATGTGAGGTGACTGCAGGTACTGAGGCTGGAAACAGAGGCAAGTTCTAAATTCACTGTTGGGATTGTTGTAAATCCTGGGAAGGGTGATTTGACCTGCTGGACTCTGTGGCTGCTGCATTTTGTTGGGGCACACTGTGGGGGTTTTGGGTGTGATTTTGCTCTGGGTATTTCCCAGAATTTCCACCATCATTCATGTGGTGGTGTTCAGAAAACAAAACTTTTTTCTTTTTTTTACCTCCAAGATGGTAATTATGAGTATTTGTTTGTATTATTGTGATGCCTGGGGTGGAGCATTCACTGCTGAAAAAACAAGAATTAGAAATCAAAGTTTATATTTGTAGAAACAGGAAAGAAATACATTGGGAATTAAAAGAAGCTTACAAAAAGCTCGTGAGAGTCATTACTGCTGGAAAACATCTCAGCACAACAGGTGGATCCCCCAGTCAGTCAGATAAATCAGACCATGATGTGAATGGAAATGCTGAAATTTCCCCAAGTTGCATAGATTCTTTTTTTTGCTATTCCTGTCTTTCCTTGTATGTGATGAAATTGTTTAGTAAAACCTGAAGCAATTCCAGGTAAAACCACTGAGATTTGAACCTTGTCTACAGGCAGCTACTGCTTAAATAACAAACTGTGGGGGAAAAAAATCCAAGCCTTCAAAAATATAATGCATAGAAGTGTGTAGGAAATTGTCTTATGCACGTATTTCTTACCTGTTTTTTTCACAAAACAATTCTACTACAGCTCATGTCAGAATCTATTTAAATGAAACAGAGCTGGATAAAGAGAATGCAAGTAATTCCATTTCTGTTCATGTTACTCAAGAGAAGCAGGGACAGACAGAGGGAAATGCCTGGACTGCAGAGGGAACCGAGGGGAGTAGATCCCTCAGGACAGACCTCTGGATGAGGTGATGGCCCCATGGGAAGCAGCAGCAAAGCTCCTGGCTGCTTCTCTGGAGGCAAGTTTTGGTCTGTGCCACCCCTCCGTGCCTCAGCAAACAGCAATGCTCAAAGCTCTGTGTGGCCTGGAAAACGGCCTCAGTTTTCCCCCATGGGTTCAGTGTTGTGTGTCTCTGCATAGAACAATGTCCTCCACAGGCACACACAGGAGCTTTAAAACACTGAGTAACAGCCCTGTGCTGGACTAAGGAGTTTCACTGGCTTTGAAGATTTTGGTGAAGCCACTGGCTGGAGGAGGGATGTCCAACTAAGCTGTCTGTCAAAAATGTTTGAAACAAGACTGCTTTCCTGACTCCCTGTGGAAAATGGTTCTGCAGCTCCATGTCCCCCTCCCCACCCCCCATTTTTATAAACTTTTTGCCTGTTAGCTTCTCTTCAGGGCAAATTTGCACAAGGTTTGTGGTGCTGATGTTCTGTTATCCCATGCCTCTGGCAGACATTAATTTCTTTAAAGCATGAGATTTTTAAAGAAGTTCTGGTGGAACTGGTGGCACTGTGATGCAAACCAGAGCTAGAACTCTTGAAGGGACTTTGTTCACTTCAGTTGTACATTATGCAGGGTGATTGCTAGCTGATTAGAAATACTTAGGGGTTTGGCTTCTCTTCCTTAGAGACCCAAAAAAATTGCAATTTTTTCTACTGAACAGCCCCATGAACATGCTAGCAAACCTTTACTAGTGCTTAAGTTCTCATACAAAACTAACAGATTGAATCCCTGTTATGATTCTACATTAGGAAAGTATCATTTTAAAAAGGTGTATGGAGATGTGCAACCGTGTGTATATATATATATATATATATATATATGAAGTTGTATGTTTAGAACTATAAATCACATTTAGGCATTTGCCTGACCAGATTTTTCTGGACTTGCTGTTCTCAAATTGAATTTCCTTGTTTCATGCCATGCCTGAGACCAAGAGCCAGTTATGTGTTTTGTGTTACAAAGGTAATGCTGAATCTTTAGGGTAATTGTCTGGCACCATGTTCCTGAAGAACCTGCTCACTGTGGTTTGACCAAAGTTAAGTATTTGGAGGAAAGAAAACATTAGGAGCTGGGATGTCAGTAACCGATTTGTGAGAAACATCCCCGAGGAAGCAATTTCAGAGAAACTGAAGTTCAAACTTCCATGTTTTGACTCCTGCTGCGTTTATTCAGGCAGTACTGCATGCCACGGGCCAAGAGCTGGCACAGGACGTGGCACTTCCACGTGAAGTGCACTGGGAAGCCTCAGTGCACCCCTGGTACCTGCCACAGCCCTGGGGTCTCACTCCCTGCCTGGATCTGCCGGGATCCATGGCCACAGGAAGGAGGTGTAAATGTGTAGAGCTTTGGGCAAGTAGAACAAAGGCATTACTGTAGTTCTTAGAGGCTAAACATTTTGCAATCTCAAGGCTAGAGGATGCTAACAGGATTGATCTGTCACTACTGTGGTCTGTGGAGAACAGTTAACCACAAAATCAGGTCCTGTACTAAGATGGATATGTTAAAATTAAGATACTTGAGAGCCTCAACTGATCACATCTCTCTAACAAAGGATATAAATTATGTACGTTAAAGTAACACTGAGGATGTGTATTCTTTAAATAATTTTACAATGCTGTCAGTGCAAACAAGACAATAATTAGTAAAGGAACAACTGAAATAATTCAAAACAAATATATTTGAAATGCAAAATCCAATTCAGTCAAAAAAATATACATTAACAGAAGTAAACAAAACTGAAAGTTGTCAGGAATAAAAAAAAATCCCTTTTGCCCCTGCCCTTAAATTAAATATGCTGAAAACAACTTACACAAAAACATTCTCTGCTCAAAACCAGTCAAGCACCAAAGTGAAGTCTCAGGTACTTCTCCTGGCAGTGGTGCAGTTTTTGATGGTTCAGCTAAGATTTAGTGTCTGTTAGAGGCACAAAGATGATGGCTGCACAGCATAAACAATTTGAGTCTTTAAAATAAAGCTTCATGCTAAGGCAAGATAAAAAATTATTTCTTGAAAAATGTCCCGAGTTAAGGAGAGTTTTAGAAACCACTAACAGGGCACTGTAAAGACACTGCATTCCACAGGGCTGCTACCTTTTTATTATTAGTTAGCAGGAGTGAACAGACCAAAAGTACTCTGCACTTTATGCAAGAAAACATGCAATTCTGGAATTGAATATAGCACCTCATCTTTGTTTTACTGACTCCCTCTGTCAACACTGCACTTACTCAGCAGCAGAGTGCTGCAATTTAGGATCACAGCACACAAAGTCTGGAAAACTAGCGGGACATCCCTGAACATCTCTCTCCTGAAGCTTCAGCTTGCAGAGGAAGAGTTGACCCAGCTTCTGTGATGTTCATCAGCACTTGCTGGATGCCCCTGAGTTGCTTACAGAAGCATTATATAGCATTTAGAGACTGTGAAGCTCTAGTATTTATACAGACTCCATAGGTTCCTCAATTTCGAGTCATCAATATATACATATTAGGAAAGCATTAGATTTTTATCAGAACACCTTTTTCCTTTTGACTTCTCTCACTTAAAATAAAAGCCTAAAGCCAACTTAAGAGATTGAACCCAAATCCACAGAAACTGGCTCATCATTGTATCATAGCCCAGGATGCATCTCAGCCTGCTGCACTGTGCAGTTACAAACTCTCCCTTTACATGAACCTTGTTCTGCCCCATTACCTCACAGCACTACTGCCCAGCACTCCCCCTAAGATACACTGTGCTGCCACCAGCAACGGGAGAACCACAAAAACATGGAAAATTTGGTATTTGATATTTTCATTCAGTATGGTTTGCACTACTTGCAGCTAATTCAGAGTCTGCCTGGGTGAGTGAAAGCAGCACAACAGCTCTAACAGAGGCTCACTGTTGTTTGTGTGTCAGCGGTCTTTGCCCCACCTTAGTATGTTAAAACTCACAATGAGGTACTTCAGAAATTGGCAAATCCCACAGTGATACATACAGATTATAGCAGCAACCCGTGCAAGAACGGTAAACTCTATTTGACTGGTATTCTTCAACTAAGAAACCCAGCCAGATATTACAATTCAAAATTTGAATACTGAATGGAATCATTTAATGGCATATGGGGCTTAATGACATAATGGGGATTAAGACCCACAGTTTGTGGGTCACTGCGTTTACACGAGGATCTCTTGCACAGCAGAGCCGCCTCCACAGTCAGTCCCAGCAAGTGATCCTTTCCTGCTCGGGGATCAGGCTCCAGTTGGGTGAAGGCTTGTCAGTCGCCAGCCAGTCAAAGTCATCCACCAGGTTCCAGTTGTTACTGTTTCTGTCCAGCCCAGACGACTCGAAATCTCTCTCGATACCAGGGTAGCTCCAGGAGTAGGGGGCGAAGGAGACCCCAGAGCAGGCCTCGACTACGGCCCGGCTGGTGACTTGCACGTAGACCCGGCAGTCGCGGGTGCGGTGGGTGCGGAGCTGCTGGCAGGCCAGCGCCAGCAGGCAGTCGCTGCAGCCGTCCACCAGCACGGAGGTGGACACGGGCCCGCAGAGCACGGTGCAGCCGCGGCAGTCGCGCACCCGCAGCGTGTTGGGGTTGCCGCGGAGCCGCACCCGGCAGCCGCGCAGCTCCGACAGCAGCACGTCCTGCTGCAGCAGCTCCGCCGGGCCGAGCTCCAGCTCCTCGTCCTGGGCGCCGCTGAACCCGCACAGCGGCGGCCCGCCCGATTCGCCCTCGGCGAGGCCGAGGTCGGGCGCGGCGGGGGCCGCCGGGGCGGGCTCGGCGGGGCGTGGGGCGCTGCCCGGAGCCGCTTCTTTCTTGAGGGCGCGGAAGGCGAATTTCTTCTTGGGCTGCAGCTGCTGCCGCCGCGCCGCCAGGTCCCCCTGCAGCCGCGCCACGGTCTCCTGTCCCTGCCGCACCTCGTAGGGCGCCAGGAACCGCACGCTGCCCGTCAGCAGCTTCTGCAGCGCCTGCAGGCGGGCGGCCGCCTCCTCCAGCGTCCCCGCCGCCAGCAGCGCCTCAACGGCCTCCCGCTCCCGGGCAAAGGTGGCCAAGAAAAACTCGCTCTGCTCCTCCTTCACTACCTGCGCCTCTTTCTTCTGTCTTTGCCGCTCCACGCCCTGCTGTCGCTCCGCTTCCCGCCGCTGCAGCCGCTCCGGCAGCACCACGGCGGAGGTGGCTGAGCCCACGGCCACCTCGGTCTGTGAGGGAGCCGCCACGGCCGCCGCCTCTCCCGGCGCCGCCATCTTGCCGCTCGCCTCCCCTGCGGTCACTAAGCGGCGCGCGGATTGGCTGCCCGCAGCCCTGGCTGCGTCGCCGCCGCCGATTGGCGGCCCGGGAAGCGCGCGGCGGGGGAGAGCGGGAGGGCCGGAGGGAGGGGTCTCCCGCGGTCTTAAAGGGGCCGCCGCCTCTCCGCGGGATGGGGTGAGTGCTGGCGGCAGGTGCCGTGCGGGGCGGGTTATCCCGCTTCCCAAATTAGCGCCCGGGATATAAATAAGCCCACGCCCCGCTCCCCCGCTGTGCCCGCGCGGAGCTGCCCGTTTCTTCCCGCTGCTGTGCTTACACCCACATCCCCCGTCGTTCTTGGGCCGCGCCCGTCGCCGCTGGCCCTGGGCGCGGGGACTCCCGCAGGCGGCAGGGCCGGGGCGGGCGAGGGAAGGGGCGGCCCGGTGCGGGGCCCGGGTGGGTGATGGAGGGGCCGCAACCCAGAGCTCCACCTGCCCTCCCGAGCGCATTCGGGGTCGTGCCGGCCGCCCCGAGCCGCCCCCGCGCTCCGGGGGCGCCGGGCGGTCCCGGCCCCTGCCCGGATGGGCTCCCCTGGCAGCCTGACGCGGCCGGCGCCTTCGGGAAGCTCCGTACCCGCCGTGTTCTAATAAACCTTCCCTGCTGTTCCCCTCTCCCGCAGTGAAGTGGCTGAGGAAAAGGCTGCTGAACCTTGCAGGTAAACTGCAAAGGTGCTGCCAGGGGGACCGATTTTTTTCCCCGCTGCTTATTTGGTTTCTGGAGTGTTTTGTTCCAGAAGAGAGTGGGAACAGTGGGAGCAGTGCCAGGGGATTACTGTGTCCCAGAGGGAGGACTGTATTAGCAATCCACAGAGGCCTATATGGAAACATGGGAAGAAAGGCTTTTATGATTAGGAGATGTGTTTTAAGTAAATTTGAAGCAGGAACCAGAAATTAAGCACACTGTCTGCAAAGTAAAAAAGTGACCATTGTTTTGCTGTATTCATTTGAGAATTGTTTTTCTATTATTTGGATTTCACTAAGCACTCTTTTAGAAATATGAGAACAAATTTAACTCCTGTCCATTTCTACAAGTACCATCTCCTTTCCCTTATAATTTTGAAGTTATTTGTAACACAGGACCTAAGATTATCCATTGAAACAAAAAGGTGGTAAACCCAAAGTAGATAATCTGATTTTTTTTTTTTCTTCTGTTTGGTAATAGCATGAGTTTTTGCCTAATATGCCTGTTTGTATAGGTTGTTATGTCCCTTAAGGTTAGCATTTGAAAGTACCTTTAGCTTGAAAGTAGCTTTTGTTTTCTGTTTCCTGAGAATTGTGGTTTAATTTCTGTGTTAGAAATGATATAACATTAGAATGTATAGAGTACCTGAATCTTGTATGAGATAATGTCAGTCCAGTTCGGATTACAGAGGAAAGGCAGTGAAATGCCTTTAATCCTTGCAATGTATAGAGAACTCACACTGAAAGAGAGAATATTTGTTCCTTAACAGTCTTAACATATAGAACTAAGGGGATTGCAAGGGATCATTAACAGTAATGATGTAACAGTAGCACTTTGGAGCAGGTTGGATGGACAGTGGGATAGGTGAAGTGTTTGATACATTACAGCTCTTAATGCAGCATTACATCCCTCGTAATGCTTCAATGTTCAGAATCTTGTTTCTGAAGAATTAGATTGAGTCTTAAAAATAAAAACTTCTTACTCCATAGAAGGGGAGTGTGCTCAGTCATGAAAAAGGAAGGGTGTTGAAGTATTCTCACTTGATATTTGTTTCTTACCAAGGTGTTTAAGTGATACATTTAGTAGTAGGTATTAGGTATTTTTTTCTAATAAATAGTCAAATCCACTCCTGCAGTTATTGCAGCAACGTTCCATTACACAGGAATATGGAGCAATTAATTCTCTGTAAGAAAAAAAAAATATCCTTATATCCATGTTGTTGGAAGAAGAGTAAGTTTAATTTTAGCTAGTAGGCTCTTTTTGCCTTATGCCTCTGTGAGTATAGCTAATACAGACGGTAACCATGAGGGAAGTGCTTATCCTGTACGTGAGGATATTGACAGAAAAAGGGTTTTGCTGGTTTTCATATGCACAAATGTTCCTGGAGTATGGCTTTGGTATTGTTACACAGAGGTGAGCTGGTAGATGCACTGCAGTGGGTAGAAGAACTTCATATATGGAAGGAGTGCAAGCAAACGTTAGTGTGCACAGCACAGAATAAATGTTAAGTATTTTATGCTGTAGTATAATTACTCCTTATTATATCTGGGCACTTAGAATGCTAGGTATTCTGAATTGTTTTTTCTAGAGGTGATTTAAAGGAGGTTTAAATTAATGAGGACCAAATACTCTTGTGAATAGGAGCTTCTGGGAGAGACTGGACTCTTTTCACCTTGCTAATGCGCACAATTGGGTTTTTGGTTAAAAGCAAAAAAAATACCCAGACACAAGAAGGTGAAATGTATGACCACAATGAAAAATTAAAAAAGGAGATGTAAAATTCTTCCAACTGCTTCATCCTGATGTTACAAAATTACTTTCCACACTTGGCAATTTGAGGTTCTTGTAAATTGCTATTGGCATGTGCTTTTTTTTTTTTTTTTTTTTTTTTTTTTTTTTTTTTTTTGTTTTGTGGTCATACAAAGACTGACAATTTTCTTCCTGACTTTGCTGGCAGCAGCTTCTATGTTTTGAGGCTGCTTAGTGTGCCAAACAGTAACCACCTGAATAAAATGTAGGCCTTCTAGCTCAGGCTTGGAGTCATTTGAATAAGCTGTAACAAGTAGTTTGGCTGTTTGAGGGTATGAGAAAAAAGTAAGGTACATAATTCTTGGTGTTATATTTTTTTCCTGCTTTTTTCTCTCTTGGACGTGCTTTCATCCCTCTCTGGTTCAAAAGTAGATAGCAGTCATTTCAGTAAGATTGTCTGCCATTGTTTGGACAGTGCAGTGTCATTTGTTTTATGAAAAGTTGCAGGTTGCACTAGTTTACTTTGATCTAGTGCTGTGAAACTCCAAAACATGAGCACCGTGTATGCTTCCAGGATTACATCTGTGTCCCATGGTTATCAGTCATGAATGCTATCTACCTGAAATATTTCATACTGATCTGCTATAGCTCTACAGCATTACCTCATAGCCTTTTAAGTGAGATGTATTGCTTAGTTCAGCTGATGGTTCAAGATCCTGTCTCGTTCCATCATTATTTTAAGAAGAGTGGGGAATAAAAGGGAGCTCCACAGAGACAACTGCGTGTTCAGCCTCATAATAATGGATTCTTACACTTGAGGTTCCTGTGCTTGTAAAAGTCAGGAACCTCACAGATGTGGCGTGATCTCAAGATGCAGATTTGCAGTCTCTCAAGCAGAGGAAGGAAGGGAGTTATTCCTTATCATCAGTATGTATTCCCAACACTGACAATTTTTATTCCAAAGGGTGTAATGCATGTATGTTGCACTGTCACATACACAAATGCTGTGTGTATTTCCAAGAAAATCAGCAGCCTCTGTGCTTTGCATGGAGCTTTTATCTGATAGATGTGATCTTCTGTCTGTTAGATTGAGTTTCTGCAGCGGAGATTAGCAGAGCAACGTAATTACTTCTGGCTACAAAGTAGGCACTTCAGTGGCTTGTGCAACCAGCATATTCTACTGATGGTTTTAGTAAGGGCTCTTTGAACTCCTCTGGCACTGTGATCAGGCATTAAAGATGTAAGCCATATTATGATTCATTTAAGATACTGTAGGCTGCACATTTTTTCACGGTGCAGTGGGGCTTCATTAAAAGGGAATGTCGAGTTACTGTATCTCGGTTCATTTGGAAAAAGAAATTCTTTGAGCGTTATGTTTAGCATACTGATTGTTTTTTTGAAAAGCTTTTGTTTGCACTAAAATGTTATGCTTTATGTATCTGGCCACGTGCAAAGCCAAGACAATGTAAAATACATGTGTTTTTAAATCACTAATTAGAAGTGTTAGAGCTAAAACTATGAAACTTACTTGGTGCAACTTAATTGCTGTGAGTAATGCAAAAGCTTTGAATGTAATCCTTGGGAATGCTTAAGACACTAATTATATTCCAACCAGTCAAGGTGCACTTGTTTCGAAACTAGTCTGAGCTGGTCCCTTCTGAGAACCTGGTATTTCCAGTGCCAAAGGTGGAGAAACAGATTAATTTCTACAAAAATGAGTTATCCTTCAAAACCAGGGACAGAGTTCAAAGCATAGCATTTTATGACAAGAGGTACTTCCAGATTAACAAAGCAAGGCCCAAATATACTAAACTTAAAAGCTCAAGAGCAGCGAGTCACTTAGGTTTGGTCCAGGTCTAGCTGCTGACTGCTAGATAGAATCCTAACTTTCTAATTGACTGTAGTTAAATTCTGAAGACCTAGTACATAAGCTACAGACTCTGCTTTATGGACTTTTCCTTTGAGGAGATTATTCTCTTAGTTACTGAGAGATTTTTTTCATTGCCTTGCTTTATACTTCAGATACTTTTACAATTATTTTTAAATGCATTTCAGAAAACAATGGTTATTAGACTAGCCATTTCAATTGACCACCCAGGTTTAATAGCATATCAAAGTTTTCTGTTTTGGAATTGTGAATCTTACTGGTAAACATATTCCATTTACCTTTCTGAGTAATTTAAATAGAATTAATTCCACGTCATATCCAAGTTTTTGTATTAGCTCTCCTGTCATGTATTCCCTAGTGGATAAAACTATACTTGTGTTCTTTTTACCATTTATTCATCTTATGAAAAAGTCTGTCAGCTATCATTTTGAATGAGGGTTTCCTCCTCCTATTATTAGCATTTGTTCTTCAGTCTAAATCTGAGAATAAATTCCATTCATATTGATACACTTTCTAGTGATAGTATGAAGACTTCTTTTACAGCAATCATCATTCATATCCAAATCTTACCCAGTTGGTTTCGTAGTAGGGACTCAGAAATATCCAGATAAAACTATTCTGTCTCAAAAGTTCCAACTTAGGTCGTACTTTATTCATAATGTCCTTTCTGTTCCTCCATTTTGTCTTGTCCTTTTACAAGTATAGTTTAGCATGTCTGTGTTTCTTTCAAGAACACAAATGCTGTTGGTATAATTTACTATTACACTTTGTTTATTTATCCCTGTATCACCTAATTTCATGTTTTAGGCCTCCTTTTTTTTTTTTTTTTTGCTTAAATTGCCCCTATTATTTGTTTGATTTTTTTTTTTAACATCATCCACAACACCTCAGTTGTACTTGGAATGGTTAATTTGTAGTGTTTCATTGCCTGGCTGCTGTGTTTAAGTATTACTACATTAAAAAACAAACAACAACAACAAAAAAAAAAACAAACCCAAAACCAACCCAAACCGTTGTGTCCATCTATTTATTAACATACTCATCTGGATTTCTGTATCCTTACTTACTTGATTGTTTTCCTGTTCATCTCTGCTAGCTAATCAACTATGAATATGATAGAAGGTTGTCTTAATTTCTGCCATCATTTTTAGCCTAAATTCTTCTATAAGTTTTGGCAGTGTTAATTGTGCAAGATTACTTATCTATTACTTCTGTAATAAAGTTCTGTCTCCAGAGGTGAGTTTTTTCTTTTTTTTCTGATATATTTCAGTGGCTGAATATCTTAAGATTATTCTAACTTGGAAGTGAGAGCTATTAGTCTTTCGAACTTAATTCTCCTTTTTAAGGTACTCTAAGCTGAAGAATATGAGACTATATTTAAATAACCTAGAGAATGTTATAGTTATTCTTGATCTGTTCCAGTAATAATTTTGAATAATTTTGAATAAATTTGTTTCAATGGGACCTCCAGTCACCATGTTTTCTTTGGCTTTACTTGTCTGCTGTACGTCAGATCCCCATCTCAGAGAAGCACAGTTCTCCAAAATCTGCTCTTTAGATTCATCACAGATCAGCCCTGTTGGCCTTCACACAATCTTCAGCCATAGAAACCTGTCTGTCTTCATGTATTGGGGTAAATCTCTTGTTCTGAGGTTCACTCTTCGTTACCTCCTCTAACTACCAACCCCCTCTTATTACCGATGTCCTTACCAATCACCCCTTGAAATACCTTTGGTTAGGTAGTCCTGTCTTTGGTATGATGATTGATACTGGAGTCATGCAGCTTTACAAATTACATCATGCAGTTACAACCCAGGTTTTGTAAGTACTGTTTTGTGTAAGGAAGGCATGGTATCAAGCTGAACATTGTAATGTTTAGGTAATTTTTACTGGTGAGTCATGAAAATAGTGGTGGTAATTATTCAGAATTTGGTGGTTAATATGGATATTGAACTGAATTTTTCATATGGTATGGTACATTTATATTCCAAGTTTAAGTCCTTGTCTGCCTTTATGCCACTGTATTTGGGTGCCCTACTTTTCAAGTGACCTCTACCTCTCTATTGCTTGTGCCCTTTAATGATGACCTTTGTTTCTGTGCCTTCAAGCTTAGTTATATTTATTTTTATTTAAATAATTAATTAATAAAGCAGTATGTAGATGTATAAAAGGTGTGACTGGCGATGAGCTGACATAAGAATCGCGTTAATGAATGGAGAGAGAATACAGCATGGGAGGAAGAAGTGCCATCAATAGAGCTGATGGATTCAGTCTGAGAAAGCAAGGCTGCAGTGGAGTAAATGACATTCTTTTCCATTCAATATATCTCTGAAAGGATGCAGTGGACTGATGTTACAAACCATCTATTCATGCAAGAATCTTGGGATGGCAGTGGAATTCCTTTGATGCACTAGCTTAGTCCTTAAATTCTGCATTATGAATCTACTGCTGCTTTATCTTCCTTTGGGGTGCCAATTTATGATTGCACAAGAATTGGAATGTATGTGATGCAGACCTGGAAAAATGGGCTGAATATCAAAAAAGATATTTGATGTAGGAGAAACATGGAGACAGTGAATGAGGGTGTTTTGTACCCCCTTATTTTCTCCCTCTCAATATCTAAGCATAGTTTTCAGTTCTTTACAGTCTGTCATTTCAGGATGATGTATCAGATTACTCCAAATGTCACCCGGTGTCTTTGCACACCTATGAGACTGATATTTGTTAAACAGCATGGTCACAGTTTGACAGCTGGTGTCAAAATACAGCCAAGTAGTTTGTTGTGTGATGGGTGCACGTGACGTTCCCAGTAGCTGTTTTTACTCCAATGTCTCTCTTCTAAAGATTTCTCTCATTCCTTTTGACACTGGTCTTGCCTTTCTTCTCGTGCTTATTTCCCCTTGCTCCTTATAAAGCTGCTACAGGAAAATGTATTAATGTGGTTGTGAAAGCTAAAGAAAGAGAGCAACTGATATTGCATTGTACATAATTTGGAGAATAGGACTCTGGTTGAAGATGACAGCTCTGAGCAGGTGACCTTGAGGTAGAAGAATGTTGACATACAAGGGTCTTTTGTATTAATGCAGTAAGGCAGTGAGAAGAGGGGCAACCTCTTGTGGTAGTGACACCCAGTTCTGAAACACCACGTGATGCTCTTAAAACAGCATAAGTACCTGCCAGGAAAAAGCAGTAGTTCTTTACAAACACGGTCTGGGGAATTGTGTAGTACACCTGAAAGATGACATTACAGCTGATCACTGCATTCAGACCTCGTAGTATTGAAGGTAACATTAAGTGTGTACTTCAGTATGACCTATAAAGTTACATCCAACCCTTAATTTTTTTGGTAACCATTTCTACCTGTGAACAAATACAGCAAATGTGTGTAGATATGGAGAAATCTAGTTACTGCAGGGTGCTTCATAGTATAGATGATGTTTGCTCTCCTTCCCTTTTTGTAGTGTATCTGCTTAGTAACGCTATTGTCAATGCTGCCTTGAAACATCCTCCAGGGATGTAAGTTATGGTACCATCATGGAAAATTTATGTAGGATTCCTTGTGTTTCTTACAATAACAGAATCCATTCAAAATGATTTGTCTTCCTTTCTCCAGTTCCTTCTTTGTATCGTATGGCCTACTTCCCATTTGTGGTTTCTGTAGGACTGGGAGAGTAATAATAACAACAATATACTGATCAGATGTTCAGCCTTGCAACCTCTGAAGCAATGTTCCTTCCTGTTAACCAAATCTGAATACTGGTGGTGTCCCTTTATACAAATTCTCACTTGGGCAATATTCCCTAAAGCCAGTGAAGCTGAGTAGGTTTGAATTTAGGGCAGAGTTTGACCTTGAAGCATTTACTGAAGTTAGGAACCTTGAAGTTTTGGCCTTTTGGATTTTCTAATGCTGGTATCAGGAGTAAAGGCTTATAGCTCTCCCAGAGCTCTTTGGCATGTGGTGTTTCTGTCCATAAGGGCTGTTGGGGTCCTTGCTGTATTCATTAAAAGTGCAGTTAATATTCTGGCTGATGGCCATGTGCAGGTTCATGGGCTGCACAAAGGATCCGCTGGACTTGTGCTAAGGTTTATTTGCTTGGGCCCAACCTTTCCACTTAGAAAGTGATTTGAAACTTCACCTCAGTTTTCTGCAAGGTTTGTAGGTGAGTCTTGGCTTTGGCAAAACTTGGGCCTTGGTTGATTACTTAAAAAAAGAATATAACCAGATTCTAATTGAAAAACAATGCTGAAGTGCTGAGATTTTTTTTAAGATTAGCAATCTGGCCAATTTCTTTGAGAAGATCCACTTAGTACACTGACCATAACCATTTTGATATAGTTGCTCAAAAAAACTAAAACATTTTAAGAGTTTCTTAGAGCTGTGTGAAGCTAATAAAGAAGGATGTGCTACTAAATAAAGTCTTCAAATCCTTGTCTCTAAGGAGTTTTAACAAAGTTACTTAGGAATAAAATGGTAAAGTCCTTGGGAATTACCACTGCTAGCAGAAAAAGGGTCCTAGGGAGATTTTTCGTTGTTGTTTTAAAAGCATTACCATACATATCTCTGCATGCTAAAAATCTGTTTTCAATCAAAATGTGGTTTTTTTTAATAAACCAGGCTTCTCTGAATTATCTGCAAAAATAATTAATTTTTTAGAATTAAATTGTTTTCAGTGAATGAATGAATGGTGTAAGTTGGATTACTTTTCTACAACAAAAAAAGCTTTGAATAAAATCATTAAGGCTTTTAGATAAAATAAACTATAGAATAGTATCAAAGTACTCTCAGTACTATAACCTTTGACTTCACATTAACATTTTTAGGTTACCTCAAACTTTTAAAAGCAGTTGCAATTCATGTAATTTGTTTCTAGCAAGGCTAGTAAGAACATATCTAAAAATACTTAAAATATTGTAGCTTGTCAGGGAATCAAATCTTATCTTTTTCAAGGTGACCTTGAATTTATTTTTCTGGGGAGCCCCCTGAGCTTGCATTTCATTTTTTTGGGGACCCCCTCCCGCCCACAAAGCTTATTATCGTGGTTTAGTTTTAATATGAAGAAAATCGACCAAATTGTTGACATAAACGTTAATTTTAATAAAATAAAAACTTTGTTTTACTTTCCTGTAACCCCAAGCAAACCCCAACTTTGAACCTAAAGCCAGCAGCTCCGGCTAGGTCTCCAGACTTACGGGTTTCTGAAAAACACAACCCAAACCAAAACGGAGCCAAAGTTTTTAAAGGGCCTGGCTTTAAACGCGGAGCGAGGATCGCGCTGGGGCTGGGGACTCATCATGCCAGGGCGGCGGTGCGTGTGCCCGGGCGCCGGTCTGCGGCGTTGTGTCCCGGCGGAGCTGCGCGGCCGCGCCGTGCCGGGCCCGGCGGTGCGGTGCTGGTGCCGGTGGCGGTGCGGGCGCGGAGCGGAGCCGAGCGGAGCCGCGCTCTCCTCCCGCTCGCTTTCTCTTTCCCCCTCTCTCGCTCGCTCCCTCTCCCGCTCGCTCTCCCCCCTCCCTCCCTCGCTCTCTCGCTCTCCCTCTCTCTCTCCTACACTGCCAGCCCCTGATGTGATGGCGAAGAAACCCCGTTGACAAGGCACTGCTTTTTCATGACGGTGAGTTTCCCTTTGAGTGTATTATAATTTTGTGATAAAAATTTCAAGGAAAAAAAAAACACACAACCTCCTTCCTCCCTTCCTTCGGGGAGGGAAAAGAGAGGGGGGAAATCTATCTCCAGACAGACAGAAAAGAAAGAGGAGCAAATTAACAACCAGGAGTTGCCAAAACCAGGATATTAGGTTTCAGCCCAGAGAGCTATTGGCTCTGGGGCTATGTATATAAATATATATCTAGAGAGAGAGCGAGCGAGAGGGGAGACGAGGAGGAAGAAGAGGGATATTTTGTGGGTGGCTGTTGTTTGGGCAGATGTGGATTCACATGGAAATGAACTATATATATTAATTTTTTTTTTTTTTTTTTTCCGCGAGGCTGATGGTGGTGGCTGCTGAGGGCACTTAAAAAAAAGTTGCTTCTTAAAATAAAGGCGCGGGGGGGGGGGGGAGGTTGAAGGGAGAGATAAGGTTTCAGGTCCAGGCTGATAGCTGCAGAGAGGGGAGAGGTTTGGGGTGGGTTGTTTTTTTTTTTTTTTTTTTTTTTTTTTCCTTGCTGATGCCATGCAAATTCAGGAGAGGAGGGAAGAAAAATCTCTTTTAATGACTCATTGATTGAGCCGGTTTAAAATTAGTTGTTGTTGTTGTCTTTTTTTTTTTTTTTTTTTTTTTTTTTTTTTTTTTTTTTTTTTTAATTTTCCGCCCCCTTGATGGCCATCAAGAGAGGGATGGAAAGAGAGGAGGGAGAGAGAGTGTGTGTGTATGTGTGAGTGTGAGAGAGAGTGAGAGGGAGAGAGGGGGATAGAGAGAGTGTGTGAGGGAGAAAGAAAAATAATCTTTTCAAATCTCCTCCCTCTTTTTTTTCCCCCCTCGTTTCTTTGCTTTTCTCTAAAGCTCTGTGGTCTGTGAAACAGTCTTTTCTTCCTCCTCGTCGGGAAAATGGAGACACTTCGTCTCTCTCCTGGCTGTGCAGCTGGGGAGGATTTTTCTTTCCTTTTTTCCTTTTTCGCTCATGGCTTGATTTTTTCCTTTCCCCCGTCCACTCGCCACCACCCTAATCCTGTCTTTTCTTTGAGCTCGTGTCTCAGATTTGTACCTTCTGGGAAGTTATTTTTCACTCATTTTCTCGTTTTCGGTGCCGCCACTAGATTTGATTTAATTTGTTTGGTTTTTTATTTGCATTTTCCTCCGAATTGCTCTGTGCCTCCTGCTTTTAACCGAGGAATGGAAACGGTGCCGCTTTTTGTGGGTGCGCGAAATGCTCGGGCGGTAGGTTTGGGCTAATGCGCTTTTTTTCGCCTTTTCGGGATTAAGTTTTTCGATGTGCCTTTTATTTTATTTATTTATTTTCTTTTCTTTTGGGGAGAGAAATACTAAATTGTAACGCCTCTTTAAAACAATAAAGCGTCTCTTTTCTGGAGTGACCTCTTTGGCTTCGCTGTAGAGTGGATGTGAATCCGATCCTTTGTGCTGCTGGGATTATTTTACGTAAAAGAAGCTACATTTTTGTAAATAGATTTTTTTACTTGTGGCTTATGTTATAAATTTTCAGCTTAAAACAAGTAAACCCACAAGTGGGTTGTGAAGGGGGTTTTCTGAAATGGTCACTGTTCACATTTACTGAGTCATGGGCGGTATTCAGTATGTAAATTATATTTTGCTTTTTGGCATTATTTGCAAAAACCAGTTACAGATGATGGCAGGAAACAGGTACAGAGATGTTAAAAGCTGGGGAAAATCGAACGACGCATAGCGGAGAGGGCGCCTTTATATTTACTTAGAGCTGTTCCTAATCACTGTGGGGAGGAACGAGATGCGGAGGCCTCCGCCTTTCGCCATTCCCTGCTCGTTGCTCCTCTCCTTCCCCGGGCTCGGCAGCGCGGGGTGGCCGAGGGACTGCAGGGGAGAGAGGAGAGCGGCTCCGGCCGCGGCCGTGCCCGGGCTCGGCGGGCAGGCAGCTCCGGCTGCGCGGGGGAGCGGGAAGATGGCGCTGCCTGGCTCCCTGCCAGCGTTTGTTGCGCAGTTTCACCCGCTCTCCTCCCCCACGGGCGCCATTTTAAGGTCCTTTCTGCTGTCGCCGCGCCGTGTGGGGCGGTGCCGTCGCGCCCAGCTCGGGCCATATTTCTGTCTCTCGCTTAGGAAGCGTTTCTGCCTTGGGCTTTGGGAGCCTTTTCCCGAAATCCCCGAAATCCTTGCTTCCCTCCTGTACCCCTCACTCCTTTCCTCGTCCTTGGTCACCGTCCTGAGAGGCGGTTAAACAGGCTTGGCTCACACGGGCCCATGCGCGCAGATTCAATCCCGCCAACATCCCTTATGAGCTTGTTTTCTTAGCTCTGAAATGCGTAGTTCTTGTCATTCAGAGTGTAGGAATTAAAAAAAATAAAAAAAAATATTTCAAAGAACTCTGAACGATGACCAAAGAATAGAAGATTACATTAAAAAAGAAACCTACCTTTAAAAAATGATGCGGTGTAGTGCCCAGGACAAGGTATCTTTCTTTGAAGAGGGTTCAGTACCTTTAAAAGTGCTTGCCAAAATAAAAGGTTATTTTTTTATGGATAGGTTGCTCATTTTGTTGCCGTTAGTGTCCTCGTAAATTTTTGTTGGGGGAGGGACTAGCATATTTTCAAGTTTTTATCTCAAGTTTATTATGTCTTAGAGGAAGGTGTTGTCTTTTGTAAGTTACTTAATTTGGCAGCTACACCTTAATACATATTTAAGTTTTGTTTTGGTGCTGTTTTTAGGAAGAACACTGAAAATACTTTCCCCCCTCCCCAGCTTTTGTTTGTTTTAACATTTCTGTATGATATGCTCAAAGCTCATGAGGCTTGAATTTAATACCAACATTAATACCTGGGAAGAGCAAAGTGTGCTGCCAGACCAACTTATGCTGTGCCTGCTAGGGAGTGTGGAATGTTTGTGTTGTTCTTGGATTTATGTTTTTTTGACACATCAGAGGAGGGCTTCCCCATGCCTGTTCATTCCTGATGCAAGTGGGAGATTTTTTAAAATTCAGGAATAATCTTAAGGCTATTTAATTTTTTTGCCTATTGAAGTTGAAGGGTTTTAAACAACATGTCTGTGAAATACACTGATTGCTTGGAATATACTAGAAAATTGTCTACATATAAACTGTCTTTTTAAAAGACATCCTGAGGACTTGTTAACATTTTAGATTTGAAAAAAACCACCAACTATAAAACTTCATACTGTTTACATATATTCTGAGTGTGGAGTACAGTATTTGTTCACATCTTTCAGAAATCTTACCTCATTAAAGTCACTGCTTCTTGAAATGATTATTTTTGTTCACAGCAGTCTTGGGATTGAGGTAGTGAATTTTTTTTAATAGTAGTATACTTTAATATAATAAAATTTCTCTATTATGCCCTAATGTCTGGAAGATTGTGTGTGGTTTATTTCATTACTTTGTGAAAATAGTGACGAGATGGCAGAAGTGGGATAAAAATGACCCGTTTATGTTCTCTCAGGGCCTAGTGCGTGCCAAATGACTATATATATAATCTGCACACTGGCCTGCTTGCATTAAAGCACACTGTATTCTCATCTCAAGTTGAGATTTTTGTTGGTTACCACTTAAATATTCCAGACCTGTTCTTTTTAAATGTGTTTTTGTCTGTCTGAGTTTAAAAGTTGTTGTGAGTGGCACTTTGCCTTGGGCATGGCCTGGTTTGCGTTGCTGGAGGAGTGTGAGGCTCACCATGTTAATACAGTAGCCTGGTTGTGCTTCCACTGATACACCTTGGCTTACTCACTGGTGTGATAGTTGGGTGTTCAGGTGTGTGCTTGTTTTGTTCATACTTCCTGTTTTGTTCATTCTTTGAGGGCTTGCTTTGTATGTGATACCTGTATCCTCAAGCTGAATGTGCTCTCGTTAAATATGTGGATTCAGTTGAGGTCAGTGCTAAAGAGATGGTTGTACTGTAGCTAAGTATTTGCATCACTTTATGGATGTGCAGCTTTCCTGCCCCAGCACCTTTACGTGTCCTTTTCCAGTACAGTTTATGTATTTAGTTTAATTGTACTAAGAGGAAACCCCCAAAGTTGTGCTACTACAAGCTGCATTTCCAGTTTCCTCCAAGGTCCCTTTCTGTATTCATGAAGTTTTGCAGCTGAGGTAAAGCCCACAGTCTAGAGCTGAAGAGCTTTGCAGTCATGGATGCCTGGGTGTGCTGCCTCTTGTCTTTCCAGAGATTTTCTTGTGTACTTCCACAGGTTTTCCAGAGAAGTTGTATCTGCACAGCTGCAGTTGGGTTTCAGAGTGAGGCTCTAATGGTCAATGATCGTGCCTCTTCACGCTGCATTAGGCTTGTGGTAAATCTAATGGCTGCTGCTTTTTAGGGTAGATGTAGCAGCGAGCGTGAAAGTGTGTCATTCCTGTCTAAGTAGTGGCTACGGAGCAGGCATAAGAGCCTCTTTGATAATGTAGTCGCTGTTCAGAGAGCTGGCAGAATTCCTTGCAGTGGTTCTGCTGGAATAAGCTGCATCTATACTTGAAAGGTTTTTTATTGTCATATACCCAGTCCAGCATAGACATGGGGATTGCCTAGAAAAACAAGTGTGTTTTTCTTTTTTATGGCAGAGGGAAAGCAGTAACAATAATAAACCGTTCTAACGGTCATTGTGACCTGCCACTGTTTCAGTTTGAAAGTCAGTGAGCAGTTTTGGGAAGGCCCCTTGTCACACCAACATAAATGCATAAGCACCGACGGAACTGAGGTTTTTTCCCAGGTCATCACGTACTTAAATGAATGTGTGTATCTTTATTTTCAAATGTTAATTTGTTCCTGCTTTCATTGCTGAACCCTCCCCCCCCAACTACTCTGTTCATACTATTTTTGCTTTATTTGAGAATTGTTGAGGTTTTAGACAAAATAAAAATTACCATCATTAACTAGCAAAGAGAGATTATCAAGTATTTTCTATCCCTTTCTTTTCTTGCACTAGTTAAAAAGTGTTCTAGAATTAAGGGAATCCGTACCAAAAGAATTAGAAAGAAAGCAGGCAAAATCACCGTAAAAATGTAACACAGTAACCTTTCTCTCATTGAAGTTACTGAGAGTGGTTGTTGAAGTGAAGAGAGGGGAGGTCTGGAGAGAAGGATTTAACTTTGTTGCAAGACACTGATAGATTATTTTTGTAAAGTCTGGTCTTATGCCTTGTCTCAGGTGGAATTTGCAATAGTTTTACTGTGAGCTTGATCCAAGCATGGAATTTCAAGATCTGGCATTGGAGCTTGAATTTATTGAGATGATTCAACTGCAGAAATTATCTTGGCCCCACTGAAATAGGTGGCAAAATCTCCATTGGCATTCAGCAAGGCATTTGCTTCAAGAAGGACAGCATGGAGGATTTTCAGCTTGGATTTGGGGGTGTTGATATGGGCTGTACTGCTGAAGTAATCACACATCTTTCAATTCATCCTATTTAATTTTCATTAGATTTCCTAAATACAGTAACTGAAAGGAGTATAAATGGCTTTTCAGCTAAATACTGACAGTTCTTAGCAGCTACTAACTCATATGACCCATGCTTGTGGCAAGGTTTGGTATTTAAACTAGTACGGACTAGAATGAAGAGGGCATTGGTTTATAAATCAGCTGAGAAACAATCAGTTCATAAAGAAGTTACATTCTGAGGCCGCAGAATATTTTTTCAGAATCTTTGAAAACTATATGCACAGAATGAGAAGTATGACACTCGAGTGTTTTTGAGTAGAAACAAGGTAAAAACATCTGAGAGACTGACTCAACGTTCCTTGAAGTACTGTTTTGCACAAATAACATATGCTAACAGTCTGCACGATAGCATACGCTAGTTTGTAGAAGTGTTTACCAGCATCTAATATCTTCTGGGCAAGTGAATGTTTTCCTTCCTGCAGAACTTCTGAGGTCATGCCTCCTTTTGCCTCTTGAATTGAAACCAGAACCTTTCAGAAGCTCTAGGAATATTGAAATCCCTGAGGAATTCTGTAGGTGGTGGAGAAGCTTGGAAGACAGAGCCCAAAATAGGCCATAGCATAGTGATGAGGATAGTCACTGCTGGGAGAAAGGTGTGAGCCCAGCCTTTAGCCTGGGGAATCCCATGGGATAGGGAGGCATCCTTACCTTCAGGCTGAGGTTACTCTGGATTTTCTCTGTGTGGTTTAAAAAAATCTGTTTCCTGATAAAAATCTTGTCAAGATTTTCGTGTTGCCAAGAGCAGCTCTGGATGCAGTAGGAAAAAGATTGTATTGAATAAATTAGAATTTCTGTGCTGAACATGCATGTCTGAGGGAAATCATACTGTAGAAAGCCACACTGGGGGTTCACATATGTACTTGGCTGTAGCTGGATTAGTCTTTATTACATACATGCCGTTAGCTGAACTGCACATTTCCTTTTGTTCTTGACACACTAAAATATCACTGTAGTTTTTGGAACTTGGATAAGTTGCTGCATTTGGCAAACTCAAATCGGTATTTTTTTTTAATGGCATACTAGAGGGAAGTGTAGGAGTTGGATAAACAGCCTGTTGTAGGTTGTCTGTGTTTTAGTGTGTGGTTTTTATTTGCCCTTCTGTGTGGGGAGCTAGTATTTCACAACTGTGTAAGGATCCTGCCTCTCCTCTTTGGTGTTTGTCTTCCAGATCTTAAAAGCCATGAGGGGGCATAGTGTTGTGCCTAGCAATTCCTGAGAGGAAACACTTTTTTCTTGTTGCTATTTTTCTGATTCCTGAATAGTTTTTATTTTTTAGAGTAGTTTTTCCTAGAAAGGTTTTTCATCATTCTTTTGAAAATTACCATTTTTTTGGTCATACTCTGTTGCATACAGATGTCTTTGAAATATTGATGATTAAATTCAGTTCCACAGCTAATTGCAAGTATTGTAAATTCATCTTAAAAGTATATTCAGATTTAGATTCTTGGAATGAAAACTCATTTTTGTATATTTAGAAAGTTAATGCTTGCATAATGCACTATGTTACTAGATTAGAATTCCAGATTTCTTACTTTGTTAACTCTTTTTTAGAGCACAGTTCCTGGTAGATTTTGCAACAGTGTAGTAGTTGCTTTTTTTTGATTACTCTGGAAAAGAAAATATTCATAAGGAGTAATTTCATATTGTAGAATATAAGTACAGCATAGTTAATTCATAAGTGAGTATTTAAGTCCTTGTGTTTTACAAAGTGCATTTGAAAATTAATATTGTTTTCTTACTCCTTTTGTCCTGAAATGACAGTTTTTGGATAATTAGGGCTTTGGAGTGAGGTTTTAGTTTGCAATGAATTTTTCAATATTTATCTCTTTTCCCTTGAGTTCTGTGTCATTATTCTGCAGCATATGACCTTTTTACAATAATGAGAGGGGGAAGTAGAAATACCTCTTAATATCATTTTTTTGTATTCCATCCATGTAAAAATGAATTTTTTGAAAACAGAGGGCTTGACATGGTGAGCAGCTCTTAAGTTGATTGTAAGATACAATCTTGGTTACTTACAAGAATTTGAAATTCACTTTGCAAGATACTAGGTTGTTCAAAATAGTGTTGACTTGAAATTTAAGAATAAACTACATGGTAATAAGAGTTTGAGTTTATACTCTTTTCTTACAATTCTGTGTTGCAGAGAATGCAAGTGAGGTCTGGTTGTTCCTGTGTAGGAGTTTCCTTCACTGAATCCGAGGCTGCCTGTTGGATAGGAACCTGAGAGAGAGCTGACAGGGTAAGGCAGGCAGTGGTTACAGCACTTACCAACCTGAAGTGCACACTGCTAAGATGATACATTACCCAATGGATGATTAAACAGCTTGGGTTTTCCCCCCCTCCAGTTCAGAAGCACACTGAGCAAAATATTAGCACTGTGGAAATTAATGAGAGTTGTGGTGGAAATTTGTCTGAGGGAAGGGCTTCAATTCTGGGCATTCAACCTCTGCAGTCAGTGTGGGGTCACTTAATGCTGCTGCAATCCTTTTATGTAATTTAGCAAAGGATGGATTGGGTTAATAGAGTTTTCTTTGCACATCTGTGCTCAGAAGGTTGTGAGGGATCAAAATGCCACCAATTTGGTGTAGCAAACTCAGTTCACAGCAGGTCCCATTCTCTGCACTGAGTGTTACTATAACTGATTCATTCTGGTTTTGTTGTTGTGGTGATTGTTGTTCAATGTGGCAATGCATTTCTTCAGATATTCCATAGTGAAGTTACTATTACCATTGGGATTGTAGATTAAAATTCTGAATGGAGAATGATAGAGCAACAGAACAATTTAGAAGATTCGATAGGACAGGTTCATTATAAAGCATGAGAGATATCTTGTCAGAATTCCTGCTGACAGGATATGTACAAAGGCATACTGAAGTTGTGAGGATTAGTGGGTGTATGTCATAACTCCAACAGTAATTGCTTCAGGTGCTGTGTATGTTACTGTGTGCAAGTTTGATTATCTCCCATTATAAAGGTTTAGCTACAGCAGTCATTACCTTGCTCTAAAGCATCGATTTCCAAAGGTCAGTGTTCACTCTAAGGAGTCATGCTGCCAGTCAGGGATTGATCCCATGTATTTGCACAGAACCTTTAAGTCTGGATTTTTCCAACAGTTTTGCAGGTAAATTCATTTATGTGTGACTTAACCAAGTTTTGATGTTGGTTATATCACACTTTTTGGAAATTATTGCTCTAAATGTTGTTCTTCTAAGCTAGCCGTTAGCTTGTGCTTTTTACAGAAAGTGAAAATAGTGATTTATTACTTTGTATCTGAAATGATCTATTAAGGTGGTATGAAATTATAAATGACTTTGAGAAAGGAAAAGAATTCTTTTGTTATATTCTTTTGAATATAGCTAGAGTAAATTTAAGATCATGTGTATACAGCTTTTAGAATATAGATAGTATATGCAGCATATATGAGCATGTGTGAATATTTGGGTTGCTTCTGGGCAAATCTGATTTTAATGACACTGCAGCTCCTTCATGTGTTGCATGATAACTGTGGATTGTGTAGCATGTTGGTTAAAAATTTAGGCTGGTAAGGACACGGGGGGTTACCCGACCCTGCTCCTTACTGTAAGCAGAACAAGCTTCAGAGCTAGAACAGGTTGGTCAGGGCCATGGGAGTTTTGAAAATTCCTAAAGAGGGTGATACCGCCCTCTTGCTTGAACATTCTTGTTAGTGAACTTTTTTCCGTACATCCAGTTGGGCTTTTCTGTGTTAGGTGTTTTGGCTCTTACTTCATGTCTTGCTGTCTGTTGATGAGAACAGACCTGCTTGGCTCATCTCTGTGCCCCTTTTAGCAGGCTGCAGGTAGCACCTGCGTTTGCCTTCTGTTGCCCAGGCTGAAGAAAGGCAGTTCCTTCACGTGACCACAGGATTTTACTTGCACTTTGTTAGACTCCTTTGCGTTGTTTTGTATTTCTCTTAAGAGCTATGTCTGTGTGTAAAAGCCAAACAGATTTCAGCTGGGAGCTCACAAGTGCTGATAGAAAGGGAATAATAATCACTCAACTGCACTGCTGCCTGCACTGTGCTAATGTGAGGGTGATGGTTGTATTCACGTGTGCTGCTGCCTCACGCCTGCTTTGAGCTGACTGAAGCACTGCTGCCTTCCCCTGTGTTTAACTCCCCATCTGCCTCATTCCTTCTCTTGTGCTGGCACTGGCACTGCTGTAGCCCTGTGGCAAGCCAGAGCCAATCAAGAAGCTCATCCTAAGTTGAGACAGATCAATATATTTTATCAGATCAGTTTTTTGTTCCAGATGACTCTTCAAAGCCTTGGGCTGACCCAGGGAAACTGGATGAGAGGAGGGCAGGACTGCTCTATTCATCTTCTATTGCTCTTTTCTCTGGAGTAGGTCAGAGTGTTGAAATGAAGGCAAGAGGCTTTAAGGCCAAGTAATAAGAGTCTCCCAGAGGATTGGATCACATAGCTAGGATTTCCTTGTCAGTTTTATTACTTTCAAATTTTTTTATACTCTGTTTGGGAGCATGTGATAAAGGGCACTCTGGTTATTTCCCAGAAGGGATAGGCAGGGCTTCTTGCACAAGTACTTGTGATCCAAGTTGAAATATATGCTTTATTCACCAGTGTGATAGCAGAGGTACAAAATAGAATGGTAGGGGCTTTGGTAATAAGCTACAGGGAGTATCTGTGCTGGGTTGTGACTAATTAGTGGGGATTGCCCTTAGTAAATTATTTGGATGCACCAGCAGGGCTGAATTTGGCCTACTTATAAGCAGATTTTTTTTTTTTTTAAGGCACTGTAGACCAGTATTGATAATTAGATATTTGCTAGGCTGCATTGTAACAGTGCTCCAACAGGCTGTGTGACTCTTCCCAAAGTGTATTTTCCCCAGCTCTCTCTAGTGTGGACTCTTGGCAGGGCCCTGGATGCATTGATGGGCCCCAGAGGCCCAGCCAGGCCTCACTTAGGGCCTACACTGGCTGAAGTCTCCAAAGACCGACCCAAATATATAAGTGAGTCAATGTTTAAGGGTCTCGGCCAGAGGCCTCCAAATGTTTTTGATTGCACACCCCTATTGGTAAGATTTTTGAGCATGCACCCCCAGTAAATGTATATTAATTTGCATACACAAGTATATGTGTGTAAATTAAAATTATACTAGTGAAGTTTTAATATTTTCTTCTTGCACCACACTGGATTTTCTTGCACACACATCACTTTGAAGACTGCCGGTCTAGGCTTTATAACTCTTTAGCTCCACTCATTGTGGCAGATTTTATTTTCAAACTCTCATGGCTTGGTATGGTTTGTACTCATTTCATATATCATTCATTGCTTTGGCCCACTATATGTTAACAAACAGTGAGGAGGACAGAAAACTAGAAAAGATAGTTGGCAAGAAAAGTGACAAATTTTTCCATCATTTGTGCCATAGAAAAGGCTTTAGGAAAATTCCTCAGGATGGGCTTGCTTTTGTTAACATACTTTTAAATGATCATCTGTGTCAAGGTCACATGTTGCTCACATTCCTCTTTTTGAAGGAGACTGAATGGCTGTTTTTGGGTGAATTTGCTTTTGGGGGTGCAGGTAGTCTGTCTGATTGTTTGCTGCTGCCTCTGCTGCACTCCTGAAATTAGCAGGGCACTAATCCTTTGGTAATCCTTGTTGAAAATAGGCATTAGTTAAAAAGACTTAAACCTGCAGTGTCCTGGTTTTGGCTGGGATAGAGTTAATTTTCTTCCTAGTGGCTGGAAGAGTGCTGTGTTTTGGCTATAGGATGAGAATAACGCACTGATGTTTTAGTTGCTGCAAAGCAAAGTGCTTGCACCAAGCCAAGGCCTTTTCAGCTTCTCATACTGCCCTGCCAGGATGGGGGCTGATTTGTATTTGCAAGTAGTAATAAATACTGGGACCAGGGCTGGAGGGACCCTGCTTCCAGCTGGGTGAAGGAAGGGGACTACCAGGTTTATTGGGCTGTGGATTTGGCACATGAAAGGCACAGGACATGCAGTGCTCATTTCCACAGCGACCTCATGGACACCTAGGCCAAAAAGTGGGAGATATGTCATCTTCCCTATCGTGTGTCAGCCTCTGGGAAAATCCAACAGTACAATGGACTGTTAAAGGCCACTCTGAGAGCAAAGGATATTTGGACATTCAGACATTGGGATATCCATTTAGCAAAAGCCATCTGCTAGTTAACACTAGGGGATCTGCTAAATGGGCTGGCCCTGCCCAGTCAAAACTTTCACATGCTGTAGAAGGGGATAAAATTCCTATAATGCACACAGAAAATTACATTGTGGAAGGCAATCTGGGTTGTTCCTGTCTTGGACAAAGGCAGACCCATCTATGGGATGGGATTGCTCAAGGACCTGGGAGCACTTAGTGGGTAGTGCAGAAGGATGAGGAAGTCTGATATGTACTCAGGGGATTTGATTTTGGGTGGAATAACCAGTGAGGACGTTAATTGCTGTATAATACTGTATGCCATCACTAGGCTGGTTGCTTTATGCTGTATCAATGGTACTGCTGTAAGAGTTGCTCAGATTAATGAAAAATGATTAATTATGAAACTGAGCAAAGTGCATCAACGATAGAACCAGACAAGCACAGCAGTAATGGAACCAGACTTCAGCATGTAATAATCCCAGCAGCACTTACTATCTCTTTCACTTTGAAGGACTGATATGACAGAGGGAGCCCAAAGTCCTGGACTAAATGAACTCAATGGACATCTTGGAGGGTTGGCTCATAGATCATGGGCCTGTATGTCTGCATATTTGTCAAAAGACAGGAGAGGTGGTTGTGATTATGTGGGATGCATTGGAAAGTGTGGGACTTGGGCATGATGAGGTTGGTATAGAATAAGGGGTGGATATTATCCTGGTTTTGACTGGAGTAGAGTTAATTTTCTTTCTAGTAGCTGTGTTTTGGATTTAGGATGAGAATAATATTGATAACACACTGATGTTTTAGTTGTTGCTGAGCAGTGTTTGCACCAAGTCAAGGACTTTTCAGCTTCTCACGGCACCACCAGTGAGGAGACTGGAGGCGTGAAAGAAGCTGGGAGGGGAAACAGCCAGCAGATCAGACCCCAGCTGACCAAAGGGATGTCCCATACCTAATGGCATCATGTGGAACAGTAAAACTTTATTATCTGTGGTAAACTCGTAGGAGCTTACAGTATGTTGGGTAGATTTTTCTTGTATCATGTTTAGCTAGTAAAGCCAATTGTATGTTCAGTAATCCATTAGGATTTTCTCACACCGGTATTTTCATGTGTTTTATTTTCCTTCTGATCATTCTGTGCAAATTTTGAAGAATTCAGTGGACTTAACAAATTGATCTTAATTTGTGTCAGTTGTTTTAATACCGCGAAGAGTTTTAATTGAAGAAGGTTCTGTGGTGTCACTTCAGCTAATGGTGAACCCTTACTACAGTAAAATCACGGAGAACATTTGGTTATGTGAAGCAAAGACGTTATATGGTGTTCAAATAATGATGTCAGTATTGCCATAGACACATGGGCTGGGATATTCAGAAGTAGGTTTGCAGTGTGAGAACAATGATAATTTTGACTTCCTATAAATTTTTGCTTTTGGTTAGCTAGGAGACTTTGGAACCTTGTTCTTGAGACACAGGTATGCTTTCAGCAGTTAGAGGAAATAACAGCTTTCTGTAAGTAGTACTATCAGTACAGTTAAAGCAGAATGCTCTCTGCTTATTAATTTGTTCTTACTAATACACATTTACATTTAAATTTCATGACATCATACTATGCCATTTGCTTAGCATTGAATTGCAGTATCAGTGCTCAAGCTGGTGTGAGAGTAAGCAGCTGGAACACTGAATTGTGGGAGAAATTGCTTTTCTTAAGATACATAATCACCTCATGAATGCTGATTTTTGTCAACATTGAGGTAGTTCTCTGTAGCTGTGCTTTGTTTTTCTGTCCTCCCTGAAAGGTCATACTGAATGATTCTTGCACTGACACACGCCCCATTTCTGTTTCACTCTCGCTGTAAGCTAAAGCACAGAGAGAGAAAAAAATCCGAATAAGGCTCTGCAGTATAGAGGACACAGTACCCTCTGCTAGTCTACAGTATAAGCTATTTTCAGAACCAGTGGCATATAGAAAACTTTCAGGAAAGAGGTTACAGAATCACAGGACAGCCAAGGTGGGAATGAATATCTGCAGATCACGTTATCCCCTGTCCTGCTCAGGGCAGGCTGCTCAGGGTCAGAGCAGGCGGGTCAAGGCTGCAGTCCAGCTCTGGCCTGGGTATCTCCAAGGATGGAGACTCCATAACCCGGTTGAAAAACTTGTGCTGGTGTTTGGCTACCCTCAGAGTTTTAAAAGAGGCAAGTCTTTTCTTTTGTCTACATAGACTTCTTGTGTTTTGATTTGTGCCCATTGCCTCTTATTCATGCCCTGGATACCGCTAAGAAATGTTTGGCTCAGTATTCTTAAAACTCTCCCACCAGGTATTTTATACACAAGGGTATATATATATTTTATGCACAAAGGTATACACAAGATAAAGATTCTTCCATGGTTTTCTGTTCCTCAGGCAGAATAGTCCTGATGCTCTCAGTCTCTTGTATAGCAGGTGTTTCAGTCCCTTCACTGTTTTAATCATTATGGAGATCAGGATGAGGAATGATTCACATGAATCTCTGGTCAGGGAGAGTAAGTTTTTATTCGGCAAAAAATAAGAGAGAGGGCAGAATGAATTAAAGCCAAAACTGTGTTAAAACATTTGAGTAATAAGAGTGATGGCACAATTTTTAAGGGAAGTGGAGAAAAAAAAACAAGCATGGAATGCAATGATCAACTTGATGTGAGTAGAAAATACAGTAAAGATGAAATTGGATAACTCATGGTACCCAAGAGGTTTTGAAAATGCTATCAGTTGATAATTGAACTGGTGAATTAGATGGGATGGTCCTGACAATTACTGACAAGAACAGGGGGGATGACATTCTGAGATGAACAGGAGAGCCCATAATACACAAACAGAAGCTTTGAAAGAACAGCAGTTGCAGGGGGGAGTGAGTGTGAGAGTTTTTGGTGCAGCAGTCCCTGATGGAGGCAGTGTGTGAGGAGTTGGTGGTTGTGACACTGTGAGGCTAAAAATGCTCTGCATGCTTGCCCTTAGATTGGGCAGTGCACATAAATTCCCTCCCTACCCATTGTTATAAGGACTGTCAGAACTCTGTACTGTTAAACACAAGTTTCAGTACATTCCTGAATATTGCTGAGGAGAAACTGGAAGTGGCCAGGTTGTCACTTAGCTATTGCTAAGAAAGATCATTTAGAAAACAGTGTTTCTTTTAATGCTTAGTCACGTCTTGACTGTAGTTTTAGTTCTAGACTGTAGCAGCATCCTCATGACACTGACCTAAGTTTATTTACCTTTTTGGCTGCTCAGTATTACAGTCACTAATTTGTAACAGTCTTTGTAGGCTCTGTAGTGTTTGGTCATTCCCTCACTGGGATTAGCTGGTAATAAATTCCTATAGGAGCATTTTAATTGGAGTTTTAGATTGCATTAAGTGTTGATATTTTTACTAATTTAGGTCATAAAAGTTCTTTTTAATCACTTCGGTTAATCATTTGTCTTTCTCTGATTTACAATTCTAAAAACCCCCTAGATGGTAAAGCGTTGCATGGGATTTTGTAAATCTCTGCATGTGACTGAATTTGATTTTGAGATACATATCAAATATATGTCCTCTACTTCTTCATTCTAGTTGTCATGGATGATGATGATGATGAATCCTGTCTCCTTGATCTTATTGGGTAAGTTTTCCATAAGAATTATTGCAGAAAAGTTGGGAATAATAATTTTGCAAAATCATCTTCTAGAAGGTGATTCTGTCTCAGTATTGTCTAAAGCTGAGGTGACTTGCAATGAAGTGAGCAGACATGCTTCATGTCTTCTGCATTGAGATTTGTGGTTTGCAAAGCTTCAATCCCCATGGATGCTAGCTGAGAGTCCACTTGCTGACATTCTCCTCAGGAGAGGCTAAGGAATGTGTATTCATGGACAATGGATTCTCTCCTTAGGTAGTGGTAATACCAGAACAATTTTGATGCATATTACTAGGGATGTTGCTACAAACTTGGGTGCAGGTAGCTTTTTTTAAATCAAAACCCCAGAGATCTCAATTTTTTTTCAGTACTGGAACTAGATAATTTATTAATTCTATGCTTGTATTTTAAGGGAAAAGTAGTGGGTTTTCTTCCTAATTATAAATACTTAAAGATGTAGTGTCTACTAATAATACACATCTGAATCTAAATGTTAGAAAAAAAGAATAACTCTCTGTACTGTACTATATTCACAACAAACAAGAATTTACCACCGTTTTGGTCAAAGATACTTGATTTTAATAAAATTGGGGATTTTGAATGGTCATGTGGGTTGTTGGGGAGGTTTTTTTGCGCGCACACCCCCCCCCCATTTCCATAACAGCTTTATATGGAGTTCTATAATTCTGTATGGCAATCTCCAAAAATAATTAGGATAGCTGATGTGTGAGCAAGTTTTGTGTGGATTGTGTATGTGAAAAGTTGCCTTCCTTTGGCTACCATTCATGTCAGTACTCAAGAACAGATAATATGCGGTAAATGCATATAAAACACAAAAAGAGATTTGGTTTGTTCAAACTCTGCTAGAAATTAGACTGACATCAGTCTCATAGCAGCTGCTAATTGTTCCCAGTTCATACAAGAATTTTTTACTGTCATAAGTGTAGGATGTAAATATGCTTTTTACCTTTCTCACACACAGTGCTTTTTCACACTGGAAAACTTCCAGTGAAAACAGTGAGAGCTTTAACTTCAGAAAGACCAAAACACCCCCCCAGTGGCTGCAGTAGTTTGAGGGTTGCTGTGGATGCTGCAGCAAAAGCAAAGCCAGTAGAGGCTCAGTTACATTCTGTGGAGTAGCTGTTGTGTGAGGTTACTGATTGTGGCCATATGAAAACATTTCCTGCTTGGAACATAAAGATGATCATGGGACAGTTAAGTGCTCTGTCATGAGCATGAATCATAAAGATCCTGCTACAAGATCACAGGTGGTCCAGAAAATGAAGTGCTCTCTATAGAGATGAGTGTTTGTGTGAAAAATTACAGTGTTCTTGCTGCTGCTGGCAGCAATTATTGTCTTAAGTATCTAGAAGAATGGAAAACAATTTTTTTTTATCTGATCTGTGATTTGGTAAGTGCCATTTAAATTCCTTCCTTACTAAAGACAATATTTAAGGTGATGAAGTGTTCTTAATTTTTAATTGCATTTTGCACTATTGAAAGACACTGAGGGTAATTAGTATTAAATGGCCTGGTTATTTTACTGATAAAATTCATGAGCATAATAGAACCTTATATGGGATAATGAGTTCTATGCTCCTTAATTTTGAAATTCAGTGAAATCTACTATGAAAATGACATTTTTATTTTAAAATACGTATAACCACTTCGATAATGTAAACATAGTAGTACCATGAAGTCCCTGCTAAGTACTGTCTAACATGTCTTTTATAAACTCATGAAGAAAGTTTGTTTTTTAAAAGAAAAAAAGGAGAAAAAGTGTGTTTGTCCTTTTAGAAGAGTAGTTGTTAACCTGAAATATCTTTGACTTTATGCCTCTTTATTTTCTAGGATTACCAAGCAAGATGGAGACATTTTAATTACTGGTTTTTTACATGATAATCTCTGTTAAATGAAAAATGTTTTATTATTACATGCTAATCAAGAAATATATTTTAAAATCAAAGAAATCCATGTCACTTTACTCTTTATGCTAAGGGAAATGCTGCATAAATGTTGTATTAGAATAATCCCTTTTAACACAGCCTTCTATTCTTTTTGGTTGGTCTATATGAACAGCAAAATTAGTGTATTTGTATTTGCTTGAATTTCTGACGCTCATTCTGTCAGACTACATTTTTAATATGAGTTTTATTTAGTGCTAGTGCTAAGTTAATTAAATGCACTGAAATTCATAATATTAAGTCAATTATTTCTATGATTGGTTTCACTTGGAAAAGGTGCCACTTTTTCTTCATGAGGGGATTGTTACTCTAACAATCATAAATTTTTATTAACTTGTGTCAAAGATGACAGAAGACCTATCAAAGAATCAGGTTTGTAAGTACCCTGTTCGATGCTAGTGAAACAAGGCATTACAGTTTAGCTGTAGAAGAGGTGGTACCTGTTTTAGTTCTCACTTTATTTGGTGGTAGTGTATTCTTTAGGTTTTGTACTGTGTGCTGTTATAAAACACCATGTTTTTTAAGAGAATATGAGTATCACCCTCATAAAGGGAAATACAGTAGAGTGCAACTAAAATTTTGTGATCAACATAGTTTATTTGCTTGAAATGCCGTGTTACAATGGCAGCAGATGTGATAAGCATCTGGAAGTTGTGCTGATACAGAAACAGATGCCCACATGATATAAACTTTCAGCTTTGCATTGGATTAAAGGAAAGATGTGTTTTTACTAGAAACCTGATTCATATAGGTACAGTATGTGGCTTAGTTAAATTAGCTTCATTAGTAAAAAGGAATTCCAAAAAGTGTTAACTTCTTTATTTTTTTTCCCCCTTCAGGGACCCACAAGCACTGAATTATTTTCTACATGGACCTAGTAGTAAATCTGTAAGTAGTACTACTGTGTGTTAGACATAGATAAGCTTCATTGAGTATATTAGTTCTAAACATGATTTTTGTCTTTTACCAGAGCAATGAAGACTTGACTAATGCAGAATATTCTGTAGCCAACTCAAACTCAATTTTCGCCAACTCCAATGTAAGTGGTCAGGAGATAAATGACATTAGTATTGAGATTGCATGCTTCTTTATGGCTTTATGTGGCTTTTATAAAAGTGAATGAAGTAGATGTGGGTTTCAGCTTTTTCATGTGAAAACTCTGAATACTAACATAGAACCTGTCTTGTGCTGTTAGTATTATAAGTATTTCAGTGGGGAATTAATTGAAAAATACTGCACTGTTGGGAGGTGTTTTGTAAATATGTAAAGCAGCTTGCTGAGCAGTGAAAATGCTCTCTGGTGTAAAAGCTCTTGCCAGTAACCTGCGCTCATGGCTTTAGTGATTGTAGGAGTAGTAGTGCTCAAAGATAGACCTTGAAAGTTAGTCATTCATATGCTTCCTGTGTATGTTAGGATGCCCTTTTGTTTCTTACTGTATGTAGATTCTGACTGTTTTTTAAAATTAATGAGTGGGGTTTTTTCCTCTTTTTGTGTGTGTTTTTTTTCTTTTTTTCTTTAAACTCAGGTAACTTGGGGATGTGTCCTTCATGTAACTTCAGTGTTAGGGAAGTCGCTTTAAATTCATTAGGTGTTGCAAAAAGTCTTCGGGGTTTCTTCTTGCCAGGAGTTTATTGCGGCCCTGGACCGTGCTTCACACAATGAGGTTGTAGAATCCCAATCCTTGGTGATAAAATTCAAGGCTGATCAGCTCTAATGTGGGTGGTAGTCATGCTTTGAGTAGAACATTGGACTGGATGACTTAAAAGAACCCCATTTCTTTCCCTATTTCAGATCCATATTTCTTTGGTTTCATTAAAAGAACCCCATTTCTTTCCCTATTTCAGATCCATATTTCTTTGGTTTCATTGGTGTGTGTTTTTTAAAGCAACTGGATTGAAAATCCCACAATTAAGTTATTTGAATACATAGAATTTTCTTGGTAATTCCTCTTTCTGTTGTCCTGTTACCTTGACTCTTGTCTGTTTGTCTCATGTTCATAACAGGTACATGGATATACTTGTAGGTGTGTAGGGACCTTAAATAATTGGCATGAAGAAATTCTGAAAACTGTTCATCTGTGTATGAAGAACTAGTGACTTTGCTGTAGGCACAGTAGTGTAATGGGAAGTGTTTGCCCTGTCCTTCCCCTTTCAGGTTTGTTATTAAATGTTGTAGAAGAAACAGACAAGCTGGTTGAGATAATGGTAGGGAGTAGGGTACCAACAGTAACAGAGCATGCCCAGTTTTCAGCTGATGGGGAACAGTGGTTTCAGCTCTGTACCAAGCTGGCCATTAGCAGACAGCAGCTTCCTGTACACAGCACTGGCAGAGGTGGGGTTTGAGCACTTATCCTAACAAAAACCAGGTTTGGGGAAAAAAGGATGACATATGACATGCATTTGTCATAGCCTAGACTTCCTAGTTGTTCTGTGTAGACATCTGTCTGACGAGTGTGACTAGGTAGGCAGGAGTCAGGTGTTTCTGGTGTATTTTCAGAAAGTAAGTTTCTTTGAGTAATTTTGAGGGGCAGTGGGAGATTCTGGACAAGGTGGGTTTGTTGCTTTGGGAGTAACAGTTGGAAGAAATAAAAATATTTGGTGAAAGCTAAGAGCTTTCTGGTGATTGTGGGTAGGTAATCTAGAAGGCAGGTGATCAGAGGAGCAGGGATTCCTAGTGTATGTTCCTAGGATGATGCACTGCAGTTTAATTCTCAGCATACTCTGTCCTCATCCTTTTATAGCTTCATAAGAAACACCAATGCCATCTTCTCTTCCCTTCTCCCTCCTGTGCTGACATAAGTGAATGATGGGATTACAAGTACAGATTCTTACAGTTCATTGGGAAGGAACAAGTGTTACCATAAATAGATGGTTTCACAGTCCCTGCTTATAAAATGGGATACCTGAAAAGTTACATGCTTCTGAGGCTTTTGTCATTAAAGTTCTTGCAGATACTGAAAGTTCTGTCTTTGTATATATTCAGAATTACTACCATGAAGTAGGTAGACTGTCTTGACTGCCTTTCAGTGGCAGAGTTTACAAATTCAGTGTCGAGGGTTCAGTGCCTCAGCTGGTAAGCATGCTCAGCCAACACCTACCACAAGCAAGATGAAGGAAAAGAAAGCACTGTCCATTCTTCCCCACTCCTTACACTGCCTCCCATGCCCCATCCCAGCCTTCCCTGAGTTGAGTCTGTACCACCTCTGCTGATTCCAGGTTGGTTTCCTGTGGTGGTAGTTGTGAGAGGCTTCCCTAGCCATTGCCCTGTTACCTGGCTTATACTGGGTGGCTGCTCCCATTCTTCTGTTACAGTATGATAGGGCAGCATAAGAGAACAGAATATTCCTGGAGCCAGTGAGAATAAGACTCTTCTTGTTGGGCAGCAGATTCATGAAGCTGCAGAGGCTTTGATTTCTTCTTGAAATTAGCATGGTATTCTCCATGGGTCTTCTGAATATGGACAGCAGTGATTCAGAAGTTAACTTGGAAGGTTCCAGATTTTGCATATTAAAATGTTTTCTAATGTTAAATAGTCCTGGGAGCAGGGAATAAAACTTGGGATTCTCTGTTCCAGTGGGAGAGTTTTAAGCTATTAATCTTGATTGCATGAAATATTATTTATTAGTGTTATTATCGATAGTAGTAATAGTTGTATTGTTTGTACTAACTGGAATAGCATTAGTGGAACTGTTTAAGTTACACAGTTGTAAGAGATTGCAGTTTGGTCATTTCCTTGGAGACAGCTTACAGATGCAATAGGGAATTCTCCTCAGAACCTGACAGTTAAGAGTCCTAATTATGGCCTAATTAGTGATTCCTTTTTACTCTACCCAATGGTAGCTGGGTACAGTTGAGAACCTGATCTGTAGCTTTTGGTGTTCCTGAGGTTCAAACACTAAGACATTTAAGCAGTGGTTTAATTCCTCTGTTAACATAAATGTTAAAAGTTTACTGTAATTTAATAGTTGTAGCTTGAAAATATTTTTCTACTCTTAAGAAAAATCTTTTAATGTTTTAAAACATGGCTGAAGTTTTAGAAAATACACAGGTTTTTCAGAAACAGATTGGGGTAAAATGCTGAATAAATGTGCTTGGGGAACTGAAGTTAGGGTGGGGACATCAGTGCATGTGGTAATTATGGCTTGCAGCATCTTCACACTGTTTACATGAGGTGAAAACAAGTGTCTATGACCTTCAAGGAGTGAAGGCTCAAAGTATGAATGTGACTGATAATTGCACACCCACAGTTTCCATTTATCCTGACCTAAAAAGAAACTGGTTGTTGCTTCTGAATAGCTGAGATGTGATCATGCAATTTAGAAAGGTGTACTTTGCCTAACTTAAAACTATCATGAGTATTACTGTGCATTTAAATTTCTCATTCTATCTGCAGAAACCTGATGCTTGTGCTGTCTAGAGTTTCTGGGCAGAACTTTGTTTTAGGAAAATCCTGACAGTAGGCCAGAGTAAATAGGTTTTGATTTTCCTTATCACAGTGTTAATGGATGTGGATTTGAAGGAATTTTTTATTAAAGGTGCCACTTAGTATTTGTGGTAGTTCCAATGTTTATAATTCTCAGTAATCTTTTTACGAGCATAAACCACAGTCTGTAACGCTTTTTTTTCTTACTCCCTTGTTTCTAATTTTTTTTTTAACAAGGAATTAGCATAATGCCTTAACTTTATGAAATGGTCACTAGTTTACACAAAGTGATTATAGAAATGCTGGTAGGATTTTGGAGGTGAATCTCATTTGATAGAAGTCAGTGAAAGGAAAGCTTTCTTTTGCCTTTTCTCTGCCTTTCTTCTACTGTTGCTGCTGAAGCCTTGCCCCGCACTGAATTAGAGTGGAGGTTTTTCCCTCCTCATTTCTTTCATCCTTTTGTCAGTAGAGTGCTCAGCTTGAGGAGGGGAAAATGGCACTTAGAGAGCATTTCATGTCCTCTTGAAACAGTGCAGCTGCAGAGCCAAGTGCTGTGTGTTGAGAGATTTGAGAAGGGAAAGGAGAGAAGCATCTCCAGTGGTCTGAGCGTGTGAGCAGGATATCCATGACCTGTTTGTGCTGGCTCACTGTGTGGAGTCAACATTGCCCTGCACATGCTACGGGAAGAGTATTGATTTATTAAAAATATGAATATCCACCTAATACCAATATCCAACTGAGATGGACAAAAACTCTCTAACAGTTTGAAGTTAGAAAGTGTATGTTTATTGCAGCGCTGGGCAGCATGTGGGGTAGCTCCCCGAAAGCATACCACGCCTTCCAGAAAATCACAAAGCTATTTTATTTACAAAACTGTTGAATATCCAAAGTACAAATGCATATTCATAACCTTGGTACATCCCATTCCCCGCTTTGTATGGTAATTAGCAAAAAAGCAATTAAGCATGCATAGTTCATCCTTTGAAATGGGTCGGTGGTCTCATTAAAGAGGAGTGGGTTTAAAATGAGGAAGTAAAATGACTCTTCATCGCCCTGAACTTTCTACCTTTTCAATGCAAATGGTGACAAATGGGTGTTGGTAGGATTCCCATTTCCTTAGGTACAGTGACTTTCAATAAGTTTCAGGATTGGGGAGTCTCTGCAATTGTCCTGTGTCCCTAAACCTCTTTATCAGGTTCCCTGTTTATTGTTGCAAGCACAGCTAAGCAAACATAAAGTTGACAAGCAATCAGTTATTTGGAAAAAGTTAACTCAAGCCCAGTCTTCCTTAGCTAACTACAAAGCTTTTAATTCACTTCAACAACCATAAGGCTTATTTCTAACTAAAATCCTAATTTCCTTAGAATTCTTTAAAGTCTATGTCTCAGTATAACTCTGTGTGAAAAGATAGCTTGCATGAAGAAATAACTAATGAGGAAACAAAGCAGATACTGGAATTTCTGAAGGTGATTTATTTCTTCTTTTGCATTTCAGAACACTGATCCCAAGTCGTCTGTAAAAGGTGTAAGTGGTCAGCTTGGAGAGGGGCCTAGTGATGGACTGCAGCTGTCCAGTAGCCTTCAGTTTCTTGAAGATGAACTTGTGTCTTCTCCTTTACCTGATCTTACTGAGGATCAGCCTTTTGATATTCTTCAGAAGTCCTTGCAGGAGGCCAATATTACTGAACAGACTTTGGCGGAAGAGGCATATTTGGATGCCAGTGTAGGTTCTAGCCAACAGTTTGCACAAGCTCAGCTTCATCCTTCTTCATCAGCATCCTTTACTCAGGCTTCTAATGTTTCTAATTACTCAGGTCAGACGTTGCAACCTATAGGAGTTACTCAAGTGGTACAGCAACCTGTTGGAGCATCTTTTGCAAGCAATACAGTCGGTGTGCAACATGGCTTTATGCAACACGTCGGAATTAGTGTTCCCGGGCAGCATTTGTCTAATAGCAGCCAGATTAGTGGTTCTGGGCAGATACAGCTGATTGGCTCATTTAGTAATCAACCTTCCATGATGACCATCAACAACCTCGATGGATCTCAGATAATACTGAAAGGCAATGGTCAGCAAACACCTGCAAACATGAGCAGTGGCCTCTTGGTTCATAGACAAACTCCAAATGGGAACTCGCTGTTCAGTAACTCAAATTCAAGTCCAGTAGCACAACCTGTAACTGTTCCATTTAACAGCACAAATTTTCAGACTTCGTTGCCTGTCCATAATATCATCATTCAAAGGGGTTTGGCGCCAAACTCTAACAAAGTTCCTATTAATATCCAACCAAAGCCTATTCAAATGGGTCAGCAGACTGCTTACAATGTGAATAATTTGGGAATACAGCAACATCATGTACAGCAAGGGATTCCATTTGCTTCTGCAAATTCACCTCAGAGTTCAGTAGTTGGTCCTCATATGTCTGTTAATATTGTTAATCAACAACAAAATACAAGAAAATCAGTTACACCTCAGACAGTTAGCAATGCTGGAGGTAGTATTGTTATCCATTCTCCTATGGGACAGCCTCATGCACCTCAAAACCAGTTTCTCATACCTACAAGTTTGTCTGTTAATTCTAATTCAGTTCATCATGTCCAGGCCATAAATGGACAACTTCTTCAGACTCAGCCTTCCCAGCTGGTTCCTGGCCAAGTGTCTGCTGAGCATGTAATGCTCAACAGGAACTCCACAAACATGCTAAGAGCCAACCAGTCGTATTCAGGACAGATGCTGAATAATCAGAACACAGCTGTTCAGCTTGTTTCAGGCCAGACATTCACAGCTCCTGGAAACCAAGTTATAGTAAATCATGGCACTTCCCAAATAGTTGGTGGACAGGTGCCACTGCAGCAGGCGTCGCCAACGGTGTTGCATTTGTCACCCAGCCAAGCTAATGTCTCTCAAGGCAGATCGAGTTTTACCACCATGTCACCTGGGCAGTCCACAGTGTCAAATATGTCAGCTTCTAATCGATTTGCTGCGGCGAGTTCCTCTGGTTCAGTACACCCCAGCATGGGAGCGTCAGTTCAGTCTGTCGCGTCGGGAGGGAGCTTTGCAGGAGATCAGCTGGTCCAGAACAGAGCTCAAGTTGCCGTCAGTGCGTCGCATCGTCTTCCAGCATCCTCCTCCAAGTCTGTCAGCACCTTTAGTCACACGTCTGTGGGAGTAACACAGCAACAGTTTGCCTTTGGTCAGGTATGAAAGCTGCTCGAGAATGTAGCTGAGGAAAGGCTTCTAAGCTGTGCTAAAATCTGGTTAATACACAGAATTTTAGTTTTGCTGGTTTGTATTGTTACAAATACTGTGGAACTGCTGAAAATAACTGTAACCCAGTCTCATCATTTCACTTTTCTAAATTTTATTAATTTGTATTTGTATTTTCTAAATCTGCCACTGAATGAACACTCTGTCACTTTGATTAACTCCAAAGATTTTGTTGATGATTTTTAGTATTATTTTCAGAAGTGCTTAGCACTGATCTATTTCTGCTACTGTTTATAGGAATGGACACTCTAAGTTTAAACAATTACGAGCTCTCCTGTAAACCTTAGCATAGACTAGATATAAAGGCTCAGATTCATTCTTGGCACTTAAAAGTCTTTCGACCTCACTAAAACCTATGCATTTTCAAGGCTTGACTTACTGAAATTAGAGATGAAAAGGTTTCTTGGGCTTCTTTTTGTTATTTTTCATATTGGTGCTTCCGTTACATGTGTCTGGAGCAGTTAGAAGCTTTCAAATTTGATGCAAAGACAGGAAATGTTTCTTAGAATCCTTAAAAAGAAATACCTTTTAAAGCAGTTTGTAAAAACATAAGAATGAAAAAACCCCAAATCTCTAAGAAGTCAAGCTAGTAGTTAAAAAAAAAAAAAAATCTGAATTCACTTTTAAGGATCGGTGTCGTCTATTTTTTCCGGTAGATACACTTGAAGTATATATTCAACTCAAAATTTTCTGTTTTCATAAGTTACAGTCAAAAGTTTAAAAGAAAAAAAAATTCATTAAGTTGCCTAGTGAGCTGCCAGTTTTAACTCAGTGACTTTTCAGACAATTAGCAACAAGCTGTTCAATTTATGTCCTTTTTAAACTTTTTTTGCCATTTTAAAATACTGATCACTCTCTCAGAATGCATTTGCACTGATTAGATCTTTCTCTTTTTTCTTTCACTTCTTTTACTTACTTACCCTTTTTCCAAAGGCCTGATGGTTTTTTTTAACCAAGCCCAAAATCTGCAGTAAAATAATGTCTTAGAAAATGATATGTATTGAAAAAATTAGCATGAACATGTTGTAGAAATGCATTTGTAGTCTTTTCCAAGACTTCTGGTGCAGGTTGTAACATTTTGTTTGCAGTAGAGTAATTTGAGGCCTGCCTAACTTTCTCTTCATGTGTCTACATCTTCCTATTTGCAGGTTATGTGCTGGGTCAGTGAGTTTCAGCAGTTATAAAAATAGAGTATTTCTTATTGCTGTAAAAGATAATTTTGTTTTTGTGCTGGAATTTCAGAGCTGTAAATGGGAACTTAGCAAATGCCACTATTTGCCAGAATCTTTTTCATTTGTTTGTACTTGCATTTTAAACATTGTACCTTCTACTAAACCATGTATCATTTAGTTGCTAAGCAGTGGAGGGTTTGTTCCACTGTGGGTATTTTTTATTGGGAAAGCAACTTCATCATCTTGCAGTTGTGGAACTCTGAGAAGCTGAGTTTTCTGAGGGCCACTTGTAGTGGGAAATCAGGGGTCTTGTAGAATGCAACTGGTATATATTTGTGTTGTTAGTGTAATTTCTATTCCTCTCTGATTTCCTTTATAAAGTTCTTGAAACTTGGAGGGATTGACAGATGTGAAATTTCACCACTGATGAGTTTGAAGTTAAAAAAGTATAGATAGAGGTGAATTTTAGGGGCCTTTTCCTTGTTTTTCTTGAAGCTTTCAGTAAATATTTCGCTGTCATTTTTAAAAAAAAATTGTTTTCTGTTTTATGTATGTGGCACAGAAAAAGGCTGTGAACCAGACATCACCAGTTTCTGCATCGAAGACACAGGACAATTTGAGACAGCCTCAGCTAACAAGTCTTCTGAGCAACACACTATCAGGTCAACTAAGGTCTTTTTAACATAATTTTCTTAATTTTCTCCAGCAACAGAGATGCATTCTTCTTCAGTGTGTCAGACTTACATTGATGCCTCATGCTCACAGGGTTCTAAAGGTTGTTGGAATTTTATTCTTAGAAGAATTCAAGCTATATTTTTTCAGTTTTGAATGTGTGCTCTGATTTTTCCCAATCATGGCACTTTATTTTCTAGAGTGAAAAATTAAATCTCTACAATTAGCAATTATTTCTTCCCTCTATAAAATCCAATATTGTACCTTCTTTGGTTTTTATTTTTTTTTCAACTTAGGAAAAGAGAAACAAGTGATTTTTAAAATGCAGACATTCTGCTAAAATTCCATGAAACTTCTAGAATGTTGAATGTGGTGGCTGCTTCAGTCACAGAGGGAAGAGAAATCAGTATTACAAGGTTATGTGCAGGCTGTCATCACTCACTTTGTTCTTGAATGTGTCACTTTCAGTTAGAATGGTTCATGCATTGTTCATGGCCAAGTAGCAGCTTTTCAAGCAGCACCATCCTACTGAAAGAGCAAAACCATTACTTTCAAGGCGAGCAGAAAAGGCAGTAACCTTCCTGTTCTCTTTGTACCTAAGTAACCTTTTGAATAAGGTCTTGTACTCTACCTTGCCTTTTTTTCCCCCTTGTGTTCTGTTATGTAGAAGCTGTCCAGGCAATTCTATACAATCTGCCCAGTATGCTGGGTGTCTTTGGGGAAAAAAAAAAAACCTAACAAATTCTTACTTGTTTTGGTTGTAATGTAGCATGACTAAAAAGATGCTGTTTGGATTATGAAGCAAAGCAATTGGAGGAAGTCTGCCTATCTAAAAAAAACTAGGGGAAAAAATATGCTTGCTGTTTAAGTGCTTCCAGGAGCTCCAGAAAAACTTGGGTAATAGACTTGAGGGAGGGTTAGTACTGAAAAGCTTGGTAAAAATTACTGTATGATTTTAGGTAAATTTTTGGGACACTAAACTTACAGTACTTGCATTTCTTCTTATGTTGCAGTACCATGGTGAGATATGATTTGTATGTGAGGATTTTTGTGGTTTTCAGGACAAAGTATCAGTCCTGTTTCATTTTTATGAGCAGGTTTCTCCAGAGGATAGTTGCGCGAATGCTTTTAAGCGTAAGATGTATCTTTCCTAAAAACTCAAGTAAAATTATCAGGATAGGTACACCAAATTATTCTCCTCTTGCTTAGGATGACAAGAATCTTTTTAACTTTCTTTTATAGGACAGGACTCTGGAGGAAAAATCATACAACAATCTCTAGGAGCAGCACAGCCACAGGAAAAAGTGATAGGATCATCATCATCAGTTCAGCAGAGTATACAGGTAGAGGATACTTCTATTTATGTTTCCCTGTCTGTCCTGGTTTTGGCTGGGATAGTGTTAATTTTCTTCTGAGTAGGTGGTACAATGCTGTGGTTTGGATTTGAGATGTGAATGACGTTGCTAGCACACCAGAGTTTCAGTGATTGAGCAGTGCTTACTCTGCAAGTCACGGCCTGTCCAGTGCCCCGTGCTGTGCATGGAGGCAGTGCACAGCCAGGGCAGCTGGCCCAAAGTGGCCAGAGGAGCATCTGGAACATCATGTACTCTGGAACATCATGTTCTGTGTGTAAGTGTAGCACTTGCTGGGAGCTGCTGATCGCTGCTTGGGAATGGGGTGGGCATTGGTCAGAGGGTGCTGAGCAATTGCATTGTGCATCACTTGTTTCTCCTGGGTTTAATTCCCCCTTTTTCTCTTTTTCATTACAACTTTATAATAACTATCATTACTATATTATTTTATTTTGTTTCTGGTTTTTGACTGTTCTTTCCAACCCACAAGGTTTACTTTTTTCCACTGGAGTGGGGGGAGGTACTGAGCAAACAAGTAAGGAATCATTGTAGGTTTTTTGAAGAGTATCTGAACTCCCTTGAGCTTGACAAATTCTATCTTGACATAATAAATGTTGATTATTTTTCAAATTGATACGCTGAATGTTGCCTTGAGATTCAATTCAGTAAGTGGAGTCTGACTGTACTGTTGCCTGCAGATAATTTTGTATGACATAACAATTCTTCATTGAGCTGACCAAAAGTTCGACCTAGTCTTCTCATCATTTCTTACAAACTCAGCTGTTCTCTAGCTGACTGGGAGAGACTGATTTGTGAGAAGTAGCAGAAAAGTTCCACCTGTTCTTTGTCTCTTTTATTCTTTACTTCAGTTTTCGTTTTTTACTATCAAAAGTTCTCCCACATAATGCAAGTATGTACAAAAACACTGTCCAGGATGAGCTTTTTTGGAGAGGATCTGACTTAGAATTTTTGTTTGTAAATGTGTTTGTCAATGCAGTAGGACAGGAATGTTTTTCCATGTCTTATTGATGTACAAGTAGAGCAGAAGGTACGGTAGTGCTCGGTTAGGAGGTCAGCCTGGTTGTGTAATAGTTGGTCAGATGTTCATTCTGCTTGGTGGTGACTACTTTTTATGCTCTGAAGTGTAAGAGATTCTCTCCATGACCCTCTCAGAGAGCCTCAGATCTTAGGAAAGTGGTCACAGGGAAAATCTTGATTTCATTAAATGTCTAAGCAAAGGAGAAAATGAGTTGGATCTCTACCTGATGTGTGCATCTGTAGTATCGACACTGAAATAGAATTCCTACAATGACTTTTACTGCCCCCCTTGAGCCACTGTGGCTTTTGAGAATTTAAGTGCACAACCTTAACCTGCTTTCCTCACAGATACCATCGTGCCATCAATATCAGGCAAGATGACATCCTCTGAAAAATGCAGAGACAGTTTGTATGAGCAGATTTATTTGTAAAAGTTTTTAGTTGTACCTTTCCTTCTTTGCACCTGTTAAATTTGATCATCTCTTTCTTAGTGAAATATGTATAATGCACAACAGTGGAATTTGTCTACAAACAGCATTTCAGACCTTTGGTTTATGTCACTTCCCTATCTTGTGGATACAGTGCCCTGTGGAAATAGGAGATTAGTTGAAAGTGTTTGTACTTATGTAGTGGTTACAGTTAATGTTTGTGATGTACCTAATTGGCAGAAAGAAATCCTGAAACTTAGGCTTTGCAACTGAGGGGATACATTGTAATTTGTCTTTTACTTTGAACTTAGGTGGATGGTCATTTAGTTGGACAGAAAAGGCCTGCTGCTAAACAGTTAACTAAAGGAGCTTTGTAAGTCATTATTTCATTGTAATTTTGTTGCAGAAACCTTGATTTTTACTTTTGTCTATGTAAAAAACTCTGTACAGTATGTTAAATATGTATCATTAATTTTTTTGTAGTATTCTGCAGCAGTTACAGAAGGATCAGGTTCATGCTGTGACACCCGATAAAAGTCGGTTCAGATCATTAAATGATGCAGTTCAGAGACTCCTTTCATACCATGTGTGCCAGGGATCACTGCCAACAGAAGAAGATTTAAGAAAAGGTAATTTTCTTTTTAAGATTTGGCAGTAAGTTTGTAATCAGTGTATCGAGACAGTTCTTAATGTAAATTAGAGCAATAAGAAAGGGAGCATTTTAAAATTTGTGCAGGTTATTGAAGAACAGTGTTTGAAAGTGTACTTTGTCTTTCTAGTGGACAGTGAATTTGAATCGGTAGCTACACAGCTTCTGAAGAGGACGCAGGCTATGCTGAACAAATACAGATGTTTGCTTATAGAAGATGCAATGGTAAGGTGTAGAATTCAGGTACACTTTGTTTATGGGATGGGATTCAGTTTGTTAAAAAATACCTACAGAACATGCACATGAACAGCTGTTCTCTGCTTCTGCTTTGCCCTTACACCGAACAGGCTGTGATAGTTAAGAGTGATTTCTGCGTATTTCTGAGGCTGATGGAACCTGAAATAGTGTTGATGTTGTGCATTCAGAGGCCTCCAGCCATATTATAATTGGAGTCAAATCGTATTAGGGTTTAGGAAATCATTGTCCTTAAAAGCTAGGTGGAACTTTGTCAGAAGTGCTTATGATTTAAGTGCTTTCACTTAAACACCTCATCCCAGGTATGAGGCAAAATAAAACTGACCTTAAAGTTACCTTAAGTAACCTTAAAGTTACTTTAAGACTGTGTTTTACAAGGATGGGGAAATGTAATTGTAACTTCAGACATGGTAATTTTCAAGCCTGGAAAAGTTTTGAATTTGAGTATAATGGACATATAGGACAGGAATACATAATATAAGAATTTATATGATTTTAAAACTAGCAGTTGCATTGTAAAAGATGCTAGCCATTAAATATTTGCAAGTATTTGCAGGTGCAAAGAGAGGATAAAGGTTGAGATTTGTTCTTTTAGCATCTAGTATGTTATATGGCAAATCCCATTTAGTAATTCTGAAAGGTTTATTTCACATAGCATTCAGGTTTGAAACTAATTGCTTAGTGTTTGAAACTAGCATTATGGCCTAGTGCAGTGAACGTTTTCTGTGATGGATGGATCCAACAGGCTTGAAGGTGTCAGCAAAATGCAGCTTTGTACCAGCTAGTTACAAGGGTGGGAGAGAAGTGCAGGGAAGATGATGGGGTGGTTCCAGTTCAAGATTTTTTGCTGGTTGATCCCCTAAAAGAGAAGGATACTGTATGAAGTAAAAAAACCTGTGGTATACAGTAGTAAGCATACTCAGTCCTGAAAAAGTACAGTTCATACAACTGGAATGGCAATTCCCTGTTTTAGTCATTCCCAAATAAAATTTGCAGTACAATGTAATATTTCATGATTGAGTTTCAGCAGTGATTGGGTCGGAGTCAAGACTGTTGAATTGAGAATGTTCTTCTCAAGTACATAATAAAATAAGTTTCTTTTTCTCTGAAAATTAACTAAGCTATCAATGTTTTGGTTTGGAACCAACATATGAGTCACTACAGGGATTGGTTGGTTTTTTTTCCTTTTCCTGTAGCGGATAAACCCCTCTGCAGAAATGGTTATGATTGATAGGATGTTTAACCAGGAGGAAAGAGCATCTCTGACCCGGGATAAGCGTCTTGCACTTGTGGATCCTGGTAAGTAATGCTTAACTTCTAAATTAAGTGTGGAGTGTTTAAAAATAGTTGTGGCCACAGTGAGGCACCAATTGCTGTGGATTCCAGTTATTGAAATACTGAATAAGCATTTGCAAGATAACTTCTATAACTCCAGAATGCAACAATCCAGAGACACTGCAGGGTTGAAGCAGTTATTTGTGGGGGAAAAATATTTTACATGTTTGGCAGAGAAATGTTTCAGTTTCTTTTGACAACAGTCATGGCTCCTGCAGTGCCTCCATTCTAGCAGAGGGAGGGGAATCTCTGAGTTTGCTTGCAGCCAGAAAGAGCAGCACTGTTTGAAGCATGAATACTCTTGTTCATCCTAATGAAGTGTTGCTCTTGGAGTGTCATGGCCATTTAAATGGCAGCATTTTTAACTGGGATGTTGTTAAAAATAGCACCTGGAAATACATTATTTGTGTAAGATCACAGCTTTGTTTAAAGGTTCTGCATGATCTGCATGTTTTAAAAGATATTCACAGGTTGTGTTGTAGAAAGTATTAATCTTCAGAGACCACATTTGCATATTTAGAAGGCTGGGAAGTGCCCTTAATCTGATTTTACAGTGCACGTACGTGAGCAGTGTGCTGATTAATTTAGTGCTAATCTCCTGCACTGTACACAGCAGAACACTTAAGCATATGAACGTCTCTTAAAGACTCAGATCTGTAAACGGTGGTTTGCATTTGAATTTCAGTACTGTGTTGGAGTGTCAGTTATTTGGATGTGTAGGTAATTCTGGTAAAATGTTGCTACTTAATTTTCAGATGGTTATCAGGCCGATTTTTGTTGTTCTGCCAAACCATTTGAGAAAACAGCTGAAGAAGCACAGTCCAGTAAAAGTGACCATCAGTCTGGCAAAGCATTACCTTCTCGAAGTCAGACTACCAAAACCCAAGCCAGAGACCGACCAAAATCCAGCTCGGCAGAGTCCACAAATCACAGTAAACTTCCTCTAGTGCCTAACAACATTCTGACACCACAAGAAGGAAAATCTTCTACTAAGAAATCCGAGAGCCTCACTAAAGCTTTAAAGTATGAAAAAGCTAATTGTTCTGAGAGCCAATACATGGCCCTTTCTGAGGAAAGGATGAGTGGGAAAGATCTTGCCAAGTCCACTGAGAATTCTTCGGGTTCTGAAGACTTGTCAAAAATTGTGTCAAGAGGCAGTCATGGAACACACAATAAAATATCAAGGAACACAGTTCAGTCTTTCTCAAAGGTAACGTGTAATAATTCACTTCAAGATAAAACTCTGAGGAGCTCTCCAAAGAATGAGGTTTTGCATCCTGATAACAGGAAAGGCTCTGGTGAACCCCAGCAAGACTTACTGCTCAGTAAGAGTTTAGAAACTACATTTAAAAACATCTTGGAACTTAAAAAAGCTGGGAGGCAGCCACAAAATGAAGCAGCAAGTAGTGGCTCGGTTGAATTAGAGTTCCCTAATTTTTCACCTATCGCTTCACAAGAGAACTGCCTGGAAAAATTTATTCCAGATCACAGTGAAAGTGTTGTAGAAACTGACTCTATTTTAGAAGCAGCTGTAAATAGTATCTTAGAGTGTTAATAGTTACAGTACCATGGACAAGTTATGTTTCTCTTAGCAGAAGCAAATGTGAATGACACCACAAGTACAGCCTGACATGCATTTAAGGTTAACCTTTCTAAATTAGATTCTGTTCTGTGTTTGAGAGCAATACTCATTGTGGTTACAGTGAGATATCCAAGTAAAGTTAATCCTTGTTAGAATGCAGTCTGTTAGGGCCTTACTGTTTCAAGTATTATTATGATAGTGCTTTTGATAATTGAGCAGTACTGCAACGTAACAGGGTTGCAGGTTGTTAGGCCCTATATAATATGGTAATATACTGACAATCACAGTCATTTGAAAGGATATATTTATTAAGAAAATGTTTTTAAAGAGTGATGGAAGCAACAATTCTCCCCTACCCTTCTCTTCCACAAATCATCAAATTTTTAGTTTTTCTGGAAAACCCACTGTACCTCTATTCAGAAGTGATTATTTGCTTTGTTAATGAATCTGTATTCTTGGATTCTGAAGTTGGAAGGAAATCATCAGTGTGTTTACAAGGCTTCATAATTTAAACTTTAAGTGCTTTTCTATTGCTTTCTGAGCAGAAACTAGTACTTGATATATTTGTAGTGGGTAACTTTAGTCTGTGGGATGATATTATATGATCTTAGTCACAGTGGCATGATATGAAACAATAAGTGCTTGACTAAGAAAGGTAGAATGGAAGCCAGTAAATAGCAAAGTGTACAGGATGAGGCCATGATAGAGCCATGAATTTATATATATAATACATATATATGTTATCTCTTGAGGAAAAGATTTTGCATTTTATAATTGGATGTAGTCAGCCTTGAGTCTTTCTGAAGTGGTATGTTTTTGGGTTTTTTTATTTGTTGTTTGTTTTTTTTTTTAGACCAAGTGTCAAAAGCACTTTTATTTGAAAACTGTATTTGTAGCTTATATTTTAAGAGGATGTTAGCCTTACTCTGATTAAATTTAAAGGCCAGTGTTTATTTTTGATTTTTTTTGCTTTTTGCTGTCAGAGAATGTTAAATCATCCACCGTAGCAGTCATAATTATCAAGATATGTACAGACCAAAGTTGATCAGCAATCCCATTGTTTAAACATATCAAAAAAGTGTAATTATTAATTCATATTGTAAAGCCAAGTGAAACCATTGCACGGTTTGTATTTGGCTTGCTGTCATGTTGTTAAGATAGAATCTTATTATTTTATTTATTTATTTTAATCTATGACTTTTTTTTGTTTTGTTTTGTTTTGCTGCCCATGCTGCTTTGTTCTAGTTTACTTTGGTCATGAGTGCTTTTGTGCACATAAGCGCGCTGACGTTCGTCACGTGTGTGTAGTACATATGTCTGCTCAGGAGGATACAGCTTTTGTGGTTTCTAAGGTATGCTCATGTTCTCCCCCAGAACTTCTCCTCCATTTCTCAGAAACATTACCAGCCATTTGCCAGACTTGCTGATTATGATTTTCATGATGTGAGAGGCTCATTGTGACAAGCTGTGGTTGTCAGTCAGATTGCCAGGAGAGAAACCAAAAGGTTTTGCTGCTGTGTGATTCAGTCCATCTGAGTGGCACAGTGGGAAGCAGAATTAGATCCTTGGGATGGTAGAACGTTACAGCGCAACTCAGTATTGAGCTACAGTCCACTGTCTGACCACTAAAGGAAACCAAATCTAGAAAGCAATGAGAGAAAGATGAACTTCCTTAAAACTCATTTCCCCTGCAACGTGAATGGAAGTACTGGTTTTGTATGCTACTAATTGCCATTTAAAAAAATTGTGCCAATTTTAAAGTACATGTTTGTAAAAACCCAACATTCCCAAGTGTTGTTTGAAATATTAATAAGTATTGCCAGTTTTAAATTTTTAGTTGGGTGTCCACAGAATAGATTCTCAGGCAGTTAGTTATTTTCTTATTGGCAAAACTGACGAGATAGTCTTCACCTATTGCCTTTTTAGATTTAATAATATTCTCATGGCTGTGTATCCTGATGCGTATTCTGTTTTATCATTTTGGAAATTTAACTATCCTGAACTATTTAGGAAGGAGAGCAGTAAGTTACACAGCTGTATGTTAACTAGTTTTATTTTTCTTTTATTGAGGAAAAAAAAAAGTGAAGTTGCACATTCATCAGTCCCCTTGCTTATTGTACCACCTCGAAATGGGTATGGGGTTCCTGGCTCTCTACAGCAAATACATAACTGAAGTATCAGGTTATGTGTCTTCTTTTGGGTCTCTTTGGGAAGGGGGGACAAGGACATATTAAAAATGACAAATTGCAAGAAGTAATCGTGGTTGATTTGGTCAGACACATTTCTCTGAACTGCTGATGAGAGGAACCCCCTTGAACAATCCTAGTAAGATGGATCTTAGATGGTTAATGTTCTGTTGTTCACTCCTTTGAATTCAATTCTAAAGGAATTCCGGTACGTGGTGAAGCAGTAAATGAAAGAATTGTATTTTTGTGGTGCTTAAAAAAAGTTTATTAATCATATGGGCTCAAGTCCAGCAAAGTATTGTGAATGTGCATGAGTTTAAACATGTTTTCATTATTTTGCTGGATCAGCATTGTGATTTCAATGTTATTTAATACTGCCTAATATTAAAACAAATTTTAAACTGGCAATTAAGAAAACTATGTTCATTTTGAAGATTTTGGTATAATTTATCTGTTAGAGTAGGGAGGCCTTACAGACTGACTTCACTTAAAGAGGATGTGTCACTTATTGTCAGCGTGGTATGGACTTTATTTGCTTAAATACCTTCATTTGTAAAGTATGTCTCACTTGAAATTGCTTTGTATACATTTTGTAAAAATATTTATAAAATGTTTTGTAAAAAAAAAAGTATAACAAATTGCAGTTTATTTTGTTATGTTGGATAAATACTGTTAAAAGACACAAGTCAGTAAATATATTGTTAATCCATGGATAGGAAATGTTTAGTTGGAGATTACAAATTGAAACAACCATTGCAATACAGCCAAAGATTTGGGAAAAAAATGTCTATCTGTGGTTGTCTTGATTTAACCAAGTTGAATATTTACATTTCCAAATGATGATTGGTCTCAGTTTTAAGTAATATGACTACAAAATATTCTTACTCCTCTGCTTTTCACCATGCAGCTCTGTTGTAATGTACTTACTAGGCCAACTTCCCATCCCTATGTCTTTCTGAACATACACTATCAGGGTTTGGTTCATGTGGCATTATAATATTAATCTGCAGATTACAAGAGAGCCAATGGTCCTGCCTTGTTGGGATTAGAAGTCCTGCCACAGTGAGGTTCTTGAGATGTGCTCTATTTCTCTGGTGTACTTTCACAAGGTAATCATCTTCCTGATGCCTCAGAGAGATGGAAGATGAGAGGGCTTTTGTCATTCAAGTAGCCACTGCATCCATGCTGCAGGTTTGACTTGGGTCAGCTGCATTTGGTTATAGATCCTGTGTTTGGATGTTCTGTGAGAAGATGCTGCAATTGCAGGTGATACAATGAATCTTCCTACTTTTATTAGAAGGATGGTGAACCTTTTCTTACTGTGATTGAATTTTTCAGAGAGTATGCTGAGACTATGATCTATTAAAGCTCTTATGCCTGGAACTTCCTCACTTTGTTTTTGGAGGCTGTGGAAGTGGAGCATTGGTGAAGGGCACTGCCTCTCATCTTGGAGCAGGGCCTGCAGTGTTGAAAGGTAGAAATCTTCATGGTTAGTATTTGTTATTTTGTCAATGAGACAAAATAAACATGCTTTTTCAATGCTTACCACATGGATTCAGACAGTTACAAAATGAATAAAATCATAATCATTTATAGATTATTTTAATCTCTTTTTGGGCTAGGATGGCTAAGCATCTTGGGATTTTTTTTTTTTCCTTTTTGTCATGTCCCTGTAGAATCACCAGGCAAACCTTTTACATTGCTAAACATTTTATGTGAAGTCTACTGTGCTGTTATCTTCACCTGAGAATACCTTTATGTTACAGGAACATGGCATACTTTTTTTATTGCTTTTCAATAGCATTTTTATACTGGGGCTTGTTAGATTTATTCCAACTTATGGGGCAGAATTTCTGACAATTTGGGCATGTGTGTTACGGCATAGCTGATTTAAGAAAGTCAAAACACAATTCATTTTGAGGATCTGATTGAAGGAAAAAAAAAAGCCAGAATCAATTTGGCACAAGGAAAGGTAAGTAAACAATTTAAAAACTTAGAGGAATTCCTCTCTCTTCAGTAAGTGTTTTTAATAAGCCTTTGCATTTTTCCTTTCAAATCATACTCATGTTTCCTTGGAGTTTTCACAACGTGTTTGTCAGACAGTTTCAAGAAATGGGAGAAGTTGTCTTTGTGACTGGGGGTCAGCTCTCACTTTGGTTAAAGAAAGTCACTGCAGAAAAGCAGCAAGGTCTGGTGAAGATCTGCTCATAGCAGCTCTGGTGCATAGGTGCAATGCATGTACACATTTCAGATGAGTAGTGGTGGGTGTACTGAGCATTGGCATGGATTGGCATTTGTGAGTGCTGCTCATCTTGCAGCTGATCATTATATTGGACATGGAAAAGGAAGTGTGCATAATAATGAGTTACAGTAGGTGAACACCACTAAGCTTGAGGGAGCTTCCTGTACGAGGGAGGAAAACCTGCAAAGGACACAGAATGTCCAGCTAAACCAATATTGTTGGTGTAAAGGCAAAACCAGGTTATCCTGTGTGCTGAGGATAAACTCCTTTTTATTTTTTTTTTCTAGAGTTTATATCTTACCATCTGGGGGAAAAGTATTCTATGAGTGGAGGAACTAGCTGCATCAGAATTTAAGGTTCTTCTGTATTGTATTTATTTTTATATATACACACACACACATATATATATGCATGGTGGGGATTGACCTCTTCCCAGGCAGCTAGTGACAGAACAAAGACACACTCAAGCTGTGCCAGGGAAGGCTCAGGCTGGATATAATAGGAATTTCTTCACTGAAAGCATTGTTCATCACTGGAATGGACTGCCCAGGGAGTGGAGTCACCATCACTGGAAACCTGATAAAGCTCATCTCACAGCGTGGCATTGCTGGGTGTATCTGGGGCTGACAAATGCCCAGACAGCATAAAAATGCATGGAGTTGATATTATTGAGGTTGAACAATTCCACGTTGCCTTCATGGCAAAATTAATCAGGGATTTTGGAGGCCTCTGTTACTAAGGGCAAATGGAGTGCCTGTTGTGTCTGTGGAAGGCTGGATACTGAGTGCTCGGGAGCAGGGACTTGGAGACAGGGACTTTGTGTCCAGAGAAGGAACTTCACATGAGGCTGAAGGAGAAGAGAATCCAGGGTTTGGAAGAGATGAGCAGAAAGGTGAGTAGGTTTTTTGAGATCTGAGATTTAAATGACTTAAACTAGATTTTTAAAAACACAGGATGTATTATAGACACAGGAAGTTGTACAGTACTGTATCTGTTAATGTATCAGATAACATAATTAAAATAATATTAAACACACTGCTCTTCTTCCCTTTGCACCTGGGTGAAGAATGGATTTAGTGAATATTTTACTCAGATGAGGCTTTGTGTCTTAGCAGTTGCAGGGATGGGTTCACAACACAGTTTGAAAGCTGTTTGTGAAAGAACATATCTAATGTGCAAGGTTTGATGTTAATTTGAGCAAGAACATTGCTAAAAGCTGTGAGTCAATTCCAAAGTATTGTGGAATGGGGGAGGCATTTTGATGCTACTGAATGAGTGTCATTGACTACGTAAGTCTTTACTAAGAGGTAAGGGAGGCATGTAATCTGTTTGCTACTATGCTGGGTTTTTTTCTGAGGTTAAATTTTCCTCAGTGGTTTGATTAATTTTGAGTTCTTAGTGAAAACAATATACAACATTAAGATATCTGTAGTAATTAGAATTCCCTTTATTTCCCTTTAAAGTGCATTACGTTACTGTCATCTATTCAGAAGGGCAGTTTTAGTCCTGTGACAACCAGTCTGAGAGTTAAATCTCACTTTGCAGGAAGTTGAGGACTGCTTTCTTTAAAGTGAAATATTGACACATATGATTTTGTTAAAGCTACAAGGGAGATACCACCCCACTCTGTTTTTGTTTTATCTGTTGGCAATCAAATTTTAGTCTCCTAAGTGAGTAATAAAGCATTTTTGGATAGTTCTAAGTCTTAAGTCACTTTGACATGTGTCTTCAGCAATGTTCTGTCACAAGCTGCATGGTTTGTTTCAGAGTCATTTTTATGAAGAAGGATCCTACAAAAAATCATCATGCTTTACCTGCACTCCCATTTTCCATAGATTTTCCATAACTTTTGGAGGCATTAATGTTTATGTCCTCAATTTGTAAACTCTCTAACTAAGATACGCCCCCCCTCTTCTGCTATTTGCATGCAGATGTGTTTAACATCTACTCTAATCAGAGTGAAGGTATTTTCTTCCTTACCTGGCTGGTTTAGTAGAAATAAATACCAGGGTGAGATCATTGATGGCAGGGAAAATTGGAATAATTTATTTTTTTTTTCCCATCTGCCATGCTGTTTCAGACTTGAAGGTGTTAGTAGTAGTTTCATGGCTCTGATACCAGGGTCCAGGCATTGAAAGAATTTGAGACTGAAGATTGGAGTAAACCAAGCCATAAATGGTGTGACCAGGAGCCTTAGAAGCTTTTACTGAAATACAGACATGTTTGTACTGCACTCCAAAAGCAATTTTTATCTTGAAATCCTGTTTTGTTGTGTCTATGGGGAGGAAGAGGAGAAGGAGCAGATAATAAGTTGTTTTTTAGAACAGAAAAAAGAGGATTTTCACTTCTTCCATCCCCTCATTTACTTAACACAGTTGCAGGAGCTTTGACATTGGTGGGTTGACAATGTTCTGTGAAAGGTTTAAAAATGAGAAGCAGGGTGGAAAGCAGAATATGCAGCCCTATTTGTCCATTCCAGAAGTAGCTCAGTAACATCATGTTCTGTGCAAATAAACAGCAGGTTTCAATTATCTGCTGCTAATTATCACCTAAATTTGATTTGCACGCTCTTCAAAGTTTGAGTTTAATTCAAACCAAACGTGGGTCAATTTCCTACTGGAAAAAAATTCAAGGAATGTATTTATCCACAGTCATATCAGTTTAATTTTAGTTTAATATGTGTGGTGATTTACGGCCTCGGTGGGGAGGTGAATTTGTGTCAATCTGTGAATTGGCTTTGCCTGTTTGGCAAGTTTGTAAAGGGCTTGGTCAGTTGTAGAAGGTCTTAAATAATTGTGCCAAATAGGGTGGTTCTGGTGGGCTCTGAGTAATGAGAGGCAGTTTTAACGTTGAAAAGAGGTAAGCAAATCTCATTGTGAAGACATTTCCCCCCAGATATTATTTCCCTTACACAACATCGGGCCAGTTGGTCTGTCACACAGACTTATTTTGTACTGCAGTAATTATCCTTTTAATCTTTACAGGCAGATTGTACTTCTGTCTGTAGTAATGCAGCCAGCAGTCTCTGAGGGCATTGAAACAATGGTCTCGTGCCTTTCCTTCACCAAAAGCACCTACTAAAAACTGCAGGCCTAGGGAAGAAATGAGGCAATCCAAGATATGTGGAGCGATTGACTAAGACATCAAGCAGTGCCCTGGAGATCCTGTGTTATGTGGACATTGTCCTGGGAAATGTGCTCTAGGTGACCCTGCTTGAGCAGGGGCCTTAGACAAGGTTACATCCAGCCCTCCCATCCATCCTTAACAACTCTGTGCTAATAATGTTCAGTTAACATTGTGGAAAAAGGTTATTTAAGTGTGCAGTTCTGGCTGCGGTTTTCAATTGAACTTTATGTGATCACACAGGTCATGGTGTGCATAATTTCTGCTTTTTATGACCTAGAAGGAGAACATTCTGTGAGGAAGGTGCTAAAAGATTGTAACCAGTCAAATGTAAGTATTTTACAGAAAATAACAACTATCAGTAAAGTAGGCATCATCTTCAGCAGATTTGTCTCGTGAATGAATATTCACCAAATGCCAGCAGCTACTGATGCTCTGCTGGGGAGACTCCTACATGCTGTAGCTCTAACTCAGGCAGTCATTCATAAAATGTTCACTGGATGCAGTGAATGCTCTGCATTTTAACGTGTCTTGTCTCTTTTCACCATTAAAATATTCCATGTCCATCCTCATCCAAAATCTCTTTTACCTGCTCTGTTACCCACCGCTGCAGTAGCTGCCAGCTCCCCCCTCCAGTCTTGATCTCTCCTTGAGCTTGTGGTGAAAGCAGTGCTGGCAGCTGCCCTCTCAGCACAGATGGCAAACTTAGGCAGTCCTTGCTCAGACACTTGATCCTGTGCTTTTTCTGTCCCTTGAAATCTGTCTTTGTGATAAAAACCATTATTGCTTATTTAGTACCGTTGTGGTGTACTGGGTGCAGCCAGGGGCAATCTGCCATGCAGCTGGCTGGGCACGGAACAGCCACAGCAGGGAAAAGGGGTAAATCCAGCTGGGAGCTGCTGCCTGGAAAGGTGCTAGAGAGAGTGCTGGTAATTGGTAACAGCCATTTACAGGGGCAAGGGAGTTTGGGTACATGTTCCTGCTAAAACTTGTATTCAGGATTGTGCACTCGCGTTTCCTCACCTGCGTGTAGGAATGTACAGACCCTCCAGGACAGGATCCTCACAAACCAGGGACATGCAGCACTGCCTGGGTGTGGATGTTAGAGCCTGCCCTGGCTGTGGGGTGCCTGACTGTACTGAGCCCAACACAGGGCTCTGGCCTCCTTTGCCCTCAGCCAGGTGAGTAGGTTAAGGCTGAAATCTCTTGGTCCTCTGGATAAAGAGCTTTTAGGGGTGTGGGGTTTGTTTTGTTTTGTTGAGGTTTTTTCAACTTTCTGTTTTTCCCAAGAGAAGGAGGAAGGAATGGAGGACTGGTAAACACCTGGTAAAAAAAAAATCTGGATAGAAGCTGAAATTTGCTCTGCAGAGCATTTTTATCCTGCATTTTTACTACTTTTCAGAAAGAATAGTATGTATATATTCTGTAGGCAGGAAGACACAATAGCACTGCAAACTGTGAATTTCTTCCAGCTGTCTTAATGGAGTGTTGATTTTAAAACCTAATTTCACTGCTGCTTGCTGTGCAATTAGCACACAGTGAATACATGTGGTTACTTCAGCTTTGCAATACCATACTCTGCTTTGGGATGGGTGTCCTTATGGCCACTTCAATCAAAACACCTTTGTAAGGTAAGTGAGCAGTCAAAGAGCAAACAAAATTTGAGGCAATGAAAGCAAGAATGTGCCAGGGAAACTGGTAATATTGAAATTCTGTCAGAATTTATCTGAATGAAGTGTTTATTACCCTTATTAAAAAAAAAGCCGCCCCCTCCCCCCCCCCCCCAAAAAAAATCCCCATCAATCCTTCCTAGGCTCACCCTCCCAAGCAATCCAAACAAACAAACAAACAAAAAACAGCAAAAAGTTACAATACAGGAAACTTTAAACCCATGAAAGCATTTTTAAAGGTATCAAGTAAAGTAGAACCTGACAAACAGGCTGATCAGTGAATCTTATACTGTCACGTAAACTTGAAATAAAGGGGAGAACAAGACAGCTGATGAAAGAAAGGTAAGCCCCAATGAAGTAAAACCACTATTATTAAGAATAATTATAATAATTATTAAGAATATAACAGTTCCAGAATAGTAGTAAGGGAGTTATTCAGAGTAACAGTCTTGTGTAATAACAATAATATTTATTGGTACAAACTTTTGAGCATGGTGAGATGAAGAAACCCACCCTGACTGAGGTGTTTCTCCCCACTTTTTAATGATGAAGTAATGGATAACTGTTATAATTTCCCAAGTAGCTTAAGATCTGACCATTCCTTCTCAGAAGTGATCTCCAAATTGCTTCTCTGAATCTCTTGTTTATTTAATGATGGTCTTCACTAATAAAAAAAAAAGGAAGTTTTTAAGCACTTAGGATAGATCAGATGGAACAGGAAACTATTTCCAAAAGCTCTGGAACACTCTGGGCCAGGGAAAGCAATTTTTAAATTTTTTTTGTTGAAATATTGTGTATTCTATCCAATTTTGGGTGGCTGTGGTTTGCAGATCATTCTCACGATTCTCCACGAGGTGGAGGAAGCAGCTTGTGCTTCGTGCTGCGGTGTGGGAAGGGGCTGTGCAGGGCTCCTGCTCCTTCCTTTCCCCCTGTCAGCCCCCACGCTCTCCGTCTCCATGGAGGGAGGATGCAAGGAAGGGCTCTGAAGCGTTTCTTGCCGGTTTGCCCCTTTTAAGAACAATTTCAGTATTGTGATTCATCAGGAAGTCTTGAAGGGCTGCACAGAATATGCTGAATTGGAAGGGACTCACGTGGATCTTTGAAATCCAGCCCGTGGCCCTGCACAGGGCATCCCCAGGAATCACACCATGTGCCTGAAAGTGTTCTCCGAGCATGAAGGATGCTGAGCCATTGGGATGGGAGAAGCTTGGTCCCGCAGCTGTGTGCTGCCTGCTTGTGGTCATACAGCCAGGGGCTGGTGGATAAATTCTCTGAAATTTGGTGTGCTGCGCTGTATTCAGTCCTACAGGGCTGTTTCAGTGTAAAACTGCTGTTCTTTATGGATAAAGCACAAGTAGGGAAAATAACAGCTGATGTCTGTAATTAAAAATGTTGTAACTTATACTGGATTTCTGCTGAGGGCTCTGATTTGTGAACAGTGTTTCAGGTTTTCTTTTGACTGCACTTAGCTTGCACAATTATACCCAAACTTGTCTTTTGCAAAATCCTGTGTTTTCAGTCTTTTCAGCTCCTAAAATTAAATTCCATTTAATTTGTAGTCTGAAACCCTCACCCAACTGATTTTTATTTTAGCCTGTGATGCAACCTGTCAGCCCCAAAGAGAAAAATAGTTTTAGAGTTTGAATCAGTGGATTTCTATTGGGGGAAAAAATATCTCTGTTAATACTCCTGTGTGAATGACACAACACTTCTGTTTTGCTTGATCATCTTATGGTAGATCACTTGACTTACTTTTCAGGGCATTAAAGTTTGTTTGCAGCTGTGCTAAGGTTGTTTCATCATTTCAGGCCTAACTCAATTGTATCCAGATAAAAAGTCACTAGAATAGGGTGTTATCAAGGTCATTTGCAGTTAGTGAGCACAAGAGCAGAACTGCAGACTGAGATAGTGATAGAAGGCTGGAAAGGGGTGTTGAGGAGCCCTTTCATCCTCCATAGCTGATCCCCTGTGCCTATCCTGTTCTTGGCAGAAGCCTGGTGAAGGTTGCTGTTGTGAGCTTGCACAAAAGGTAGTTTTTACTCCCTTTTAGTCCAGACATTTTCTCTGAGCTGCTTGCTTGTGTTCCCACAAGCATTGTGTTAATGAAGCATCTGAGAGCTGCAGTGTGAGGTTAGAAAGAACTGGGATGTGAGGAAAGTGTGGGCTTCCTAAGTAGCATTGTATCAGGGAAAATATCCATGAAGATGGTTATTAAATGTAGGAAGGACTGTATTTTATTTATTCTATTATGTCCCAAAGCTTTTATTTTCTGAGGGGAAGGGCAAATTTTTGGTTGGTGTAGTTGATGCCTTTTTAAAAATTTTTTCCCCCTTTACTGGTATTATTTATGCCACTTCCTTAAAGGAAATAAAGATTTTTTTTTTTTTTTTGCCAAAATACATGGAAGCTTCTTCCAGCATAGCCTTGCCAGTTGCTTCTGACTGATGCACCTATGATAGTAACTCATCTAGCTCACAGGCAGGGCTGGGAAATTTCTAACAAATTTGGATATATGATCTGTACTTCAGGTGAGGTTTGGTCTCTCCTCCTTTATGTATGTTACCTTGTGACAAGCTAAATAATCTGAACATAAACTTCTGAGAAAGGTTTACAGGATCAAGCTTTGCCAGCTTCTGTGGCAGCTAAAAGAATGTGGTTTTTTACTGTAGACTCATTTTAGTGGCAATCTGTTAGTGTGGAAAAGCAGTCAGATGACCAGGCCCCAATTCCTCTTGAGAGGCTTAAAATTCAGATGACCCTACTTATGATTAATAAAATCTTACCTTTAATAGAAATAATTCTACTTTGGTAATATGGAAGTTTAATGGAAATTTTTTGCTTTCTGGAAATTTTATGTGTTCTCTGGGTGAAGGGGTAAATATATGGGAGCACCCTCTAAATTACTTGAAGAAAAACCACATTTATTCTGAAGTACGTAAACGTGGCCAGAGATAGCTGATCTCTGGAGCTGTGCTAAATTATGTGAGTTATCTGTCCCCAAAGAAGCAAAACTTATCTCCTGAGTCCTGAAAGCATGTTGGCTTTGGTATTTTATTTTTTGATACAGGACTCAAGTTGGGCCCTACCTTTATGGGACTGAGGGTGGGACAGCAGTTTCCTTACAGCTTCATTCCTAAAGTGTTTTCTCTCTGAGTGATGAGGAGAGGGTCTGCCTTAACTCCCTAGCACCAGCAGATTCAGAGCAAAACCCAGTGAGGAGCTGCAGAGGAAGCTCTGTGGCTTCCTTACAGGGTCTGGCTGGAGCAAGGACCAGACCAAGGGGCTCTCTCTGGCAGGGGATGGCCCCTTGCTGATCCATGCTTAGGGCTGGAAACAGCAGCAGAGCCTCTCAGTGGGTGCCCTTGGTGCTTCTTGAAATGACCCAGCAGCCTCCAGCATGCCCAGCCTGAGATGCTGCTCTTGCTCCCTTGCTGGTGGATCTGCACAGGAGAGGGATTCCCTTCTCTGCCCACTCACAGCCATCCCTCCACTCCCGTTGTCATGAAAAAATTGCTATAAAATGAGGCAATAACAATCCATAGGAATGAAATTTTATTGTCACAGTTCTTAACTCCAGCAGATACAAGTGAGTGTGAAATGAATGCTGTCTCTTCCTTTTTGAATGAAGGCTTTAGTAGCTCCCACTGGGGCCAGTCTCCTGATACAAGGAGATCTGTTTCTTGAGGATTGCATTTTTTTTTCCTGTGGAATTCATTAATTTGATTGCTATTTCCCTTTATCACAAAAATTCTATAATTTCTAATGTTTTAAAACTCTTTATTATCCTTCTATTTGGTAGTAGCTCAGGCTGACTGGGAAAAAAAAAAAAAAAAAAAAAGAGCTATAAAACATGTGGTGAAGTGAAAAATACACCAAAATTTCACTTCAATGCTCTGGCCAAATCTATCTTATGGGAGTTGCTACTCTAGCCTGCTCTGTGCTGGAGAGACATTTTTCTCATCTTCACTTGTGCTGCAAAACTGTGCTTCCTCTTATGCTGAGGCCAAGCACATCCTGAGAAAAAACTGCTTGGTTTGCCAAACATGCAGCTGATGACACGAGTATTTATGCTCCCTGGCAAACTAAGTTAAACAAACAGGGACTAAGTTGGGCAGACGTTATAGGAGGTAATACTTCATTATAACTCGGCTATGAGCTGCTTATTCTTCTTCCCAATTATGGCATCGCTGTGCATGGCTTTCCCGAGAGAGGAGCATTCTGGGGAAAAACAAATTACAGCGTGTAGAGCCTTGGAAGCGCAGTAACTGTGCAGGAAGGGACAGTAGCTGGAGTGAGGGGTCTGAGCACATGTAAATTTGTCTGATTTTGCTCAAAGCATGGTTGTTTCTACCTCAGATATTAAACTGTTAAATTAATTCCTGAAAGCGCAGGCGCTCGGTTCACAGTGTGCCTGAATTCAAGCCGTGTTTCAGGAACGTCAGGTTCTGTGCAAATAAACAGTGGGTTTCAATTGTCTGCTGCTAATTATCACCTAAATTTGATTTGCACGCTCTTCAAAGGGACTCATATCTTTCCATTTAGTTATTTGTTTCAGTGCGATGAATCTTTAATTCAAACCAAACGTGGGTCAATTTCCAAGTGGAAAAAAAAAAATGTGAGGAATGTGTTTATCCGTGGTCATATCAGTGTCTCTCTTTAGTTTAATATATGTGGTGATTCATGGCCTCAGTGGGGAGGTGAATTTGTGTCAATCCGTGAATTGGCTTTGCCTGTTTGGCGAGTTTGTAAAGTCAGTTGTAGAAGGTCTTAAATAATTGTTCCTAATGGGATGGTTCTGGTGGGCTTTGGGATAAGGAGTGCAAGCCCTGAAGTTACACAGGCACAGGGAAATCTCGTTAGGCTTCAATTCCCATCCTACCTATAAAAAGCTGTGTGAGGATGAAATGGAGAGGTGGGATAATGGGATCTAGACTCTTTTCTACTGCTTTGAATCTCAACTTAAAAACGTGTGTGTTATATTTTACACAGGCTCCTTGGTTGTCACTGTGACCCTCTGACTTGTGAACCACCAGAAAATTTCAGTCACACAACTGAAGGATTTCTGGACATTTTTCTTTTTAAAATAAACAGATAGCATCAAATGCAAGCAAGAGGGCTACAGCAACAAGAAAATTTCTTTGTAATAAATACCACATGTGATCAAGATTTACGAAGCAGACAATAAAGAGTAATTTAAAAAGAGAAATCCCTCTATTCTCTTTCATGTGGCTAAAGGCAGCATAATTTCTGGCTGTCTTTACTGGAGATTTATTCAAAGATTTAACACCCCCTTCTGTTTTTCTTCTCCTGGAAGCTCAGAGGAGGACACTTTATTAACTTGCTGTTCTTTAGATTCACATCTGACCTCTGATTTCTTTTAACATGGAGATAGGTGGTAGGAGTTCTGAATTTTTTTTATTTGAAGAATACTTTCAAGACATTTCAGTAGTATGATGTGGCATTTCCTGCAGTTTTTTTACATTTTTTCGAGTGACTAGAGTAAATACCAGTACTTTTGATAAGTCCATGAATACTGAAAACGCCTTCTCAAATTCTGTATGTTGTCTTTTGACACTTTGAAGATAGGTTATCTGACACCTCTGCAAAAGAAGAACCTGTTTTGATTTGGTGCTCAAACAGTCTGAAGTGGTGGCCTAATGTAAAAATGTTTGCTATTGGCAGTGGAGGAGAGATTTGAACTTTTTAGCAAGCATTTCTTGTCCATCCCTGGTCTGGGTTTCTGTCAGTCTCAGTTAAAATCAGGGTGCTTCTGAAGTGGGGCTGTAACTACAAAATGAACATCCACATGCATTTTTATCATGACTGTATCTCTAAGGTGCATCTCAACAGGGTTTGATACAGGGAATTCTTCTTTGTCAAATGGAAACTTTTCCGGTCGGATCAGTGTTTCTGGATTCCAGTGCTGTGTGACTGGTTAATCTCTGTAGTATTTTTATGGTTTATTTTCAGTCCTGCCAAATCCAATCCAAATAGTTGTATGTTTTCTTCCTATAATGGAGGTAAGAGTGTGTTCTGGTAGAATTGGTACAGCATACAAGACACATTGGAATTTATAGGATAGAAGACTTGTATTTAGGTTGTCTCAACATTTGTTGACAAAGATCGGGGGTCTTATTATTTAAAAAACTCCAAAGTAAAAAAAAACCCACCAAAACAAAACTCTGGAAGAAATTCTTTCCTGTCACAATAGAAGTGGGATAAATCTTAAGGACAGTCAGATTCATAGATGTATTTGATGTAAATTCTGTGTGTGTTTTGTAAGTGGTTGTGATACTTGTAAGCACCTCTTGTTTCCTAATATCTGTGTCTATTCTGCCTCAGTGATGAACAGCAATATGAGAAAAGCTTTGCTTTGCTATATTTGTAGGGTTTTCAGATGATGTATTGAAATTATTTGTCTCAGAGTGAAGCCCTGAAGAAATGGTTACCTCTGTGCAGAGATTTTGAGAGTGGATGGTGATGGGCTGTTTAAAGTTCTTCAGTACTTTAACTATAATTTTCATAGAGGTGGAGCTCTCTTTAGTAAAATACGATCATTCACTTTTTAAAAGATGATCTGTCTGCAGATTTTCTGCCTGGAAAAATGTTTATACCACGTGAAGCATGATACCTTCGCTAAAATATCTTTGAATGATGCTATTTTGTGGCAGTTTCTCTGTTCCCATTCTCAATCCTCCAAAGCCTCTGAGTTGAGACTCTGGGAACTTGTGAATATGATTGATACTGTTTGAAATTACCAGTTCTGAATGAATATATTAGGTTTTTCTTAGCCATTGCATAGTAATAACTGGGATCCTTATGAATTTGCCTTGCACGCTCTCGTTTCACTGTTCTCCTTGTCTAGAATTTCTCTTTGAATTGAAAATCTAGAGAAAACAAGGACTTGAAAATGGGCTCCAGCTCATATTGCTTTCCAAGCAAGGGAAAAATCATGGGAGAACCCCCTAATCACACATTTTTCTGACATTGAGATCATCTGCTTGTTGTGTATCTAGCTCTAAGTACAACCATTTCTGTGGGAGCAGTTCAGAACTGTAATTCATTCTTCTTTTCAAGAGGAGGAGAGTGACCTGAAGTTCCCTTCTAGCCAAGTAGTGTAGAGTAAATGACTTCTAAAGATATATTCTTGAAGATATGATTTCTTTAAAATTCTTTTGCTTCAGAAACAAGTTGGTTTGTTCTTTTTTTTTTTAAAGGTACCAGAATGCTCAAATTTTCCTTAATTGATGCTGTTCATAATATTGTGGAGAAGGAATCTTTCCCACTCCTTAATCTTTCACTCACTCACTCTGTCAGTGTGTCTCCCTAGATAGCTTCTGTGACCCCTTTCTCTTAGAAAGCTTTTTAACTGAAGTGGTCTTTTGATGTCTGATTTTTAGCCAGTGTTGTTACTTGGCCCAGGAGCCTTGTGTTGTTGACTCCTCACTTATGAGGAAGATATTTAACTGCAAATACCCTGCTGCATTCTTGGTAATTCAGCACAGAGCCTCTACCTGTTCAGTCATAGAGGAAATTATTACAGATCTTGTCAGACAATCTCCAGACTGGGACAGAAACTAAAATAATTCTTTGCTTTGCGTATCTAGTAATTCTGTTTCATGGAATAGTATCTTCCAGAGTAATTTGCACCCCTAGTGCATGTTATTGCTATTAAATTGGTGTCAGAGAAAATCTGTGTGTGACAGTGCTTTTGTCCCCAGCCTTGTGCTGGACATTTGTAGCTGGACTATCTGAGATTCAAATTGGCATTATGCGTGTGGGAATCTACTCAGCAGTATTTGTTTATTTCTGCTTTTGGTCCAGCAAGTCTATTAGAACCAAGGGAAGGATTTAGATTTTTCCCCAGTCCTAAAGTACTTTGAATTGTTTGTGTAATTACAGTCAGAAAGCAAGTAACAAAATAAGGAATGTGGAGAAAGTCAGCTGAGCTATACATGAAATTAAATAGCTTAAAAAACCCCCCTAAAAAGCTGGTTGGTACAGCTCAGTCCTGAATTGAGAATGTGAAGAAATTTACTGACTAAACCTTCAGTGGGGCATGGCAGAAACGAGCTCTTGGAGAACAGAGACAGACATTTTATCCTCTAAAATTTCCCAAGGATATCCTAGTTAATCTTCACACCTGAGTTTTGGGGCTGCTGTGACCCCCCATGCTGCTTTCACACATAGGTAACTTCATTAATTTTACCAGGGTGAAGTCAGGAAATTCTCAAAGCACAGACCAGGTCGATAATCAGCCTTTTATAAGGGCTCCAAGATTAGTGGTGTCCAGGGCATAAAAACACTCTGAGAAAAGTCTTTGACAAAATATCCATGTCTTTCCCTCCCCCTTATGCTACTATTAAGAAAAATGAGTCTTTTATGTCCAGTGGAGAAACCTTGTCACAGCTCTCCATGCCTTTGACACCTTGATGCTGGATTATGTTATCACCGTGCACTCCATACGGAGCCGTGTGCTGAGATCCATGGAAACTGGAGCTGGTGCACAGTGTGGAGCTCCATGCCAGGAACACTTGAGATCAGCCTTGCTTGTTGTTAATAAGTTCCTGGGAAGAATTCAAGGTGTTAGTTGGAATCTATAAAGCCCCAAATGGTTACCCAGGAGGCTGCTTCCCTTCCTGCAGCTCAGCACTCCTGTCTGGAATCAGCCAGAGACACCTGACCTTGGCTTTGGAATTCCCTTCCCACATCCACCCTCCTGGGCTGGGGTCTGTCCAAACTTAGTGGGTGCTGCAAGCTCAGCCTGTCATACCTGATGACCTGGTAGGGGATGGTGTGAGGTACTGGGAATTTGCATTCTCCTGCTGGTGATGTGTAATTTTACCTACTGGTGAGTATTTTGTTTTCATTTTGTTTGTTTGTTTTTTTTGTTTGTTTTGTTTCCTTTCTCTTTGTGCTAGAAAAAACAGTATTTTGCTTTTTTTTTTTTTTTTTTGAAATGAAACCATAGGTACAGTTTATACCTGCAACCATATGGCTGGAGCCAAGGCATTGCCAATTGCCTTTCCGTTAATTACATTTCTGATTCCATCAAAATCAGTGGGCGTATGCAACCTATACCTGGTATGGTAGGAATTATTCCCCTGAGCAAAATGTTTGAGATCAGATATAATTCTATAAAGGAATTACATGTCAAGGTGGATGAGATGAGGAAATCCTGATGATAGGGCTTCTCTTTAAGACTGGGAGCAGTGATGAGCCATTATGGAGCAGCAATATCAGCTGCAGAATGCAAAGCCAAGGCAAGCAACAGTATAAGGAGAGGCAAGACCTCTGTTGGTGTTTGCTGTGTGATCTGCCCTACCCTCAGCTTGTTAAACGAGGTGCAGAACAGGGGAAGCTCCACAGGGGTGGGGGGACACACTTGACTTTGATTTCTGATGAAGAGAGGCAGGATGGGCAGATTCAGCTCTGCAGTACAGGAAGCACAACGTGCAAGCTTTAGCTGACTCTTCCTCAGTGCAGATTGTATGAGGTGCTATGATAGGGTCTCAGAGAGCACATTAAGGAAATTAAAATGGGACACCAAGCCTCGGATATTTGGGTGTCTGAGTAATTTTGCATGGCTGGGCTGTGCCCTTTGAGAAAGTGCCTGCAACAAGATTTTTGTGTCTGTAATAATGTATTTCATGGGTAGGAAGAGTTTATGACAATTTGTTTGGTTTAGTAGTATAAATAATAATAATAAAAATAATGAAATATACTAATAATACATAACTGTTATAAGTAGAGAATCCAATGACTTAATGAGAGAAAGATCTGTTGCTTCTCCATTTCACGAGGAACTGTCAGGAGAGGGAGGATAAAATGTTAGAAAGCTGAGAATATATATAAATCCAGGGGCTGGAGTGTTTTATTCACCAGTGGCTCATCCCTAATATTGTTTGGCTACAGACCAAAGTTCCTGTCTGACAAGACAGGATGTAAAACTCTGAGTAATCCATCCACCAAACAGCACAGGCCAGATTTTTCTGGTTTTGTGTGTAAACAGTTTGTCCCTGGATATATATTCCCATTTTTTTTTTTAGACAGATCCCAAATTTAGGTGCAACACTGTGGTTATCCACAGGTGAGAGGTACTGTATCCCCAGTGAACCCCGTGAGCCTCCCACCCACAGACCCCTGAAAGCACCAGGTCCCAGTGCAGCTCATTCCTTCATAGAGAAAATATTTCAGCTGCTTGATCAGCCCAAACTTCACCTTCTTCTGCTTTCAGCCTTCTAGCTATGGGGATATAGCTCTTTCAGGCAACCTGGAAACCTGCCTCTCCTTCTTAAAGCCCCTAAATATTTGCACGGTGAACAAGCCCCACATGTCTGTCAAGGCAAAAGGCTTTTCTTCAGAGGTTGAGCCATCCCGACGTAATTGTGATTTTTCTAAACTGTTCATTCATTGCCAGTAAAGAACCATTTTCTTTCCCTAGGAAAAAACCATGTCCCAACTCTAGTAAGTTTATTTGTAAGTCTGATTGACATACGATGGGACGAAGCTAGACTGACAGTGAGTGTTTCATTGATGTGAAATTTTACACCGTATCTGGACACAGTATATACTTGGTTTATGATCCAGCTGGGCATGCTTGTTAGTTATTGTTGAGGTCAATCAAAGTGTAATTGTAACACAGGGAAAGAGGGTCCCAGGGCTACAAAGGTTTGCTTCCAACAGCTGCTATTCATTATTCATTAAACTCTACCTTCTGTTTTTGAAATTAATAAACCTTGGCTTTCTAACAAGGTATCAGGCTTGCAGAATATAGATTTAAAAATCAAAGATGCACTGGTTTCGTCCCCAAACAAGAGAGAGCACAAAGCACTTTAGCTAGCAATAGCAGTTGGCAGCAGAACACAGTGTTTCTGTTTGTGGAAAACCAGATGTGAGTTAATTAACCTGAAATTTTCGGGCACTGTGTGCAGCGTGTGAGAGAACTGGCTGGTGTACAATAAACCCCAAACTTATGGAAGTCAGGGGGAACACTCAAAACTTCAGTTAAGTAAAATTTCGTAAAAATCAGGGCAAAGTATATCACAGGTCTGCAGTGGGGAATATCAGATGAAGCAGAGTTCATTCAAATTGGCACTTGCAGCTCCTTTAAGGCAGCGATTTTCCAACATCCTTTCACCAGCTTGTTTGAAGTGTGGTCCAAGCTTGAGCTCAGGATGATGGCCAAAGCAGGCACATGATGTTTCTGTCCTGTGAATCCCATTCCTCTGTCCCTGTGAATGTTGTCTGACTGAGAAGGCACGTGGAAAAGTCTCAGGGGAACTTTGGAGCATGACTGGGGACAGGGTCATTCCCAGGCAGGTCCAGGCACATTTTTTACATTTTATCATTTTGTCATCACAAAGGGTTAATACACTGTGGCAAAAAATGGGTACAAGACACTGTTCCAAGGCTGAATGTCTCAGTGCAGGCCATCTGTGGGAAACGTGATTGGTTATGGTGCATGATCACAGGACCAGTAACTGTGGTGGTATATCATAAGGTTACCTAAAATTGGTCTAAGGGTGTTAACACAGCCATCTTCCTACTCTCTGGATCAGGTCTTTGATGTCCCTTCTTTTCCTGTGTAAATTCCACTACTTGTTCATGTGGGGTGCTTTAAGCCAGCACTAAATGTTACATTTATGACATGTTTGTGAGCAAACGTTGGGATATCCATTGCACATGAGCATGTTTCCTCAGCTCTGCTGGCCTTGTTGGGCAGCTTATCCTCTGTTCTCCTTAAGTCTGACCTTTCATGTTTAGTTACTTTAAAGACACTAGAAAACCAACTATCTACTCAATTTCCTTGTAGCTTGGGGGTAAGGTTAAAATATCTTGTAGCTACCTTGTGTTTGACATTATACAGCAACAACTAATAAGCAAATATTTTCTTTCTAAATGCAAAGAACATTTTGCAAGAGTACATAACGAATATTCTCATTCTTACTCTTTGTCCTGGGGAAGGCCTGATGTTGTTAAATATAAAAAGTTGCCACTGGTGTTTACCTTACTAAATCTGCTCACATCAATTGGTTCTGCCTACCCCATATTTCAAAGCAAAATGATGGGGAAAGGTCGTATAGATTGCCCTTCTCTTCACTTCTCAGCTTAAGGGTGTCCTGTTTGTAATTAAGGAACAATTTCTTTTGTGGTGGTAGTCAAGAAATTTTTCTTTCACTTCCCCCTTTCTCATTTTTTTGCATAATGTTTGAAAAGGCATGTGAAAGCCAGAGAACAGATAATGCAGGTGGGACATGTGCCATTCCAGAGGTAGTTTTTCTTTTTTTAAAATAAATCTGAAACTGTTTCTGTGTATTCATATTCAAATCCACAGACTATCAGCAGTGAGTTTGGAGGTGACAGGCTGAAGGCAAAGGTTTGGATTGCAAGGCCATCTGGCATTGTTATGAGAGAAGTTCATGAATGCTTAAAAGAAACCAAAACCACATTGCTCAGTAGGTGCTGACTCCAATGAAATTGAACCATCTTAGTGCAGGTTTGCTGTCTGATTTGTTGGAGAGACTGTGGGAAAATCAGCTATTTCTCTACTGATGAAGTGGCTGTGGCTGAGAATTGTGATTTTACGGGAAAAAATGTGAACTGGAATGTTTGGCATGTTAAAGCAAAATGTTTTAAAATCGTAACTATTTCTTTCTTTAGCTTCCTCCAAGATTCATGCAAGATGCACCTTTTTAGAAGGCCAGAAAGAGGTAATGAATATTTTGTTGCTTCAGTCTGGTCTTATAGAGAGACTGAAGGAAGATAAAATCTGTTTACTGTCACAGAATGGTCTGAAAGTGAGCAATACAGAGAAATATTATTCTGGAGAATATGAAGAGTTTTACTGAGGTTGATTTCCTGAAGTCTGAGCTTTTAGATTTCTGTGAAACTTGATTTGCTTGCCTGCTTTTCTTAAAATTCACGTGCTGTGTTCACTTACAGGCCTCAGTGCTTGGATGGAACCGAGGGGATTAGAGGTGGGATGTAAGGGCTTTTCAATCTAGGTCAGATTGGATTCAGCACTGACTGAAAATGACACCGGGTGTTCGGTGTTCTGGATCAAATGTACAGTGGCCAGATTCACAGCAGGCTGGGTCATCTGAGGTCACAGTGCAGCCAAAGTTGAGAAAACATAGCCCCAGCTGAAGCAGGGCATTTTCAGCCTGCTAAGCAGGGCAGAACAGCACCAGCTATTCCCACGTGAGGTTTCATTCCTATGTATTTCCCCTTCCTTTTTGAGGCTGAACACTTTATTCCTAGATGCCACGTGTAATGCATTTGCAAGCTAGGAAAGCATGCATCAGGCCAGGCATAAATCTGATATGTGGTTTGTTTTTTTTTTTTTAGTTCTACCCTTTGCTTTGCTCAGCAGAGAAAGGAATAGGAATGGGAAAGAAAAAGGAACGGATTTCTGCTTTGGCACCAAGGACCTGCCTGCACAGCAGTCTGGTGAAAGGCAAAGGCTGTTTGTCTGGGTCTCCTTTTACCCAAGCTGGGTTATTTGTGTCATGCCTGTGGAAGAAGGCTCAAGCTGGAATGCACTGGGTGACAGCAAACAGCCCAAAATCAAAAGAATGGGGATTTAAATTTTGTTACCTGCCTTCTACATACCAAGCCAATTGTGTTTACCATGCTTGTTGTCCTGGTATCGAGGAACTATAATTCATTTATTGCTTGCAGTACTGGAGCCCCGGCTCAAGGCTTTAGATTTGTATGGGTGAAGCAGCTCAGCCCTGCAAAAACTAGAATTCTAAGGTTTATAAATTTGGCAAAGTGTAGGACCCTCTCTGTAAGCAAGATCTTTCTCCTGCCAGTGGACAGTGAGCTCCAGTGGCTTTGCAGCTGCAGACATGCCGAGCTGCGTTGGGGGGTTATTTCATGTTTTAGGCAGAAAAGATGTAAATCCTCATTCTCTCTGTGATAAACTGTGTGTTAATGAAGACAGACCTTGCTTTGATATGAAACCAGGTTAAAAGAAGAATTCTTCTCATGAGGCAAATTCAGAGATAGTGAAAACAGCAAATAAGGATACAGGAATAATTACGGATTCCAAAGAGGAATTTTTGTGTGGACAATGTCACATTCCATGCAGCCGTACTCAAATATTTTTAACATTTAAGATTTAGAGGGTGCATTCACAAGCTACTAGTACAGATAATGACTGAAAAATCTGGTGCTGAGTTTTGGGCACAAGTTGTATTTCACCATGAGCACACCTCCTCTGTTCCCGTAAAACACAGCCTGTCTCTGTATTTATTAATGATCTTGCCTTATTTGCAAAAAGGGTCTGCAAATGAGTAACTAAATGGCAGAAGGGACAGTTTGCCCAAAATGCTGTCTGGAGGGTTTGCTTTGAAGCTCTCCCATATCTCACATGCAGCATGTCAGGAAATGAGCCCTCAAAGTGGTTGATAGGTATGTCCTTGGTTTGACTCACTGCTGCATTATTCCAGGTTTATATTGATGTATCACCATGGGAATGACCTCTGAGCTTTTTATCTCTGTGTCTCATCAAGGCACTTATTAAGCATCCAGTTGCCTTATAAACCGAGTGCCTTTCTGTGCATAAGACTGGCAACACTAACAAGGGCAGAGTGTGTGTTGCTGCTGTATATCCACTCCATCTTTGGGACCAAATCATTCAGAGCTTGGTGGAATACAGAAAATCTCCCCATACCAGCAGAATGGTCACATATGTCCTAGAACAAAGCAAGCTGGAATTACTGGGCACTTACTACAGACTGAAAGGTCACCTTCAATAAAGATTATTCCCTTTTTACAGCTCACCCTCTGTCACAATCAGGCTGCACATTTTGGTGTTGCTTTCTTTTCTCCCACTGATATTGAATGTGTTAAGGAGGGAAACAACTCTGGCCTCATCTATCATTCTGTCAGATGCTGAACATCAGACCGGTACTTGAATTATCAGTTGCATGTGGGTTATGTTACCTGTCTGTTTTCCATATGATACAGTTGGTGTAGGGTTTTTTATCATATAAAAGCCATAGCCTGGAAGAACCAATGTTAATTTCCTCTTATGAAAAGCATCAAGGGTGCGCCTGACTTGTGGTGACAGAGCTTTTCACCACACCCTGGGAAGGAGCAGCTCCTGGGCACACATGGCAGCCAGATATGACTTACACACACAACGGCGTACAGAGCACCAGTTCATTAACTTTCCATCCATGGATATGCTTACCAGATACTTTAATTGCACTTTTAATGTACCATCACATGTCTGGGGTCAGACACTAGTTGCACCCAGCTGCGGATCAGGCTGAGGTTCCATGCCACCACAAACAGCAGTGATAAGGTGAAAGCCTAATACCTTTAGTCTTATGAACCCTCTGTCTCAGATATTACATCAGACATCCATGAAAGGACAGACAGAATAAATTAGTCAATGTAAAATGTATCTGAAAGCCCAAGATAATCCTATAATTCCCAGTATTATCCCTAATAACGTGACTGTAGAACCAGTGATGAAATGGAGCAAAGAGGTCATTGCATGTCAGGGTTCAGATAAGATCTTCTGTGGATTCTTTCCTGTAAGATCTAACCAAAGAAGTTGAAAGTAATTTGAAAAGAACTCTTTAAAGTAGTCTGTACTCTGAAGGGATTAGGAGTCCACAGATGAATATGATGTTCCTCAATCTCCCTGGGAAAAAAAGAAAAAAGGCTTTGCCAGGACAGCCTCAAATCACAGCAAAGAAATCATTAGATTTCAGAATTCAATTCCCAGGCACAATGCAGCACATATTTGGCGTGATTAAGGAATAGTAAAAGGGGACTTTAAAAGGACCCTACATGGGCAGCTGATTGAAAAAGCTTTGGGAAGGGTCTTGTGTCTGGGTCAGGTTTCTGGGAGAAGGAGAGCAGCTTTTAGGAGTTACCTGTGTCTTGCTCCCAGAGTGGCAGCAGAGGTGGTGAAGGTGCGCTGTGGCTCCCAGAGAAGGGATCCCAGTGTGGTCCTTGGCTGGAGTGTGCACCATGGCTGGGGAGCCACCTGCTTGTGGCTCCTGTGTCCTCTGGGCCAGGTGGTGGCCTCTGTCGTGGCAGCCTCTTGATAAATGCACTATTGTTTTATTTTTGTGTTGGGACAGGTTCCACCAGTAGGATCTGATGGATGAAAGGGGACTGAAGGAAGTGGTTGATGTGCAGCTGATGTTCAACTGCTCCTGTGCCCACAGCTGTGTGTTTGTGAGGATTTGGGTGCCTGTGGCCCTCTGGTTCTTGGGATGCTGGGATGGCTGCAACAGAGGGGCCAGCAGCTGGGACAAGAGCATCAGATGGACAGATCACCAGAAGTGTGGTGGTGCATGTCCTGAGCTGAGAGCACAGTCTGAAACCCAGAAAAACTCGTGTTTTCTTTTCTTTTTGCAGAGAGAAGGCAGCAGAGTGTAACCGATTCCAAGGCATTTGATTATAAATTAGTGGTGCTGGTGGTGTCTGGATCTTAGTACCACAAAGTCCTCCTTGAAACCACTCCCTGTTCATTCTTCCCAGAGGATCCCGGGAGAAAGGGTAAGCAAGACTTTCTGGTTCCCACTGGAGAAGGCTATGAATGCAGGAGGATTTCCTATGATTTTTCCCTGGAAAGAAACTGTGGTTGGGACATATGGTCTTCTAATTTGGAAAAATCTTATGTTTTCCAGGGTGCTTGCCATAAGTCAGGGAGAGTTTGGGCTCACAGGAAAGATGGGTGGGCGGAAAAGCTTTTTTCTGGCTTGGTTAGGTTTTTTTTATTTTTATTTTTCCAGCTTGGGCTCTGACACACACTGTTTCACTCTGTTGTTTGAGATTTTACCACTAAAACCTTGGGAAGAAAGGAACGTTCTTCCCCGTTGCAAAGCTGGTATTGTTTGGGATACCCTGCTGGGCTTCTGAAGAGAAGTGATGACAGACACCCTGTGACAGACGTAAAATCCAGCTCTGGAATCTGAACAGCAAATCCAGCGTGTGAGCAAGAGCTGCTCTGATTTGTGTCTTCATTGTTGCCTGCCAGTTTCAAACCAGGCTGTGTCAGTGGAGAACTGTAAATGCTTCTTGGGAGAACTGGCTGCTCTCAAGAACTGAAATGGGGAACATAACTTACAACTCTGAAATGTGTAGTGCAGTTTCTGGAAGAAAGTGATTGCAACACAGGGATATGGACATCTGAGCTGTAAAAGCCTGCAAGGCAGATAAGCCACCAGGGATTTGTTTGTACCATACTGGGAAGGTTCCTAGTCCTCAGTACGGATGTGAGACGTCCATGCTCAGAGAGAAAGAGCTGAGGCCCTCAGACAATTATAATTAGGTCATTACAGTTAAATGCCAGACTGTATCTTTATATTGCAGTAATAAAAGAGTAGTGAGAACCTCCAGTAAAAGTGTCAGATGATGTGCTATTCCCAACCTGCGATTCCTATGGATTATGGGCGAAGTCGCAGCCAGCACACAGCATCTTTCCCATGTGAACAGATCCAGCTCTGCAATCACCACTGTGAAACAGACACTCCAACAGGCCAGCTCTAGGCCAGATTGGGTTGACAGTAGAGATTGATTCCTGCACAGGATCATTTCCAGTGCTGTGGGGTCTGAGGGGTGCTGTGTGCTGACCTCACACCACTGAGAGCAAAAGGATGGAGAAGAATGAGTAGCTGCACTCATGGCAAGAGAAGAGGGGGAGAAACAGCGTAGCCCTAACGTGGTTAACCAGGCTTGGTTAGCCAGGGGCTGCCTGGGGTACAGAGCCAGCCTCAGGGTGGCAATAACAGCCTTCATTCCCCACAGCAAATGCAGCTTCGCCCTCTGGATGATCTGTCCTGAAGGAAGAGGAACCCTAGGCTAGTGCACCTCTTCAGATCAAACAGTGAAATCAGTCACTTGGCACACCTGAAACTGCTTGTTGACATATTTTCCTCCTGTTTCTCTTTCTATCTTGATAACCATATATCCTTGCATACTTACAAGTTTTACAGGGGTTAGCTCATTGGGACTACCTTGGGGATAGAAATATTTGGAAGCACTGGAATTCCCGTTTCCCCAAGTGTGAGTGGATGTTATCTGTTCATGTCCAACTGTGTCTTTGATATCTTCAGATGGAAGGTGATGGTGACGCCCCATCCCCTTCATGCCAGCCATATATCACACTTCTGGCAGCACAGCTCCTCTGACATCTGACCTGAGTACTATCACTTGCAGCACATTCAGTTGCTTTTTGCTGCAGGGAATACCATTTCCTGTAGCTCCTGACAGACCTGAGGGGTCAGAAAAATCACTGTGCAGCACTCTCCCTTAGAGAATGTCCAGAAAGCCTTTTTTTTCTGCAGAAGAGGCCCTCTCTGCCTGTACATAGCTTGCACCCTAGGGTCTGCTCAGCCTTGCACAGGGGACAGGACAGACAACACTCCATGAATGAACAATTTTTCAGAATCTTACTTCATTATTCTGTGGGTTTTTTGCCAGCTCTTTTGGGTCCTATATGTTTCCAAAACATCCTTTACTTATAAAGCTCTCTCTTTTTGTGGACTTTTTGTGGTGCTGATGGTGAAGTGCCTGGAGACTTTCATATCAATTAATTAATTTTTACATTGCCCCTGTGCGGGGTGGAAATGGCCCAAACCAGTGGTAGATGGGATTTTAGACTGCAGCAGGGACGTTGAGAATCTCCAATAATTTCAGCTAGCTTTGTGAGAGATCAGCACTGTAAACAAATCTGTGCTGGACTCTCACCTCCAGGTGAGACTCCCAGAACTGGTGACTTGTGTGGGGAGCTGGCACTGCCTGAGCTGCCTGGAGCCACCTGACAGCATTGCCCTTTGCAGGAGCAAACTTGAATTACTGAGCATGGCATTTGTGTGTGGGAGCTGTGAAAGTTTCTCTCATTATTTGTGCTCATTATTTGCCAAACCATCTTCCAGAAAAAAAGGCAGAATGAGGAAAAAAGCAACAGAGGTGTAAATATCTGTGAATGGTAAATAGGTAGTTGGTCTCTGTGGGTTTTCTTTGCTTGTTTGTCTAAATTCCCCCACAGAAGTGTTGATGTTCAACAGAGATTCTGTTCTGCCCCACTGATGATAGTACAAGTACCTTTTTTCCCCCCAGTATCCTCAGCTGGAGCTTTATCAAACCTACTGGCCAAATCCAAATCATTTTGTGCACCAAAACACTCCGAGTGCTCCAGCTGAGAGCCTTAATGCTCCGACTTTATTTTTAACAATGCTACTTTTTACTGTGATTCCTGGGAAGCTTTGCACAAAGCCCTTCTCCCTAAGCATTTGAGTGTAAGGCTCCCCTGTGATCAGTCAGCAGGTCTGAACTGCTGGAGCCAAGCACAAGCCTGACTGGTGTGAGACAATGTGCTCTATGACAAAAGATGCTACAGTCCTTAGGAAAACTTGGGGGAGACTCCCTGAGAGCACCAAACTGGGAGAGAAGCCAGTACAGGAGATTCCATCAATAGCTGTAGCTGAAAATCTCCTGTTACCAGTGGGCTTCCCAGTTAAATGGAAACAGAGGAGGGCTTGTGACTCCTGACTGAGGGTTAGTGGCATGGGAGAGAGGGATATTTCTTTCAATATGATGCTGAGAGTAAAATCTACAAAGCCCCACTTGGAAAGGCTTACAAAATTACCTCTGTCAGTTGATACCACCTGAACCACTGAATTTTTTTTCCCATTTTGAATTTAAATATTCACAGTATTGTTTTTTCTTTTTGAAGATTACAGAATTATTTGAATTTTGTCCATAGTGAACAATATAAAGACATCACGAAAAAAACTTTGTTTTTTTTCCTTAACACCCATTATTTAATAAAAATAGCTTTGTCCATTTGAGAACAACACTTTGACCAAGGTCTAGTAACAGAGCTCTCACTTTGTTTTTAAGCCATATTTCATCTGATGTTGGGAGGGGGAGTACAGTCTTTTGCTCCTCTGTAAGTTAGAGCTCATAAAGAAGAAAGAACAAGCTTTTCTTCCTGACAGAGTACTTCGGAAATTTAGGTTTTTAATGTTACCATAACTTGAAAGTAAATAGATGATCAGGATTATTATTTTATTTTATTTTATTTTATTTTATTTTATTTTATTTTATTTTATTTTATTTTATTTTATTTTATTTTATTTTATTTTATTTTATTTTATTTTATTTTATTTTATTTTATTTTATTTTATTTTAATTTCCCCAGGGGTAGAAATGCCAAGGAAAGATGTGAGACAGTTCCAGATTTCAGCCTGACAACATCAGTCTCTCAAAACCAGCCCTTTGGAGTGCAGTTTGGTGATTTGTTTGATCTATTATAAAATCCTCTCTACCAGTGTGTAGCTACCACCCACTTATATTTATTATGCAGTTTTATTTTTGCTTGGTAATATTTTTCTTGTGTTTAAAAAGGTCTACATTTTGTGGTGACAGTCTCCCATTTTCCAAATTAACTGCTAGCAGATGTTGCTGTGTGGTGTGAAGCACACACAGCAGCTGAAACCACCAAGGTCTGGATATGGGCTTAGGAAGAAAAAATCCTTGTGTTGTTCAAGCAAGTTCAGGAGTGTCTATAAAGTGCTTATGTAGAATCTTATTCAGAAAATAAATTACTGTTGTTTTTATAGCTTTTAGCTGGTTTTAGTGTTTGGAATTACTGCTGAAACCTCACAAGTCTGTACCATGTTTTAAGAAATGAAATATCATCCGGGCAGTGTTATTTAGGAAAGGATTAGCTGCTGAGACATTATATGCAGGCAAATGCAGGTAAGTCCTACTTAGAGCTACAGCTGCCTGGTTTTGTCCCTTCTAAAGTCCCTGCTGCTGTTGCACATGTGCTAAACCCTAGCTTGTGGGCCTAAAATTTTTAGTGTGAGCAGAGCACTTTGAGTAGGCTGTTTTTGAAACTGTTGCTGAAAATGAGAAGTGAGGGATTGTGCTTTTCATTTTAGAATGAAGCATTGCAATTTGTTTGGGTCATTTAGGTATGCCCTTGTTTGTTTGTTTCTCTGTTTGCTTATTGTATCTGTGAAATTTCACCCAGTTTTGGACAAAGCACAATGCATTTGTGAGAAAGTGAGGATGTGTGTGTTGGGGAGTTGACTGCCTAGGCACATAACTAACCTGCCTGGACCATTTATATATCCTGCCACTGCAATTGCTTATCCAGGTAAATAGGTAAGTTATAAGCACTCCCTGTTCTTCAGGTTTGTCATGAGTAGGCAAGAGAGGAAAGAAAGAGTGTCATAGTGCAGCAAGTGATTCACTGCCCAGCTTGTTGCTGGACTGCTCAAGAGGAAGTGTGGTCAGTGTGGCTGTGGCTACATTACAGAAAGGTTTTAAGGTTTGTTTGTGTGAGTTTTTGTTAAGACCAAAGCAAGTATTAGAGAAAGAATGGTCTGGGTTGGAAGGGACCTTAAAGATCATCTGGTTCCAAGCCCCTGCCACAGGCAGGGACATTTTCCACTAGACCAGGTTGCTCAAAGCCCCATCCAACCTGGCCTTGGACATGTCCAGGGATGGGCAACCTGTTCCAGTGTCTTGCTGCCCTCATAGTGATGAGCTTCTTCCTAGTATCTAATCTAAACCTACCCTCTTTCAGTGTAAAGCTCCTTGACTTATGACTATCTCAGGCTGTAGTTGGTTCTGCATTAGAGCAGGGAAATGGACTAGGGAAACTTTAAAGCTTCCTTTAAAATCTAGCATTCTCTGAGCTTTGCCCTGTGGCCACCCTCAAAGAAATTGGGAAATTACCCGTGTTTGCCCCGTTAGACGGGCGGCTGTAGAAGAGCTGCCCACTAGATGTCACTGGTACTTCACTGAAGTAAGAGTCAAACAGCCTTCTCTAGTAGGTAGCTAAAAAGAGATGAAGTAAAGTGCAAGTGGGCATCATCCCTGTGCTTGTACCTTTCTTGGCTCCACTCCTGTGCAAGGGCTTGTGATGCCTCTCACTCCACAGGACATCCTGTTTTGACTCAAGGAACAGAGCCGTCCTGGGCTTGTGGTGTGCTGGCTAATTCCTCCCACAAGCTTAAGGCTTGAAAATTGGATGGTGTTACATGCTGAGGTTTTGGAGAGCCTGTGGACGGGTTCAGGAGTGCTTTTGGGATGAGCACCGTGCATGCACATTTGGACAAATGCCTCTCTCTTTGTGAAAGTATTTCAACACTTCTCTATTCACTAGGACTGCTAAGGATTTAATTTTCCTTATCTGTCAAAGACAACAGCTAATTCTGCATTTGATTCTGAGGCAAAACTCCATGCTGGTATGGAATAGGGAGACTTTTGTCTGTAAAGAGGACCTGGATGTCCAATGATCTTGTTAAAGAAGGGTTATCACAAAGATGGCAGATACACAGAAGCTGGTCTTCAACAGTACTTTTAATGCAGAAGTTGGACAAATTATATCTCCTTTATTTCACTTGACCTAGTAGAGGTCCCTCCAGTTAAACCACCTGCAGCTGGCCAATAGTTGACCCTTTGTTGACTTTTTTAATCATCTGTCTAAATTTCAGAACATGAGCATTCAGACTGAAATCCACCCTTGGAAGGGTCCTGTCACTGGGCAGTCAGCCTCATACCTGATAATCTGCCCGTCACATAATATGAGCACAGATGACAATCACTTACCTCTTTCATGTCATGATATAAGGCTAAAATTGTCTAAAATGAGGAAGAAAGCCATTATTTAATCAATGGAATTGCGTCAATTGAGTAAAATTTGTCTCTAGTGTAAACAAATGGAATGTCTTTGCGCTTTGTGAAAACAAGGCTAAATTACTTGCAGATCTTGCAGACAGAAAAACATAGGAAGTGGACTTGTAGGCTGACACATTAGGGGGTTTAGAGAACGCATTTAAAATAATTATCCAGATTACACTGGATTACTTAATACAGTTTTTGCATCATGCCTATGCACGTTTAATTTTAAAGCAATAAAAGCAATATTAGTCTTTTTTTCAGTCATGTTTGATTATTTGAGATATTCCTCAGAACAATGAAGGACTGTTACCAATGAATGCCCTAGCTAAATACAAAAGTGCCAAAACCCAGTTTTAACTTTTGCAGGTGAGTTGAAGAACAGTCCTCCCAGAGAGAGAAATTTTTGGGACATGTGGGACATGTAAGGGACTTGATGTGAGAAAATGATCTTTCATTGAAAAAAATAAACTTAAGCGCCCCACCCTGTCGCCCCATATCTGTACAAAGAATGCAGTAAAGAACTGAACAATTTTTAGATTCATGCTTTTGACCAATTATCCAGGTTTTGGTAAAATGAACACTCAATTATTAGTGATTACAGCCTGAAGACCAATCCGAACGTGGAAAATCCAGGAGCTGTGTGACCTATTGGGATATCAGCCTGAGGGTATTTTACATATCCTTAAGTATTTTCCTCAGATTCAATGGGAGAAAATGTGAGTGTGTTAAAGATGTGTGTTTCTAATCTGTAGAAATTCTTACTTGTTAAAGTAACTTTTGCCAGTGCTTTTGAAACTGGTCTGTAGTGACCAGCTGGAGTAAGATCAGTCATGTGCTTGACCTGATGCCTCCAGAATGCAAGATATGCCTATGTAAGCCTTCCTTGCTGATTCAAAATTTGGGATTGCTCTGCAGAGAGGCTTGTAGGAAGAAGCTAGTCTGGGAACTAGGTATTTAATATTTTCTTTTTTAAATCTTCTGTTGTGGCCTTTTAGAGACAATATTAGATGATCCAAAGAAACACTGTTGGAAAGGCAATAAACCGTGTGTTGAGATCTTGATTCAAGAGGCTTCCAGGACAGTCCCTTTACTCAATGAATGCTTGATGAACCAAGCTGAAAGGCATTTAAAAATCTCAGCACTTCGTAGGGTTGGTCCTTAACTGTGACGGGTGATAGCTGAGAGGAAAAAGGTAGAGGGATGGGCAAAATTTCCACACCAAAGATCATAGAAGTGGTGTAGTAAATATGCAATATGTTACTCCTCCCATCCCTCTCCAAAGAGTTGTCTGGAGCTGTAGTTCTGCAGGGATTTTGAAGAGGTGGTCTCCATAGGAGGGAAGGAGCTATCCATTGAACAAGTCTGCACCTCATTGCTGTGTCTGCCTTGTGTGTCCAGGCTCTGGTTGAGGGAGCTGCCTGCCTGCTCTGGCATGAGCTGTGTACAGAACCTCCCATCAGCAAGGGCCAGCAGGGCAGGACTGGTCCATGCACAGTCTGTGGCACTGTCTGTGTCCTCATCGTTTCTCGAGCTAGACCCCATGGAAGAGATTTGAAAGATGCTGTGCTGCATCTTTCCCAGCTGTGGTTAGGGAACAGTGGTTGCATTGTCAGATTGATTATCAGGAAGATAAATGCAGAAAGAAAAGGCATCTTGGTAAAGCTGGAGATTTGGAGTCAGGGCTCTTGGCTCTGTCCTTGATCCTGCCAGCACAGGAGTACAAATCATGAACCAAAGTTACGGAAGAAACGGGGATTCCTTGCTGCCCTGAAGTGTTGGGCCTGGATTTCTGACAAGACTCAGGAAAGGGGCTCAGCACCACGTAATCCTAGAGATCTCCTCTGCTCCATAGCAGCTCCCACGCTCACTTCGCTGTGCCATGGAAGTTAATCCCCCACAGGGGGATATGAAATTGGAGCTCCTTTGCTTTATTTGAATATAAGACATCTACAACTCTGTCTTCATTACCAGCCCTAAAGTCCCAGTCTGACTGAACACCAGTCAGGAAATGTGTTGCCATTGGGGTTCCTGCACAGCATTTCCATGATGGCAACTTCAATTGGACCAGACCTCGGACGCCACAGGCAGCCTCTTGCAATGGGCTGTGCTTCCCGTTTTGTGGTGCTGGTCCTCTCTGCTGGCAAATTCCATGGGAAAGGGTGCAAGTGGGAAGGTTTTGGGGAGGGGGGTGGTCTTTAAATCCTGTAGGTTCATATTTTGGATTTTGAGAAATTAGTAGGAAGGCAACTGCCAGCTCCAGTTTCATTGGGGTGATGCTCCCTGGAACACCCTTGGCAGTTGGCTTTGTTTACAGGTCAGTGTAATGATAAAGTTCACTTCCTTTCATTGCAGGTGTTGCTTTGGATATCTGAATATATTTATTCAGAAGTGCCTGACATAGCTGATAAAGAAAACAATTAAATTTTAGTAAAGTAAATGAATCTAATAGCCAATAAGCAGAGTGATGACGTCTCTGTGTGAGAATCTGATTCCTATAACTTCTAATTTCAGGGTTTAGGGTCTTGTTTCTCTTCTTTTGTCATTTAAGATAATTTGTTACCTTTTAACTGAATTTTAAAAAAGCTCTTTATTGTTATGCTCTGCATAGTAAAGCATACTTAAGCAGCAAGGTAGAGAAATCTGCACCTTGAGAGAGTATCATGTTGTGCTGAGACTTCTGAGAGATTAGCTTTTGAAGAACCTCTTTGTTTTTATTCTGAATATGATCCAGTCCTGGGAATTTAATTTGCTTCTCTAGATCATTATGTTTGCATGTTTTCTTATCAAAGGAGGCATAAGTTTAGGGCATGAGCCTGTAAATCTGTTTTCACATAATTTATTAAAAGTCACATAGTACCGGTGCTGTTGAAGGGAAGGATTCTGTTTATCTTTTGGCTCTACAGTGACATTTAGTTCTTTCAACATAATTTTCATTTTCAGAGGTCAGTGCATGTTCTACACCATGATTTTCCAGGGTTTGCTGGGTTTGTGAATAGAACTCACCTAAATTTTGTTTTCCTTCTGCTTAGTTTCTCTAAGTTTCTCTCTGTCTTACAGCGCCCATCACCCAACGAAGTCAAGTTGCCAGTCGTAATGCAGGATTGGCTTTTTGCAGGATAGCCTTGGCTGGACAGAGGAGCAGAAGTTTAGCAGCACCTTTAAGTTGTGTGGTTTTCCCTCAAGTCAGCCAGCCTCCCATGTTCAGAGGCCAGGTTATTATGCTTTTGTTCAAAAGACTGCTCTCATCCATTTCCCACAAAGAACTCTGAAGAGTTTATTGTTTCTGTGTTGTGATCCCTTAACAGTTGATGAGGTTTGTGAGTGACTTTTTCTATCATTTCTGAGAATCCTATGGAATACTTAGTGGGATTTGCAGAAGAAAGTTTCCAATTTCCTTCTCCTTCTTTCCATTAACACTGAATATCCCAGGGAGTGAGTACAACTCTGTTCAGAACCACAACCTGTAAGAAATGATCACGTGCTGGCAGCCCTGGGACATTACTCATACTTAGGGCTGATCCTATCCTTGTGGGGATGGACAAGCAGCCTGGTTCTCCTTGCCTAAGCTGAAGCCAATTTTGATTTCAAAGGGGGTGGAGGGAACAGGGCCAGTCAGTCTTGAAAGTGCATTTGAAAGCTGTGTCTAGTTAATTTGGATGCCCTTCTGTTTTACGGCTTTTAGCCTTAAGAGACGAGACCTGGAGTGATTCCATAAGGTCTTCACCTTCCACATCCACATTCTGTTGATATAGTTGGGGTGTGAGCTCATGAGACAAAACCAGTAAATGTGGCCTCTGAGGGTGAGTATAGCTGTGATTTCCTAAGCATTTATAGCCTACTGGGAAACTTTCAGACAAAAAAGACAAAAAAGCTTCCTATTGCCTATTCCTGTATTTAAAGGGGGCTTCCTCCAGGTTCCTAAAGGCAGCTGATCAAAGTGTGGCTTTGTGCAGAGAGCACAATACACTTCACTTGTGCCCAAATGCAGTTGCTCCCCTGTGGCAGCAGCAGCATGGCTGAGTGCAGGCCAGTGCTTCCTGGCCACCTGCTCTCTGTGTCACTCTTCTTCCCTGAACTAGCAGCTCTCAGCTGCTCTCTGGGCAGGCTGCTTTTAGGGAGGCTCAATATTAAGAGTGGGATTGCATTATGGAGATGTGGAATGAAGTACCAAGGTTTTTTTGAGTGCTTGTAATGCTAAGCTCTAATTTAAGTTGTAGCAGGCTCCAAAGACAGAAGTTCTGACCCCTCCAGTCGAGGAGCTGGGACTGCTGTTGGACTTTGTCTACTGAGCTCTGAGACAAGCATGCAAATATCTTGCTTGGAGCAGGAGGGGCTGTGCACCAATGACAACTTTTGTCCTGGGTCTGAAACCCAAATTTTTATAGATTTGAAGCAGCCACAGTTCCTGCTAGGATCAACAGGAGATGCAGGTGCCATTATTGTGAAGAGCAAGACTTAATCCAAGTTGGATACTCTTGGTTTCAACTCGCAGTTGCAAATGCTGCTTCTACTGTCTCTAAATGTCTCTTGAAAGTGTGGGATGCTGTCAGACTTGGGTGGCTGATATTTGCCAGCATTTTCTAGACCCCTCAGAAGTTTAAACAACTGTACATTACTGTACTTATTAACAATCATAAGGTATTTATTTTATTATGACTTGGGCAGTATTTCATTCAGAGAAGCCCAACTCATCTTCTAATATTTATGAGTTATGGTTTGGTTCCTTGCCAGTCAATTTTCCAAAAACTCATTGCTCTCAATCTTACTTTGCTCAATAAGACAGTCTGAGCTCTTCTGGCTTTGGAAGCAGTGGATGTAAACATGTGACACTTCATCTCACAAATGGCACCACATTTACAGTGCCAGGGTCTGGTTCATCTCATGTTTTAGGTTATGCTGCCACAACTCCATTTATTTCAACACAGCTGATCTGCAGTAACACAGCCACAAGTCAAAAAAGTTGACCAAAATGACCGTAGGCCACTACAAATGGTTAAAAGGAATACAGAAATCTGTCTTGGCCTCTCAGATGGCAAAAATTCCTTCACTGAGTTAAAGCTACGTGACTGGGATAGTGGGATCCGTCTTCATTTCTTGCATATTTTATTGTGTTTAAAATTATGATTAAGGCAGAGTTGGAGAGTAAGGTAAAAAATACAGAATGCTTGAATCGTTAAGAGACAGAAAAGACAGCACATTCATTAAAATGTGCTTTGCAGCCCCAAACCCATTTCTTACTCATTCTGCAGAAACACAAGCTGCAGTTTCTTTAAAGTCCACTGCCAAGAGGACCAAATGTTGCTTTCTTTCACTTTTTACCCCCCTATACTTTTACTCTCTGATTAGTCTTGTTTCTTTGTGAACAAACCTGACAACATACCCATCCTCAACAGTTTTGGGCCTCATCCTCCAAACAAATGCTGTTAGATTTCTTCTCCTGGTGAACCTCTTTATTGTCTGTATTGTTACAGACAGAATTCAGTTCAAGCGTATTTCCTGGTTTCTTTTCAAAACAGAATCAGGATGATGATTTATTACTTGTATGATGTTAGTCCTAAAAGCCCTTTCTTGGGCTCTTACTCAGTTGTTCCAAGAGCTATATAAAATCAGAATAAAGGTGATGTGTGTGCTATTGCATACTTTTAAACTGATTCTTCTAGAAAGGCAAATGAGACTATGAGACAAATTCTCTTCTGCTCAACTCCATTAGCTGTATACCAGGATTGAAAAATCTGACCATTATCATTTAATGCTAGATGCTTTTCATGCTGTCCTTGATAACTGCAATGGGGACAAGGAGTTAGAGCTTGCCTGTTGCAAGAGGTTGCATTTCAGAGGATAACTTGATATTTAATTTTTCACTAAAAGGACGCTATGTCTTAGTTATTTCCCTTGTAGGAAATCTTGGTTCATCAAAGCCTGATGTCCTGCTTAAGTAAGTTCATGATTCACAAGAGATTAAAATCTGGGCATTGGGTTCACAAGAAGATTTTGCAGAGGCTTAAACATGAGCCAATTTAGCAAGTATTATCTGTATTTTTGACACCCAGCTTTCTAAGGAATAATTAATTTTTAATCTAGCCGCTCTTGCTTGTGTAGAACTTCCCAGTTATTTGGAAGCCTTTTCTACCAATAATCTTCTCTGCCAATACATAAAAACAAATACTAGAAGACAGCAGAGCTCCTAGAGAGCCATCTTGCTTATATAGCTGCTGCTTCCCTGGGTATCTGCCACTGCCTCCAGGGAGCAGGATGCAATGAAACTGTAGACGCTCCTTTGAGGGATTCTCACTGAGCTGTTGACAAGTTCTTCATGGGCTGTGGACAATATACCACTATGCACTTGTGTCACACCACAGGGCCTCCCATTGACGCTTATCCTTTTCATTTGGCCTCTGACCTCCACTGCTTGCCACTTAGGGAAGCAGCAGTTCAGAAAAGAAAGCAAAAGTCAGACCAAAGGAGCTTTCATCTACCTTGGATAGCCTGGCTTGTACTTCTCGCTGTTTTTCAAATTGCTCGCAATTAATGCAGATCCTGTATCTTTTTCCCCATTTTGAAATGAAATCCATTCTTGAGTATAAATGGACAAAACATTGTTTCTCTGCTACCCACATGTGTGAGTTTTCACCCTGACATCATTATTCTTTCTTTAATTTTTTTTTTGTTTTTTTCTTTTTGCATATCAGAGGTAATCCAGAACTAACCCCAGAGAGTTAAAAAATGTACAAATGCAAATTCACAGGTTTAGTCTCTCTGCAGTGTCTGACTTTCACATGTTAGTGATCTGTGCTTGGGTTTGCTGAACTGAAGGCAAAAATGTTGTGTAAAAGTACAGTTTGGATAATCCATCCAGCAATGATTTTGAATGTGAGCTTCTCATTCATCTGGGTAGTTAAAACACTCACTTACAATTGGCCCCTATATAAATGCCAATATTTAGGTCTGGACTGGAAGTAATCATATTGCTCTGAATCTGTGACTGTAGAGCTACAGCCCCCCAACTCTTGACTCAGTGATGCCAAAGAATAACTTCAGTGGCCTCCAAGTCCATTAATTGAATTACAGGAGTGCTGAAAACTCTGTCTATATCCGAGGTTCTGTGGTGTTGAGGTGTTGCACAAAATCAGAATGAAAAACCACCTTTTATGATGTGTGGGTTGGAAAACAACCCACAAAGCCTCCTCCGTTCCTCTGCTCAATCCCCAGTAGCTGCCTTCCCCCTCCCACTGGTTCTGGAAGTGGTCATCCAATGAAAGGGTAGAGCTAGAGGGAGGGAAGAGAGTGATTTAATTAGAGATCTAAGGGGTTATTTTTTTTCCCCCAGCATGTAGTATTGTTGTAACTCAGCACTTATTGATGTGTGATGATTACAGACAGCCAAGAAACTGGCCTACACACACTCTTCTAGACTTATGACAGCAGACACAAGACCCTTTGAATTCAAGAATGAACAGTTTACCCTTTTTTTTTTTTTACAGTTAAACTGATCTAGAGGAACGATTCGATGGAAATAAAATTAGATGACACATACAGGAAAGATAGCCTGAAAAACAAAACAAAAGTTAAAAATTGCAGTGGTCATTTTAAAAAAAGGACAAAGCTTTGTTGAAAATATATCCAAGAGATTTAGGAACATAGATTTTATCAAAAATCAGCAGGATTTAAATTCTATGGCCTATATGGAGTTTGGGGTATTTTCTCTGGTATTTGTACTTCAGTTTAACAAAGATAAAAAATAATTTAAAATGTTTAGTTTTGAATTTTAAGATGCAGAACTTTAGGAAATGATTGATTGAGTTTCAAGGATGTTTACTTACTAAATCTTCAGTTTTGATCAGAGGTTTCACAGTTTTAGCTGGTGCTGTGGTCTTCAGATGTGACTTGCAAAACTGTGCTTTCATTCCTTCAAGAAAGAAAATAAGTTTCTGACCCTTAATAGGTTGAAAGAACTCATGCTTAGAAACTCTTGTAAATGAAAATGGAGGGATTAGTCAATGATTAATGAAAAATCAACTGTTACAGGAATATATTTTAATACTTGCTTTAGGCAGTAGCAATACAGTAAGTGAGAATGAAACCTGAAGTCTCTTAGTGATGATTAAGCATCGAGACACTAGTGGTGAAAGGAAGCTACTGGATGTCCTAATGATTTAAGTCACTGCTGTAATCAAGTTACCTTCTTTTGCTGCTTCATTCCATGAGGCCAGAAACAGTGGAGCACAGCTGAATGTTTAATCCTTTTCCCTGCCCCACAATGAATTAGGAAGGTGGTCTCTGCTTAAAATAGATAGACAATTATCAGACCACTAAGGCAGCCAGTTGTAGCTTCGTTCACACTGGTTCTCCGTGGATGCCAAGAGTTTGCAGGATCGAAGCCAGTATTTATAACTCCAACCTACTTCATAGCTCTTTTTCAGGCCTTGATTCTTAACAGGTGCTCTCCTCCTGACCAGTCTCTGCTGACTGTGAAAGCAATTGAAGGTATTACGGTTAGACACTAAATACATCACAAAGATTAACTTGATAAATGATCAATTCTGGCCTCATGCTTGAAATTTAAGTCAATTGTCTGGATGAAATGTGTAAATCCCTGTATAACAGACATTTATCTCTCTCCAGACTTTTCAGTGCTCTGCACAAGATGAAAGCCAGTGAGTGGATAATTTTTTTCTGGAGGTGATGCTATATTTTTTTCTTCCACTAGGAATAATTTCCTGGGATGTGGTGTCCAGCTGTGTGCACGCGTGGTATAGCAAAATAAGGGGCATGGCTACTTTGGAGAGTGTTTCTGGTGGTGAAGCTCTGAATGGCCTGAGATCTGATAGACATCCCGGGTAGAAAATGGGATCTTGCCATCCAGGCATTGTCCCCAGCATCCATCTGGTCACACCCCTGTTCTTAGGGCTTGCCCCTGACAAGAGAGATGGGAGTATTTATTCTCCATGGTAGCCTGCAGGCTTTGTGCTGCATATGCTTTAGTGGGAATATTTTCTTTTTCTCTTGCCTCTTTCCCTTTCTTTCCCTCCTGATCCTGGCTTCTCCCCTTCTTTTCTGGATGGGCTGTACATTTTCAAAGTTTAACACTTTATTTTTTTGCTGTTATTTCCTAAGTGGTAGGGCTGAAGCGTGACGGGCCCGTCATCAAAGTGCCTTTAAAAAGGGAATTGTCAGGGACTCACATATGTTTGAACTATATGTCTTTGCACAGTGATTTTCAAGGGTTATCAGAGGAAAATATGAGTTGCTTTGACAGTGGTCCCATCACAAGCTCTTATCTTCAGGAATTCAACCTCCTGCTTTTACATCCTATCATAGTCCCTTTGGAAGTTTTTAACACAGCATGTTAGGATGTTGGTTAATAGCAAATAAACCTGTGTGCTGACCTGCCCATGTGCTAATAATAAGTCATGAGTCTGTTTTTTAAGAAACTCTGTCACAAATGGTGGTTGAAAAAATAAATGAAAGGCCAGATTCCTACAGATAAGACCATCCAGATGGAACTGCTGGGGTTTAGGTTAATGAAAAAAAAAAGGGGCACGTGTTGTTCAGACAAGCCCATGGCCTCTGTTTTCCAAAGGTGAAATTTACCATGGAGTGAAAGGCCAGTGAAAGGTCTCTGCCTTGAGCTCACATGGGATTGGAAGAACAGATAAGGTTTGTGCTGGTGAACCTCACTTTTAGGGAGCAAACTGGCCCTTTTGGGGAGTTCCTGAGGAGTAATTGAGCCTAGGCATGAACGTTTTGTATGGGCTTTTGATACACTCCTGGTCCTTAAGGATTTGCAGAGACCTGCATTTATGGGTTAGGGAGATTCATGGTTATAAGTATTGCTTATACCTTTAACTGAGTTGCACAAAGGCTGCATATGTGAGAAATATGCCATAATTTTTTGCAAGAATTGGATGGCTTTATTTTTAACTTTTTTTTTTTTTCTGTGTGTGTTATATCACTAGAGTAATTAGTTCCACTTTTCCATAATACTAATCAGTTCAGCATTTTCTAAAAGGACTTTTTGTGTTGCAGGAATTACTTCCATTTGCATGGAATGCTGGATTTGCCTAAAGTAAGAAATTATGGGTTTTGCCAGTAGACACCCCAGACACTTGGTACGTTTTTTGGCATGTTGGGAGGTGGCTAGAGAGGGGCTATTAACACTAAAAAAGAAACCCAATTGTCTGTTATATCTTTTGCAATAACATTTTGGTTTTTGCTATGTGGTGACTCTCTTGCTTTATTTTTGGACAAAAGCAGCATGGATAGCAACAACTAAGCTCCTTGGTCTTGGGAGTTTCTTCCTCTTTTGGCTGATGGACAATTTGCAGAGCTAGTTCCATGATTTCTAGTGTCTCAAGAGTGCATTAGAGTTTCGCAGCAGGAGATTTGTAAAAGGGAAAGGAATGGTGTACAGGGAATTAAAAGGTCTGTAAAACTAGAGGCTCACTCTCCTGTGAGGAGTGATCTTGTCTAAATCAATAAACGTCCATGGTCTGTGTTTTTCAGCTGTGATTGTTAGGATTGTGTGTTCAGTCCGTGCATGCTGAGCACAGCCAATATTGACTTAATAACACAAAAAAAATGTATTTACAGCTATTTGTCCAAATTCTGAATAACTGCTCCTTTTGTTCTCTGTCCTTTGCTATTCCCAAACCATAATGCAAACAGATTTTGGCTCTGAGTCCAGTGAAGTATTTCTAAGCATGCTTAACTCCAGGCACATGACTACTCCAGCAAACATTTGGAAGATTTTCTACAGGCTTAAAGGTAAGCACACACTTAAAGGGTTTGCTAACTGCAAGTTTTGTTTTTCCTGAGTATTTAGGAGAACAATATTTTTAATGACTGTGTCATGCACAATAAAAAATGCTCTTGAATAAAGCCCAGTATTACCTGTCTTTCATTTTCCATTATTTTATATTCATCATTAGCTATGCTTATGCTGAATTGTTTATCTGGAATCAAATATTGCAGTTAAGGGGCATCCATGAAAAGTTGCACTTTGATACATAAGTGGCCAATAACAATGAGCAAAAAATCTCAGGCCTCAAAGATTTCTTTTACAGAAATGTTATGTAAATAGCATTTACATAACATTGAGAAAATGAAAAAAAGGAAATATTGCTTATGAATAAGAAAGGAGCAGTGAAGTGGCTCTGTGTATATTTTTACTGCTACAGGATATCTTTTTTACTGCAGCTTAACTTGGTGCCTGCTAAGTCTTGCCCTGCAAGGTCCTAGAGGCACTGCAGGCACCACAGAGTAGCTGAGCAGGCTCAGCTCTCTCACACACAGCACTGGCTGCCTTTGCCTACTCTGATCTCTTAGAAAAACTGCTCAGCTTCTGCTAAGGAAGATACCTAACATTTAGTACTGCAAAGTTATGCGACTACCAGAGCAGTAATGGCAGTGAATGAAAAAAAAACCAAAAAAACCAAAACCCCACCCTATTTGCATTTATAATGATTATGAAATCGGTTCTAATTCCAGGGTAGCAGTTAGGGAAATGGAATTCAGAGGCTTTAGGCAAAGATGCAGTCCCAGTTGAATTTTTAATTTTTAAAAGTTAGAACATGAAACTGAAAACCAGCTGCCTGTTATGAGGAGGACATGTTCTTTATGAGCTGCTCGCTTACATTTTCTGATGATTCATCTGCCTGTGGAAATCCTTTGCCATCCCTTATAGACTAAAATATCATTCTGAAGATAAAGGCAGGATTCAAGCAGTACCATTCTCTCCAGATATCTTCTGATGAGGTGTCAGCTTCCTTTTGGCAGAGTCTGCAGGATAGATAAGGGACTGTGGCTACAGGCACAAAGGGCTTTTATGACAAGGTGAGAAAGAGAAAGTTTCAGATTAACAGGAATTTGTATCTTTATTGTGCTTTTAACTTCAGTTTCAAATCCTAAAACAGATTTTTGCTGGTACATGAACTCAGTGAACTCATGTCCTATTTAATTTAGGACATTTTAATTTCATCACTCTGAGTCTCTGACTTCAAAGCCTGCTCCAAGTCTAGAGAAAAGTTTGCAATCTGCTTGATTTGGCCATAGAAATGTGGATTTCTTGTATGTGCTCACAAAACTGGGGGAGCTCTTGAAATTCACCAGCCACAACTAAAAGAAATCTATTATGTGTTTTGGATTGTATTTGCACCCGGATGAAGAATAATCTTACCCAGCTCTTTACTGTTGAAGTGAGGATTGCTAATTTTTAAGGAAACAAATAGAAGAAGCCTCAGAGGTAGACTAATAGAAAATAAAGTGAATTATAACAGTAAAACAAATACAAAAAACCCATGCAGAATGTATTTCTTTCTTCTCTCTGCCTTTCTCCCACAGTTGTCTTATTCTATGATTTTATTAATACAAAAACTTTTTAGATTTGCAAGTCTCTCCCACAAATTCACGTTTTGGAGCTTTAAAATGATGACCTGTCAGAGTTCACTCTAGGCCTGAGGGATAGATCACATTCCATAAAATGTTAAGGCTGTCCATCAGATCAGATGGAAATCTAATATCTCACAACTCAGGAATCATGCTCAGCATTTTGTGTGGCCATCCTTTGAGATAAAAGTCAGTGGTGTGTGAATTCAATTATTTCACATACATAAAACTTTCCAAATCTCTCCTGAATTCACATGTTTTAAATATACCCATATCTGTTATGTTACTTCAGGGAGTGTCAACAGTACTTTGACTTTGTGGGAAATGAGATCAAAAAGAAATAATATTTGGTTCATTGGAATAGGACAGTTAGAGGGAGTAGCTGGTGAAAATTAAGGAAGGTAGGTTTTAAATTCTCTAGGCTGTTGAAATAATCCATGCAGACCAAGAAAATGGTGTTATTTCTAGCACTGCACTGAATAGCAACTGCAGAGCACAAATCCACAAAGGATATTAAGACCTCAGGTTTTGGCCTGAACATTTTTCAGAAGTGATAAGAAACTCAGGTCACATTCATCTTCACTAGAAACTGGATGTGTCCAAATGTAGCACCTGATTCAGGTAATGAGCCAGGTGCAATTACTGTTCTTGTGCAGGCCCATCAGATCTATTGGTCCATTCTCATTTACAGTGGGGTTCTCTCTCTAGTAACCATTTGACCTCTGGTGCTTTGGGAGAACTTTCCCAACAAGGCAAGTAGTGGCCAATACTGAACATTCCTGAGCTCTGGATATGCATATCAGTCCACAAACCCATCTCCATCAGAATCCACAGAGGTACATCAGTGATGTAGAGCTAAAAGTTGCCACTTCTCTTTGTGGTCCAGGGGAAGTGCTGGGTACTCAAATGTTTTTCAAAGCACGACGTTTGAAAACGTAAAAGCAAATGCAGTACCTAATTTTAGGAGCTTATCTCCAAAGTCCTGGTGGTCCATATTTGGGCAAAGTAAATATCAAGTTCTTTGCAGTTTTGGTGAGGTGTAGCCTGCTGGATAGGCATGTGGCTCTTTTTCCCTTACTTAACAGCAATTTGTTTACATCTGCTATATCTCACTATACTGTCATTCAGTGGCAGATGAGTACATAAACAACCCTAGGTTGGTCTAAACCATGCATCTCTCAAGAGTCTGGCCCTGTCTGCTCACTGGCACTATCTGAATTTCTCTAACTTTTCCTTTCTGTGTACTACACAAAGTCTTTTCTCGTATCTGTGAAAGCAGATTTATTTGGCAGTAAAAATGTCCACTTAAATTGAAAGTTCAGTTATTTACTTTCTGGAAGTGAATAGTCTTCAATAAATCAGTCTTTCTATTTCCTATAATTATTTATTGTTTACATCCCTGTAACAGACATATCTCCTGTAAAGCCTTTCAGCCTTAATCCACCAAAGCAGGGAAAACGTGATGTTGAAGTGCAACTGATGCAAAGGAGCAGCCAGACCTTTGAATTTTATTCCCCACTGATGGATGAGGGGCTGCCCTATATGATGTCACGTATCAGAAAAAAGCAGTTTTCACTTGCTTTTTGAGGCAAGAATTATTGTGGCTTTCAAGGGGTTCTGAGGGCCTAGGAGAGAAGGACAAGGCTGTCTGAGAGGGGTGTGTGGCTGCTGCCACTGAGGGAGTGGCACAAAGTAGGCAGTGTGCTCCACTAAAAGTGCTGTATAAGCCTCCTAGATGGTTAGGGATATCTTGTGTAAAAACCCAAATGCCCAACCAGATACCTTTGTGTTTTTAAAACATAAAGTGTCTTTTGGGAGGAAGATTTAGGTCCTTGGCCACAGCTGAACACCTGTCCTCGGAGTGCTCTGTCATGGTGTGGGGATGATGAATCCCATGAACTCAGGGAGGATTTGTGGCCCTCAGGTAGAACGTGGATTACTTTTATTATGCATGATATCTGATTTGTACATTGGAGGTGGTAACTCTGTGCCAATATAGGCATTTATGATGTGATTAAAGTGCCTTCTTATTTACAGTGCCCTGTTGATGTCTTACTTGACTTCAGTCCTTCTGTAGATGTTTCACCTCTTCGTCTACACTTATTTACTGCTTCTCCTGCTGAGAATCATTCAGGTGCACCACTGATTGAAAGTTCCTGACTAAATATTTTCTAAAGAAAAGCAGGATAAGTCTGTAAAATTGGCTGTGAAATTACTTACCAGTGTGTTCTGTGCTATGGTAGGTGCTCTGTGTCACACGTGGCAAGAATCCCTGCTCTGTCCCTGCAGCTCTTCCTTAGGTTGAAATTGCTCTCAACCCTGATGTTATTTCTGTCTTTACTTTCGGCAGCAGGGTGGGCACGTTTAAATTCTGAGAGCTGGGGAATGAGAGAGCGACAGAGCTGGTTGGTGAGGGGGTCAGAAGGGACAGGCTAGCTGGAAGCAGGCGGGACTGCCCGTGGGGCAGAGGAAGGTGAAATCCTACATGGAGCCCAGATGTCCCTCCCCTACACTTTCATCTCCCCCACCCTGTAAGCCTCGTGTCAAAGCCGACCTCTTGCTGCTGGAGGACGACTGACCGCGATTGCTTTCAGGGGCTGTCAGCGCTTCTCCCGTAGCTGCCCTGTGGAGATGCTGTTGAGTGACACGAAACACTTTTTCTCCTGACAGGATTAGCGAGCCATCTCTCCACACTGCCCGGCTTCCCCCCGCCTCCACCAGCTCTCTCTATGTGGCCAAAGAGGGATGCTTGTGTTGGATAATGAAATAGCATCAAAGGGTCACTTCTCCCACGTTTGCTACTGACAGAGGAACTTAGAGAGAAACTTTCACTCTTCACGCAGCTCCATTTTTGGGACAAGAACAGGAACTGTTAGTCTGGGTCAATTTCTGTTATGCCTCTCCATTTCTGTCTTGTGGAAGCATAGCAATTGCCCAATGTTATGCCCAGCCTGTGGCCCTTCCAGATGCATTCCTGCTCTGTCCACAGTCTTCTCCTCAGGCGCTCTGTACAAGTGAAAAGATGACCGTGGTGGTTAGCCCATCCCAGTGGAAATACCATGACTAATCTCTGATAATTGAAAACTTTCCTCTTTCTGGGAAGATGTATGATAAAACTTTGCCAATGGAGCCTCCAGAATGAAGAATTTTAGCCTGGATGTTCATTTTGACTCTCCAGCTAGCAATGTAAGACAGCCAGGGAGCTGTTTTTTAGGCACTCCAGTGGGTGATCAGTCTCACCATTTGGTGAGGGGGAAGCAAGGAACCAGTAATAATTTGCCTCTCCCAAGGTGATGCTTGGTGGTTATCCCATCCCTTTCTTTGTTGTCCCCTGACTGGTTTGTCTGTTGGGTGACTCAAGTAGATCTTCTCTTTAATTTGACTGCTTTCCCCTGATAAAAATCTTACTGTACCTACCTCTTTTAGAATGACTGTGCTTTTGTTAATTCACGTTAACTAAGGCAGACCAGCCAGATCTTAACAGTTCATCTTGCTCTGCATTTAAATGTATACTTTTCTTATTGCAAAAATATAGATACAAATATGTATGAAGAAAATTTTTTTCCCCCAATTGCATATAATACAGAGAAAAAGAAGCACTTTTTTTTTTCATTCCATATGTAGTGCTGTTAGTATGTATTCAGCTAAATATGTATTCAAATAATTCATTCAGATTGCAGTAAGCATATGTACTGAAATCAGAGTTAGGTCTCCTTATGGGTTGAATCTGGTTCTGCAAATATACTATATTATATTACTACATTACAATATGCTGTCATGTTCAAATCTTTGAATTTATTAAGCAGGATGTAATGTGCCAGATCTTTACAAATTTCTTGGTGTTTTGATACTGGTTGTTGGCAGCATTATCATTAACAGAGCAAGCCAAATGACCCTTGCACTAGATTTTTCAAGCAGATGTCAATGCAAGAAACTGATCTCAGTTTATCTCAAATTATTCTCCTTTCAGATGGTTATTCAATCCGTGAAGTATGGGATGATCCATATTCACATTATCCCAAGGGAAGCTCTTTGAAAGAACTGTGACCTCTTTGCACTTGAAGGTTAGAGGAAAGCATTTTCTTCCAAGTCTTTACAACTCTGCTTCCATATGTTGCCAGCTCTACTAACCTTTTTGCCAAGGAAAACCAGCCCTGTTACTTTCTCTCTTATTCCACCTCTAATTTGTCTTGTTGAGGGTTGTTTCTAGAGAGTGTATTTGTTTCTTTTCTAAAGCAATCTTTCCCTGCAACAGCCACTCAAGTATTATGGTCTTACCATGACTTGATCCTTTTGGAAACACTGAAATGTGAAAAGGGGCACTTGCATCCCATGGTGATGAGCAGGCTTAAAAACACTTAGGTAGATCAAAAAGACTGAGTTGCTGAGTTTTGTGGCTTCTGTTTGGATTTTTTATTTCATTTAACCTGCAGTGTCAACATAGCAAAAACTCTGAAAGGCATTCCAGACAGGAAAAGCCAGCAGGGAAATGGCCTGAAACTGTTTTTGCACCATTCTTTAAAAGTGAGTCTTTTTATTGTCTGCAAGGCAGTGGTTACAGGCAGCTATAGCTGTGCTGTTATTAACTGGTGCAGTGCTGAGGATTCCTACTGAATAGTGGCATTTCATGTAGAAGTAGAAAATCCCGGAAAACTCTCATTTCAGACTTGAAGTTTTGGTTTTCCTATGCCAGGAATTTTTCTCTGTTTGATTTTGAAGCCAAAGAAAAACTGTGTCACAGGGACTTTTCATCAGACACTTGAAATCAATTATGAGGCATGCTGAAAGGACTTTGAGTTCTTCAGAGTATCCTGATTATTTTCCTGACAAAAGCTTCCTATATTGTCTAACCAGCATCCTTAAGAAAGATGGAATGATTGTCTGCTATGCAACAATAATGCCATAAAAAAAAAAAGGAAAAAGGAATGAGAAAGACAAAAGCATTATAAACCTACAGAGAAAACCACATATAGAATGACCTCTCTTGATCTTTTCTATCAAGGCACCAAGTATTGTGTCTTAGTGTCCAAATCTAGCTAAATTTAATCTATACCCTGTCTACCATATTCCCTCTAGGGGATGCAGAGCTAAATCAGCATGCACTGTTCTCACACTAAAATATTCCATCAGCATTGCTGTGGGTTGTGGGGGATATTAAGTCAGGCAGTCTCTTTGCTCCTCTAGCCTAAAAAAGAGGCCAAAGTTCAAGAGTTTCATTAATTCCTTCAGGAAGAGAAGAAAATAAAAACAAACCAAGTATTTTCATTGATTGTCCATGTTCCATTGATTGTTGAGACATCCAACTCACTTGGTTGTCTCTTTTTCCCCTTCCCCCCTTTTCCCCTTCTAGAAATAAAGGGGTTATAGAACTTTAATATCAGAAATGAAGATACTTAAATCCTTCCATACTCAAGTTTTTGCTTTAAACTTCTTTTCCTTCATTAGTTTATCTGATAGTAATTTTTAAGCATAAGCCCTTTATTGGATTGTGGTTCTTTATCCACTGAAATTTTACTGATTTTCTTTTTCTAGTAGCTGCTGAACCAAGACTGTGTTTCAGGAAAGCTGGCTGCTTTGCAGAGCCCTGGCTGTACAAGATAGCTCCTTCTCTCTCAGAAAATGCAGCCTCACGTAGCATAGAGCAATTAAACTGTTGGGAAATCTGAGAAACCCTGTGGTCACAGGAGATGCAATCCTACATCAACTGCAAAACTCCCTGCCAGATGAAATAAAAATAGCTATTATTTCACCGTGTTACGAGCTAGGAGCACAGACAGGAGCCAAGCTCCAAAGCCATCCCTCTGTACGGGCTTTCCCTGAAATGTAAATGCAGTCATGCTGTCAAATGAAAACAGAGGCAATGACATTATTACTAGGCACTGCTGTCACACTTGTAAAATCTGGAAAAAATGCTTCATCTGAGGCTGATGTGTACCAGTGTGGGAACCCCACTGGAAACTCAGAGTTCACATTCACAGTGCTAATTCATAGTTCACCCTTTCAAATGCACACAAGTTATGGCATTGGGGCCAAAGAGATGAAAGAAGGGCTGGACTAGAAGTATGGAGGAGAGCTATAGATTACCTTGGTTAACTTGGTAGTTCAGGAGTTCATGAGAAGTTTGTGACTGCTGTTCTTTGTTTTTCTTATGCAGAGCAATTTCCCCTGTCCTCTTCCGCCTCTTTCATGTTATTTATTTTCTAGTAACACCGACCTTCTGCACTGGAAAATAAAATGAGAATCCTTCTTAAAGAAGCACTCTTCTACGTGAAAGGATTTTTCTTGAGTTCACATTTTGTAAACATATTTTCTTGTTGGCTTTCCTGGCTTGTGGATAAAATTGTATTTTACATTTTAAGTAAATTCTTCGAAAGTGCATGACTTGAAAAACCTACACTCCCTGGTTTTCATTAGGATCCGAATTAGTCTCTTAAGTCAGATTCAAAAATAAAGCTGAGCCTCATAAGTCACTTAGGTGCTCTTCAGACTTACTTTTTGGGTAAATCCTGATAGCTTTTTTCCCCTGTGTATTGTTTACAGTGATAATCTAGTGTTTAGCCAATGCTTGGCTGTGGAACAACAGAGAGTTGTGAGATGACCAAGCTCATTTCCTGAGCTGCATCTTTTTGTTTTCATAAGAACTCTTTAACATTTCATTTAACAAGCCTTGTGGACTATCTCTTGATTAGATTCTGTGTGTTTCCTGCCACTTGCATGAACTGAGAAATGTAACCTTAAAGCCAGAGCCAATATAAATATTTTTTCATAGAGTGATGTAACAACCAGCTTTCTGTTTCACGAAATTCAAACTTGGTAGGAACTCTGAAATTTTCCTCCATTTTTGGTCAGTCCTGAGAAATCATTTCAGTTGGTCTCTCATCTAAGTGAAGAAGCTGGGGATTTCGCCTTGTGGAAAACTACTGCAGAGAAACTATAAGAAAAAAAAGTAGTTACATTTTTGGAGGGAAGATTGGGATATCAGTGTTTTTAACATTATGTTAAAAATAGGAAAACCTGTGTGCATTTCACTGAACTGTCTGTAAGGTGAAATTCCCCTTGTATTATTTGTTCACTCTTTTGTATATTCACTGCTAGGCAGACAAGTTATAAAAATCTTCATCTAATTGCCTTGCAGTCAAAATCAACTAAAACCTTTCCCTCCTTGAATAGTTTTTTTGATTTAATTGCTGGTTTGTAGGGCTAACTTTGTAGGCCCATACTCTGCTCTTAGGCTTCATAGTGGAAAGCTGGACTGACTTCAGCTGAGTGAGGTTACTCTGCAAATGCCCTTGTGTGAGACCAGCAGCTAGTCCAGAGGAAGAGTGTCCTGGTAGGTATTTCTGGAGAATATAACTAAGAAAGTGTGGATCATGGTAACATCTAGACCAAGAGCAAATGGAAATTTGTGCTATAGGCATAGTTTTGGGGAAGAGGCCAGCTGAGATAGTCAGGACTAACAATTGTCACCATGGGATATGCCCCTGAGAGGTTCAGCCAAAGGACTTGAATGTTGGAAGTTTTTCAGGTTCCCCCCGCCCCCCCTCAACCAGTGTAAGATTAATTTATAGTATTTGGGCAGGGGGGAAGTTGGGAGATGGGGTCAAATTGATGGCAAGCTGCCAAAATCTGCTTAACTTCTTTATCAAAAGAAAAATAAACTTTAATCTGCTTTTCTGATGTCTTTGAGTGTGAAAATGGGTGTGCTGCAAAGCGAATGTATAAGCTGCTCTGTAGCAATGAATTTGAAATTCTTAAAGTTTATGGGACGTTATTAAACCTGTAGTTATGGTGGTATGTTAACAATTGCCAAGTTTTACTAGCTTGAATTCACTTTAAAAAAAGGAAAAAATCTCAGAGACTTGCTGCTGCTCTTAGTTTCCAATGGTCAGCATTCAAATGCTGCTTGGATTTCTCTGCTGATGTTTTGATTTGCTTCTCAAAGGCCAACATGTAATTCACTCAGTCTGGTTCCTGAGTCTGATTATGATTTTTATGGTGCCATCTCCCTGTCTCATTCTTTGTAGGTTTTCTTAATTGGTGTAGGACCATTGCAGCTTGATTTTCCCTTGTGAGCTTTCAGTGAGGTTTGCCAGGTCTGCAGGGTGGTAATACTTTTTCCCCCTTCTGTCTGATTGTTGTGTAACTGCATTTATTCAAGTGTGCCAAAGCTCTCAAAATATCCTAATTTACTCTTTGGTATCCCAATTAGTCATGGTCCTTATAAGTTCCCCAGTTATTGAATTTGCCTGTCTTTTCTCTCCATTGACATTAAATTATTTTTATAAGACACTGTTAAATAAGACCCTCTTTTTAGTCACTTCAGCCAGACTTTAAATGACAGCTTTAAATTTTGTCAGGTGTCTGCATCAAACAGAATGTGTTTCCTTGGACAAAAAAAATATAGCACCCTATTCTAGCATTTTTCAGAGTAATAGAAAAAAGATACTGTGTTTAATTTATATTTTAAGTCTTTAATATTAAAAAGATAAAAAAGTATTTATAGCCACAGGCTTTGAATCCGATACCTGACAAAGCCAAAGGCTTGAGCATTTGGGCCAAAAATATGTCTTTTGACTTGTCTCTCGAAGAATCTTACCTTGTTTGATGAAATAATCACCTTTTTGAGAAATCTGAATTGAATTTTTTTTAAAAAGAATTTAGCTTATAAAGTCTCAATTATACGAAACATTTGCATTTTCTGGATGCTGAAAATGTGTTTTGCTCAGCTGTTACCAAGGTAAATGTCTTCTTTGACACGATGTGGTGACATGCTTTTGGATATCATATTTTGAAGCTACCATACCGTTGAAAATACCAAGAAGTCAAGTCCCAATTCTGATATCTGTGTGACATGAAGACACTTCCTCTTCCCTCCTGGCTGGATTACTCCTGGTGGATGTGGCAGTGGTGAAGGATGCCTGCAGCCATGCAGTTGATGCTCCTGTTGTGTAACGAGTACACTGGAAAGGCTGAATGAAAACACTGGAAAAGGACAGATAAGGATTTTTCTAAATGTTAAGCTTCTCATGGGTAAAACAGCTTGACATGGGGAGTTTTTTGGTTATATTAATTTATTGCAAATTAACAGAAAATTTTAATTACTGGTTCAATTACAGAGCTCTATCAATAAGCTTCAGTTTTGAGGTGCTCAACAGTGATGCTGGAGTAAGCTGGACCTTGTGGTGACCAGCCCTGAAGCTCCTTCAGAGTGCCTGCATTCCCTGGCTACCCACACCTGCCATTTAAGCCCATTAGAAATTTAGGAGCATTTCCTAACCTTCAGTGTAGATGAGCATAGCCTGAAATCCGAGTCCTGCAGAACTCATTCAGATTTGGTCCATTGGGTAGAGAGCTGACTCTTGAGTTTTGCTGCTCCAGGGAATTTTGCTTTACTGAATTTTTAATGCTTTTCTGAAAAAGCTACAATTAAAGTTTTGAGGAGAAAAAGAGGCATCAGGTATATTTTCCAGTATTTTCCAATTCTGAGACTGAAAAGTTGCTGTAGCTAATTTATCTCTCTGAACATTAGGCACTGCTATTGAAAACACATAGAAAGAAATAGAATGGAAGTGTCCAATAAAAACATGAATTTAATGGAACATTTAAGAACACGAGACTTGCAGAAACAATGTTGAATATTATAATGTTTTCATCCTACAACGTTGTTATGTTGATTTTTAAATGCAGTTCTAATGAAAATAGTATCCCAGCTTACAGTTGAAGTGCAGTCAGCTCCCTTTGTGCAAAACACCAGTTGATATGGATGAGTTATGCCAGCAAGAAATAAAGATTGAATATGTTATTTGAAAGCCATGCTTGTCAGATAAAAGGGGGAATAAATTATTATGTACCTTTGAAAAAAAATACATTAAAGATACAAACAGTGTAGAGAAAAGCATTGGGTGAAGAAATACAGTTAAAAGAGAACATCTGTTTCAAATTCTTATTTGGGGCAAAAGATCCCCACATATGTTTTTATTTTAAATTTGCATGTGTGTTGTTATCCTTGTGTTAACTACTAGGTAAATAAACGTATTGAGAATCCATTTTTCAGTGAAGCTTGGTTGAGAATATTTGTACACACTGAGTGAGAGATAATTTGAAAGCTAATTGAAGCTTTGTGAGGAACCAGCTTCCTGCATGTCCCTTAACTTTTAATACCTGCCTTTCATGTATTAGTACCGATCAAAGGCATTTATTTATTCTGGAAATGAAATAATTTTCCCCTTTGGTTTGTGTTTTTGACATGCCTTGCTACAGAACAGCATAACACAGAACCACATAACAGCTACAGCTGCAGTAAGGGCTGAACTGTAGAGGAAACTTGTTTGGTTTGGGTTAATGAGAATCATGTAATCGGCTGTTATTGGCTCAGATAGTGATTTTAGATACACTAAAAGTGAAGTTAATAAGTGTTCTACTGAATAGATAGGAGGGGTCTCATGCTAATAAACTGAGCTGTTTGGGCATAAGCAGGAGAAAATCCAGTGCCACTGAAATCTTTGGTAAAATTTACCACTTTCCTTCTGTGGAACTTGAGTTTCAGTTTGCAGCATTTGTACAGGTCTCTCACTCTCAGTCTGCACCTTTGTAAAGATTTGTGGTGAACAGGTATTTACTTTGTTTTGCAAGGTCCATGTCATTAGGAAAACTACTGTGTGAGCAGAACCTCCTCTCCTGATTTTGTCACCAAATCAAAGTACCTGACCTAACAGCCTTAACCCTTTCCAAGGCCAGCAAAGAGAGAGGGAGCAATTTATCCCACCTGGCACCTGATTTATCCTCTGGATGTGATTTGGGAGGGAGCTGCCTTGTACCTGCCCAGCTGGGAGTAGCTGGGCTGTGGAGCTGCCCATTAATGCTGTGATTCCCTGGAGAGCATGAGAGCCTTGGGAAGTCCAGGGAACATTGATAGGCTCTGTCACAGGCACTCTGAGGAACAGTTGCAGAAATATCACAAAATAGACGTCAAGGGGATATTTCAAGTTACTCCCCAAGTATCTGGGCAACATGAGTTCACCTTCTGCTGTTGACTAGGAGAGCACACAGGTGAGAAAGGATTTTTAATGTGTTTTGCAGGAGCTGGAAATGCATTTGCTCTTCAAATGAAAATCACTTCATGGACTAATTATGCTCTCTTCTTCACTGCAGAAAAGTTAGTGATTCAATATCATTGCCTCTGCCACTTTATTGCTCCAAGAAATAGTCATAAAAAGGAGCAATAGAGTCATTACAGAACTCTATTAAAACCATCACTGTGCTTCTAACTGCTGCAAGTAAAGAAAAAGGCTTCTGGGCCAAAGTTTTCTATCCAAGATTTTTGCCCTCTGTAGAGACGAAGGAGACTAAAAAAGAAATCCCTGTCTGTAGTTCTTGCCAAATAGGCATGGCTTCAGTGTTTGGAGAGTCCCTCTCGGGAGATCAGGAATGGTTCGATGTAGAGAGATTTACAGAGACTTAAAACTTATAATGAAACTATTATCTTTGCTCTCTCTCCTCTTTCTAAATCATATAAAGTCAGGTGGTGTGTCCTCACAGTAGTATTAGTAACTGTCAAGTCAGATATGAAGCAAAAAATATTCCTGACTTGTGTAAAAGTTAGAGCTGAGGACAAAAACCGCCAGTGGAGAAGGGATTTTTGTGTTGTCTCCAAAAGTAAGTAAGGTGTTGCTCTTGCAAATCATTCTCTATAAGATGATCTGGTGCCAAGTCTCATTAATTTCGGCAGGAGCTTCGTGAGAGCCTGGGGATTCTGCCTTTCAGAGCAATTTATGTGACTGAGGCTGAGATGGAGAAAGAGCTTTGTGTGCTGGAGGACAAGGTGGGGAGCTGCTGGCAGGGGGAATGAAGCAGGGGGGGAGCCAGAAAGGTAGTAATGCCATTACAATCAGAAGAGTTCTCTTGAGTTAAAATCCAGCTGAAATACATTCCCTGTTCTGCTTAAAAAAAATACAGCCCTAATAATCTTGGATTGCCAGGGATCAATCCTGCCTCCACTGAGAGCACTGAAGTCTGTTGGTTGGTTTTACAAGCCTGGGGTTTCAGCCCCTGTCAGATCATTCACAGACACACGTTTCTGAATTGCACAAGGTTGCCAGAGCACTGCAGGGTTGGTTTATACCCTCCCTTTTTGTCATGCTAAGATGGAAACATTCTGAAACCCAACCCGGGAAAAGTGAAATCATCAAAGAAAACACAAAAGTCTCTGTTAAATACTCTGGAGCTCCTCTTGCATTATAAAATTCTCCAAAGTTGGCTTGATAAACATGAGGGATTGAGGATGCATTGCCCTATCTGCTTTTAGACTTTCCTCCCCTTTAGCCATCAACAAATTGCTGCTGTGGTAATTATTGCAGCTGATGCTCTTAGGAGGAAAAACTCAGATGGTCAGACTGAGGCATGCAGGGAAAGAAAGTGAGAACATTGAAACACACAAGTTTCCTTTTTGCCATGTATTTTTCTGTAGAGGAAAATTTGTTCTTGGTTTTTTTTTTTTTTTTTTTGTGGTTTTTGTTTGTTTGTTTGTTTGTTTGTTTGTTTTTTTCCTTACCCTGTTTGAGATCCTCAGTTAAAAAGTTTATTTGCTTGCTGTAGGGACTGGCCTGCTAACCTCCTCCCCAGACCAATCCTACCTTCTGTTTCACAGAGGTCAGCACCATCCATGCCAGAGAAAGTTTTGAGAGTCACTGAGATATGTGTGGCTGAAAAACCTGTCTTTATGGTAAGTTTCTCCTTTCCTCTCACCCTCTTTAATAAAAGTTTTGCTGTTATGTGAAGTCTGAGCACTTGTCATTAATAATAATTAAAATGTAGTGTCTACATGTTTGAAAAGACTGATTGAAAACAGGACTATACATGATATTTTTGCATTCAGAGTTAATACCTAATCTATTTGTGTTCTGTTAATACAAATTTGTTTCAAATAGCTTTGTTACATCCAGAAACTTGCTGTTTAAGCTTCTCCCCCCCAAGTCTTGAAACACTTTTAACCTTTTCTAAATCTTATTCTATCCTCCATATGTATGAGATCTCATTTTGAACACTTATTGTTAATTTTTATGATTGGTGTAAAAGAGAAGCACGGAATCCAGGTCACTTGGATTAAATCCATGGGAAAATGCCCCTAAAAATTAATTTATGAGGGATGAGATTGATGCTGAAAAGGCTGACTTAATTTGTTTCATTACGTTTGGAAAATGAAGCTGAAAGCTTGACAGCAGCAAACTGAGGTGGGCACAGCAAAGCCCATTTCTTGGCAATCCTCACTTGTAGCTTTGTCCATGCATCTCTCTAATGATAAGTAATGTGCTGACCTTTGGCAGCTCCTGAACAAAATCCTGAATTAATTTTGCACCCGGGGAGAGTACAAATCATCAGTGTGATGTTGTTCATGGTGTTTATTTCTCAGAAACTTCAGTAGTGCAAGGAAATTACTCTGAAACAGAGACTGGTGAAGGGAGGAGAGGAGAAGTAGGGCAGTCAGAGTAGGAAAAGAGGCTTTTTCCTACTACTGTGTTCAAGGAAAAATGGAGATGGAGGCTTGGAGACTGGGTACTGCTTAGCCTGTGGAAAGCACATGTCCTGAGCAGGGATTTGTACTTCCACATACACCACAACTGTTTATTGCTTCGTGAGCAGTGGTCTGCTGGTGACACAAGGGTGTGACACATTAACTTCTGATTGGGAACGCAACCATCTTAAATCTTCCGAGATGTCAGCATTTCTCCTCTTTGCCTTTATTGAATCAGATTAAATATAGAGCAGATTTTTAAACTTTAATGTCAGAATAGCTCTCAAGTATGTTATTGTGAGAACTCTTGTCATGAGCAGAAACATTAACTACTGCCCCTTCTCATTTGACTAATGAAGGGAATGACTAATGAAGCGAGAGTGCAAGAGTTCACGCATAATTTCATTCTATTTGAATTTGAAAATGCTGGGTTACAAAAGTGTTATGGATTTCCATTTGTGGTAGAAAGATAACTGTTGGAACAGAGCTCCTACTTCAGACTTCCTGCAGGGATTTTTTTTAGCGTTGCCTCTTTTGTTGTAGGGAAATGTAGAGATTCTGAAAATATTTTTCCATTTTAAACAAAGGGAGCTGTGTTTCTGGGTTAGCCAATGCTGGTGCTGTTTGTGCCTTTCACATGTGGTCTTGACACTCTGGATCTATCACAAGAAAACCTGAGGGTCTGGCATCTGATTAACAGTTATGGGAAACCTACCTTGTTTGTCATCAAACCTTAGTCTGGTGAAAATTAAATTTTCCTTTAAAATAATATGTTTGTGCCCATTTGTAGATTAGGCCAAATTTGAGAAATAAAAGCATGAGTACCTGCTGGCACCTTGTGGTGCATCCAGCAGCGATGCTGCAAGCTGCTGTTACCCTTGAGAATGGGGTCTCCATATGCAAACAGGGAGAAGCCTATGGACACTCGGGTGTTTACAAGCACACAGTGTGTACGTGTTTATGGCCGTGCAACGGGACACGGACTTTGGCCACAGAAATGTTGCCCATGAAGTGCAAAACCGTGGCTGTCTACACAAGTGCATTTCATTCCCTGCTGATTAGCAACCTGCCATAAACCCCTGCTGACGCAGCTATTGGTTGTGCGTGATCGTGGTGAGCGTTTTCGATCATCGCATCGCGATTCCCAGTTTCTTGTAAAATCAGTCCCTGCAGTATTTCCTTTATTTTTTTTTTTTTATTAATACCTGTGTGTATGAGGTGTCTGACAGAGTTATTATCCACTTTGGTGATGAAAAACTCCTGCTGAGGTCCAGGGGAACGGGATTGCAAAGAGCAGCACGGTGTCTGTCTTATAAAGCGCTCATTCTTCTGGCTGACCATCTGTGTGTGAAAAGGGACTGCTCTTACGCAGCAGTAGTTTTGTTGAGCTTGGCCTTGATTTCTTTTTTCCAGATTCTGCCTAGCAAAAAGGGAGGGAGAGAAGGGAAAAAAAGCAAATTTCATTGGGGAATGGAGGATGTGGGGGTGGAGGGAAGGAGAGCTGAAAGCTTAAAAAATGAGTGACTGGTAGAAGAGTACAGTAAAGTCAGTGAATAATTTTACTGTCCTGGTCTAGCAGCTTGGGAATGTGCCATGTTAAACAATAACATCTTCCAAGTGAGAAAGGCAGAGAGGGAGGGAAAAGTTGGGGTGAAGTGAGAGGAGGGGACTGGAGGTTAGAGAGGGATTGGATCCTTGAGTACAGTCACTGCCAGTCCTTGGATCAGCTACTTTTTATTTTTCTTGGGTTTTTTCTTCATTAAATATTTGACACCGAGTCAATGCCCAGGATATAAAAAATCTGTACTACTCTGTTACCATTGCTTGACAAATAAAATTACAGATAGGCTGCTGGCTTCAGGTTTACCCCAATAATTTAAATCATTATTGCTTCTTTGGGGCCTTATGGACCTCCCTTCCCTAAAATCATTGTATTGCACTGAAGGCGATCCAGAGGCAAAGATGTAGGGCTGCCATGCAGCTTGGCCTAGGTCTCTTTTCATTTCTCTCCATTCATCTACAGAAAATGCTATCCAGAGGCTTTTGAAGGCTTCACAGGTTTATCTGTGTTTTCCAAATGCCTAGTAAGGTTATCCATTGAGACACCTGCTGCCAGTTTGCTCTCAGCCAAGTGCACGTCTGGGATTTCAGCACACAGGTTATCTTGGTCAGTGTGATGATCTGCTAGGAAAAATTAATGTAGCTGGGTGCTTTGGGAAGCTTTGAGTAAACCCTACAGACAATTTCCTGCTCTGCTTCAGGCTGTTTTCTATACCTGGTTAGCAACCGTGCTGTGCTACAGCAATGCTGGTTTTGGGTTTGCCATGGAGAGTAGAGGGGGCTTTCAGGGCACGATGACCCAGAACAAAGGGGCTGTCAGTTCACTGCTGCAGAAAACTTCTTATCCTGACAGAGATGGTACGTGAGGCTTGGGCAGTGGCCACCCTCAGCCTGGGTTTGGGCTTGCACTGAATGCAATTTTTGTGGTGTCTTGCTAACATCTGGTTGGGAGGAAGCTGATGATGTGACTGAGTGGGGCCCTTAGTTCTCTAGTTTAATTAAGAGTTGATCTGCAGCAGGTCTGATGCACCATCTGGTGAGAAGATGTCCCATGTGTGCCTGGCTGCTCATGTGTGGTGTGCCCCTCCTCTTCCCCAGCATCAGCACACGGGGACAGCCACTCCCACCTGCTGCCACAGGCACAGTGGATTTCATGCTTAAACCTGCTGCCTTTCATCAGTGGCTGCACAGACCCCACCAGGCACATTTCTCTGGGGTGGTACAGCAAACAGGAGCTTCAGCTGCCTGATTGACTGGGAGGTTTTTTCAGGAGGGTGTGAAATTTTAGCAGCCTCAAGGTTTGTTGTGCAGGAGGAGAGACAGGACCAAAGACCTGAGAACATTGCTGGGATGTTAAATAATTTCAGGCATTTGAGCCGATGTTGGTGGGAGGCAAGCCTGAGATCAACACTGAACTGCTCTGAAAAAAAACTCCTCCCAAACCAACCCTAACAAAAATAAACAACCAAGAAAAACAAAATATATATAGGAAACTGAGCTTGCTATAGCAGGTCCTTTTTTTGAAGAGCTAATTTACCACAGCATTGATGGACACCCAGCAAGAGGTAAGAAGGAGAAAGGTGTTGCTCTTCTAACTCATGTCAGTTAAGAGGTATTTCATCCTTTCATGGGGATGGATGTGAAAAGCCTCCAAGAAATAGGTGAAAGCAATGTAGAAAACCTTTCCCCAATTATCTAGAACGTCACAATGATGCAATAGAAGGAATGGCCACCACAGGAGTGGAAGGCTGCTGACAAAAATCTGTTCCATGTTATTCAAATGGTTCCTGATCTGAAAATGGGGATAAGCAATAAAAAGACAAGATTTGCTAACACAAAACTATTCAGGAAAAGCTAAACTCAAATCAGTCCTAGAGGGTTGTAGATAATATTAGGATGCTGAATGACTGAATCTCTTTTCTCAGGTTATTTTCTAATCTTAATAAATGAAGAGTGGTGAAACCAGCATAAATTATATATATGCCATGATTAGCAGGAAACAGCTACTCCCACCTGGGGGGAAACACTTCAGGTGTCATTATGGCTGTCTCTGAGAATGTCACCTCAAAATGATGGCAGAGTCATCTAGGATGCCAGGATTTCCTAGAAGGAGAATGGAAATTAAAATACAGAACAAGAGCATCATACCCCAAACCATTCACACCTGATCTTCTGTGTGAAACTCTGAAAACATTTAATTTAAAAATCCTAAGGATTTTGAGAAAAAAACCCGAGGATATGTATCATAAGGCTGGTATGGAATGACTTCTACACGACAAAAGGCTTGATGGATTTTCTAGGCTAGAAAAGGGTGACTGTGGGGGAAAGATGATAATTATTTTTAAAAGACAGCAGTGAATGAAGGATAGAGAAAGTAAATAAGGAACTATTTATATATTCATTATTTCTCACTAAACAAGGACTATGAAAAAGCAAAAGGAAATGCAATGAAGTTGTGGACCTCATTTGAGCATCTTGTCTTGGAAAAAAACATCAGCAGGTTCAGAAAGGGATCAGGCAGACTGTAGGAAGATAGGTTTGTGAGGATAGGTTTTTGTGTACCTACCAAATGTGATGATGCAGGTGCCAACTCTCAGTTCAGAAAGTCTCCAAGCTGGTACCTTCCTGGGAGCTGGATGAATACAGCAGGGAAAGAATTACTCTGTATATACCCCTTTTCTTATAGGTATTTTTAAACTGAGCTCTGCAGTTGTGGTAGTAATACTACCATGTGAACCTTTGATTGGTTCAGATGGTAGTGCTAAACTATAAGATATGTTTTTCCCCCACTAAGTAGGATAAGAAATTGCTTCTTGTTGGCCTGGTACAAGTGATACATCACTTCAGTGAGTGAGTGGGGAGGGTGTTCTGTGAGGAGGAAGGCTCTGCACAGCCTGCCAGGGAAACCAGGCGTGTGGCAAGGGTGCCCGTGTTCCTCTCTGGCTGTACAAGTGGGGAAAGTACTGCAAAGCAATGTGCTCTTTCTTTGATACAGATCATCTGTCTTAAGTGATTCAAACCACATTTTTACACCAGAGAAAATGACTGGCCACAGTTAATTTGGGAGATGGAAGTCTGCTCTGGGAAAGTGAGGAATGGCTGATCAGAGGGTCATGTTCTTGCTGATAGCGTGGCTGCTGATGTTTTTTCCATATCAGTGTCAAAGAGGGAAACCAGCAGTTCATGTGCCAGTGGGAGAGATATCTGTTACCAATGTCAGTACTTTGTAAACTACTTCACTATATTCCTTGTCCCTTGTCTCTTCTCTTTACCTCTTAGTCTCTGCTTTTATAAATATTTTAGATGGAGAGATACTCTCTGAAAAACCTAAATGTGCTGTGTAGGTGTACCATAAATGTGTAGAAGAGCAGAACCTCCCTTTACCACTTGCTCTGGGTTCCACTCACAAAGGTCTGATGGTAAAATGAGTAGAAGAGACTGGGAGAAATCAGGTGAAAATGTAAATATGCTCTGATTCAGCCATATGAAAAATGATATTTTAAAAAATCATCAGAACCCTTGATTGATCTATTTGAGTAGACTTTCATAGTGTAACTTAAATGAGTTTTGCTGAGATTCTGCAATATTTGGTTCATGTTGTGGGGATTTTTTTCCATTTCTGATTTTTGTCCAAAACTGGAAATACAGGAAATCCCTCAAGAAAGGCAGTTCTGGAGATTTCCAGCTTATTTCGGGGCTCTAGAGATTCAGATAGTTTGGGTAAACCTGTGAACTTTCGGATGTTTATCTGAACTGAACCTGAACTCTAAATCTTCTAGGGTTCACCCAGCTAAGTCAGAGGGAGGAAGGCCTATAATGATAATTTTAATGTTATTTTCTCATTCAGCCATGGATGTGACCCTTCTCAGCCTCCTGAGAATTTCTTTGTGCTGCATGGAACAACGAGAAAGCTAAATAGTGTGTATCACATATGCACAATTAAACATTGTGTACAGCATTATGGTTTCAGCTGCTCTACACCCTGGTTGCTGTCTTTGTAGAAGGATTTAGCTAGAAAACAGATTACTGTATCCAGCCTGGCATTGTCTTTAGCGATATCTTTCATGTCACATGAAGATAACTTAGGGAAAAAGCACTAGAAACAAAATTACTGAACTACAATAGGCAAAGCCACAAAAAGAAAATAAAAACTCATTAAAAAACCACATAGGTGAATCTGTAGTGTTCATTCTGTCAAGTCTTAAGAGGTGACTGTAGTAACATTTTCCTTCTCTGACTGTATAATCACAGTGTCTGAGTTCTTGATGTTTATCTATGGAGACCTTTGGGAAACAGAGGAGCACTTTATAATCTCTGTTCTACAGAAAAGAATTTTCTGTAATACCAAAGATAACATCATACCTTTCCTGATATCAAAGGCAAGGCACTAGCTGATTTTTCTTGCTGCAGGATTTTCCTAGCAGAAGTTAATGTAGGAAACCCAAAGCAGAGTGAGGAGTGGAGTCAGGATTTCCCTCCACTTTGTCAAACTATCCACACATATCCCACCATCCTCAACAATTATCCCTGGGTCAAATGTGTACTCTTGTATTACATGTCCAGTCTGAAGAGACACAGAGGTGCTGCACTGGTCTGGCTCTTGTGTCTTCTGTTCCTGTGAGAGTGCATCAGGAATAACTGTGCTCTTGCACACATTGACACACAGGTGTGGTGAAAACAGGGTGTATATAGTATGACAGTGTCCTTCCAGAGGCAAGAGAAGGAATTGCTAGAAAAGTGCATAACCAAATTTCGTTTGAGGAGCTGGCAGACAAGTGCTCTGGTCGGAAGTCTGGAGAGGCAGTGTGCTTTATGCTAAAACTTGCTTCCCAAATGCCTTCCCAAGTCATGCCTCTAATGTTTGTGAAATCACTGTGACTTTCTTACCACATCAGCAATCATTTATGGCTCTGGAGCTGCCTGTCACTGCAGGGGAAATTCAGAAGAGCTCGTTTTATTTTTCAAGGGAATTTGGAAACCATCAGTGTTGTGTTTGAGCTCCTGGGTTTTCCACAGGACTTGGCATTCAGCAGGGCTATGCTGCTCTCATCAGCTTCTCTCCATGGAGCAGCTGCATGTTGAGACATTTTCAAGGATTGCTGTTAGGTCCTTCAGGCACAGGAAGTGTCTCTTGCTAAGTGCAGACTAGACTTGTTCACAGATTTTTGACAGGACTCTCAAACAAATTGCAGTTACTTTATACTTTTGAACAGAAACAGTGGGATTCAGTAATTTTATGGGACTTCCAGATTTTTGAAATTTGGCTAGCTTTCTGAGTATGCAGGCATGAAGTTCATAGATATAAAGTTCTGAAAGCTGTACTTAAGGACTGATATTCATCAGTCCTTGTGAATGGAGTCTTCTAGCCTGGCATACCTTGCTTCACGTTGCACTCAGTCTTTCTAAAATATTGCCTCCTGGAGAGTATGCTTGGAAAAATCCAATCCATACTCTCCAGGAGTATGCTTGGATTTATTCAGCTTCTAGGAAGCTTCTTTTTCCCTATTGGAAAAATATGGGTTTTTCTTTTCTCCCATTGAAGCCATTGCAGTGGAACACGAAGTGAGAGAAATGTACTAATGAACAAATCCTCTGTAGGGAATGCCTTAGAAATGTCCATGCAAGCAGGATGCAGGAATAGCTCCTAGATGTATTTAAACCCAAATGTGCAACTGTGTTTATACAGCAGATCAAAGAAAATGAGCTTCCATACACAAGGTCTGAGGAGACCTGAACCAGGGGAATTATACTTACTTGAAGGATATAGCACAGTGAATTTTTTATGATCAAAGGCTGCTTTGGGGCTTTTCCCACAGACTGGTCTAAGCTCAAGAGGAAGGTATAAAATTGATTCAAATATCACTATCTGAAACCTTTTTTGGTTTATCTAGGTATGAATTGTTCCTCTGCTTCTGTCTTAATATTGATATTTATTTTGTCATCCAAAAAATGACTTTCTTTTGAAACCAGAACATTGGGTGCAAGTTTATTTGAATTCTTGCAAAAAATACTTAGATGTGAGTCTTGCAATGTTTTTCATTCTGAAAGTGTTTTAAAGAGAAGTCCAACTGAAAGCAGGCTGCCATCATCAGTAAGATTCTAGTGCTGATGCAGATTTCTCTCAGAGGGAGAGAAAAGCCCAGGTAAGAAAATGGTATTATCAGTGGAAATGAAAACATTCAAAGGAGTGAAGCATAAGAATAAGCAGTGTCTTTCACATGCCCTCAAAAGACATCTTTCAGCTGGGGCTTCAGAAAAGGAAACATTTCCAGTAGAGGTGCAATTAGGAGAAATAGCTGGGTTGGTTGAACCCTGAGTGAGTTGACCCTGAGCCTCACTGTGACTTAGGTCTGGTACTCTCTCTGGAGGACAGACTCTTCCCTGAGTCCTGATGCCACAGGTTGAAGCACTGACTCTTAATAGTGCCAACCAGTGGGGCAGCTAAGATCCTGATCTGAATGGGGATCTGTGCAGCATGGTTTGGATCCCCTTTATCCCCAGGGTGCTTTAGCATGCTGTGACACTTGATTTCTTTTGTTGCACTTATTTATTTGTGAGCTGTACAATTCTGTCAGCTCAGAGCCCAGCTCCTCCTCTCCTGATGAAATCTGAGTATGGTGCTTAATGTCTTGTGTTCTGTTGTGCCATGAGTTGCCATGGAAATGAGCTTGAGGTTGCAAATCTAATGAAGTATCCTATATTGTGGAACAAAGGAGAGCAGGAAGTGGTGACACTGTGGGCAAGAAGCCTGATGAGAAAGTGTCTTGTCTGAGATCAGTATGTGTCAGCCTGGCAGCCTTGGCGCTGCCCATCTTTGTCTTTCAGCACATCAGGGAACCTGACTAGGACTTCCTCTGTTTAGGAGTCAGTCATTACATAAATGTGGATTTCAGAGCCTCATTTCCTATATGCTTTTTAAAGTAATGGCTGTGAGATTCTTGTTGCTTGCCCACTTAAATTTTTTTATTTGCTGAAAAAGGAAGAAAATATGACTAAAAGCAAAATTATGTATGGGGCAAAAATTCAAGGATGGCTGAGAAAAATGAGAACGCCCTCCATTTTGGTCCAGGATGTAGTGCTCCATAGTGGATGTGCTGAGAAGATGTGTAAAATCAGAGCACTGTGGAGTAATGCTTTAATTGTTAAACTGTCAAAACAGCTGTTAGTCTGCAGTGGAGGGACTTCCCGGGGCAGGGGTTGTGTCTTGACCTTTGTGTTTTATAGTCAGTCGTCCTCACTTCCTTCACCTCTAATAGGCTTCCAAATTATGCAGAATCATGCAGACTGAAAGAAGCACAGTTATTAGGAGGGGTGGTGCAATCTCTGAACAGCTACTATTGTTGTTTCCCAGTCAGTGATACTTCCAAGCGTGTGTAAGAAGCTGCAAGTATTTCCCATAATTTGTATATTAATTTTTATCATGCTAAGTAAAATCACCTCTTTTCCTGTGGTGGGCTTTTCTCTCTTTGGGCATGTGAGAAGGCTGGAGAACTGTATGGATAATGCAGTTGCTCAGTGCTGTCCTTTTCCAGAACCGTGGTGTGTGCAGGATTGTGCTGGGAATTCCCCCCCTTGTGCTTGAGCCCTGACTACGATTTATAGGAGAAGGATGGAAGTCTTGACACTTGGAACACAGCAATGCCTATTGCTTATTTCCCAGTAGAACTTTCAGCTTAAAAGATTTAGATGCTTTTCTTTATTAAATGGAGCGAATACTTCAGTGTTTTCAGCTCAAAGCCCATCAGCATATCTCCACATTTTGTCAAGGGGCCCAGCTGCCAATTCTCAGTGGAAGTGCTGTTAGCAGTGGTGGTAATCCAGCATGGTGGTCTAAGAAAAGGATAGGAGCCAGAAATTTGTGCTCAGGCTCCAATTTTCTCTCTTGTTATTTGGCTACAGTCACCGAAACCAAAGCTTTGGAAAAAAAGTGTCTGGTTTGTGATAAACTAGATGGTCCCAGAGTCAGGACCTGCCCCCCTTGCTTTTGAAAATGTTATCCCATACCTTTGAACCTCTGTTTCTTGATCCATCAGCTCTCAATGATTTCTTAAATCCATCAGCTCTCAAATATTTCTTAAAACAGACTGAGCTGCTTGCAGTGCAGTGGTTAAATCTAAAGAAATAAACGTGCAGATGGTAAACTAGGTTGTTAATTTTGGTCTGTAATTGCAAACTGAGACTAGAGTAGGAAAAGTCATGCAGAACAGGAGTATATGTTTGAGGCTTTAACGTCTGTCTTTAAATTTCCATCTCTGTGTGTCTCTTTCCCTCCCTCTCTCATGTGCACATGTCCCCAGGCCTCATACTCTGGCATCCAGCTCATCCCTGCTGTCACCACAGTGGCATTTGGCAGTCCCTGAGGTGAGAGAGCGAGCTGAAAGTGTGCTGTACGGTGTCCTGCAGCTCTGCCCTGATGCAAAACACATTTCCCATCTCTAGGATGTTTTCTCATCTCCCCTCTCTGAGTGTTCCCCCTTCCCTTACTCCCACAGGACAGCACTCCCTACCCTTCAAGCAAAGCTTTACATTCAGGTTACTAATTTTAACCTGATTATTGTTTGCAAAACCAATAATTGGAAGAAGGCAGTCATTGCTTAACAGCTTTAGTGGTAAATCAGTTCCAGCAGCTGGCTGGGCTGCTGCTAGCATGAATCCACGTGCTGCTCAGCTAGACACTCTCGTCCCTCTCTCCTCCCCTTTCTCTCTCTCTCTGAGATCCTTTGCTGGCTCCATATGGGGTTGGGCATGTAAGCACTTCAGAGGAGTGTTTCAATATATGGTTATGATTCTAATTTTTGGCATCAGCTTTTTATTACAAGTTGTTGACTGGCTGGAGGCGTGAGAGAGTGGGAGCAGGGAGGGTTCTCGACCATGTGTGAAGCGAGGAGACAGCAGTAGCAGAAATAGTACAATAACTCTCCTCTGGAGCATGAAAATGGGGTCTGGAGCTATCCCCTTGGCCCCTAATCTCTTGCTAGCTCTGGGTTTTATAGCATGGACCGTGACAGTTTTGCTGCAAGGAAGGGTCAGGATTTCAACCGCAATAGAAGTTGTAGCTCGAGTTAGTAGCAAGTAAAGTATTTTGGTCTGGCAAAAAAGGGGCAGCTTAAATTGTGAAATCCAAACCTCTGTTTTAAAATAATACCTATCCTATGTACTGGTGTTCATTTATGGTATTGTTTTGAGCTAGATTTTTCTTGTGGGCCTAAAAATGTAATAAAAATGTAAGCAGATGTGTTTCTATGATAACACACACACACAAAAAAGCTCCTGAAATGCAGAAATTTGTTTTGTATTTTATATTATGCAGAAGTTGATATTTTATAAATAAATCAGTAAATGCAACCATATTTCCAAACAAAGCCAGTAATAATTGTAAGAGATTGTACAAAATTATTAGTGAGCAGCAAGATGCAGAGTTAACAGTCACAGAACCTGGAGATCAAAAGCTAAAACTAAACTCAAAAAGGAATGAAAATACTTCAGGGACAGAATGCTCACGTTCAGGCCCTGTGCTGGAGTGATCCTGTGTAGCTGCCTCACAACAGCAGACATCATTTCAGTGTGTGCAGTGCCACACACAGCTCTCCCTAACAAAGCACTGATGTGCCACGGTCGCTGGGAAAACCAGAATCACAGAGATTCCCCAGGGCACAAGGAGAAGTATTGGACTGACCTAGCATGGAGCCAGGTCTGATGCAGCTGAAACTCCTAATTCTTGTCCAACATGAGCCCTGCTGAGCATAACCTGGTCACTTTGAGATTACCATGTTTCCTTGTGCTCTGCATTGTGCTAGTCTGATAAAATAATAATAACCTGAGCAGCCTTTTTAAACACCCAGGGGCTGGGTTTGCTGGGCTGTATCATGCTGAAACAGCAGGATGAAGGCTCCCAGGGGGTAATACTGGAGAGCTGAGGATTCCAGCAAGGTGCAGGTACTAAGCATTTGTGTCTTACTCCCAGGTGCTTTTATCTCCTCACAAACTACATGGGCAACTGAGGTACCTAAAGGAGGGCTGGAGATGCCACATAAAAGTCAGCAGTGAGATGGACTCTGTGGTCTCCTGTACAATGCTTGCCTGTAAGAGAAAGTTTTGTGGTCTTAAATTTTGGATGAGTTTTGGGCCTTACTGAAAGTAGTTAGGGAACAAATGAGTGTACGGAGTCCTTCTGAAGGAGAAAAGGATGAGAGTATTCCATGGAGGCCTATTAAAGTCAATCCAAAGTGAACTGATGACTTTACAACCCTCAAGCAAATTACCCTGGATCATTTGTTTTGTGCAACAGGATCATGTACGAAATATGAAAATGTGTACATGACCTTCTTTTAAACTGCTATGATTTATTACTGCCAGTACCACGAGGGAATCAAAATGGGTTTATGAAGAAATCAATGTTATGGGGGATTGCAAAATGATGCTGGGTCTGACGAGTACTTTCTGAAACCCTTTAACCACAAGAAATCTGCTTCTTTATTCAGATGTTGTAGAGTGGATAAGTCATCCACTCTGATTCCAAAAAGCCTTAGGTCTCTAAATGATTTTCAGGATGGTGATGTTTGCCTGTTTTTATTGTTCTGTACAATCTTCTGCGTGCACTTATGTTTTGTTGTCATCATGTCTTTTAATTGATGAGAAATCTGAATGATGCTGGGTTTTGGGTTTTTTTTTTGGCTGCATAAAACAACCCAAACCACTTTTTTTTTCAACATTTTCAGCAACCTTTATTTTCCTTGCTTTGCTAAACCTGCTTTAGTTTAAAAGTACTATGTTCTTTCATATTTATAATTTGATGTATGCTTTTCCTGTTTTCTCATCCTTCTTAATGTCTTCATTCTGCACCTGCTCTCTTCAGGTGATAGTTCTGAAGCATGCAGAAGAACAGCAGGGAGAACAAGAAACTTCAGTTTTCTTTGGAGAAAAGAGAATTCTTAGAGCTGAAATTTGGGACAGCACAGCCTTCAAATCATAACACAACTACTTGTGTTTGGGAAGATACCACAGACTCCTGATTTTCACTGCCTATCAGTGTTTTCTATAGTATAGGAGTAAATCTATTTGATGTTTGAAACTAGGGTTTTATTCTCCTTTTCTGATGCTGACTGAAAGCCTTTGCTAAGGAAACCACCTTTGGTAGCAGGTTTCCCTTTTTTCCAGAAGAGGAGGGAGGTGACACTGCTTTCCCTGAAGCTTCTGGCCATGCAGCCTAGAATAGGCAGAATTTCTTCTGTTTCTGGTAGAAAATAGTCAAGAGTGTGCATGACAGGGCTGTGTCCTATATGGACTACATTAATTCTGCATGTGTCTCATCTTGAGGTAAATCTGGCCTTACTTACCTTTACTTTGGGGATGAAAGAATGGGACCTCTTTTTCTCAGAAAAAAAAAAACCCAAAAAACAAAAACCAAACCAAACAAATCAAAACCCCAACAAAAAACTTGACCAAACAAAAAAATTCCACAAAAACCAACAAACCAAGCAAAATTAAGAAAACCTTGTGCTCACACAAGATTAGTGTTTTAAACAGTTTCCAATATTTTGATGAAAAATCATATCCTGTAATGTTTATTTTATTGTTATTGCCATGTGTTGTTGCTAGTGTCATTGTTTACAGTCAAATCTGTGAGTTTGTTAATGTGTTGTTTTTTTTTTTCAGAAGCATGTTTTGCCTTGGGACCATAATTTGAAATTGATTTTCATTTGGTCTGATTTGGTGATATACTGTCCTTCAATAGGGATGAAATGAGCTCAGAAGGGGGTTAGTTCATGTGCCAAGGACACACAGATTTTAGGACTGGCTTTAAATTAGAGGATTAACTTGACAGGCTGCACTTTGTGTCCCCTCTCTCTGCTCCCACATTCTGCTTGTGTGAGCAGAGCAGCTGGTGCTGAGGAGCTGATGTCTGCATGCAGCACATTTCAGGTGCCCTGGCTTGCACAGTTTCCAATCTGGGCCTGTAAGCTCATCCTTATAACTTGTCACAGTGCAGTAGATGCACCACTGGAGTGGATCTTCCAGGTTTCATAACTCTGTTTGTGTGCCCTGAGGCTGCTTGAAGTGCAAACCAAAGGATGGTAAATGAGATGCTGGTGGCATTTTGCTTCCAAAGCTTCCTCCTGATTTGAAACAGAAAATCAATGGAGCTCAGTGATACCTGACACATTGGCCTCTATTTGAATATCCCTTGGATACTAAATCTTCAGAAATGCAGCTGTGGTCTCATGCAAACTTAGGCATTTTTGACCTTTACACAGCTTAAAAACAACAACAACAACAACAACAAAACCCCCAAAAAACCAACCCCACCACCTCAAAACCAAAACCTAAGTTCTTTAAGAATTCATGTGCAAAGTACATTAAAACTGTGTGAATGGTTGTCCACCCCATTTTTCAGATCATATACAGGTCACCTGGAGCAAGTATCTTGCATTTTCATCAGTTCAAAATGTGGACTGATTCTTTTCCATATTCAGTAGCCTTCAGCAGTAATTTTTCAAAGCCCCATGCTGTCTACAGTGCCAGCTACTCTCTTTACCTGGCCTGGCTTCTTTTCCACTTGCATTACACCTGCATTTCTGCATACACTCTACTTTTTCACTGTATTGCCTAATCACCTGTAAAATATGCACTTATCCTCTGAGATAAAAGCACAATTGATTACAGGGTGATGTGTCTATCCACCCCAGCCCAATTCAGATTTGGGAGCATAACATGTCCTGCTAAATTCAGGATTACCTTCATCTATCTACACAACCACTGAGGTAAGTAGAGCTACAAGTCCAAAGAATGTAGTTCTATATTAGCCATATTTTTCTATGTCTGTATGTTTATAAGAAAACTGTAGTCTAATGTGCTTGGTGCTTCTAGTGTGTAAATATATACAACAAACAACCATTAATGAGTTTTAAAACTGATGCTTATTCAGTCCACTCAGTGCTCTTGAATGTGAGCCAACATTAATTCAAGCTCAGTTGATCCTAATAAGTAACTAAGACCCCATTTCATAAACATGCAATTCTAGCTTGTTATTTCTGGCACTGCCATGAAGCAAAAGTCTCTACCCTCAGAATGACAGAATTAAGGGATTAGGGATAAACTGAAAATTGTGAATAATTCACGATTTCTTCCCTATTCTCCTCCCCACCAAAGGCAACTCTGGAGGAGCTCAATAAATGCTCTCAGGTATGCCCCTTCTCTTCTGGGAGTTATGCACAGGAGTGTGACCTGCCAGTGCAATGAGATTTGATCATATGAGTGTAGTCTGCAGGACCAGATGTAGTATCTGATACTCTCTCTTGTCATCATAGGTTCACTAGAACAAAGCACCAATGCCTGCACTAAAAAGTACTACTTGCAGCTGTCCATCCAGAAGGGGAACTTAAATCATGTTGTCCCAACCATATGTATGTCTTTTCAAAAGAAATCTATGACATTTCAAAATAAATCTATGACATTTTTTACAAAGATGCAATCAGGCTCCTTACCCTGGCCCTTCAGGTAATGTAGAACATGTGCTCCTGAAACAGATTTTCTCTTCAACTTTCTTGATTTTGCAGGAAGATATTTTATAAAGGTCCTGCTGAACATGAGAAGCTTTGCAGCAAAAAGCAAGAGATGCATTTTGCTACATAAAATCCAGTGAAGTAGGAGTGCACATTAAAGCAACATAGACTGCACAACAATTGCATTTCTCAATGCAGACATTTCTTATTCAACCTTTATCTCTGCCATGCTGCTGTTGAAGTCCCAGAGCTGTATTTCTAGGACATATGGGTTCAGAACCATCCTTTCATGTGCTTGCCCAGTGCCCAGCCACAGGTACAGGCACTCTCTGAACTTGTAGGCTCCATGGTGATGTGGGAGGGAGTAAGAGGGAAGGAAACACTTCCCCTCTCTCCTACAGACAGAATTACTTGCATTCCTCAAGTCTGTGTTGCTAACACACTCTTTTGCTCAAAGGCTGAGCTTTCTTGCTGATGCTAAAATGTTTTTATAATGGTGCTGTATTGTTGCACCATTATGCCAAAATAATAACAAAAAAATTAGTTAAATTAAAAATTGGGCTATTAATGGCCTTATAGACTTGCTGTCTTTATTCAGTGCCAGTGAATGGCTGTGCTGTTGGCAGAACTCATTAATATTTCTCAAGTGGTTGCTGATGTCATTGTTAATATTATGGGCTTTCATTTTCTTCATGTGCAAATCTTAACAAAGCACGTGGGGAAAATGCTGTGCACACAGCTGTGTGAGGAACTAATTCAGAAAAGGCCAGATCAGTTTGTAAGAGAAATCAGGTGTGTTGCCATCAAGTTTTGGGTCAGTAGCAGGGCACCAAGTGACTTGGCTTTCTTGAAACACAGAGTAAGGCTTTTAATTTCTGAACAGAATGGGTGAATGCATGCAACCCACAGAGACTGGAGTCTCTCCAGGCCTATCTAACATAATGAGAGAATTCTTTGTGAAATGCGTAAAATGATGACATTTTAGTGGTGAGTGAAATACTTGATTACTTTTTCCATAGCCTAAAATGATTGGAATGTTCTTATGCAATCCCTTTCCTGGTGAGGGCTAGGAATGTGTAACCTCACCATATATATTCATGAGAGACATCTCTGGGGCAGAATGTGGTGATATGGAAAAATGCATTGGAAAGTGTTTTTTAAGCCCCAAGGAAAAGTTACAGGCATGCTCATCTGACAAAAAAATCCAGAAGAGGAATTCAGAGTCATGGTCACAAGTCTGTGGGGAGAAAAGTTGGTCTGGGCAAGGTGTGCTGAGCTGCTTGGTGGCCAGTGAGATAAAGATGAGTGCCTGACTTAGTCTGGCTTGTCCACGTGGCTGTTTGTAGAAGGAGAGAAAGGACACAATGCCTGCTGGCACCAGGGGACACAGTGACACAACACTGGCCCAGGGAAGTGAGGTCTGGTGCCAATCTGGATGGACTGACTGTCAAAATGACAGCTGGGCCTTGAGCTGCCTCCTCATCCTCTTTCAGCACACCCTGTTCCCTGCCACCATCCTGAGGGGAGTCCACATCCATGCTGAGTGCTCCTGGGGCTGCTGTAATTTCTCCTCAAGTTTGGACATGGAGCATTAAGTGAATCATCCTCAAGGGATTTTGGTATTTTGCAACACAGTGGAGATTTTTAACATTGCATGTCTCTGAGCAGCAAGGGTTAGCATGATCTTTCTCAGAAAACCTTTCCTGGTAGATTGGGAGGCAGGATTTAGCATTTCAGAGGGGTAAAGAAAAATGAAGATCTATTAAAATGGCCCTTGGCATTGAGGACATGTATGCTCCTGCAGCAATAGGAATACTCCTGGGTACTGTGTTAGAGTTTGCATTTCATGTATGGACACTGAATAGATCAGTCACAGGTTGGCATCACACTGACACAAGCCATAGCCAACCACAGAAGAAAAGGATGATCTCTGCCCTGTGGAAATGGCAACTGGACCTTCAGGAGGAATCTGCTGGGTTGAGATTCTCAGTACAGAGGGAATTGCATTGGCATATGGAACAGGAACAGACAGGCATTGGGTGATACCTGTTTGAACACCTTGGCATTGCTTTTAAAGGCAGACCCAGTCTTCCTCCTCCCAGTAACATCCTACTCCTGCTGGCAGAGGATTATGTGTGCTGAGGCACTGAGGACAGAGTATTCATTGCTCAACATGGCTGTTTTATCAGACTTGGTGGATAATCCTTTCATATTTTATGTTGCCTAAATAGAGAAATTTCATTAAAGACTAGTTTGCAGGTGGACTATGTTGACACAACATTTTTTGGGCACACACAGTACCCAGAATGGCTGTTTCTAATGTAAAAACATTCGAGCATTTAAAGCTGGGCCGGTTTCATTGAGGAGCTAGTCTGGTGCAAGGGAGCTAATATTTATAAGAGGTTGAAAGACTGGAAAGGGCTGCTAGAAGTTATATATTGACTGAAGATGAGCCAGGCTACATCATGCCTGTTCACCAAATTAATTATTTGCTTCAATATTTATAAAAGTGAATAGGAAACAGATGGCAGAACTGGAGATGCTTGTTAGGTTTCTGTAATGGAGAAAGGAGAAAGAGAGAGCGGAAATCAGGATCTCACCATAAGAGAGGACAGGAAATTAAAATGTCAGACAACTGACAAAGCTGCAGGACCACACACAATTATAAAGAGTTTTCCCATAGGATCTCCAAACCAATTTAAATTTAAGTATTTTCTCTTCTGCCACCCAGAAATCAGAATAAAGTTTGGGGTGGTTGTGTGTGGTGGTGTTTTTTTTTTTTTTTTTTTTTTTTTTTTTTTTTTTTTGGAAAGTCTAAATGCACACCCCCAACTCATTTGTTAGAGTACAGTGTATAGAAAATTTTTCTGGGAACTTCTCTGAGTAGTTTGGAAAAGTCCTACTGAGATATCTAATGAGAAGACAGAAAAGAGCAGAGATGGGAGTTGCTGATTCATGTGTTGAATATCCACATGCTTGTCCTTGGAAGGAAGAATTCATAGTCTTTATTCTGCAAAGACTGGTGGTGTGGCCACTGCAGATTGGGGTTATCAGGGAACTCAGGGCTGTGCTTATTAAGGGCACCTGGGGCTTTTGGTCTGTCCTTGAATTTGGCTGCACTGAAATTAATTTTCCCAGATGTGCAAGATGTGGGCAAGGGAGTCCTGTTGTCTTGGGGACCATCCTGACAGTGTATGTTCCACCTAGAATGTTGGAGTGGGGAAGGATGAAAACAAGAGGGTAAAGAGATTGGGAGTTTTCATATCGAATAGATTTGATGGAGTTGTGCCAGTTGTGTTACCTGAGGGTCAGAGATCCTGAATTCATGTGGGATTCTGGTAGTCCAGCTGCAGCCAGCACACAGCAATGTGTTCTCCATGCATGTCAGTAGAAGAGAGATCTGGAAAAGCCAAGTTGCACTTCACAGAAATCTGTTTGTGCTGCTTCATTACCTGAATCAGCTGGATTTGGAAAGAGGTTGAGAATCCAGATAGACTTATTGGTCTCTTCCCCTTTCAGAATTGCTTCTAGTTTTCAGTATCCTTGGGAACACAGGGAGATATGTGTCCAGTATCCTTTCCAGATGGAAGGGTTTGTTGTCACTCTTCTCTGCTTCTTTAGCTGCTTCTTCTTACTTATGTCTCTTCATATTCAGCAGTCATCACTGAGTAAGGGCTGTCTGCTGACCTTTCCTTGAACAGAATTTTCTGAGCCAACTGTGCTGCTCTGCTGAGATACGGATTTTTCTTTCTTTCTTTCTGTCTTGTGGAAGGGTTTCCTATGTCTCACTTTGAATTTGGCCAAGTGCCTCACGAGCTGTGGACTCTGAATGCCTGCCTTATTTGGAGAAGAACATAGGCTTTTCAGTTGGCTTGACCTCCCAGTAAGTTTTCTACTCTCCTCTGACCTGCTTCTGCCTTGCCAGTCTTTGTATTAAGTTTTTTTCCTCTTTTTCTTTGTATAAGTTCACTCATCCTTCTTCCTTCCCCCCCAAATAGAAGAAAAAAAATTAGTAGCTGCTGCTAACCATTGCCCAGTCCTTCTGCTGGTGTTTGATGTTCACCCCAGGGATAAGGAATTTGCAAGTTCCTATTCACACCATGTCAGCAGATGCTGCTCCTGAGGATTATCCTGTAATTTGTAAAATAGCTTTTTTTGACAGTTCTGCCTCAGAAAACTGTTGCCCACTGCATTTTAGCATAGACTGACAAATCCAGCCCTTTGCAAGCAGGCTCTATAATCAGTCCCTGAGAAATAGTCTGTTCTGTCTTCAGCTTCCAAGAGTTGGCTGTCTGGGTTAGTATTGCTGAATAGAACCACAGTTTTGGAGGTAAGTGCTGGTCCCTCAGTTGGGTCAATGAGATCAAGGTTAAGCCTTTTAGATCAACTGCAGACCACAATCTGCCAGTAAAATAACGCTGCAGCCAGCTCTTTCTCCAGTTAGCAGCAGGAAAACCACAAGAACTAAGTGAGGAGCAGAACTCGGCATGGTAAAGTCCTTGGCCAATGACAATAAGACACCTGCAAAGAAGATGAGTTTTGTGATTTCCCCTGTGTTTGCTTTCAGAAGGAGAAGCATTGGAAGGAGAGGTGAAATAATGCAAATCCATGGTGCAGCAGTTCAGGAACAAGCAGAGTGGCAGATGGATTCATTCTCTGTTTGTCTAGTGATCTAAAAGGGGTGTTTTCTATGAAGGCATGGCTTGTGATGGCACTTGTACACAGGTACTGTGGGAGCAGCAGATATATTTGGTTTTAGCTGGGTACTTAGAGGAGGAGCTAGCACTTTGCCTTTTGCATTTCTGCCTTCTTCCAAACTCTGGGAGTTTTACTGTGTGCTTCCTTTTGCAGGTAGGTATCTCAGGAACCTGGTGCTTCCCAAAGATCTGAATGGAGCTTGTCTGAACTTGTCAACTTGTCTGAAGCTCCCATTTACTGAGCATGTGATGAAATCAGTGATGTTCAGGAGAGGGACACCAGGAACCTGTGTCTCTGCTGTTCCCTGAGTGAGTGAAATGAGACTCACCTGTGAAGCAGAGTACAGAGGAGGTTTGTTGTACCATGTTCAACTACCCTTCTGACACTGCTTCTGATAAAGCCATATCTAAATTCATTTGGATTCATTCACAACTCCAAAGATGAGTTGGTTTTTGATTTGAGTTGGAACTGGGTTTAATTCATTGAATTTGTAACTTAAATGCTAAAGAGGACATGCATGTTACAGAGGTGTTGCCTGTGACTGACTGAAGAATAAAAAGAATTTATTCTCCCCCAGAGAATCACAGAATGGGTAAGGTTGGAGGGGAGATCAGTGGGGCATCTGGTCCAACCTCTCTGCTCAAGCAGGGTCACCCTAACGTGCAGTGCACAAGACTGCATCCAAACTTATTTTTTCAAGGATCTGGCTGAAGCAAATGGATAGCCTGGAATAAATCTGAAAGGTATTTTCTTTCTTCCCTCTCCTCTCAACTGAATCCTGACATGTGTTTCCCTGCCATTCCTTCTGCCTGTCTCCCCACCATTGTGCTGCTGTTCCTCACAGAGAATTGTCACTGTGACGGACAGGACACGAAGAGGAGTGACCTGGAAAGGCCCAGTCTTGGGTGGAGAATAAATGCACTGGGAGACAGGGAAGGAGAAGGGTCACCATCAGCACAATGTCCAATGAGCTGATGCCTTTTTCAGAGCTGTGCTTATCCCTACTCTCAAAGGAAGCCTTTCACAGTGCTTCCTTCACCTGCAAGCCTTGCAAAGCCCAGCCTCTGGTGGGCTGCCTCCCTTTGCATCAGTCCCCACGTTACCACACAGCACTGCTGTCTGTGTGGTCTTTGGAATTCACACGGCCTGGTGGCAACCAGTAGGGAGGGAAAATAACGTGTTCTATTTATTTAGAGTCAAGCACAGTTTAAAGTCCATTCTAAATAAATAAAAACTCTTAGCCAGATTTATATAAATAAAAAAGCAGATTTCCCCCTCTCTTTTGGCTGCTGTTGAACAGCATCAGTTTCAAGACCACACAAGGAGCTGCGTCGACAGCTCAGAAATGTACAGGAGAGGCAGAGGTAGGAGGGGTTGGAAGGACCTTGATAACTTACTTTGGGTTTCCAATTCATGGAGGAGGCTCCCTGTGGAAATTAACACCCTTATTATACTGGGGAGAGTTAAAATGTTAGCAGAAAATTCTGAATATCTTAGGTCTTTAACAGAGGATATTTCTATAAAAGACCAGTTTTTCTTCAGATGCTTCATCCACACTTCCAAGGCATCTGTGCAAATGGTAGGATTAGCTAGCACAGGTGAGCACTATTTTCTCTGTCTCTTAGTAGAGGTGACAGAGCACCTGTAAAAAGCAGTGATTTGAGGAAGAAACATTTTATTCTTAGGAGGCTGATCACATTTGGCTTTTGGGGTTTGGGTCTGTGTTACACAGAGGTTCCCAGTTTCCATCAAATGGTTCTCCCTCACAGGTGCTGACAGTGTTGTGTCTCCTGTTACAACCATCACTTAGGGAAACTCCAAGCACGGTTTCATTTTCTTGGGAATGAAATGTATTATGTCTGCACAAGGTTTCACATCTCTCCTCACTTGCAGACCTGCCAAGATATCAGGAAGGGTGACAAGCAGCTGCTGTGTAGAGCACCTGGGTTTTGTTACTCCAGATGAGAGATTATAACAGGCCTTAAATAGTTATCTGCTATAAATGGGTTCTCCTTGAGGCAGTATTTACTGTGTTGCTGCACATGGATGAAGATGGGCTGGAGAACATGAATCTGCTGGTTGCAAGATTAGGCTGAGAACAAAAAGAGCCCAATTAATGACTGTTATTTTGTGACTGGTCAGAGGCCACCACAATTCTGACAAAGAAAATCAAAGAAACACTCTTGCAAAGCAAAGCTTTTATCACAGTTCATTACCTCTTTCATACTCTGAACTTCCTTGTGCTGGCGGACAAAATGACCAACAGATGTTAGTCGCATTGAGGAAAAATTTCAAAGAATAATTTTTTAAACATGTCCTTTTATAGCTTACTTTACCCACTTTATATATTATATTTAAAGTTATGTATGGTCATATATCCCACAATACTTTGGGTTGTCTTGTTTTGTTAGTAAAACATCAGCTCACTTTTCTCTTCCCACTTAACGACACAGCTGGGGTCACAGCTTGTCAAAGGCAATGGTGTCAGAACTCCTAAACATCTTCCCTAAGCCTTTATCCTGAAGGAAGTTAGTACATCTCAAGGCTGCATTGCTCTGTGGCCCAGCTGGCAGTTAAATGACATTTTCTTTGCACAGATGAAGTCATTATACAATTTCTGCTTCTGCCATGCCAACCTGCTGACCGTTGCTTCTTCTGCCAGAGACCTCTGAAACTGCAAATGGTTTTTGTGCCAGCCCACTCAAGCCAGAGTCATGGAGAGTTTCCCTCCTGGCTCAGTGAGTCTTCCTCCTTGAGAACACTCCTCACTTCACTATGAAGACTGACAGTTTGAAAATGCTACTTAGTAATGATTATTCTGTTTAGTTCTGATTAGTCATATCAGTTAAGCAACAGTTCTCACTACTTCTTAGTAGCTTTGAAGGTATCCAAAGTGGGCACTTGATAGGTAGACTTGGGAGTGCTAATGTTGGATCATGATGATCTTAGAGCTCTTTTCCAGCCTAAATGATTCCCTGTTTCTCTGACAGGAACATAGATAGTGTGCAATAGGCTCACACTGCCTTCCTGCATGAATTTCAGGGCCCCACAAGTGGTTCCAGGCATAGGGGAATGGATTCCATTTTAATGTGTGCATATTATTATATCAGGAAATTGTGCTGCTTTTTGAAAACCTGAATGTAGGAGAGCTAGGACAGATAGTGCAAAATACTTTCAAAATACTACACTGAATTATATTGATTTTTTTCCTTCTTTTAAAAAATGTTATTGAACGCTTTCTGCCATGAGTGTATAATGTCCATGGCAACGGATTGTATGTGCAATGAACAGATTTTTGTGTTTATTTAATATCCCAGGCTTGCAATTTAACCAGCCATAAGTTCATTTATTGCATTGCAAGCTGGGCTTGCAATGAAGGATATCACTCGCTTGTCACAGTGCTCACACCAGAGTAATACCACCAGAGTTTATTCATTTTCAAAACAGAAAATAAAAATTATTCATCAGATTTTTAACTCTCAATAGTAATATAAGATGTTTAGGCCTTATATATAATTTTTTTGGGGGAATTTTAATTATTTTCTAAAAACGATAGAACTGAGCAAGAAAGCAGGTGGTTCTACACCTTGTTTATTGGTGACCAAAAAATATCATACTATCTGGCAAGGATGGGCTTCTGGAGAAATTCTGTGCAATTTTACACAAAACAACAACAAATCTAAGTCTTGGGACTCTCAGAGAGATGGAGTTACTCTTCCATTTTAAATATTTTAATTCAGTGTAAATGTCTGTTCTGAATCATCAGAAAAATTCTAAGGAACAAAAAAATCCTGTGGGAGGCTGTATTTTAGGAGAATAAGCATAATTATCTGTGTGACTGTAGGCAGGCTAATCTGGTACTGATTCTGAACAAAAAAAAAATATTAAAATCTTCTTAGGACATACAATTAGCTAGAGATTAGAAAGTAATTGCTGTCAATGAAGATTGTATTTAAATCTAATTTCATATATTGTGGCCAAAATTAAATGTGACGACCAGCTGCTCACTCTAATAAACTAGACTGAGATAATTAGTAGGAGATAAAAGCACTCCATATTGAAAGGATTAAAAATACTTTGTAAGAAGCATCTATAAAGAGGTTATCATCATCATAAGGGTAAAAAAGGCTTTTTAATCAGGAAATCAGTCTGGCTGATTGCTAGTCCAGTGCCATACAACTGACTATTCCTTCCAGTTTTGTGTTTTATTTATTTATTTATTTATTTAGCAATAATTATTGCTAAAAAGATTATTTTGATGTTTTGTTCTGGTAGGACCTTCTTGCAAACCATGGGGGACTGTTTGATACGGGTATGTTTGGAAAACCAGAATTTTTTTCACAGGCAGATGTGAGCATGAAGGCCTGTATTCAAGAGGAAGAAAACCCTCCATGGAAGATTTCTGCATGCTAGAAATGGGTGATCCTTAAAGTTTTAGAGCTCCTGGTAGTCACCTAAGTTAACATGATCTTTTAGGCTGCTTTCAGGAGCATGACTTCGGTATGGTGTGAGCAGGTGAGAGAACCCAGCTGTGTAGGGTTGGAGAGCTGATTACTCTTATAGATAAACTCTTATAGAGGAATGATGAGTTCTTTATTAGAAAAGCAGGTTAATTTCTGGTGTCTGTTAACAAAGAGGATCATAAATCAGGGAAATATGGGGAAAAATCCGAGGGATGCTCTAAGGGTATAGTGATAATAGAGATGTTTAAGACTCTCAAATACACAGTGTATAACTTGCATGTGTAACACATAACATAGACCAATATATAATATATATATTATAATACTGGTGTTATATAATATATATTATAACTGGTGTAATAATTTTATCTGTAAATATATGAGCATTTGTATAAAGGTGTACGCAGTTATATGAGCCTGTGTGCTTGGGAGGTTTGTGGTGACATGCCTTCTTCTCAATTACAATAGCATCCATTTAAAAATCTCAGACACTTAAAAGAACAAACTCATTCTTCTATCAAGCTGCTGTTATTCTGCTTGCTGTACCTCACATAATATTTCTGTGCTTAAAACGCAGCAGCACTTGGTGTGTGTACACTGGTGTTGTGTACACAGCTCCAGCTCCAGACAAGTTTCACTTCATCTCAGTTGCATAATGGACTGTAGGACTTGGCCCCCTAAAATTTAATCTGTCAGTCCTAAAATAATTTTAAAAGGAATTTATGTATCTTCTCCTCCTCCACACTGCCTGTAACCTGAGAGCGTCCATGTGGCTAAGAATACAGACTTGTCTTCTCTAAATTGAAGAAGTTTTGCTCATACCACTGGAGAAACAAACTAAAAAATAAGGCAACCAGATGTTAAAAAATGTTGAAAGTTCCTTTTTTTGGAAAGGTAGCTATGTTAAATAAACATTAAAATGCTATTTTTTCTATATAACTATTCATTTTAATGTCACCCCGAGGGTTCATCCAAGGGTCTTTGGGTCACTTGGGAGAATGTACAGTATATTTTGGCTTCACAGCCTTCAACTTGCTACAAAGGGCTAATTCTTCCAATTAATGAAATAAATGTTGCTGATGTAGATGGATTGACAAATCAGTTCAAAGGCTAGTTTGTTGAGGCAGATAGCAAGTCTGATAGAGCTAGAGTGCATTAAGAGACCTCCCCAGGCAGGAAAAGGAGCCCTTGGAAGAACAAGATACAGTGACAATTCACCTCCATTCACCTGGTGGTGTTTTTTCCATCCAAGCAGAACTGTGACAAAACTAGAGAGTGTGAAGACTTTTTGTCCCATAAGGCTTTCAACAGGGTTTTTTTTTTTTTTTGTTTAGAGCAAAAGAAGCCCATTCAGACAAGATACTCAGACAAGCTGAATATCTACATCAAACTCCAATATGCCAAGCAGGTAATCCCTGTTGGGCGTATTTGGAGGTTGATGTAGAAAAGCAGGTTAATTTATGGTGCCTGGTAGGAAAGGTGATCATAAACCAAGAAAATATGAGCAAATAATTCAAGGGAATGCTCTGAAGTTTATTGATAGTTGCTCTATGATCAGATGCTGAAAAGCAAAACAGAGCAGGGAACCTAAAGGGAGAATTTTGAGGCTACAACTCTGCTTATGTGGGTAAAACACTCCTGGAAAGAGCGTGTTTCCTTTTGAAAATACATTCCTCTCTTTGAGACAGCATTCTGAAGTAGCTGCATTTTAATTCAGTTTGCAACAGTTTATGAGAGCAGATGCATTGCAGTGTTGCCATTTCAGGGGTGGATCAGCTCCATGGATTAATGCATTTATGTGCTTCAGGAGTGATGGAGGTGGGGTACAGCACATCTGAGACCCTCTGTAGGGCATATTGATGTCTGGCTGCAATTTCTGAGCTTTACAGCTTTAGCTAACTAATGTGATTGCCTCTGTTTTTCCAGACAGGAAATAACACTGACTGTCAGCTGTGCTGGATGTGGTGATGGAAGGCGTGTCCCTGCCCTCATACCTACAGACATAAAAGGGCTCAGAGAGGCAAGCTGGAGGCTCTCAGCTGGTGCCCATCAGGGTAGTCAGAGGGTGGAAGATGATACAGGATGCTGCAGACTGCAGCAATCTGCATCTACCACAACTGGCTGGAAATGCTGTGCCACACTCAGATCCCTCACACCACAGTGCTCAGCCAGGCCTTTGCCAGAGCACAGGGGGGGATGTAGCAAATGCAGGGATCCAGGCTGCTGGAGCTGAGCTGCTTTTCTTCCCCATGTGTTCACTTGTTTGAGCCTGGTCAGCTCTCTGTGTTCTGTGCTGTGCTAGATACCAAAGACAAAGATCACCCTGGCCAGAGGGCAACAATCCCTGCAGTGGAATTAAAACATTCATGGTCTTCAAGCCTAGCTCAGTGAGAGTAATAACTCCAAGTCATGGAAATGGATTGCTTTGCTACTGTATAAGCTTTAATGTTAATTGGCTGTGTGAGTGGGCATCTGTGCAGAATTAGCTGAACTCCCAAATCCTATCTGGACATTACTCCACGGGGAAACACTAGATCTCAATCTATGTAGATAGTTGGGGTTTTTTTCCTTCTTCCTGTTTACGCAGGGGAGCTTATGGAGGCTGTTTTATTTTGCATCACTTGGAGCTGAAATATGAGTTGTCTACCTGCAGAATAGTGTAATATTATAGATAGCTGGCTGTTCACTGAGCTCCAGAAGGCTGAACTACTTATTTTTAAAATATCCCTTTTCATTGCTAGTGAAATTTGATTTTTCTAAAGAAAAATGTCAGGAATGTAAGGAACTTGCTTATCATTTATGTTCTGGTAGCAGCTTAGTCATAAAAAACAATTGTATTTGCAGTACATGTGGATAACTTCTTATAAAGTATTGTTTAGGGAGCCCAGGAGAGAAATCTATGCAGCACTTCAATGTAAGAATTTTATTATCCTTTCTCTTAGGAGAAAGGTAGGCAAAGAAAATAATTTGCTGTTTTGGGAGGAATCTATTTACCTTCCAAAAATTACCTATCAGAGATTGATTGCTATCATTAGCCTATCTGCTGTTGCAGAGTGTTTGCTTTGTTTCTTAAAGAGAAAACAAAATGTGGTGGTATATCCCAAACACATGGGACATGAAGAGTATGGACTGGCATTAAAAAGACTGCTTTTCTGGGCTGAACTGATAGATAGATATTAAGAAAGTAGCCAAGAAGGCATATTTACCAGAGAAGTTTATGTGCTTAATAATATTTCTTTTTTTTTCTTTTTATTATTTGTTTTTTAATTCTTAGACTGAATAAAACACAATCTCATTTTTTTTCCAGCCATGCTCTGTCTGCAGACTGCTCCAGAATTTCTTTGTCTTCAACCTAATTTCTCTCTCTCTTTTTTCTTTTTCTCTATCCAAACATTTCCAAGAGCAGAGAGGATAGTTGCTGGGATGTGATGAAGCATCTGAAAGGAAAAAATAAATTAACATCAAATGGGCTTCTCCTCCTCCCACTCTGCATACAGGAAGTCTTAAGAAGACCACAGGACACTATCAGTACTGCCTCCCAACACATCCTGTACCCCAAGAACCCTTCCTATTCCTCTGCAACCTCCAATAACTTCACTTAAAATAAAACTCCTGGTTGGGTGTTTCTTGTGTGAAATAATTGGTGGTGTTCTCTGGAAGGTGAAAATTGATTAATTCCCTCCGTTCCTCTTCATGTCTGAAAGGACTGGGATTGTAAGATGATTTTTTAGGGGCTATTTAAGGACAGCCTACTTTAATTAATATCCAGTGGATTCAGCTCTTGGCATCTGCTGTTTTATACTCTTAAACAAACTGTTGTATTGGTGGCACCTTTCTTGTCAAAGGTACCCTACTGATGTGGTTTCTGTCTGGCCTACACAATAAAGGAGTGTCAGTAAAATGCCAGCACTTGCTGCATTGTCATACCAGTGAATATTCTTTAGGAAATTAGAGGTTTAGGGTTACCTTACATTTCTCAGCTCAGGCAGCAGAGGTGAGAATGTGAAAGGATACTCTCCTGGACAGGGCAAGCTCTACCCCTGGCTGTAGCTGTCTTGTGTGTTCTCCCTCAGCTTCACCAGACACCTCTGAGATCCCTGCTCAGCTGACAAAAAGGTGAATGCAAAGTTCAGTGTGCAAAGATGGGATTTATTTCTGAACTTTGAAATGCCAACTTGTCTTGCTGTGATTAACAAGGAAAGAAACTCCTGATGCTTGTGGCTGAGAGAGTAGAGGGATAGCACTTCAGCTGCACTGTGCTAATGTTTGTAACTTTTCTTTGTCCTGTACAAGAGAAAATATCTGTGTTTAGATCTCACTGAAAGCAGCCAGAAAGCTCTTGTCACTATATTGTATTAGCTTTGATCTGCTGTACTTGATTATGTTTTTTGTTTGTTTATCATGGGCTCTCAATTTTCCTTCTTTGCTCTAAAAACTATACTCAGAATATTGCATCACTTTTCTCCATATCAGTGAATCTGCTTATTGACATCCTGTTGGAGGCCTGTTCAAATAGTCTTCAAAAAGGAATAAATGAAAGACACCAGTGAAAAGCAAAGTTTGACCAGAGGGCAAAGTTCTGTCAAAAACACTTTATCTTTCTTTGTTACCGAGACATGACCAGATGTTTGTTTATAATGAAATGCCTGCATTGGGATTTTTCAAAGCCCAGATGAGGAAAACTGTATCTAATTGCTTCTAGGACTGCAGTCATGTCCTAGCTGCAACCTGGGTCAATGTGTCCTCAAATCCTCTATCTGGAGATTCTCGGGGTGGGATAAAAGTGTCTATGTATTTGCTGAAAGGAGATAGGGCTGTCAGCTCAGGCACACACTAAACATCTGCTCTGCCTGAGCCCTGTGGTTTAACTAGATTAAAATGCCACATTAAAATGATCATCAGTCAATCAGAACACTTCCTCACTCTGAGGAACATAACATCACGCTCCATGCTGCAGTTTCCAGGGAAGCCCATGTGTCGTGCTAGGAGAAAAAAAAAAAATCAGAGCAGTGAAATGTTTCAAACAATTGTGGTTTGTTTGGCCTGTGTGACATCACAGACTAATGTTTAACCTAGGATCAAACAACTTGGAATTTGTTCTCCTAAATGGTTTTAAATCTAGCTAATGATTTGGAGTATTAATTTTGATTATTTTAATCTTGGTTATTAACTCTAGTTAACAAAATTAGATATAATTCATGTTCTAGCTTTGGGAGAGTTTCCAATTGATAAAGCTGTATTACAGACCACAGATTTGTGTTGTTCCAGTGGCACAGAGATAATTTTCCTTTTATTTAAACCTCTGGATAGCTATTTAAGACTACTAGACTACAGGTCCTATGAATTACAGAAGTAGTAATTGCCAGGAAAGCTCTGTTTTATTAATAAAAAGAAAGCCAATACTAAAAGAAAAAGCAACCCAGACAAATTAAGATAACCCTCTTCAGCTGGCTTTTAGCTGTGAGCTAGTTTTCTGTGGCAAAGGATTATTTCTGTAAACAACATACAGTTTGCTAATAGTTCTGTAAATATTACCCTTAAGTACCTTATGTGATGATTTGCAAGGCCTTTTGCTGTACAGATTTTGAATTACTTAGAATTAAATGCCTTCTTGCATCTATTAAGGCATTTAAACCATTTGGAATGAGTTTTTTAGTGAAGCAGAGAAGGTAGAAATGCGTATTTTCTTTTGCACAGTTCATGTAGCAATATAATTTCTGAAGTCTATTTAATGTTGACGAGCCATAAATGTATTCATCATTCTGAAGCACAGTGTTAATGAAAAAAAATTCTATAAATCAAGGTACAGCAAGTTCATGTACCCTTTCAGAAACACCCACAGCATGTTGAAGAAGCGTCTGGTGCAATTTGGATTTTTTTTTTTGTCAATTAATTTAATAACCAAATGTGGAAAAGGGCTTACTCCAAGTATTTCAAAAATTTGCTGATGGAGGTTACAGATATGAATCGAGAGACTGGAATCAAGGGACAGATTATGGCTCTTTGGAGCCTGAAGTACATTACATCCTATGGATCCCGAGTGCTTCTCCTGCCCCCTTCTCATTCCTTCTCTCTCACACCCCTGGAACTGCAGTGGGAGGAAGGATTCCTTCTTGAGAAGCACCAGTGATCCTTTTCCTTTGCAGACAGGGAATTCCTTGGAAGACCAGACAGCTGTGCTTCGAAGGCTTGGCTTGTCCTGGCCTGCTGCACCTTCCTCTGAGTAGCATCTGACCACTCCTTTATTGGGGTGATGCTGGAAGAGTCCCTGCAGTGACAACTCTCACTGAGATGAATGAATGTTCATGTTGCAGACCTTAAAAAGATCACAGTACATTGGATAAATTTCATGCTGTCAACTTAAACAAACAAACAAACAGACAAACAAAACAAAACCAACAAACAAACAAACAAAAAACCACCAAAATTTTGTGCTACACTCATTTGAAAAATTAAAAAAAAAGGATTGATAATCCAGTTTTATCAGATGATCTCATGATCAGGGATGGTAAAAACAGCATTTAGGTGTCTGCACCTTAACCTCTCCTACCTGTACCTGCTCCAAAAAGTCACATTTACAGGCACCAATATCATTCTGTGTGAAGTTCTGAGGAGGAAAGCTCTGTTCCTTAAGGGAACATGATGATTAATGCACTGTAAAGTCACTCCTGAGCTTGCCTTGTGATACTTTCTCTAGGCTGTCACACCTTGTTCAGTGTTTTACTGGCACCTGAGAACTTCAGAAAAGCATGCAATAATTGTAGTGTATTATCATCTGCATTTCTGATAAATAGGCTCTCATAAATTGCCTCCTAAACAATTTCTTGTTTTTTTTTCCTTTAAGTGTTGCTGCAAATAACATCATTTGTATGTGAACTTCAGCTGGATGTGGTAACACCTTGTAAAGTACTTTAACATGACAGAAGTACTTAAATAAAATTTGGGGTTGGTTTCAGAGATCTTCCCTTTAGGAGACTGCAGTAAATTCAGCCCCCAGATTGACACACTTTTCTCTTTATAAATTCAGTTTTCCAGGGTTAGCATTTCTTCATGGTGCAATAATTGCTTTAAAAGGAAAAACTACAATAGTGCTATACATCTACAGGGGCTTTCCCTAGCCTTTGGAAAGTACATGGATTTATAATTAAGCATCAGGTATGCTCTAGTCTGTCACATATTTGGGTTTGTTATATCCATTAACAAGCAATAAAATCCCCAGTATTCAATCCTCCTCATTATTTATATCTTATTTTCATCCCACCCTTTCACCTTTGGCTTTGGTTTTCTTCCACTTTGGCCAATTTATTTACAGCCACTGAACAGAAATGCTGCCACAGGGAGTGTGGGGTCACCGTGTTGGGCCATGCCTATTCAGCCTCCGCTGCTTGTGCCATTTGTTGTAACTGAGCTCTGTCCATCATACCTCTCAAACCCCTCTGAATGAAGTCTGTCCAGTAAGGCCAGGCTCCTAAAATGGTTGTGAATACTACAGGTTTCCTATAGTTCTCTCTATCCAGCCATTTAAACCCAACTGATTTTCACAATATCTTTCTATAATTGAACATAGTCCAGCACTCTCCAACCTGATGTAGTCCTGAACAGGACCTAGGATTCTCAAGTGGTTCACTTGAGATTCACCAAAATAGAGGCTTTGATTTAAAAACACCCAAAACAATAAAAGTGAAAAAAAAGAAGATACTAGAACAGAATAGATTCTGTGCACACGGTTCAGAAATATGAGTATGGCGTGCATCACTCCTAACAAAATGTCTGCATAATTTCTTCTCCCCAGGTTCCAACTAACCCTGGATGGAATGACATGCATAACACAGGGATGACTTATGAGGGCAGGGAACATTTATCCTCACAAGGCAGGAAAGGGAAAGGACCTCACCCTGTTAGTCACTGTGGTGGTTAGAACATTTGGTGGCTACAGGGAATGGTGGCCTTTGCTACAGCCCATTGTGTAATGGACAAACTGGGTTTGCAGTCAGTTAGAAACTGCCCTCTGGAATGAAGCAGGTCTTTAACAGTATCTCCTCTGCCCTGAGCAACTGCAGGTGGCATCCACACTGATATCGAGGAGAAAAAGCTGAGAGAGAAAAATAGGGGCCTGAAAGTGGTACTAGGGAAGCATGCTCAGAGTTTGCTGGGCAGATCTCAGAAGGAAATTTCTGGAGAAAAACCAGGATGCTGGTGTGGATATTTTGGTGGATCTAAATTCTTACAAAGAAAAGGCAGAAAATCCCAAGGCAGATGAAGCCAAAGCTTGCAATTGTTTTTTAGGCAATCTTGAGTCTCAGTGATGCCTGACATATGGAAGGAGGGGTAGGAACTGGAGCAACTACCATCACCTGGAGAGAGTTTGGAAGTGTTCATGGAGAGTGCACAGCAGGCAGGAGGGGGAGTGATAAAAGTGGCACTCAACAAGGGAGTTCCTCAGGGGAGCACTGAACACTAGGCAAGGAGATAAATTAATCTGGAAACAGTTTGTTAACTCTTGGCTGGGGGTATAACCAGGGCAAGGACTGAATACAGAGCCAAGAGCTGTTATTCAGCCAAACTATGTAGCTGCATAAAACATGATGCAGGAGCCTCCTCTGAGTCTGAAATAGGTACAAAACTTCTAAACAAAGCAGAACGCAGGCTGAGAAATACCGCTCTGTGTTGAATGTCCCTATGTTTATTTGTGGGGCAGTTTTAGAAGAGCACTTTCAGCTTAGGCGTAGACAGTGCAGAGATGGTATCAACAGACTTTCAGGGCTTTCAGGAAAGGCTGGAGATAATAACAGGTGAAATGTAAACACAAGGGTTTCTTGGCATATATGAGTAAAATGCTGCTGATGACAAAACTTGTAATTGCATTTGGGGGAAAACGTATCTTTTACTAGACCAAAACTATGCCAACCACATCAGAGGATATCCTTACTGGAAACACAGGGGACTTGCCCTACTATAGCCTTTGAACTCATCTTTCAGGTAACAGGGATGTTCCCTGCAGGGTAAGAAGTGGTCTGAGGACCACCTTTGCTGGTAGGTGCATTCCTCACAGACCAAGTAGCTGAACTGCGCTGTCACGGTGACAATATTGGTTCCACTGGCCAAGGAAATGGGGAAATTTGGCTTAAGTTGCTGGCATGGGGTGAGGTTTTCTGAGGTCTAACCTTGCTCAGAGGACTGCTTCTGAGAGCTGAGCAGGGCTTTTAGGTTTTTCCATCAGTTTGTTTTCACCTGAAGGACTTCTGCTGGCCCCAGAGTGCTCCCACACAGAAACATTGCCTGACACCCACTCCCATTGGGTGGGAGCAATAGCCCAGTCCATGGGGAAAGGGATGAGGCATGTTGGACCGCAGCAGAGCAGCTGGGTTTCCTCCCTGCCTCCCTCCTTCCCTCCCTCCCTCCCTCCTCACAGGGAGTGCAGCACAGCCGGCCTTGGCGCCCCTGTGGAGCAACCTCAGCCTTTGGGACTGGGAATTTCCAGGTTACAGTAAGTTCAATTAGAGTTAAGGTTCACCCAAGCTGCTGATAAGCTGGCAACCACTGCCTTGATGATCTGTTTGCGATTATCCTACTGAGAGTTTAATTTAGTTTTATTTTTGCCAGTTGATATTTGCTGTCCCAGGGGCAGAGTATTGCATTGCATGTTCTGTATGCAACACCATGGTTGTTTTTCAAGTATGTAAATAGAGACAAGTTATTTCTCTCAAATTTCTAGCTATTGGAGCTCATTTTTAGTGCTACATGCACTTACTACAAATCCCTTGGTTTTGGAAGCCCCTGTTTCTGTTCTCAAACCTCAATCTCTATTTAAAAGTATTATTGGAGTTGATTAACTGTAAGGAAAGTAAATATTGGTTTTGCTGACTAAAGTACTGCCTCTAAACACAGCAAATAGATTACTTTAGATGATGGATTCAAACACCTTCAGGGACTGCTTGGTCTCTCTATTTACTATTATCGATGTTGTAATTTTGTTATCAAGACTGGCAGTTCCTTCTCACAGAAAATCTTTATTGCAAGGCTGACCTGCCTAACACCTCCCTATTAGTAACAGAAACAAATAAGAGTTGATTGTTCAGCTGCTGTCATTTAAAAAGACTAAATCAACCTGCCACAAAAAGAATAATTCCCTCTGGTAACTTTATCCATTTGCCCTTGGTGGTGACACTGTGGATACCACCCTGGTTGAACTATATATTAGTTCCTAGAGAAGCACTTCGAAATATATAGCTCTGCACAATGTTGTAATTGAAAAAAATTAAATAGCTACGCATGGTTCAGTAATCTGAGAAGAATGCAAAGGTTCAGTTCTAATTGCTTTGCACAATTTAGTAGCATTTTGCTGTGCTCTCCAAATGGGCTTATTCTGCTGCTCTTTGTATATCTGTTATATAATGTGGCAGCACTGCCTGTATACAGGCAGCCCTGTGTTTTAAAAGGATGTGCTAGTAATCTTTATTTGATGTTTTGACCACATTTTTAAACGACTTACCTAACCAAATGACCCACTCTGGGCATCTGCTTATCCAGAGTCCTACAGAGGATGCCGTAACCTGTCAGATGAGTTAAGAACTTGATTTTAAGCTTATTTGTTAAAGTTGTCTTTCTTGGAATCAAGTCTCTACATTCTCTTTGGGTTGGAGAATCTTTAAAAGATGCTGTAAAATATGTACTTTTTAAAATTTAGATTGTAGCATCCACTGAAATTGACTTTTATTCATTTTGCATACAATTCTTCTTTTTTTCAGGTCCGGGTGTGTTTCTAGGTATTAAAGTCCATATATTGCCTATCTGTGAAGAGCTGCTGTTCTGAAATCTGAGGAAGAATGACCAAACAGACAATCACTGGACTGGAACTTCAATTTAACTTAAATTTCTTCTTTTATTTTATACAATTGCCATAATTTTGTTGTTACATTTTGCTCTTAGTGCATTCCTCACATAAAACATAGTATGACCGTATTTGAGATGAATTAAAAAAAATCTGAAAGAATTGTTAACAATTTTGATATCTATAAATACCCTAGAGACTAAATCACCCTGCTTCTTTTCAAGAATTTTTCTCATACTGTTAATAGGAATGGTAGTAAAAGTTGGTTGATATGTAATTCAGAATCTGTATCTGTCTGTCTGTCTATCTATCTATCTACCTACCTACCTACCTACATCTCAAAGCTTTTCTTCCAACTAACTAGAGGAATGTTATGATTGGTGGGTTTTGTATCTGGTTACTTTAAGGTTTCTGTGCTGTTTTTATAATGATATGGACAAAAACAGAGTCATACTGGGATTTAAAGCAGGCAACACCAAAAGGGTCAAATTGCTAAAAAGCTTAGGAAAAACAGTTGCAATATTTTTCAAGGTTTGCATGGATGTGTATGTGCAAAAGGCTTGAATATAAATACAGTCACACATTTCACGTGTGCCAAAATGTGTGCTAGTAAATATTACAGTGCTTTTGGGAGACTTACTGGAAACACAATTCCAGCTGAGGGATGTGTATGGAAATAACGATATTGTCAGACTATCAGGATGTCAATGGTTCAATGGAGAAGAATGAACAGCAGAGAGAAGCAATTTTCTATTAAAAAGTAAATTTTAAATGAAATTAAGTCTTGTCCATTTTTGGTGGGAAAATTGGAGACAAAAGGAGATCAAAGAAAAGAGAAAATAAAGAGAAATAAATGAAGATGAAGTAAAAACAGTTGATGGTTGATAGGAAGCAGAGATTGAAACTGTTTTTAGATTTCACTTAGTGATATTGCACAATGTTCTTTGTTCTAGGGCAAGCAGGCTTTAGAAAATCTGTAGGAGATAGGAGGAATTTCTAGATGTCGGAGTCTTTTGTATGTATGTCAGTCTCCAGGTAGTTGTAGATGCAAATTTTTGAATAATCCTAACTTTCAGCATATTTCTATCCCAATGATATTGTCTTATTATTCAAGAATTAGAGTCTTACACAAACTAATTTCTAATTACCTATCAGTATGCTGATTACAGGATATAACGCTGTTTTTAGGACAGGTGTTTCCTAAAATTAAGATAACTGGTACAAATTTTCTTTCTCTAGCCTACTTTGATTAGTCCTGCAAACAGTTTGTGACTGATTACTCAAATGTTAGCTAAGATGGTCAGACCCTGACTGCTTTCCAGGGAGGTAGATAATCCACTGAAGGTTATTATACTATAGCTGTAAAAAGAAGCTTTGAATTTGGAATCAATAATAGGATATAGAATGAAAGAGTTAACTTCTATAGTTTCACTGCAGTTCTTCTGTTGCAGGGACATTATTAACAAAGGCTTGATTGTTGTTTTGGCTGCAAGTATTAAGTACAAAAGAACTTTATGAAGGTCCCAGACACAGACTGGCATTTAGACTGACTGTCCTTTTCCAAAGCAGTTTTCTATTAAATAAGTCCATTATTACAACATGGTAGCTTTAATTAAATCTCTATAATCTTCCATCAGGAAAATGGCATTAGCCTGCTAGCCAGGAAAATATGGTAAGTCCAAAGAGTATCCCTGTTATTTGTGCTTGATTGTCTGTTGGAGTGTTTGATCATAGGCATGGAGATTTGGATGTTGTGGGGCTGGCCCAGCGCACTCAGGAGTGTGTGTGCTGGGGTTTAAACAATTACAGCTCCTTCTAACTACCTGAAACCCCAAAGGCTGCACAAAATACTGCTCCTGTACTGCTCTAGCTCCTCCTTGAGTGGTTGTGGCACTACAGGGGTGCTTGAACTGGCATGATTTATTAGTGCATGAGAAAACAAAGAAGTGTGTAAGATGTACTTGCCAAACATACATGTGCCTTCCCCTAATGGTTATAGTGCTAGGAGCTATACATATAAACAAAAATAAAATTATCATTTTTGCATCTAAGTTTTGGCTAGATTGCACTAAACTTGATCTAAAATCACACCTTTAAATGCTAGTTCAGGTGTTGAGATCAGGAGCATTCCTAAGGGATATAATCCATCTCTCTGGAAAAATGCACTAGAGAGAAAGAAGCGGCAAATAGCCACTGATGTGGCTGCCTAATGAGTGGATTTAAATGTTTCTGTGCAATTTGTCTCTAAGATTCATACTTAGTTCTGTCTCCTCACCACTTCTGGGTAAGTGGCAGTCCCAGCAGACTGAGAAGGGGTGTGGTGCACAGGAGCTGAGTGTGCTGGGTGTCTGAGTACACACTCCTGAGGAGAACTGCTCAGGTGTCTGTGTCATCAGAGGATTCTCCCTTCTAGGGAAAGGCAGTAAAACAGAAGAGCACAGTGCTCTCTTTGCTAGAAGTCCACTTTTCCCTGCTTCCTCTGAAATGACTGTCAGCTGCTGTTGACTTCAGGGGAATGAGAATGAAGTCCCATGTGACAAATATGAAAATTATGGTAGTCCCAGACTTCTGAGTTTTATAGGAATGCAATTATCTTAAATATGGGCTGTTACTACCACCACAAAAAAACCCCAAAAACCCAACCAACCAAAAAAGGGAAGGGATGCAATTACCCAGAGAGCAAGTGGCATGCTTTTCATTGATTAGACTGTCCTGTTCGATTAAATTCCTCAGTATTTTTAATTTTCTTGCCCTAATTGCTGCCTTACATTTTTCTTGGGTCCCTTTGTTCTAATTCATCTGTTTTCAGGTCCAGATTTATTTTTTCAATCCATTCAGATTCTCCACAAACTTATCCTGTCATTATGTGTTTTGTCTCTCTCTGCAGATGGTTATTTGACAGAAAGTTTCCATTGACTCCAGAGAATGAGTCCTGTGAATACTGCTTGTGGTTCTCAGATGGAGTAGTTGCAAAATGGAATTGATTAAAAGGTCAAAAAACATTAATGTTGCAATGTCTGAGTTGCTCCATCAAAGTGTTAGTGGGACAAATGTGTGCAAATCTTTTCATGGGACTAATCTGGATTTAAAAAAATTCTATTTTTGATATCAGCTTTCTGATGTTTCCCAACAAGAGAGACATTTTCAAATTATAGCTAGAAACTAGTCCTTCCTCTTACACTGTTGTCAATTAGTAGCAACTCCAGAGGTAATGAGGTTCCCTTAGTCTGAGTTACAGTAGAATTTGGAGTCATAGTATGTGATCTATTTTTAAAACTCTGCAAATTCTAAGTTGTTCAAAGTAGTAGTTTTGAAAACAGTAGTTTCATTAGTATATCTAGCTAAGGTGAGAATTCTTGCAGAAAGTGGAAGTAACCAAAGCATACCTGGGTCTTTTTACAGGAGAGTCAGTGATGGGGAGCCAGTGAGCATCAGTAATCCCAGATTTGTTTCTCATGTATTATATGAGACAGGAGAAGAGGTGGGTGTATGGTCTCTCCTGCTCAGCAAGTCTCAGAAGGCCAGCAAAGTCTAAAAGGTTGACTAATTTATAAGGGTGTCATATATGGGACTTGGCAAAAGGTAAATTCTCAGCTTATTTCCACAGCAGCCTTTACTGTCCTGTTACAGGATGTAAATTTGCTCTGCACTATTTAAAAAACATCCCACAGATAATAATTGGCCACTGCATCTTGGCTATCTGCACTGAATCTTGATGGAGACAACATAATTGTAATTTTTATTGCCAGCTGGGGCAGCCCCGTAGGGTGCCTCCTCCTTGTGATTCTTCTAGCAGCAAATGTCACTGAGCTGAAGTGTACAGTCCATGGCAAAACACAAACCTTCTTTCCACAATGAAAGCAAAGCCTTGGTGTGTATAATCTCTGTGTCTGAGCAGAGAGAGATAATTTACGTCTGTCTGCAACATCTTTCCTGAACTGAGCACTTGAACTAAGCCTCAAGAGCCTAAACAGGGAGTTGTTTCTACCTTTTCTTATGTGCTCTTGTGAAAGAAGAACTTATTTTGGGGTGTAGTAAGTAATTTTGGCCCACTCCTGGTTGAGGCAGGCAATCAATGGGCAAGAAGATTGTACACAAATTCCTTCTAAAGTTTGTATGTGTCTTGGGTGGATTTAGGAATAGACCTCAAATTTCCTTCAAATTCTCATTTTAGATTCACAGGAGGGTTGAGGCTGGAAGGGACCTGTGGAGGTCATCTGGCCCAGTTTCCCTACTCAAGCCCAGAACCATGTCCAGAAGGCTTCCAAGTATCTCCAGTGAGAGAGGTTCCACAACCTCTCTTGGCCACCTGTGCCAGTGCTTGGTCACCCTCACAGCACAAAAGTGTTTCCTGTTGTTCAGAGGGAACCTCTTGTGTTTCAGTTTGTGCCTGTGGCCTCCTCTCCTTAACTGGGCACCACTGGAAGCACCTTGGCTCCACCTCCCTTGCCTCCTCCCCACAGGTATTTATGCACATTGTTGCACTCCTTGCTCCTATCAAAACAATTTCAGAGGAAGTAGGCTTTTTTGAGGGAAAACAATTTTGCCTACAGATTTGAACAAAGCTGTTTTTGCTGGGAGTACTGTATCTGGAGAATGTGTCATTGGTGTCTAACCTCCCCTCTGTCATCTGGAGCCCCTGCAGACCTGCCTTTTGATCACAAAGGAGCTGGTTGCTGCATGGACAGCAGGGCTGGCTAGCACATGCACAGTTTGAGTCACAAGTCTGAGACACGCTGTGTCAGAGAGGGTGAGGGGAAAGATGGTAAGAGCAGCCAGCAAACCCTGAATTAGTTTGTGTGACTAGAAAGTGGTGATGTGCCAGATGAACTGTTGTGGTGGGCAGATGGCAGCTGGTAAAGCCTGGGGCCTTATTGAACCAGACATGTGACCTTGTTTCTTGAACAGTGAGAAGCATTCAACACGTCCTCTGGAAACATTTAGGGATCGCTGCTGTTATTGCAGTTTATCTAAATTATTTGGATAACAAAAAGTATTTCCAGATAAATGTGACTTTGCATAATCTTAAAGCACTGTGTAGAGACAGCAGAAACACTGCAGTTCAATGGAACAGAAAGACTAAATTTTAAATGTTGGGACAGTCCATTTCTGTATTTAGTGTTGTCGAATGAAATGAAAGATTGTGAATGTCAAAGGTAGAACACACTATAAAATATAATATATAATCCTATAAAACACTTCTAGTTTCTCATCAGAATTAATTCACCATTCCTTACCAGACTATTAATTTCATAGCAACACTTGTGATTTCTCATATAATACTATTGCTTCAACAAAAGCTCCTTTGGACAAGTGTGCTGTAAAGTAGCAGATTTCCAAGATAAGAAATATTTTTCAAAATAAAGTCCTATAACAGGAGAAAATAAACATACAATATTAAGGAGCCAGAGAGGTTCCCCAAACTCTGTCACCACTCAAGAGGGAGAGAAATCTTTGTCTTTTTGTGGTTTTTTTCCCAGCTAGCAAGAGGAGCTGTACACAAAACTTCCCCTGGTTCCTTAGATCTGCTCTCACACTTCTGTGCACTGGTGTAAGGTTTGCTCTTACCTGGTGCCTGTACTTGCACACTAACTCCTGTGGTGCCTGGCTGGTCTCAAAAAAGACTCAGGATCTGCCCAACTGATGGGCAGTGTTCCTGCATGTGTTCTTAGGGTGCAAGTCCTTACCTTCTTTTAACTCTGGTTCATATCCCTTTTCAAATTTAAATCTGCTCCCTTGGTTTTAGTGTGAGAACCTGAAAATGAAAAAAAAAATACAATCAGATAGACAGGCAGTGCTCCATGACCTGGGTGCTGAAGCACTGCTGTCATCCTTCCAGTTCACCTGCTGGAACAGCTCTGGTGCTCTCAGGTACCCCATGTGGCTGCCATGGCTTTGCCAGCAGTGTTGGTCTGCACTCATCCTGTTCACGTTCTGTTGTTGTTTTGGCAGGCTGCTCACACTTTCCTGAGGAAGGAACACATACAAGGGAAGAAAAACAATGAATTCAACAGCATGGAGCTGCTGAAAAACAAGGTTTTCTGCCCCCTCCCCTAAGATAACAGTGCTGTGAGTGAAGCTTCATCACCAGTGTTATGTACAGCTATTGCAGCACAGGGCTGTCAGCTCTCGTTATTTAGAAACTCAGCAAATGGATTGCATTACTTCTTCAAACAGTCTTCTGAAATCAGGCTGTTGAACAGAACAAGAGGCACCAGTGCAGCTAGAGACTGTCACATGGTTTGAATTGAGGCAATCATCTTTCCTCCACTGCCCCTGCAGCATCAATGAGTGTCAATGTTGGTGCATGATCAGGGAACTGAAATGCAAAATAAACTTTTTTTTTTTTTGAATGGAAGTGTAGAACTGTTCAGTTGGTCCGGGGTGGAAGTAAAATAATTAGTAATAATTAATTAAGAATAAACCTCACAAATACAAAAATATAAAGAGAGACTATAGCATACAGTGGACAGTTTAATTTTTTTTTTTGTTTTCATGGTAGTCTGTGAAAAGTTTGAAGCCTGTGAAAATTCCAGTAGCATCATCAAGTCTGTTTAAATGGAAATTCCTGCCATTTTATGGAGAATTTGTAGTAAATTACCAGACTAAGAGTACCCACATATTGGAAAATTTAATTCTTATGGTGCTCTACTACCATTGTGGGCTCTTTAATATTTCATCAATGAAATATTAATGCCTCTTACAAAATGAAGAAGCAGTTGGGATAGAATTCCTTTTGGCCATAAGAGGGCAATGGCCACAGAAAACCATCATTCAGCAAATAAAACTATCTTCCAAATGATGAACATCTAATGTTTTCTTTTCACAACTTAATTTTTTGTTAAATGTGTGTTTAAAAATGCACTAGACTGGGAGTCCCTGAGATATGTCTGTGTGACCCAAATGCAAGACTGTTTACAACTGGTTTTTAAAACCTGTAGATATTTTGCTTCTGTGGGACTTCTGCGGTCAGTACCACTTACCTCCACTGTTTGCTTTTGGTCTTCTGCTTAGGGATTGTGTAAAACATTTAAAAATAAAGTTTAACAGAAAGAATCTATTTACTAAGGGTGCCACCCTCTCACAGTTCTAGTTTATGTTTAAAAATGTGAGAAAACCACTCTGCATATAAAATCCTTTGGTATCACTTTGGTGCCAATGCTGTCTTCATGCTACCTCCAAAATCTTCTTTTCCAGTTTACAGAGTGGCAGATATAGTTTGTCTTTTCCAGTGTCTGTCACAAGACCTGGTGGGTATGACCATGTTTGTGCTTGGAAAAACTCAGGTATTTTTTGCTTAGAAAATGCTCATTTTTAAGTGAAAATGAGAAGAAAGCTGAGTTAAGAATAATAGAAATAATTCCTGAGTTTTTAAAGCACGAAGATCACCTTATTAAAAAAAACCACTCCTTTTGAGTTACAGAGTAAAACCTGAGTGTACCTTCATTTTATTGCTCTGATGGTGCATGGCAATTTCCCGAATGATATATACCCTTTCTTCCCTACGTAGTCTTATACTCTCTCATAATGCACGATGCTGCAAGTTCTTGCCCCAATGACACACTTTTGTACTGACTTACTGATGTGTCTGGCAGATTACAATGTAGAATGCAATTTTATATTTATGACTAAAAGTCAAGTTTTAGTTCTTCACATACTGCCTTCTCTGAGGTGTCATGTTCAATCAATAAGGCTATGAACAAGTTGCTTCAAGCACATATTCTTTCTTCTACTATGATTTACTTTCATTTTGGCAAATAAGCTAGACAGAGTAGTCTGAAACTCAAGCACGGATTCATTTTCTGCAGGTCAGCTTGCAATAATAATGAAAAAGCTTAAACTTGTTAAAGAGAGGCACATCAATGAAAGTTAAGGGGATTCAGAAGTCTAGGAAATTATTTTTATTAATCCAATATGGCATATCTATGTTCTCTCTCACACGAATTTTAGTTTATCCTGTTTCTAAACCAACTAAATACTAATGAGGGGAACAGCGGTGACTTCTGGGCACACTCATTTTGTCTCTTTTCTACATCACTGTTGTGAGGTAAAAACCCAGCAGATACGCAGTGCCAATGCAGGCACCAGAGACAACAACTTGAAATGCAGAATAAAAATTCTCAGTTTATTAGATTTGTCCTTCTGTGATTAAAAACATATCTTGACAGCAGACATCTGTTGGACAACTTACGGGGTTCCTTTTGCTCCTGGCATGTGAGAAAATCCTGCCGGCTGCTCTGCTCAGCCCCGCAATGCTGCGGATGCTCAGGAAATGAAGCATATGCTCGGTGGTGGAGCTGTAATAACGTGCAAGTTTGGTGTCATCTGTTGAGAAGAAAGAGTGCCATTCCCTATGATGTGCCCCTATGGAAAGGAGAAAGAATGCTAGGAGCTGTCTTTCCTCGCCTGATCTCATGTGATACCCCTGGCTGGTTGTGAATCGAGTTCGACAGGAAAAATAAGTGTGTGATAGGCAGCATGCTAAAATCAAAATAATTTTGTATCTACATCTTTTAAGCCCTTGTACTCTGGCCATTGCATGAAAAGATCACTAAACAGAGAAATGCTATGGAGCAGAGCACCACCCTCACTAATTTTCACAAGTGAAGCTAATTTTTTTTCCCACTCAGTAAACATATGTCCTTCAGGCTTCCTTAAGTGGGGTACCTCTTTCCTTAGTAAAAGTATTTTTCTTCCTGTGGGCCCAACTAACTCATCTTTTGAAACGTGACTGCTTTGAAGCCAAAAGAGCAAAATAGCACCGTGGGCCACCAGCATGCAGCAGGTTTTGTTTGTGTGTGCTTTCAAAGCAAAAAAAAAGATTTTCCCTGTTCTAACAAAGTGTTTCAGAAGTATACAGGGCCAACCTTGTGTTTTGCAAGTAAATATGCAATGAAGCCTGTGAGAGAGTCACCAAGGACATAATATTTATTTACATGCCCATGGTTCCTCTGAAATTTGAGTGCTACAAAGTTATCAAAACAGACAAAAAAGCTTTATGAGGTAGATTTTTGAAATTTGGAAGATTCATATGCATGAAGATATATTTGAACCAATGGTAGAGAAGGCTTAAATCTTCATGTTTTAGGACACAAAATAGCCTCTATGGAATTTTAAGGAAGTCATCTGGAGTCTAAATATACAGTTTCCTGCTGAGACACTGGAATCCAAGTCAAAGAAGGACTGTGAAAGAGCAGGAGGCTATTTTGATATGCTGTGGTGATTACCACAGAATTGTATCTTCATGTACATCCAAGAGGACAAACTTAAATTTATCCTGTCCCTGCTGAAAGCCTGGGAGCTGCAGGAAGTACTGAATCATTTTTATGATGAATATTATATTATCAAAGCACTAAATTGCAGAAATTGAGCTTTGTGCCTTTCCAGGATGTGGGCAAAAACTGAGGTTAGGCCTCCAGAGCTCAGGTCTCACACCAGGGTAACGTGATCAATACCAGGAAATGCAGAGGTGAAGGTACATGCTGGACACTTATCATTCTCCTCAGGACCAACGATTATTGCTGCAAAAATCAGAGTTAATGAAGTACCAAATAAGTGGTGGCTTCGTCATTTCTTGGCCTCCTCAAGTTGACATTGGGCACCTACTGGCAGCTCAGAATGTGATGATTCCAGTATCAGAGCAGCTGGGTTAATTTTATATGCTCTGGTCTACCGGCTTTAGAGACCGTGGAACTCAAACTGGAGGATTTTAGGACATTTTCCTGTTGTTTATGGGTGGGTATGGGAGAGGCCTAAGAGAATACCCTCCCTGGTGCTTGCATCTGGCCCCAAAGAGTTAATCCAAACAGGAATTTCAGCTGGATTCACTCTGTTGGCTGTATCTAGTCTGAGTGATAGAGAAATTCCTTAGAGCTAAGCTGTGAGTGTAACGTGAAGAAAAGTCAACATGTGCTGCGAGAAACCAGGGATGTCTTTTCCCAGTGTTTTGCTTGGTATGTTGTATGAATGAGGAGCTTTCTTCCTGAGACAGTGCAAGTGGTATGATAGCATGTACAGCTGGCTTTAGAGCTTGGCAAGGAGAGAGTGAAGAAGACACAGAAATTCTCCTCTGGAAAGTGATGAAGAAGCGACTCGTACCTAGCCAGTCTGGAGAATTCTGTCTGATTTATAGGCCACAGGACAGGACCCCCTTTGGGCTGTGTTCTACTGAATTGCATGAACTGAAAGGAGCTTAGTTTTTTATAAGGTTTGGAACGTTTCTTTTACCAAAGTCTTCAAAACAAGTGTTTGATAGCTAACCCACAACTTCTATAAGTGGTACCAGTATTTTTCCATCTACAAGATTTCCCTTTCCTGTGTTTTTGTTTAATTTTCCCTGTGTCTGATCAGCAGGTAAATAATTTTGTGTATAAGTAATATATCTTTCCTAAAATGAAGGCCTTTGATAATGTTACAGTTCTGACAAATTCAGTAACTGTATATCCTACCTGATGTAAAAAAAAAATTACTTTTTTTTTAAAATAGCTACAGCTAAAGCTGATTTTTATGGCTACTTTAGTTCCAAATAAATATTCCTTACTCAGTGGATCAAGATAAAACCACAATCTACAGTTGCTTCTTTAACAAATACCAGATTGGGACAATCATTTGCCCACTCATGGATTTTCGGTCTTCTTTCTTATTAGATGTTAACCAGCAATTAACAAAAAAAGTCTAGAAGAAGCTAATGCTTGATTTTGGACCTTGGACAAATCTAATCATATTCTGATAAGGAAGATTTGTAGTAGCAGGTATGTACATAAATTTTATATTTTCAAGTAAAGCTGTGGAGATAGACATAACAGTCACACAGCACAGAGGTCCTGCTTCCTGATGCAGTCACAGTAAAGATGAAAATCCCAAACTCTCTTGATCTACAGAATTTAGAAGGTATCACACAGGAAATCTTCAGTAAAATCAGGAATTGCTCCCACTCCTTCAAACTCTGACTACCGTGAAAATTCTTATTTTTGTCTTTTCCAGTTGACTAAGTTATTCCAGGTGATTTTCCCAGTGTAAGGAAGAAGTTGATCCTGAACATGTTTTTTGTAGTATCATAATTTCCATTACAGAACTAGAAAGCCCTCTCTCTCTTTTTTTTTTTTTTTTTTTTTTTTTTTTTTTTTTTTTTTTTTTTTTTTTCTTGTGTGTGTGTGTGTGTGAGGGGAAAGCCCCCCGCTTTTTGCTGTGCCTTCTGGTTTTTAATAATACCACAGACTTCTTTGCCTTGCAGTGAACCAGTTCCACAAGGAGATTGCCACATCAGATTATGTGAGTTTGCTTCATTTCCAGGCAGTGCTATTTAATATACATCTGCTATGTAATAGATGCAACAAACCGAAATGATTTTCAGTTGGGTTAGTCTTTATTGGATCTGACCTCTGGTCTAGGAGGTGAAGGGAGAGTGGAAAATGAAAGCTGATTTGGTATTAGCCCACTATTCATATTAGAAAAAGTAAATGCTTTTGCGGTTTTCCTTACAGAGGTGTCTTTATTCATTTGACATGCCTTTAATAACTAATTCTAGTTGTCTGGTTGCCAAGATAGATTTCCTACAGGCAGACTTAAAAGTGATTTTGTCCTCTTTGAATGCATGGCTTCAAATGATCCCAGAACAGCAAACATTAAACTTCCCCCTAGACCCTGAGATTTTCTGAAGCACTGTAATAACATAAAAGGATAATACTATTAGAAAAAAATAAATAAATGAACTAAGCATGCTTCATATGATATGAGCAGGACAATAAAACTCCTTGTTTTTCCATGCAAACTAATATCTCTTTTCTACTGTTGGCCATATGCTGTGGCTTTCTCACAATTGTCAATTTATGGATTTTGGTATCATCACTCATAGTTGCCTGGGAATGAGAATGCTTTATAGGCTTCATCTGAAAGCAAGGAGCCAACAGAATTCAATTTTTTTTTCTTTCACAGATGGCTTTGTCAGTATTTTTTAGTCACGTTATCACAGAGCTTTAAATGTGTATCCAGTTTATGTGCATCTGTGTATCAGGTATGTCTATGAGCATATGTAAACTGGCATGGAAACTATGGAGTATGATGCCTTCCTTGTCATTTAACTTTCAACTGCACATTAAGCAATTAAAACCAATTTTAAAACTTGGCTTCATACACAGCCAAACTGAGTTTGGGTCTGCTGGTTGCTTAGAGAAAGAACACGAGAAAGAATATTTTCATTTCCAGGCATGAACTCACACTCTCAAGGGCTGTCTGCTGTGGGGCTGTCTCAATGAACTTTGAGTTGCTAGGTGAAAATTTGGAAGCTGTCTCTTTAGTGCACTGATGGCCAAAATCCACCTTTTCTTTGGGTTACTAAAATCTAGTAAGATATTAACTGTTGGTAATTACTACAAAGCTTTTTACCTCTGCTGAGTCTTAAATCAACTTGGTTTGGTAATAAACAGAAAGAGTCTTTCAGCTGAGAAGGGCTTGGACAGACTTAATTTTTCAGCTGAGGACCTTGGTGTTGTGATAGACAGATTGTGCTTTCTGGCCAGGTCACCCAAGGTAGTGCAAAGAGTTTCAACCCTGCCCTGCATTGCATTGAGCAGACAGACAAGCTGCCACCTCTCCTTGAAGTAGGGCTGTTTAATTGTTACCTTGTGAGAGGTGGTTTCATAGGATGTCATACACTCTTCCTCGCAGGCCATGCCCACCAGCTATTTCTCCACTGCCCCTTTGACACTCTTTAAGCACTGTTGACAAGATCAATGTGTTTTGACATAACAGATCACACCAATAGCTTGTGAAGTGCTCACGCGTTTTCATTGCACTGTAGAAAATGCCTTGTGCATGAGCCTAGGGTCCATCCCATTTAGCTTTTGGAGTGGTTACATCACAGTGACAGCTCAATAGCTCATTATATGCTTGCCTCGAAACTTGGGTCCATAGAAGCAAGCAAAGAGGACAAATTTCTGGCAGCTGAATGCGCCGTTAACATTGGAAGTTATTGTTAATTCCCCTTTAGCACACTATATTGCATCAGATACAAAGCAATGCACTGTCTTTTGGGTGACCTCAGCTGGGGATCTCAAGGCCTTTTGACATGTCATTCTGACACTTCTGTACTGCCAGTACCATGGTCATCAGGGAATTTTGTCAGCACAGTTTCACATTTTTGTGCTGAAGCCGTGGCTATGGATATCAAACATGCTCAGTCCTGACTGTAAACGACTCCCTGAGTAGCCATGAGTGGCCTCTGATGGAGCTGGTAACACTTCTCAGCTACTCACTGCTGTTAGCCTGGTCCCTTTCATTCTGCTGTTTGTTGTGGGGTTTTAGTTTGTTTGGGTTTTATTTTCCCCCATTTCTTCTACTAATTTACTGCCTACCATGGTATTGAATGTGTACGGATGCATAGACAAGAGAGATTTTTCACTGTCTGGGAGACTGGTTTACTTTCTAAATGAAGTCACAAGGTCTGTCAGGATGATCTCCCTTTGGTAAAATCATATATCTGTGAGTCAATTTTTTTTTTTTCTTAAATATCTGTGGCTTACTTGGTACCCATGGAGTAGTAAAACTCAGGACTACTGTATGACTCAGTTCCCCTGAAAACTCTCAATGGAGCAGGAGTCCTGTGGCATAAATTAAATTTCATTTTGAGAAAAAAACAAAGTCATGCTAGACCTCCTTTGCTGCAAAAGCAGGGGGTTTTTTTTGTGCCAGTGATAAGATGAACTGCTCTAGAAACAGCCTGCAGCTTATAGCATTACCCTGCCAAAATGAATCTATGAAAGCCAACTTGCACACCACAAACCTGCTGAAGGAATTGCGATTTTAAAAGCAGAACCATTGTTTTGAAATGCAAATAAATATTTTGGAAAGTTTCTAATAAGTATTGTGTTATTTTTACAGGACACTGATTCTCACGCCATGCAAGTTATAGCCATTTAATTGTATTTTATATGGTATCAAACTTTCTGCCAAAATCTGGTGTTGGAATGTTTTTCGTTGTTACCGGCCTATCAACATTACATCATTTACTGACTGCATCATGTGTGACACACATGTCTGTGCTTAACCTCTACAGTTGGGATATCTGAGCCTGCTTTAATCAAATGTTACACTGCCAAATGGGTGTTATTCTTTAAAGCTTCCTTGCTAAGGAAACAGGTCTGAGTTTTTGTATGCCCACCCGCTAGAGGTTGCTATCAAATTTAAAGGAACTTAATTAGAACAAATTGGCATTTAGTAGAGCAAAAAATTTAGTCTTGGTTGCCTTTTTTTTCTATTAACTAAACCTTTGTTTCTATAACAAGCATCCAAAAGCTATGGTCTGGAAGATGCACGTTCATACTCTCAGGAAACCAGTAAGGCCAGTGGCTTCTTTGCAGAAAGAAAAATGGAGAAATGCTGGAGTTGTTGAAAGGCAAAAATTTCTTCCCTCTTAGTGGTGTCTGTGGCTTCTTCAAACAGCCCTTTCAGTGGTGTGGGGGGGCAAAGCCTTTGGGGTGGGATTTTACACCCCTCAGGGTAACTGAGAGCAAGGTTTGCTCAGTTGTTGAGCAGCACAATGTAGCTATCAGTAACCTGTCCCACGGGGGCCTTTCTTCTGGCATCCCTTGATTAAGCTGATGGCTGTTTCTCCATTCCAAGCCTTAGGTGGCAAATTAGGCTGCAATTTATGCCATCTTTTGGGAAACCTTGGAGGGTTTCTTTGGTAAATATGACCGACAGTAGAGTGGGAGGAGATACCCCCAAATTTGTTCTAATTTGTTCTAATTGATCTTTATTAACACCTCTGGCTTAGAAAACCCTCTCCCTTCCTCTGTCTTTGCTCAGCCTCCCCAGCTGTTTGTCAACCGTGAAAGACAAACAGAGCAAAGACTCTCCTAAAATGTGGGTGCAAGACTATGGTGGGATTCCTACAAAGTGTTAATTCCATTGTTTTCAGTGAAGTTCAAAAGATAGAGTGTATGGCAAATCCCAGGACTTGCACATGGAGGTGGCAGCAGCTGTGCTGGAGGGACATGGAGATGCCCCTGGGTGTGCCCCTCATGTGGCCTTGTGTGGGGAGAGCTCCAAAGGTAACAAAAAGGGCTCTGCAGGGCCACTCCTCCAGCCTCTGAAGCAGAACAACAAAACCACTGATCTCAAACTGATTTGACTTGCCTAAAGTAAGTACTACACATAAGTATGTCGCAGGGTTTGAGCTAAAGGTTCAGTCCTGAGGTTGGTGAGACCAGCAGAGACACCTCACACAGCTTCTTAAAGTGCCAAATCCCAGGCTTTTCCCCACAAATCTGTGTGTTTCCAGCTTCCACTGCTCTGTCCTTATTAAAATACAGACTTCAGGAAGGTCAGTTCAAATCTGGTGTGATATAAATGGAGACAGTAATTTATTTGCTTGTCTGGATCCTAGAAAATTCTTTGCATCAAAGACAATATAGAGATACCCATCTCAAACTCTGTTTTCCCAGAAAACAAGGAAGGCAAGGCATGGGTAAACGATTAAGTTAAAGATCCTCTCTGGACCAAGGGTGGTTGGTATAAATAAACAGAGATTTTAAGCAACACTGTAAGATATATCTTTTCCCAGATTGTATGTTTGTAAATATTAAACATTAATTGAGAAAGACTGTTACCTATGAACCTGGGGGAAGCTAGAATTATTGAAGGGTGGGTTGTGGGGGGATCGTCTGGTTTATTGCTTGACTAATCAAAACATTTCTGTGACATTAATTATTCTCAATGACTAACCCTGTATTTGGGTTTAAGACTTAAAAATTATCTGATTTGCAGCTTTTTTCTATTTCATTTTGTAGGTAGTGTAAGTGATTCTGTGTCATGAGAAAATGTATACAACACTGATAAATCCATAAAGTATTTGACCTTTAATCAATCCTAATATTTGCAATCCACAGAGCCTTTTTAAATGCCTGTAACCTTGGCCCTTCCACTCCCATTCATCACAATTACTGTTTGAGCTGTCTGATGCAATGCACAAAGCATTGCATGTTGACATCCAATATTTTATCATTAATAAAATAATTTTTTTTAAAAAAGAAGTAAGAAACATTCCAAGTATTTTTGCTGGTTTGATATTTTCCAGTGCAGTGCCAGGAGAGGAAAAGGGACAGTTGTGATTTATGTTAGTGCTAGCAGACATTGTTAATTAGTGTTTACTGTTAGCAGAATGTAGATGTAGTTGGCTCTCTAAACAAGTGGATTCTTGAAGTTATGCTAATTTTCAGTGATTGTTAACCTTTTTATACTGAGAATACTGTTTGTAAAATCCTTAGGTAAAGAGTGTGGATTGCATTTTAAACAAGAGTTTAAGGAACTTGGAGCAGGAGCATGTATGAGTTAAGAGAGCTTTGGACCAAACCATGCAGGTCTCATTCATGCTGAAATACATGAGTTGATGCTAGTAGGACTGTTACAAGAAAACTAACATTTTCTCCTATCCCCCAAGACTTTTTGTCTTGATCAAAGAACACTGCAGTGATGGATGGAAATACTAACAAGATTTACCCACAGAGAGGTTGGCTTCTGTAGTCAGCTGAATGATTCAATGCAGAGAACACTGGACTCCTCATGAAGGAACTTGAAGTTGTGCTCTGCATGCAGGCAGTTGCTTTATTTTTGGGGGGGGCCTTTTACTCTTTATGTGCTTTGTCAGTAAAAATTTCAAAACCTTTTTCTTGGGCAGTCTCCTTTCACACACACTCCTGTGTCAAGTATGAAGAATAACACATTAGCCTTGAGATAAGTATGATAAAAATAATATTACTGAAATTTCCTCTTGCAGCATTGTGTTTCACATCACCTATGATTCACAACCCCCATGAGGGAGTAGGTGCTGCCCAGGATTTTTGCTGAGAGTGAACTTATATTTCCTTTGCCTTTGGAATGAAATATGAGTCCTTGGATCTCTGTTAAATAAAAGCAACATTTGGATATGTTATCATACTGCTATTCATCCAATTTCAGACCTATAATATGCTCCCCAGACCTCTCACACCCAGTACCAAAATACTCTTCCACTGGAATCATAGAAACCTTTATGTTGGAAAAGACCCCTATTAACCCAGCACTGCCAAGTCCATCACTAAACATGTCCCCAGGTGCCACATCTATACATCTTTTAAATCCCTTCAGGGATGGTGGCTCCACTGCTTCCCTAGGCAGCCTGTTGCTATGTTTGACAACACTTTCAGTGAAGGAATCTTTCCCAATATCCAATCAAAGGGTATTCTTTACATACACATCTATCTTTATGTGCACACTTTTATATATATGCATGTTCATACAAGTATCTTTCAGAATAAAGAGGTATAATGACTATTTCAACAACAAAAGTTCAAAAGTGCGAAGAAACGGCAATATTAAAACTTTTAAACATGTAAGTTCCATCTTTGCTGCTAGGGTTTTATGTTCTCTTTCTCTATCTTGAAGATTTTTCTTAGCATAGTTTTTATAAGTCCTAACAATTTATTAGCAGGAATTATACTTCTAATGGAAATCATGAAAAAATGACATGGGAATATGATCTAAGTCCCTGTTCTCCCCCGCTGATATTTCTCTGGTTTTTTTCCAGCTGTTTTGCCAAGGCAAATAATATGATTAGAGCTGAGCACTGATGTGCAAGAATTAGCATGATCTGCCTCTGTGATGCTGGATGGGAGAATGAGTATGATTTCATTTTTACTGCAGTTACCACTGCAAACTCTGTCTGCATCTGCAGCTTTTTTTTTTTTTTTTTTTTTTTTTTTTTTTTTTTTTTTTTTTTTTTTTTTGGCCAGGTTGACCACTAGCCTCTCTGGCATCCTTGACTCTGTTGACAAGACCATGTGTAAAATCTCAGCCTGCTCCAGAGAGCTCAGGGATCTCATCATTTGAGTGTGGGAAATAGGGGCTGAAGCATAATTGTACAAGGGGCACACAAAGACTAAAGCACCAGACCTTCAGTTCTACACAAAAGAGGCTCTGAGAGAAAGTTGTAGGTGGAGAGGCTGACAGAATTAGTTAATTCTGCTCTCTTTAGTGGAACTAGCATGCTAAAGGAATGCTGAGGGTGCTGGTAACTTATTCATAAATAAAAATTGTAGCAGGAATTCAGTTCTGCTGGGTACTGAGTATCATTAACTCCCAGAAGAAATTGGCTAATCATCAGAACTCATGTTTTCTGCCATTCATGCAGAGAACATAAAGTTCAAGAGGTCTCAAAGAACATCCATTTCCTTCACTTCATCTGTGCACAAAACCTTCATTGTGCAGATTTTGCACATTTTTTATAAGGCTTAATCAGATAGTACATGCAGCTTTGTTTCAACCTGGCGTAAAATGGAGTGGCAAAGGTATTTGTGGGTCTAATATGATAATGTTTTCCATTATGGAAAGTCTGCAAAGAGGTCATCTTAAGAGCAATTCCAGGTAAAAGACTGAAAATAGCTAAATTTAGGTTGGAAGTATTTTCACAGTTTTGTGGAACAATAAGGTAATCTTCATGAAATGATGTAGGATGCTAGAAGTAGTCTCAGGTATTTAACAACATGCATCTGTTTTCAGACAGGGGCTGATTGTGTGGATGGTCTAGGAGTCCACTTCTGTTTCCATAAACACATTGCCCTGTGGAGGGAAACACCTGAAAGGAGTTTTTTAAGATGCCACCATAGTGCTGGAGAGACTGTGACTGAAGATCTGACATATATTGAAGTGCTGTGGTCTCTTCCTTCTTCTCTTTGACTTCACAGACATAAACATCCTCTAAGAAACATTTTTATTAGTCCCATACATTAGGGAGAAAGCTTTGCTGATATTGTGAATGAGTACTATTCCAAAGCTTTTGATTGCCCAACATTCCATCTTCTGCTGAAACTGTTTTTTTGCAGCTTAATGTCAGAGATGCAGTGCTGGTGAGACTTGCCATAGGCCTGTATCCATCGCTGTCATTGCACATTGCACATAGAACTGATACTGCTGCGCTCATTTGTTATTGCATGAAATTCTGCCAGCTCTCCGGGAGCAGATCTGTGAAAAATGCCACTGGAAGTGTTTATATGGGAAGTAAATAGATGGGGAATGAATCCCACTGTCTGATACAGTCCTCCACATAGGCAGACGTTATGGTGGGATATTTGAGCATCTGCATGTGACAGGCATTTCCCCCAAAGTCATCCTTCTTTTTAATCCCCACCCCACCGCACACAGGAACTGTTCAAGCTGAGCCAGGGCACCCTGTCTGAGGACATGAGAGAGGTTGTAAGTTTGCTCCTCAGACAAGACTTTGGGATGTCAATGATAGTGCTGACTGAGTAAATGGAGTAAGGTTCATCCCTCATACTTGACTGTCTTCTGCCCTGAAAGTATTTCCTTAGGGCTTGGAGCCAGTGTCCCTTCTCTTCCCATTCTCTGCCTCCTGTTTCCTTTCATACCCGACACTCATTTGAAAGAGCTAGCCATACACAGACACTGGAACTGTTTATCTTTGTAGAGTGTGCATTATCTATGCTGTTCAGCTTTTTGCCTTAAATCTTTTGTGCCTTCTTTTTCTGAACTTGACTCATTTCCTTCAGTCTTGTCGTCCAGCAGCCTTTTTATCCAGATACTAAATTCAGGACAGATGACCTTTCCCTGTAACCATTTTCTCTTCCAGTCTGAGGTTTCCTGAGTTCACCTTTTTTTTCACTTTTTTTTCCTTTCTTTTTCCTTTTTTCTTTCTTTTTTCTTTTTTTTTTCTTTCTTTTCTTTCTTTTTTTATTTTTTCTTTTTCTTTTTTCTTTCTTATTTTTCTTTGTTTCTTTTTTCTTTTTTTCTGGTTTTCTTTTTCTTTTTCTTTTCTTTCTTTTTTCTTTTTTCCTTATTTTTCTTTTTCTTTTTTCTTTCTTTTTTCTTTTTTTTTCTTTCTTTCTTTTTTCTTTGTTTTTTTTCTTTTTTCTTTTTCTTTTTTTCTTTTTTCTTTTTTCTTTTTTATTTTTTCTTTTTTCTTTTTCTTTTTCTTTTTCTTTTTCTTTTTCTTTTTCTTTTTCTTTTTTTCTTTATTTTTTTTTCCTAACAAATCTCTTTTTTGGCAAGGCCTGAACCAACTTTTGGGAGTCAGTGGCCTAGGTTATTTGTAATTGCTCAGCAAATCCATCCTCAGGCCAAAGTGTAGTTTCAGATCAGAGAAAAGTTTTTACAAGGGTCTAATTAAATAGTATTCTTTTTCTGTATTCTGACTTGGGAGTTTAGGGTGTCCCCCTTCCCCTCTTTTCTGCACAGGGAAGGGAGAAGTAAGAAGATATATGTGACCCAGCAAGAGGGAAGTTTCTTTTGAAGATATTTATAGGTAAAGGTTGTGGTGTATGAAAATCTCCTCCTGAAAGTTCCTAAAAATTTGCATATCTCTTGAAAGACTTGGGAACCCTAAAGTAAAAACATAAAAGTTTTTAGTCTGTAGGGTTGCTGAATTTGCCCTGTGAATTTGACAGTGCAGACCACAACCAAAAGAGTTGTGTGGGTAGTGATACATCACATAGGAAAGACAGTAAAATAAGAAGTTGTAGCTCTCTGCCAGGAATTAGCAATAAAATGAAATTTGCATCCAAGTTTCTGTGAGCAAAATCATTCTGTTCTTTTCCAATAGATGAGTCTGCAGAGGCATTGTGGTTGTTCACATCCACACATCTTTATATATGGCAGCTTTATCATTGAAATATCAGCAGCTCAGATACAAATACCAAAGTAAATACTTTTTCCTTCATTTTAGTTCAGTGAATTGTTAACAGCTGTTGCTTCAACTGCAATTTTGGAATATTCTGTAAAAGGAGAAGAAACTGCATTGTCTGAAGTCCAGTCCCTACATATTCCTTCATCAGAAGCTTATGACAGTGGCTTGTCCATCAGTGGAGGTGCTTGAGTTCCTCCTGCTAAGCTCACAGAGCTACTGGGAGCCTGGGCTTGTGTGGGTCTGTACCTTAGATCAGTGTATATAATGGGGTAATGAGGGTAACCTGTTTGCCTCCTCTGCCAATGCCTGATGTGTTCAGTGCAGGAATCCATTGCAGAAGGGTTTCTCTGGGTACAGGACCATCAGTCCCAGCCAGTATGTGCCTTACCCACCTTTCTCATGTCCCACAGCAGTGGCTCTGTGATTGAGAGGCTTGATGTTCCAGAAAAAAAAATTGTCAAAATCACGTGCCATTGTGAGATTTCACATACACAGAGTCACGAGTTGTGAAAGCATGTACTTCCCTGAGCAACAGGGCTTAGCAACCCTGCATCTCTCTCTGTTACAAATATATGAAGCTGTGGCTGATCCTTCTTTAATTTCAAATACAGGTGGAATTGGTTGGAAGGCTATAAAGCTGTTAGGAAGGCATTCAGTAAGACTATATAAAACTATCCATTTAGCACTGGTTTCTTGGAAAGCTAGATATTGTATAATTAGTCCCTTTTATTTGTTTTGCTTCTGATGCCTTCGAGTGTGTTTGGGTAATTTTTCCTCATTACCATGTGGGATAAAATTTACATTCCTGTAAAGCAATAAAGACAAAACCGAAAAACATGTTCTTGCTTCCAGAAGCTGAAGATGTAAGGAAACACCAAACACTTTAAAGTCTGTAGTAAAAGCCTGAGCTGGCAGTGCTGCTCCTGTTCCCTTATAGCAGGATACATAATACATGCTCCCGCAGAAAGCAACAGGGTTTAGCTTCCAGGGAGCACACCCAGGCTTCTCGAGGAAACCCAGAAACCACAGCAAAGAGGCAGATTGAAAGGATCCCCTAACGAGTAAATACATCCAGGGCCTTTAGCTCCCCATCTGCTGTATTGACAAATGCGTGTGAGCTGTTTCGCCAGCAGATATCACTATGTGTGTCCCAATTACAAGTGAGAATGAGAGAGAAAAAGCATTTCTCTACTCATAAGTGACAGGCAGATTTAGGAATGTCTGCTGGAGTTTATGTGCATTATTAGGCACATTTTTAATTCTTTTGTCAACCTCTATTATGAGGTCATTTCACTTCAATGCAAATTAAACCGTAATTTTTCACCTTCCTATGTTCTTTTTTTTTTTTTTTTTCATAATACATATTTTAAATGTGTTGCTTAATCATGGCCCTCTAGAACAACATAAAAGCCTTTAACTGTCTGATTTGAACTACTGTGGCCTTTCTTGTCAAAAAGAGCTCTTGGATTTATTTCTGTGTACATCGACACTATAAAATGTTACTTTCTTTTCTCTCTTCTGCAGGCGAAGGGCCATAAAAATCAAGTTTCATTGTCATTTCAACCTTTGTTCTAAAACATTATGATGTGTAGAAAATTGATTATACTGGAATTTCGTTTATACAACAAAAGGAAACTTTGTTGAAATCCAGAGGGCCATTTCTGTTCATTTGATAAATGTATTAGTTTCTTTGGTTTCCTGAATTACCAGGTAAAGGGCAACATTTTCCAGATCTAACTAATTTCACTGAAACATATGAAAGACAAATACCAGAAGTCAAATCTAACATATTCTTCCCATGGGCCTTAAAAAAAAACCCACCCCAAACTCTTTATTTTGAAAAGCTAAAGTAAGAGTTCAAAATTAAATGGATGATTCATGTGAGATACATGAACTGAACAACACATTGAGCTGTTGCACCAGCTGATATGGCCTGGTTTTTTTCAGCACTGCTAAAGAAAAGAAACAAGAGGTGAAAGAAATAGATTGCTGTGCTAGTCCATCTACTCAAGTGTTGCTGTATCTCAGGGTCACAATGGAGCAGACCCTCTATGAGGATCTTTGTGTGCCAGGGACAGAGCTTTCAGCTCCATGGGTACAGTGCCAAATTTTGCTCCCTTTGTCTCCCCTGAGCATGCAGGAGCTGAGTGCTGGACACTCAGTAGGCAGAGGGTGCTGGTGCTGAGCAGCCTTTGCTTGCAGTGGCAGCCCTACTGCTTCCACAGCTGTGTGTTCCTGTGTTGTTCCTCCATGAACCTACCCCCTCCTGCTGGCTCCTTCCTGGCTGTGGAGTGCAGCCCATCCCATCCCATCCCATCCCATCCCATCCCATCCCATCCCATCCCATCCCATCCCATCCCATCCCATCCCATCCCATCCCTGCCTTGGGAAGGCTGGCCTGAAACAGAGCCTGGACAGAGCTAGAGAATAAAGTAGGTATTTACTGAAAGGCCTTAAGGGGACACCTTGGGCAGGACAAGAGCCTGACCAGGGATACACCCAAGGCAGACTTAAAATGGTCACAAAATGGACAAATGGTCACGAGGTCTTACACTTCTATAAGTTTTGACCCATTTGTATATTGGAGTTTAATTGTCCATTTGCAGCTTCAGGTTGTAAGGGCTCATCCTTCTTGTTTCTCTCTTCAGTCCACTGTTGTTTATGCTGTTGGGCCTGAAAGTTGAACTCATTGTCCTTGGTCTCCAGGAGGAAAAGGATTTATTTTTTCTACCTACTGCGTGCAGAGAGCTTAAGAACACTTAATATGAAGCTCAGAACTACACCCCTAGGCAGCACAGAATCTGGAAATCATGGAAGCTAAAACTTAAGGCATCACCATCCCATCCCATCCCAACCCATCCCATGGAAATTCTCGGATGTGTGTACAACTGCTTTATAGACTCCTAACCTCACGGCCCCAAGCAAAGGGTCCTACTGGGTTTTGCCATGGATCTTGCCAGTGTGAGGGATACAGCAGCTCTGCAGTCAAGCAGCAGGAGGAAAAAGCAGATCAAACTAATAAAAGTAACAGTTATCCATTCACTGGCAAAATCACAGTATGTTATATTTCTTACTGAAGGTACTGAAAGAAGAAATCATGTTCTTGTGTCTGATATAGCAGAATGTAAACATGGTAAAAATGATAATATATGCTGAGGGGTTTGGGGTTTTTTTTTTGTTTGTTTGTTTGGTTTTTTGTTGTTGTTGTGGTTTTTTTTTTTTTTTTTTTAAATAACAATAACTTTAAGCAAAGGAAAATGTTCCCAACTGAGGGTCCTTAATTTAATCTACTACCTGAGAGATGTTATATTTCCCAGCAAATATTAACCTCTGTCTCTTGATGAAAAAAGAACCTCTTTGCCAGTGCCAGTCACATTTATTTCAGTCTAGACGAAATAGCTCCTAGGTGTTGTAGGGAGAAACAATGATGTCCGAGTGCCTCCTGGAGAATATTCAAACCTTGAGCATATTTTGGTTTGTACTGGAGTTGAACTTGATGTGATAGGCCTGGAAAAATATAGAGCTCACAGTCTGTATACACAACCAGGTTTTTAGTCCACACGGATAATGAGACCTAAACACCCAGCCACTTTTTTTTTTTTTTTTGTGCCACTGTCAATTTAAAGTGCATTTTTAAATGAACAGTGGGGTTATTTGGGTCTATTAATTACAGTAATTGTTTCCTGCGTGGAAGCCACATGCATGAGATGTGAAAGGCGCGTGTGTGTGAGAAGGAACGCCGGCGTGTGTGAGACCGGAACAATTCCCCTTTGAAGATTTTTTTTTTAATCCCTCGAGAGGGAGCTTGTAATGAGCAACAACATTTATGCTGAGGACTTCAATGCTGCTTGCTGCCCCATCCGTTGCCTTGCCTTTCACATGGAGATTAAAGTCAGTGGTTGAAGCTGCACCTCCTTTTCCCATGTGGCTGATATAAATTCTACATCAAATGGAAAGGAGGAAGGGAAGGTTTGGTTGTCAGCAAAAAATGAAGGAGAGGCCTGAGAGCAGCAGGAGCAGGGGCTCGGTTCCCATTAATCTGGAGAGCAGCAGAAGAGTAAACATAAAACCTTGGGAAGATGCCTACTGTGCCCTTTAAACAAAGAGCCTGTGAATGGCATAGTAAGAAGAGCAGTGCTGATGGGTAACTGGAAAAATGTTTTTCCTAAGGTTTACCTGTTAATGGATATGATGGGAAGCTCCTGCAGATTTTTATAGATTTGTATAAATTTGTAAAATACAGAGTTATGCAGATTTGTATAAAACTTGAATGCTTTGTGTATTAAGCAAGTACAATAATGATCCTGTAGTTTAATTTCTAACCTGTGTCCTATTACCAGCCTCTCCATTTTAACTTTCACAAGGAAGTTGTCTTTCTGCCTGGTTATGGTATTTTTCCTAGTGCAGAACAATGCCAGAGGAAAAACGTTTGGGATTAATTCTTGAAACCCAGAATGTTATATCCCCTTTTACACCTCCTTTTTCTGCAGTGGCACATCCCAAATGTGACTCAGCCCATGTGTGTCCCTACAATTTGCCCTGTGGAACAGCTTAGTTCAGAGAGAAGAGGGAAGGGATGAAAAAAAAAAATCAGCAACACATCCTGGCAGAGGGCAGCCAGACTGTGTGGCTTTATTAGGGAAGAGCTATGCTGGGAAGGGAGACAGTGGATCTCCTGAGACATCTAAGAGCAGATAGCTTGTATGTAGGAGTCATGGCACGGGCTTAAATCCCTCCTCAAAGGCAGGGGGCTTCATAGTTTATATTGTCATGCTCTCAGGTTGATTTTAGCAGCGTTTGCATATTCTCCTTTATTTTCTTCTGTGCTGACATCCTGTTCTCTGCTCCTCTGCACAGAAGATGAGTGGCAGAGACTCTGTTCAGATTACCCAGAAATATAAAAGCAAGAGGAGTAGAGTCAGCATAAGGTCTTTTTTAACCAACACTTAGTTTGAGAAGGTCCCTGTGCATGAACATGGCAAAACTTACTCCAGAGAAAATTGAACAATAAACAGTCAGAAATCAAAATTTTAACCTCGTTAATGAATCCTGCTTCCCTTTTTTGCTTTCACTTCCTTTCCTGGGGAAATATTTTATTTGTTTATACTGGCTCTTTTCTCTTCCCACCTGAAGATATATGCAAAGACATCAAAGAGATAAGGCTATGAAATAAAACTTTTTGTTAGTTCAGCTAGAACCTTGAACCACCACAGAAGATTATTACAAAGGTTTTAGGCTGGGGTAGACTTTGGTTTTGAACAGAGCTGAGCATCAGAAAAGATTTATGTCAGCAGTGAGATCTAGCTAAGAGGAAACCACATTTTTCTCACTCAAAAACCCTGTTGCTACCTCATACACTAAGATTTTACTGTCTTAGTGAAACTATTTCAGGATTTTTCTGGAGTTTAACAAGAAGGTTTGTGACATTTGAGTCTCTGCTGGTTTTGATGAGCAATAGATGGTTTATTTGAAGCCACTGCTTTAGTACCAGGTAACATCATGTCACATGAGCACTAAATATCCAACTAGGCCAGATGAAGAAATAGCTGGGCTTAATTCCTGGCCCAATGACCCTCTTCTCCTTTTTCCAGGAGGTGAATTTTGCAGTTCTGTCCAGTGTTCATGCAGTGAGGTCAATGGAAAGCTTTAATCTTCTTGGCTCAGTTGTCTGGACACCAACTGATGGGACAGGATTCTCATGGCAGATTTCTTGTGGCAAAGCCAGAACAGGAGGAAATTTGTTCTTACCTGGGCTTGTTCACCAGAACAAGGAGACTCAGCTGGCTTTTGTGATGTGAGCATTCCAGCAGAGAAATAACTCTGGCAGATGCTCTCATGCTAGTGCATTGATACACACAATAAAATTCTTGTGAGCTTTTTAAGTTCTGAGCACCAGAAAAGGAAATTAAGAAAAAGATGCATCTGACAAGGAATCTGGGTTTGATTCTAGCAGGTGTTTTGAGTGAAAGTGAAAAATAAAATGTTATTCCTGAAACATTCACCTATTTTAAAACACTGCATATTTTGAAGTATTTTTGTGATGAACAAGTAATCTATGGAAATATTAATGCAGCAAAATTTCTAAGTCACTAAGATTAAATAGGTCAATTAGTTGTTTTAAATGCATAATTTAAAATAGTGTCTTCAATAAAATAAGTAAATATGATAGTCTCCATAAGTGAACTAACTCAGCCTAATGGCTTGCTATATTTTTATTTGCTTTATTAATGAAGAAAAAACCAAACTTCTGCATGAGTTATTTTATGTTTAGGCATGATTAAAGGTTCTTGCAGCATCAGGGGATATTAATAGGCAATTATATTTTGAGTTTAAAATGGATTGATTATTCCTTCCTGAGAGAACAGTAATGCACATAAAAACTGCATAGAAATAACATGTCAGCAATGTCACACTACTGTACAGATTTTAAAGATAAATTTCCATCTGGCAAGCAGACATTCAGGAAGGAACTGATGTTAATGTGGCTTTCACACAAAGTTCTTTGGGGATACAACCTGACTTGGAGATTCATTTTTACTTCTCACACTTGGCAAATGTTAATTCACTCTGGATGTTTCTTAAAGACATTGAGTAGAAAGAAGAAAAAGATAAAGGTGTGTTTCTTCTCTTGTTCCACTGGCAGTTTTGGACTACTCAGATGGTCCTCCTAAAAACCAGGAACCAAACAGAAAAACAAATAGAATTGAAAACCAAATAGAATTGAAAAACAAACGATAACCACAAACTGAGAACAAAAATGCTCTGTAAATATTAATACTTCACTGAGAATTTCAATGTGCTGAACAAACAACAGTTAATTTAACCTCTGTGAGGAAAGATAAATAATGAAAACCTCATTCACAAATTAGAAGGCAGGAAGAGAGCCTGACCATGCTGGAATGATATCCCTGCTGACTTCAGTGGTCTTTGCAGAAGGTCTCCTCTCATCTGAGCAAGGTCAGGGCTGCTGACTGCCACAGGATGCAGATGAGAGCCAGGTTCTCTTCTGTCTTTCACCCCAAAGCTAACCCATCATCACACAAGGTGAGATAATGGAATAATACACAGGTTTGCACTAGAGAACACGTTGGGTTTGTTTCCCTGAGGTACATACCATCCATAAACATGAAGAATTATACTCTGTTACTGTAGCACCACTTGATCTGAGGTGTTCAAAGACTATTTGAGAAACAGGCATTGCATATTTTGAGATGGAAGAAAAATCAATCAGACAAAAAAAAAATCCAACAATTTTATAATAAGCAGTTATCTTTGCTCATGGAATTGAAGTTATTGGTATTGAACTGCTACTGCTAAACAAAGTAAGTATTAAATCCAGCAGAAGAAATGAATAGAGATGGTTGAAAGATAGAATTTTAAACAGGAATTACAGCTGGAATTTCAAAACTTACTTCATTCTGAGCTGAAATGAACTGTCAGTCTCAGAAATTTATTTGGGGAGAAAAATATTGACAATGATATTAAAATATGTTTAGCTACATTGAAATTTTAAACGGTGATGAGGTCAAGTGTTCATGCAGAATATTTTGACATTATTAATCTATTTTTGTAAAGGAAAGAAAACTTCCATTAAGTATTTGATTATCATTGATTTTTTTAAATAACATTTCAGGTAGTTTTTAAGGAATAGATTTGACTGACACATGCTTAGTCACAAGGAAAGATGCAGCTGATTCATAAGCACCAGTGGACTTTGTCTTTGAAGGCTAGTTGTATAATACTCATCAAGCATGTTCCATGCTACTTATGTGATCTCTTGAGACAAACAGTTTAAAACAATATGGTCTGTAGTCTTTGCCACTAATAGGAGTTCCCCAAATCCATCTAAGAGTGTGCCTTTTGGATATTCTCATATTTACATTGCATGTCCCCTTTCCAATGGCCACTGTAGATTTGTTCCTCATTTTACAGAAAGCTGATTTATGTGCCAGCTGACTCTCTGTGGTTCCCTGAAATGAAGGCTTGTTTTAAAAGTGAACTATATTGTAACTCAACCTGGTAAGTGTGGGAGACAGCTGTCTGCAGTTCATATTTTGAAATATTGTTTTAATAATTGTTTCTTTCCTTTTCTTAAATCAGTGGTAGAATATTGCCATTATGGGATTTTAGGTAGAAACACCCATTTCTTATAAGAGAAACAGATTTGCAGAGCGTGAGGTTTGGAGATGTGGCACCTGTTAGTTATTTTCTCAATCAGTCACAAACTGGGATCTGGATTCAAACAATTCCTCAGACACTGGGATGAATGGAAGAGAAGTTAGCTGGTAACAGCCAAACTAGAAAACTGTCTCTGGCTGAGCAATGAGCTCCAAAAATGGAGGAGATGAGGAACAAACAGAGCACATCTTCTCTGTAACAAACAGGGCAGGGCTGGCTGGGATTGAGAAGCCAGGATGGGCAAGTAGGTCAGAAAATGCAGCTACAAGTCAATGAGGAGGGTGAACAGGTTGGATGCTGAAGTCAAAAGTCCTTGGTTTTCATGCTGGAAGTACTCACTGAGTATAAAAATTTGCCAAAATACCTGGCAATCTGAGTATACATTAACTTCCTAATATTAGCTAACCAGGTTTCAGCCTAAACCCCATTTGTTTTTGTAGTCACCTACAGAATTCCTGCAAAGCATAAAGCTCTGAACTTAACAAATTCTGGGTAAATAAGGCCTTGATTCATCAGTATTTGCCAGATTAAATGATTTCTTAGTACACATCCTTTAGACCCCAAGATTTCTTATGGTCCTGCATAATAAACTGTTTGTGCAATTAGCAATAAATTTGTCACTGTAAGTCACTCTTTAAAGTTGGGAACAAGTATAACATTTATCAGTGTGTTAGAGTTTGCAGTTAAAAATAGCTATCCTGTTTTCCTATGGCCAGGGCACTTTCAGGCTTGTTTTCTCCAGCTCTGTTGATACAGGGAAGGCAACAGAATCAGCAGGAGTATGTGATAGAGAATGGTATTCTTTGTACAGAAGTGAAGCTTATTTGCTGAAGGAAATTTTGCTGCCAATTTTGAATTCATTGCATGGCCATCTCTTTCAGCATTGTCTTTTGGGCTTTAATGAAGGTGCACCACTACCTGTTATAATTGCAGCAGGCCTTACCTGAAGTGTGCACTCTGGTGGTGTTGATGCTAGTACACTAAACAAATGAGCAAGGTTAGCACATCATGCAAACCCAGCCAGCAGCCAGTGCCCAGCAGGCAGCTGGAGCACCCAGGAATTCTCACTCTGCAAAGGGCTTTGGCCACACTGGGCACGGTGGTGCAGCCTGGCAGATGCCTCTGCACTGAACTCCAAGGTGAAGCTCCTGCAGTACTGAGAATGGCATCTACACTACATAATGTGGCATTTACTTTCATAGCCTTTTACCAGGACTGGTGGTTATTTATTTGGAAATCTCAGACATGAGGTGTTATTTGATTTAGGGAGCAGTCTGTGTAATTTAGATATCCTTAGGCTCCTTGGAAGACACCTTAATTCATACCATTTCCTTGATTAGCTGATGCCTAATTAAATTTAGTGTGCTGTATATTTTTATTTAATTTGCAGTATATTTTTATTTCCTTTGATTTAGTTTTCTAATACATCTTTTAGGCCACTTATCATGTCTACTAGCTTTACAAAATCAAAACTGATGCAATATGCAAGAAAGAGTTAAATTCTTCAACTTGTAAGAGGTCTCTTTTATATCAGTAGGAGAAGAACAATCTGAGCCCCCACAGAAATCATATCTGACCTATGTGTGGAGGGTAGTGCTGGGCAAAGTTGAAGTCTGAGAAAGAAAAGGGGGATACTTGGGGCAAGAAGGATTCCAAAGAAAGGATTTAATTATATTGGAATTAACTCTGAACCATTCAACTGGACTGAAGCAAAATTAATTATAAAGCATTTGTTTTGAAGAAGCTGAGCCAGAAAAAGCACAATGCTGCCAAATAATATTTAATAATTGTATTCAGAAAATAGAAAAAGAACCCTTTGGGACTCTTAGTAGATCATTGAAACCAACTGCTCTTTTGATGAAGTATGTGTCTTTCTCAGATTAAATTACAGGGGCTGTCTCATGTTCTCATGAGATTTCGTAAACCTATATTACATTATTTTAGTAAAAGCAAAGTAAAAAGAATTAATTGGTGATCATAGACTTTCTAAGGGAGGGCAGAGCAGAATTTTAACAAGCAGTTACTCAGCTGTCTGTTTTACTGCTTTCCCCCAACCTGAGCCTCTCGTTTTCTGTGGCACTGGGAGAAAGTACTTTTCTTGAACAATTTCACATTTCCTGGCCCTGCTTATGTCTTCCAAGTGATGACGTGTCTTAGAAAATAGGGCGACAGAGAGAGAGTGATGGCTCTTGAGTGAGTTGGGAAAAAACACAAGGAAACCTTAACAAAGAGAGAAAGTGATGTGTTTACCTTTGCTTTGGCTTCAGCCATGTCTAGACATCGCTTTATGTGCTTAATGGCAACCACAGGAACTAGGAGAGAGTCATCTCACTCATTAGTGCCTCCTTGAGACATTGGCTTCAAGGAGACATTAGGCAGTGCCACTAAAATTTCCAGTATCAGGCCTAGCAGGACCTGGCAGGGCGATTTTGGCTTCTTGAAAACAAAATGCTCGAGTGCTGTTGATGTTTGCTTCGAAAGGCATCCAGCTCTGGTACAGGCTGTTCACAAGCAGTGCAACTCTCCCTGGAAACTTGAATATGGGTGCACATTCACTGCTAACTAACTTCAGGCAATGCCTCAATGTTTGTGTTGGTTTGATGGATAAGGCTTTTTCTGAGATGCTTTGCGTAGAGAACTCAAATGTAGTCACAAATGAGAAAAATGTTAATTGGATCAGACAGCTCTGTGTTAGATCTCAGGTGCCCCACAGCTGTGAGCCTTTTTTCTTTTCAACAGTGTTTTAGTCAAGAAGTGGAATTAATGTTTGGTTTGTCTTAACATTTCTGATTTTTTTTTTTTTTTCTGGCTTAACATGGCTCCTTTCTTGCCCATTTTGAGACTCCCACTGGGAGATAATTGAAGTTCCTCAAGAGTTTCTGCAGAAAAACTGTGGGGTTTTCTTCAGGCTCTTTTTCTCTTTTGCCTCACTTAAAATTGATGGAAATATGGCTGGATGCATTGATCAATTTTTTAACAAGGCTATGGGTGACAAAATCAGGCAGGATGGCTGACATGCAGTGTTTTCTAATAAAACACAGCTAAGGCTCTTGTATTTTTAGGCATTACATTTATCATTTTTCTACTGTGTTAGGCAGATTATCATGTCTTAAGTTTCATGAAAACATTTCTTGACAACATACCCTGTGAAGGGTGGGCTGTGTGTGGAGCAGCTTGAAGGATGGAAAGATTAATTTGGCACTTCAGTATGTGAGCCTCTTAATGCTCTCCTAACAGGACTTATCCTCACAGGTATGCTTCTCCCAGGATGTTTCTTCAGTAGGGAAATCTGTGCTGTCGCCTCCAGATTCCAGTGAAACAAAAGTCGGTGCTGAGTGTCCTGACTTTGCCTCTACATACAGGTGTTAAATCTTTGTCCAAAGTTCAAACCAGGAGGTCTCCCTAAATTAAGAGGGTTTTGGAAATCTCTCAAGGGTTTTGCAGCTCTCTACTGCAACAGTGTAGGAGTATAGAATTGTTTAAGTTGGAAAAGGCCTCTAAGATCAACCCAGCACTGCCAAGTCCACCACTAAACCATGTTCCTAAGTGCCATATCTACATGTCTTTTAAATCCCTCCAGGGATGGTGACATCACCACTTCCCTGGGCAGCCTGTCCCAGTGCTTGACAACCCTTTTGGTGAAGATGTTTTTCCCTAATATCCAGCCTAAAACTCCCCATGTGAACTTCATGGTCTTGGAAACCTCACGAAAATAATGCTGCAACAAGGTGAAGGAGTGGAAATAAAAACTCATGGCCAGGTTGATAATTGCTGAATGGCCTTTTGTGTATGAGCATTTAGTGATTATCGATGGCCCTGCTCCTGCTGAACAGTTTAACCCCACCTGGGAAAGGCTCTGGATTTGCTGGAGACCTACAACTGGTGCTCTCCCTTAATTTCTTTCTTTTTTCTCCCCAAATTTTCATCACAATTTTGATGTTGTGAATCAGAAGTAAATAAGAGCAAAACGTGTCTGGAAGCTGAAAGGTAAAATGGACAAACATGAGAAAACATGTGGGTCATATCTTGATGGAGCTCCTTGCTTTCCAGAAGAGCAGCAGTGCCTCCCTCCAGGTAGGAAACCTGTATGTCTTTCTGCCATACAGCAGACAGGGCAAAGAGGACATTTCAGGGGCATTTTATAAAGCTGCTTAGAAAGCCTGGTAATTCTTGCACATCTCAAACTATCCCAGCCTCTCACAGCAGGCTTGGATAGAGAGGACACCCCAAATGGCTTCCTCCAGGGAGTGGGAGCTTTGCTCCTTGGGTAGTGCTGTGCCATGGGTAACTGTCAAGGGGTGGAAGTAAATCTGCTCCTGTGGCCATTGTAATGTCCATAAAGGGCCTACAGAAAGAAAGTAACACCACAGAGCTGTGGTCTTGCCTTTGAACACATTCTCAAAGATATAATTAAAACCACCAAGCTTATTTTAGCCAAAGTTCGTAAGTGATGGGTCTGGCATCATGCCTATTGCAGGAAGGCTAATTACACCATAAATTAAACTTTTTTTTTCCTAACCAAACATTATGACCTTTAATAAAATTGTTTTTACAACCAGCTGTCAATAAATCATCCAGGAAACCTAGTGAGAAATGTTCTGTGAACACTCCACTTCTGTGAATTTCATTAGCTGTAGTTTATTTGATTTTTTGTGAGCTATGATGGTTTTTAAATCTCAAATTAAAAGCCCCGAACCATAAAAACTAATTCAAGAACATTAGCATCTTGGTCTCTGAAAATGAGCCTCTCTAATTGCAGAAATTAGTCAAGATTGTATAACGATCAGGAGGTCATTAAAAAAAAGAATAGTGAGCAGGCTGCGCTTGACCCAGCTACAGCAGCTCCAGAAAAGCTCTTTTTTTCTTTTTTTTTTTTTGAATAGGCCCTTAATGGAAGAAAACTGTCTCCTGGTAGATCGATTTGAAAGCACTGTGAAAGCCTTTTAACCCAGAGGTTTGATTCCTGAGACATCCCTTTTCTGGCCTTGTTTATTCTCTCAGGCTCATCAGGACTTGAGCTTGGACACGTGCAAGAAGTTTTACTGCGTGTTGTACCCTCGTGTCTGCAGCAGTGAAGTATGAGGTACTGTCAATAGGCTCTACTTCAGGACCCCTTTTTGTTTGGCATTCTTAAGGCTCCTGTACTACTTCATGGTAATTACAAATATTTGTAAGAAACATACTATACTGCTTGATTTGTGACCTTAAGGTGGACATATTTTAGAGCAAGGCATTTTTATGAGATTGGTACCAGAAAATGAAGCTGTTAACATTCTACTCCTCTGCCTCATAAAGCTCTTCTAAGTAGAGGAGTGGGGTTATTTTGTGTTGTAGAAACATCTAGAAAGCCTTTAGGTTCGAATTTGATAAGAAAAGATGGCAATCCTTATTCTCAGCTCCTTTTTGGAACTGTGGGTTTCCTCACATTTCTGTTTTCCTCTCTCTGTTTTTTGCCAGGATAATTTCAAGCCCTTCTTAACTCTCTCTGTTCATCTGATTTTCCACAGCTCATTTATGTGGAATATGTATTACAAAAATGAGATACACCTTGCTGAGCCTCATGTGGCTTTCATGAGTCCCTGTTCAAGCACTTTCTGACATCTCACAGAGACATCCCTATTCCTGCCTAGTGGTGTATACTCAGAAGGTTCCCCAGGAGCTCATCTGTGAAGTGTGCCCAATCCTGCATCATATGTTGTTTTAGGGACTCCCAAATGAATGTTTAACTTAAAGGAGAAGATGATAATTTCTAGCACCTACTTTTTATTAGTAAATTTTAAATATTACCAATTTTCCTGTACTCTCCCTTTTTTTCCTGCCAAACATTTTTATTCTTTCTCCTGTCTATTGTCACAAGCATCTGTGCATTGTCTGAACCAAAGGTCTTTTTTCATGTTTATACCAAAAATATGAGAAAATAATGTAAAAAGATTTTGAGTCTCTATTTCTCATTGCAGGTTCCCTGGGAAACTTTTAGGGAAGGTTTGAGATATCCACACTCATTTCATGAGCTCTTCTGAGCCTTGGTCTGAGAAACCAAATTCTCTGCTGAGTGTTTTCCTCCTCTGGCTCTCACAAATAGGTCCATTCACTTATTTCTTGCCATATGTGCATGTACACTGCCAAAACCAGCCTGCCAAACACAAACACCGTAATCTTGTCACTCACATTGTTCTCCAACTTCCAGCCCCACATGCACCAGTGTGCCCATGTTTATCTGTGGAACAGTGGTGGAAGTGGAAGTTTTTAGATTTGATGCCACAATGTGGGTTCCCTTAGTCTGCTAATATATTGTAGCTTTGTCATTTCTGAAGCAAACAACTTTCTGTTTATTCCTCATATTTGATTTTTAGTGAGGCTGTTATTATGACTTTTTTGATGATCTTTAATATTTTAAGAATTTCAGTTAAAACTTTTTTTCTTTTCTGCAGGTATTTATGACATTTTCCCATGCCCATATGACGTGGAACTGCCACTTAAACATCTTGACAAAACAGTTTGAACTACTGTCCCACCCCAATTAAACACTGAAACAGAAACTCTAAACTTTCCTGCGAGTAAAATAAATCAATTATAAATTAGCAAGATGTAGGCTACTGATGGGGGCAAGAGAAATCAGACTGTATAAATATGAGTTACTTGAACTCCATGAAACACACACACACGTGTCTGCATGTGCACACAGGCATAATGTTAAACTTGATCTGGACTTTTTCCTTCTGGCTTCATTAATCAACTGGCCAGTTATTCTGAAATATTTCACGTCAGCTTCACAAATCTGTTTTATGTATATACATTTTTCAGCTTTTATTTTGTTTGAGGTTTTTTAATATTACTTGTCTTGCCCTTCTATTTTTCTTGAACACTTAAGGTTGAAAAAAAAAAGTAAATTACAGACCCCCATGGACTGATGCAACACAAGAAGGCAGATGTTTTACACTATTCTCTGGTCACACATTGTTTATAAACTGAATGCAAGGAGTCCAATAAAATGCTTTACAAAAATTACCAATTTCATATAGTGGTAGGCATCTCATTCTGCAACCAGGCACTTCAGAAGAACTTCAGCCCCTGTTATTCCCTATTAAGTACTAAGTTGAATTGATATGGCTTTTTCCACATGGAATATGCATCATATGTATCAAAATTGCCTTGCTGAGCCGTATATAGTTTCCACACATTCTCTACCTACTGGTCTATCAATCAATCTATCTATCTGTCTGTCTGCTGTCTGTCTATCTATTCAAATTACAAACAACTGGCTTTTGAAAAGGTACTGTACTTCTCAGAAAAGATTTTTTTTTTCCATATTGATGTAACAGGTAATTTTATAAAGAGTATTCTCTTCACACATTTTCACCACAGGTGAAAATGGAAACCCTGGCTGCTGAGAGAAGTGTTGCTCCATAGGATTCTTGCTCTGTGATATGACCAGCTTGTTAGGATTTTGTATCAAACTACTGCTGTAGTTTGGTTTTTTGTTTTCTTTTTCCTTTTTTCCCCCTTAGCCCCCTTAGCATTAGCAGGACTACTCTTTTCATTAAAACTGGGTCTTTCTTATTGTTTGGCTTTGTCTTGCAGCAAGACTCAAAGTTCCTACAAGAGACATTATAAATACTAACTATATCAATAAAGGGCTTCATTTGAGGGATACAAAATGTTGCCAGCTGCAATATTTTTGTTCAAATTGGCATCAGGATTTTCAAGTTTGGAATAAAAATTTTAACTGAGGCCTTGTACCACGAGAGGATGCACTCAGCATTTTTAGTGAATATGTGATTCCCAGCAGCTCCAGGCTCATCATCAAGTGTCCAGTTTTAAAGATGTTGCCATGAGATTTTTCTGAGTTTTTGAACTGTTGCCCTTTTATTGCATTTTACTTGTGCAGGATATAAAAGACAAGTATTCCTTTTGTGGATAAAGTTATTGGTTATTGAGTGTGTACCCACTACTACAATGGGTACATTGTAGTAGGGGGTACACTACTCTTTACACACTCTGCTATTTGCCTTCAGTTCTGAGGTGAAAGTAAGAGGCTTCTTAGTCTGCTGAAAAGTCCCTGGATTGTGGGAATGCTTGGGGAAAGCCAAGATACCAAACACCTGTTTTTCACTAAACTTGAGGATGTTGGGTAGGTCAAGAGGGGAGCTGTGGGTTAGCTCATTCCACTGTAAAGCAATGAAAGCCATAAAATATTATGAGCAAAAAGCCACCTGTTCTTGAATTAGTGTCTGCTATCTACCTTTGTGGTTTAAATTGGAAGTTCAGCATCTAGGCAGCCCATTTTCCTTTTGCTCTGACTTAGCCACAGTGTATCAATTTGTACAGTGCCTTCCCAAACAGCTCCATCTCAAAGCCCTTTGCAAAATGTAAATGCAGGTGCACAAATGCATCCCTTCCTCTCCCAGGCACACCAGCAGGAAAGCAACTTTTCTGTAAACAAAGCAAAAAAAAAAAATAGGTGAGTGTCAGAAACTACATTCAGTACCAAACTACTGGAGGTGAATTTCAGAAAGATAAATCTATCATGATAAATGGCTGCAAGACCACTCCTTGATTTACTCCAGGTGCTGCATTTTACAAAAGTAAATGCTTTCCAAGCAGCAGCTCTCCTCTGGCAGCTTCACAGTCCTCTTTTGTTGGACATGAAACTTGATGGCCTTGGTTTGTAGAGATTTTAATGTAAGTGTGGAAGAAAAGTGCTGATCTAATAGAGGAACCATGTACCTGACAGAGGCACTCTGAAGTCTGAAGGGGCCTTGCTATCCTGTTATCACATTGCCCAAACAACAGCTGGCTGAAGGCAAGAGAGTCAGCTTGAGGGAGTTTTATCCTAAGGTGCCATAGGAGGCTGTAGCCTAAACAGATTAACTCTGTCCTGCTCTAAAGGTGCAGCTGACTCTCAGGGACTAAATGCCATGCAGGTGTGTTTATTTCGGGTTTCAGGAGGAATCCTTTGACTCTTCTTCTTCTCAAAGTGCTTGTTGATATTGATCTCAGTGATCCCTCTGTGCCTGTTCTTGCTTGTGGCTTAGGCTGCTTGGCCTGTTGTATTTGCTCGGTGTGCATGCACTCCAGAGGGCTCTGGAAAGTGAGCCTGGGGTGGCTGTGTTACTTTCTGAGGAGAAACTGGTTCTTCATTAAGTCCATGGCTTTTCCAACTGCTCAGAACAGCAGTTATTTGCTGTTATTCATTTACCCATGTAAGTGAGATCTACAGTCATCCTCCCCTTCCCATATTGCCAGGGAAGAGAGAGCACATCCTTGAGGTAGTGATTCAGGTATCACCTCACAGGGCTGAGGCATCAATCCTGGAGATTCCTCTTCCTCTTCCTCTTCCTCTTCCTCTTCCTCTTCCTCTTCCTCTTCCTCTTCCTCTTCCTCTTCCTTCCAGCCTACCCAACAAGTGTGCAGCCCAGCTCTGTCCAGGTTCCTTACTGTTACCATACACTTGCCAGGCAGCACAAAATTCCCAGGGGAAGTTCAGCTTGCTTGTGTTTCAATGGTTTGATGTTTTCACATTTCTCTGTGGTTTTGTTTGTTTAAAAAACAGAAATGTCCAAAGGAAAATATTCCCTCAGATAATGCTGTAAATTTTAGTCTAGCTTTGATTGTTCTTATTTTGGAAAATCTGGCTTTTTCAAACTCCAGGATCAAGTAAGACAAGTTTAGATTTGCAAGCAAACAAATAGCTAAGAATGTTAGGAAAATGGCAAGAAGGTATTTCAGTCTCTGTAAGAACTACACACAGATTAGCTGATGGTTTTTAAGACCAGTATTTCAAAGTTAGCTTGTATGACTTTTATTAGAAATACTTAAGAAAACCGTTAAAAAAAAATCACTAAAAGATGAATGAAGTGCCCACTTGATTTAGTGTTCATACAGACTGCTATTTACCAGAACAAAAACCTCACAGTCTGTTCTGCACACTCCAAATCCACTTCCTAAGTCTCTGAGCCTGTGCTACCAACTATTTCTAAAGCCCTGTGATAGCACCATTAATAATCCTTTCCATATTCTTTTCTCTAATAAACACAAATCATCCTAAACTCATTTGGTGTGAGCATGGATATTTTAAGTCTTTCTATGGTAGCCCATCACTTTATAGAAACACTCAGGTGTGGATCTGACTAAAACTCAAGCAACAGTGCTGTGGATGAACACTTGAAGGGATCCCCTCTCATGTTGTGAGTATCAGTGCCATTGTGTACTCTGATGTGAATTTTGTCTAGATTGTGGCAAGACAATGAGGAAGATGCATGACTAAGCTTGGAGAAGGCTCCCTTGTAGCATCCCAGGAACACAGGGGGAGTCCAGGCATTAGGCACAGGGTGTGAACCCTGCTGCATACAAATGCAGGGCCAGTGGAGCTGGTCCTGTTCTTTTGCTTCTCTCGTTTGGTTGCTCAGGTGAGCGATGGCAATGGTGTCTCCTTCTTGGATGGGGCTGCTGGCTACAGAGCTGGGCTGCTGCTGTTGGGTCTTTGTTTATTGCAAAGCTTCACCTCTCAGAGCTCAGAGAGTGTATTCAAATCTTGGCTCTGATATTGTCAGCATGTGGACTTTTGCTGTGAGCAGGCCTGAAGTGAGAAGAGGAGCAGGAAGGTCCTCCTCAGATGGCTTTTCAGCCAGTATGAGTTGTTGTTTCTCTATGAGAATCCAAGAATAATTTCCACAAGTGAAGTTTTGCTTGCTTTGGCTTTTAAACAGACCTCCTCCTTCATCTCAGTTGGAATTCTGCTTATATTTCATAACATGGGGCAGTGCCACACATGCAGTACCTGTGCAAAGGAGAAGCTACTTATGCTCTGCTCTTCTGGATTTTCCTGCTCACAGCAGAATTTCTCCAGCTGTGGGGAAAGGTGAAGTGATGGGCAAATACGTGTGCAGTACCACAGCATATTCATTGCCTTTTGCAGGAGGAAAAAAGGGAGGCCTGAAAAGCTTAATGAAGACAACTGGAACAGGATTTCCTGTTTTGACTTTGGATTAGGTTTAGTACATGGCTCCAAAAACTGTGGTTGCTGCTCCTTATGGCAAAAACTAAGCTCTGGCATAGGTTAGAAAAAGGAGATAAAATTATATTGTCACTTCAGTGCAGTATGGACTACAAAGATGGATTGAAGGAAAAAGTAGAATGACTCATCTAACATGGCAAAATAGAACCCCTCTCTACACCAAACAGATACATCTCTCCATTGCCACCTCAAAAATAAAGTCTGTGTTGAAATTGCTGAGAGAAAATTTAAACTCTGCTCTTGATTCATGCCATGTCTTTATACTGACATTTTAAGTAAGGTTTTTCTTACACATTTTGGGTTTGCTTTTTGGAGAGTTGTTGACATTTAGACTGGGAAGGCAGAAGACAGCCTGGTTTAGAAGCTTCACATGGCTGACCATTTTTTCCTACAGTGGGATATTAATTTGGCAGTAATTGCAAATGATCTTTGTATTTTAATGGCATAAAATGTCACATTCTCAACATCTATTCAAAGTAAGAAAACATGCCAGCTTCTTAATGAATCCAAATGCTGGTCTGCATGATGTGATGGAGGTAAATTATATCCTTTTAGGACACAAACAATATTTTTTTTTCCTGTTAGCCTTTTTACCATGGTTAAATGTTTTTTCCTAAACAGCTTCTTCTAATGTCTTTAATTTGCAGTATTTTTAGTGATGCCAATTGTTCTGCTAAGGCTTTGCAAAGGATTTAAACCACAGTGGTTTGTTCATTGCACTAGATGACTACAGATTTCTTTTTGTCTGTAAGCGTGCTGTATGATTTTTATGTGAAATTGATTCTGTACAACTGTAACTAACAGGATTTTCCTGGAAACAGTCAGAACATCTTGTACCAATGTTTATAATAAATATATAAGAAGAAATTGATAGCTATCTAACAGTTTCCAGGAAGATGGGAATTAATACAAAGCCAGCCTCTGAGTGTTTTTCAAAGAGAAAAATTTGGTTTATTTTATTTCTATTGAAACTTGTCATGTTATTTGAATTCCCTTGACATTTTTTCATACTTCAGAGCCTTTTTAACATTGTCCAACCATCGACCATTCTGGCCTTATGTGGTGCCTGGGAAATGTTAATTGAGCAATCCCGAGTTTAACCCTTCCTTCAAATACTTTGTAAAAATACAGCTGTTAATAACGTTTATTTGGCTTCAATTTAGATATGAAAAAAATCCATTTCAGGAGGTTACTGAAAAAAGATTTAGACTTAATATGTGTTCCCCACATATTAAGAGCAATGGCATGTGCTGTAAAGAATAAAAACCACAACACACAGACATCAGTCCTCATGGGCTAATGGAAATCTAGACCTGATTAAAAACCCATTTCAGGACTTTTTTATTGCAGGGGTGGGTTTGATAGCTGTCAGTGTACAGGAAAATAGCACATCTGGAATCTTACTGTGTACTTGTGCTGGCTGGTATAACTCAACCTGTGTGTCAGATTTTTTTTTTTTTTTAAATAGCCAAGATTTATTTGGTTTCTATTAATTTTTTAAAAGTCTTTGGTAAGTATGCTTATTAAGTACTAAATTTTTACCCTCCACAAATTAAAAGCTATATTTTAGTAGTAAGCAGTTTCCTTTTCCAGAGAAAAGTAGGAAAGCCAGAAATACACATTAGTAATGTAGAGAGTTATTTGATTATAAACGTGCCCCAGTGGCTTCTCACTGGTGACTGTTTTGCAGCTTGTTTAATGAAAGCTGCATTTTTTCTTGTGACTTTTCTATCTAGTTATGAGAAGTCCAAAAGGAGATATTGAACAAGTAGTAGGCTCTGACTACTACTATATCAAAAGTTATTTTCCCATTAGGAAATTGTATATATCTAGGAAATGGTAATTATTGTTCAAAAACACTTGAATTTTCTTGTAAAACATAAAACTTCAGTAAAGAAGAGGCATTTTTTCTAAGCAATGTCTTGGAGAAAATTGAACGGCCACCTACATATCAAGGACTTCAGTGTTGTTTTTACATGTTTTACGTGACCATAATATTAATTAAATAAGTGAATTTGTAATCATCTTTTAGTTAAAAGCAAGAACAGAGGAATGAACATCTTTTGATGGTCCCCCACAGCCTGAGATTTATTGACTAGTTAAAATTTTAATAGTGCAGTTCCAGAACTTTTATACTTTAATTGCTGTAGAGAATTGTACAGCTGAAATATTTAATGTATTTTCATATATTCAGATCATGGGCTAAAATCAACAACGACCTGGATGGTCCTAAAAATCTCCAAAAATTGAATTACACATGAGTTATTAATGTTTTGGTGGTGTTATTTTAGTCCTGTTCTACTTGGCAAACCCACAATATTCTGAAGTTCTTGCCAGTTAGAATTACCAGGAAAAACTGTAATTCTTCAGTGGGAAGAGAGCCAGAAGGGGATAAATTTTAATCACATTCTATTATCTTCAAGATGGCAGCGTTTTTGAAGCAAATTATATACTATTTATTCCATTTATATACAGTATAGATGGACATGCAGTTAAATGTCTTTCCAGTGTGCAAATGACTCACTATAAAAGTCATGATAAAGAACCTCTAGATGTCACTACAAAGTGCCCCAAAAAATCCAGCTAGTTCATTTTGGCTGAGGTGGAGGAAAAAAAATGTACACCTTTCTGGGGCAGAGTCACCCACAGAAACAATCATTCATCAGGTAGTTAAAATCTTGACACTGCAGAGCGTCCCTCAATTTTATTTTCACCAAAGTCAAGTGAAACTCTTGAGCATAAGAAATTTGGGAATTTGGTGTGATACCCTAATTTTGCTCCCAAACATGCCAGTATTTTCTGTTTCTTAAAGGGTTTAGAGCAGAGTTCAGTAGGGACTTCTCAGATAATTATTTGTTTTAGAAAATGTACTACGTGCATTTCCCAATACTTTAGAAAGTATTATGCATGAGAACAAACTGTACCTGCTGAAATATATGAGCAAAACATATGTCATAAAGCAGTAGCCTGGCTTTTGCTTTCCTTATTAAACAACATTTTCCGGAAAATACTTGATTTTAGAATTTTGTAATTCATGAGTGATCAGTGGGAGATATTTTGGTGTTTTTTTTGGTGGTGTTTTTTTTTTTTTTTTTTTTTTTTTTTTTTTTTTTTTTTTTTTTTTTTTTTAAGTTGAATGATCCTGCATTTTACTGGGCACTTTCCTTGGCTCCTTCACTGAGTTCCTTGTATTCCTGATTAGTTCTAAGAGGTGTAAAGCCAGGGACAAAAAATTATTGATCAGCTAAGTTAGCTTTGCCAGGCAAGATCCCTCACATTTTAACTCTCTAATTCAACTGAGAAAGCTGTGAAGTTACTGGAAGGCTTGTGGACTTTGCAAGGACAGAAGTCTGCAGTTAGAAATTATTGATAGGTATCACTTTATTTTGTCTGGTGTAACAAGACTCTTCTCAAATTTTGACAAGTAACAACAATTTGAAGTTGTACATGAGTGGACAATTATTACTAAAGGTGTGAAAATATCCTCACAAGACTGCAGCTCTTGCACAGATTTTTGGATTTCAAGAGAGAGGACAGATCCTAGCAGTGACACTTAACCATTTCTGCCAGCTATCCTCACATCAAACTTACAGACCCGAATTAAACCAAACATTATTGTTTTAGGAAGACATTTGGTTTTGCTATTAAGTTTTCAAGTGACAGGGAATCTATTATGTCAAGTAGACTATTTTAGTGCTAATTTACCTACCTAGTAAGAATTCACACTATTTTCAGTTTGATTTTTTCTGCTCTAGCCAGTGGACTTTTTCATATCCCTGTCTCCAAGCTTAAAGCAGACTTGATGATTTATAAGATGGGAAGTATTTTTGGCATGGATGAGCTCATAAACTATGATCAAGTCAAGCATTCAAATTACCTTGGATAAGTTTGAATCTATAGAGTCTTTCAGGAAAAGACAGGTTTTCCAGCCACAGACCCATTCCTTCAACCCTTTTCTGAGCTATTCCCAGTTTCTGAACATCCCTTTCAAGTAAAAGTCAGCTGGAGAGCACAAGCTCAGAGATTCAGCTTGTCTCACGCTCTTTTATTACTCAGAGTAATTTACCCTGTGATCCTAAGATGCCCATAGTAAAAACCAATTTTTCTTTAAAAAATGGTGAGCTTTATAAACCTTACAGAGCTCTCTTTCAGGATGGTAATTTTCATCATTTCAGCTGTCACACCATATTTACTGCTGTCACTGTTTTCTGTAAAAATAATGAAGTGAAACAATGCCCACAATTGTTAATATCATCCTGGGTTTGAAACGTTCATGTTTCCTAGCAGATCCTAAACCAGAGAGAAGTAAACTGAGGAGAAAACCTTTGGCAGCCCTGAAAACCCTGAGCAGAAAGTTGCAGCCTAGAGCCAGTAAAAGGAGATAGAACATGAGGGTGACAAATGGGAGTTTGTGTGGGTGACACCTCAGGGGATGGCTCTGAAAAGCTCTTGGGTAGGGTAGGATTTTCCTGTGTCCCAACACGGAAAGTTTGAGTGCAAGGGCCTGCTTGGCAAAATACAGCTGGAAGAAGGAACATTTTCACACCCCTCTTGTATGCACCAGGGTTTCTGCTTCTGAAAACAACATGAGAGGTCTTACAGCAGCCATGTCTGTCACTGACTTGGTTTGGAAAGACAGATGTCTGCCAGGGAAAACTGGAGTTTCCCTTGGAATGGAGAATGTAAACCCCTCACCCCCTCCAAATTATAATTTTGCAATTAAGGGCTTTCAGACAAAGATTTGGGAATAGGAATAACAGTTCTTTACTAGGAATATCAACAATACAAATGTAGTAGAAACCAAACCAAACAAACAAGCAAACAAACAAACAATCCTAGAAACCCTGACAGAGTCAGAGCTACAACATGACACCTTGTTGGTCAGAGTGTTGGAAGAAGTCCAAAAGTGAGTCCTCCTGGAGTGGCAGAGGTGGTTCTGTTGGGGCAGAAATGATCCTGAGAGAAAAGGGTCCAGTGATGGTGAGAAGGGTCCAGTCTTCCTTTGGGAATCCGGTGGAGCCAGATCCCTCATGTTCCTACATCTCAGTTTTATCCAGGTAGGAATGGTTGGCTCCCCCCACTGGGTGGAGCATCTCACAATGGGATGATGGAATGTGTCCTGTCCTTGGTGAGCCTTAATGGCCCATTAGCAGAAAATATCCCCCTGGAGGGAGGACAGGTGGTGAAAGAGATAAGAAACACTGCCCCACCTGGTTTTAACAGCTGGCCCATTATCAGAAGGCATCTGCCCCCCTTCTCCCAGAGTTACAAGAGATAAAGAAGAACATCTCCCCAACTGCTTTCAACAGATGAAATAGAATACACATTTTTGGTTCCATAACCCAAGGCAGTCACCATATTAGCTCTGCCACAGATATGGGGCATTGGCCTGTTGATGTTAGCTCTCATCATGCTTGAAGACTTATTTACTTTTAGCATTCACAGTACTTCCATTATTGTACTTTATTAAATCTTTATTAAATTTTATATTCTGTAGAAATGTCTTCACATTTGTTGTTTACAGGGAAAGATTTTTTTTTTTTTTGCCTGTTTGGAGTAAGTGGTCTTTCCAGCCTTGGACCTTAAGAGACTGCAAAAACAGGAGTTGGTGTGAAATGGCTTGAGGGTTTTAACCCAAACTGAACTGCAGGTCACTGCGGGTAGAGGATATTCCTTAGTGAATGGACCATAGGTGGTCTAGTGACATGACAGTAAAAAGACTGCTCCTGTCAGGTTTCAGAACACCATACTTTAGTTATAATTGAAGGTAATTTTTATAATATAGTAATTTATTCTATGTGGTTTCTAGTCCTGCTCCCAACTTTAGCTCATTATTCCTTTGCTGGCTTCATTATTTTCTCAAATCCTCCACATTTTTGACTTTCCCAGGACTTCCCACTCAGTTATACCAATAGCTAAATATATGGGTGTAAAAGAAAGGGAAGACAGAATGAATCTCTTACTGTTAAGCTGAATATTCTAAAATATACCAAAACCCCAAACAAAAACAGAGGACACTCCAGTGTAAAAATTATACTGATGGGAGTGCTCTGATCTTGTAAGCAAATTTGCAGATTGCTTCCAGAAAGGAGTAATTTTTACAAATGCCTCTAATAAGCTGTAGAGTTTAATTCATTGAGTAGAAATTTGAAAGCTGATACAAATATTTTCTTCCAGAAAATATCAGTTTATGACATTCAGGGCTGGAAAATACTATCCCTAGTTTATAAAGCGAAATAAAATTCAGAGATGATGATGTGATTTGCCTAGGATTTCAGAGATGTGTGGAAGAGAACTCAAGTGTGGTAACAGTTCAAAGGAGAAATGTAGAAAGTCAGAAACTGTAGGCAATTTAGCTCCTTGATGCCTGTGAGCCCTAGACTTCTGCACTTACTGGCTGTGAAAAACATCCAGTCAAAATGTGAGCATTTAGTGTGTGTTCACTTTTCATGGATGCAAATGGAAATGCCAGATGGAATCCAAATTTCAGCTGACCGTGGATACTTTAATGGCTGTCGCAGGCATTTTTTTTCTTAGGAGGATATAGATCTACTGCTACTTCTCTTAGCAGAAAGGGTCACTGAAATAGTTCAAATGATGGTGCTTTTCTAACTGCTCCGAGAGAACTGGCTGCACTAAAATTCTTCCTGACTCGTGTTGACACAAAAATTGCAAAAACAGTTTTACAAGCTGTTGTGCTTTACTGCAAAACAAACACATTAAAGACATTTAATGACCATTGCATCTTGCATCTTCCTATTAATTTATGCAATTTAGCCCTATAAAAGAACCTAGAGCTGTTTGGTTGGAGCAGCTTAAGGTGTTTATTAATATTTGTTGTACTTGCTGTGTAAGCCTAGACAGGAACACACAGCTCTCAGCGCTGTGCTGGCAAGAGAAGTTAACTTTGCATTTGCACAAGCATGCAGGAAGTAAAACAGGTATGATACAGTGAAATGTAGTGAAGTTTTTTTCCTACTGGATCATTAACTGGAATTTCATATTCTGGTGATATTTTTTCTTCCTCAGACCTTGAGCCTTTGGGACCTCGCACCTCCACAGGCCTTCCAAAGCTGCATGATAGGAGCCTGATTAGAGGGTGATTTGTGATGCCATGGCTAGGTGATGGGCACGTGATTGGGGAGTGATGAGAATGGGGTGGGCATGGGGTGGGTGCAGGATGTGCGTGGGATGGGCGCGGGATTGGCCCGTGGTGGGTGAGTGATGGCCACTGGTTCCAATTAAAGCTCAAGCACAGCTGCAAAATTCCAATGGCACCCACATCTTAGGCACAGCTTTCCTGCCTCCCTTCCTGTATCACCGGGTTAATTCGCAGTGTATGCAACTGATTTGGCAGATATATGGATTCCAGAGTAACTTGGCACGGGCTGTGGATGTTGTTGGCAATTTTTCAAACCTCTCCGTTCGTGTGGATCTCAAAGCTGGTCTCGCTTCATTTGTAAATGCAGTAATTTGCCCAAGTCATGCATGTTGCCTTGTAATAAAGTTATTTCTCCAATAAGCTCAGACCTGTTGGACAGCTTTGTGCTGGAACTAATTATGCTTCCTGACATCCACTGAGGAGTGACTCCCAATTTGCATATACTTGCTTTGTGTTGTAATTCCTTATCTGTCAATTGATCTTGTTCTGTGTATTCTGTATAGTCACACTTTACAGTAATGTGGATTTCCTAAGTCATGTAAGTTATGCATTTCATCATCTGTAGGTTTTTTGTGTCAGAATATTTGTGCTTCTTTTTTATATCTCAGATATGAATGAAATCCAAAGGTTCGATAAGTGAGGCTTTTTGAATACTGCTGAAAGTTTTCTACTGTGGTGCTTTAAAATACACTAAAATTACACAGAATTTCGTGTTTTGAAGTTTGGCTCTAGTGGAGGAGAAAAATGATGAAACAGGAGAGAAAGAAAATGCCTAGTGGTGAGAGAAATGTGAAGACATGGTATGAAGGAGACTGGGGCATCAATTTCTTTTCTCTCGGCTCTTGCACAGGGCTTGTACCCAGTTCTACATGCTACAGAGTTATGTTTGATATGTTAGTGAAGAAAAAAGAAAACGTTGGCCATAAAATTCAGGCTGTGTGTTTGCATGGTGCCAGTGTTGTTTTCTCTCTTTTGTTTTCCTCAGCATCAATCATGTCAGCCAGTATTTACTCTGATAATTCTACTTTCTTCAGTTATGAATGACCAGGCTGGGTCCAGTTCAGGCTGGAATATCAGGACATATGAAACTAAATCTAATCATTACACAATACTTTCTGGTGGTCTAGATTTACTAGGGAAAAAATGAGGTTCCTACATTGATGTTAAATAGGTCTGCAGGTGATACTGCTGGAGCAATAACACACCATCTAATTCACTGGGTGCTGCTTCTGACAGGAGTGTGATGTGCCAGCTGGATAGAATCCTGCTAGGAATGGCTATAAACTTTTTTATTAAACATGATTCAGCTTGTCTTTACTTCCCTCTCCCCTCCAGTTCTCAGAATTGCAATTTCTATATTTTTTTTAATATGGTAGGAAAAATAAGGTAAAGAACGAAAGATTTCATCTGGATTATTAACCTCTTTCCTCAGACCTCCTAAATGGAAATTGTCCCTGGAAAGTTTGGACAGTTCCTTTGTTTCCCTTAATAACTGCAAACACTAAACCACCACAGCAGAAGAGAGATTTGTATTTTCATACACTACTTGTTGATTTTCTATCCATTATGACTTCTCCCTGTCTCTTTCCCCTGTCTTCTAGTGCACAGCTTGTGGAAATATGTCACATTTCTGTGGTGCAGAGAGTGGGAGGCAGAAAATCTGGATCTTATTACCAGTTTGGCCATGGTCTTCTTATGTGAACATGGGTAAGTAGTTTATTTCTGTGCTCATAAAACAGCCATGTTAATCACCTACTTCACAGGATGAAGGTGGCTGATCTGTAGCATTCTTGAAGTGTTAAAGCAGTTAAGATAGGACTCCCAATGTACGTAAATTATGTCTTTGTACTCTCTTTGGCTAGTATGGATACTTCTGGGCAGCCTGAAGCTTCTCTTTGGGACAGAAAAGGTGGCTACAGCTGCTCATGCTCATACCACCCAGATGTCCTGGGATGGGGCTGCATGGCAGCCCAGACCCACTCTTCAACATCTCCTCAGGTGAGTCACACTCATGTTCCACCCCGTTAAGATTTTGGTATGAAACATGTAGGATTAGCAAAGCTGGCTATCACTCTTATGTGAAAATAAAAGGAAAATACTCTGAGCTGTGGTGAGAAGAATTATCAGAGCAAAGCAGGCTGGGAGAGAGCAGGTGGTCCACTCCCTCCTGCCAGGTACAAGTTTAAACCTGCACGTCGGTTTAAGCCATGCTTTAAAATGTGCCACTGATACACCAAGCTGGTACCAAAGTGCAAATATCAGGATTGAATAATATTATAATGTGCCTTTCAGCCATCTTCTTGTTTTCCAAAATAAATAAACTGCATGGGTTGAAGAGTGCATGTCAAAAATCTCTGGCTCATTCTGTTTGCTCAGTTCCTCTGATCCTATAAATTACGTGTACTATGATCTTCTTGGACTCCTACTGCCTTCTTTTCCCACTTACTGCATAGCTTGACAATGTTAGAAGGGGCATATTTTCCCTCCATTTTATTCTTTTTATTTTTGTGGCTCTGCATTTCATTTAACCGAGACTGTAAAATGACAGCATTAATTGTTGGTCTGGCACAACCTTCATGCTTTATTTGATAGCAGGCACTACTTACCCCAGAGTGTAAATGCAGCAAAGAGTCCTGCTAACCTACTCCTTCAAGTGAAACTTGTCTGTGCAGGGTATATAAGAAAAAGGCTTGGGACTGACAGGGATGGAGAATAGATCTGGAAAAAACTTATTCTTCCCTAGAAACTGAACTGGGAGGGTGAGCAATCTCCAGGCTCACAGCCCGAGCATTGGGCTCGGATTCAAACTCCATGCAAAGCTGATGGATGACACAGCCTAGAAAAAAGGAAGAGGAGGGAAAGCTCCCTCTTGGTAAACAAGCTATTCCCCAGTTTCTGTTTTAGATCCCAGTCTGGCTCCTGTGTGTCGCAATACGACACAAAAGAACGACACTCACACACTGAGATGTCCAAGGCAAAAAAGGGATGGTTTATTTACAGACCTCAACATTTACAGAATTCCAACAGTGACTGTGGATTGGAGGAAGAAAATTGTCCTCTCCAACCACACTGGTCAACCCAACAGTCCATCAACAGTCTTTTCCTTATGAGAAGAATGTAAACATGAAAGAACAGTTACAATAACAATATATTATGTGGAAATCTGTGAGAAACTCCATTACAAAAAGTAAATCATCAGAAGGCTGAAACAGAATTTTAGAAAAACAGAGAAGAACAGAAGAAGAACAGGAAATGCACACCTGTGTGCACTTCGTACACTTACATAGTCCCACCAAGCCAGGTGTGACTTCGGGGTGCTGCCCAATTAATCTAATGTAAAACTATGTCTGAAGATTAGGTGACTTCCAGGACTGGCTCTTTACTGACAATCTTTGGATCATTAAGAAAAAAAAAATGCAATTGAGACACCAAGAGAAACTTGTAAGAGGAAAAATAGACCTGTTTTTCCTCTAATTTTCTAAAATTAAAGATTCTCAAACATTTTATTAATGTTTTTCACTGCTAAGTCTTCCTTACTAAACTATTCTGAAGAGTAAAACTTTCTGAAGGTGGAGGGGTGTACGAACAAGTTCAAAGGTCTGAAAATTGTATTAATTGGAAGGGTGTATCTGGTTTACCAGAGTTACCAAACAATACTTACATGCAAACACAACGTGCAATTAAATGCATTCATCTTGTTCATCAGTCTGGAATTGAATCAGCTTCCAGAATTTAACTGTGCTTGATATCTGCACATAACATGAAATGACCTCAAAAAAGTTTGCCAGTATATATTTTTTTCCCCCTCTCAATTTACTGGGAACTAAGGAGGCAAATCTAAGGGAACAATTTAATCAGAATATAGGGGTAAGTGATGGAAATTCAAAGGAAAAGTCAGGATTATTAGAGGTGTTTTGCTTCTGCTGAAAATCATTTTAACTCCTCATGCAAGACTCCTGCAACTTCTGCTTTTGCAAGTAGCATTGTGGGTCTTCCTAGCTGGAAACCTGATATTGACTGTGGCCTTCATGGGTGAGAGAGCGAGTATGACATGCTCACCCTCTATTGATTTTCCAGATCCAAGAATGCTAATATTTTTCATATGCAATCACACTGGTGTTTACATTATTTGGGGATTTGAAGTCTGTTTTGATGCTTTATGAAATCTGACATGGCCTGAATAAACAAATTCTTAATAATTGATTAAAAAGCATGGCTGTACCACTTAATCTGTCTGCGCGAGAGGCATTTTTCCTCTGGGACAGGACTAACCCAGCATTTAGTTAATCAAGTTTTAAAAGCTGTGAATTTAAGCTCTTTGGGATATATACATTACCAATTGCAGGAAGTTGGGAAATAAAAGGAACTTTTCAAATAAAAAGATGTCAATTTAATAGCAAAGGAGCTGGAAACAGATGTTTCACGCAAAGCATAAGAGTTGTGTCATTCCTTTAGGTTTTCAAAGTCACTTCTTGTCAGATGCATTGGTTAAGAGAGAAAATTAATGAGCTGTGTTAAGTTTTATTACACAATCTTCTGATGTGGGAAAGCTTCCCTGCAGGAACAGCTCTGTGCATGGCTTAACTGATTTAGGCATGCCTGGTGCAGTATTCTCCAGAATGTGTTGGAGATCAAAGTAGGGAGAGTTATTCAGGTTTTATGGCAAGGTAATTAAAAAAATATGGGGATTATTACATATAAATCATACTTGCATGAATTTGCTGGTAAAGTAAAATCTAATAAACACATTTAAAAAATGAAATCAGGAAAATATTCAGTCACATTTTTTACCATTGCAGATGCAAATCTGCACTCTCAAGTCTACCAAGTTGACCTCTTTCTCCCAGTGCAGAGAATTTGGCCCAGTTGCATTCTAGTGGTGTTTTCATTTACTTAAAAAAACAAAACAAAAAACAATAACAACAACAAAACTTAATGAGTGCATGGAGCTCTCCTGCTCTGCGACAATGTGAAGATGGGTACCTTGTACCAGTCACCATGGGGTCCCAAGCAGAGCAGTTGCAAGACATCCCTGGATTTCTGAGGTGATTTCATCTGAAAATTCATTCTCCTAGAAATAGACTTGTGTGTCTGAAATGTGTTAGCATCTGTTACAGTGCAGACTCAAAGTGAAGAAAAGATTTTGATCAACAGCTTCTGGTTAAAGGGGTTAAAAACCCCCTGAAAACTGCAAGGACTTTCTGTTCTCAGGTGAGTGCATGCAAACTCAGAAAAGATTGTGGCTCATCCTTTCTGGGCATGTACAGGAGAAGTGGATGCATGCACTATACTCCAAATAGGGCTCAAAAATCCCAGCCTAGGAAGAGGGAGAGATGATCCAGTGGTAAATGTTGAAGTACTGATCATGAAATGCAGAAAGCATTTCTCTCTGGGTGGGAGAGAAATGAAGATTATTGTGAAACTTCTGTTTAATGAGAGGAGAGCTTCCACATTTCTGTCACATAAATATGTGGAAAGGATAAGCTTATAGCTTCAGCTGTCCTGAATTCAGTGATACCATATGATGACAGAACACACATGCACATGCCTGTATAAATATATACACAGTTGATGTCAAAACATATAACACTGTCAGGACTGAGCTTTCTCTCTTTAAGGATGTGCATATGCCCTCTTTGGTCTAATTGAGTTTATGACTCCTCATGCATGTGTATATGCAAGAGATATAAAATACAAGTACAGTAGCTTTTGATGTGAAATAACATTTTCTTGTACCAGCTGCAGGTCCCTGAGAGACTACATGTGAAGTTCACAGTGAAAGCTCTGCAGCTGAAGCCCTGGCAACAGAATAAGTGGAATACACTTGGCTGTCATTTTTCCAGTCTTTGCTGCAGCCCTAAACTGCATTAAAGGGAAGCAATTGACTGGCAACTCTGTGCAGATGAAACAATTTTGACAAGGAAATCTTATATGAAATTTCAGGTGAAAATCTACCCATTCTTTGCTCTTCTGGGTGACAAAATAATTTCCTGAAGAAACTGAAGAAACCACTCCATAATGTCAAAATGTTTAAAGGTATTTGATTGTGAAATGCTGAACATCCTGGTGTTTGGCATGGCTGCTCTCCTGCCTCTGATGCTTTTCAAAGAATCAATGCATGCTGCATCTAATAATGACAGTGAGTGTGTATTAGAGATATACCTGGAACTGGAAGCTGCTGGGCAGACCTGAAAGTATTGCAGGACTAGGTTTTATCTGCATGCTCCCTGAGTATGCAGGAGCTGTTAATCATCTGTGCACAGTCCTGAAGACAAGGACCAGAATACTCACTGAGATTTTGAAACAACAATAACGTAATGCCCGTTGCAAGATTTAATATAAAATCTGAACAGTACTCTCTGATGTATCTGGTTCTTGTTTGATGTACTTCTACTGCCACAGTTAATATAGTGTTTGCAGTGCACACATAAAGCAGATATGCCCAGATTCCACTCTAAAAGAATTATTTTATAGTCATACAGGCTATCTTTTCTGTTATTTCTTTCCCACAATTTCCATAGACTTTATTTAGTCATGTAAGTTGTTCTTGACAGCTTTCAACATAATTTGCTTTAATATAATGGTAGAGATAGATGGTTATAGAGAAGGCAATAAAGATTTTTCTAAGACATTTCAAAGTAACAGGGAAGTTCCTTTTTCTTGGGGATTTCTGAGAGAAAATAATCCTCAAATGAACTATTCAGAGACAAGCTTTTCTATTCTCAAGTGGCAATGACTGTGTATTTTACTACAGCAGAATAAAAATCACCCTCCAACACACCATCAGTCAAAATTTTCAAAACAGTTTCAGCCTCCCAAAAGCAGAGGTAGTTAGGCTTTCCTAAAGGCTTACATACTTACACACTTAGTGGTGCCATTCCTTCAGGCATGTAGTTCCATTTCAGCCTTACTTATTCTGTATGCTTGAAAACATCAGTGAGGTGAGCATTTTCTTGCTGTCGCCACAGACATGCTGCATGCAGGTGTGAATGTTTCATGCAAGACCTGCAGAAAGAGAGGAACACACAAAGCCTATTGCAATGTCTGGCCAAGGTCAGTCTGACTCGAGTGCTCCCAATGTATTCCCTTCCCCAAATCAACATTTTGGGAATTTTCCCAAAATCGCCTCAGTTGTGTTAAGGTCAAGGGCAGGCCAAAGCTGACTCCAAGCATTTATCTACCTAACATCATTATTTCACCCTTTCTAAAATGGCATCATCATTGGGAAAAACCTTGAAATTCCTATCTAGAAGCTGCTTTAAAAATTGGAAAATTATTACTATTAGGTTACTGTGTAACAAGAAGAAAAATTTCCCAGAACTTATCTCAAGTGTGTTTATGACTGCACGAACCTGTATCTAAACAGATTCATGGGCACAGTGTTTCTCAAGGCAAAACTCATTTTAGAGCCTCACTACGTTTATTTCAAACATTTCCATCTTCCCTATTTGGAACAGCTGGTTACCAGCCTAACTACAAGAATTAAGACATTTATGGGCAGAATTTTGTGTTTGTGTGCTAACACCGGTGTCAGCAGGAGAATCATCACAGGAAGTGATGCTGCCAAAAACATAATTGCTCTCCAGTAACAGTGACAAAAGGCTTTAAAGGGGAAGCAGGACGCTAAAACCTGCTTCTTCTGATCCTAAAAGGATCAGATAAAATGAGGAACTGTCTCTGAACCCTTGGGCTGGTTTTGTGATGAGCTACATGGCTTGGGCAATCTGATTATGGGCCATCTGTATCTCACACCTCAAGGTGAAATTTGCTCCTTACCAATTTTTCCTTCAGAGTTGCACCATCTTTTGCTTGCAACTATCTACACAGATGAGATTTTAATAATTTCTTACATTAAGGCAGTGCAATTTAATAGTTTTCCCTAACTAGAGCTGTACTAGTTTATTTGAATCAAGGGCATGCCTTTCTGACCAAGATCTCTCTAAACCATTGAATACGTTGGATTAATGTTTACCAATTTTTTGACGAGTGCAATGATTTGGTAATTATCTAGAAATATTTTCTCTTCTGAATGTTTAATGTATGGTTTTATTTTTAAATAATGGCATGTGCTTATGTTCCAGTATTCCTGTACAAGAGAAGCCTCATTTAGAGGTTAAATGCACCATGTATTCAAGCATGGCATCAGTTAAGCTGTCGTGCACTGAGGACACTGCTGGTGCAGTTCTGACACAAGTGTCCAAACAGGTATGTAACACTGTCCATTGAGATGGTCAATTCACTTACATCAGCAAAGCTGCTCTAAGAGTAGGAGACCTTCTTACATTTTTTAAACAAATATTGCTAAAGGTGAGTGATTTTTAATGGAATTTTCATTGTTATTGGGGTTGGTATTGCAGGGATAACTGAAATTTCTGATGTTCCGATGCAAAGACACAGAGAGTCTGCTTTCCTTCCCCTCAGGGTATGCTCAAGTGTTAGGAGGAATGCCAGAGCAGCTTGGCAGGCACCTGGTGTCCAGCCAGTCACAAAACACCACAATTTAAGGAGTAGGCTTCATTCGATTATCACATAATCACATAGCAATTTACCTTTTACGCATGTATTTGCAAAACTCTAAGGCACTGTGGATGTAAAGAGAAAGCCCAACACACCAAGGAGTGGAACAACACACTGAAAGTCGAAAAGTGGCCACAAGATGTGCTTTTAAAACATGAAACTGCTTGGTCAGAAGGAGGAATTCCAGTTCTTTGCAATTAACCCTACTCTAGTAATTTTTCTGCAAGAAGGCACAGACATCTGTTTGTCTTTCCATGCAACATATGCTGTGGCAGGATGAAAATCAGAAGCAGAGCCAGTTGCCCTTCCACAAACTCCCAGATCTGATGTAAGATTAGAATATTGGGATACAGAATCTTTGAGGTGGCACAAATAACAGCAGAGAGCAAAACACAACCCAAATGTCCCCAAATTCCAGTACAGAAATTATAGCTAAACCTCCCTTGATACACCTCTAAACCAACTTGTATTATTTTCTGCACTTATTCCTTATGTTCAGTGCAGGTAATCAACTGCTTCTAGGCTTTAAACTAGTTATCATTCTGGAAAGCACTTTCCAAACCACAACTGCTCTGTAGGCCAGCTCCTGTTCTCAGTGAATCACAGGAGTTCTGCTGGTGACTTTGGTGGTAGCAGGGGCAGTGCTAACAAAGTAGTCACATAAAAGAAAAAAGCAGGGGGAAAAGTAAACTACTTTACCAGGGATTTAAGGTTAAGGTTAAAAGTTTGCTACAGTTGTCACAGCAAAATGATTTGTTCCGTAGATTTTTCTAGAAAATGTAAGTGCAGAATTGGCTTATTATGCACGTGATCTCTGCCTGTGTCCATGCTCTTGACACATATCCTAATTTTGGCAGGAAGCAAATACTGGAGCCTATTTTGCTTTGCATTTGCTCTAGACAACTTTTTTGGACTCCATGTGACAGATCAGCTATTTCTCCCCTGCCGTTCTCAAACGTTTTTATAATATCAACCTTAAAAATCACATTTCTTTGGCAAATTTCTCCACGACAAAGTCAACCATAAAATGGAAGACAAATGCCTTTGGGCTTATGAATTCTTCTTTCTCTCAAGCAGCAAAAACGCTGTTGTTTTGAGAAGCGTCTGTGCTCATTGTTTCTCTGAAATCCGAACTTTTCCCACTCGGAGACAGCTAACTCCCTGAGAATCTCGCAGAAAAGGAATTAGAGGCCGATCCCTTTGTCGGAGAGAAGCAGACAGCCAGACCACATCGACCCGGGCTGCAGGATGTGTTTGGTGAAAAAAAAAAAAAAAAAAAAAAATAAATCTCCGGGCTGAGCGGAGGGTGTCAGCTGTCAGTCTGGCGAGCATCTGTGGGAGCGGAGCCCTGGCTCCCGCAGCAGGGCAGGGGCAGCAGGGCCCGGCGGGTTCCAGCCCTGATGGAGCACATCCTGAACAGCTGAGCCTGCTCTCCCTCGCTCCTTCAACAGCAAGAGCTGCCTCGCTGTAAGAGCTTGGGGGATTATGTACTCCAAACAGCTGTCCGTAGCACCGTGGATTTATTTGGGCTAAATGAGAGCTTGCTTTCTTTAGCTAAATCAAAATTTATCAGACAGTTTTACTGTTGGCAGTTAAAATAAAATGTGTTTGCTGAACAGTAAACACCTTGTTACTGTTAGGAAGGATTATATAAACAAAAGGCATACACAATGAAGTCTTATGCCAACGGACTTACTGTCAAAATAATATACTGCTGTTAGCGGAATTGTGCTCACTTGAAGGAAATTATAGGCCTAAAAACACGTCTTGAATGACAAAGAAGCCATTTTTCCACAAATGATCTTTAAAAAGTTTAATACACTGTGCCTCATAGAAGTAGTTTCAGAGACCTAGGATGCTGAATCCTCATACAGGAATGTTAGGAAAAACTGGGTGAGCTGCCTGAAAGCTTCAAAGTCTTACTGAATTTGCATAATGCACTGGATCAAGTAGATTTCACATTTCCCCTCTACGAGATATGTGAGAGTTTTCTGTCCAACAAAAACTACAAGCCCTCCCTTTCAAAATAGGATGCAGAATTCTTCTTTCACTTATTGCACTATGTAATTTATTCAACTACAGAACACTCATGACCAACAAAATATATGTAGCAATTATATTAGACAATTTCTATAGCATAATCAGCTTCCTTTTACTCCTTGAGAAATTGAAAATGAGGCAAGTATTCTTTTTTGTAATCACAAGGATAAAGGTAGGTCCAGGCCCAGCAACCACTGAAAGGAATTATGGTAACTACAATCAGTTTTGGATTATTCTCCAGAGAGACTGAAAATGAATTTACTTTCTTTGTTAAAAGCTAAAGTCCCAGTCAAGGAAAACATAGGGCTAATGTTGCATGCACTTTCTTGCTCCATTCTGAATGTCACTGTGCAAAAAGATTTGCATTTCTTCCTACAAATGTACAAAGCATTTCTTTTAATTTAAGAGTTAAAACACCAGAATCCATCTGGAATAACAGGAAATGTCTTCTGCTTGCAGAACCCACTATGTGACTGTAATGTAGACAGGAAAGATGACTACACTAGGAAAGATGGACAGTATCTGAAAACTCAAAAGCTGCAACTTGCATTCCAGCTAATGGTTTCTCAGGGATAATTTGAGGAAAGATTTATTAAGTCTGCAAATTCTTGAGTAAAACTCTGTAATTTACACAGATGTGTGTTGTGGAACCCCAGTGAAGCGTTTATTAGTATATTTAGGTTTATTCCTTACGTCTATGTTTGGAAAACTTTTCTAGGAAAAGAACATGCTGGAGGTTGAAAAGGGGAATTTTAATGGTGCATTATAAATTTTCCTTTAGCCAAAACTGGCTCCAGGTGAAGTTAAGATGAAGCTTTCCACACATTTCCCAACAGAATGTCTTGCCTTAAGTTATGCCTGACCTTAGAAATGCTCCTTTTCCATATTCTTACTGAAAAGCTTATATGATATTATTTTGTGGACAAATATAGCAATTTCTTTGTAATTACTTTTTCCAGCTCTTTAGTGGAACTTGAGGACCTGGTAGGAGGAATCCCTCTGTTCTGTTTGTTGTGACTGTGGTGTAATAAAAAAATGTAGAGAGGCTCTTAAATCCACCTTCTTACATCTTAGAAAAAAGTCACAAATGGAAAGATTTCTTCCATTTCATCATTGAGTAACAGAAAAATATATCTGGTTTTTAAATGTTGCTGCTGTAAATTTTAGGAAAAGGTCTAGAACTACCATTTTGTTATATTAAGCAAAAATGGGCATTTAGGAATGTTTCCATGGGAAATCAAGGGTAAAGTGACTTCACGAGGATTTGCTCTTGGTCTTTTTAAGGTATGTATATAATTTATGCTGGTACACAAGTTATTTGCCTGGGCTAATTAATTAGGGTCAAACCCATTAGAGATCCACACTGTTAACCTTTGACATAAACCCAAAGGATCAGGAAAGATGATCACCTATTTTAATTATTTTCTGAATTCAGGGGTTTTTAAATGCAATTACAGACAGGGTACTTTATGGAGAACTTGATACCTTAGCATTTAATCCTTCCTTCAAACCAGGCATTAAATGGCTTACTGTTCCAAGAAAAGGTCTGTCAATTATGAAACTGCATGCAAATTTTTGGCATGTATCAAATTACTTGCTCTGGCATGTGATATGGCACAGGCAGAACAGTGACAAAGGAAGATGCAAAATTAAAGTCAATTCTCCCATGCTCCAAAATGTGAAGCAATTAACATTTCCTGAACAAGCTGCTCTGCAAAGAACAGGTCAAGTGAGGCACAGCTGCCTTCAGATTTATTTCCTTCTGTCCATTGAATTTCTTGCTTTGTAAAACCTCCTGAGGTTTTACAGTGAGGAAGATACAACAATTAGGAGCTACTCAGGCCCCAGCTGTCCAGTTGGTGCACACTCTTTGGCCAGATGCCTGCTGCTGCACGGAGGGTTTGATTGCACAACCCTACCTGCCCTCCTGCCTCAGCTACTGCACTGACCTAGCTACTGATTATCACTGCATTTCTAGGAACTTGGTTATCTCTCTGACCTGTGATCCTTTGTCAAATGTGGTTGACATTTGGGAAAGATTTCCAAAGCTGGAAAGAGATAAAGTGTGTGATTGCACAGGCTCATTTCCTTAGGGAAGAGTAATACACAAATACATATATATGTATTTGCAGTGATTTATCTGGTAACATATGTATCAAAGCTGTAGGTAACTTGAGATTTTGTGGTAACTATAAATGCTGTGTTCAGAGACTAGCAAAGTGAATTGAACTTAAAAAGTTGAAACACAAAGGAGCTCGAAAAATTCCGACTTTGGATCTGTTGCCAGAAACATAAAGTATGTTTCCTCTAAAAATAAGAGCCCTGTCTTCCAGATGATGTGACTTTCACCTTTAAGCCAGGATCAAACCCTTTTCTTTGTAGGCAATAAATGCACACCTATACTTTGGTTATCATCTCTCATTACTCTCCATGGGAATTAGGCACACAGCCTAAAAATCTCTAGCAAAACTCACCATTGCCTCCAGGCAGCTGCTTTTCTGGGCTTCCCTAGCCTGTATTCACCTTTCATTTTAAATTGACAGGGGTCTCATCAGTCTCAGCCATCTTTCACTGCCACACCAATGTCCTAGTTGTCCTTCTTCTTGGTCACCACTCAAGCAGTGTCCAGCAGTTTTGATTTTCATTGAAGGGAGTCAGTGGTTTGCAGTGGGTTTCTAGCTCTGGCAAGCAGAGGAATGCTCACCTTCAGCACTGTTTGCTTTACCCCAGGTTTGCTGAACTGTACCTGGTCCCTGTACCTGCTGCTGTAGTGCTGTCCCCCAGTAACAGTGTGGGACTTCTCTTGCAAAGTGACCTTTTCTGTGTTTCAAAGACCTGGTTGTAAGGCCACTCAATACTTCACCAGGTGATCTGAGCCCTCCTATTGCTCCACCTGCAAGAAACGCCACCTTGGCTTTGTTGAAGGCAGCATTTACCTTTCTTTCTTAGGTGATAAAGTCCATGATTGCTGGTGATAGCCTGGCTCCCTGAAACCAGTGTCTCCTCTGGTTTCAGTAAGGGGACAATTGGGGACAGGGAAACATTCAGTTGGGTTTGGTTCTGTTAGCTGACTTGAGGTGTTTGCTTCCAAGGGAAAACTTCAGGGAGAAGTTGCTGGCTTGCACACAAAGGAAGGTTGCCCAAGGAAAGAATGTTTCCATCAAAAGGGTTTTTCAGGAAGGCACACAATATCACTAATATTTTCTTTCTGACATGCAAGCAGATTAAGTCATATCAAAGACACTTTATTTGTTTTGAAATGCTAAAAGCTCCATAGCTCTTTAAATAATTGCCAGCCAGAATATGGGTTTGCATGTATTTGGAAATGCACATTATTTCTGACTCCCCTCCAACTGGAATCAGTGGGAATTTGGCCAACTATATCAAAGGAAACAGCACTGGGACATGTAAGTTTGATGCAGATGGCTGATTATTGAAAAATATGTATTTGTATGCATGTGAAATAGGACAAAATAAACCCAGGAATACAATCCCCATTAGATTAAAGAAATGTTTGGAGTAATTTTTTTTTCCAATTCTGCTCCTAAGGGTCTTGTTCCAGAGCAGATTTAAAACTATGCAAATAGCTGCCTTTCTCCATTTCCCACTTTTCAAGATGGCAAAACTTTCAGGCAAATCAGATTGATCTGCAAGATTACCTGCCCAGCGGAAACCGAGGGCATATCAGTGTGAGTAGGACTTTTCTCATGATTACTGAAACATCAGACTTTTCCCTTGATTTGGCCTCAGACGTAAACTTTGATCCCAAGCCTAAAATATTTTCTATTCTAATGTGGTTATCTCTAAGCTGAACCACAACGGGTGGAGTGGAATGTGTGCTGTGGGATCTGCAGTGAGCCCTCTAAGCCACGTTATCAGCACTGAAAGGCTGTAAGACTGACTCACGGCACTGGAAAAGCAGCAGTGCCCTTTGTCTCCCTGTGTGTAACATCAAGGGAAACAACTGGGCTAAAAGGGGCCGTGAGCACAGCCCTTGGGCACTGGGAATCTATGTGCACTGGAGAATAAGAGCTGAATTAATATCCAGAGGGATTCCTTCATGTATCAGGATACTTCACCAGGAAGATGCGCAGCTACATGCAGGGGATGTATTCACTTTTCTCCCCCTCTGCCTTCCTACAGAAGCCCTAATCACAAAACATGCCATTTTTGTCTGAAATGATTTTTTGGGAAATGCTGTGGATTTATGCAGATTACTTTATACCACTCTTGGCAGTGTCAACAGGATTTGTATGTTTCTGTTTGCAATGTTCATAAAACCTGGACTATCTGCAGTTGCAAAAATACACAGAGATCTGGAGGTGTTTGATTTACTTTCTGAGTCTTGACGTCCTACTAATATGCTGATTCTCACTACCTGTATCCTTTAAACTGTCACAGACAACGCTCAAACCACTCCTTATTTAAAAAAAAAGAACCTGCACTGCATTGAAACTCCTTAAAATAAATAGAAAATATATATTTTTTTTTTTCTTCCAGAGCACTCGCGTTTGTTCTTTCAAAATTAGGATTCAGCAAATAGTTGGAATACATCTGTACTCAGAGGAATCCACATCAGATCATAAATTTGTTCATGTTAAACGCAAACACATGAATGCACTCTTATATCCAGGGACTGTGGAAGGGTTTAGAATTTGCACACTTTACTCTGTGTAATGCCAGGGCAATGTTTCACTCATCTATGTAAATAAAAACAGGCTTGTTGCATTAAAGGCATAAGTCTCCTTATGCTCTGCATAAACATCACAGGATTCAATTTTGAGAGGGAATCACATAATTTGTCATATCTTTTATTGTGATTGACTTCAGTGACGGGCATACACAAACATGTGATTTTCCACTCAGTGTATCAGCTTATATCTTGGTGTGTATTTGCTGCTAGAATAACAGGAAAAAAGATTAACCTCAGATATGCAAATAAGCTTAATTGAATAAAACAAGACAAATTACCCCTTGATTGGAGCAGTTCCTGGTTTGGCAATGCTGCACACACCACAAGAGCACTGGGAAAGGGCATGTGTTGCTGCCTCTCCTTCCTTCCCTGCTTGTGCTGAGGCTTGTGGCAGAGCTGCGCTGGGGTGACAGCATCTCAGCAGAGTCAAACACTGTAGAATGGTGTAAGGCACCCCATTTGTACTATGTTACCCCACTGCAGTATAATTTAGAGACACGTGAATTTACTTGAGCCTTACAATCTTTCCCAAGAGCCCCAGTTTGGCAACTCAAAAGAAAAGAAAAAAACCAGCAACGCCTCCCCACCCAAAAAACCCACACCGAACACTTCAGCCTTTACCCTCCAGGTTTATAACCCTTGTCATTGCAAAGAAGAGGGTAAGAGTGAGAACAGCTGACATGCAAAGGCCTGGAATGGAATCTCTGCTAAGATCATTAACCATGTGTTTGTGCATTGTCAGTGCTGGCAGTGGCTGGCGTGGGCTGGCAGCGCTGGTGGTGCGGGACCTGCCCTCAGAAAACCTCTCTCATGCCGGCTGGGGCTGCTGGGGGAAGTGAAGAAATCATCTGTAGATCCTGTCCTCAGGATCTCTACATGGAGGCTATTTATGTTACACCATAAAAAAAATACAACAACCCGGCAGGGAATGGTTCAATATGGTTATATTGTTAAAGAAATGTTTCTTAAAAACAGCAACCTACTGATGAGGTTAAGAAATCTAGAGGGGAAAAAAATTTCTACTTTAAGAAGTATCTTTCTTTTATAACTTTCCTACCCTGAAGCTTCATTCATTCCCTTGCCTGGAAAAACCAGGGAAAAATAGTGAAGTCTAAAAAAAAATCTATTTGTCTGCCAGATACAGGTTTTGTTAAGCCATCTACTTCTTGTGACTGTTGTCTCCTTCAAGTCTATTACCTATCATCTTTTACTAAAGATAAAGAGGATTTCCTTCTTCAAAAAATGTGCAGCTTAGGGCCCAATAATAAATAACCAATAATAAATAACTTATAAGAGAACTCATGTTGAAGCCAAAGGCATTCCTTGTTTGAAAAGCACTTGCAAGATCAACCACTAGGAAGAGAAAGCAGTGAACAATAGATGGCTGCAATACTGGGAAAAAAATCAAAACTAAAAGATGAGGGATGGGAATATATGATCCTGTAAAATTATGAAAGATAATGAGAATATCTAGGACCACCACCTTTAAAAATTGTCTTTTCTAATTCAGCACTGTATCTACATTTGGTGAAGAAGTAGCTATTGATTTTATCAGCCTTGCTAAAATAGTGTTGGAGAAATTACTACAGGAGAAAATAAACTCTAATCTAATCAAGCTAGGGTGTTGTGATCTTCTGCTATGGAATCTCCATTCAAGGTTTGGCTTTGTTTCAGATGAAAATTGCAGTTTGCCCTGGCAGCCAGGAGAGCAGCCCTGTCCTGGGGGGCACCAGGCACAGCATGGCCAGCTGGGCAGGGGAGGGGATTGTCCTGCTCTGCTCTGCACTGGGGCAGCCTCAGCTCCAGTGCTGGGGGCAGTTCTGGGTGCCACAATACAAGAAGGATATTAAACTATTAGAGAGTGTCCAAAGGAGGGCAACCAAGATGGTGAAAGGCCTTGAGGAGAACCCTTATGAGGAGCAGCTGAGGTTACTTGGTTTGTTCAGCCTGAAGGAGACTGAGGGGAGATCTCACTGCAGTTACAACTTTCTTGTGTAAGGAAGAAGAGGGGCAGGTACTGATCTCTTCTCTGTGGTGATCAGTGACAGGACACAAGGGAATGGCCTGAAGTTGTCAGGGAAGATTTAGGTTGAATAGCAGGAGAAGGTTCTTCACCCAGAGGGTGTTTGGGCAGTGGAACAGGTTCCCACCACAGCACCAAGCCTGGCAGAGTTCAAGAAGAGTTTGGACAACACTCCCAGGCACATGGTGTGGTTCTTGGGATTGTCCTGTACAGAGCCAGGAACTGGACTTGATGATCCTTGCGGGTCCCTTCCAACTCAGGATGTTCTGATTCCACATGGCTGTCGGGTAAGGCCAATTCCATTACTTTACACCAACAGAGATATTAATCTCATATCATAATTTATGTTTCAGTTTTACTTGGTAATGTTATGGTCTTTGATCAATATTACTTCAAGATTTTCTTAGGTGGCATGGATTTACTTGGGCAGGCTGAATAATGCTTTGGCTCTCTGGGCTGAAGTTGATCCATCATAGAATCATAGAATGGTTTGGTTTGGAAGGGACTTTAAAGATCCAGTTCCAGCCTCCCTGCTGTGGGCTGGGACAACTTCCACTGGACCAGGTTGCTCAAAGGTCCATTCAACCTGGCCTTGGACACTTCCAGGGAACGAAATTACTCAGACTGAAACCTTGAGGGACAGTTACTCATGGAAAATCTTTTTAGACTTTTAAAATGCTGAGCTGGTCTCTTGCCATCTCTGCCCTTAAAGAAGCAGTAGCCTGTGATGGGCTGAGCACACACACGGGACTGGTCAGTCTCAGTGGGGAAAACTAGTCTGTGTGTGAGTGGGAAAAAGAAAAGTTTCTGAGTGCACAACCCTTCTTCAAGTGAGCAATGTAAGTAGGTGAAACTTGGAGCAATTATTCCCAAGCTGTATTTAACTTGACATTTTTTCTTTCCTTTTTAAACTCCAAGAAGGGATTTTGTGCTCAAAAATGTGCCCATTTGTTCAGTACCAGGCAATCTAACAAAATCTAGCAACCCTACTCACTCTTGAAAGGACAACCACCATCATACAGCATATCTTAGGCTAAATCTGGTCATAATAATCACTGCAAACTGTTTATTCAATAAGCCCCTTTTCTTGGCTCTTGAACAGTTTCTTTATAATCCTAACTTTTGACATTCATAATTCTGGAGCCTGTGAAGTTTGCAAACATATTTGATCTGGGAACAGCACATACAGAGTTTGTACTTGCTAGTCTGAATTTGCTTATCCAAGGTTTGTGATTGATCATAACTCCATTTTACTTGTGAACTGGATGATTTATGTGTTTATAAAGTGTATCTGCTTCTCTGCTTCCTATGCATTCAATTCGATTTATTTATTAAGCCAACTTCTGCTACTGGCTACATATATATTCTACAGATATTTACAGAGAAGAATTTTCTCTGAGAGCATGCAGAAAATGAAATGCAACTAGAATTCCCCCAGAGCTAAAGGGATACTTTTTTTCCCCCTTCCCGTTTGCTGGTGTTTAGACACTGGACATTTCAAACACCTGAATTCAAACAGTATTAAACATTTGTACTTTTCTTTCTTCTGTCTCTGTCCTTTCTGTCAAATTAATGCAATACTGTAATATTCTTAAAATAATTCTAGGTGCTAGGATTAATAGTTTGAAAGATGCATGTGAAATGGAACACGCTAACTGCTGAGGCAAAGGACACTGAAGAGTTTTGGTCAGGACATTATTCTGAGATTTAGACACCTATATTAATCTCTTATTATAGAAATAGTTTTTTAAATGTATTTAGGGCAAATTTCATGTAAATTTCTTATGCAAGGAGCCCAGTATTTTTATTGCCCTTCCTCAATCTAACCCCAAGCTTTTAAGTTATGAGAACTTACAACATTCTTATAAAGAATATAGTGAACTAACTCTGAAATAGGTGTGGCAGGTTAAGAAAAACCATTGCATTACTGAATATATTAATTTTTTTTGTTTGTTCCAGATCTGTAGAGTCTTCCTAAGGAATTGAATTCATGTGTCTTACTTACAAAGTGCCAGATAAAAAAAATGTCTGCTTTCAATTCTGATGAGTTCTCTGTGAACTGCAGCTGGAAGTGAGTACTGTGTTACTGTCATTCACAGATTTGTTTTGGAGTGGTCTCCTCCTAAGGCATATATATAAGTATATATTTACTGTTATATATGTGTACATGAATGTACATATCAACTCACATGCACTCTCATGCTATGGGAAAAAATCCCAGACAATGAAATAACCACAAGAGATAGATTTTTTTTCCTATGTACTACTAGAAATTAGAGTAAATATTATGCCTGTGGTCTCCTTCAGTTCCATCCTGGATGGTTCTGTTAGCTAAAATACATCTGTTGTCAGCACTATGAAGAAACAAAATCTATGGTTTAAACTTAAAATGTGATGGGATATTGCCTGGAATGTTTTCTCATATAGACAGTGTTATCTGAGTCCTTCCTTGGCAAGAAGTTCAATCTGAAGACAGTTCTCAGATGGTTTCAGCAGCTTAGTTTGCAATGCCTCTGGAAGCAGCACTCTGTTGTCCTCTTAAGGAACTCCCCCTCCCTAATCCTTCAAAGTTTTTCATCTTTCGGGAAATTCACATTTGACCAAGAAACCTCCTTCAACTACTTGTTAGCAGTTCTGGACATCAGTTGTAGAGTTACCTTTTTGCTGCTGGCATTAGGGACACCATCTGTGCCTAGAGGATCCATGTGCACTTTGTCACCACAGGCCTTTGCTGGTGGGCTGCAGCACCCCGAGGTGCAGCCTGCCTAAACCCACAGCCAGCACAGAGATCCTGAGCCCTCCCTTTTGTTTGTTGTGCTGGGGGAAGCCACTGCCACGAGTTGTGGCTCTTCAGTATGTGGGTAGATGGAGCCTTTCACAGCCTATAAAGTGCACCTAAAAATAGACCACATGGAAGAGCTATGTCACAAATTTCAGAGGCTTTAACCTTATTTTTCCTATTTTGTTTTTGAGAGACCAGCACTCATAAAGCAGCACAGAGAGGACATCACTGTAAGGAAGCAAGCAGTAAATTTGTAGGTTTGTCTCTAACAGCTGGTTTGGGAGGGACCAGCCATTAAGACAGAGAAGGAGGAATGTGGGATGGGGGAGTGAAAGGGAGATTGTAATAATACTCATAATTAAAATACTGCATTCTAGCTGCAGATTTCTGGAAGAAATTTGATTCCATGAAGTGCTAGAGGCCATGAGTGAAAATTCTTTCATAAGCAGGAAGTGAGAGAGGGAACTATAAGGAAATATTTTGTTTATTTTGGCCATCATTCTAAAAAACCTGGGCTAAAAGCAAAGAGAAATGAAAGAAAGAATACTGATAAATGATGTGTGAAAAGTACCCTGAATTTTTGGAAACTGCAAAGCCTAATTATGAGTGCAAGCAATTTATTCATGTGTTGTCCCGGAACTAATCAATATTTTGCACTTTATTAGGAATGGAAGCTTGTGTTGTCTCTTTCAAACATACGGTAGTTGGCTGATTAATTGAGTGGTTTGTTCAGTAGTATGACCAGCTGTTATAAATGGTTTAGTAATTTTTTGGCACTAAAAGTAAACAGGACTATTTTTTGTCTTTTTGGCTGGGCTAAATAGGAGAGCACATAGCCAATAAACCTGGACCTTGTTTCAAATCCTGAATTTTGTTTTAAATGCATAATAACCCTGAATGTGTCACTACATTTCTAAGCAACCTCTCAAGATGCAAAAATAGATAGTTGTTTTGCTGTGATTAAAAGTTCTTTTGATGTCGTTATTTTGCTTTACCCATTCCACTCTGACTGGCTCTAGCCACAGCTAAAGAGAAATTGAGGCCTCCTTGAGGCCTGGTTTTTGAAGATTCTGACATGTATTTTTGGAATTGGCCTCTTTTCCTTCTGGAATAATATCAAGGAGGTAACTGGAAAGTGCTAGAGATGCTGAGTATGAGCCCAGACCCTCCAAGGAATATCCCTGCTAACATTAGAACTGTGCAGCATGTGAAACCTGGGCATTATAAAATGCATACAGCAGGCTGAGGAGGTGGATGGAGGTATATTCAAAAGTAGGGAAGGCTGTGTGGTGAGGGGCACGGGACTGCAGCTTCTTCGAAATACTGGATCATCTAAGAAGTGAGAGAATGGCTTGTGGCCGTGAGAAACCTGCTTACCAAAATGCACCCCCAGCTGGGGGATGGCATGATTCAAGTGTCAGACTTTAGTTTGGATTTGTGAAGCTGAAGCCCATCCACGTTTGTACTTGATTCCTTGCTGAGCCTGAAGATGCTGTCGGGCCGAAGAACGGCATTGTGTAGTTTCCATTGTCGGTTGTCACACTGTGTATGTTTTGGGACTGATCTGAAGTTTTGTTTGACATCATGACTTTTATAAGAATCAAAACCCCCAAATCCCTCAGATGAAATCCATATGGCTTTGTTCACAGGCTGAAATAAAATCATGCTCACAGCCTTTACTGCAACTGAGGGATATTTGGTGGGAGTAGTTTTTTGCTTAATAAAAGCATAACGTTCAAATGCTTGAAATGTGGATATTATTAAGTACCTGCTCTGTGAGAATAACTCAAATGCTGTTTTATTCCCTGCCCTTTCGTTAGTTCACATGCACCAGAGTCAGATCTGAGGCTGACATGAGGAACGATCTCCGCAGCCTGGCATGGACCCAGCTTCACTTGAACTCTGTTTTAGATATTATTGGGGGTTTGTCTGCATTTTGGCTCCTTGCAGCTGACTGCTGAACATTTGGCATAATGTGTGGTAGGGGTTATTACGATACACAGAGGTGAGGTAATTCAGATAATTTCTGCAGCGTAGGCAGGTTTGCTTGGCTGCCAGAGCGGTTAGAGCAGGAAGCTTCCCGGTGTGCCGAGATGCTGATCACCAAGGTGAAATATCCCCCCTCCGCCCCCCAGGCTCCTCAATTCCTTGAGGGGATTTGGAAGAATATCTCAGGGTACAGGGCAAAAGATTCCAGAAGAGGCTCTCACCCCCTGGGATTAGTCCAAGGCTTTATTCTCGAAGGGTTCCAGGGCAGGAAGAGAGGGAACAAGGAAGAACGGGACTTCATCTAGTCTCCTGCTCAGGAAAGATAGCTGGACCTGAGCCAATAGGGTCAAGATAGGAAGGAAGGGTCAAACTACATGGTTACAGGCTTCAGGGGGTTTTAGGGGAAAAACCATTCTCCAGAGGAATACAAGACCAAGGGTCAGGCCTGTGCTCACCATGACATCATAAAACACCACCGAGGGCTGATTTATTGAAGAACAGCCATGTCACTGGTTTTGTCAGCAGGAAACCAGAGGACAGAGAAGGTGATGGGGAGCAGTAGGCTCACACATCACAAGATTGGTGTTGAGGAACACTGATGGCTCCTTTGCCAATGATGTAAGAAATGTTTTAGTCACCAGCAGGCCTGAGGTATGGAGTGGCACTCTTCTTTCACTGCATCTTTTCCAAAATAAAGAAAACATTAACAGCAAGTCTGGCAGGAGAGGAAAGACTGAGACAAAGCCCTGGGCACATGTTTAGACCTCCTTAGCCATTGCATTTGGCAAATCCAATGTCACATGTGGGAACACCGGCAGTGTCTGAGGATGCAGAGCACCACTGTAGTGCCTTCAAAGACAGAGTGGCATGAGAAAACTTCACCAGGTTGTCTTCCAGAAACAGCCATGGACAAATGATGCTTCCAGTGCCCCTCTGCTGGGCTTCTGTGCCCCCTGCTCCTACTCCTTGTGCAGGACATGATATGTGGTGCTGGATTAAGCACACCAAGATTGCTGGATACTGTTCCAATACTCCAAACTCTGCTTGAGTGGAAAACTCAACACCACTGGCATATTGGTGGTGTTAACCTGACCACTTCTGTAATAACTTATCAGAGAAACATGTTTCTTTCTTTCTCCTTACAAAAATTGTGCTTGCTTCTCAGAGATCAACACATAAGTCACACACCCCCAAATTTAAAATTAAATTAATAAGACTCAAGCACTACAAAAGCAATGGAAATTTCCATTTGAACAAGGCTGTAGCATGAGAAAGGGAATATATTTATAAATGGACAATGCCAATCTCCATACTAATAGGGTACATCTCATCTTTTCCATACAGGTGGTTGTAAAAACATGTCCTTAGTGCAGCTAACCTCTCACTTTAAGACCATTTTCCTGACTTGATTCACTAGATTTCAGCTTCTGCTCTTTAGTATATTTCCTGGAAAATGTATCACTGCTTTTTAGGCCAAAGAGTACTCAGTATTGGGTTTGATACTTTACTGACTGAGTTATTTTTTTTAGTTCCAGTATTTGCTTCATCTGGCTGCCTCAAGCACCTTTCAAATGTGAATTAGGAGTTGCAACAGGCAGGAGGTACTGTTAATAGGGGCAAATGAGACAGGAAGCTTCACTCTTTCCCTGAAGACCATGAAATATGGGACTATAAATGCAAAAAATGCCTGGTACCTTAAATAAGTAGTTCTGCTGAAACGAATGTTTACATGCAACTTGGAAGAAGAAATCTCCTGAAGAGTAAGTCTGAGTGCAGTTAGTATATACATATATCCCTTAAAATGGGATTTATCAACTCCTCTTGAATTCACTGTTCACATTTTTCATCTTTAAGTTAAAACCCTGCTTCAAGGTGATCAGGGCTTGCATCAAACACATCTTTTATCCATAGGTTGCTCCTATGCCCAGTTAAAGGTAAGGGGCATAACAACTGAATTTTTTTTTTTGTTCATTTTGTACTTGAGAAAAGCAGAGAAGAATCTTGACAAGAGTGCCTTGATATCTTTCAGTACTGCTATCACAGAGGTACTGGGGAATGTTTTGCTTCCCATATTGCATGCAGCAAAGGCAGGTAGAGAACATTAGGAAGGTGTTAGGTGTGTCTTGTTACTTGTGATGATGCCCTGAGCCAGGGAAAGAAACAAATGCATTTTGTGCTGAAAGCAGGCACATTTTAGACAAGGGAGAGGAGGCACCTCCAGCCAGATCCCATTCTGTCAGTGTAACATTGCCATGCACACTCAGGTCTCAGCACCTTTGCTATGTTTAAAAACGGTTTAACTGAGAACACAGGTTGTGTATTTGTTGCAGAAGGGAATTTTTCATACATTCTGAACATTCTCTGGATTGCTCAGAGCAGTTCCCAGCCCTACAACAGAGGAGGGTTTGACTTGAGAGATGAGTGGATAATTGAAGTTAGTGGGAACTCAAGATGTTTATCTACCAAATCAGAATGTACTTATCTTTATTGTTAACTCCCTTGATTTGAGAAATATTTAGGCCTTCTCAGGACAGTTTCATTAACAAACTAAAAACTCACCAACTGTGTAATTTTAACTTTCCTCCTTGCTGCAATCCTGTATTTTTATGGGCAGTACATGGAAAATCCTGTGTTTCCACATGCAGCAAGTGAAAGTGGATGGATTTTTTTCTTTTTTAATTTTTCTCAGCAATGAGAGTCTTCTTTTGCAGGATATCTTGCTTTTAGCCTTATTCGGGGCTGAAGGATGGGGGGCAAGCTGTGAGCTGGCAGCAGCCAGGGGGCTGTGGATGCTTAGCAGAGTCACAGCTTGGCTGTGCCTCCCCCTGCTCCTTCCCTGGGGCTGCTCAGTGCCCATTGTGGCAGAGTCCAGGTAGGTACAGTCCTGGTGAGAGAGTGGTAGGGGTTAAAATCAGCCTCCTGTCCTTTCCTCAGAGGACTAGAGATGTTCAGGCACTGGTCCTTGCTCGAGCAAATGATTGCTAGGCTGAGAGATGTGGCAAGGTTACTGCCCAACAGACTATTAAGGAATTTTATTTCTTTAAACAGAGTACACCCTTAGAATCTGTATTTGGGCCAGACAGGAAAGAACACAGGGGCCAGACAGAGAAGGGCTTTCTTAAACATCTCATTCCTCTGTATTTCTGTGTGGTTTTGGTTGGCAAGCACATATTTAATACACAGGGTGTAACAGGCCTCCCTAAGTTAGTGTAAAGAAATTGTACCTTAATTAACATTAGCCATTACAAAATCACCACTAAGGATAAATTTTGCTGAATTTTAGCAGTCTCAATGTCAGCCTGTATATAAATCACAGTACTTTCCTTAAATTCACAGTCTTTGTTTCAGGGCTTAGTTGCAGAGTAATGCAATTGGAGAATTGTTCCTGGGATATTAATTAGATGAAGATTTTTTTTTGTTATTGTGAAAAAAATTTAAAGGACTTGTATCAATTATCCCTGTCTCCCTTTTGACCCTAACTAATTTTATCTTAGGCTACTGAACTTTATACTGGTAGTATCATGAATTTGCAGCATCTCCTTCTTTTTGTTCTTGAAATGAATTGCAGAAGGCCAAGAACTGGCAAACTCACACACTAAATGTTGACTCGTATTGGTGGTGGTCCTTGGTTGTCTGAAATCAGAAGCTCAGAAATACAAAAGGATTTTTCCAATCTTGATCAATTCTGTGTGCAAACCCTGTTTATTTAAATAACAGAAGATAGCTGAATGTCCATCATTCAAAGGGAACTTTTTCTAACTTTTTCCTCTAGGTTTGGGCTTGCTTTCTGACCCTACTGCTCAAATAAACAGCAGGGTTTGTTGCTCTTTACATACCAGCAGCTTAAGTTCTAAAGCCACTTTTACTGACCTGAGATCAGATAAATACTCTCCTGGGAAGGTTTAAGTTTTTTGCTGAACATTCAATTGGATTAGGAAGGGTACAATTTTGTGAAAAAGGCAGAAAAAAGTAGAGATGTTTCTTTCCCTGAAAGATAATTGACCCTTGTTCCTTGCCCTGGAAAAAGGATTGAGGGATCATTTCTGCAGGGTGTGTAGAAAGGGTCGAGGAGCTTTTCTCTTGTGAAGGAGCCCCAAGCAATCTACTTCAGTTCTGTGGTCATAGAAGATCTCAGCCTAAGCTTCACTGGAATTAACAAAGAAACTGAGTGAGCTTCAGCAAGTATCAGATGGGTCCAGAATGTAAAAATGTAGGATATGGCTTAGGCTTTTAAAAAACACTCTAACAAGCAAACACAAAATCCCCAAACACAAACCCACCAAACAAGCCCAACAATTTTCAGATCAGCTGCAATGTCCTCCCAAGTCAACTTGGAAAATACTGATAATCGTGAAGGATCTCTTGCTTTTAGTTCCCACAGCACAGTAAAAACACAGTCAGTGATTGTAGAACTAAGGAAAATATATCCTCATGCATTTCAGAAAGGATCTGGGTGTGGCTGGAAATGAGGGATACTACACCAAAGCAAAGCTTATTTTGCTGTCAAGAAAGATTTCTTGAGTGGACTGGACAGATAGCATCTATGTAGTTTATCTTAACGTGCTTCCATATAACTCTTCTTTCTGCCTCCTCCTACTCTTTTACTTCAGTGTTTTCTAGGAGAAGTTTTGCCTGATCTGAATTAAAGGAATAATATTTTATACTCAGTGGAATGCTTGCCTGTTTTACATCTCTGGATGAACATTAAAAATGTACATTAGTGCTTTTTTCTTCTTTCTTGCCGTATGTATTTGAGTGCCAGATTTATCAGTTCTGTTTTTCCCAATCCTGGAAAATGAATTTGCTTCAAATTATAACTGTTTGAATGGGACCAGTGCACAAATGAATGCCATTACTGTGTGTCTACAATAGGGCCAAACGTCTGATCTCAAATTCAATTTTGAAAATGAAGAGTTGACTCTAATAACTTCAGTCAAATCACCTTGGATTTACACCAGGGAAGAAGAAATCAGAATCTGGACTTTCATGTTTGGTCTGGGAAGCATTTTGAAATTCTTGTGGATGAAAGATACTAAAAATGTATGTTATTATTATGTTATTCTTTTTCCATAGCCCACTTCACATCACAGGACTGGCCATATATCTTAGGATTGTTCAACCCACAGTTTTCCTAAATTTTACCCCTTTAATCTGATGATTATAGCTCATTCATATCATAAATCTACAGTTAAGGTTAAGCAATCATGAAACCATTCTCTTCAGTAGTGTCCTGGGAAATGTGAATGAAATCTATTCCACCATTTTTTGAACTAGAATATGAGAAGCCAGTGTTTCTTCCCATTTTTAATTTATCCAGCCTTTTCTTGCCAGTAGTTTACTCGAAAGCTTCTTAATGCACAGTCTGCAAACTTGGCTTGGACATCTGAGAGAAGTCTGTATATGTTAAACATTTGCTAATAATAGTTCCAAGCAAACTGCAAGAGGAGAAACTGCTGGCTTAATGTACAGTAAATACAATAAACAGCTAGTGGAATAAAAGATCTTTGGAAAGATAAAAAACAATACTGAACTCAGTGCTCACTATTGTGCAATACCATGGACTTATCTCTCCAGAAAAGTTTGGATGATGAACTTAGAACTGTCCTCAGGCTTGCAGCTCCTTTGTCTCGATCTGGCAGTCCATGAATGCATATCTGCAAAGTAAAGCTTAACAATTTAATGAAAAATTGAAGCTTGAAGATTAAGTGGTTGAAAAGGGGGTTTAATGTAGATGCATGGAAGTCCTGGAACACACCTGGCCAGTCCTCACTCTGGAGGACTCCACAGCTATGGGGGCTCTGGGGACCTGGAACCTTGGGCATATAGGGCCTCTGATCCCACCCTCAATGAAATCTGGGGGAACAGACTGTTAGTTTAGCTTAAATTTTTCTCTCTCTCTCTGGCCAGGTTCAGGGAAGTACATTTAAAGTACATTTTCAAGCATAGGCTTTGGTCTTTTTGACCAAAACTTGTACTACTCTCCTGTTTGATATTGCACCTTAAATTTTGTCCCAGTAATGTGGTTTTCAAGTTTTAAAAATAAATTGACTGGTGGAAAAAAAAATTTTTTTTGCATGGTTCACTTGATCTTAAAGCACGGATCAGAATGAAACTTTGTAGCTCTTTCAAACTTTGGGTGGGTTTATGGCTTTTTTGTTCTTGAGTTAATAGTTAAAAAAAAAAAAAAAGGAAAACACAAACCAACATTTTAGATCTTCTGATATGTAGTTAAATATTCTGGAATAATGACAAACTTTATTCATTACTACAAGTATCTGAACTCAAACTTGGACAAGCCAGAAATAACAGAATTTAAATGCATTTAAAATGCATTTCTAGGAGTAGGGTCTTTTAATATCCCCTGCAAATACAATTGTAACAAAAAAGATTGTGCCTGAATCTTCTACAGGGTTTTTTTGTTTGTTTGTTTGTTTGGTTTTTTGTTTTTTGTTTTGGTTTTTTTTTACATAAAGGACTAGTGATGCTAAGCTCCTGTTAAATGAGAAATCACTGTGTGCAGTGTGATGGGAAGGTTATCCAGCAAACTCCTGACAGGAGTGAGGCTACAGCTGACTCTTCCATGGTGAGTGAGCTGTTACAGCACCTGGCTGGTGCTGTCTATTGTCAGAGACAGACTGCAGTCTGCCCCTGCACGCTCTGCTCCTGCTGCTCCACCCAAAGAGGCAGGAGCTGCCTCAGCTCCTCCTGTGGTTGGTACCTGTCTTGAAACAAAAACTCATTTTCTCAACTCAAACTCTGCTCAGAGAGAAGACTAAAACTATCAAGCATGACTGGGACAAAGGGGAAAGGACCTATTACTGAGAGTCTCTCAATAGGTTAGTAGTTTGTCTAAGACTCCATAAAAAAATGAGTTGGGGGGGAAACCCCAAACTGTGAAACCTGCAATTGATAATGGGTATCATTGAAGGTCTTGGGGCATAGTGATCTGTGTAAGAACAAGCACAGCTTGGTTTGTTTGATGAGGTGCTTGAGCATAGAAGTCTAATGGCAAAATGTGTGGTAGGGTTCACTGAAGATTAAGTACAACTGCTCGTATTGGGGATAGAGATAAGCAGAGGAGGGTATTACCTCGAGGGTCCTCAAAAATGAGCAGCAGCCAATCAACAGTTTCCTTCACTACTCTCACATTCAAAAATGGTAATTTCTAATGCATAATGAAGTGAACTCTGCACATAGTCTGTCTCAAATAAAGTAATTGTGATGGGAAATATCCCTACTCACTCCTAGTAGTGCAAACCAGCTTTGCCACAGGTGACAGCTGTAGACAGCCCTCCCTGCTGCCATCTCTAGCCAGTCCTGGCTCTTTAATTCCACACTTAAATCCATCCTTTCACATTCTAAATAGAGGAAACAACAAGTCTAGTTGCATTGGTGGGTATTTCAAATAACCTTTATTATAAATCTTTTCCAGGCCTATCAGTTTCTTCCGGGCTTTTGCCCCGCAAAAGAGCTGTATTGTATAAACAGGAAACATATAGGAACTTGCTAATTGCTGGTTTATTTTTCTGGTTTATTTTTCTTCTGCAGCAACGTAGGCTGCTTTTCTTATTGTCACTGGAGGGATCAGATTACGGCATGGAGCTTGGATGCTGGAGAAGAATGTTAAAGCAGTAACCTCCTTCTGATTTAAGGAAACAGGGAAGGCTCAGTCTCTGCTCTCTTGATAAAGCCCATGAATTGTCTCTTTTAAAACTTCTTTATGAACCCTGTTGAAAAGATAGTCCCAAAAATCAAGGGACAGTTGATTTTTGGGAAAACTGCTTTTATATCACAAGGTGATGCCTAATGCTGTGGGTTGTAAACGTGCTGTTGCCTGTGCTGGCCAGTATATCTGTGAGAGCTGCACAGCACGAATAATTTCTTTTTTTTTCCTGGCTCTGCTGGAATCCATATGTAGATGTCACCTCAGCCTTGCTTGCAGCTGAGATAGATTCTCTCTGAGGCCTTGTGGCAGTAATGCTAACACACAGACATAAAAAAAATCCAAAAGTATTACAGCTGGCTCTTACTTGAAGAAAAGAGAGAGGAAAAGCTACTCACTGATAAAGAAAGCTGGAGGCAGCCTGGTAAACCACTTGAGGATCTCCTGTTCCCCTCTGTTCCCGGTGCAGAAAATGCCCCATTCAACTAGGACAAGTCCTTATATAAAACATCCTTTAACCACAGGTCTGGATCAACTTTTAAACCCATTGTAACCTTTATTTGGGACTAGGTTCTTGGTACAGTTACCCTAGCTTCTGACTTTGACTATTTCAAGGTTCTTTACCACAAGGACAGGGCTCTCAGCATTTTCTTTTGTTTTTAGTGCTGTTGTTTGAGGGATTGTGTCTGCCTCTTATGCCGCCCCTTTTTGGCTTTGCTTTTGTTATAGCAAGCACTGTGAACCAGCTGGAAGAAATCCTTGATAAATGTAATAAGATGTATTAATACAGAGTTTGCTTTCCTGATGTATCATACAAGATACTTGCAGAGTTTGTGCTACACTGGACTGATGTATGACTGAATTTAATGTATGCCCCTAGATTCGTATCTGAGAAAATATATAATGTTATTGCCCTGCTAATAATAGTTTCCTTGTTTGCCAAGAAGAAAAATGATCATTGCTGGGATCTTTAGGAGTCATCATAAATTAACTGGAAAATAACCCCCATATGTGAAGTGCTGGAGTGTTTCTTGGAGCATTCTCAGTCAGTCTCCCCAAGGAAGCACACCCCTCCTTGTAGCTGTTCTAGGAAAACAGAGGTGTGAATATTTTCCTGAGAGAAAGGGGGCTTGTTGTTGATAGCCTACTGTCAGTGCTAGAATCTTGGATGCTTTTGCAATGTATTTACTGGCATTCAGAAGGTCTGAGGAGATAAGTGATTCAAAGGAGCAGAGTGTTACAGAAAACAGTCTGTGAATCAAAGTGAAAAAGTGGAGCTAATGAGACACTGATGATACGGTGAGGAGTTTACCAGTAATCCTTAGGCAGTGCTTTTTTGCTCCCTCCTGAAATTCTGTCAAATTCTCTCACTGTTATAGTAAAACATTTCTGAAATGAAGAGCAAGACTCCACATAAAACAAAAATAAATCATGGTCTATAATGAGGGACTCGTCAAACATTTCAAAAAGTAACAACCAAGTAGCAGGGAATGTTATACTAACCTGGTACTTCTGCTTGGTTACACTTATTGATATAAAAACTTCCTTGGAGGTCTATGGCTCTCCTAGGATGGCCACCTCATATACCGAATTGTGTGTTTCCCAGGCAACAAATGCATTTTGCTTCTGTGCTTCAAGTTTATTTAGGGAGAAATGAGCCCGTCAGGATGTAGGGGACCTAAAAAGGGGAAGGAAGGGAATAGCTGCAATATGAGAATATCAAACAACAAGAAAAAATAAGCTTTTTTTTCTTGCCCAGAGCTGGGTCCTGCATACCTCAGTCCAGGGTAGCCCCAGTGAAGCTGGTAGAGAAACTCATGCAAGATGAGCGAAGCTGGCTCCAAATCCAAGGTATTTATCTGAAAATGCCTTAGAAGTAGAAAATCTATCAGATTTCAGTTAAAACAACAATTCTTTGCAGCTCTGCCAAATGTCTGCAGGCTTCTGGTGATTTATTGTTCAGCCAATGCATGGAGAAGGCTGAGGTCTGCCTTCCCCTCTTTCCACGCCAAACAGAGGAACCTTCACAAGACCTTGGCACTTGTCAGATTTAAATCCTTAGGGCAGTATTTCTCACCTCAAGTGCAAAATTCACCACTTCCCTGTGAAAATCGGTCTGGGTGAGAACTGCACACGGAGCAGAGCTCACTACTGGCGTTTATACAAGATTGATTGTGTGGGTTTTGGGTTTGCAGTGTCAGAAATTGGGGGGAGGAGGGGAAACTGCTAATTATCCTCCACCCCCTTTCCCAATAAACTTAAAATAGCTGTGTGAGAGTGCAATCTGGGCCTGCCTAATCTCAGGACTGGTTTTGAAAAATCTCATTCTCACTCTCTCAGCTTCTTTGAAACATAATGAATTGGAATTACACGTAAATGCCAGCAGTATTTCAAACTGAAAGCACAATGTCTGAAGCACAATGTCTGGCCTCTAATTAGTATTGCAGTGTGTGGCCTGTAAACTTGATGATAAATGAATCAACTGGCCATCAGTGCCTTCAATTAGATGGCAGTAAAAATGGTAACAAAATAAAGTCACCAGCAAGGAAATTTGCTCTGAAAAGTGCTGCTGCGGGTGGACTTCACGCTTTGAAATGAATTGGGGCTAATTGGCTTGTTTGTTCATTGTTTCTCAGGGGCAGTGCAAGTGCCTAATTAGAGAGAGCTTTCCAGGGCCCAAAGGAAACAGGAAGAGAAGATGTGCCATGGTTCTTCTCTTGGAAGAACCCACACCAAGCAAACCAGTGCGGGAAGAGCACACACTTCTCTTGCTCCTCTTTTTGGAAGATTTCTCAGACATTTATCGGCCTGACTTCAGCAGAGCCTTCTCAGACCCTTTTCTTGAAGCAACAATCAGAAATCAGGAGCTGGCTTGGAGCTGGCATTGTGCTGGGGAGAGAAGAAGAGGGCAGTGAGCCCTGTGGCTGCTGAGCCTGGCAGTGCTGCCCAGCTCCGCCTCACTGTGTAGTGAGTGCATGGCTCTGTTGGTTTTGACACTTAAGTGATGGAAAATAAGAATGGTGTGGTGCTTTTCCTGGTGAGAGATTCACAAATGTTTTCCCACTTTGCCCAGCCAGTCTTTTATTCCAGGACACTCCCCTCTGTATAAACAGGACAACTTAATTGCTACCAAAAATACACAACAGAGAAAAGAGTCAGGCTGGTGGTAAAAACTGTTCTCTGTCTGCTATTCTGAATACATTTGTCTGTCACCACCTGTAAAGTCATGCCTCTCAGTGCTGATTATCATTATTTTAGTGGGAGGCTTTGAGGCTGTCTGACTTTCCTTCCATAAACGCTTTTCAAAGATGATGAAGACACACAAATAAGATAGAAGCAAAGTGTGAAAAAACCAAGCGATTTTCAAATTGGGGTTTACGTTTTCAATTAGGAGACTTTGTTATTGAAAACAAGAAGCCAATTTGTCAGAAGCAAAGGCTAATTTGTCTTCACCTCTAAAAACCGGAGGGAAACAATACATCCTGCTCACTCCAGACCCTCTGGGGAAAACCAAAAGGGCTGCCCAGAGGCAATTCTCCCAATTCAGCCTCTCTAGGAACTGCTCTATCTGTTTTAGAGGATGATGCTTATTCCTTTCCAATTTTTATGGTATCCTGAAATGCATCCTAATTGAAATACAGCAACTAGATGGGTGTAGGGGTGAGGAATAAAGGTATTGTAATGTCAAGTTTATGCGATTCAGGAGTAAGCTAGGGAGAGCTGGGGTCTGGCCCTGCTGAAAAACTTCATATTTGAAGGTGTTAAGCTCATCTGCTTCCAGGAAAGATATTGTATTTCTGTACAAATTTTACCAGAATGATACCAGGATAATTTGGACAGTGTCTGTGAAAATTGAAAATTCATTTTGAAAGTGTAAAAACGCTTCTGTGGCACACTTTTAACACTAAACTGTCTTAAGTTTTTAGCATCTCAGGGCTGACATCTCCAGTGGCACTTCACTCACAGTACATTCATTGCACAGCACCATCAACATTTTACTTAAAGCAAAACAGATATTTTACCTGCCTGTCTGTGGTGCTGGGTGTGCCTGCCCATGTCTCCAGGAGCTCGGTGTACTGGCTCAGCCTGGAGCAGGCTGGGAGGGACTCCTGCTGGCAGAGGCAGCTGTGGGTCAGACCCACGCTGGGCTCTGCAGGGACAAGTGGACTCTTGGGAGGTTAAAACAAATGTCCTAGAAAGGTTGGAAGCACCACAGTGGGTCATCTGGTCCAGCCTCCCTGCTCAAGCAGAGTCACCCCAGAGCACATGGCACAGGATTGTGCCCAGACAGTTCTTGAATATCTCCAGTGAGGGAGACTCCACCACCTGTCTGGGCAATCTGTTCCAGTGCTTGGTCACTGCACTGTAAAGAAATTCTTCTTCATGTTCAGGTGGGCCATCCTGTGCATCAGTTTGTGCCCACTGTCCTTGTCCTGTTGTCTGGCACCCATGAGCAGTGTTTATCCTTTCTGGCACCCCCACCTTCAGACACTGACAGACATTTATGAGGTCACCTCTCAGTCATCTCTTCAAGTTCAGGAGATCCCTTGGTATCACTGCCATTCCCTGGATAAAGACCAACTATCTATCCTATGTGCTCAGAATTGTACCTTTTCCCAAATGATGCATTTCCAACAGCAACTTGCTTCTTGATTAATTTCTTTTCTTCAGAGAGTTGTTTTTAAACTTTCAGTGCTGCTGCCTCAGTTCCCTGAACAGTTGAGCTGTGGTGCTCAGAAAGGCTTTGTGGTGTTTCAAAGAACAATCTACCATTTTGCTTCTCTTCAGGGAAGTGTGAACCAAAGCAGTTAGCAATCCTGGCTGACATCTAAATTCTTAATGAGAGGAGTATGTTCTTGCAGAGCAGAGAGAAATAACTGAGGCTGCATTGCATCCCCTGCTAGTTGTGGTTATTATCAGTATGCATATATTACTAGCAAACTGCTGGGCTGGACGTTTAGCCCATAAACTAAAAATACTTTTATGTTTTGCTCCTCTGTTTGAGGATTTGCAATTGGAAAAAAATAAGGTTGTTATTTAAAAACAGGCTGCTAAAATGAGACACATAAAATATTGCTGTATTTTTATTATATATAAAATGAAGTCTCCGCATTTGTTTTTTATTACTGCGTTACACACAACAAATGAATATGCTCTGAGCCAACAATTTCTACTGTTACACATGTGCACTGTGCTCCTCTGACTACAGAGAATTTTGACTAAGCCCTTCTAACCAGTTGAAAGAGTAGGCTGAATGATATTAGCTTAAGCAATGAGAGTCAACAGGAAATGGGGGATTTGGGATCTGAATACTGAAATGGGTCTTGGACCATGTCATTTGCACAATGGCAGTTCTTGGCATCCAGTGGCTTTGTGCTAAAAATGAGAGTTTATTCCTTAAAAATCTCTAATTTGGGGAATGTGTGGTGGGCTTGAAAGGGCTCAGAACCTCTTGCCTGAATGACACCACTGGGGCTGGAGGGCAGATGAAGACTTTAATCACTTCCAGTCATCTGCTCTGCATGGTTCAACAGGAATGAGTTAGAGAGCATTACAGTGAGCAGTGCCAGCATGCAGACATTTTGAATCACTGGTACGTTTAGGCCGGTAAAATCTTAGAGCCAACAATATAAAAAATATTACTATGTTCTTACTCTTTTATCTGCAGTGGTGACACAGTACCTTGCCTACCCACTCCATAGCTCCCTGAAGAGTAGTAACTGAATGCCAGCTAAAATTGCCTAGGAAACAATTTTTTGTTTTAGATTCATTGCAGAGGGACAATCAAAACTGAAGAAAAAAACCAGTTTCCTCATCTTGAAGTAGCTTCAAGGAAACATGCGAGGTCTGGGTCTCCTTTTGCTTAGTTCAATATAGAGTGTTGTATCTTTGGAAATATTCCTGATGCACATCAGAGGAAGCCAGGAAAGAATAAGGTCTGATAACTTCATTCAGAGATGAATAAGGAGGTAGACCAGCAATCACAAATCTTCCAATACTGGAGGAGAACAAAGCCTTTCTTTGCAAAACTGTAGCTGGATGCAAGCACAGAATAGCTGTTTGTCACATCAGAGACCCTTCAAAAACATATTAAGATCAAAGGAAAATTTGGAAAGATTTTTTTGTTTTTTTTTTTTTTTTTGTTTGTTTGGTTTTTTTTGTTTTTTTTTTTTTTTTTTTGGTGTCCTAAACCACTGACTATGGCAACACCCTAAAGACAGGAGGGAAGTCCATGGCCCTTTCCGTGTTGGTCCACAATGAAGCATTAAGCTGTGTAATGCATGAACCCTGTTGTCAAGCAAAAGCTTTGCTCATCCTTCTGCATGCCAATATGAAAGTGCACTGATCCCATTTTGTTATGATCTCTACCTGTAGCTGTGCCCTGCATGAGTTTCAATTTGAATCTGCTCAGTGCCAGTTCGTGATGAGTTTAATTCCCATGTACCTTCAGTGGGTCCTGTCTTCTTGGTAATGATTGCTGTTACTACCTGGTGAAAGCAACAGGAACAAAGATTAGAAATCTACCTGCCCCTGGTTTACCATTCTCCCTGTTGATGCAAGATGGGATGTTCAGGATGAGTCCTTAGTTCTTTTCCATCACGGTATCTTTCAGAGTGAGCCATAAATCTCTTATCACTCCAGAGGGATTAGTTATCATTATGTCTGATTGCAAGATTAAAGTATGATTAAGGAGGTAGAAAATGGCAGGGGGTGTAAAGTCCATAATATTAAGAGAAACCTTATTCCTTATTATTAGATTATTACCCACTACAGCCTGTTCCTCCATGGATTCACTGCCAAATGGCTCGGTAAAATGCTCATTCCTTGACTCCCTTTATTCTCTGGATGGGTGAAAATTGAAATTGGTTATAGAAAATGAACATAGGAGCCTAGGAATTAGTGTATGGAAGATAAAAATGTCTTTCCTGACAGTGCACAGGTGAAGAAATTTTTGGATGGGATGGTGTGAAGGAAGATATGAATATTAATATTCTTCCAGGACAGGACAAGTATAATGAAGGGTGTTTGTCTAAGTCCTAATAGTCATTCATGAATATGAATAAGACAGATTACTTTCCTAGGTTGCTCAAAAACTAGCTCCCTAGACAGCAAAATGAAAAATGTCTGTTAATATCAGCTTACAAAGACAGAACATACACACACACACACATGCAACCTCAAATACTTCTTAGTAATCCATAGCATTCTTTTCATGCCTGCTCATCTACCTCTACACATGATGAAGCAAAAATATATGTATTTGTAGCTTACAAATACGTTATTTACTCTGCATTTATTGGTAATCTACAAATTATGTTAAGATGAATGAAAAAGACCTTCCATTCTTTCAGGGTGGCTCCCCTAAAATCTGGGATGCAGGACCATGGACAATCCCTTGATGTTTTGAGGGGAAAACAAAAGGTATTAGGATATACTCCAAAATAGTTGCTCATAGTGGCAAGGTAGGTATTTGCTGGACCAAATATCTTCTGGTGTCTGTCATGGGCTAATAACTCCTCTGCCTGCATCAAGATAGAGAGGAGGAGCATAAGCTCTGACACCTGCAAGGGAATTTTATTTGTGTGTTTATTGAACATGTTCTGTTTTAATTTCAGTAATTTCTCTGGCAATAGCCAAGGCATTGGTGTGAACAGTTTCTCAGAACTCAGAGATTTCTTGCTGCTGTCCTGACCATTTCCTCTGTGTGATTTGATCTTACCATTCCATTTCCCAAATTAGGAAATTAATAAGTGACAACCAGTAGTTGAGCATTCATTGCTTCTACTTATGTTAAAAGAGTTGCCTCATTGAGCAAATGCAGCAATCCACTGATAACGTTATGCAGAAATTTGAAGTCCAGAGTTGTACAATTGTATAGTTTTGCCTGTTCATGGCATGAAAGGGTGTTTTTCAGGCTGCTAGGCAAAGACTGTATTATTGACTTTATCAAGAAGAAAATTGGCTCTATTGGACCAAGCTCTCCTTGCTGTTATCACCTACCCACAAGGTTGGTAGTAGTTGTAAAAAACTTGTATTTTTCTGGCCTTTTCTGAGCCCTTTCAGCTTCAAGAGTAAGGTCTGACACTGACTAAAAGACATCAGCCTCTGTGAGCAAGAGGCAGTTTGAGGTTTGTTGGGCAAGCTCTGCAGTTCTGTCTCTGAGCATTCTGGCACTAGTTATGCTGGGCAAAGCCTGAGGGAAGTATCAGAGACAGCTGCCAAATTGTTTAATTGTTTGAGCAAGAAACACTGATGCCCAGTTAGAACTGGCAGTGAGATACAGAGTTGGAGGCAGCTCTGGAACAAGAGGTAAGTGCCCCACTGAGGGCACCTCTTTCAAGGGGCTGCCCAGGTGCCATGCAAATGAAGGGCAAATACAACTATTCAGGACTGTAGTGCTGTAACAAAAATTTCTTCTTTTCTTCTGCACTCTCATTATATTTACTTCCATGTGCTAAGAACTGAATTTCAATCCTTTGAGGTTTATCTCTAATGAGTGAAAACTTTGCCTAGCTAGTGAAAACTAGCTGAGTAACAGCAGAACAATTTTGAGGGCCATTCATGGTGTACCATCCTATAAAAGAAAAAGAAATAGGAAACAAAACCTCTCAGTTATCAGGGAGACTGTGGCAAGGAGTAAATAAATGCCAGGCATGAGTATTTGCCTGAAAGTTAATAAAAAGGTAGTAGCAGGGGTAGGCTACACAAAGCACCTCTCGTGTATGGCAGATGCTGTGTGTGACTGAGACCTGGGGCTGGTGTGTGCTGTGGAAGGACGGATGGTTATCTCACTTAAGCTGCAGTGAGTACAACTCTGAGAAGGGCTGCCAGGCTTGCTTCTACATCTGTGTTTTCTACAGCCAGATGAAAGTCATTTTCTGAGAGCTGGCAATTGCTAGCAGGGTGTGCTCCGATGGGCTCTGTCCAGAGGTGAAGGTCTTTTCCACAGGGGCTTGAATGCATTTTTGGCAGCTTATGTTGCTGTGAAAAAAATCCATGGATTTTTGTAACTGTTTGTTATCAAAAGGCTGTGTTATGCTGTGGTCTTCACAGTGCAGTGGTCTTCAGAGCAAGGTGGATTAGAAGTAGATTAGAGTTGCAGTAAATATGGCTTTGCATCAGGCTCTTGCTGTTTGAACTTTCTGCAGTTTGTGGCGCAGGCCTCTTCATGGCTGAGCTTCTCCTAGCCAGGCATCTGTGGAAAAGGAGTGTTTGTAGTTGAGGAGCATATTTTGGTTATGATCTTTTTCTTGTTGGGTTTTCTGCTGTTGTTAGGGGGTTTTGCCTGTGTGTGGCTTGTTTTATGTTTGTTTTGCTTGTTTTTACCTTTTTAAAAAAAAAAAACTCTGAGTACTTATATTGCAATATGAAGCAGTGTTGATAAATCTGACCCCAAATGATTTCCTGGTGTGCTGACATAGTAAAGGCAGAAAGTGAGGTAGCCCATACCCTAAGGAAGCTTGCAATACAAGCAAATAAATAAAAAAAATGAAAAGGCATAATGAGTCATACAGAGATTATACGATTTTCTTCTGGCTTTGCAACAGAAGGGAAAGAAGAATTCTGATCTCTCCTGTTGACATGCCAATATTCTGCCCATGAGTCCACATAAAAAGTAAATGATGCTTACGTTCTCTTTTCACACAATTATGTGCTGGTTACTTCCAGCTCACAATTTTATTGGGCTATCCATATGTTCTCCTGTTTTTAAAATCTTAGTCCCTGGATATGTATAATTACATGAGAACCTCTCTTATGATTTGTTTTGTTCATTCTTGTTTTTATTTTTAAGTACATCTAGACCTGAAGGAGAGCTTAAATGTGCCTTGCGAATACAAATTGCTCAAAGACCAGAAGGCAAATAAAAGAATTAGAAGGGGTTATTGCTTTGCTTTGTTTCTTAGAGACATTGGAGTATTTAGGCCAATGTCCTGAATTTTTTAAGACTGATACAACATTTTTTGGATCCTTTGACTTTTTTCTACCCTGGTTCTGAGAAGCCTCTGGAAGAGGAGTCCCACAAACCCTCAGAAAGGGGCCTGTTATGTTTTCTCTCTGATTTGATTTTGCTGAATTTCATGGGAATCCTCATTCCCACCTGAGGAGAGTGAAGCACAGTTTGGAAGCTGGAGATGAGTTTTCCTCAGGCACCTAATGTTATAGGCTTAGAAATGCTTCCTTTCTGTTGTGAAAAGGCAGCATGACAGCAACAGAAATGAGAGAGGAAGAGAGATCTAGGAAAAAGAGGAATGAAAGAGTGGTTGTGATACATTCTGAATATCACTATGCTGTTCCTTGGCTGCTGTCCTCTAATTATTAAAACATGCTGTTGGCTAATACATGTGTTTTGTTCCCGGGGGGTTTACACAGAATTATTCACATTTATGCATTTCGTGTCTCGTAAGCCTGGGTATAAATAACAAAGGCAGACACCTGAGTGTCCTGAGCAGCCTAATGTCAGTCAAATGAATTCTCCAATTCAAACCAACAGGTAGCAGTAGTTTCTGGAAATGGGATTTTGTTGTGGAAGTAGCATTATTCAGGTTAGTCATTTCAAAATGTTGATGGTGTTGTGCTCAGCACTTTTTCTTGTTAACAGGTATAGTTGTGTGGCAGTTCTAATAACCTAGGACTCTCACCAGTGTCAGCACAGGCAAATAGGGGAATATTAGTCCCTGACTCTGAGCAAGGCATGAGACAATTCTGACTGTGGATAAACTGATGGCCTCAAATGGATCTGAACACCTGCCTACCTTCTACCACTTACACTGAGGTTATGGATTGGATTAAAAGTACAGCTTTTGGAACCATTCTGCCTGTGAACTTCACAATCATTAGGTATGAAGTACATTATTTTCCATGGTGACTGGCCCTGATCCATCCTTCCTTGCTGTCGTGATATTCCCTGTGGGACTCACCTAACAACAATGCCACTCTGTTCAGATTTTTAAAAAAATTAAACAATAAACCTCACTACATTCCCTATGGATATTCATCCCCACAAGAAACTCCATACACAAGGCTTTTACCTTAAGGCCACAGTTCAGCCTTCAATTAACAAGTGCCCAGAGCCACAGTAGACCAAAGCTTTCTTTGTTATTTGGAGCAAGGCGAGGTATCTCCCACGTATCCCCGTGGCTGAAATGATCCACGTTTGTGGGGGTTGCTTTGCATTTCTCCAACTGTGTGGGACAGGCAGTCCTTCCTGTTGTAGGCAAGCAGAGTGCTCCTTCATCTCCTTGCAGAGCAATTTAGCCTGGCTCTGAATCTGTCCCCCAGTGGTGCCTGGCTGCCTGCCTGGGTCCCTGGGCAGGGCGTGAGCTGCTGTTGCACCTTGCTGGCTGCAGCACTCGTTCCTGGGGAAATGCCAGGAAACTGCTCCTTCCCTCTCACTGTGTTAGAGAATAACTCAGGTTGGAAAAGACCCTTGAGATCCAACCAATGCCAATTCCATCACTAAGCCATGTCTCTAAGTGCCATGTTATTTAATGTTTTTTGAATAACTCCAGGGATGGTGATGTGTCTCACTTCTCCCTCTGCAAGCTGAGGGCTGCTATCACTTCAGCCTTTACTGGCCTGCTCAAATGGTGAGAGTTTGAGAGCATCACAGCAAGTGAAAGAATTTGTACACTTTAGAGCACAGTACCAAGCTGGGGAGGAAGAAAAGGTATTAGAAGTGACACCTGATTCTATGGTAATGCATATGCAGAGCTAGGGACTGGGAGACAGCAAGAAAGTCAAATCAAACTTCACTTAGGGGTAATCAAGGGAAGTGACACACGAGTAAGGAGCTGAGGGTGGTACTGGCCAGGGTTCCTGGGCTCCTGGGTGGGCATGAGCAGTGCAGGGTGCCAGTCTCGTGCTGGGGAGCTCTGGGACCCCAGGGGGATGATGGTGATACACCCTTCAGAAGCCTTTGGCCCAAATTTACTCACTTTCCTCTGAATGCCAGGATTGGGATGTGCCCAAGACAAACACGCTGTCTTACACTCCTGCCATGAGATTTTATGGAAAAAGCCTATCCATCGATTTAAGCTTAACCAGGCTTTGCCGTGTGGAGAGCTGGGTGCCATTTCCTGCTGGATGATTTGTCCTGCGACAGCTACAGGAGAGGCTCATGAAAAACGAGAGGAATGTGCTGGCCATCTCAGCAGCCATATTTCACAGTGTGGTTTTGAGACCGTTTGTTTTCTTAACTTCCCGAGGTCAGTGGTTACGGGAGATGGATGTCACCACATGTGCTCATTTGGAAAAAGAGCGATGGTCAGGCTTTAGGTTAGTCAGCACCAGTATGGGAAGGCAAAGAAATGAAAACAAAACAAAACAAAACAAACCCTAAGAGAAAGTAAGTTACTTCTTTGGGCCAGGATTTCAAAAATCTCAGTTCAGGATGTTGATTAGGCAAATTCAACAGGCCTTTCAGTTAATTTATAATTTGTTCTAGATCTGAATAAACAATAAGTAAATATCCAGAGTTACTCTAGGCTTTTAAAATTAGCATTCAGGGTTTCTTGAATTCAAGTATGACTGCAGATGGACTTCCACCTCTCCCAGAAGCCTTTTGATCTCAGCTTAGCATGAAAACTTGTTATTTATCAGGTCCTGGAAATGCATTCATTTAGGATACCACTTGAGTACTCGAAGGTATGAATTATTAAGGAAAGTAGTCACTACTATTGTTTATGGAAGTCTAAGTGCTTGGAGGTTTTAAATAAAACACATTTTGAATTTAAGTTGTGAGACAAATTCGAGCTGTGCAAGTGCAATAGTAATTGTTTTAGCACTTACATAAAAGCCTCAGTGCCAGCTCCAAGCTATTTCCCAAATACGGATGTGCATCCTCATCTTACAAACAAGGAAGGCTGACGTAATTTATTGGTGCTTAAGGGCAGGGCTAAAGACCCTGAGCCAGCTGTTAATGGGGCCAAGAGGGAGCGAGGGTCTCTGTCCTCCCCTGTCAGTGCCAAGCCCAGGCAGCAGTGGGGTGCTCAAAGCCCCTGGGACTCTCAGCTTAAAGCCCAACAGGGGCTTCAGCCTCGTGACTGCTGGATGGAGGTGCCACCCAGCTGGACCTGCTCCCTCCCCGTGGTACCAGACACGAGCAGGCTGGGACGGTCCACGCTGAGCTGGCAGCAGCAGTGCCTCTATTTGAGTCAGTTGTTAGCTGTGGGATTTGTCAGCCAGTGCCCACAGGCTCTTCTGGAAGTGATGCTGGCTGTCTGTCCGACGCAGGGAGCTGGGAATATTCTGCGTCTGGCAATAATAAAGGGCATCCCTCCAACGCTCCCTCCAGTGCTTCAGCTTCCTGGCTGCGTCATGCAGAGCATTTGGTGATACTCAGTGCTGGCTAGTGATGAAAAAGAAATGAATTGGAAGGAAGGAGTACGACAAAAACGAATGGTATGGTCTAATAGAAACTGGTTACAACGCATGAGACGCCAGTGCGGAGCAGTTATGCTTAAAAATGCTGAACAGATGGCACAGGACAATGCAAAGATTGTTTAACATTACCCTGAGGTCTAGTGAAATACTGTCAGGTGTGAGAATGGAGTGAGATTTTCCAAAGAGGTCTTCTGGGACTGCTCACACGCCCCAGTGTGTTGGCAAGCGTTGGGAGACAAATTGAAACTAATAGCTGAGCAGGTGAGACCAACAGGATCTGCACTCTTGTTGTTAAAATGAGTCTTTAATAACACAGAGTGGGACAGTGCTGCATACTTGATAGCTATTTTTGTTGCCATTACAACTAATTTGTTTCATGTAGGCATTGGAAAAGATAAATTACTAGTAGCATAGGTGATTAATATGTTAGGCAGAAACACTGCAGCTCCTCTTTCAAATGCCAGTGTCCATACGTAGGAAAATTTACAGGGAGCTGTGAGCTCTGGCAGCCACTTTAGAGTGCCAGAAATGGAGGCACTTACTAGATTTAAACCAAACTTTAACATACTACATTTTAATCAAGAAAAAACCCTAAGCAGTCTGTTAATCTTTTTAAAAAAACTTAATTATTACAACTGGTTAGTTGCACAAGCATTTAAAAAAAGTAATTACATTGGATTTTTTTAAACATTGATTCCTATAGCACATTAAAATAATTAAGAAAAAGTACTACTTCTTTCTTGACTTCTGTCTGAAAGTATGGAACAAAAGTTGTCAAACACTTGCATGTGGCTTCTGTGGAATCAGCCCTAAGAGTGTTTTCAGTTACAAGAAAAAATGCTCTAATTTTTTGAGAATTATATTGGTTTGGGATGTGATGATGCTGGAGAAGTGCTTTCTGTTTTATTCATAAAAAGAAAAATTTCTGGAGGTCATATGTCAAACTTGAGTTTTTCCTGTTTTCTACAAAACCAGCAGGTGGTACTTGCAAGAAAACACTATTCTTCTAATTTGCAAAAATTCCCAAGAAGAAAATATATGAGAGAGCTGCAGTTGGTTCCAGTGTGAAACTTGGCAAGAAAAAATTTTGCCTGCAAAATTCAGGGCTTACTTATTACATTTGGCACTTATTCTTTTTCATTATGCAGTAAGGACATGAAACATCTACTGGATGCTCCCTAGAGATGGACAAAGTTATCCCTTGAATTCTTTCTTAGAAGAAGTGTATGCACATAATTTTTTCAAAGGTTGCCATGAAATAACGTTGTTGGGGATTTTTTGTCATGCCCAAACAAAAATCTAAAGAAATAATTTTTTTACAAAATCCCATAAAAAACTAAGACTATTGTTTACTTATTTAATTTATGCTGAAAGATTTTGGGAGCTGTTTTCTCTCTGCTTGTCAACTCTCCTAACCTCCTCCTCTGTCCTGGAATCATCTTTTTTTTTTTTTTTCCCCAGAACTGCTTCATAAGCCTTTGTTATTGTTTACAAATATTAAAATTCTCAGTGGGAATCTACAATTTCTAGGAGTTCCTGTCTGTATTGTGTTTTGAAAGTCCAGGTTTACAAATGTAGGCACTTTGGTGGTTAAGAGTTTGAATCTGCAGTTTTACACAAGGAAACTTGCCCTTCCCTGTGAACATCAGATTTTAAAATACCAGGAGTAAACCCAGTTGTTTTTGGCCTGGAATTCCTTGGGGTTTTGATCCCCCAAGAAAAGATGGTTTGGTGGTGGACTCTGGTGAAAGACCATGCCCTGGAGGAGGATGTCATGCCCACTTTGGCCTGGCAGGAGATGACACAGGACACCATAACCCTGTTATGTGTGTGCCCTTCTGGGAATCTTCTTTGAGCTTTCAGATGGGGTCTTGGAGCTTGAGGAAGATCCTCTAATCCAGCCTCCAGTAGGCACAGGCCATTAAATACTTCTCCTTGCTATTCCCAAAGAGAATTGTAGCCTGCTTTGCTTTATAGTTGCCCTAGGAAGTTGTGGATGCCCCAACCCTGGAAGGGTTCAAGGCCAGGTTGGACAAGGTCTTGAGCAACATGGTCCAGTGGGAGGTGTCCCTGCCCATGTCAGGGGAAAGAGGGGGTTGGGGATAGATGATTTTTAAGGTCCATTCCACCCCTTAACATTCCATGATTGTATGATTCCAGGATTCTGTGATTCTGGCATTTGAAACCTGTACTTCCCAGGGGTCCTCCTCATGCAGGCTCAAGAACCCCAAAAGCTCTAAGAGTTATTGCAACCCCTTTCTTAACTTGTGTCATCCTCCAGGAGCTTCCCAGGCATCCCCTTTCCTCTGACATCTGATTTACTGCTTTTCCCCCTCCCGTTGTTAGTGAGGGCTAACACCACCCCGAGGCAGTGACAGTGTCCCTGTCAGAGGTGTCACCATCTAACACAGCTTTCCTCTGGGAGGAGGAGCTGGTGGCCCAGCTATGCCAGTGCCAGGACTGATACCTGGCAGACAGATGAGGAAGTCAGTTGGATGCACTTTGCATCTTTTTTTGCCTTTGTGAGGTTTCCAACTGCTTTTTGAGAGGGGAAAAACCACTGATGTACCTTCCGTTTTTTTGGAGGGTAAAACAGTCTAGTCAGGTGGATGATGAAAATAAACAGCCAAATGACATCAAATGAAACACAAGCATCTAGACATAGCTTCATCAGTAAGAGTTTAAAAAAAATCACAGGAAGCAAAAGAATACTCTTTTTTTAAACACAAGCAACAATAAAGGTCTCACCACTAAAGTTTCATCTTTAGTGGTCTACTTCTCCATGACTGCAGGCAGTTACATGGTCTCCCTAAAACTAAATTAAGCTTTCAGACCCTATATCTGATTCTCCCTGTCTTTTACCAGGAAATGTAAGTAGCATGGCTGATGTTAGCAGGGCTAAAATCCAAAAACGAAGAATAAATTCTTGTGAAGCATTTTTGCATTTACTGAAAAGCCCATCTGTCAATATTTTTAAAAATTAAATCATCAAATTAAGATAACAATCATTTCTCATAAAATAAACTAGACTTTGTGTCCCAGACAATACATATGTGGGAATTAATCTCAACCAGGCAAAGCCTTATTTAAATGATTAAATTTTAGATATGGTAAGTAACCACATTGGAGTCTATGCAATAAAGCTAAACATATGCTTTGCCTTTGCAGAGCTGGAGCCTTAAAGTTGAAAAGGTATAAAAGAGCTGCTTGGCTGGAAACCATCAAATTTGTAACCTTTCACTCTTCTACTACGTACAGAAGAAAATACCTTGTATTATCAACAACTTAATTTATGGTGAATTTAAATGCAGTTTCCAGAAAATAGCTCCCATTAGGATCTAATTAGAAGGCACTGCCACTTTTTCCAGCATGTGTTGCTCAATTCCTCATGAAGTTTGTGGGAGTTAAGGGCAGGGACCATATTTTATCACCAGCAGGATTCAACCACCTACCAAACTGTAAAAATTTCCCCTCAACATTTTGCCCTCAGGTCCTTGTAAATGCCCATTTCAGCATAACATTTCTACTTAAAACATTTGGCATAGATAGATGTAAAAGTAAGGAAGTAATTTTGCATTCGAAAATTCTCCCATCCCACTTCCAGAAGTGGCTTGGATGTAGCTGGTGCCTGTGAGGCATCAGGGACTGCTGGCAGTGGAGGAGGGCTGTGAAGGTCGGCGTGGCCGTGACACCCTCGTCGGTCTGACGGCTCCAAGGCTGACAATCAGCAAGGTCCTGCCTTGTAATCCAACCCTGAAACTCTCGTGTGGCCTCTCTGAACATGCAATATTAGGGTCTAGATGTGGTGTTTCAAGGTCTTCAACTTTTCCCTGGTTTTCACTGACATGCTGAAAATAGCAGGCTTCCCAGAGCGATGGCTCTGGAGGATGGTTAGAGACACTTGCTCTTTCCCCTCACTCCCACTGACCTGTTTAAGTCTGCTGATAAAGGTAATTTCAGCCCAATTTTAGGCTAGGTCCAGGGGGAAAAAAAAAAAAAGTAAGTGAAAGCCCTAATTTTTCTATTTGTGGATTTACAGTGTGCTGCTTATTTTGGATCATCTCTGATGACAGCTCGGAGTTACTCTGTCATTATGTACCATGCCGCAGTCATGATGACATCTTGTAGCGGAGTGCAAATAACATTTGTTTTTCAGGCAAAATATAGACCTAGTGGCTTTTAAATGTTTATAATTTTTTTTGTGCTGTTTCCTTTTTTAAGGATTTTTTTTCTAGATTATATTGAACCTATGTCAGGAGTAATATTTTCCTGGTTTATACAACACTGGTGGCAGAGCAGTGAGGCTGTTTTGCCTCAGCTCTGCTCAGGGTGTGTCAGGGCTTTTTGTGGAGATCACTGCATCTCTCCCAGTCCTCACACTGATGATGTCTGGGCTGGGGCCCTTAGGAGCCCAGGATCTGGCTACTTCTACTCTGGTGAAAATAAACCATGGTCTGATCCCCCAGCAGGGTGTATGGGGTGCTCACTGTCCCATGATAAGCACTGAAGCACAACAAGGGATTTTTGGGAAGGGATGTGTACTTCTATGGAACATGTGCCACTAATATCTGAAGTCAGAGGGTGTGTTTTCTTGTTTGGGCTGAGTTTGGGCTCTGCTTTGAACAGCATAGTTTGAAAAACTCAGAAATGACAGATGTATCGAATAATCATATCAATATTATTCCAGTATCTATTTTATTAATGCATAAGAATGCATGTATATATGTTTTTATATATATATATATATGTTTGGACAGGTTGTATATAATTATTTGGACCACATTCTGAATTGGTGCAATTTTGGTCTTGTTTCAATGAAAGCTATCCAATATATATGAAGAATCTGGCTTTTCCGATATTAAACTACCAAAATATCTGCTTCACTTCACACATTTACCAGACCTTCTGGTGCATGAAAAAAAGTATATAAAGCACCAGACCTTCATTCAAATCAAAAGCTTATTTTACTTAGTCCAGAGTGTTCCTTTGTGGAGCTTTCCCATTTTTCATAAAAGATGATGTTCTGTTATAAATGCCACAGTTTCAAAAACAAAAGGGGAAAAAGAAAAAAAAAAAAAAAGAGAGGGAAACGAGAGTAAAAATAAAACAACATATTCCTCAAAATTAAAACCAGCATGATATTCTTAAGAAGGCTGAGCAGGTTTTGGAATGATCTATGTGTGTATATATATACACATATAAATCATGCAGACAACTAGATGTTAGTCCAAAACATACACAGTGCTGTGTCTGCCAGAAAGGAGTTTTGTTCATGTGTGAATTTGTGAACTCTTATCCAATTAGACAGTTTTAGATATTTTTTATAAATACATAGAGAGTTTACAGTGGGTAGTGAAGAGCGTAGGAAAAATTTACCTGTATCACCTCTGCATTTAGTCTGATTCAGTGATTTCGATTTTCATATGGTCAAATATGGAAAATGGTTGGAAAAAGTAAAATAAAACTAATAGTAGCTGGTTGTGCAGAGACTCTGGGATGTGATTCTCTTCCTACAGCTCTTTAGTGCTACAGTAAAGAGCACAGGTTTGTTCCCTGAAAAGCTGCAGCATAAACTGCCTTGTGTTTATACGTGCAAAAGCAGGTCTTGTTCCCAACCTTTTCCATGTTTACAATTGAGTTCTTCTAAGAATAGGATCTGTACATGGAGAGAAGGGAGAAAGTATAACAGAGGAAAGAGAGCTTGTGACAAAGGAGCACTATCAGCTTGAGGACAGGCACTGCAGCTTTTGAGTGCACGGATGTGAGGGAGTGGAACAGAGAGCTGACTGCATTTTCTTTCATTGGGAATCACACAGCGCTGCCAGTAATCCTTCCCCATCGCTTATAGCTGTGCTTCCCTTGACTCTAGACTTTCCCTGTGATCAGGACAGGCAGAAAACATGAAATCAGTTAATTAGTCTTTCAGCTGGAAGCATTTTAATCTGCTGATAACAATCAGTAATTGGGAAGGATGGAATGAAGCAGCTGTAATGCTTAATGATTTTTTGCAGGAAGGGGGTGTATAATTAAATGTCAGTTGTTTTTGTTGGGGTTTTTTTAACTGGTAAAATATTATCCAGGGAATTCAATCAATGTGCTACACATCTTTCAAGGATTTTGATGCTCTTTGTAAACTGCTTCCCTTACAATGACAAATTGCTGATCTGTCACTCCAGTTAGTTGGCCCTACACTCTGTGTACACCCCACACAGTGTGGACAGACAAGGCATGTAATTTCATTCCTACTTGCTTTGCACACTTTTCCTTGGCCTGCTGGCAAAAGCCCTCTGGTGCCAGGTCTCACATTCCAGCTGTTGTGCATTTATCTTACTAGAGGACAAATACTTCATCATCCTGTAATTTTTTTTTTTTTTTTTTTTTTTTAATGGGGCTTCAGGGCAGACAATATTTGTGGGAAAATCTGCAGAGTCTGGCTGTGCCTTCTGACACAGGGTGAAGTGGTTTGCCTCCCTGCCATTTGGAAAGGTCACAGACAGACACATTTGGCTGCAGGGCACCAAACCCTTTGCTGAGCCCGGTTGCTGCATGTCCCCGTCGGTGTGTGCTCGGTGCTGGGGATGCTCCTCGCCTGTCAGTGCTGGGCTCGTTGCAATAGGAAGCTGCTCACAACCTCGCCTTTCTCGCTCTAATTGTCTCCTGACAGCTACCTGCGTTTCCTCAGCCGCGTCCCTCTTATCCACTGAAACCTGAAACCAGGTGAAACTTGCTCAGTGTCAGATTTCACTTCCAAATTGAAATTCAAAGCTAAAAGAAGCCCTGGGTCTTCCGAGGTTCACCAGTCTCTTGTCAGCCTAAGACTTAGAGTAATACAATCTAAGCCAATTTAGGGCAGTGGAAATAATGTGTCTGAGACTTTTCTCATCGCTTTTGTCCACACTTGCCTTTAAAAAAAAATATCATTTGCTTAGAAACTTTTTCCTTCCTATTGTATGTCCTCTGTGCAATAGAATATATTGATTTTGTTATTACATCAAGAACTATGTCTCAAGCACAAGGCAAATGCCTATTTTTAATGAGTGACATAGTGTTATAAGTTAAAATGTATGACAGAAAAGTGCATAATTCACAACTGTGTCCAAGACAAACCTCTCACTGAATAAAGTTTTATTTGGGTGAAAATAAACAGGCAAGTCCAATTAGGAACAAAGTCTGTACACAGGGATTATTTTTGGTTATTTTTAAAAAGAATTCTTTTTTTCAAGAAGAAGAAGGAACACCGACAGCAGTTTACTTTGGATAATTCTGCTAAGCAGCTGGACTTTGAAGAGATTATGTAAGATGAACTAATTGCCAAACTTCTGATTCTCATTTCTTGCTAGCCATAATTTAATTCTATATTAAAGTCTCTGGCTTTCACCCCTAGTTCCTCATGATTTGTGCTTTGTGTAGAGCCAGGGATGGTGAGTAAACAGTAACTATGGTAATCCTGAAATTCTTCTGTTCCTATGCCAGCCATGCGACCCATCAACATCCTAGGTGCATTTTAGAGTTGCCTTAAGGCTGTTCTAACTCATGTCTGCTCAGCTCCTCACAGGAATATCCACACAGCTGGGAGGAACAAAATTGTCATTGCTGCACAGATTTTATTTATTGTTTCAGGGTAGTATTTATGCCAGCCACATTTCACATTTATTTTGAAATCAAAGGCTTTTAAAAGTGGTAATGTCATAAAGAACTCAGACAGTTAAAAACATGGGAGCTACAAACTTCTCAGAGCCAAGTACATTGCAGATTCTATACTTAAGAATGCAATTCTATGCTTAAGCTGCATTAAATATAGCAATGGGGAAAGTGGAGAAAGCATCCATGTGATAAGGCACCAGCTGTGAACAGTTTGGTGGTCTACAAAAATGCTCCTACTGTTGCAACTGCTGGAGGAGTGACCTGGGGGCAGGAGGGGTGAGGGGAAGTCATGGTAAGAAATCAGAACAAAAATGCAAACACAGGCCCAGCCACTGAGACAAGTTTATCAGTGACTGAGATTGTGACCTTTCTCCAGCCTCTCGAAATGACCGTCCTACACTGTTCTGGAGAGATCTACTCTGAAAATTCGACATTGATCGGCCCCTGAAGGTCTCTCCTGGTGACTGTGGTGGAAATATGAGAGACCAGAGTTAGGTTACTGTACCAAATCTGAGGAAAGTTCTTGATAAGAGAAAAGAACTCTGTTCTTGTTTCCCATTGTATTCTTAGAGAAACTAATATTTTGGTCACAGATGGGGCTTGGCTTCTTTCTTTGCTTAACCCTTGGGAGGTCACAGATCAGTCCTGAGGCAGTGTGCTGACATCCATAGGGCAATTTATCCTAAAAAGCCTTCCCTTCTGCCTAGTAACAGCCCATATTTGACTTGGTGGCCTTACACTCTTACCTCTCCCATCTCCATCTCTTCTCAGGAACCATGAAATATCAGGCTGTGATGTCCTTGAGCATGAAGGACACAAGTCCTAGGATCTCTTTTCTTACCTCTCCCATCTCCATCTCTTCTCTGGAACCATGAAATATCAGGCTGTGAGGTCCCTGAGCATGGAGAACACAAGTCCTAGGATCTCTTTTCTGTAACCAGATGTAGCACTCAGCACGGGTACGTGACAGCTTAAAGGACTAATGATTAGGATATCCTATGCAGATATCTAGGGATGTGAGATATAATTTTCACCATCCCAAAGAAATTCCATAGTCTGCAAATATTCCTGTCCACTCCTTATCCTGCCTCTCCTACAAACAGTGGGTTATTAGAATTAGAAAGTCTATTTCAAGGAACACTTGTGAGAAATCAAAAAGGGATTCTGTGAGTCTTGCCTATGGCTTGGATATTTTTCCATTAGCTTGGTTTGAAATCAGTCATTCTGCATGAAAAAAAAAATCACTTGGGAAAAATAACAGTAAAGGACAGGGTACCAAACTTCCCCCTCTGTCTGATAAGTGTCACATTCATTGCTCCTTTTATTTTCTACTGGTTTTGTGGTATCAAGTATGAATTGTTTGCCATTAATCATTAATTGGACCATTAAAAGGCCGAACTAGGACTATGGAAGGAATCCTTGCATTGGATACTGGAGCACATCTCCACCTGCTTTGATAGATCAGGTATTTTGTCTCTGAATTTCATTGCAGGCTGCACCAGAGCCACCAGCACCTTTGTCTGACTGCATCAGCCTTGTCCCATCTCCCGTGTCTGCAGTGAGCAAACCTTTGTAAAGCATCAGGTTCAGAAGAAGAGCAGTGCAACTGCTGACTTACCCAGGGGAAAACCCTTACTCTCACCTCCAGGAAAGATGCTCTTTCTGGCATTCTCACACTGATGTGCATTCCATCTCACAACTGGGACTGCAGTAAGCAGCTGTGTAGTGCACACTCCCACTAGGAAATAGGAATTCATCTAAGCAGACAATGATAGCAGGTAACAAACAAACAACAGCCTCCTTGAATTCAAACTTTTTCTTGATCAGCAGGTTGGTTAATTTGATTAAGAATTATCTAAAGGACTCCCTCTCACATTTTGACCCAAATACATCAGTAAAGTGTCCTTGCTTTTCCTTTATTCATGTGGTGAATTTGCTTTTCATGCACCTGCTCTTACTGTTGCGTTTCGCTGACAAGCAGAGGCAAAGCTTTTCTCTTTTGGAGAATTATTGAATTACATTTATTTTCTCATGCTTTTTACTTGTCTCTCTGGAAAAGATCTCAGGTTCACAGGCTTAATGCCTGAGTGATCCACAGGGCCCCATTTCCTGCACATTTCAGTGCTCCAGGTAACAAAAGTCATCTCTCTCTGGTCTCTGAAGTGGAAAAGCTGACTGTTCCCTTCAAAATGAAAGGGGACTTTTGTTCCTCCTACTTTATTACTTACGACTAACGACGTTATGAAGGGTTTGCTGTTATACCTCTGTTCTTGCTGCTGCTGCTGCTGCTGGGGTGTGTCACAGAGTGCATCCATGGGCTCTTTTCTACACTCTCCAGTGAATGTGCTCTTCCTGGCATCTCGTTGGACTGCATGGCACGTGTCATGTTTCAGGCAAAACCCTCATTCTTTGGTGAGGATGTGTGTCCTTGGTATTCCAGATGACTCTTCCCTGCTCAGGGAGGATGACCCCCACAACCTCAGGGGTGGGTCTTGGAAAGCAAAAGGTGCAGCTATGGTCTGTGTGTCTGCCTGGGGCAAGAGTTATTAATTCACCAGTGTCTGGAATTGCTTGTTATTGATTCCTGTAAATTGTCTTATTTGTCTGAGGGCTGCCCAGATGAGCAGCAGACACTTGAGAACTCCAAATACGAGTCAGCCACAGAGTTCAGAGATTAATCTGTCCCTTTGGGGTGCTGAGCAGCCAGCAATCCAAACAGCTTGTTGTAAGAGGCTTAACAATGCAGAACAGCTGATTTCAGATTCATCCATTGAAAACATACATTCACGTTGCTGGAAGTTGGAATAATGCTAAATCACTTTAATCTAAACCACATTTGAATACAACTCCCACAGTTTAAAGGGCACTGAATTAATCTTGGAGTAACAGAGTTGCCTTGTAAAATGCTTTTGTGTGATGTTATAAGAAACTTATAAGAAACTTGACTGTGAAGGGGGCAGCTCTTTGAACTTGTAAACCCTGACTGTTTAGAAATATATAGCTGCTTGAACACAAGACTAAACGCAGCAGAACTCAAAAAAACTATTCCTCTGCTTTCCTACATTTAATGTGCTCATCAGTGAATATTTATGTACGAGCCCTGCAGTAGAGCACAGTCGTCATTTCTCAGCTGTCTCCAATTGGCAGATCGATGAAAAATTTGGTGTGCTCCCACTCAATTGAAAAAAGTAACTAACAGGCTGCTAGGTCGTTTTCTCTCAACATTAATCCATCATTATCACCTGAAGTGCAGTACTTTGAAGACTGAGGAAGGTCCATATTTCAATTTAAATAATGCCTAACAGGTATAAGCTTGACATTTTCAGTTCCCACTAAAGCTTGAAGAGCTGACAACATTTTATTTTGTTGAGAATATATCTTTTCCTCCTCAAAGATTTCAATACGAAGACCTAGCTATAGGTAAAGGTATGTCTTTATGCTAACCAGAGAAGAACCTAGTCCGTTATTCAGAAATGCCTTTACTTTGTAGAGCTTTCAATTATCATTGTGTTAGAATTTTTATTGTGTTTTTTTTTTCCTGTTGATGTACGGGATTTGGTGGGGGGTTTTTTTGTTTGTTTGTTTTTGTTGTTGTTTTATTTGGGTTTTTTGTTGTTTATTTGTTTTGTTGTTTTTGTGGTTTTGGGTTTTTTGGAGGTGGGGGTTGGGGCTTTTTTTTTTTTTTTTTTTTTTTTTTTTTTTTTTTTTTATTGCAATGAAAATCTTCATGGCTTTGGAAAAGGAGAATGCTGGTAGGTAAGAAGGTAAGACACCTTTTACCTTTGTTCTGGAAGGAAATGCAGGAATCTGGTTTTGCAGCAACCAGGTGGGTTTCAGCCTGGATTTGTCACCTAGCAGAGGTAAAGGGAGGTGGTAATGTCTTTTGGGTAAAAGGGCAGAAATGACCTCTGTGGAAATTCTTTTGGAGGTAGAACATAGGTTCTTCAAACTTGTGGAGTGAGTCCTGCTCTGTGTGGACATCAGGACTGTCACAAACAAAGGGACTGGGACGTTGCTGGTGTTCTATACCAGGCAGGAGTTTGGAGAGGGGTCCCAGTGTACCAGGATTCCCTCAGCCCTTCCTTGCCTCTCCCCCAAGGCACACGTATGCACAAATGCATGCCAGGCGTAACACAGGTGCCAAAGGTTGAGAATGTCATGTTCACTCAGGTCTCAAGAACCTGCAGATGTTTTAAATCAAAATGTTACCTTAATAAGAATAATTAGGTGTTTGAGAGAATACTTTGGTCTGTGGCTTTTGAATAGGGAAAAACTACCTTTCCTCTAGCCTGGGCATTCTGTTCATCTGAGCATCTTCAGCTCAAGCTTCTTCCCATAAGTTATCTGGAGAAGAAAGCTGGTGGTTTTTCTCTGCAGCCACGATGGGTAAAATTTACTACCTTAAAAATGTCCAGATACAGAGTAAGGTGTTCCAAACAAATGTTGAGCAGCCTGTTTGCAGTGCTGCTGGGCTGGGGTGGAGGCACTGCCCATGGGATTTACTCCCCAGTGCCAGGCAGCAGGTGCAGAGCCACCCATGGCAGGAGGAAAGCCGGGGAAATTAAATCCCAGATGCACTTCATTTCACCTTGGGCATGGCAAAAGCATGTTTGCAGCAGCCAGATGGACTCCAGTCTGAATCTGTCATGCAGGGAACATGGTAGCTCCTTTTCAGAGGAAGGAAGGAGCTGCAGCTGTTAGAGACCTGCTGCCTAAAAGGTCATGGGAGAAAGGGGAAAGCATTTCTACGCAGCTTCCCACTCTTCCTGGGAGAGTCCTTGGAGCCCCAGCCACAGTTTTGCTGCATGTAATTCACTGTTCAGCTTTGAGGATTTTTTCTTTTTCCCTCTACCATTCCTTAGAGAATCTACCTCATGCTGAGCAGTTTTGCATAGTCAATTATTAACCATGCATTATTTCAAAGAAGTGCTTTGAAATAATTTCCTTTTATTTATTTTAGGGGGAAAAAAAACTTTTCCCACCAATTATAGTTTCCTTTACTAACATATTTTGCATGAGATTGTTGTTTTATGGGATATTACACAGTTCATTAACTTTTGGAATAATTGGTATCCAACAGTGTAATCAAATCACAGACTATAAGTAAAAGGAATTTTAAGGTACAAAAATCCTCACTGAGCCTGTCTCCTAAAACATCCAATTTTTTGATGCATCTTGCCAGTTCTGCAAATTCTAATTTACCTGCCTTGGTCAAAATGATTACCCATCAGAACAACCTATTCCTATGGATAGCAGAATATAAACCGTTTTTCAACACATTGTGTTAATATTTTATGAACATACTGGATAAAAGATATTCTCAAAAGTATGAAGACAAACACAACAATAACATTTATAAATAGAAAGGCTGAAAGAAGACAGGCAATTGAGCAAGAGTGCCAGTTTTTGAACCTGGAATTTTGTGCAGCTTTTTTTAGAAGTTACTGTTGTGTATTTTTTCTGTCTTCCACAGGATGTAAAACATCACTAATCAGATTCTGTTACTTCTGCCCATCTAGATTTATACTGCATTCCTCAGCATGGTAGCTTAACCTTACTATCTCAAAGCTTTATATCTATTCAGATATATCATCATTAGGTGATAGGTGGCTGATAAAATAATATTCAGTAAGATGAATTTGGGGCTACATATATAATCACCTGATTCTTATGAGATACTATGAATTTATTTCCACTGTCTCTGTTGGTGGTGCACATCAGCTAAAGAGCTGTCAGTAAGCACTTCAGGCCCTTTAAATGTATTTATATGGAGAGAGACACAGAGAGACTTATATATATACATAATATGTACACGTTCAGATGCTGTGCTTTGAAGAAAAATGTTTCAGAGGAGTTGTTGAGCTCTCAGAGGAGGAAGGAGAGGGCCTAGTAAAAAGGGTCAAGCCTTGACTTGAAAACCAATATTTTATCCAGAAGGAAACCTATGGATTTATCACATGTACATGTATGTATAAACTGATATGCATGTGTATCTTCAAATCAAAATATATCTTTATTTCCATGCACGGAAGGCAGAAGACACATCCAGGCAGGTAACATTGGCCAGACTTGTACTGGTGCCCCAAGTGTCTGACAAGTGAAAACATGCTGAGACTCCAAGAGTGTAAGGCCAGTGCTGTATCTCTGCTTCCCTCAGCCTCCTTTCCAGAAAGGACACACTGCTTGGAGTGTCTCCTTGTGGTATTAGAGCTGAGACCTCCGAGGGAGTATCCATAGATACATCATTTCTATTCTTCCCACATGTTTTAAAATCCACACTCCAAACCCTTGTGCATTGTTCGTTGCTGTCCATCATCCACAGCTGAGAGAAATGAAGGACTATGAATAATGATAATGTAAAAAGCAGCAGGCAAATGTAATCTGCAGCAATGCTGGGTGGGGAGCAACATCTCTGACTGGACTTGGCTTGTGTTTGTATGGGCTGCTATTAATAATAAACAAGTCTCTACTCCTTTGCCATATGATAAGCATCATGTTCAGTATAGAGTTTCAAGATTTGGATCTGTCATTGAAACCTCTGAAACAACATGTACATGACCAGACCTGAACTCTTTGGATTGTTAAAAATCCAACTGTTCTGGCAAAGTCCACTCCAGAGCCAGGTGCTGCTGCTGAGAGAGCAGCTTTTTACAGGCGCTCCAGGGGAAAAAGGTCACACTGGGCCAGGGTGGTTTTCAGTGCTCAGCTTCCCTTTGGTAATATTGTTAGACATGGAGAATATTTAAACAGGGTTTATGGCAACTGGCAAATCAATTGCCTTGAAATGATATGTATAACAAGGGAACTAAGGAAAGACTAAAAATATAATCCCTAATCTAAAGCATTTGACATGTTCTCTGGACAGTAGTTTGGTATTACCCAGATGTATGCTCACAGAGCTGTCTGTGCAAATCAAAAACATCCATCATACCAAAATGAGCTTAATTACGAGAGTTTTCCTTTTCTAGTCAAGCTTTAATTTCAGTTATTCTTGATTTCACATTACTTAGCTTCTCCTTTTACATTACGTCCTGCTGCACATCCAGCACTCTAAAGCTGTTGGAACGACAAACCCAAAAAACCACAAAGCTGATTCCAAAAGATGGAGATGAAAATCTTCAAACCCCTGCATTTCTAGTGGAACATGTTCCTTAATCATTGCAATATTTTTAATTTTTATATTTGTTGAAACCTGGAGTGCATGGGTAGTGCATGCACTAGGGTGGTGCACGTGTTGTCAGATCCCAAGGACACCTGAGAAATGCCAGCACCAGAGCCTTCAGTGAGCTTGGACAGACTGGCCTTGGTGTCTCTGTTTAGTCATGCCAAAACACTGATCCTCCTGAAGTGAGCACTGGGATTCAGTAATATAACTAGTTACGGCGCTCAGGAACGAGGCAGGGAGTGCATCAATGAAGGCTGCGTGGTGCTTTTGCAGGCAAGAGCCCACTCCTGTATTTTCTGACTTTTTTTGTACATTTTACAAATTGCTTACCCCAGAGGTGGGACCCTTGGGAACCACTGGTTATTTTTTAGAGACTATCACTGAAGCCCCTCCTCTGGGAAGAGATGTGGGAGCTTCGGTGGTTTACAGAAGATGACCTTGTGTATCAACACCGTGCCTGGGAATAGAATTTCCCAAAACCAAAACAAGCAGGCACGGGCATGGCAACACAGTAACCCATGCACAAACCCAAGAAGCCAGTGGCAAGATTATCTTTACCCATAGTAATTTCTCATTTGTGCTAAATTTGTGCCCTGGGCCACACCTGTGCTGCAAAGAGGTTTGGGATCAAAGTCCTGCTCCTGTACCTTGGGGCTCTGCACCTCAGAGCCCTTGGGCTCTGTGGGAAGACTTCTGTGTGTTGGGAAGCTTCATTACAGGTTGAAATAGTCCCCAAAGACTGCCCCCGGTGTAAAACTTGGAAACAGTGTCATGCTGACTTTCTGTAAAACCTGAGGAGTAAAGGTAGGTCATTCCAGGCTGATTACTCAAAGTTTTTCAGTTGCACAATTTAGCTGAATACAACACATATTTATCTGTAGCTCTGCTCATCTGAGATATTTAAAAGGATTTAATTCACACACAGAAAACCTTTAACACTGTAGCACATGGCTGAAATCTGTGTTCCTATAACAGAAAAGTTCCTTAATGGTACCTTAATCCTTTAAACAAATTATAATTAGGACACCAGTAATCTCTTTTAAAATAGCTGTTATCACTTCTGTACCTATTTATTTCAAATTCAAAATGCTGCTGAAAACTCCCTTTGGAAATTCTGGGTTAAAATAAAAACCCCTTCCCACAAAGTGAAGAATATTATGAAATTAGCTTTAAGCAGTTCTGTAGTGCTTGCAAGTAATCATTTGCAGTGTCAGATTGGGGTGTTAGTGCCCAGGATGCCAACCTGGCTGGACACTGGAGTGCCCATCCCTACAGAAGCTGCAGAGAGGGGCTTATTGCCTGTGAAGGGGAACAACCACAGCAGAGTGGGGATGGTGGCCACAGTGACCTGTAGAAAGAGAATAGTGAGAGACCACCACTTGCTTGCTCCCCTCCCAAGTTTGGGAAGTCTTTGGTAAAGTCCTAATCAAATGCCATGCTTGTTAGTGTGAACAAATTGTGCATGGAGAAAAACAGTCTAAAGATATAGATATAGATATAGATATAGATATATACACATACATGCCCCAGATAATATTATTATTGAAAAATCATTGAGATACTCAGATTCTCTTCAGAGCAATGTCCTTGATGAGCTTTTCTAATTTTTTTTTGCATGTGTGGCCTGCTGGGAGCACACCTTTCCTGAGGTGAGCTTCATCACCGCTGTTGGGCAGTAGCTTGCTATCTTTACTGCTGTAGAGGAAATAGGAAACAACTGTAATTAACAGATATGAATTTATACACACCCTGAAGAGTCTTCAAGGAGCTGGGATTTACTACTGGTTATGGATAAGTGGTTATGCTCTGGTTAGTTGGTGCAAGATTTCAATTTAGTTTATTATTTCTAAGTCTTGTTTGGACAGTAATCATTCTGCCCATGATACTTGCCAAGGCATTTTTTTCCTTCTGTTAATATTCAAGTAAGTTTATTTTTTCCACATTTTGTGAAATGGTAAATAAAGTAGGATGGACATAGGTTTCCATTCCCAAAAGACACACAGAGCATTTATTTCACACAGCACAGCAATTTGAGGCAGAATCTTGTTTTTGTAATGAAAATACAGTTATTACACCAAACAAGGTTGAATGGTGCAGCTACCCTGATGGGCTTCAGGGTAAGTGGGTTCTTAATGTTCATTCTAATCAATTCCCATGAATAGTTAAACAGAGCTCAAGGTACTTTGGTGTCGTATTTGCTGTGCAACCTCCTAAATGAGAACCTGTGTGCTTCAGGACATTGAGGTGAAGACATCTGCCTGCCGCTCTGACACCTTATTTGTAACATAACTCTTTTAATTAATTTCTAATTTTATTTCCTGCTTTTGTTAAGAGCTAGCCACTGTAACTTAATATGTATGGTTTTATTAGTAGTGCTAAACTTCCCCTGCCCAATAAAAGCTGGACAGGTGGCTAGTCACCATTTTATGAGCAGTTAAACCATTTAGCACATCGCCACTAGCTTTGCATTAGCACCAACCCTGGGATTCATTACATGGTTCAGCAGTACAGAAACCTAATGCATTATGGCCCAGCAGGGTTCACCTCAGGCTGAGCTCTGCTTGATTTTTCACTCTTGGTAGGGATGCAAAAAGACCATCTTGCAAGAGACATGGTTGCAGTAGACAGCTTATCTTTGGACCATCTCTGTACACGTGCAATGAATCCATTTGGTGAAAGGTGCTAAATGGTGCCAAACCAGAATCAAACCACCATCCACCATGAAGGTGCAGATGAAGCCTGGGTGTCTGATGTGCAGCCCTTGCTGGGAGGGCATTTCCCATTCTGGACTAGTTTAAGGTAGGAGGTAAAAAAAAACCCAAAAAAACCCAAACAAACAAACAAAAAAATCCACTCAAAAATACAGAATGGAAAAAAACGAAGACAAGGAAGTGTTGATGTTCTCTTAATCGTTTGCTCCACTCACACCCAACGATGAAGCTCTCAGCAGTTACTGCTAACCTCGAGATGGTCTTTGTCACGTTGAATACGCAGCCATTAGAAATATGAGAACCATCTGGTTCCTTTCTCCTTGGAGAGCAAACAGCTATCTGCCAAGGTGGGCTGAAGTCAGATGGATTATTTCAAGATAAAAGGCTTGTTTTCTTTCTGTAGTTTCTCTCAGACACACAAAATAGCTGCATCTATTTATTTTTTTCCCTGCTGTTACTAAGTATATCTATATGAGGGTGCTCCTTTCTGCTCTGTTTTCCCTTTTCACCCCCTCCCTTCTCTTTCACCATTTCCATTTAATTTTAGCTCAGTCCAGTATTTCCCTCTGAGAAAAGCAGCAAAATAGTCACGTAGTCAAATCTACAGTAAATTTTAAAGAGTATTTCATACATTTCTGTAAGAATGGTTGGGATTCGCAAAGAAAGATGCCTCTTGAATGAGGTAAAAAAAAAAAAAGGCAGGGGGGGCATAATTCTGGAATGGATGCTGCTTTCTGACAAACTACTTCTACCCTGAAGAAAGAGAAGTTTTCTCAGAAACAAAACAACTTTTCAGGGCAGTGCTGTTCTTCAAGGTGAGTATATGGATACTCATATACACAAATGTGGTTTAAAAAATAATTTTGTCTTAACTTTTTTGAAACTTGCAGAATTTCCTTTGTGATTTTGGGGTTCCATCTGCTTCCCTTTGAGGCTCCTTTGGTGCTGCTGGCAGCCCTGTTTTGGGAGAAGCTCAGCCACAGGCACAGGACTATGGGACAGCAGCAATGTCTCCCTGGCAACCCTGTTTTCTGGAGAAAGAAACAACACAATGCCAGACTTCCAAAAATTTTTCAAAAAAGATCATTCTCTCTGGCAAGCAGAAACCACCAGCTTGCAAGTTAGAAATATATGTATTGACATTTGATTTCTTGCTGCTCAAGCATACTTTGGGGTTTCATTTAGCTTGAGCTCAACTGCTGGTTGTTTATACAGGCTACTGGCTGTTTACATTAGGTCAATACACAGGACAGGCTGTTTATACCAGACCAGCAACAAATTCCACAGCACGGGCTGTGTCTAGCACTGCTGCTTTCTGTATGTGCAGAGCTGGAAAGAAATAAAAAAAATTGGCTCTGCAAATCAACAAGCAACAAACCCTCCTGTGTATGGAGTATTCCTTGTCTGAGATGTGACCAGCACCATCATTATTTAGTGTTCTTTTCAAAAATATCTAATGCTGAGAACAGGATCCACACAAGAATGGCAAATGATGGGGAAGAGCCAAGAGGAAAGTGAACAGTCCTGGGTGATGTTTGTCTCCATCTACAGGGTCACAGAACACACATTTGTGAGCACTTGGTGCAGTTGCACACACAGGTTTGCAGTGCACTTAGCTCACAGTGTAGCTGGCTCCAGCTCCACAAATGCAAAGCCTCCCAGGTTTTAGTGGAATATTTCTCTTCTGAATGACTTCATGGGCTGCTCTAACAGAGCTGTGTACAGAGCTCAGTTCTCCTGTCCTGGGTGAGCAATGCTGTTTGTACTCCTCATGTAATTGATAAACATTTGCAATGTTACTGAAAAGATTCTTGGCTACAGATCAGTGGGGTCCTGTCAGGCTGTGGGACAAGGTAGGTTTCTGTCCTGCTGCTTTCAGCAGTGCTCTGCTGATTTGAACTGCCAGGGTCCATCCCTGTGGGATTCACACAAGATTAAGGGTGTTGAACCTGAAGATCTTAAAGGTCTTTTCCAACCTAAATTATTCAGTGTTTCTCTTTCTTGAACCCCAGCTCCCCACAGCCCACCATGACATTCCTCCTCTGTTTCTGCACTTTCCCAGGATGGGGGCTGCTGGAGAGAAGACAAGGGGGAAAGCCCATCCTTAACTTGCCTATCTGGCTGGTCCCAGTAAACCTGTTAAGAGAGGTGCTGACTGTCCAGATGCTGCTGGGGACCTTAATTCTGTGCTGAGTGTGTGTGGATCCTGAAAGACCAGAAATATCTCTTTATTTCTGGGAAATGCAAGCTGATTTTTTTTGCACACTTCAGCAGTTTTGTTCTCATTTGACATCTAACTCCAAATGCAATTTGACTTCCTTTTGATTTGGGGCCTGTGGCTGCCTGTGTGCATTCCCAGCTGTGGCCCTCAGGAAGAACACAATGAGAAAGGGCATAAGGTTGAGTGATACCACCCAAAGGGGAATGGTTTCACCTCCTGCTAGTCAACTCTGGGCCCTTAACAGCTGGTGAAGAGAATTTCCCATGGGTGATTCTTCCAATTAGATCCAGAAATGAGCAAGAAGCACGTGACAAGGGTTTCATCCCACCTCATCCGTGGGGTATTGGTTACAGGGGAAGCCTAGATGTGTAGATGGATTAGGCATCTGACTTCTCAGTGCCTAAAGAAGGAGGAGGATTTTTATCCCACCTCTCCCAATTCTTTCCAAGTGCACATATGCCCACCTGCACCAGCCTCACCAGGGCTACCAAGGAGAGTAGCAGCCACTGAGTTTTTTGAGGATGCATCCACAATTTCCATGAGTTATAATGTTAATGCCAGGTTTTATTAGTAAATAAATGAACAGCTCTAGGAGGGTGCAGCTTGTTTAGCATCACCTACTATTTCCATCAGGAACTGGAAGCCTGTTGGGGCTCCCCATGCCTCCCCTGGAGCTGAGAGATGATTTAATGGACTGTCTCCTCTCAGGGTTGGCTTACACTTAATTCTGAACGAGAAATTATTGCCATGCTGCTTTTTCTGCTTTTCCTGCAGTTATATCATCAGGATGAATTTAATACAATATCAAAGTTGTGATGAGGTTTTACGTACCAAGTGTGCCTTTCTTCAACACCCCATCACTGTAGTGCTGGGTTGAAAGCCACCTTACTTGGCAGATCTCTCCAAGTAAAATAGTTCTTCTTTACCTACTCTTCTTGTGGCCATTGCTAGTAATCTGAAAACTCACCATCTTGTGTCTTTCAAATCTTTCAGTTAAATGATAAAAGGAGGTTGCTCATGAAATAGGCAATGTTGGACATATTCCTGACAGTTGCACAAGAAGGAACTGAAGCTTGCAAAGAAACAGAAGCTCTTAAATTTTGGCAGCATTCGGTAAACTGCCTCCCATTAATAAATAACTGACATAATTTCCAACTTTTTACTCCTTTACAGATGCTTCTCGCTTGGCAGCTGGCCTCATCCCAACCAAGTCAGGAGTAAAAATTCATGATGATTTCAGCTGGCCAAAGGGTCAGGAGGCTGAGGATGGATATCTGGATGCTGCAGCACTCTGGGGAGAGCAGGGAGCAGCAGCCTCTCCAAAAAGCCTCTGTGAGTAAAAAAGTTCAATCTGATCTGCTTTAAAAGTTTTTCTCTGTTTTTTAATCTCGGGCATAGACACATTCCACGAGAATCTGCTTCCAGCGCTGCTTCACAGACTCCCTTCATATTTCATGCTAAGGAAAATCAGCTCCATGGTGCCTGGCAGCTGTGTGTGGGGGGGCTGAAAAGTGTGCATTCGAGTTAATCAATACTTGCCAGAGGGGATAAAGCAACTGTACTGTTCTTTACCACGCCCCCAGCTGAACCCCATGAGCCCAGGATTATGCAGGGAGGTGTTGCTGTTGTTAAGCTGCCAGTGCTGCATTTGCACTGGGACTGCACCCATCTCTCAGCCCCTGTGCCATCAGTGGGGAAGAGGTGTGCCCCTTGTAGCTTATAGACCCCATAGCTGTGTGGGGCACAGAATAAAAATCCCACCCCAGTATTTAAGCTTCAAATTGTATCCCTGGTAACGTTTGTTCCAGTGGTGGAAGGCAGGGAGGAGCAGTGCACAGGCTTGTGGGGGGTCCCTGCTTTTCCCCGAAATTTAGAGCTCACCTCAGCAGCCTGGCACTTACTGGTGATGACCCCAGGGGATCTCCTCTGTGCTGTGCAGGAATGTGCCTGAGCTTTCTCACTGCCCCGTTGTTCAGGGAAGTTTGGGGCAGCTCAGGGTTTGAAGCACCGTAGGCTGAAGCAGAGCTTTGCCTTCAGCAGAGGCACTGCTGCGTGATGGGGCTCTGTGCCTGCTGGAGCAATCCAACCGCTGCACTGCTTTTCCAGCAACAACTTTAAATGCCATTCATCAATAAATCCATTGGGCTGCTCGGCTTGTATTACATGCCACTGATTAACTACCATTAAATTAGCAGTTAGTGTAATCAGATATAAACATTCCTTTGTGGCTAAGCTGTTAAACTTTTTTTTTTTCCTTTTTACAATTGCGTGTAACACATGTCGGCACGAGACAGGCTCAGTAATTTCACATTACTGCAGCTAAATTATGTTTGTGGGCTCCAGAAACGCTTCTGGTGCTACCAGGCTCGTAAACACCTACCTGGCAGGGAAAGGCTACAGCTTCTGCCCCAGAGCAGTCGGGCTTTAACTGGATTCGACGTAGTACAGTGAGTGGATTTATGACATAAATATGTGCCTGGGCTATGGGCAAGCGATTGATAGGAGCTCGGAATTTGATTTCCTGACACCGGCTGCTGACTCTCACCCTGGGTCACGTTATTAATTGGTGTAAGTCAGCGTCTAACTCGTTACAGGGAGACATGAAAGAAAGGTAGGTGGTAGCAGTTTGAGAGGAGAGGGGTGTGACTCCATGTGGCTTTCAGCTCTGGGAACTCCAGCCTGTTGTAGTCAAAAGTGGATTTTCATTTTTTTCAAAAGGAGGCTTTTCACAGGTATCGATTTTTATTATTTGTGTAGTTCTGTTCCCTCTCCATTGCTAGGGTTTTTTTGTAACTCTTAAAAACAGAAATTAAACACACGGCTGTGATTATTCTTATGCATCCATGGAATATAGAACATACTGAAATCATTACTGGAACCTGCTATTTCAGTGCCAGTGTCGCATAAAAAAATACCCACCAGCATCCATGTCCCTATCACAGCCTTTTGTGCCCTCACAATGCAAGAAAATAGCTAGAACTTGCAGCCCACACAGAGCACAGATAATCTTCAGACAAAAACTGTGGAATATGATTTTTTCAAACGTTTAGGTGGTGGTGTTTGTTGTTGTTTTGGTTTTTTCCCCTACATTAATCTGATGATGTTTTTATTGCTTAGATATCACTGTATCAGCTTTTAGAAAAGGGCTTATATACTTTAAATTGTGTACATGATCATAGGTGAAAATTTACACCGACAGCCTAAATAACTTGGGAGCTGGAAAACAAACTACTAGATAAGCTGTTTTAAAAATTCAGTCTCGTCTCTTTAAAAAACATGACATTCAAAGCATTTAATTCAAGTTGTTGAAAATTATTTTCCTTTTTTAATTGTAGTTGTACTGTTTGGAAGTACTGTATGGATTGTTAAGCTTGGATAATATGTTGTGTTTTGCTCTCATGGAAACCTCTAGTTTCTCTAGCTATGTTCAGACAGCTTTCCTGAGTCCTGGAATGGGAAAGCAAGAGATTTCAGCTTAACTGCCTGTGTTGTCTTACAATATGTTTGACTATTTGACAAAACTTATGATACAAATGACTTGACTCTTAAACCTAATAGTGGGTTACCCTCCAAATATATTCTCCCTCACTCTATGAGAAATGGAAATTTATATGGCTGCTCTCAATATTTTCTTCAGGGGTGCAAACCTGTAGAAACTGGATTAGTGTGTTGACTCCCTCAATTAACTTTAATCTAATATCCTGCCTATTTAAATTAGTGTAAACATTGATGTATAGAGCTAAGGGAAAGAGTTGAACTGAAAAAGATTTATTTAAGGATTAGTGTAGTAGCTAAATTAGAATTAAATCCAGGAAGTAAACATCCCAGCAATGCAAGTTGTGGGAAACAAGAGACCACAGCAAAGATCAGTGGTTTGAAACAATAATGTGGCACCATGGGAAGAGAAAGGGAGAAGAGGAGAAACAAGTAAATCAAGCATTACTGTACAAATAAGACTCTAAGCCTATTACTGCCACACAGGTTGTGGGGGAACTCCCAATTAAATGCAATGGAAAGAAACTTTTATCCTTGTCAGCTTTCTCCTTGATTTGCTTGGTTGAATTACACTGTGGACAGAAATATCCACAGCAATTAGAGTATAAGGATAAATTTCTAGAAGAATCCCTGAAGGTAGAGAAATTATCACATTTGCTGGCATCAGATTGGCTACAGCATTTACTAAGGGTTTGTTAGACCCTTTGGATAAGAAAATGAGGAAAAAAAGCAGTTCACTCTCTGTTGGGCTGCACTGGGAACCAGATTTGCCTGGGACATAAAAGCATGAATGCTTTCCCAGACCTAGCAGAGATTTTTATCTCTGTTCTGTCCAGCACTGCCACGGCAATGCTCTCAGAGCCACCAGCACACAGCCAGCCAGGACTGGCTCAGCAACATCACACTCTGCTGGAGTGAGGTGGGGTCAGACTCCTCTCCTAGGCAGCACGTGATAGAACAAGAGGAAATGGCTTCAAGTTGTGCCAGGGAGGTTTTAGCTGGATATTAGGGTTATTTTCTTAACCAAACACGTTTTCAATGATTGGAACAGGCTGCCCAGGGAAGTGGTGGAGTCACCATCTCTGGAGGGATGTAAAAGACATGTAGATGTTGCACTTAGGGGCATGGTTTAGTGGTGGACTTAGCAGTGCTGGATTAATGGTTGGACCTGGTCTTAGAGGTCTTTTCCAACCTTAACAATTCCATGGTTCCATGAAGCATCTTGGACTCCAGGAGTCCTTTGTGTGCCAAAAGCCAAAAGGAGAAGGCTGTTCTCAGACTATTGAATGCTGCCTTCCAGATCTCAAATAAAAGCACTGAGCCTGCTCTTGATATTTATTTAGTTTTATTTACTTGGATAGAAACATTGCACTATCACTTTTGTACCTGAACTATTTTTGCAGTTTGACTTGCATGTCAAACTTGCATGTAACCATTTGATCAAATGCTATTTAATTGGTGACAAAAATCTGACAAAAATTCAGCCTGGGATGATACGGCTGGAGGATGCTCTGGCTGGCTGATTTATAAATTAGGTAAGGGCTTGGGGTGTTTTTTTGCTAATTACACTTTAAACTAATTTTCTTCCTATATATCCAACAGCCTTAGCAAATGTGAGATGTTCTCTTTTACCATTGGCCCTTATTGGCAGAAAAATCTGCCCACTGCTACAGTGCTGCCAAGGAGCACAGGAGCCACGTGTTAAATGGTGCTCTGCCCATCAGCAGCCAAGGCCACAGCACTCCAGCACAAGGAGGAAGGCTTGGATCTGCAGGCACCCAGCATGTGTGGGGCAGCCTCTTCCAGCAGAGCATACAGATTGCTTCCCAGCCACGTATTGAACTCATTTTTAAAAATTGTTTTGGCAGTTTCTTTGAGCATTATACCCCCAAAAGACTGAAATGATCCAGCCAGCTTATTCCAAAGGAAAATGTCTGAATTTCAGCTCCTATGAGCAATTGTCTTGTAAAGGCAGGCAGCTTAGTATTTCATCTTTTTGACTAAAGCAGCTTTTAACAAGCTTGTTCTTGGCAGAAGGTTTTGGACTTAACCATGGCTGCAATACATCATGTGCCTTAAGAGCGTGCTTTGTGTGAACTGCCACCCTGCTTGGCAGGGGATGTAAAGAAACACTGGTTCTGGGGTGACCTGAACCCTCATAGTGTGTCTTCTGAGAGGTCAGCAGGGAGGAGTAAAAGAGCTGCATCACTCTTCATGGGGCATCTGCTTGCTGGGCAGGGGAAATAGTTTACAGGGTTGTTACTTCACAGGACACAAAAACGTCACTCCACAAATTAATAATCCTTGGTCTAATCCTCTTCTCAGACAGAGAAGAGGAACACCCTGAACACCCTGCCAAGCAAACCTTCCACAGTCCCTTCTGGGTGGATATGGATGTGGATGGCAAACATGAATGCAACAACTCCATGAGTGAGCAACACTCACATTAAAAGGCACAGCCACATCAGCAGTATTAAATGTGAAGCAACAAGATCTCTGAGTAAATTCTCAGCCTAAGAGTGTGCTAATAAACCTCCCCAGTCACATAATTCAAGCTTTCTTCTGCCTGACACCTGTTCCATCTAAGCTGCTTGGGTGTAAGGCTCCATGGTGTTTTTAATAATGTTGCTGGTCCGGCCCTTAGTTAATGGGTGCCACTGTGGTCCAGGGGTGTGCCAGCACAAACTGTGTGATGGAAGTGGTGTGTTGGGGCCAGAGGGGTCAGTACCCACCCTCAGGGCTGGGAAGGCCTCCTGCCCCTCTGCCCCCCTGCCCTGCAAAGGCTGTGGTGCTGGCCCAGCCTGGTGCTGTGAGGCACTGACTGCTCTCGTGTCCCACCCAAGTGCATGTGAGAGAGAGAGAGCAGCGTGCACAGAGAGCAGGGAGGATGGGGCATAAGGCTGACCCCAATCACCATCCACTTCAGGGGGTTGTTGCTCTTTTTGCCAGGGCATGGTACCTCACTTTGGCAGCAGTGCCCCTGAGTCACCAAGTGATATCTTCTTCAAGCTAAGCAGGTTCATACTTTTCTGACAGCGTAGGAGGTCTTGGGTCTTTTATGAGAATTATTTTATCAGATGCTGGCAAAGAGAGGTCATAACATAAGCACGAGGTGGACCCAGTCTGTGCAGAAAGGGCAAAACTCTGTCCATAGATTAACTTCCAATAAGTAATGGAACTAATTTAAGCCTGCTTAATTGTGTTACCTTGGGATTCTAAGAAGTTGCAAGAGGCCCCTTAGTTTCAAATGGGGTATAGGGTACAGAGTGCTATTTCAAGGCTAAATCTTCTATGCCTGTCTCTGAAAAATCACATCTGAAGAGCTCTCAGATGGAGTATTAACCCTGAAATGTTCATTGGGCACACTGGGCTAGTCTAGACCCATTTGCTGGTGTCTAAGTTTGCTGCCTCTACTAGTGTCTGCCATCTCACCAACTCTGCAGTAGCCTGGCAAGAGGGAGCTCTTGACTTGCAAAAACTTTAGGCTAAACTGGGGCTAAGCTGGGGCCAACAGCCCTGGTCGGTATTTGCTGGTGTTGGTTCTCCCCCAGTGCTTGTGCTGGTGGGGAGAGCAGCTGTGAGGTGGGGTGGCTGAGGCAGGGGAAGGAATCACTGCCTCGGTGACTGGGCTCACCTGTGCTCATTCACAGAGCTTGCAAAGATGCTGCCTCAATTCAACTTGGTGGAATTTTTTCCATTGACAGAAGATTTTTGGAGCAGGTTTTTGTCCAGGTTCAGCAGGGAAAATGCCAATTTACTGGTGATGTCTTACTGCCCATTGCATGGCTCCTGCATATAAAAAAGAGATCACATCCGAGTAGTGGTTTCCTCCTCTTTTTTAAATGAATTCAACTGCTCAGCTTCCATTTCCCCATCAGAGCTGTACATCAGCTAGCCCTGTTTGTGCAAAAGCCAGCAAGCATGTTTCAGCCACCGTGGGGTATTAATGCAAGAAGCCAGCACTGGGTTGGTTCTCCTTGTTCCTCTTGCTATAGAGTTTCACAGCCTGGGATATTAGTAAATATTTATGTTTAATTACTTTCACTTAAGAAAAACAACCACAGCCAAGAAAACTACAGAGCAATTTAATGGGTTTTAACTTGCCACACTAACTGCCTCCTTAAACATAATGAATTATATGAAGTCATCCGGTTTCAGACTCCCTAAAAGAGGTAATTTAATTCAAATAAGGTTGTGTATTACTAGCTTCAGAGTCTGAAAACATTTACTGCGCCAGTAACTGTTCCATTGCCCTCAGTTACTCTGCAGACTGAGAGACAACAACAAGCTAAGCTTAGAAAAGCCTGCTGTGGTTTGGTGTAAGTGATGGATGAAACTGCTGCGTTCACTGCCTCGGGCGAGAAGTGCCGGGTGAGCGTGTTGGAGTCTCCTTTTACGTAAGACAGCCTGTGTTAAAACAAAAACAGGAAAGTAAATATGGCATTAGCTCTGCTCAACAGCATTTTTAAAAACCTTTTCCATGAGAAAACACCTTACAAAAGGGCTTCTTCCTTCTGGTTCCTAGACACCAGGCTGCCTTTCTCACCGATGGTGATTAGATTCAGGTCCTTTGGCCCATTGTTGCAATATAACATAAAGATGCTTCTGTTCCCTGGAAGCACTGCAGAGCTCATATTCAGGGAGAAAAGAAGGGGAATGTTGGGTTACCTACACAACTCATTTTTTCCCCTGACAGCTACTTAACAGAAGGAACTAAAAAATAGCTGTACTATTCCACCCATAGATCCCCAGCTGCTGAACTATGTGTAGGATTAGAAACACCCACCAGGGCATTTTTTCACCTCAGAAGGAAAATGGTTACCATTGGATTGAGTTTGGCAGTTAAGAGTCAGGAGGTCTTGCCACAAAAGCTATAAAACTTTTTGAGACTTTCAGTGTCCTTTAAACGGTCTTCCTTTAAAGTAATTGCATGGGGCTTAAGGGCTTTACTTGCCAGGACAATTGCACACCTTGTGAAAAAACCTGTAATCAAAATCCCAAGCTTGGTTCTGCCAACTTTCCAGATGTTGATAGTTAAGCTTGCAAAAGCTGCTGGATGTTGATTACTAAGTTTGTAGCCTGCATGGATGCCTGCCAATGTGGTAGGCAGAAGATTCTCAGGGAGAGCCCCTGTATTCCAGAGACGTCTCCAAAGTTGGACACACAACATGCTTTGCAGCTTTGCTCCTTTGTTAAAAGCACATGTACTGACTGCAACACTGAGAAAAGATTACTGCACTAGAAAGGGCTGCAAGTGCAACAGTCCCCACACAAAAACATTGCCATCATCCTTTAGCTGCCCAGCATGACCAGCTGTGAAGATAATTTAATAATAACTTTGCCAGACTTTGAATAGGACTTGTGAGAGCACACAGCACTCAATGGAACCAGCCTTGGCTTCAGAACTTATGAGGTCCCAGTGAAATCACTGTCCAAGATTATTTATCCAGTCATCTCCTAGTTCAGACATCATTTCCCATCTATTATCTGACAACACACTAATTCCTCTTAATTCATATTCCAGCCCTTGAGCAATTCAAGCCAACTGATTGAAGAGTGAACCACTGGTCAATCTTTGTACAAGTAACAACATCAGCTTTTGGATTGCTTAAAATCCTTGAAGATCACAGAATGGCAAAGGGTTTCCTTCCAATGCCTGTGAGATAGGGACTGTAACCTTCCTGGAGTCACACAACATCTGGCTGAATGGAACTCTGCAGGCACTGCAAACTATGTGACTGTTAATTTGTTCTGATTGCAAGCTCTTCATGTCCATTCACATTCTGCTAGCTCTGACTGCTGATTAATTATCTGCTTAAAGTTTTACTCTCATAATACAAAAGTCAACCCTGGGAGAACATTGCTGAGCATGCCTGATGAATGTACAAACTCTTCTTTAAAATAATCCATCTATGAAGTTGCTCAGGTGTTCTTACAGAAGACTTCTGATAGGATTATAAGTGAACATACAGCAATGGAAAAAAAAATCATTGGAAGGGATTACATTTAAACCTTTAAAGATGACTGATGTATTTTCCCTTTTAACTAGGACTTGAGTGAGCTGTTGAATGGAGCTCAGAGATTATTTCTTGTCAGAACCTATCAAAAAACCCTGAGATCACTGAGGCATTTGAGCACGTTGAGCATGAAATTTTCATTGCCCTCCATGGTGCACTTTAACTATGTCTAAAAACCAGTATTCACTGCTAAGGGTACTTAGTCATCTTTTAGGAGAACTAATTTCATTTAAGCTCATGGTCAGTAACCAGTCTGGAAATGAAACCATTAATTTTAATGCAGTAAGTGCATGTATACATTAAATTTTATTGCTTTGTCTGAATTTAAAAGGGCAAAAGTAGGGCAATTTCAGGTCAGTGTAAAGTTGCAGGTGCTTGTAATTTACTGCTCACTTCTTAAGAAAGGAGAGCTCAGTGTTTCAAACTTTTAGTCCTGCATATCAGTGAAATAAACTTCCATGCTGTATATTTCATGAAGATTTGGATAAAGCTTTTGGACTACACCATTTATGTGTGGGGAGACCCTCTCACCTAAAGACACAAGGTGTGTAAAGGACACAACAGGCTCGAGTGTGTGCTGCCATCACAACCAGGAACAACACGGATCTCATGAGTCCTGGAACTTGCTACCCAAGCTTGGTACACGTAAAGATCTATTGAGCCAACTATAAATACATTAAAGAAAGCATAATAATAAGAGGGCAAGCAAAGCCAAGAATATTTCCGTTTTTTCAAAGGCTTCCAAACATTTTATACTCCACAAGATCATGTGCAGACTCAAGGCATCACATTTCAAGTTAAAGTCAGGCATTCATCTGTAACTTTGAATATATGGGCTGGAATCAAACACAATATTTTCACGTTACTCGAGTTTAGGCTTTCTTTGTGTTTTTATGTTCCTGTTCAAAAGAAAGGAAATCCCTGATACCAAGACAAGTAATCTATGTTCTGAGCCAATAAATCCTCAGGGAATTTGAAACAGGTAGATTGTAAGAGGCCCTTTTTGGAGTCTGAAAAGCAATGGGTGACATTAGACCGACCTTAATGAGAGTTGCAGGTGCTCAGGTTTTAGGGAGAGGTCATTTCCTGTGTGTTGGCACAATGACAAAGATGGAAGATTGAATGGTTCTTCTGATTCACAACTCAGTAGTACAGACCTCTTAACTGGAAACGGCTGAAAAGATACCCTTGGAGTGCTCTTGGTGCCCTAACACATCCTAAACACTTGAGGCACATCTCAACATCCTTAAAATAATAGATGCAAATAAGAACCTGCTAGCTGGTAATCAACAACAGCTCCTCTCCCAGTCCTTATTGTTTGTTTTCATGTTCAATACAGATACCCTGTGGCTTTGTTGTCATCCTGACTGAAGGAAAAAAAAAAAAAAAAGAAACAAACCCAAAAACCCCAGCCACCAGCGCCAATGCATGTCTTTGTATCTAATTTTAACAATTGATTGGGTGGAGACTGGAGAGCCTGAAATATTTCTCTTAGCCTACTGGGAAAGCAGAACTCTGACAACATGTCCAGCCATGGGCTGGGCCATAATCACCACCTAAAATCACCTAAACTTTCTTTTTTTTTGTCTCTTGACCTCTGTTTTCAGTGCCAGCCGTGTGATTCAATACAAATTCCCTTGAATAAACACGCAAGTAAAACAAGGTATTTACATTTGAAGTGGATCCTCATTAAGGTTTCAAGCTGTCAAAAGGACCAGCACAGGAAAATGTTATTATTAGACCCGAAAGTCTTCAAGGGAATGTGTGAGAAGAAAGGCTAATATCAGGGGACCAGTAATCTGCTCCTAGCTGGCTTTTAATTCCACTTAGCAAACATGAATGATTTTGAGTGTTGAATGAAGAAGCAAGCTACAGAACCTGCACCAGGCATTTAAACTACAGCTGGCTGGAACACGATTTGCCCGAAGGCAACATTTTTAAGTTCAAAGGTAAACATTTGGCTTTTTATAGAGAAAATTAGTTGTACAACATATTTGATTTAGTATACTGGTACCCAGTCCAACTTTTAATTGAAATGTATTAAAAAAATAACCCTTCTTTCACTGACAGTGTGCAGTTTCCTAGAGAGCTGCATACTTGCTAGTGAACATTGGTCCTCTGGGCCAGGTGTAGAAGACAGGGGTCAGAACTTCTATAACTTAATATTTTCCAAGGCCCCCTAAAGGCTTCCTATTACCTTCCCATGTAAATTGTTTACAGCCAGCTCCAAAGAGGAGCTCTCCTGCAGGACTTTGACCATGCCTGTAAACTGATAAAAAACCTCCCTCTGGAAACTTCCCCTGGTGAACTTCATCATAATATTTTATTGTCTTCGATCTTAAGCACATACACAGGGACCCATTCTGGCAAAAGCACAGGCAATAAATAATGCTGAGCAAGGAGAGGTCTATGCATTGAGCCTCATTAAGCAGTGGTGTCATTAAGGTGGTGGCATTTTGTAGCTCTTCTTGCTGTTGGACTAAATGGAGCTTTCTAAGGCTGCTCCAATGTCAGCACACACTTTCCTGCAAAGCTGTCACATAGCATTTGCATGCAATTTTGGACATTTTGGTATGACCTGCTTAGGTTTTCTTTCTCATAATTGTGGGGCTTTTTTGTTTAAGTAAACTTTTTTAAAGTGAGGAAAGCCTATGCTGTACAATGAGGTATTGAGAACCATGTGTTCCATGGTACAGAAAGATATGTTATGATTCTTATCTTTGTGAGACTGTGAAAAAATAGTTCTTTGTCCTCAAACTCATTAAAAAGTTATTTAATAAAGAACTTGAAACCATTATCAATATTTACAAAAGAAATGCTTGAGAGCTGAGTTATGTGTTTTGAAATTCACAGAAGGCTCAGTGCATTGTAGCAACAAAATATGTGATAGGAAGTATAGCTGACATTTCCAAATATAAAAACCAGATGATGGAAGGTTTAATTTCTGTGAATTGGAGAAGTAGCTAGGAGCCTCATAATCTCTCAGGAATATTTTCAACCCATTGGGGTGCTCAACAAATATAAAATTCTCAGCACTTCTGTCAAAGCAGTTGAGATTGGAGTGATTTTGCTATATTCAGAATTCACCTGGATTTGAGGATTAAAACAATTTTAAAAACTTGGGGGGGTGTTGTTTTTTATTTTTTTCCCCTGAATAACAACCTATAACCTGAAGAATCCTCAGAAATTCCTTTAACCCTCGACCCAGGGGTGCCCAGTCCCTGTTGGCAGGTCAGTCTCCACCAGCCAAGGCTGCAGGGTGCTCCTGTTCCCGTGTCCATGTGCTGAGCCATGCAGGTGTGAGCATCCTGACTCTGCAGCCAATTCAGGGCTTGGCTGGCCTGGCAGAAACCCAATGGGCATCTTCCCCCATCTGTGAGTCAGTGCATTAACTATCCTAGAGTCAACACCAGCAAAATGGACTTTAAATCCACCTTCGGTGTTGTTCAACCAGCCCCAGCTTCTGGAAATTCGTGTGCTGTGTATCTGTTTCTTTAATTCATATTTAAATCAGGGACTGACTGAATGCTTTTATGCAGCAGCTGATAAAAAGCACTGCAGTACAGAATAATTTCTGTAGTAGTTTGTAATACTCAGCCCATTATGAGTATTCATGGTGGAGGGAAACCCATCACGTAGTCTCCTGCCAAGGGATAACTCTGGTTCCTCTGGGCTTTGGATATGTAGGTCTCCTGGACTGCAGGACAATCCTAACCACCAGGAGTGGAATCAGGACCAAAAAATACTAAGCAGCAAGTTAGGCAGTAATAACTGCAGCCTTGGGCATCAGGTCTGCACAGGTGATCCCTTTTACCCATATACTCACTATTACTGAAGGCATACTTCTGTCTGAGAAATTCCCATCCAGGGTCCAACCACACACACAAATATTCAATCAGTAAAAGCAGTTTTGTGGGATATTCATCCACATGATATGTGAAAATCCCAAACTCTTTGTGAGGTTGTTTAACGTGATGCAATTGGTTTTTATCAGTGATGCAGTGTTTATGTGAGTGTACTTCACTGCTCATGCTAACAGGGCTGTAGTCTCCCTAAACTACACCAACAATTCATTTAAAATATTCAGGTAAAATATATATAAAAAAACCCCATATAACTTATTTCTCATTTTTAAATGCACACTAGGGACTTTTTACTTTAGCAGGCTTGAAAATGGTCTAATTGGAATGGAGAGATGGCAAAAGGGTCACCAAGTAGATGCAATGACCAATATCATATCCAAAGGCAGGAGCATCACCACTGAGTGAGATGAGTTTCCCCAGAAGATTCCAGCTTGGTCAGAGTACACTCTCAGGCTGAGCTTTAAGCAGTAGTTGGATGAAATCTAAACCATACATCTGGAAACAGCCTGTGCATCACAGCGAATACGTGCAGAGGGGGCTGCTCTTGTGTTTGTGTCCCATGTGTTTGCTTTTATTTGATTTTGTATTTGGGTGGGAAAGGGGAAGAGGAAATTCTCTGACATTTTCACATGCCTTTTTTTTTTTAAGTGACTCTGAGAAACAATTCAAACATCTTGTCTATTCAAAGGAAAGGCTGTAAAGGGACCTGACATCTTTCCTTTTCTCTCATAGAATGTACCACATTCCCATCTCTAGAAACCACTACTGCCATTATCCTGCCTGCCAGCATCCTTGGAGGGAGATACCAAAGGCACAGGAATAAATTACAGATCTAGGTCTTCCTCTTTGCTATGTCTTTGTGAACTGGTAAGGGGCAAGAAATCATCTCCTGAGTACAAAATACTCTGCTTCTGCTCCTTTCCATTGCTCTGTGCTGCTGGAACGACTAAGATTCAGACAGCCTCCTTCTGTACCTCTCCACTCTCACCCTTTTATTTTTTTGCTGATTTTAATCCAAAATTGTTTAAGCCCCCCAAAAAAACTGCTGCTGCAAAGGATTTTATGGCCTGGCAAAATATCTGCATCTGTATCTTCTACTGTCATGCATAAAAGCTCACAGCTCCTAAACCTCTTCAACACTATGTAAACAGATGAATGAAAACAAAAACGTTGGTGGTGATTAATTATGCCTGGATTAACAAAATGCCAGCCTTTGCTTATTGTTCTGGGAGAAAGGAGGAGAGAAACCAGCACTGCCCCTCTAGAAGTGGCTCAGTCACTGCACGCAGTCATTGCAGTCTGCAAAAGGGCACTTTTGCAGGAGGAAGAGGAGGAGGCTGAGAAATTGCCATTTTCTCTGTTGACAGGAGGAAGAAGCAGAAGGGATGGCTGGAAGGGCTTCACGAAGGAAAAAGAGGGTGTGCTGGGAGAAGCAGGCTTGGAGGTGAAGATAGGAAAGACACGAAGACCTCAAGCAGAGCCTGAAGAGATGAGTGGTAAAGACACAGTGGAGGCAGCCCTACCTCCCCCCACATCAGGGCAGGGAGGCAGGCAGAGGGCAGCCCACTTCCAAGGAATGCTAGGGCTCTGCCTCAGTGGTCTGAAGTCACATACTTGAGTTTTAGTCTTTCTTGCTTTAATTCTGCAGCTGCCCAGGGCCACAGGTTGCCCTAGACTCTGGCCTATCCCAATTCCCAGAACAAGCTCCCAAAGCTTATCTTTGCACAGAGAAAATCATGGTACTAATTGTGAAATGTACCCATTTTAAGCCATAAATCCCAAGACATTTAGTGACCTTCGTGTTCGCATGACTGCACACTATGCTTGCGTGGTACCACAATTCCTGCAAGTATTACCACGATGTTCCCTGAACATTCTGCCTCCCATAAGTGTGAGCCATGGCCACAGAAAATTGTGGCTTAGGAGCCAGAGGCTTAGGAGCACAGACAGCACTCATCCCTGGCCTGTAAAATCGCTCCTCTCTAGCGTGATCCTCAGCAGAACCCCTGGTTCCACACGCTGAGTGATTAGACCAGTGCTTCTGAAGGTGTTCCTTCATTTCTGAGCAGGTCCTCATTTGATGTCAGTTTGTAAAGTTCCACAAACGAAGCCCATTCACACTGGGAAACCACCCCCTGCATTAAAGTATTAGGTTATTGTTTACCAGGCTGACCAGATGGTATGTGCATGTGTGTGTGGTTTTCCATTTCAGACTATGAAACAAAAGAAGCAAAGGTAAGAATCCCAAGAGTGCCTACAAGCCATGGAGAGCTTGGATTGAACTACAAACGTGGGGATAAGGCAAGGCAGTGTGACTCACTGAAAGGGGAGAGCCTTGGGCTGTCTCCTGGGTGCTGCAGCATCAGAGGTGAGCCATGTGCATGTGGAGTTCCCACTGGGGTAGTGATGCCTTTCAGTTCCCCTTGGATATAGATCCCCACCTACCCCTCTGGGGCTCCAGTGCTGGGGACACAGGGCATTTCGAATGTAATACAAATCATCAAATGAAAGAGGGGATTTAAAAACAATTTCTTTTGTTGGTGGTACTTCAAAATACTTTATAAGCCATATCAAGAGGATTTTAAAAAAAATCTTTCTTTATGAGTTGCTTTCTTTTCCAGAATAGTATCCTTGGCAATGACCCACTGGGTAAAAACAAAGCAATACTTAAATCCCTGTGAAAACCAGCCATTTGAATTCCCTTCAAAAGCCTGCGCTGTGTTTGGGTGGCACTGTGGAGACAGAGCAGTTGGGACTGAGGACTGGCAGCCCTGGGATTACAGAAGGTACCATGGATGGTCATGCAGAGTGCTGGTGAGGACGTGTGTCTGTGTAGCAGGCTCAAACACAGAGCTTGCAGCGTGAGCCCAGGCCTGTGCCAGCCCCAGGTGCTGCAGCTCACATCAGCACGGCTCGGTTAAGATGCAGCCACACCACAGAAGTGAATTCAGTGGGAAGAAGAAGCCACAGAGTAAACAACTCCTCCAAACAACTCACCCAGTTTTCCAGGTAGCTGCTTGTGCCTTTACCCCCCTATTTTATGCACTAGATAATGTGCCACTATGTTCACATAGATATTTGCACCCCAGCTGTGCTGGCAGGTTTTGTTTTTTGGGGTGCCCAGCACTGCTCAGGAGTTTACATCTTCAGGCTGAGTGGACTTGAGGTTTGTTACCATGTAATCCTTGTCAGAATAAGCACATAATTTTTTAAAATATGTGTGAGAGGTGACCTCCAGAGTTGTTGGCATGTCCTTAGGGAATGATCAGCCATGGAAACTCACAATGTTTTTTCAAACAATTACTGGAGGAGCTCGTGGAGGTACTACTCAGAGACTGGTAGAGGGGCCATGTGGGAGCTCACTCTCTCCTCCTGGCATAACTAACTAGGCAAGCTGAACAGCAACTGAGAAGAGTCAAAAAGTACTTGAGATGCTTGGAAATGTCTGCCTGTCCTCTGACTACCTACCCCCAGCTTTGCTGAGAAATGCCCTTGTGCACGAAGGAGCAAGAGAGCTCCTGTAGGTTTTGAAGGCACTTCCCAAGCTGCCCTCATACTTTTACATATGGTCCTGCCATTTTATTAAATTCTTCTGGAGTTGTTCCTGACCTAAGCTAAGTACTTTTCTATTGACATCAATTTTTGCCACTTCAGTATTCACCCCCAGTTATTAATAAAGCATTAAACAATATTGGTCTGAGTTTTGCTCTCTAGGGCACCTCATTATTAATCTCTTTCCCTACTAGAATTGGCCATTTATTCCACACCCATTTATAACCAGATTTTAATCCATGACAGGACTTTACCTCTGACTTTGTGGTTACCAAGTTTCCTTAACAGTTTCTTGTATGGGTGTTTATCAAAAGGCTTTTGAATGTCCAAATAAATTATTTTCTCTGGTTGTTCTTTACTCACTATTTTATTAACTCTTAAAAGTGTAAAAGGTCTGACTGGCAAGATTTATTCTTATAGCAGCTATGTTTCTTTTTCTCTTTTGCCTGAGACTTGATATTTCCCTGCAGATTGTAAAATATTTAAAAGAGTGACCCTCTGAATCTAGTGGCTTGAAGCAGCACCAGATGTGTTGTCAATGTTTAATTAAAAAAAAAAAAAAAAGTGAAGGTAATATACTGCTGACTTTCTCAACTACTTCCTTGTAATGAAGTTAAGCTAATAATGTAAAACTTCCATGAGCTCGCCTGTCTGTGTAAATATTTACAGGGTCTTTATCGCTGCAGCACCAGATTTCCACATACATGAATGGAGTTATCCTTGTAACACCTCTCTGATACAGGGACGCTTTCATCCCAGCTGCCTGAAGAATCAGGACACACTGACATCTGGCACATAAACCCCGAACTGCTGTGCTTTGGGAATAACAGGTTAGGAGATAAAACACTTTCTCCCACTTACAGATGCTGTATTCACAAAAAAAAAAAAAATGCAAGAATCATCACAATTCACAAATGTAATGAAAAAGGCTCCATGCCCCAGCATCTCTTCCCAAGCTCTCTAAACTCCAAAGTTCATTTTTCCCTTTGGAAAAAAGCAGAGCACTGCAGGTAAAATCCAAGCTTTTCTCTTTTTTGCAGGCTGTCTGAGCTCGTAGGTTTTTGCTGGCTCTGCTAGTGACCATTTATTTTGGACTCATACCACACATCCAGTGTTTCATTATGCATATTTGCTCCAACCAGAACTTATACAATTGGCTGCATCTCAGCTTGCTTCAAATATACAAGGGAGTGGGCTTCCTCACAGAAAAGAACATCAGAAAAAGAGATCCTGTTCAAAGTAAAAAACATTATAGTGATTGTAAGAAAACTTAAAAAAGGCTACAAAATGTACACGTGCAAGGGTCCACTGCTGGCCCCACATCCCTGAGGAAAGAGAGGCTTTCCAATCTGCCCTGAAAGCTTGCAAAGACAAGTCCTTGGCAAAGCAGGGAATGGCCATGGAAGACCTCTCAGTGAAAAGGCATGCAGTCCATAGACTCTCTTCATGAGACTTCTGGCCTCATGTCTGAGGATGGACTTTCCAAGAAAGCCCTTCCTCCACATAAGCAGCCAGAACAGGTGGCCAGGAATTCAAAAGGTTATGACGTAATCTAAAATTTAAAATAAAATTAATTCCTTAAGTGTCAAAGGGGGATCATGTGAGCAAAGGACAGTTCTGGAAAAACAAACTTCCTCAGCAGAAACTCTGAACGATTCTAGCTGCAAGCTTCCATTTGTGGTTTTTTAAGTGAGATCTTGAAGCTACCTATGCCTGAAAATGTGGAACTTCTTTTTTGAGGCCTGGAGCCAAAATCCCTTGAGACCAACAGTGGGATTCACTTGAAGATGCCTGCTGGTGAGAGTAAAACAGGGATAATGGAGCTCAGCATAGCAAATCTCAGTGATCTCATAGAGAAGTGATGTCCAAGCAGTTGGGCTGGGAGCAGAAGGGCACAGGAGCATGGGCATTTGAGGTGGCTCCAGGTTGGGTTTGGAGGCCAACTCCCAGCTGTCTTTCCCATCACCCATTCCTGAAACACAGGCTTTGCCTCCAGGATGGCCATGACTCCTCCAGAAACAAAATTATTTCCCCAAGGAGCAGCCAATGTATTGCCATGATCTTAATCTTATTTAGCGTGGTAGCATGGTTTTAATTTTTCTTGTGTTTGATCTCTCAGCTTTAGGAATATTGATAGAAATAGGGGCTGTGAGGATTAAATAAAGAGCAGCTTGTTGCATATGAAAAAATACCCCTCAGTCCTCACTTTCTCCGCGGTGATTCAGCTTTTCCAACAGCGCTGCCGAGATAAAAGGCTCGCATGTGAGCAGAAGTGTTAGCAAGGGCTGTAATGCTTTCAGCGCAGCCTCTTGCAAAAGGGCCCTGGGCTGCGGGAGCAGATCCCGCCCGCTCCCAAACCTCCTCCCGCGGCGGGGAGGCGCTGGGCATGCAGCAAAGGCTGCTGCCCCTTCTTCTGGCCGCGGCTCGCTGCTGGCTTTGGGGAGCTCTGCTGATGCACCGTGCGGTTCTCCACGGCCGGTGGATGGAGGAGGCGGATCGCCCCTCCCCGCGCAGCCGGGCCGAGCCGGGCCGAGCCGGGCCGGGCCGTGCCCCCGCCTCGGCATCACCCCGCCACCGCCGCTCTAATCAGTGGCAGGCCCCGGGCGCGGGGTAATTAGAAACATCGAAGGGGCTTTCTATCTTTTGAAATCTGTCTCTCAACATCAAAGTGCTCCGCGCAAGTCGTCCTCCAGAGGCCGGCTCCCATATCTAAATGAGTGATGTATTTCATGGTATCTGTCGGGATGGATATAATGAAGAAAACCGGCTTTGAGATGGAGCATGATGTGAAAAACAGGTGGCCCGCTGTTGCGCAGCATCTGTTTTGCAGTCCGGTTGTGTTGCTGTAAACTGCGCAAACACGGTGGGTGCGCAACCTCCGGGGCAGCCGGGGATGCTGACGGGAGAACCCCGGTGTGGCTGCGCACCCTCTGCCTCCCGGCCCGCTGGAAAAGCGGGCACTGCCGCTCCTCGGGGAGATGTGCACCTCCTCCAAACACCCCGGGCTGCGGGTACCCGTGCGAGGTACCTGGCAAAGCAAGATCCCTCTTCTCTCCGCGCTGGCCCTGCCGGGGCCTTCGGCCTCCCCCACGAGGCTGCAGCAGTCCCGGGGCCACACTCCGCTCTCCTTCTCCCCTCGGAGAAGCCGGCTCCCCGCTCCATGAGCCCGCTGGCCTCGGGTCATCCCCGGCCTGGCCTGTAAACCACATCGCGCTGAGCTCACACCGCTCGCTGCCCATTCCAGGGCCGCTCCGACTGAGCGCGGCTATATTCTGACTCTTATCTGTGCAATAATAAAAAGTGTTGGCTCGTATCAACCAAGCCGTAAATCCAGCCGAGCGCGCCCGTTTCAAAGGCACGGACAAATCGCCGTGATTTCCCCGGAGGGCGCGCAGCGGGAAGAGCCCTAGCTTGGCCTGCAGCGCTGGGTATGGGATGAGCGGCTGGGTAATACTGCACCGTGCCTCTCTTCAAGAGCCCTCTGCCCTGCCCGGGGCTGGTGGAGGCAGGGCTGGGCAGCAGCGGAGCTCCGGTGCGTTCAGATCTCCCGCACCTACCGCGGGAAGGCAACCCGAGCCTCCCGTCGGCTGGAGGGGCTGGGGGGATCCCGCTCAAAACAGGGAGGGCTGCAGGTGTCACAGCATCTTTGGAAATGCATTGCCTACCGTTATGAACGCCTTTACTTTGGAAAAAAAAAAAAACCAAAAAACGGTCTGCTACCCATCCTCTACACTCATGAAAATCCCACTTATCGCAGTGGGATATGGGCTGCCTCTGGAGGGTAAAACGCTGCTCCCGAGAGGTATGAACAGAAACGATGAAGGAAAGGAAAAAAAACCAAAAACCTCTAACCCCCGAAAAGAAACGAAAGACCCGAGTCCCTAACCAACCAAAAACCCCACCCCATCCATAAGAGCTTCCCCCCGAGCCGTGGTGCCCCCAGCCGCGGGGAGGGCAGGTGGCACCGCCCCGGCGGGCGGAGCGAGTACCGCGGGGCGGCGCGCAGCGGGATGCGGGAGCGGCGCGCCCGCGGAGGCTGGGCTGCGCGCCCGGGAGCCTGCTGGCCCTTCGGGGCAGACAGCCCCCCCCCCTTCCTACAGTGGTTATTTTTGTTTTAATTGGTGATTACGCTCCCTCCCGTCACTTTTCTGCCGTGGTTGGTGCCAGGCTCGGGAGTCCCGCGGGGATGGGGCGCCTGGTCCGGCAGCAGTCCGAGCTTCTGACCGCCCCGTGTGCGCGGCCGCGGGTGGGCCGTGCTCCCGGTGCCTGCGGAGGGCTCTCGGGAAGCGGCGACAGAAAGGCTCCGAGGCTGCTGGGAGAGACGCTCGGTCTCCACATCCCCTGCCGAGGCTGCCTCCTCCCGCCTCCTCCCGGTCTCGCCGCTGCCTCCGGTCCCCGGGCGCTTCCCCGCGGGTCTGGGCGCCGGCAACGGACGGGCGAGGTCTGGGGACTGAGTTTCCCCGAGCTCCGTTTTTTGTCAGTGCTGGAGGAAACCCTGACGATCCCTGATCGCTAGTTCCCGGGAACCGCGGCTGATTTTTTTTTTTTTTTTTTTGAGTTGTTTTTTTCCCCTACGGTCTGTCCGATGTGTATTACCGAAATGTCTCGTCTCTTTCCCTTATTGGAAATGATTTCCCACTTCTATTGTGGTGAACTTTGCCTCGCCTGACTCTTTACGGCTTTTCTCTTGTTGATGGTCTCCCCTTTGTGGAAGTTTCGCGGGCTGATTGTATTTGTTAATTAGTTGCTAACAGCATCGTAATGTGGGCTTGATGGATAACCATGTCATTAGCGCTCACCCCTGCAATTCACATTTCCAACAGGGCAGGGGCTACCCCCTGCCGAGCCGGTGATTTGTGGCTGCTCTTTCCCGTGGGTGACACGCAGCCCCGGCCCCTCTCCGCTCGCCTCCGCGCCCGCGCTGCGCCGCGGCTGGAGGGGGCGCGACCGCTGCAATTTTCACTCCCGAATGACGAACCCACGGCTCATGGGCTGCAGCCGCCTCCTTTCGCTTTATTTTGGTGAGGAAAAGACATGGAACCCCTCTCCTTTGTGTGGCTCTGCCTTGGTACGTGGGTGCTCGCACAACGCACACAACCCAAACCCCTTGGCTGCCGGGGAGAGAAATAAGGGCATCCCGCCCAAACCGCTGCCGGCGCGACTTTCCCCGGGCTGCGGGCCACGCGTGGGAAGAAGCCCAGCCACACAGCTGCCTCCCCGCCCGCGGCAGCGCCCGGGGCCCGCCCTGCCCGGTAGCGCCCGTCGGGGGGGTCCGCCCGCCCGTCCCGCCCCTCTCCGCGCCCTCCCCGCCGGGGGGCTCGGCCGAGCCTGGGAGATGTAGTCCCGGCTCCCGGGCTCGCCGGCGGCCGGCGGGGCTTCTGCGGGGGACTACGTTTCCCAGGCCCCCCTGCTGCTCGGCCGGGCCGCGGGAAGGGCCGGGCTGTCAATCAGCGCGCGTCGGCGGGGGCAGCGGGACGGGGATCCCCCCGCCCGCCCCGCGTCCCGCTAATAATAAGTGCTTCAGAGCCTTAAAAGCGGGGAGGCAAGTGTCATGCGGGCGCGTCGTAAGGGGCTGAGCTCCGGCTGAGCGCCCGGGGCCGTTTTGCCGCCGGCATAGCCGGGAGGGGGGGGAAAAAAGGGGGAGAAAAAAAAAGAGATTTAAAAAAAAAAGAAAAAGCCTCGGAGCTGGTTCCCGGGGAAAGGGCGAGCGGAGAGAAGCCCGAAAGGCTGGACGAGCCGTCAGCGAAGTGGCGATGAGGCGCAGGAAGACGGCGGTGGCGGCCGGCTGCTGCCTCGCCTTCCTCCTGGGCACCCTGCTCAACCTCCTCTTCATCCCCGGCTCCGAGCACCCGCCGCCGCCCCGTGAGGAGCTGCCCCCCTCCCCGCCCGGCGCCCCCCTCTACCCGCCGGAGGAGGAGATCGGCGGCGGCCAGGCCGCCCTGGCGCGGCAGATCCGCGAGCGCTACGAGGAGGTGCTGCGCTACCGGCAGCACCGGGCGGCGGCGGCGGGGCGGCGGCCGCTGCGGCCGCGGGAGCGGCGCCTGATGGACCTGGCGCCGCCGCGCACCTCGGCGGAGCAGCCGGGGCCGCGGGGCCGAGCGGCGGCGGGGCCGTGGGCCGGCGCCTCGGCCGAACTCTCGCTGGAGCCGCCGCTGCTGGGCTGCCGCGACATCCGCGATGTCAGCGGCGTGCAGTACCTGGGCTCGGGCTACACCAAGGCGGTCTACAAGGCGGTCCTCAACCGCACCCTGGCCGTGGCCCTGAAGGCGGTGGACTTCGGCGGGCACGACATCGCCCACTGCGTGCGGCAATTCTCCGCCCTGGGGGACTGCTACCGCCTGGCCGCCTACAAGATCGTCAAAGAGATGATCCTGCTGCAGCGGCTGCGCCACGCCAACGTCCTGCAGGTACGCGGGTCCGGCCGCGGAGCCCCGCCGGGGCGGGTGGGTCGCGCTGCCTTTTCCCGGCTTTCTCGGCCCCGCCGCGGGCAACCTGTCGGAGCCACCGCCGCCAGTCCCGGGGAGCGGGCCGGGACCGTGCCGCGGAGCCGCCCCAGAGTTCGCACACACACCCCCGTCCCCTGCTCCGTGGGCAGTGCACCCCCTTCGGCAGGCGCGGTGGCTGTCGCGGTGGCCGGGGCAGATGTCCATGTCCGTGTCCCTGTCCCTGGCACGGCGGTTCCCGACCTCCCGTTCCCATCGCGTGTCGGCGGGAAGGAGCGTCGATGGGCGCTTTCCGCTGGCAGCGGCGGTGCTACCCCCCGGCGACAAGTGAATCGCCCCGGAGGGACGCGCCGGGCCCGGGGCAAGGCCGGGAGCGGTGCGGGATGCGCCGCGTTCCCCCTCCTGCCCGGCATCCCCCCGCGGCGGCCGGCCCGGCGGCTTGCGCTCTGATCCCGCTTCCTCGTAAACAAAACGAATACTGAGGTGAGGAAGGGGGCGAGGGAGCTGCTGAGGAAGGACTCGTAAATCCAAAACCACTCCCCGAATGCGGGAAATAAAGTTCGGCTTGCATGCAAACCGCTGGCTCCGGTACCCCCGGAGAGAAGGCAGCGGTGGGGTCACCCCTGGCAGCCTGTGCCGGGACTCCCGGCGGGCTCAGCTGGATCCGCGCAGCCCCGGCACACGGGTCAGCCCGGGGGGCTCACCCAGGACAGGCCGGGTGGGAGTCCTGCTGGCCGCTGCGCCGGCAGCGCCGCACTTGCCAGAAGGGGCTGCATTGTAGGGCTGTTACACATCAGCATGAATCTCAGCGGGTCCATTTGGATGTAAATGCTGGTATGGAAATTCCTATTGCGTTTCGCATAGCATGAGCGTTGCAGTAGAATAAAAAATGAACGTTAGACCAGACGGTCTCACAGTAGGTGCTTTTTGAACTGAACCGGGTAAAGGAGTTTTGTGTTTCTTCTTCAGCAGCTGCAGCAGGAGTACCAGCTCCCCCACGAGAACTTCAGATCCCAGCGATCAAAGCTCTCGAGTTTCATATACCGTTCAAAGAAAGGCTAGTCATGATTTATCCACAACAAGAAAATAGATATCAACCTTCCTTCCTTCCTTCCTTCCTTCCTTCCTTCCTTCCTTCCTTCCTTCCTTCCTTCCTTCCTTCCTTCCTTCCTTCCTTCCTTCCTTCCTTTTTCCATACTCTTTCCTCTGCGGGGCCAGGTCTAACTATAATGCATAGGGAGAACAACTCTTGCAAACCACAAAAACCTGTGCTCCTAGGAAGGACATTAGTTGCCTCTCTTAGGCTGTGATGAATCCCGCTTGGAAAAGTCATGCTTTGGTGCAGCCATCGTTACTGGTTGCTCTGAGAGGATTTTGTTTTGCCCCCAAGATTGGTTTTGTTTTGGTTTTTTGTTCTCAGTATGAGTTGGCCAGCGTGTGTTTTTTAAAGCTGAGTCATTTTGGTAGGCACTAGCAGTTCTTTCCCGTCTTACTCGTGTGTAGTTTTCTTCTGTGGAAGGATTAACTCGGCATTAATTCGGAGCCGTCCCTCTCATAAAAAGGAAGGGGTGTGTGCTGTCTGTCCCGCAGGTGCGGGCGGGGGATGCTCTGGCAGCGCTGCCGAAGTTGCCCGGCGCCCCGCATCCCCCCTCAGCAAACCTTGGGGGAGCCGCAGGAATTCACTTCCCCGGGGCGGGATGTCAGGTGGACTCTGAAGGGGAAGATGCGGGGTGTCGCACGGTGGGGCCCGGGGCAGGAGCAGCTGGAGGATGAGCAGGCGCTTCCACCAGCGCCAGGAGAAACACGCCCGGCCTCCGTGCTGGGAAAATGCTCTCACGGGCAAAAATCCCGCCTGTTGGTTAGGGCTTCGTATTTACGTGCCACCCCATTTAAAAATAGATTACGCTTAAATCAGAAACATGTTTTCAGATTCGTTCCGATTTTGTCATTGTGTTTCCTTTTGCCTGCCCTGCCCTGCTGCATCAGCCGCAGCGGTGCTGCCAGGCCGGGAGGAGAGCCCCCCTCCCCGGTTTGTTCTTTAGTGCTCCGCGTTGTGGGGCCGCACGGGGCCAGGGTGCTGCGGCCTGAGTGAGGGCCAAAGGCGTGATAAGGCATTACCTTGAAAGGGGACGGTAAATATCGACCTGACAGGCGCTATCTGGACACTGTCGGGCCAGAGGAAAGTCTCCGGTGTCATGCAGGAGTCGTAGAACCGACGCGGAAAATGGGCACCAGGGAACAACATGAAATATATTGGTTGTGCCTCTGCTAAAATCTCTCACAGGACAGGATCGGCTGACTTCATCATCCTTTACTTGTTTCGAGCAAAAGCCGGCCCCTGGCTTAGAATTCACTGTCCAGGGTTTGCTGCCGAGGCAGAGGAATCAGTTCAAAAGACAGCGTCTCCTTCTTGCTCTGGGTTTTGACAGGCGCTTCCCCTCGCATTGGAGCAGGAGGGCCGCGCTGGCTACAGACCCCAAAGGGCCGGGACCTTCCCTGCCTTTGCTCCTTACCTCGGGTTTGCTCCTTTCCCCCCTCCCCGGCGGCTCCCGGCATACCCAAATACGAGCCGGCTGCTATAAATAGCAGGAAGGACGTGCCACCCTCCTGTCACCCTGGCTGCCACCCTCCTGTCACCCTGGCTGCCACCCTCCTGTCACCCTGCCGTGCCGGGGGAGGGCAGGGCTGGCGGGCAGCCCCGGCTGGGGCAGGCGGGAGCCGGCAGGGATTGTGCAGGGCGGCGGCACTCACCGGGTCGCTTCTCGGTGACCACCCGGGGCTGGAGGCGAAGCGGGGCTGCTTGAGGCGAGCCGGAGCTTTTCCTCCGCCTCCTCACCCCGCGGGCGTGGTGGGGGGGAGCGACCCCCGGGCCGGCAGCCGCCCCACCTCAGCGGGAACCCTCCCGGGCATCCCCGGCCCCGGTCGGGGACTGGTGGCGGTGAGTGCGTTCATGAGTTTCTTCTGCTGGAAATAAAGTTTCGTGTCGGTTCAGTCTTAGGAAAGGGGGTTTTCCTGTAAATCTCTGGCAGCTGACAGCCTGAAGTGTAGTTTGTAAGATAACAGGCTTGTTCTTTACTGTCTCAGCAGTTCTCATTCTGGCCTGTCTCTTGTCAAAATCAGCTTTTTTTTTTTTAAATTATTTTTTTTAGCCATCCTTTTTAAAAGACTTTATTGTTGTACAATATATGATAGAGCGGAAAAGAGCTCTTTGCAGAAAGTACCAGTGCCTTCAGACAACATGCTGACATATCCACCGTGCCCTCCACCCCGGGGAAGGAGCCAGATGTGTCAGCTCTGGCAGATGTGGTGAATCAAGTCTAGCAAAAGAAACACGGAAAACCAGCAAGAGGGAGAGTGGTTTCACATTAGGCAGCGCTGAGGCGAGGGCAGCTTGCCTTCCTGTTTTTCCTTCCACGCTCTGCCCGTCACTTGCACGAAGGGCCGGTGCTGGGCCCTCAGCCCCCCTTGCCCCCGCCGTCTGGGGCTGCCCGAGGCTCCCTGGGGCGGCAGCCTCTGGGAAGGGCAGGTGCAGGCTGCAGTGGAAATATATGTGCTTTGGAGTGGCGAAGAGAGGGGTAGTTCATTAAAGTTGATTTTATAATGAAGGGCACCGGAGAAGAAGGGGGAACTGGGTCACTGATTTGTTGTAACAGAGGATTTAGCGGCCCGCTAATTGCTTTGCAGTCGCCCTGTGTCACACGCGGTGCCCGATCTCTTCCTTTCACTCCGTGCTGCGATTTCTTTTCTCGCAGAGTTCAAATGCCGCTGTCTGAATCCTGGCTTTCTGTGCATTTTAAGATGATTTAGTGTGCTTTAATTCCTCCCTGCCCATATTTGAGGAAGAAAAGAAAATCAAACCATTTGCAGTTAATTTCAAACAATGAGCACAATTGTAGTGACACAAAGGCAATGTTTGATTTACTGTAATAATGTAATTATAGCCCTGGAGTATCAGAATTAAGGTTGGTGCCATTCTTTCCTCGTTTGCATTGCTGAAGAGAAGGGAGGGAAGGTCTGAAGCTGCAGACGTTTGTAAAAGTGCAAGCTTATTTCTGTGACAGCTATTTATCAGCACTTTCAGTGTGACTCCACAATGATTCATTTAAGAAGGAGCTACCACTCTCTTTTTAAAAACACGCACAAAAGCTCAGGGAAGAAAGCTGGTTCTGTCTGATGCTGATGGAAGACACGAGCTGCTAACAGCACCAATGGCTTGCTGGCTGCCCAGACAAGGCCGGTTCATTTGGCTTATTTAGCTTGGGTGTGAAGTTAAAATGTGTAGATGAAATAATGACATGGCATCCGAGCTAGAAAAGTCACCATCCAAATTCCAAAGCAGTTTCTGTATGAATTGGGACAGTCAGCTCTATTGTATTTGTAACTGATTTTTTAAAGATGGTCATGATTTTGGGGAGAATATTTGTCTCTTGCAAAATTAATTGATTAAAATAGACTGTAAATAATACGTCACTTACTGCTGACAAGTAGACTTGAGATGTGCTATCTGACCACAATATTTTTTAATACCCGCTTTTAAAGAGGATTTTCTTTTCTTTACATGTGATAATTAAGAGATTTTTTTACCCTGATGGTTTCCCTATGCATATGCATAGCCAACAGGATACAGCAGTTTTAACTTTATTGTGAGAATTAAAATAATAAAGCTTTGTGTACGGTTTGCTTATTCCAGGTGGAAGTAGACAATCTTTCCAAGTCTGAGCAAAGTCAATATACAATTAATTTCCAGTGCAAACTTATTTGCATAGGGATTGTATGGACTCCTGAAGGTCTGGTCCTTCACCATCCTTTTTACACGAATCCACTGTTGAAGGCAGGGGGAAGGGGAGATTGTGCTGTGGTGGAAACAGCTACTCAGGGACCTCTTCCCTGTTGCCAGCGGGTGGGCATTGAGTGCCTTTTGTGGTGGCAGTGGTGCAGCATTCCCAGCAACAAGTAAGTCTTATCCCTCTCTGGCTGGAGTTTAGCCATCAGAACTCAGGGAACTACTGACCTGAGAAAAGTGCTGCAATTGCTGATAGGAGCTGGTGGGAATCTATGTGGAGAATTTGTCATTCTTAATTTTTGGATGGGGCAGCAGAGGTTCCCAGCTCTTGGAAATCAAGCCTTTCAAAACCAAGTGCCTAAGGAGAATTAACCTTTGAGGCGGGGGCTGGATGGGCTCTCACTATGCACCCCACATTCAGGATTGCTGCCTTTAGGAAGGTCATGTTAGACTGGGAGTGTTTTCTGATGTTTTTTTTAAATTAACTCAGTCGAGCTGCTCTTGGGACAGGTTTGTAAGAGATGAATGAGGCCGCCACGTGGTGCAAGACCAGGCTGATGGTGGCTGTTTAACTGGTGTTGGCATCAGGGGAACCTCAGCTCCCAGACAGATGAGCCTGCTATACCTTGTCAGTGGCCGGGGAGGTTGGCACCTCTTGCTGGCCACCTCCTTCCTCTGGAAATTTCTGCCACCACCGCTGCCTGGCGAGTGGCTTCTTTGTCGCAGCCAATCCATTGCTGGACATTACCGTAGGTGCACCTAGAAGGAGGTTAGTGTCTCTTGGGCACCCTTTCAGATGGTTAGTGGTGGTCGACACCAGGTGTTGGGGATGGACATTCTTGTGGTGAGAGGAAAAAGCAGGCAGTGCCACCTACTGATGGCTCGGCAGAGGCAGCCCGCTGCTGCTAGCAGATGTCCCCACAGCCCCAAGGAGCTCGGGCTGGGGTGGAGAAGGGCAGGGAGAGCAGACAGATGCGGTTTGGCGAGGAAAGAAGAATTACACAAAGTGCTTCTTTATTGTGAGACTGCTTCCCAAAAGGCCCAGATGTTATCCTGCACTTTTAAGAGTGAAGAAAGGATCTGTTAACAAGAACTCCAGAGCTGCTGGAAGCATAGAGCTGATACAATTGCAAACCCACTCTTAACTGTTCCTGTCCCTGGAAGGGATGTGCAAGCTGCACATCTTAATGCTGAAGTCACCAAATAGTATTTTTTTCCCATTGAATTCCATGGGATGGCAGAGGGTGTTCAACTTGCAAAGCTGCTGGCAGGAATGACTTTCCATAAGGCACATGTCATCACATAACCTAGAAGGGCTACATTGTCCCTCCTTTTAAAAGTAGCATTTGTATAACTATTCCCAATCATTTGTTGAATGATTTCTATGGTTGTTTCTCAGTTTTATGTGCCATGTAAATCATTCCAGAAGACTGGTTTGAATTTCTGTCTCCTTTATTGGAGTTGATGACTTGCAACCTCATCCAGTTTCTTTGAGGAGAGCCCAGCACTACTTCTTCTTCTCAGTGACTTGGAGAGACCAGTGGTCACCACAGGATGCTGTGGGTATGATCAAGTTCTCCCTTGCTGCTTGCCTTTTTTTCATGGGAGCAACAATGAATGAACGAGGTCATCCTGGGCCATCAATATCCAGGCCTGGAATTAGTTATGACCAAGACAGAATTGCAGGGGAGAGCACATGGTTTTTATAACTTATCCTTTCATTCCCCCCGTCCCCCCAGTGTGGGGTAGCTAGGTAAATCTCTTCTCCCTGGTATCCAGTGATAAGGCACATGGGAATTGTTCAAAGCTGCACTGGGGAAGGTTGAGAGCTGACATTAAGAAAGGTGGTCAAACACTGGAACAGGCTTCCTCGAGAGGTGATCAATGCCCCAAACCCATTAGTGTTAAAGAAGCATTTGAACAATGCCCTCAATAATGGCTTTTGGTCAGCCCTGAAATGGTCTGGAAGTTGGGCTAGGTGATCATTTCCTGTCCTATCCAATCCTATCCCTGAAATGGATGACTGTGGGCCTTTCCCACATGCTCCGTCTTCTAGCTGCGGCCGTGCTTGGGAAGGGTGGGCAGGGATGTGGTGGTTGGCCAGGGAGGAGGAGAGGACCCCTGGAAGAGGACCCCAGGGCTGACATAGTTCTGATCCTCTGTGTTTCTGCTCTCTGCATGGACACAGCATCGGTGGATTCAGGCATCAGCTCAGGCCACGCTTGGAAAGTGTTGCAGGGCTGGTTCGTCAAGTGTCTGTGTCAAATATGCAAGCTGTGCTTTTTAAAAGATGTTTTTTTATGTATTTTTGTGTCAACAGAGTCATCTGATGGTTCAGGTAGATGCCCCATGACATCTAACTTCTGCTGCCATTTTTCGTTTGAGTGATGGCCGTGAAAAACTTGAGAAGAACTAGTTCTCACAGGCACTGTGCTAATACTAATATTGACTCTAGACTAATTTTAAAGGACTTGTTATTTTTCATCACACTCAGCTGAACTGCTCAGTTTAGGTAACAGACACCAGACATGGGTATTTTATATTGTTTCGGGCCAAATTTGGAACAACTTTAGTTTGGATAGACTTGCCTTTTTCTTGGATTATGTAGCTGCAGAGAGACTCCAAGCTTATTTTAAAGTTTGCCATGATAAAGTTCAAAATGATATGACTCATACCTAAGAAAGAAGAATTATACAGATGGATTTATTATAATGAATCCAAGACAAGCTTTTCTGAACGTGTGTTGCACAGAGGTTATTTGACAGTTTGGTAGTGAAAAATCATGTCATGACAAAGGGTTAAACTTGTGGTGCAGCAGAACTGAATGCCCTGGCTGTGGATGGAGGTCAGGGGAGCTTCTGATCTGTCTATTTACAAGATAATGAACTATGCCTCCAGTGATATCAGCCTGTTTCCATTGAAATCATGGTTGTATGAGTGATCCATTTGTCTTCACTGGAAGGCTTTACAAGAGTAGGCTGCTTGAGTGACTAAATATTTGCAGGGTTGGGCCTTGAGCTTGTGCAGTGCAATGCAAATTCAAAGTGCTGTAAATGTTTTTAGTAGAAGAATTTTCCACTTCAGAGTATAAGGAAAGCAGGGAGAGTAAAAGGGAGATAATATTACTAAATCATAAGATTGTAGCCAACATAATATGTGTCAGAGCAGCAGGTATGTATGGATATGTATATACACATATACCTCTAAAATATATGGAGATATCTGTGGACCTTTTTGGATATAGCAAAAGATATGGGTAAATACACATAGTGTCTGTTTCTGAGTACTGCTGTCCAATTTTTCTATTAATGAAAATGTTTAGTAACAGTGCCAGGAATGAGATTCTTGTACCTTTTAGTTCTCCTGGAGTTTAAGGGCTCATCATAATAATACATTTATAAATAAAGCCTAGGCAGAACTGTGAACTTAGAGTTTAATATTTGAATTACCCATTACTTGTTCTTGGTTTAAAAATCCAGCAGCAGACAAAATCCCACCTCACAGCTGTCAGCACACAGTCTGGGTCCCACTCTCAAAAGGCTCTGCATGGTGCTGGGAATATTCTGTGTGAGTCTTTTTCCAGTGAAACTCAGCACTTTGCAGGGCTTGATCGCTAGATTTCAATGGAAGAAAATCAATTTACTTCTTGTGTGCCATCTTGATATATTCTATAGCAGGAAAATCTGCATTGGATCGATCTTTAGTAAATTTAGGCATTGAGTTCCCTTCATTTTCTAGGTTCCCTGTGTGTTAAAGGTTTGCATGTGCTTTTGGGCACATTATCATGATTATCAATATATAAAAATATTTTAAAGTGCATTTTAAAAATATAAAAAAATTTAAAATACGCATGCAAATATTGTGTGTATATGATATGTATCAGAGCAGACATATACCTGTATGCCATATATGCAAAATATATATGTGAATATATGTGCTTGTGTGTATATGTATGTATATTTATATATGTATCTACCATCCTCAATGAAGGGAAATTTTTAAAACACAAGTGATTAATAAATCTTAAAGTGATAGAAATGTCTCAAATCATGTACTGGTAAAGCGTAGCTGTATCAGGCTCTGCTGGGGATTTCTGCTCTTGTAGGGATGGACTGTCTGAGTGCTTCAAGGCTGAAATGTGAATCCAAAGACTGGACCCTAAAAATATTACATGAATTTAGCAATAAAGTGGCAAGAGCTTCTGAAACATGCTGTTCTGGTTCTGAAACATAGCAGCTCAAGCAAATGGCTCATCAAAAGGCCAGTAGGAGCTTTTTATTTCCCCCGGGCGCCAAAACACTACAAAATACAATCTCAACACAACCAGTTTTGATTAAGCAACTCTGTGTCCATGTATTTCTGAAAAGAAAGGCTGTGTCAAGTGTTGAGTACTGTCACTCTTTGTACATGTGAGATTGTATTTTATTGCACTTTTCCATTGTGGGCAGAAGTTGGGTCCTACTGTAGTCAAAATTAAAAGAGAATAGCAGTCCAAATTGAAAGAGAAGAGAGTTAGGTTTCTGAAATTTACTTCGGTTGTGATGCAGTTGAGCCTGTCACTTATGTTACAGCTGGTAACAGTACGCTCACGTTCTGGGACTCACAGAAATCTCATGTTCATTAAAGGAAAAAGGGGGAAAGTGCCAGTTTTTGTGGTTGTGGAGAAAGAAAAATATTCACAATGTGTTGTAATTTTTAGGGAAATGGTATGATCTGTGCAGGGGCATTTTGCCTTGACAGCAGAGCCCCAGCTGGGGAAAGTGGCTGGAGACCTGTTTGGGAAAGGTGGCTCCTACTGTTTGTGACTGAGCAACCTCCATAAAGGAAATGTAACACTTTGGCAATGGTTCTGGTTTGACATTTGTTTTTCTGAAAGTCCAGCCGGGGTGTCTGCACCAATGCAGGAGGGCTCATTCGCACAGACTTACCCTGCTGACGACAGCTTAATAAGCTTCTTTATTTTGTGTTTTTGTTCAGTAAGCTTGTTGGCTTTTGTGTAGGGGCTGACCTCTGCTTTTACCCTCCGCTGCTGCCCCAGCTCCTCTGAAAGGGCCACCTCTGTCCCCATAATTTGTAGTAAAAGGGAATTATAAAGGGAGGTGAACTGGCTGGCTGTAGGGACACAGGCTCCTACCATGCAATGTAACTTTCACAGGGGCCTACCCTTTATGCCCAGTGTGCCTAAAAACTGTTGGGAGTCAGTGGGAGTTTTGGGTGCAGAAAGAGTAATGCAGGACTGAGCCTTTACGACCGAGGAAATCCAAATGGTGAGGGAATAATTTGGTAAACGGGGCTACTCGAAAGAAATGAATTATGACACATGATGTGAGAACAGGTCAACATTTCATATCTGGCATACGTTTTTCTAAACAGACAGAAAGGCATCCCAGTGTCGTGACTGTTTGCTATTAGATTCTGCACAAAAATATATTGGGGTGGCATTTAAATGCAGTGACTCGAGATAGCAAAAAGATGTGGGATTGTATTTCTTTCCATTCATTTAATTGGAACCATACTGAAAAGGCGTATGAAAACCATCACTCTTCAGTATGTCTGAAGTGTAGCTTTGTGACGCTGAGAATGATGTCCAACCTAATAGAATTTCAGATAGAGGAGATATTTTGGCTCATCTTTTGCTTCCAGCTATATTCAGTTTCCCCGTGTGGTTATTTTTCTTGTTATTGTATGCACCAGCTATCTGTTTCTTACTTCACTGTCTGGGAATACAAACCATTCTGTCTCATTTCTGACCTTAAAATGGATTGGACAAAAACAAAAGGAAGTTAAAAAAAAAACAAAACTGTTTTGGGGTAGTACCCTTGTACTTGTTTCTTGTGTTGTGTAAGTCAGCTTTTAAAGGAAAGGCCTCAGTATTCCTGCCTGGGAATATTTTGCATCTATATATATATTCTGTATTTTGTAACATCTGTGTGCTGGGTGGTGGTTCATCAGGAGGGGATGAATGTAACCATTTCAGATGCTTAACTGGCTGTTGGGGCTTGCCCAGTTTGTAATCATGGTAATTGCACATACAAATATGGCCATGTAATTACATCTGCATTTTTGCATTTGGTTTCAGGAGTTCATTTAGAAAAGTATAAATACAGCCCAATAAATCCTTTATATCTCAGACTTCTGTGCTTTTAAAACTGTATATAATTATGTACTAACACTGTATCTGGAGAGATTTCACTTGGGTAAAATCAATAGAGCTCAGGTTAGTTTAAGATAGAGTCAGATAAGTGGACAGTAAATACTTTTCCCAAGGTACAAACTAGACACTAAAATGAAAGAATTATGGGCAAAATTCCAGCTGAGAGCAAACCTAACTTCTTGTTATTACTATTGACATTCATAGATTGAGATAGGTACAAATAGGTACTCTAATTAATTTCTACTCCTGTGATCATATGCACATAAATAGACAGTGAAACTCATTTTTCAGTATTTTTTGTGTAAATATATATGTATGTATTTTGTTTGTAGGAGTCAAAACGAATGGATAATTGTTGTTTGTCTTCTGTGTTTCTATTCCCAGAGTTGTTTTCACAAATGTTGACAGTGTCTGATGGAGACTGATACCTTTTTTGTATTCAGTGTTACTGTCAGCTGAGAGTTACTGCAATACTTACTGCAATACTGTCATTTCCCAGTCTGGATTGCTTGCTAATTGCCCTTATGGCTTTTTTCCCAGTGGATAGCATTACTATGCTAAGGACAAGAACTGAATTCTGCAGATGATACAGAAACAGATGCTAGATTTTGACCCTCAGAAGTGAGGGTTTTCAAACCTGCCAAGCATCATCCCATCTCCTTAGTGTGCCCGCACACACAAGGGGTGGGAAGTAGTTGGAAAGGACTGCAGAATCCAACCTTCCCTGAGAAAATAATCTATATTGTAGTAAATATTTTCATTTAATTCTATTTTTGGTTAGCACAGATAGCTTAGACAGTTGTGCTGATGTGATCTTCTAAGATTTAACTCCTGGCATTAAAAGTGCACAGAGGTGGTGCCACGGATGATAAGGAGCAAGCCCAAGTCTGGTCTGAATGGCTCTAGATGGAGAAATTATTGCTGTTAGTATCTTTGTCATGGTTGTGGCAGTAAAGACAAATGTCCATTTTCCTACTCCGAATGTTCATATCGGCATCTATCACAAATCCTCTTTTTGGCATGTTTTAAAATAAAATCTTCTAGCTCTCTTTTTTTTTTTTTGTTTAGGTTAATGTCCATGTTGGAGCAGCTGTTTTGAAATACACTGCCATTTTTACACCAAAAAGAAAAATTGTTTACTTCTTTTACATTTTTTGGCACCCTTTTTTCCTTTAAATGTAGACAGCCACAGTCAAAACTAGCAGCATGGCTCATAACAAATCCCGTATTTGCTGACTTTAGCCCGGTCTTTGCTTTTCTGCCTGGGGAGGTCACAAGCTGTAAGAATGTGCTGGATGCTGGAATCTGCTGGCAGGGGCTGTGTGCAGCCTCAGCCGCTCCCTCTGGCCGTGGCACTCTGCTTTCCTCATGATTTGGGATCCGTCCCTGTTCTGGCTGCCTGAGCCTGGCGTCCTCTGCAGGGCCACATCTGAGTGCCCTCAGCACCGAGGGACTTCCCCTGTCATCTTCCCTGGGCTTTTAAAAACTAAGAGAGGTTTGAAAAATCAAGTTGCTCAGGGCAAGGCAGTAGAGGAGTAGCAGCAGGGCGTATTTTTTTAATGCTGCATTTTCACACCGACCCTTTTACTGTATATTTTATTTGACTGGGGGCAGAGATTGCATTTCATTTTATTTGATGTGCATGCTCTTCTGGCTGGAAAGTTGTGATCAGATCCTTATCTGGCTCATTTAATATCCTCTCTGCCAGGGCTTGGCAGGGAGTTCATAAAAGCCTGTCCTCCAGCCTGTCAGACATTGTCCTACTCCATATAAAGCAAGACAGTCTCTCCTCCACAGTCTTTAAATATACTTCTAGTGCAATTATTTGTGCAAGTGGAAATCATTCAAATATCTTTGGAAAGCAAATAAAAGAAGAAACTGGAGTATGGCTGAAATTGCCATTTAAATGCTTTTAAATTGTAGAAGCTATTGGCAAATAGTATTTTGGAGTATTTGCCCTGCTTTAATGATACTGGACACAGAAATTCATCAGATGTAGTGAGAGGCAATTTCTGACTGGGAAAAGATAAATGTTGGCTTTTTGACTGTTTTTCGAAGTCTTGTGTCATTGAAATACACATTGCCACTCAAGGCACAAGCAGTAATCCTATGGAAAATGTCATTAAAACCATTTTACAATATTTTTTAAGCATAAAATCAGAATTATGTAGTCAGATATTGCATAGGTTAAATTCGCTTTCCTTGGATAGTTGTCTGTTTCTGCATTCATAGATGTGCTATATTATTATTTTTTGTCTTGTACGTTTGTCATGGTTGACTCTATCTGGATGCAAGGTACCCATGAAAGCCACTCTCACTCCCCTCCTCAGCTGGGGAGGGGAGAGAAAATATTAAAAAAGGCTTGTGGATTGAGTTAAAGGAGAGGGAGAATTCACTCAATTAATGCCATGGGCAAAACACTCGACTTGGGGAAAAATTAATTTAGTTTATCAAATCATAATAGGGTAATGAAAGATCAAACCAAATCTTAAAAACACCTTCTGCCCACTCCTCCCTTCTTCCTGGGCTCTACTTCCCTCCCGATTTCCCTGCCTTCTTTCCTGAGCAGTGCAGAGGAGTGGGAATGAGGGTTGTGGTCAGTTAATCATCTGTTGTTTCTGTGGCTCTTTGCTCCTCAGGAGAGGACTCCTGAGAGTCTTCCCCTGTTCCAGCATGGGGTCCCTCCCACGGGAGATAATCCTCCATGAACATCTCTAGTGTTGAGAGGTGTTCTAACCTCCCCATGGGATACAAGTCTTCATAAACTGGTCCAGAGTGGGTTGCTTCCACTGGATGTAGTCCTTCAGCACGGTTTCCCTGCAGGGTCCCAAGTACTGCCAGAAACACTGCTCACAGCCTCCTTTGGGAAGCCACATGCCAGGGTGCACTGCGCTGATGTTGCCTGGTTGTGTTGGTTTCAGCTCTACGGCTATTGCTACCAAGACAGCAATGACATCCCAGACACACTGACGACCATCACTGAGCTGGGCTCGCCTTTAGAGATGATTCAGCTGTTACAGACTTCCTGGGAAGACAGATTTCGGGTGAGTAACAACTGTTTTATGAGGACATCTAGGAGAGCGAGAAATAAATAATGTTTAAATAAATAAATAAACTAGCAGGGGTTGTGTACTCTTCAGTGCAATTCGCATTTATTACATGTTTTGCATATGATTGCATCTTGGTTTAGAAGCAGTATTTAGCACTCGGCTTCTGTAGCGTTTTAAGGTACTGTGTTATTACTGTCTGTCAGCGTTATCTAATTGTAGCAAGTTACATGGTTTTTACGTGATATCTTGAAACTTTTCTTACTTGTTAAAGCTTGAGGCCCCAGAGTTTTGGCATTGTGCTCTGCAACTGGGATTTAAACAATAGAAGGATGTTACATTTCTCTCCTGATCCTTATCATAGGTTTGGTTTGTAATTGTTTTCTACTGCTTCCTGCTCTGTTCATTTTTTCCTGGGGAAAGAGTGGAATAAACGTGCACAAATCTCAAACCCAGTTTGTCCACCGCACTGGCAATTTACCAGGAGCACCAAGGTCACACTTAATTTGTCCAAAATGAAGCCAGACTGCAGCAGTGCTTTGATCAAGACAGCACTGTCTGGCTTGGTGTATATGGGGAAGTGTCCTTGTCTGAGGTTAACTCCCTAGGACATTGAAAGGCAGCAGCAGCCTCCATCTGAAACACTTTGGATTGCTCAGCTACATCTGTGCCAGAAAATGAAAAGTGTGCCTGAGCGAGCACTGAGTGGGAGAAGCAAGGTGCAGCCCTGGGCTGTGCTGTTGTATTCCTGCACTCCCTGAAGGCTCCAAGCAGGGTTGGAACCTGTTGGGAACGGCCCCACGCTGCCTTCTGGATCCTGCCTGGGGACAGCGCAGGAGAACAGCCTCAGTGCTGCTTAGACCTGGCCAGAACCCCATGCATGTGGAGTTAAGTTTCTGTGCCCAGGAATGTTCCCTGGCAGAGTTTATTTTACTCATACAGCTGGAGCAGGTGTGTTCCTTGCACTAAGCTTCAGCTCCCTTTTCCTGAAAGAAGCGTGGTCTTGATAAGCAGCAGAGGTGCTCAGCAGGGTTCCCAAAATACAAGACCACCTGCCTTTAGCTCATCTCATCCAGGGAATGCAAATAATGGACTGTGACAGCAATTATGTACAAAATAAATGACCAACAGATATGTGAGATTGGGAGTAATAAGCAGAGAAGTTTCTTTCCAGTGTGGATATTTCTGAGTGAGCAGTTGCAAATGGAGATAAAGGAGAATTAGATGAATTCTACCTTCACAGAGGTAGAATTACAGGTGAAACATTCCTGCGACCTCTGTAATGAAGTCCTAAATAATGTCATGCTCATTCATTTGTCTAGGATGCAACTAACACAGAAAGGAAGGAAATAAAATCATCTCCTTGATATGTGAGACTTGTTTGTGGTCCAGTCCTGAAAATGACTGCATAAATCCATGAGGTTACTCCTACAATTGATAATTTCCTTTTGTGGTCAGACTAAACAGTGAGCTGAGTAAGCCAGAGGTGTGTGACACAGAGCAAAGCCCTCACCTGTGTGCTTAAAGCTTGTGTAAGGGGGCATTTGCAGTCCCAGCCTGCAGCAGGTCTGCACGGCAGAGCCTGTGGATGTTGGGCACAGAGGTTGCTGGTGCTGGAGCAGGGAGCTTTTTTGGCATTTGAGAAAAGGAAATAATTCTGGATGACAACCTGTGGGTTTGTTCAAGCTAAATTCTTTTTGTTTGTTGGCATTTGAAGATACCTGTATTATAGGTTAGCTTGGGCTGGGTGGGCTTTTTGTCTACAGCATGTTGCAGGACAACACAGACATGAGTGCTGTGTCCTTTCCCAGGGAAGGAGGGAGGGGACAAGTTTAGCATCCCATAACCAGGCTTGTATGCACCTACAAACATCTTCATATGAACTATGGTATCCTGTAAGTAGGAGAAAAATGTTCTTGTCTGGTCAACCAGGAGAAGCATTATGTAGAAGCATGAGATGGTTATAATGTCCCACAAGTGAAGGGTGTGTGAGGGACAACTTCAGCTATGCTCAGCTTTCTTTTCAAGGATGTGTTGAGGTGCACCCTTGAGTGCGTTGTTTAAGCGCCTAGACTGAACTTGGATTTGACTACTTCAATGCACATGCCCTTAACATTGTATTTTAATAGAAAACAAAGATTATATATAAACAGTAAAAAGCCTGCTGAATAAGACCTGTTATTTATTTAATACGTAAAATAAAAATTCCAGTATTTAACTGTGTTTGTATTACTGCTACATTTGGATTAATAGGTTACATAGTGGACTCTTAAGGAATGCATGAATTGAAAACAGGACTTTGGTAAGGGGGCTGAATTCAACGTTCACCAGGGCTGCTGTCTAGTAAGAGTTGCTCCAATTTCTAACCTGCAGTGGAAAAGTGAAACATCAGCATGGAGCTCCCACCTCAGGCTCTTCCAAGGGTGCATGAGGCTCCTCCAAGGCAGACAGACATAGGTACATACCCTGAGACATGGTGAGGAGTTACATTGAACCTGTGGAGCTCCTCTTCCTGGGAGGAAGAAGGAAAAAGGAAAAAATCAGAGGAAACAGTGGAAAAAAATTACAAAAACAGTCAAGAGGCAAGATCAGCACAGAGGCAATACAGACACTGTCTGCAGTTGGAGCTCCAGGCGTGGGTGCAGGGCGGTCCAGCCAAAATTTCCAGACCTGGAGTTTGTAAAAGAGCAGGATCAGACTGTGTGGTCAACGCCTGTGCATAATGTGTTATTAAAAGTTAATGCTTTTATTTCTGTTAAAAGTAAGAATAGCAACAATGAGCCCTGCTTCAAGAATAGTGTGGGAAAGCACTTGTAAAGAAGCTTATTTTTGTTTCAAGTCTCTCAGGGTTTTACGGTCAGCTATGTTAATCCTGTAAAAAATACCTTGGTTGCAGCATTTAGCTTTGAGGGTAAGTTGTAATGCTTATATTAAGTCATAAATTTATGGACAGATCTTCAGCTGAAGACTTTGCACTGAGAAAATAATGCGAGGTGGCCACGTTTTTGTGTTTCAGATATGTCTCAGCTTAGTCCGGCTTCTGCATTACTTGGCTCACTCTCCTCTCGGCTCGGTGACATTACTGGATTTTCGCCCTCGGCAGTTTGTGATCGTGGATGGGGAGCTGAAGGTGACAGATCTGGATGATGCCAGCGTTGAGGAGAGCTCTTGCACCAGTAACAGCGACTGCTTCATGGAATTCCCTGCAAGAAACTTCACCCTGCCCTGCTCGGTTGAGGGACGGTGTCAGAGCATGAATGAAAAGAGGAATCTCTACAATGCCTACAGGTCTGTGATCCCATAAAGTCATGTAGAGTTAAGACTGGGCCTAGAGCTCCAGCTATCTATCCTTTATAGTTATTCACATCAATGAGCACATACTGTCTCAGAACCAATGCCCAGGAGTAAGTGAAGCCATGAATAATTGTTCCATTTTTGAAAATACATGGCATTTATAACGTTTGAAATATTTTGCATACTCTGAGTGTGATTCACCACTCAGTCTAATTCCGTGTTGGTTGAAGCCCACTGAATTCTTCACTCAAGTGGAGATTTTCATAGGGGTGAAGCATAAGCACTTCTGGAGCAGGGGACCCACAAGCTCTGTGGTTGAGAGGATTCCAGCAGCTCTTTGGTGTGAGTTAAAAGGGGTCTTCACATGTTTTACAGCACCAGCTGAGCAAAGGGCTGGCTTCAGAGGGAGGCTTAAAGCTCAGTTCACATCCTGCCCTCTGGCTCAGTACTCCCTGCCTTGCTGGAGCCTGCTGTGGTGGGATGATAACAGCCCCAGTGAGTCCCTGGACCACCCTCAGTTACTGACAATCGGAGGTCTAAGCACAAACCTTTTAAAGCGAGGGTGGTCTTCTCACCCTTCCCTCCCAGCCCTGGGTCTGTGTGAGCAGGTGCTGGGGGATTGCCTCCCAGTGCCATGCCCACAGTGGGGGACACGTGGGTGATGGGCCATGCTGGACCCGTTCGCCATGCTGAAGGAAGTGTTCAGCTACTGCAGCCATCTTCCAGATGTGATTCTAAAGGTGTGTCCAGATTTACAGCTGGCTCCTTTTGAGTGATGGCTTTGTGTTTGTGGTCTTGGCTCTCCCCCATCAGCCATCACACCCCCGGAGGGCTGTGTGGGATGCTGGGGGAGCCATGTCACTGCTTTCCAGGCAGCCAGTAGTGGATGCTCAGTGCCCTGCTCATCCTGCCCTTGCTGCTCTGTCTGATGGGCGCTGCTGGGACAGGCGGCTGCCTTGGCTGATCCAGATAGCAGGATGGAGGTCCCAGAGCAGTGCCATAATGGTGGGCTCATTTCTTAGACTTCCCTTTTAAGTACCATGCCATTCACTCCCTTCCAGACCACAGCGAGGAGAGGCTGCTCCAAAGAGAGCCTTCTGCTTTGGTTGCAGGGCGCCCAGCAGCATGTGTGTCGCATTAGCTGACCACACTGAAATGGGCTGCACCACAGCCATCTGCAGTTGTGCAGCGCAGTATTTAGTGTGTCCTGCAAGATTTTCCATTTCCATTTGCTTGGCTGAAAGATCTTGCTTAGCTTGCTAGGTTTTGGTTAAGACTGTTTTACTGTTTCTGGGTAAGAGGCCTTTAATAGGCGCCCATCCATCTCGGTCGTAAGTGGGGACATGTTTGTGGTGTGGTGGGCTTGTGGCAGGTTGCTGGTCACGCTGAAGGAAGTGGTCTTTTTCTAATCCAGTTTTTAGTGTTGCCTTTGAACTGCTCTCTAGTGTGTGTTTCATGCACAGTGCCCCAGTGTTCTCAGCCCCTGCTTTGCCTTAATTCCATAGAGACAGTGGTGTTTTGTTGAACGGTGGATTCACAGTGTGGGAGGCTGTGACCACCCATGCTAAGGCGTTACAACAAACCCTATGCACTTGTCTCAGAAGGTGAAATCCTCACTTCTTCAGGGATAGGCTGCTACATTTGTTATTTTCATAGGTGCACTCTGCTGCTGTAGGCTTAGAGGTTGCCCTCTGATGCTGTTAGATAGAAGTCAAAAGCAGCAATATGTCAAACAATGCATAAAACCCTTGTAATTTTAAAACACAGCACACCCTAACCTTGAAAGCATACTTAAGTCTATCTCACTGGTTTCTTTATGAGGTAAATAATTAAAGGAGAGAAAACATTTGGGGGAAGTCTCTACGAGAGCTGGCCCATCTTGACTTTCAGATGGTTACCTCATGTCACAAGTGTGTCTCACTGTGTTTTCCTCCAAATGTTTGGGGGAACAGTTTTCAAAGCACTGGACAGTTTTGAAAGTAAACACAATAAATATTTTGAACTATTAACCAATGGCTGAGATGAATTCTCCATCATTGAGAATTCTTAAATTAGGATCTGATAGTTCTCAAAAAGAAACAATTTGTAGGAACGAATGTAAGAGGATCTGGCAGTCTGTGTTATGCAGATCAGAGGGGATACCACTGGCCCTGGAATTGATGAATAACAAATATTCCTGCCATTAAGTTGTGCAGACTCCAGTGTCTGCACATGTCAGGATTTCACATGTGGGTGTTTGCAGTAGAACAGTTGCATGTTTCTGTAGCCCTGTAGCTACGGAAAAACAATAACCTCCGTGACTTGCTTCCAGCCAGCATTGAGCAAACTTAGCGACAGCTACTGAGCTTCTGCAAAGAACTATTCACAATCAATTGGACTCTGCTTTAGGGATGATCTCTAAGCAAAAACAATGAGCTAAAATTACCAGGCAGATTAGTTGTTACAAATGTAGTGCTGCTCTTCAGATTTCTATATGTATTTACATTGGCTGTTTCATATTCATTATTGGGAAAATCTACCAGTGGATTATCCCACTTGCGAAAATCATAAACATTATTTTTGTTTGGGATGAAAAAGGGAGTTACATTCTCAAAGAAATACTTGTGCAAGTAGAGTGTGCAAGTAGAGACCATACCTGCCTCTATGACCAATTTTTGGTATCAGTAACTGAATTTTTTATTTGCACTTATGGAAAGCATCTGCTGGTCTCCCTCCTGAGCATGAGTCCCTGGGGGTTTCCATTTGACAATATGGCCTCTGTATATGAAAAATTGTTTACTTTGCTTTGCAAGTTAGATGTGAAGAAGGGCAATTTCCCAGTTGCGTTCCTATTCTTTTCATTAGCTAGTATTTATGTCCAGTAGTTCTGTTTATATTGTCAGATCCTGACCTGTTCATCTCCATCTCAGGTTTTTGTGATGCTGAGTTAGTTGCAATAGGTGGTAACATTGCCAGAGTAGTAGAACTCTAAAGGAGAAGTATGAAAATTAAATGTACTTCAAGGGGTGGTAATGGCACATTTTTTTTTCTTTTGTAATAAAAAAACCCCATTAAAACAGAGTTGTGGAATCTCCTTCTCTGCAGATATTTAAGTCATGAAGACACAATCCTAAGTAGGTTGTTCTGGGGAGCCCTGCTTGAGAGCAGGGAGGCTGGACTTAGCTGACCTCCAGTGGTACTTTCCAGCCTCCCCCATTCTGTGATTCTGTGATTCGTGATTCTGTGATTCTGTGATTCTACCTCCATCAGTGAATACCTACATGAATGCATCTTGATTATAGATAAATAAAAGGAACAGAGAGGACATTCTGTATTCCAGCAGCATTAAAACAATAGAAGGTGGTTTTCTCCTGGCAATTAATTTGAAAGTCTAAGAAAACTGTAGTAAAGAAAATAGTAATTTCATTTATTAGAAATGAACAGAAATCTAATTTATGCAGTTTCAAGGTTTGAAAAAAAAAACCAAGCCCAAGATTTATGGGGCTGATGGCATCCTTTTAGTTTGTTAAAGTACAGACAGCTTTGCAAATAGTCACAATCCATGGGGCTTCACAGCAAATTGCTGTATTAATGGAACATTTACACATAGGTACAAGGCAGCCTTGTGTGTAGCAGCTTGGTGTAGGTATGCCAGACAGCTGTGGGTGAATAGTCTCAGCTACGTATTTATTTGAGTATAGAATGCCATTATATTTCCTGAATAGGTCAGTAGCATATAAGCAATAGGAATTTATTCCTTATGATGTTCAGGAGTTACCAGGTGTTTGTAAACTCTTGTAAAAAAAAAAAAAAAAAGTCAATATCGGTTACTTTTCTATTGCAGGTTTTTTTTTACCTATCTTCTTCCACACAGTGCTCCATCCTCACTGAGACCATTACTGGATAAGATAGTCAATGCAACAGGTAATGCCAACTAGTTGCTTTTTTAGTGTAACTATTATGTTGGGAGGGGAGGGTGCTGTTTTTGTGCTCACTGCAATAGAACCAGAGTGTTTTTGTATCCAGGATAAAATTGCTCCCATACCAAGAGGGCAAGAATGGGACCATACACCAGAGAAAGCCCATTTTTAGATTTTATCTAGGCTTCCCAGGGATATTTGTTTCATCCTGACACCTCAGCACTGGCGTGAACTGCATCAGAATGCAATTCCTTGTGGGGTCTGGAAGAACTTCTGTCCCTGGAAAGGGAAATTTTAATGATAAAACCCAGGATACTTTCTCGTTGTCAATGATACCAGTGGTATTTTATGCCTCAGAAGCCAGATGCACAAATGACATTTCCATAGATCTTCACTGATTACCAAGGTAGTGGCTTTGGGACAAGACTAGTTGCCTGCAACACTGGTTTGAGGGTTTTTCAGTCCCTTGCTCCAGTGTGCATCTGGAGGGAAAATAAATGATGCTGGGCTATAGCTAATGAGCAAGCAAAGCTGTTCCCTTGTGGGGAGTTCTCCTCAGTGTTTTGTGTCTGCAGGCCTGGGGCTACCAGCTGGATGAACCAGCCTGGAATGCCTGGGTGATGTCAGGTGTGAAAGCTGACTTGTAGGAGCTCAGGGATTTCCTGCCCACGTCACATCCCTGCCATGGAGCAGGGCACCAAGGGGCTCCCATGCTTAGGGCTTCATTCAAATGAAACCTTGTTTTGTCCTGTGCAGGATGCTCCTCATCTAAGTCATTCTTTTCCTCTGCTTTTAAAGGAGAACTTCACTGGGGAATAGATGAGACAGCTGCTCAGCTGGAGAGAGTTTTGAATCTGTATAAGAGTGGGGAGTACCTGCAGAACACAACCCGGGTGCCGAAAGCTGGTAAAGTCATCTTTCTCCATACTTAAAATCTGAGATTTTGTCATTGCTGTGAGGTTTGCAAGGGCTGATGTGTGGAAAACAAAGCTCAGTCATCCTTGAAATCATGCATTTGATAGTATTTTATCTGCTTTTTGCTTCCTGGGAGCCTCGTCTAACTCTTCTCACTATGTGATGTAGGTGGACATCCATAAGTGTGAGCAGGCTGTACTGGGAATAAGGAAATCCAAAAGGAATTGTCCATGACAGATTTATGGAAAATGTGTTTCATCACATCCACAGACTGCTGTTGTAGTATCAGAACCTGCCTGAACATATACTGGGGAGAATCCAATCATGAGGCCGTAACCTCCCATGGGTTTCCTGGGACTTAAAAGGAATTTCTCGTAACATAAGCATTTGTAGATTGGAATAATAAAATTTTTACTTCCTTTGCAAGGGAAAAAATGATGTGTCCCTCAGCTTCTGCTAGCAATAGAATAAAAAAGTAATAATAAAAAAAAGAGAACAGGATGAAAACAAGGCTGAATAACAATATCTTTTTCATAATATGTCTGTATGCTATTCAAGCTGTGGTATGAAGTGGTGCATGTTCTTCCTAGAAGGATAGCTGTGGAATTGTACATGTCAAAGAATATTATGTGTGCTGGAAATGGCTGTTGAGCCCAACAATTGTAAAAGCTGTTTTGCAAATTATTTTTGTGTACGTACAATGTTCATGTCAGACTGTCGACATAATTGACTGCAAGTTGATAGGAAAATTATGGCTTTGCTGCAAAAGCTCAGTAAAGAGGGAAAGATGGATTCTAAATGAAGATGAATGTTGGCACAGGGGGTTTGAAAAGTTAAGTGAAGCATTTGCTCAGTGAAAGAGACACAGGAGCCAAATTCATTCTGGTTGTAGCTCTGTTAACCTCAAAGGACCATGATACCAGGGATGAATTTGACCCACTTATCAGAATAATTCAATATTTATTTTGTTGTAAAATTGGCAGGAAAATTGTTGCAGGTGTTCATTTAACTTTCTAATTTTCAGCTTTTCATCACAATCTGTGCTGAGTGATACCTGTCAACACAGCAAAAATTATTTTCAGCATTACAATCAATAGCACAAACATGTCCGTTGTTGAAGAAGTGCCAGGAGAGCTGAAGTTGGCCTATGATGCTGGTTGATTCCAGATTTCAGTGCTGTATCAGGACAAGGTGAAGTTTTTCAGTTTTTGAGGTTTGTCATGTTTATAAAGACTCCCAAGGAGAGAAGCTTTGGACAGCAGTAGTCAGGGTATCAGTGCAGGTTTCCACTGATGCGAAGCAGAGCTCTGTGTATGTTTAGCTACTGTAATAATTACACATTTTTGTGTTCGTTTAATTCTGTGGAGTCCTGGGTAACATAACACAGAATCCACCACACCCATGTTCATGGTTGGTAATGCCCTGCTCTGCAAGGAGCCTGTGTTATTTGCAGGGCTCTGCTAATGGACTTAGGCACCTCACAGCGTGACCAAAGATGTTGAAAATCCGTAGATGCTTTGTGTAACGTATTGGATAATGTGCATTAAATACCATGAGTGTAATATTGAATTCCTTGATAGGAAAATGTTCTCACCCTCAGGGCCAAGCCAGAGGAATTTGGTACCTTACTAGAAATTACATTTAGATTAGATGTGTTCTCAGACTTAGCTGACATGCCTTCAAGATGTGCAGGCCTCTTTCTCGTTTGTTCTAAGGCCACTTTGACCAAACAGAAAAGGTGTTGTAATTTATTTGTATTTTATGTCTCCTTTTCCTTGCCAGACAAATGTGAAGAAGTCATATCATGAGGGTTAAAATGTGCCTACATACTCACTTTTATCATTTTAATTCCAACCATAATCTTTCCTCAATTGATATTTGATACTAATACCACGTTGGAATTAATTTTTAAAATTTCAATCCAGAGATTATGGAATTATTAGAAATTATTAAGTAGAATTTATTTGGAGATAATAGAAGGAGGAATTCTCCTTTGGTACAGTGGCGTTGCAACAGAGGGTGACAAGTGTCCTGGAAGGGAGTGGTGTCCACAGCATCAGCCTCTTCTACTGCCAGGATGTTCCCAGCTGAGATTGCATCCTCACCACTGAAACCAAGGCTGAATAGCTGAGCAGATGGAATATTTTGTGTAGATCTTTGTAGAGGGGTAGACAGGGATGAAAAGGAGCAACTGGGATGTTTTCCCAAGCTGTAGGTTGAGGTCCTGCTTTGGCCCTGTTTTGATGAAAAAATATTTTTAAGATTGCATGATTTTATGAAATGTTTTCTGTGTTGCTCTGCAGCATAGAGAAAGTTCAAGAAGGGTGTTTTTCAGCCCAGTGCCAAGTTAAGATAAAATGAAAGATGATCATTTGGTTCTGAGGCCAGGTAGGAGCTAATCAGTTTTGCATTCATACCCCAATGGCTGCCAAGATGGGGGAGGCACAAGTTTGCATCCATTTTGCTCCAGATGACAGAAATCTCACAAGGAGACTCAGTCCCGGGACTTTTGCTCTCACAAACAGTAGAAATGACAAGAATTTGTGGTGCCAATCTCCTGGCATGTAAAGTTTTGTGACAAAATAAGGCCTTTCTGGTGCACAATTTTGAAATCCTAAAAGAACGGGAGGAGAATTCAGATCCAAGAATTGTAAGGTTTGGTTTTGTTTTGGTTTTGAAAAGAAACTACAGAAGGTTCAGATAATGGTGCTTCAGAATTTGTCTTAGGTCTTAAATGCTTGGAATTATGCATTATCTTGAATAGAACATTGTAAACTCATACTAGGAAAGACAAGATCGTGATCTTGGGCAAGTCATGTAAGGCCATAACTAAAACATTAACGCTGAGGAAACAGTGTGTTATCTGTGTGAACTTATGTTTTCAAAAGGAAGACCTCCTCCTCTGAGCACCACAAAGTGAGAAAGGTGATATTGATAAGCAGTAGGGAAGCGACACGAAGAAAGTTCTTGTCAGCCCTAGTGTTCCCATAAATAAAGTTTAACAAGATGACATAGTCATATTACAGAAGGTCTTGGATATTAAGCTTTCACTGTGCTTCAGTTGTAAAGATTTTATAGTGCTGTAAATTATATTATGCTCTGGACTTTGGTTTAGTATCTTAGAGTAGAGGCGTGGGAGACATTCGATAGCTGTGTATGTGTTCTGCAATCATAAATCACACTGCTGCTCATGTTGATATGGGAACATTGCAGCGTTTAAAACAACACCAGGAACAAATGCTTTTATATTCTATTGGCTCTTGGCCTCTCTTGCTGGAATCCAGAAGAATGTGAATTAAAACAGGAACCGTGTATTTCTTCTGACATATGTTATCTAAAAAATGATTAAATCATTCCATTAATGATCCAGATTAAGGAGACCATAAAAAAACTACTGATGTTCATCAGTAAAGTCATGCCCCAGTATCAATGTTTTTATTACTTCAATCAGGTGATTTGTACCAATTGAGTATCTGGCCCTTGAGCTAAGCCCCAGCCCTTCAGCTAACTCAGAATTTACTCAGAAATGCGTGAAATCAGCTAACACTTGTAAATCGGATAGCTTTGTTATTCATTAAAGCTAATAAATGACCTATTATTAGGTCTGGGGGTGTGCAGGCCCACAGAAAGCTGTAATTAGCTGCTGTTGTTAGCTGAAAGCACATTCTCAAAGCTAAAAGAGCTGGAAGGCTGGACATAAAGTAAAGACACGCTGTGTTTTCCTTTGTCTCAAGACAATTTGGCAGGATTATGCTGTATGTAAATATTTACAGTACAACAGTGTTTTGAAAAAAATATTCTGCAGGGTCACTATAGCAACCTGCTTAGGAAATTGTAAATCCACCCAAGAATTATTGAAATCAGGAACAAACTGCAGCCCGGATTCCTGCTCTATAATAATATGTTATAATAAATTTTATCAGCTTTATATTTTTTAAAAATTATTTTTATACATGTGTCTTTGGTGTCCCTTTCCCAGAGCCCTCAGGGCTGAGGGGGAAAGATGCACAGGGCAGAAAGTCTCCCTTTACAGCCTGCCTTGCCCCAGGGGCTCTCACATCACATCAGGAGCCAGGCAATGCCAGCACACAGGAATAGAGGAGCAGGTTCCTTTGCACCCGTGTGGGTCTGTGCAGCTGTACAGTGACCACAGCTGGTTGCTTGTTGCTCACTTGTATCTCCACCACCACCCAAACCATTTACCCTGTTCCCTGAGCTATGTGTTCTGCTGTTGCTATACTTCTCCCTGTCCAACTTGGCACTGCACAGCAAAATACTTTCTGCTGAGGTCCTCAGTTCTCTTCCAGAACACTAGAGAAGTCACTGAGCATCTTTTATAAATCCTGTGGGCATCTGGCTTCAAGCTTAAAATGCCCTAACATGTGACCCTAGGCAACTTCTGGCTTGCCCATCATCAGCATCATTGTTTTTATGATGGAGTGGGCCACCTGCAATGTTTAAGCATCTGTAGGACATTTTGGGCTCGCTGCCTTTGGTGAGTTGGTGTGTACCACAGAGGTGGCTGTGGGTACGGAACAGCTCCCCGGGACGTGGGGCACGAGGCAGGAGAAACGCTCCAGCTGTGTCATGTTAACAGGAATAAAATGTAAGGGAACATGTCGTTCCCCTGGTTATTTATTTGTGTGTTCAGCGACAGCCTGCATACCGATTTAAATGCGGCCCTACTGCGAGCACAATGGAAGCGCCGAAAGCGCGCCAAGGCTCGCCCCGCTCCCGGCCCGCGCGCAGGGAACTGCCAGGGGATGGGAACGCTCCCCAGAGGAGCAGGGCTATCTCCTGTCTGACAGCAGAGCCCTGTCCTGCCAGGCCAGCCTGTCTTTCCAAGCAGTTGGGCTGCGTCAGGGCTGATTGAAAGCAGGGCCAGGCCTGCCCTCCCCTTTCCTCAGACATACCGAGGAGTCGCTCTCTGTAGCAAGCTGTGCAGGGATGCTTTGCCGGGCCTGCTGTCAGAAGCATGTTTAAATGTGAGGTATTGGAACATGAGGAAAAGTTCAGCGTAAAATGAAGCATGCTAAAAACATCGGCGTGTTATTGTCTATTTTGGATCCAATACTGTTCTCCAAAAGCTCCCTGGGAATCCGAGGGGACTGTTTGTAGAGCAAAACACTGCTCAATACCACTTTTTGCTGATATTGGCAAGATCAGGCTCTTTCTGCTTTACTTGTGAGCAAAGCAATTAAAAGCAATTCCAGAGTCAACTGCCAGTGTTCCTCTTGAGACTGGAGGAAAAAAAAAGGAGGGAGAAAAAGGAGCAACATGATTTTTCTCTCAAGGATGAACGTGGTTCTGTCTCTGTCATTGACCTACAGTGTATTGGCAGGTGATAAGACAACCGGGCAAATCTCCAACAAGTAGCTGTAGTTGGTAGTAAAAATGCAGTCTGGCTGCTGTGGCTGAAATAAACGGTCATTAGGACTGATTAAAGTCAGATTTAGGGTGATTCAGACAGGCTAAAAGGGGGAAACCACAGGCGGTTTCACATAGTTTATTATGTACTTGTGGAGCTCTTTATATGATTCAGTCTAGTACAGTGAAAATGAGTATGTTTATAGATCGTAGTCGGCTTTGGGACAATGCAGGTGGTTTTTGATGGGGAAAATAATAGAATAAGAATTTAAAGCACTTGCCTTTTTTTTTATAGCTCTTGCACTGGTCAGTGCTGCTGCAGATTGCTTTTAAAGATGCCTCTTTTACTTGTCACAACAAGTGAGTGGTCTTGGTTTGAGGATTCCTGTGGCCATCATGCGGCTGTGGCTAACACACTGAGAAACGTCTAGGATTTTGGCCTGATCAAAGCAGCATGTTTTGATTGATCAGAACAACCTTGTAAAAATATTTAAAGCTATAAAAGCTAACACAAAACGAAACTTTTGAGGATTGCCTGGATTCAGCATAGCAAGGTATCTTGAAGTTCCAAAATGTTTACAAGAAAAAATGCTTTGGAGTAGAATCTGTGTATCTGTGTAATTGTGAGTTCTTGTATTACCTCCCCTGTGTTAAACTATGGAGTAAATGCATTCCAAGTGACATCAAGATCAGGCTTACTGCATTGCATTTATTTGCTTCAATCCTCACAAAATTAGTAGATTGAGGAAAGGGTTCTTTTTCTGCTGATACCAGTTGGAATGCCTTGCATTTCTCTGATCTGTTCCTTGCCATTACCTTGATAGACTTTATGTACTCTCTGTCAAGCTATGTGTATGTACGCAAAAGTGTAAATTTATGGCTGCATTTATAGTATTAGGCAAGCATTTATTGGTTTTAAACACCATTAGTCTGGAAATTGACCAGAACTTTGACCTTTTTATGATGTGATTTACTGCTGTGAGCCTTCAAATACCAAGGACTCCATTTAAGGAACTTTCAGGTCTTGGCAGGACAAAAACTTGGGCTGGAGCTGTCTTTAAACCATTGGAATACTGCTTAATAGAGTAGCTGCACTGTGGTGTCCAATGTAAAGGTGTAGGGGAAGCCCAGTTTTCCTGAGGGCTGGACTAATGTCATTGCTGGGACACATCTCAGTGGAGGAGCATCCTTCAGGAGAGCCCTTCTAGTTCATGTGGGAGGAGTGCATTTCTTCACAGCTCATACAAATAAGAGCTAAAGGGTAAGCTCCCTACATTGACACCATGCAAGTAAGAGATTCCAGGGATAGTTGTCTTTACCATGCAAATGGGCAAGGCAGCTGCCTTGCTCTGCTGGAGATGGAGTGAGTTTTGAAGAAAAGCTCAGTTTGCTTAGATCACCACTTGGTTGGTGTGGCAATGAGTTTCTGATCAGTTCTGACTGTAATAGTTTAAGAGGAGATCCCGTGTTGGCTTCCCAGGGCAAGCAGGAGTGCCTGGCTGGTGTGGGAACAGGAACCAGGGTGCAGGGCCACCACCTGTCCCACCCTCTACTCCTTGTGGCTGCTCCTAAGGAAAGGCACTCCCAGGCAGCCATCACTGGTGCTTGCTATGCAAGGGGGGAGAGGGGCTGCCTTGCTGTCTTTCCCCCTCTCTGCATCCTCCCCTCCCTGTGGGCAGCATAGGCTCAGTCCCCAGACTGCAGGTATCCAGTGCAGGTATCCAGAGGCCCTGCCAGAGGCTGCCCTTGTGGAGCCCGTGTGAATGGGTCCTTTCCCTTAGATCCCAGTGGCTGTGTTTTCACCTGTGTGGTGCTTGGTGATCTCACAGCCAAAGGAAAATGCCTTTTGTATCTGTGTCACACTGCCCTGTTCCTGTTACCTGTTCCCATGAGCCACTGGAGACGTTTGTGGCTTTCCCTCACGTAGGAACTGGCAGGGAGCAGCGAGGAGAGAAGGGGCAGCCACAGGGCTCTGCTGCTGGTGAGACCACCCTGGCATAGCTGTTTCCATCCTGGCTTGCACACTCCAACCAGGACCTTGCCATCGCAGTTACTGCTGGTCCAACTCCATTGATTAATGTGTCTGAGCTGCCCAGATGATTTACCAGGCTTGGGCACCTTGAAAAAGGCAATGGAAAGGGAGAACATTATCTCCTACCTCTGACAGATCCTCAGGTCCTGTAAATCACGGCTGCTCTTTTGAAGTCTGTGTATGTCAGCCAAGGGCCTAACCCCTGAGAGCTGTGTTGGGAGCAGTGCTGAGGAGAAGGGAAGTGCTGTAGGCCTATCACAAAGCATATCCGTGCTCAGAGGAGTTTAAATATTTTAAATATTAAATAAGGCTCCTCAAGGTGGGCTTCCCCCTTGCATGAAGAAAAATACACGATGTGATGATGTAGGGCTGCTCTCTCAGCCATGCCATGATGCTGTGCTGAGGGATGCTGCAGCTTCTCCCAGCCCCAGCGTGGAGCCTGCCAGACTCCCAAAGTGCCCTGGGGAAGGGCTGGGACACTTCCAGCTCCCTGCTGTCACGGAGAGTCAGGCAGGTGCTTCATCTCCTGCTGCCACAGCAAGGACCACCCCTCTGCGAATGCCCTCTGGGGCCTGGGGTTTGGCACAGTGCAGTGTGAGGTGGCCATTCTGTGCTGTGCAAAGAGAAGCTGTGGATAATCACATTTTATATCTGGTCAACCTAGCATGTATGCTGATACAAATGGTTACATATGGAGCTAACTACAGGGAATTGATTTTTTTTTCTTTTTGCTTTTAATTTGTACACATCATTTTACTGTCCAAGGCTGTGAGGTACAAATCAATACTCAGCAATTGCCATGTGGAGATAAGAGAACATTCTGTTATGTTCAATTATTGTTACACTACAGTTGATAGAGAAACTGGGAAAAAATTGGACTTTTACCTATATTTGATTTATGCTCTGACTTCTCTTCAGAATAAATGCATACATATTTTTGATGGAGAAATGAACAGTCATCATGTGGAACTAAATTTTGATATTTTTTTTGTCTTCTTGTGCATGAATCTGCATTTCCTCAATTAAGAAAACTTTTTTTTTGCTTTTGATTTAACTGGGACATGATCAGCTCTGATTTTGCTTCTTATTTGGGAATGTTTCTTATGATACTTTTAATGAGCTAAGGCTTAAATTAGAATGCAGTTACTACATTTGTTTGCCACTATTTCAGACTGTATGGTGAGAATGAGCACTTGTGAACGTGCACTTCTTTTCCCAGTTGAAATACTGACAGTTTGGAGTAGCAGACACACTCGCCTTTGACTCAGTGAGTGGTGTTCATACCATGTGCTGTATGAAATATTAGCAGGCTGAATCAGCAGAGCCAGACAGAAAATGCCTGAACCAAAGTGACTTAAGAATAGGCTGTGAGTTGGGGCAGGCAGCTCTGGTTTCCATAATAGATACAATTAGAAGAAATATAGAACGTATTTAGTTTTTTGAATAGGACGTGGGGAGGAGAGACAGGAGGGAACCATTAATTTGTTCGTCTGGAGGCTAGATGGAAATGTTTATAAATGATCAGTTGAATTTGCTGATGCATTCATTAGAGAAAGCCCTGCTAGTGGCTGGGAAAGTGAGAGGAGCTGTGAACAGAGAACAAGAGGCAGCTCATAAAGGCAAGTGAGACTGAACGGCAGCCAAGGGAGAGGAGCAGTCGGTGGGGCAGCGCGGAGGCGCTGGGCGAGGGCCGCGCTGACACGCTCCCGCTACTTTTTCCACCCCCCCTTCTCTTCCAGAGGCCCATCAAGCGACTCCTCTTTTGTCCTAATCTGAGCAAGCAAAAAAAGTTTGCTTAATTAAAAGCCTGTCTTTTCTTCCTTCTCTAAAGGAGGCAGAGAAAAATGGCATGCTCTTCTGAGGGAGAGGGAGGGCTGGGAACGCCTGGTCAGGTCTCACCCCGACAATCCTGCTCACTGTTGGGAAGTAGGACAGTGAGTCAGTTCATTCAAGTGGATGCTGTTTATTCAATGGGACATTCTTCCTGTAAAACTCCTAATAAAACCAAAGCCTGGCCTCCGCAGTGGGGAAGGGGAAGGGGTTTTGTGCACAGACTGTTTATTTACAGACGCTTTCTGGAGAAAAAGGTGAGAAGAAGAAAGGAGGAAAGGAAAAGGAAAGTAAGGTGCAGAGCTATAAACACGTTTGGGAGTAAACCAGGGCTGGTACAGTCTAAACCGTCAGCTTTTCCGTCATATATCCTGCTCCTAAGCTGCTCTAATAAACCCTGCCCGTTAAAAACAACCAGTTTACTGGAGCTTTCAAATGACTGCTTTGCTCTGATTTGCAGAGTACAGACGGGTGCCTGAAGCCTATATTCCTGATGAGAACTACAGATGCTGGCCATCCTACCATCACAAGGGCTGCCTCCTCTCTGTGTTTGATGTCAACGAAGCCATTGAGATCTGTGACAGCTACTCCCAGTGCAAAGCTTTTGTCCTAACTAACCAGACGACTTGGACAGGTAGGTCCTGGATGCTGTGGAGCAGAAGCAGCAGCTGGGTCACCTATTCTGGCTGCTCTAAGTGTTTTAATACAGCTTTTGGGGGGTGTGTTGTGCTGGGCTGTGGGAGACACCAGCAGCATCTAGATGTGGGATAGTTTCTGAAGGTTCAGCTGAGGCAGCTTCTTTTTTGGTGAGGCTTCTCTTTGCCAGCTGTCAGGGGAGCAGAAACTACAGACAGACTCACAGGAGCTGGCACTAGAGGGCCAAGCACACGGACCCCATGTTACCAAACCACAGGATCTGGAATGTTATTTTTTTGCATTTTTGTGCTCCTGGGAGGTGTTAACAGGCACTTCCATGGAACCAAGAAAAAACTAATTTCTGTTAACCTGCCTGTGGCTAACCAGTGACTACTAGGTCATCATGTCAGACTGTCTGTAGCTGGAATACTGAAAATAGTTAATACACTAAAAAAGTATTTATTCTGGCTCAGGGGAATGCACAGGAAGTTTATAGCAGCTCCTCTCTCAGGTTACAATATTAAAAGCTAATGGGACTTAGTAGCAATATTTGCAGTCTTATTTGTCATTCCCTTTGCCATCTCATTCCTAATGCATGAGCACTTGAGCCCCTGAAACCTGCAGCTCGGAAATTTGCTCAGCAGTTGAGGCATCCCATTTGCCATCTGATACTTTGAAAGAAAATAGTGCTATGGGAGCCCCCTAGAGAGGCAGGCTGGGAGCAAAGAGCATTTGATTTTCTCAAGTTTAGAGAGGGAAGGCAGTAGTACGGAGTGTATCTCTGTGGTGTTTGCTGCAAGGCAAGGCAGTGATTCTGCAGGTCTGTGGGGCAGCAGCAGCTCCTTGGGAGGCAGGAATGCGGATAAGGTGCCAGGTCAGTGAGTGTGGGGAGACAGAAGTGCTGTGCTATGGCTCCCACGGGTACCAAACAAACAAACCTTGCCAAATTCAGCCCCCGCTGGCCTTGGATATACGTGTAGCAGGTGCCTTATGCTACCCAGGCTGCTGTCACTTGCTGTTGCTTTTTGGCTGGGGACTAGAAACCTTGTTCCAGCTTGTTTAAAGCCCAGAGCTACAAAGTGATCAGCAAGAGCTGCTTCAGAGAAAGTCATGTTTAACAGACATTGCACCGATCAGTTTTGTAAAGGTCAAGCGTGCAAATATGATTCTGCTTCTGTACAACCAAACAGATTTAAGTCCTTCATTTAAGCCCTGAACTAAAGCCTGTTTTTATCAGTGGGAGGAGTCTCAAAATACCTTTTTAAAGGCCACATGGAATTTGTATTAAAAACCTCAGACTTTCCTTCATTCACTGTGTTAGCTGCGCACAGCTGTATCTTGACCATGATTAGGTAAGAGTAAAGATACTGAAACGGGGGGAGCTTTGGTGCCATTTTAGACAAAAAACATTTAAGTTTATACCAGCTGAAGTTAAGAGAGAATTCAGGCTTTCATGGCCTCAAGAATGTGTAGGTTGAAGTAGAGTTTGAAATGTCAGTATTTTGAGGTAGGCAACCTTTTGCTCATCACTTCTAAGTATTTTTCCCTTCTCCCCTTTTCCTATTCCGTGCAGGTCGGCAGCTTGTCTTCTTCAAGATGGCCTCAAATCATATTGTGCCTGATCCTGACAAGATAACATATGTGAAGGTGACAGACTGACACCTAAAATGGCTCAGTCTGACATGTGAGTGATAAGAGCTGTTTGTGTATAAATATAGGCAGCTGTTAGGTAGAAGGCGGCTGTGGCCGGAGAAATAATTGCACTATTACTCATTCTAATCTATAGAGTGCTAAAGGAAACTTTAAAGAAATAACCTGCATGACCAGGATGAATGTGCAATAAAACAAGATTTTGAAAATGTGATTTAAAAACAAAGCAACCCAAAGCAAAGTACAGGAGATGATACACTGTTGGAGTATAATTTTGGTTATAAATCAGCTGGCAGCTCTGGCTTTTCTAACCAAGGTTAGCATAACATTTCTGACCTATACATGTGTGTCCAGGGATGGCAGCTGATCATTTCTCTGGGAAGCCTGTATCCTCCACACTGATATTTATTTGGGCATGTACAATCACAACAGAGGAACTGAGGCGTATCAGTTTGTCTGCTGAATTGCAAACGATACTGTGGACAATCAGCGTTTGTGTTAAAGCTACGGAACACGCAATGCCGGCACATTTGTCAAACGGAAGGAATTGCTTACGTTCGGAATTGCGAGACTGCAACTAATTTTCATTTTTTGCTTCCACTGTTATCATAAAGTTTCATTTTTAATTTGAAAGAGCCATTTCGTAGATCTAGCAAATCACATAAGCATATGAATAGTCCCACTGAAAGGGCAGGGTCTTACCCGAGTGCTTTGCTGGATAGGCCCAAGCATATGCTTACAATTAAGCCTGTGCTTAAGACTTTTGTTGAATCAGTTTGAATTGTTCAGGAAGCCACATCTTTGACAGGCTGGCAAAGCAGTCCAGCTGGTTGAACAGTACTAATTTAACGACTATCTTGCAGTTATTCATACTTTTTATCATCAGGTCCTTGGTTTTCTAAGGCATCGCTTGCTGATTCTTAGAGTGAATGAAGTAAATGACCTTAATGATGTCAAATGAATGCTAGCCTTAATTCTATATAAAATGCATCTTAAAGGCAGGGTGTGTCTAGAGAATTTGCTTTCAGTGAAAGCAATGAAGTAAATGCTAAAGTGACCAATGTCATACTGTTTTGTAGTTTGTACAGTCAGGAAAAAATGTGCTTTTGTTTCTCAAATTGTTTATTTTTGTAAAAAAAAAAAAAAAGATAAATAAAATTTCTTTTATTCTTGGGTTTTGTGTGTTTGTGTTTCAAATAAATGCCTAAATCCAGTGTGTTCTATGTAAACTTAAACTTGGGATATTTTTTCTAGAAAGGACTGAGGTAGTTCCAGTGTTTCCCAGGGAAGGGTCTGTTGGTGCCTGGAGTACTAAATGGCTTTGTCTGCATGGTTGCCTGTCACAAAGTGAGTCGTGGTTAGCAGGCAGTGGTTGAGCAGCCTTTGCTGCTCTGTGCTTTACCTTATGTTGGTGTCAACCTTTTAGCACTTGGAAGGGGCAGCGGTGAGAGCAGGACTTGATGAAATTGCTCGCTGGGCCAAAAGGGAAGCTGGGCAGCAGCCCCTGCCAGGGAGGGCAGGGAAGGAGAGCCAGGAGAGTGAGGGAAGTCGGGCAGCAGTGTGGCTGAGAGAGGAGAGAAGGTCTGACAGCGACACCAGGGGCAGTGGGTCTCCCCTCACCGCCCTTTCTCTGGGGTCACCGATGCCCTCATGGCTCTGGCAGTTGGCTGAAGTGATGTCCTGTAATGGCTGTAACTCACAAATTATCAAACTCCCAGCCGTAATAGCTCAGCTGATTGTGTCGCCGTGCACTTAGGAACCCATCAATCATACTGTGGTAATAAACAAACACTACGGATTCTTTTAAAATTGCTGCATAAATCATGCCAACACATACTGCACAGTTCATTGAAGTGATATGGGTTGTTGGCACTGAGGTGCTGGTATGTGTTTTGAAAGTCTTTAACCTCCTGTGATTTCCTTCCCATTAAGCACTGCACAGTTCCAAAAATACTCAGCATTTAAAAACATCCTTTAAATTTAAATTCTTTAGTTGCGTTCCTATGTAAAAAATGCTAACATTTAAAAGAAAAAAAAAAAAAGGCATCCAGGGTAATACGTAAAAGTTGTAGTAGGTAACTTCAACAATTTCATTCCATCACTTTCTGCACACTGGAAAAAATGCCTCTTAAGTCAGGAATTGTTTATGCCTAGAACTAAACAAGGTTGCCAAACCAATTTATATCAGCTTTTGCAAACAGAGATCATGTAAGCAAGAAAGAAACATAGCTGGGAGCCAAGAAGCTGGATTTTAAATTTCAGTGGCAATCAACTTTATACAGGCAGGTTTTATAACTCTGAGAGTAAGGCTTTCCAGTGGAAATGCTGATTAAAATCTTAGTAAGAGAGGTGTGATGCTACAATAAGAGAATTTAACAGCCGTAATAAGCACTGGTAAAATTCTGAATTTATGTGGAGAAAGTGATTTTTGCAGCAGTGGGTCTGATTCAGCAGTGTCTGACTGGCACATGTGGCATGGAAAGCCTTGAGAAGCCACAGAGGAGGAGGAAGAGGAGGAAGCAAGGCACAAAGTGAGTCGGCAGGTCTGGGCCAGTCAGCCTGGGACCTGCTTCATGTTTTCTGTGGAAAAAGGCATTTCTATCTGGTTTTTTTCCCCTAACTTTTTGACTGCTTTTTACATTTCCTGGCTTCCTCAAGCCACAAGGTAGAAATATGAAAGAAGACACCCACAGGGCTTTAAACGAGTGCTGTCTGTGTGTGCACATGCACGTGTGTGTATGTGTACACCTATTTATGTACGTGTCGTGCTGAACAGAGAGAGCTTATTTCCTCAGTGAAAAACCAATTGCCTGTGCACAAAATGAAGTGCTAAACAGGATGTTGAGTTCATCTGGAGAAGTGAGAGCTGCGTGAGGCAATGGGTGCTGCAGCCCTGCAAGGGGCTGTGCTGAGCGGCCCAGTCCAGCAGCACGTGCCCTGGCTGGTCTGAGGCTCGGAGCAGCTCCAAGAGCTGCCCACTGTCTCCTGATGGTTTGGTAAGGAGGTGATTCTAGCCCCACCACTGGGAACAGGCTCCAGACAACAAAACACTGAGCAGCATCACCTTTGGCCTGATGTCCTGAGGGTTGCAGGGAAGACACGCCAAAAGCTTTCATCTTTGCTTAGACCAAAATAAAAATGCGTTCTTCTATTTTTCTGTGTCTTCTCTGAGCCTACTGCTTTATCTCAGCTCATTTTTCAGAGCTTTCTCCCCAACTTCAGTGTCTCTTTTTAAGTAGAAGGCTGAGGTCTCCTGTAATCAACTTCAAACAGTTGGTCACAACTCACATCACATCTGGGAGAAATCTATGGTGGAATTAGTAATGAGCACTCATTGCCACGAGACAAAGCCTGAAAACAAGTGGGCCCCGTTCCCAGCTGAGAAGTTCAGGTAAGTTTGTATAAGGAGTGAAGGAGGTTGGATGGGCAGTGAGATGCTGGCAAGGAGTGTCCGAAAGGTACTCTTTCAACATGAGATAATGGAGTTCAGTGTAGTATTTGTGCTTTGCCCTGCTTTTCACTGCTTCACTGAGGCATTTTGCTTAATCCTTCTGCCAGCCATGATCAAGGTTTCCCATAAGATTGGTGAGATTTGTGGGAATGGTGGAGTGGGGTGCGGGGAGCACAGCAACATGGCAGGAAGGCAGCTCTTCCTGCTGCAGTTGCTGTCTGTGGTGTGGCAGCTGTGGGGGACATTCACCTGGAGCAGGACCTGACCATGGTGAAGCCCTTATCCCTGCCTCTGGAATTCACCTTATCAACTTGAACCAAGAGGATTTGTAATTCAAAGCATATGGAAGGTGGTAGTGAATATCCAGAGATCATATTATGTTGCCTGTCAGGAAGTAATAATATGAACAGTGATGATGTGAGCAGTGACGTTCAGATTTAGTAGGGAGAGCCTTATATTGTATTCTTCAGCACTAAATTCTGTGAAGGCTTAACTACAACCTACTATTGGGGGGAAACAAAGAGAAAATGGAATGGCAAAACTGCTCACAAGTTTTTTCAAGGAAAACATCCCTAACCTTTTGGTCAAAATGTGAAATGGGGTTGAAAGAAGTCAAACAGATTTGGGTTGAAAAGACTCATCTGAAGTTTTCATCAATTGACTGCAGGAAAAAAATGGGACTCAAAAAAGAAGAGGAACATTGGTGGAAAGCAGGCATACTTCAGAGTCATACTCTGCTTAATGTTTTTTGAGATATGATTTTTGAATCCTTTCTTTTTTTGGTCATGAAAATACATTTTTTTCCTCTCTGTTTAAAGCAGGAGCAAAACATGTTGGTCTGCCCTCCTCTAGAGCTCCAGGGCATGCAGAGTCCCTGCCCTTCCTTCAACACAGACATGGATCTCAGCATTTGAACTCTTAACAAGTAAGACTGTTGCAAGTACAAGTGATTTTTTCCTAATTGGAATGGATGATCTTAAGAGGTGCATTTAAAAAACGTGAAGAAGACAAGGCGTTGTGTGGCTTCCCTCTGCGGTTGTGTACAGTCAGCAATTGCCTTTGTGTAATAGGTGCCCCACTTCCCTGCAAACTGATGGGAAATATAATTCAGTAGGAGCCATGCTCATTATGAAACTGTCTTTGATGTCAAGCCAGAGGGCAAACAACACATTTATTGGAAATTGTGCCTTTTAAACAAAAAAATCCCTGCTAACCACAGTTTTTCAGCAAATGACTGGGAGGCTGAGAAGGAAGACTAAACTATCCAGTGGCCACTTGAAATGATAAAGTCAGAATCTGATCTTCCTTAGCTTGATTTTGCCAGTATAGGTCAGTTAATCCTTGATTTATGTTCACATAAAACAATATCAGACTGTTAGATTCTCAAGTATCTATGAAGAAGGAACTCAATAAAACCTACCTCTTGGACCTAAATGCTTGAGCCATAAAAGTGAGGAAAAACACATTGATTTTCCCATATGTACATGACCATGTGAGCACATGTAGGTTCCTGTGAAATTTAAGCAATGACAGTGTGAAGGCTTTTCTTTCTTTTAGATGGAAGAATTAACAAGACACAGAAAATTAAAGATATATTATTGAACAAATAGCGCCAGGAAGGGAATATGAATTCTACACATATGCACTCAGTGTTTAATAGGTATAATGCCATTCCTATTTATCATCCTTCTACCAGCTTCAGGTATGCCCTAATGACAAGTTCCAGTTTTCAATACTACAAGTACCTGGCATGTATGAAGATAATGGTACAAATTGGTATTTATGAATTGCAGCTTTCCATAAATAGAGCAGAAGGAATGCAGAGCAGCCAGTTAGACAAATAGGTGTCTAGGAGCACAGTGGCACTTTTAGAAGTGGCCATATTTAATGCTTTATAGAAGACCTTGGGTTTGTGCAAGTTCATGACCTATGAAAAACCTTGTATGACTTACTGGCAGGTATTGCCTCGTTCTTGGGCACAAGCTGTTGATCAGCATGTGTGCTGCTATTTCTACATGTTTTACGTGTCTCTTAACCCCCACGAGATACAAACCTAAAGCCTGTTTGAAGAATGGAAACTCCTCAATTAAATGTCAGGTTTTGATTTGTGCATGGCTCTGATTTGTGATTCATGATAGAACTTCGGTCAGTGACTGCTTTTAAGCAGAACGGATATTACAGAGGCAAAAAATAATGCACGTTCATGAGGTGAATTTGTGAACAGACACTGTTTACCTGGAGAATTGAAAAGTTTAGTGACTTGGATTATGGGTCAAAGTGGCAGATGTGAAAAAAAAATCACCATTTTGTTGCCTTACATTGCAACATATGTTCCATGGCCTGTAATTATTCTGATATACAGTCCATTTCTTGGAGACTGAGCTCCTGGAATAGTGTATTCATAAGTGAACAAACTCCTCTTTGCCTGTTTTTACCAACTGCTAAAGAGTAGGAGTAAAGGAGAGCACTATGAGCATAGTAATACTCTTGCAATTCAGAAACCAGGGTAGCTGTGGTGCAGTTGGTTCTGCATGGCTTCTGTGCAGTAGCAACCAATGGACAAGAATCGGTGGCTAAAGTTAGCAGTAATTCCAAAGTGGACATTGAGGCTAATCACAAATATCAATGGATGACAAATATGTCTCATTCTAAAAGTAATAGGAAAGGGACATGAGAACTCTATAGTAAAAAATGCATAAGAAAATGGAAATAGCATTTTTATAATAATTTTTTAATTTGCTTTGGAGGAAAAAAAAATACGCAGTCCAAAAATGCCACCCTACATTTCAGGGGGAGATTAACTCATACCTCTCTGAAGTCACTAACCCATGTTCACAGTTTCTTCAGTACCCTTTGCAATTTATTTCTCTCCAGATTTCAGTCCTCCCCTTCTTGCTCAGAGGTGGTGGACTCCTTGTTTGTGACAGAAGGAAACTGCAGCAATGCTGTGACTGCTCAGCCAGCCTGGGTTCTTGCCTCACGTTGCAATTCCCTCACTGTAGAACATGCCTTCAGCTTGCCTGGGGTAAATTCAGTGTGTAAACTTAGTGTTCCTAATAAAAATTACTATAGATTGTTTTCTTATGATGAGATAAAGCACCCTCCAATGCCATCTAGTGATGCTGATAGAATCTTATTTAAAACCCCAAACCTTATGCATTCCAAGTAAATGTTATGTGTGTGTATACTATGAGGTATAGTTATGCCTTCAGAGCAAACCTAGAACAAGTTTTTCTTCAAATAATTTCAGCAGTTTTTACAAATTTACTTAGATAATTTCCTATACACTTGTATATGGCTTTTTTTTTATTTCCTTCTAAATTGCTTGGTGATATAAGAGGCAACTGAATCTGCTCCAGCTGTCACCTGGGACCTTGGTGCCATATGCCATGCTGATTGCCCATTATTCAAACTCTGCCACAGGGCAACATGAAGCTGCCTGTTTAGTACCTTCCAAGGGGCACAAAGCTGGCTTTAAAGCAGAGCTCCAAATGCAGAATCCTACAGAAAAATGCTAATAATTAAAAAAATGCACATTGTTTATTGCTGCAAACCATGTATGAATGGCATCAAATTTCTGTTGCCATGTCCTCTCCAAGCTGTTGAGGCTGATAAGGTTTCATACAGCCACAGAAAATCTGGGGAAGGGAACACAGAGGGGATGGAGAAGGGAATGGCAAATTTGCTGTGTTTAATGTATTGGACACCATCTGTATTTTATTCAAATAGGGTTATATATTTTGTGAAAATAAAAACCAGCCTCATGAGTCAGTGTGTGCAAGGCAGTCACTTGAATATATATAATGGGAAACATGTTTTAGGCTGGAAGTTGCAAAGGGAAATCAAATGTTTGAAGTGTCAAAGTTGGAAAAATATAAAATACGCCTGACACCGTAGCTATTGAAGCCAAAATGAATAAATCATCATCTCAGGAAAGAAAACCCCACCAAGTTCTTGGCTATAGCCTTCATTTTCCTACACTCAAATAAAATTACATACAACCTGATAATTTAACCAGACTTGTCAATAAGAACTGATGGCTTCAGCAGACACTATCACTTCATGCTTCAGTGTAGACTTCAGAAGCATCCAGTAATTTATCCAAGAAATAAATTTGATGTCAAACTTGTCTCTTCAAGTTGATAGATAGAAGAACCTTAGGCAGTGGAGATGCCATATTGCAGAACATTAGAGTAAAATTAAATGAATGCCAGCTCAGTAGTTTATTCCCCATGTACAGCTTTTCCTGAGCAGTTATATAAGAAGTATTTTAGTGTCTTTCTAAATAGTGCAAGCATGGCTTCCAAGAAGGAATTTGAGAGAAACTTCGAGGTTACAATATTAGGAGCCCGAGTTTACACTCCAGTTTCTGTTGCAGTCTCAGTATTGATTCTGGTCAAGTTTTAAGCCATTCTCTTTTCACAATAGGCTCAGTGTCAGAAATGTGATTTGCAAACATAGTAAGACCTATCTGTGCCAGTCTGGGGAGAATTTCTGGGACATTCTGTGTTTTCGGGATTTGTGTGCATCAAGGTTTTATTTATAACAAATGAAGAAGCCTGATGGAGAGATGAGAGATATTTTAGCTGCATTTTGGCATGCAATTATTTGGGCAAACTGAGGCCATTAATTTACTGTTTTAGATGCTTTCGTACCCATTTATTTATTTGTCAGACAGAAGGAATAGTCCCTGAAAACTGCAAATCAAGGTAATGATCTATTTTTATTTGCTGAAAATAACCTAGCTGGCCTTTTACTTGCTAAAAATATGTAAGTTGGCCTAAAGCTTCTGCTGTGTAAAGCCTGAACTGAATGCATCAGCGAGGGAGTGTGTTGCAATACGACACAAATGACCAACACTCACACACTGAGATGTCCAAGGCAAAAAAGGGGCAGGTTATTTACAGACCTTGACATTTGTAGAATTCCAACAGTGACCATGGATTGGAGGAAGAAAATTGTCCTCTCCAACCACACTGGTCAAACCAACAGTCCATCAGTTCTCTCCTCCTCCAGAAAGGAATGCAAAACAATCATTATTTACATGAAAAGTGCATGAGAAACTCCACCACAAAAGGTAAACATCAGAAGGCTTCAGCAGAACTTTGGAAAAACAGAGCAACAAGAGTGATCAGTATTGGATACAGCATCCCAAAGCTCCCTTTCCCTCTGGCCCTACACAAAAGGCTTTTCTTACCTGTTTAGGCCCCATATAGGTCACAGAGGACCACGGTCCCCCAGGGAGCTGTCATAGTGCTCCACCTACTCTGTTCTCTCTGATTTCTGTCCCTTTCCCAGCACTGTGAGGAATGCAGCTCCTCAGCCATGGCTTCCCCCTGTGGGAACAGCCCAGCTTTGCTCATGGATTAAATGTAGCTGTGTATTGGGCTTGTCCTGAATGCTGCCAGGTGGCAAACTGGGCAGATGACACAACCTCCAGCTCCTTACCTCGCACTAAGCAGCAACTGGATTTCAAAAGGTCACGTGAAGTTTGAGATCCAGAGCTGTGGTGACACTGAGAGTCTGTCAGGCAGGCAACTTTCATCTGCTCCAAAATGGCCTTGCTGGGGCTGACTAATCAGCCTGTAACCCTGGGCTGTGGTGTCTGACAGTGTCCAGCAGTTGACCTCGAGGGGAAGAGTAAGTACAGACCTGACCTTTCCTCTCGCAGTCTCCTCCTCTCTGTCAAGCAGCCGATCAGGATTTCCATGAGCCTTAATTATTAAACCATCTCCAGACATTGTCTGTAAGAGTGTTATATCACTTCTCTTGGCAGCTGTGGCAGGACCAGTATCTCCTACTTTGAAAATAAGCTGTTCAGCTTAGTCTTGGTGCATACACAGCAGCAGAAAATTGTTTTTCTGTGACTAAGTGCTTTTCTATTGGCATGATATCTTAATTAAATCTACAAATGAAGCACATCTTTTGTGTTTTCAGAAATCTTTTTCCTCTGTAAATTGCTTTCAAAATTTGTTTGTTTGTCAGCCAGAAATGCTGTCCAAGGCAAGCTGGAAATCATGCTCAGCTTAGAATCTTGATACTAGCAGGTACAATCCACAGAAGGCTATATAAAACATTTGTTTAGCAAAACCTCACCCCCCCCACACAAATAAAGTAGGGTTTTTCACCATCCTGGAAGATTAATTTTAATGTCTAGCAGTGGATATTTCAGATTGGAATTGCTCTTTGCTCTCCTCAACTGTTCAGAAAATTTCTGAAAACACTTCTGCTAATGGAACTAAAAAAGGGTGCAATACTGCAATCTTTTTGGCATGTATTACTATTATAGACTATATAATATAGACCTGGACTAAGCAGTGGGTTTCTGATTTTTCTGGGCATAGTTTGTTAAAAAAACTGAGGCAGACTCAGTGTGATCCAGTACTGTAGTGCAGGCTCTCCAATCTCAGTTTTTGAGTTCTTCTCCACAATTACCTTGTTGAATGCGTGGCTTATAGGTTGAACTAATTCAGGAATTATGGTGAGGTAACTGAACTCTGATTTTGGACTATTAACTTCAGGTGACTGTGTGGAAATGAGATGTCTGCTGTGTGTATATATATATATATATATTTTTTTTTTTTTACAATAATACTGTTAAATTCCCTGTTTGGAAGGTTTGGAGTTTTAAAGCATGTACAAAAATTTCTCTTTTGAGGTCACCTGTTATTTAAATGTACTTACTAGGAGACATTTATATGCATGAAATTGTTTTTCAACCTCTAGTTGCACTTAATGTGATAAACTTGAGAAGCTCAGTAATTAAAGGTATGAGTTACCCCACTTCATGTGCTGAATACCTTTGCTGTAAATGACCATAAGAGATTTGATCCTCTTTTCATCTGGGTGAAGGTTTTCTAAACAGCTCCTTATCTCTAAATGTCTAAGTTTCACAGATATAGTTATCCAGCTTTCTGGTAAATGTAGAGACTACTAAGAACTAAATACAAAGGGATTGGACAAGATGAGATACCCTTACTCTTGAAAGCAACCCTTGAGAATAACTTGCATCCTATCTCCAAACCAGAAAAATACTTGTGAAAAGCTACAGGAGTGCAGAAAAGAGATGAGGAGGAGAGAGAAAAGTCTGCCTACTTTCCCTAAACTGTTGTGTTCACTTGTGGAACTCAAAAATCTTACCTCTGTCATGTGAGGTGCATGAGAGGCAAAGGAGGCTTAAGACATTTACATTCCAGCTTCTTTAACTTGCCTTTCCTCCTCCTTTTGGTTTCTTACTCTCTCTCAAATTAACACTATCATTTTTGTACAGCAGTTGTATGTGAATTGATGACTTAAATTGGAGTTGCATGTGAATTGTCATAGAAAGGTCAAACTCCTCCTGCAGCCCATCCTTTCTAAGCAGGGCTGCAAAATGCGGGCTCCTTTGCGTTCAGGCGAGTCCCAGCCCAATACAAAGCTTTTGACTTCAGTGTGCCTGCTCTTATGAATAAAGCCTGTAAGATACAGCCTGTACATTCCAAATTGCTTCTTTTTTTTTTTTTTTGTGCCATTCACACCAGGGATTAATATCTCTGGGAGGCTTTTGTGAAGCCGTCACCCTCTTGCCCTTCCACAGCCCAGCAGTAGCTATGATTTCAAGGATGCAGATAGATTTTTTTTTTCTCTGTACTGCCCTTTGTAAACCAGCCCTTTAGTTGGGCTTGGGGAAACTGAAAATTTGCTTCCAGCCTGTAATTTAAAGTCCTGAATTGCCTTTATTGGAATTCTGATGGAAGGTCTGAGAACTAGTGCTTTTCAGTTCCCACTGTCTGTTGATACTTCTCTGCCCTCTGTCAAAATTTCAAAATTAGAGAATGGCAGTGGCTGCAGAATACAAGCTGTCTATTAGCTCACCTAAGAAATGATGCATTGAATATTCATTGTTCCCTCTTGCAAAATGTCATTTTTCCATGAGTACAGCTTAAAGCAGTTCAGAGAATACATTTGCATAAACCATTTGTCAGAAACAGAAGACTCTTTGTGAAGAACTATTAAGAAACCACATAATCTACTTTTCTGTTCTTATGCAAGTTCCAGGGAGACGACAGAGCTCCTTTGTAAACAGAATCTAAATACAAGTGCTGGGCATGTTTTTTCTGCAATCAAAATTCCATAAATAATAAAATTGAAGTTCAAAACCAGAAGTACCTGAAATTGTTAAATGTAATGTTAATGATTTCCTGGCAGTATATGAGATTCAGAAAGTTTAACACTATTAACACCCGTGCTATTTTGACTGAGGCAAACTCCCCCTTTGCAGTTCTGCTAAACAAAGCTGCAATTAATCTGCAATACAAATTTGGATATCTCCAGTTCCTGGGGTAAAGCATTTTTATAATACATCGGGGGAAGCTGATTCTATAAATTCAGTTGTGGGTTTTAATAGCCTTCATGATTCATTGCTGTCTCAATGATTTTCTGCATTTACTGCCTGTCGGAGCCCTTTTGTCGAGATAGGTGGCCTTGAAGGTTGCTTTTGTAATGGTCCCACCTTTCCTCCTTAGCGTTTCATTGCCCTTCTCCAGTAGCTGGTCTCGTGCACACTTAGAGAGGCCCTCCAGCACCTCCACGATCACACGGATTGGGGTAAGTAAGCCAGATAAGTGAAGGCAAACAAAGCCCAAGTGTGGCACACTGAGCAGCCAAAGAGATTACTGCTCATGCGATTAACATCTTTTCATGCCCCTTCTCCCACCGCAAGATGGTCTTGTTTCCTTTTCACTGGACAACACAGTTCAAGTATTTACTTGTTGCATTTCCCCACAATGAGTTACTCAGGCGTTTCTACCATTCCCTGGGAGCCCCTCCCTGCCTGGCTGTGCTGCAGAGGGAGGGACAGGGGCAGTGCTGCTCAGCGGGGAGGCACTGCCTAAAGAGCTCTGCATGGGCTCTGCTAGGCAGTCTTGGCAGAGAGCACATTTGTGTAATCGCCTTCTGTTTTTATTAATGGATAACTCCTTGCCTGGAATGAAATACGAAACCTTTGCAGATAAGGTGTGCCCTCGGCGCATGGTGACAGCCATTTGGACTAGCAGAATGCAGCCAGTTACCTGCAATTATTATCAACAGAAGTCATATGGACTAATTATATGTCACCTTTGCTCCCAGAGTCTGCTGCCAGCATTCATTTACACTGGCCAGCTGTGTAGGTGCTGAGTGCCTCCTGATACCAGGCAAAGTCACGGTGCCCTGGTGTTTCCTGGGGCACTGCTGGACCTGGCTGGAAGCCCCACAACACTGTTTTCTCCGTGCCTGGTTTTCCAGCTGATTACATTCCAGAAGCCGAACGGAAAATAAATAAATTGATAAAGTTAAAAAGAAGAAAAAAGAAAGGGAAAAAAAAGCCACGGGAATACCCAATGCAGGAGATCTAGTTTAAACCCCCCACATTTAAAGGATTTTATGGTATTTTACAATTGTAAACCAGTTCTAGATACAGCACAGCACCCATACAGCAAATGCTCCATGTGACTGCATTGCACTGCAGGCTAAGCCTAAGCTTAAGTAGATAGAAATTTTCCTCACTATTCACCCCTTCCAGTATATCCCACATTTGGGCCTCAAATCCTTGATCCATCAACTTCTTAGTTAATTGCACCAAATAATACACATTCGGCAAGAGGAACTGAGATCCCCTTTCCTTGGGAGCTAAGGATAATGGTTCCTATTGAATTCTGCAAATGTCCTCCCTGGATTTGAAATTGATTTATTTGGCTCACAGCTGTTTGGTGTTTGCTTTCCAAAATGTTTGTATGATCAGACTTGACCATCTGAAATATCAGCAGAAAGTGGATTACTGGATAACTTGAGGAAACACATTTCAGCTTACACTTTAAATGATGCCTTCTGGATGCGTTGGTTCACAGACTCACTGCTGAAGCAGAGCCAAATCAACCCTAGGCCTTTTCACCAGTCTCTACACAGCACAACCCAAACTCACTTATCAGTGACTCCAGTCAAAAATTAAGTGTATCTGAGAGAGTGGAATGAGCTGTGATTGAAATGCACCCACTGAGAAAAGGGGCAAATTTTATCCAAGTCTTATGGGCTTGCTGCAAATCTGACTGAGGCTGCAGATAATTGTTGCTGTGGGGTTTTGCACTCTGAGATGTGATGTGCATCCCATGCCTTCTTCTGTCTCTGTCCCCCACTTCCTGTGCTCCCTCATGTTGCTACTGCCCCTGGTGGGATGCGCCAGCCTGTGGTGAGAGCAGATTTAGAACTGCCCACCAACCTAATTTACCAAGCCAACCAAGGAACAAACCAATGCCAATCAGAATAGTATTTGGTGGCAATAGGAATTCTCTAATTTTAGTTTATGTTGTTTAACGTCTTTGTTGGGAACATGGAGAGTGGGATTGAGTGTACCCCCAGCAAGTTTCCCACCACCACCAAGCTGTGTGGTGTGGTCAGCATGCTGGAGGAAAGGGATGCCATCGAGAAAGACCTGGGCAGCCTTGAGAGGTGTGTCCATGAGAGCTCCATGAGATTCAGCAAGGCCCAGTGCAAGGACCTGCCCCTGGATGGGCAACAATCCCAAGCACAGATAGAGGAGGGGCAGAGAATGGATTAAGAACAAGCACTGGGGAGAAGGTTGTTGATTGTTTTGGTTGATAAGAAGCTCAGTCAAGACCCAGCAACGTGCACTTGCAGCCCAGAAAGTCAACTGTGTTCAGGGCCACACCAAATGCAGAGTGGGCAGCAGCGTGAGGGAAGGAGGGGATTCACCTCATGCTCTGAGGTTTTTCAGCAGCAGGTGCATCTTAATCACACATTTTCTTTTATCAGCATACCTCCCTTTTGAGCTCTGGTACATTTTGAGCTCATACAGTACTAGTCAACAAAGTTGGTTTGGTAACTGATGGTGCAGATAGAAAACTGAACAATTACCTCCAAGGTTAATAATAAAGTGTATCCCACATACCTATTCTATCTATAAATCTGAGAGCTTGAAAACAGCTGTGGGCTTTAAGCAGATTATTTACTTTTGATTAGAAACAATGTTTAGCTTAGCATCCATGGATGCAACTGTTAGCATCCTTGCTGGAATGCGGAATTGTGCCAGATAATAATCTTTTCTCATACAGTGTTAATGCTCATGGCTGGGGTGGATCAGGTGGCTTCAAACTGGGTTGCTCTGTGGTAGTGTGAGAGCTTTATGTTTGAAAAGTGTATGAAATAAACTGGCTGGACATCAGAGTGCTCACTTTCATCAACAGCAATGTCTTGTTCTGTTTTCAAACGTTCCTTAACCGTGGTTTTCTGGCTGCCTCTGCAAAGCCCCGGCAAGAATACAATTTTTCTGCTAGATTCTTGAACTGATACTTATCACATGGGATTTTCAGACTGTAATTTTTTGAAGAGATTATTGCAGCCAGACAGTAACTGTCACCTATGTTTAGCAAAAGTCAATCCCTAAACTCTTCAGAAAATCTCAGCTTTTCCAATGAAGTTGAAATTGGGGTTTCTGAACCATCCAGCTGAAACTATTTTACAGAGTAGCTGTGCATGACAATGCATAAAGGGCAAATCTATGTACATTTTGTGCACTATTGCTCTTCTGGCTGCAGAAGCATGGCATTGGTGCAAAGAATTTGGGCAGCCAGCTGGAAAATTTAATCCTGTATATTTTTCTAAAAATAAGTGTTTGCTCTTTAGAGACATAGAATGAAACAGTACGAAAATAATTCTTACGTTGAAAGTATGTCCCTCTATGCCCCCTTCCAAGGATTTTCTTCTGATTTTTACATTCTTTATATTCCATATTTATATTGATTTAAAATTGTACTTGCATATTCCTCCTCTTATAAATGTGTTAATTGGACATAAATTTGAACTGAGTTACCAAAGAACGAGCACTCCAAATGAATGGTCTGTTTTGTGTCCCTGCTGCAGAGAGGGGTGGTTGATGTGGCTCCCAAATGCAAGAGGTTCTGGCAAATGGGATTACAAAATCCAAACTGAGTGCATTGAAGTTTTTGCAGAATGAAGGCCTGACCAGAACCACAGGGTTTTGCAAGCTCTTGCACCCATTCTCTCCTTCTAGTCTGACTTGTGTCCAAAGAAAGGTGCCAGCAGTCAGCAAGTTCTGTGTATCTTACAGAAGCACTAACTTGTTGGCTGAGTGATGACTCCAGACTCAGCATTCCCTCAGCTCTCACTTGTGACAGGGATTGCCAAAGCTAGTGGGGAGCCAGATAAGGGCGGAGGAACAAGCACCAAGTACTGCTTTGGATTCCTTTTGAATTTTTGAACAGTGACACATCATATGGCCTTGTGTTCCTCAGACAGCCTAAGGCTGTGCCTCTGCTGAGGGAGAATGCAGAGTCATTATTTCTCACTCTGCTTTCAAGCATGAAATTAAAAACTCCCCTGTTGTGCCAGCATTTAAGGGCTTGTTACTGCAGCAGGAATCACCATTACCAAGATCACCTTTTTTCAGGACCTCCTGGAGTACTAGGTGAGCAGAGTGGCTATAGCTTGGGGATCTGCTGGATTTTAAAGGAAAAGGCAGGATGAGAGCGGCAGTGTTGTGGTTCTGTGTTTTAGGAAAGGTTAAGAAATTGCTCTGGCACAAAAGGAGGGAGCATGATCTCCTGAAGACATCTCTGCCCAAGCACTTGGGGGGGGTAATCCCATGGGTGTTGCCTGAGCCTCCCCATTTCTGCTGGCTCTGCCCTGTTTATGCTGGTGCCACAGGGAAGTGTGTAAAGCTGCATCCAAACCAGCCTGGTCAGCCGGGGTTGAGGATGAAGGCTTGGGAAAAAGCAACCCACTTTAAACAAATTCCTCCGTGACAGACACAGGGTGGGTGGAAGCATCCCAGGAAAGTGCTGGATAGGTTTATTTGGCAAGAATTGATTCTAATAGTCCCAAGACACCCATGATACTTAAAATCCAAACAGAAGAGTAACTGTCCCATGTAATACCATCACCTTGTACTTAGGAAATCCCTCCAACCTGCTAAATTTACTACTTTTCCAGCCATTGATCTATCCGGGAATCCTTTTCAAATTCATGTGAGTTTTATTAAATGTTGGGTAATATGTGACCCCATCAAGTGAATGCAGTGTCCACTTGGGAGACTTTTGTTCTATTCAAACCTTTGTTGACAATGCAGCGAGCTCTGCTCCGGGCTGCCAGGGGGGCGGGCAGCCGGGGCCCCGTGCACTGTGATTGATATGCACAATAGGAACGAAAATATTCCCCAAACTCTTGAGATCACTCAACCCTTCCTGCCAGACTTCCATGAAATATAACATGCAATCAATTTAGCTTACAGCCAAATTCTCCCCTCTCGGCCCCCTCTTTCCTTTGGTGTGTCAGCGAAGATAAATGAAAGAAGCAATAAGGAGCACAAACAGCAGTAGCCACGAAAGCAGCAATTGCTTGTGTGGAGGGGACTCACGGTGCCAGGCCAGAGCAGAACCCACAACAACTTGACCAAACACAGGAATGAATGAAAGGTCCTTTTGAAAGGGCAAAAGAAAGACCGCGTTGACCTCTTTGCAGAAAGAGGAAACTTCAAAGGCTTTACAAGAGTTAAAAGACCCAGTTACACGCAGCACAAAAATGACTTGCATTGGATGCTAACAGCGAAACTAAACAACCTCACAGTGAGAGATAGAGCAGAAGGTGGGGTGGAGGGGGCATATTTGCCCTAGTCACTGGAAAAATGTGGAAAAGGCTAATTCTGTCCGTTTGGTGTTAGGTGTAAGGCTCATTTGAAAGCCATACATGGGAGGAAAACAGAAATTTAGACTGAATTCCTAACAGGCTTTGGAAAAGCCTGTTCTCTTTTCATTTTTTCTCATCAAGAAGTGTTCTAATCGCGTGCTTCTTTTGGAAGCATTTGGCAGCTCCTTAGGTATGGCAGAAAGTGTGCCTGAGGAAGTTACAACTAATGAAACTGGGTATTCAAAAGAGAAAGCTTCTGAATAATCCCAGCGTTGCACATGATTTATGAAAACTGCATTGAAAGGGGCAAAAAAGTGCTAATAGCCTGAGATAGTTGCATTCTGCTGTTTTTCTTCACTCAAAATTTTTTACTTGTTCAACACAGCTTGGAAGGGTTTTGGTCACATGTGTAGATTTAAGTGAGGGAGAGAGCTGCTGGCTCTCTGCGGGGACATTGTGTGTGCTGGGCTTAAGCAAGTGCATAAAGCCTCTTGCTAGACAGCAAGGTCTGTCTCTGAATTCCAAGGATTTGAGAGCAAGTAAGTCACAGCACTTCAACGAACAAAGACTTGCCTCTTTAATCTGCTCTAGTTGGGAAAGATAAGACCTCAAATGGAATCTACTTCAAGACTAGATTACACATTAAGATAAGCATAATGTGATAAGGACCAACTGACACAGCTTCTGTAAGGGCAAGTTGCTCTGCCCTATCTTTCAAGAATTCCGTGCAAAAAGTGCACGAAGTAAGAGATGAAATGTATCTTTCGAACATAATTCATGTGGAATTTCAAGGGACTTCTGACAGGACCCTTTGTGAGAGGTTTTGAAATAAAATAAATTCTTATTTGGCAGGCCGTGTTGCCAACCTGCAGCATGCTTGGAATTCATAGCAAAAAGCCAATTTTAAATTAAAAGAGTAATGAGAAAACATATGGGATTTCTGTTTATTATTTGAAGTACTTTGAAAACACGGTTTTAATGCAATTTGTTAACAAATCATTCTGGATCAGTAACAACTGAAAAAGGACCATTGGACACTCATAAAAATACTTGTATTTGCCCAAAACATTCATTCTTCCATCCATCTATCAGTATTCTGGCAGCTGAAAAGTACTATGTGTTAGAAAATATAATAAAATTCTCATTATTGTAATGGACTTTGATCTAACATGGTTCCCCGAGGAACCAGATATGAATCACTGAGAGTATTACAGCTTAATGAACATGCCCTTCCAAAATAAACTAACACAGAGACAGATTATAGTAATACTTTACAAAAGTAATACCTCACTGTAGTAATGATTTAATAGAAAACTACAAATGATACATTCCCTGTTGCACCACAGTTCAGTTTTGGATGCCTCAATTTAAATGAAGATGCTGTGCAGAGAAAGCCTTTGGAGAAGAATGACAAACCCAGTCAAACTTATGTGAAGATTTCTTTGAATGATTACTCAGCTATGGGCATTTGACATCTAAAGATGAGGTTAGCAAAAGAGCAGGCAAAATACACTTTCATAAATTAAGCTTTGGAGAGGCTACATTCAGAATTGTGGGTTACCAGATGCAGGGTCAACATTTTTCAGCGTGAGAGATGGGAGCCCACTTTCTTGAGACCCACTGATGTTGTCTTTTGCAGCTACCTTCTGCAGACTTTTTTAAAAGTAGTCCACATATCCCTTTATCCACAGCCCATGAGCTGAAAACAACTGGCTTAATGAGACTAAAATGTGATTTCAAACACAAAATAATGAATGTCAATGTAGCCCTCCATTTCTTTTTTCTTTGCCCCACTGCATAAACATTTCAAGGCATCTGATTAAACTCAGATTCAATACATTCAGGACATCTCAGTTTAAATTTTATTTAGTTTTAATAGTAGCCAATTTATAATTCATTGACACGTCTTCTGTGGCTCTTGTGAAGAAGAAGGTTTTAATTCAGGTTTTCAAATCTACATAGGAACTTTTCAGTTTTAGGACAATTTCTCAGTTTGGTAAGGATTCAACCTTTTTTTTTTTTTTTTTTTTTTTAAAGTGCCAAATAAAAAGGAATCTTCTCTAAATCTATATACATGCAAAAATCATATCCTTAAATATTTTACCAGGGATAGCTAATATTATTTAGCAGAACTTTGTCCTCTGGTCAGCAATATAAAAGCACTGAGGAGTTTATACCTCTGTCTTTACAGATATATCAGATGATATGTTTGGAATAAAATATCTGTTTACAAATCACCATTTTTCTAGAATGCCACTGATATCAAAGTCCAGAATGCCTAAGACATTAATGCAATATTATCTGTTGGGGTGGTCTCATTTTTCTCTGAATATATTAAACCAATAAAATGAGATGAATATTTAAGGCCAAGCTTTGTGAATGCCCCATATTAAACTGCTGCATTCCTATTAAATATGGCATGAAAATAAGAAGCTGCTGCCTTGGAGAGCTGTTATTTTGGTGCTTCCAGGTGGATAGGAATAAATGGTACTTGCTTCAGCCTGTTGACTCAGAGTCACTGACCATTCTTACATGGATAACTGCAGTAGCATGAAGATTGATTGCCCTGGTGCGTAGGCAGCAGCTGCCATTTACAAATCCCAGCCAGTGCTCCTCATGGGGATTTGTGATAGAATACAGAAATAAGCCAGAGTTACTTCCATTAGCTGAATACATGCTTTTTTCTCCTATTTTGCAGTGGCACCGTGTGTCCCCACAATAATCTTTTTTAAAACACTACCTGATTTTAAGTAAATTTGACAGAGGCATCTGATACTTAAAAGGTAATTAAGTTCTTACAAATAGTGACAAAATCAGTGATCTAGTAGAAGAGAGAGAAAGAGGTTTTCAAGTGTCCTGTTTAAAGGAGAGGCTGTCTCATATATTTATTATACATCAAGAGATGTTTGCAACCAAGAAATCTAAATGCTCGAAAAAGCCAGGAGTTTGTAACTGTCAGATGCAAGAAGTGCTTTCTGTAGCCAGCCTGGCATTGTGTGTCAATTCCTGTCATGTATCATCTTGTGATCACAGAGTTGTGCTATTTCTGTGGCAGCTTGGCACTGAAGAGGCAAGCCATAAACAATTTTCTCTCTTTTCATACAATTGCAGCTCACTTGATTTAAAATTAACAGCGAAATAATAACTTGGTGTTCTATTTAACAAGGTGAGGTCATGCTGGAACCATCACCCAAGCAGTTCTGTTTAGTTTGGAACCTGCTGCAGGGTTTTTAACAGTGTGGATATCTGCGTGCCTATTGATATATGTGTGTGTATACATGTGCATACATTTTATATGGTGTATATCCTTAAACCAAGACTCTCAGGTTGGGAACTTTCTTCAGCGTGTTTTGTTTTAAACAGCACATATTTCTGCCAGCTTTACTCCCAGTGAATACTATCTATTGGTGACTTACTCCGTTGGTTTTATATCAGATTGCTCATAGATTAAAGAGCTAATCAGCAGGAGGCAGAAGTGCTGCCAAGTTTTTCAATTGTATCACAAAGTCTTGAGGTATTTGGTTTTTTCTGTGTGCTAGCTGCTGGGATAGTGGAAGTTTGTGAGAATCTAAGTTTTCTTTAAAACTAGGGACTTTTAATGGCAACTTAGACTTGCTAGCCTTCCTGGCTGTGGATCTAAGTTGAAAATATGAAGCAAATAACCTCAGAGGGTCAAGATACGAGAAGTCCAATATAAACATTTTTCTTTCTTGAGACATTCTCATAATGTCTCATAATTTTCCAGTGTCAGTGATGGATGAATAGGAATGTCAGAATTTCTTCCTCAACTTTAAAATGCTATGGGGTGACTTCAGCAAAGATGAAATATAGACATTTGGTTTTCTTCATGAAGAGATGGATCAGCATAAACAATATGTGGGGCTGAAAGAACAACAAAAAGTGCATTTATGGACTGAGCAGAAATATGGCCCTTCATCTGTGACACTTGTCAGAACTATTAATCTCCCGCCTGGATTCAGATTCCTGAAACTGTATCAGTCTCCTTAGCAAGTACAAGCACATGTCTCTGCTCATTCAAGACAAGTTTTCCTGATGGTGGTTTTAAAAAACTTTGTGTTTCAGTGAAAGAGAGAAAAAGATTGAAAAGCTAGAAGGATCTGTAGAACAAGGACATATCTTGTGTGTAGCCTGGAGAGAAGTAAAATGACAAAGCACTGATGGGAAAGGGAATCATAACTTTGAAAGGAGTTCTTCCTTTTCCTTGGGTTTGGGGAAGGTCTAATCAAATTGTACGACAAATAGAGTTGCATCAGACAAACTTTACTCCATCAAGTGGAGAGAAAACTGTGTAAAAATTAATAACGTCAAATTTGTTATTTAAACGGTTAACATACCCTCATAATCCTTTGTGAAGTGGTAGTGGCTTGCTAAACAATTCACTGTTTTCTTTTTCTGTTCTTGTTTGTACATCCTCCTGTTCTTCATGAAATTGAGAGGACATGCTGAACTTTCAGAAACAGTTTAATAAATTGCAGCAATCTCAGAACCTTCAGGACTGCACCATCAGAAGTAATGGCCTAAGAGAAACAACATGCATTTTAAGAAACACAATTAATCAAAATCACAGACAGAAAACCAAGTTTAATGTACTCTGCTTTTACTTTCCAGGAGTAACAGCTTTCCTCTGCTGTGAAGGGTATTCTGGATGAAGCCACCTAAAAAGATGTTGGAGCCAACTCGTTAAACAGAAGGTAATCAGCTAGTGAAAAACTCCCCAGAAACTCTCCGTCATTTCCCTCTCACTGGTTATTCTGCCTTTGGCTCGTCCCCAAAATAAGCCATGTTTCCAGAGATATAGCTCTCCATGGCTCCTGGTGCTGTCTGTCTCTCTCTCCCCCATGGATACTCTCCCCAGCGAGAGTATCGCATGGATATCCTCTTTTGCATTTTTTATAGCGCTTGCATCTCTAGCTGTAAAAGATTAAATTAAAAGAATATTTGACCTGCCTTTTGTGGTCAGTGCCACTCTAGCAAGCAATACATCACTGGAGGAATGTCAACTTCATGACCCATTACTCAAAGGAGGCGCCAACCAGGAAGAGTGAGCTGAGAGATCGAAGAGTTTTAAATTTATTGTCATGATACAGCTAAAAAACCCACCCCTCTTATAGTATGTGGAGTGGGAGGCAGAGGCAAGAAAAAGTAGGAAGTCTCTCAGGTCAATCAAAAGCTCTAAATAATGTGACCCTGGCAAGCAGGGCTTCTTTGCCCATGAGGTAGCTAATTCTGCTATTTTGATTTTCCTCCTGAAAAAGACAAAATGTTTTATATCCTCCCTTAGCGCAGCCTTTAGGTTTCTGGGCTGATCTGCAGCATCAGATTGGGTTTGGATGGATGAGGATATATCATTCACTGCACTTCTGTGTGATACATTGTTAGGAAGAGGTTCTTCACCCAGAGGGTTGTTGGGCACTGGCACAGATTATCCAAGAATGTGGTCACAGCACCAAGCCTGACAGAGCTCAGGAAGTGTTTGGGCAGTGCTGTCAGGCACATGGTGTGACTCCTGGGGTGTCCTGTGCAGGGCCAGGAGCTGGACTCCATGATTCTCGTGGGCTGCTTCCAACATAGAATATTCTGTGATTCTGTGGTTATTCTGAAACAAGGAGGACCAGTTTGTGACTCAGCTGCTAATCTGCTGCAGTTTCTCAGGACAGATGGTTTAAGCTGGCTCTCATTTCAGGGCAAGGAGATGGGGCAGCATTAGCTTCAGAAGTTTAATTTGACCATACTGTACCTAGCACAGTGTGGCTGTTCTTGCTGCTTCCATACTTTCTTCACCCTCAGGTCTTCCTCATGTCTCTCCTCCAGCCTCACTCTCCCCTGTGGTCTTTGTTCCTCTTTCATTCTTATTTCTGTCTGGCTTTTCCATAAAGATTTCCCTTTTCCCTCTTTTTAAAAACTGTGTATTCTACTGACTCATCTCTTCCTGGCCATTCCTCCAGGTATTCATATCCTTGGAAAAAACTGGGAAAGGAAAGAACTAAATGCATGGTGGACACGGACTCTGCTGTCTCTGCTGGCACACTTTAACCCTATTGCCCCACTCAGCTTGATACATCTTCATAAACCTCATACTCCTGCAGAATGGGCATTTTTAAGGATTTCTGTAGCTCACTATAAGTGAAATGGGTATTAAAAGAGCCCCAAGACTGACATGTGCTTCAGTTCGCTAATAGGAGATAGACAGGAGGGGGGGATAATACCTGTAAGGCAGGGCACAGCATTTCAAGCTTTAGTGTAGAACCTGAAGCAGCTTGTTCTGATGAAAAAAAGGCTGAAATATAACATTTGATGTAGTCAGGGGTAGATCTGTTCGTGCCATTGACCATCCTCATTTGCAAGGCCTGAGGAAAAAAGTACAACCACAGGACATTCAAAAAAGTAAGGCATTAAAAGGATGAGCAAAGGACAAGATTTTAGTTCATTCTCTGGCACATGACATGCAGTGTTATGGAATGTTCTAGCATGGAATAAATTCCAAAAACCCTCCAGGACTTTAAAAAAAAATTAATGTGTTCAGAGCTGCTCTGTGCTACAATATTCTCTTTTAAGTATGTAGGGTTTCACAGCTTCTGCAGTGCCAAAGATTTTTTTCCATAAACTTTGCATTTGATCTTATGAAATTATAACAATATATTATCTCATTTACATTAAAACAGGATAATATAGCTACACAAGGCATTTGTGATCGGACTTTTGAGGGACCCCAACCCCGTGGAATGGGGAAATATGCTCTCTGTGCCAAGTTCTGCCATAAATTATACCCATATGACCCTGCTGCTGTCTGGGGCAGTTCTGATAGGGTTTTGGGGGTAGGAGTGAACTGAATTCAGACTGCTGATAGAAATGCCTTCTTGTACATGTGTAAGGGTTTCCATCTCCTCTTCCTCATCTGTTCTCCTATGGCCCTCACTTGGGATCACAGTCCTGATGCAGCCACGGCTGGGCCATTCTCCTGAGCTGCCAAGGACTCCTCTGTGCTCATTTGGGATTTGCCTGCATGGAGTTTCCTGTAAGGCTGTGGTTTTTGCTGCTTGGGGAAAAAAAAGTGTCTAATTCATTATATTTGACTGGCATAGAAAACTGTAACTATGAGACTACCATTCTACTAGTAATAATGATAATAGTAATGATAATATTATTGGTAGTACATTTTCCTATTACATTACAGTACTAAAATATGTTACTATATTTTTTATTATTACAATAATTTACACAGTTTCACTGCAGTGAAACAAATTCATATATAAATGTATATAAGGAGAGAAACACTTTTTTAAACCTAGTTTCATAGCTGCTGAAAATGGCTCATTTTTCCAGGCTCTGGTTTTTTGGAGGGATAATCCCCAGCACAGTAGTAAGCCAAGACACTGTAGGCTGGAAACAAAAGTACATGACTCAAAAGAAAGGCTCTCATTCATGGCAGAATTACTGCAGCAGCTCACACTTCTGTGCTGGGACAAAGCAATCTCCAGAAGGGTGTGATCTTGGCTGAGAAGAAACAGTTTGAGTCCAGTCCTCCTCCAGGTTTGGTTTGTGGTGTCTCAGGGGCTGACAGAAGGTCAGTCCCCACGCAATAGCTCACCCTTCCCCGAGGAGCTGTGAAAAGCTGTGCAGGGATCACTCCCCCAGCCACAGAGGAACAGGCTGTTCACACACAGGCTCACTAAGGCACAGCTCCCAAAGCAGCTGCCAGTGCTCCTTGCTCTTTTGGCACCTAGAATCCATTTTTTAGCAGTACCCTGTAGCAGATATGAAGTGTATCTGAGCATTGCAGTTTATAATGCCACAGAAAGGCGAAAAAACTCTTAAAAGTGATGGCAAGCAGCTTAAACCTTAGCAAAATAATTGTCTTTCTGCATTATATGTTGTGTGATTTATAGGACGGCTTCATGAGAGACCAAATGAAACCCTGGAGTGAATTTCACTCAAAAAGATCAAAAGTAAGATTAATGAACTAGATTTCTTTACCTATACCATTTATAAGATTCCACTGGACAGAGTGCTAGGAGTCCAACCTATATATTTACATTTAAATCCACTGGTTTTTACATATTTTGTATAAGTCAATTTGCATATTTATACACAATTATTAATATGATTTATTACAGTGCCCTCCCCCCCAACATGCCAAATGCTTAAGTTACAGTTCCACTTACACACAGCTCTCTGTTTCAAAGAGTTTAGTAGCTGGAAAGTAAAGTTTGGAAATGTCTGCACTCAGGTATGGCTCTCCTCACTTTAGGTGTGGGAGTGTTTGCAGGGTTGAGCCCTGTGCAAACAGCTGGAGTATGGATATTGCAGTCCTGAAAATCACGACTCTCAGACTTATTTCAAGACTATTTTTGTTACCATTTTGGAATCAAAATTCAGTAGGTTTAATACTCTTCAAATTTAACTTTGCTTGGAGATTACTCAGGGATGTAAACCTGGGGGAGGTACTCTGGGAATATCTAAATTTTTCCTCTCCAAAAGCCATATCAAAATGCAGTAGTATGAAGGGGACCTGAAACCCCTTGTGAAGGAAATTACTTTGGCAGCAGTGTGCTGGAATATGGCCATACATATTTCTGTGGGGAGCCTTCTCTATGGAGGTTGTGGCAGGACTGAGCATGGATTTACAAGAAATTCCCATTAGTACTTTGATCGATACATCTGGGGCAAAACGGGTGTTTCTCCAGTCCTAAGATAATTTTGGGGGCAATCATCTCCAATTTATCTTCCTCAGAGTGTAGTGTGGCTCCACAAAACTCAACAGCAATAGCCAGGTGCCAGTTTTCACTCAAACCCCCCTCTTTGTTCCCCACCCAGAGAGCCAGGACATGCCATGTGCTGTCCGCAGGGACCACCCATCCCTTCACTGCCCAACACTGGGTCAGTCCTCTCCAAGAGTGCCACAAGGCCAAAGCTGGTGCTCCTGTACACCACAACTGCTCACCAGAAATGCTTTTGGGACAGGCCTAATGGGTTTTTGAGGGCGAGGGCACAGCTGGCTCCCCAGGCAGCGGCGCGCGCGGTCCTGCGATGGCAGCTGGTGATTGCAGGGGCACCCTGTCCCACCCTGCCCGCCCTCCCTGGGACTTTCTAAACGTTCCTTTTTCCCCAACCCTAACCCAAATAAACACAAGTATCCATAATGATGATGAATGCCCACCAAAGGCTAAAATAATGTGCAAGTTTCTAATTTGTTTTTAAATATAGCCCTTTTATTTGTGAGGTTTTTTGTGCAAGCCTCTCAAACACCATTAAACTCATACTCAAATATTTACAATGTGTTTATACTTACCGTGTTCACCTCTGAACAAATTGTTTGACCTTATTTGCAAATGTGTTACAAGAGCCCCCAATGACAGATGATCTTTCATAGGAAATCACAACATGTAAGTGAAATTGAAGCTATGCTGCTGCCCTGTGCAGTATATCAAAGCGCTCTGATCTGCCCAAAACATAAATTTGCAGCGCAGCCACCCTGGCAGAGCCTGGGTGGGGATGGAGGAGGGTCCTCCTTTAACCTCTGGTGCACAGACCCACACTTCAGGGGTCAGTTTACGCCATGCGAGATGAGGGCATTTGACGTCCAAAACCTGCAGGGCTGATACTACCCAGTCACTCAAATCACATAATTAATGTGCTTCTGGCTTCCAATAATAAACAATGCTGATGCTTACTCACTACAGCCAAACTTCCCGGCCTAAATAAACAGCTTTTGGCTTAAAAATGGCTCTTATCCAAAATGAAGTTTTCCATTGATCAACCAATCCTGTTGTGAGTTTGTACTTTCATGACTGGGCGGGGGGGGAGACAGCAATCGGTTTAGTTTCCCACTGATTATGTTAAGACTGAGAGGACTTATTAAAGAATTATTTATGTTTCTGTACCTATAAATTTTATGCTGATGCCTGCTCACATCATCTCAAGACACAGTAGTCACACTTAAAACATGTCATTTCAGCTAACTAAATATTATCCTACTCATAGAACTAATAGAAGGTATGGAAAACATGAAGTAAGAATTAAAGGAAAATTAGGATAATTCAAATTACATCTTATTATATCTGGATGGCGAAAAACCAGTCATTGAAGAGCAAAAGCAGGCATATTCACCATTGTGTGTCTTACCCCACTGAGGAATTTGAAAGAACATTGGCAAAAAATTTCCCCTTTGCCAATAAAATGGCTTTATTGTTTTGTTCAGACTCCTCTTTTGTTGCTCAACAGCTCTACCAGCTGAGCTCTTAATATGAGGGATGCACTGCAGGGTAGTGCCTTCTTCCTCAGGTGACACTGAGGCAACTCAATGGGTGATAAAAATGAAGATAAGATCCTTCAAACCCAGCGACACAACCCACCCACAGACTTGATGTTGAACTGTTTCCGTGGCTATCACTGAAGCTGCTGTAAGTCAGCAATCCTGATTTACAGTATCTGTGTCCAATAAAAGAATCAGGGCAATTACAGTCCTTCCAACGGGAGCCTAAGCAATGTCTGTTCCCAGTTTAGACACAGTCTAGACATCATTCCTCAGCCATCCCAAGGCCTTTCTGGAAGGACAATATTTCATAGCCGTGTAATCATCCGTCCTTTGTTGACACAACCAATAAGAAAGTCAATTGGTGTCAGCTGTAGTGGTGATTCTGTGATGGGAACATCTGTCCTTTCTATTCCTGATGAGACTTAGTCTTGGTCACTGTTAATTGGGCGAAGATGAAAGCTCCAGGTCCTGTTACAAGTCCTTTGAGGAAACTAGTTACTCATAATTTTTTCACATAGTTTATCTCCTTTGATTTGTCAAATTGTTTCCACTTGATGCTTTGGGCCCAGGTGCCTTTTGAGTCATAGTAAAACCTTGCAGCAAGCCTTTGACAAATCCAAGTGTTCCTTTCTACCTATCCTGGTAGTTTAAATGATGCTGTATCTGCCTCAGTCCTTCACGGTCCTTTAATTTTTCATGACTGTTAATTAATCATTCTGACACGGAGTTCTGCCACACCAAAAAATGTTGTAAATATCCTATATATAGATCTCAACTAGGACTAGCAACCAGGGATTTCTGCTTTGTTCTTTTATCGCACATATGTTTCACTTTGATGTAAACATTGTTTCAAAAACAGTAAAAAGAGCTTTTTTCATGTTATGCATAGATTATTCCATAAACATATGCATCCTGTCAGACAGAGTAATAATTAGAAATAGCTGTAGTTTCATTGCTAACTACATAATACTTCAAACTGATTAGATTTTTAAAAAGTAAAAATCAGATGCACATCTTTGATTCTGGGTAGAAACTGGTTAAATTCCAACTCATTTCCCTGTCACTAGGACTCATTTAATGTTTCTAAGAAATAAATAGCAAGCTCAATAAACTCACTACAATTTTATAATTTTACAACAGTAAAATTTCACATACAAAATTCATCTGGACAGAGGAGTTGAAGAACAGAAATGTTCTTACAACATGATTGATTTTTTTGTTGTTCATGAATATCTTTTATTATCCAGACAAACTGATGACATATATAAAACCTCTGTTGTACCATACAATCCCAGTCAAAGAAAAATTTAACAATAAACAAAAATGAAATTAAAAACCTTTCTGAGGGAGGATGCATTTAAATGAGTCTTATATCCCATGCAGATAGCTGTGGGGATAGTAAGACTGGAGAGCTCTTATTTTATTTCTAAAAAAAAAAAAATATTTTTAATTAAACATCTCTTAGGCTGTGCTAGATGATCTCATGGTAATAAAGGCAAAGTTTAAAGGTGTTATTTGCTCTTACACCTGTTCATGCATTGAGCTTGACTCATCTTTCCACCTTAGCTAGTAAGTACAGTAGGGGCACTAATCATGAAGGAAAAAAGTGAAGTTTATTTAAACTCTGCTGTCACAGGCAGCAGAAGATTAATTTTCATCATATTTAATGGATGGGACTCAAAACTCAATGAACTCAACAAAAACATCCAGAATGCATGGAAGATGGATTGGGCATTTGTGTAGTCTGGTGCTCAAGTTCAGTCTGGCTGCAGGGAAATCCTCTCGGGCACCCTCGAGACCTCTGCGAAGGGTGGCCGTGCCACATGGCCCTTGTCACTTTTGCCTGCCCAGCTCAGGGAAGGGCTGTGCCTCAGCACCAAGCCAGGCAGAGTCTGCTGGCCCTGAGCTGGCTTCACCCAGAGGTGCCCTGGTGCTGGGTGTGGGAGGGCCCTGTCAATGGCCAGTGGTGCTGGCCAGCTCTGCACCCTTCACTCTCAGCCCCCCGTTTCCCCCCTACCTCTTCTATAAACAAGCTCTTCAGGAAAATTCTGCTCTGCAAGGAGTGGTGCCAAGTGACATGCTTAGTGAACTGTGCTGCCCTGGATAACTAAGAAGAGCTAAAGCCCAGGTTTGTTACAACAGCTTTGCTACGGAGCTATTTACTGTGTAAGTCTCAACAAAATCATTGCCCACCGATCATACTCCAACCTTTATTTTTGAAATACATTAAATGAACTATTGCTAATGCTAATGTCTCTGAAGATTAATTAAGAGTGTTGCAGAGGAAATTTTTCTTAAATACAGATCAAGAAGTAACATTTTCCACCAGATGTTTCTAATGTAACTCTAGGAAACCAAGTGTCACATCATCCAAAAATTAGATTTGCCTCAGTGGGAATTTCCACTACAATTTTATTTTCTCCAAAATTATACTAGTTATTAAAGAACACACACAAAACTAGGGTTTTTTTGACAGCACTGTGGCAACAGTTTTCATTAGATAGATAGCATATAATCTGACTTTTATGAATCTCATAGTGTGCCTTTGACTTTGGTGTATTTGAGATAACATCACAAAGAGCCTGGCTTTCCCTTTAATTCTGCCTTGACAAACACAAGATCTGATCTACTTCCTCTTCTCCCCTCTGAGGCTGAGGAAATTCTTTTTGTTCACTATTCTACCTTTCAAATTAAAAAAAAAAAAAAAAGGTATTTCTGCTGTCAGGTATGCAGTGACATTCCCCCAAATCAGCATTTTGTGCTAGGAAAATTAAATATTGTTAAAATGAATAGTGATCCTAGTATTTCTTCTGCTGTTTAGCCCTCCAGTGCAAGTGGTGCCAAGTCTGAAAGGGTAAATTAGAGTTTTCCCAGCTTGCAAAGCTGAGTCCTCTGACCTCCTGTGTTCGAGGCAGCAGGATAAAGAGTACTCCACCTCTCCAAAAACTTGTGCTTTTATGGCCAAGTGGAGTTGTGATTTGAATACGAAAAGGCAAGGGGACCTCAAAATTTAACTAAGTATCTTAATAGATACGTGGATAAACCCCTGATTACATGTTGCCCGTGGCCCATTGTTCATTGTTCAGAAATAAATGCCCCCAGCACTCCTTCAGCAGCAACGATATCAGCAATACTTATCAGCAGCAGACCGATGCCTTTGTACAAATGGCGCTGATAAAGGATTTGCAGAGCAGAGAACAATTCAAGCAAGTGGAACCAACAAAGAAGTGCATGGCTTATCTTTTGTGGCATTTTCCATGGCTTCAGGAAATACATATTCCCATTGGCTTCCACCTGACAGTGGAGCCAATGGGAATATGTATTTTCCATGATAACAGTTACATGTGGCTTGCACTTTCGGTGTCTGTGCTGGAGCACACTCAGTCTCCTGTCTGCTGACGCAGGGCAGGGCAGACCTGGCACATGGGATCAGCCACCACTTCACCTATCCTGGCCTCAGAGTGCTAGGTGATTTAAGGTGCTCTCTTAGGATGGTTGTTTTCCACAGCTGCACATATTTTTGTCCCGATGAATTTTTTTTTGTTTTGTTTTGTTTTGTTTTGTTTTGTTTTGTTAATAATCACCGCAGTTCTGCATCCCAAAAAAAGGAGCCATAACAGAACCCCTCAGGACCACCATTTGTCACAATTCCATTTGCTAGATCCTTGTTTTACTTCATTCACACCATGCTGTGCATTTCCTGCAAGGAAATACTAGACTTTATTTTAATCTTCATTGTTATGTGATGGCCCCCACATTATGTGCATCAATATCCCTCTGCTTGCCCTTCCATCAATAGTTTGTGAAGACAGACTTGGGACTAGAGCCTATATTGCTGATGCCTTAAATAGTCCTGCCTCATTTTCTTCGTTTAACAACAAAAACATTGAGATCACTGGGAATGATCTGTACTTCAGTTACACTACCTGAAAACAGTGGAGCTTTTATCTTTTCTTGTTTATCAAAACCTATTCCTGCTCTTTCTCCTTCTCCCTTTGCTGCCTTTTTTCCCACCCTCTTTTATTTTTTGTCACTGCAGTTTCTTTGCTAGGTTTATTAACACTATATTTGAGGCGGTGATGACTTGCTTTTTCTGCCTTCAGAATAATTGAATCAAATTTACTGTTAATGCTCTCTGAACTAAAGTTTGCACCAGCTCCAGAAGGAGCTTTCTGAATTTTACATTGTGGTAAAGCAGTTTCAGAAGTGCAAAGACAGCAGGGTGAAAAGCCAAGAAGCATTTTATAAGAAAGCCTGGACTGAAAAAATAATGATTCTTTTCTCTTACCTGTAACGCTTTATAACAAAACACTGAAGAAAATGCAGCACAAGGAACAGCCTTCCAGCGTTCATTGGGTGGCCTCTTGTGAAAGAGAGTTAAAAAATTGGGAGTACTCTGGGAATATCTAAATTTTTCCTCTCCAAAAGCCGTATCAAAATGCAGTGGTATGAAGGGGACCTGAAACCCCTTGTGAAAGAAATTGCTTTGGCAGGAGTGTGCTGGAGTGTGGCCATACAGGTTTCTGTGGGGAGCCTTCTGCGTGGAGCTCGTGGCAGGACCGAGGATGTTAAGCTGAGAGCTGAGTGGAAAACTCTGACAGAGCCTGCATGTGACCTCTCCATTGTTGATCTGTTCATCCCCCAGCCTGGATTGGTCCTGGAGGTTGCCCCACCCCAGGTGCAGCCCCTGGCACTTGGCTTTGTTGAATGTCGTGAGCTTCCCGTGGCACGACTTCTCAGGATTGTCCCGGTCCCTCTGGATGACATCCTGGTTTTCAAACTTGTCAGCTGCACTCTGTGAAAATGGGGACCCTCACTGCTGCCTGAGACTGTGAATTATGACTTCTGTCTCCTGGCTGACTTCATACAATATGTCACCAGCAGAAGCAGCCATCTTTTATATTTGGATCAGGAATTTAAAGTGCAGTTAATAGATATGGAGCTAAATGGAGGGTATCTCTGGTTGGTCTTCCAGGTGTGGTTCTCGCTTTGCTGAAAGGAATGAGCTGTGGAAACTTCATCCCTTTTGCTTTTTCAGGTGGGTCTTAACTTTTCCAAGCAGCTGTCTGCAATATGTGTGGCCCCATATCTCAGGAGAGGCATTTTTGATACCCTCTGAAGTTAAGGTTTCAGAAAATGTTATTGAAAAAACGTCCCTACCAAGAATATTTTTTCTTCGAATAGTTATAAAAAAGGGAAACCCGTGCCCTGAGCTTGAAATCCACATGTTACTTTCCATGTGGTTCACACATGTGTAACATAGGCATGTTTTTATGAATTGTTTGTATATTCCTTAGCCAGACTCCTGTGTTTAAACAAATGTGGAAACAACACAATACAGCTGTATAAGGAATTTTTTTGTTCATAAGTAGGATCTATAGATTTTTAAAGATACACTTTCAGCAATAAAGAAATTGTCCGTATTACTGGAATGTACTTCATATCTTGATAAAACCTTTCATTCTTTTGGTCTGGAAAAAAAAGACCTATGAACTTGATAATGATGCCAACTTAGCATTGCAAGGGTTAGTAATAGTCAGGGGTGAAGGTGTTATTCATTACCGAGATATCAAAACAGGCCTGTCTACTTGGCAAGAAGGTTAGTTCTGATGTTGTTTCCAAAATTATTAACATCTTATTAAACTGACTGTTTCAGAACTTGGGACAGTTGAACACTAGAAAAAGACTCAAAAATGAAATACAAAATAAATGGCCTTTATTGGCAGTCCCCTTCAAACATTTTTTGCTATCCTTCTCTTTTCTTCTAGACCACGAAAGGAACAGCTTCGGATGGTTGCAATAGCATATGAGAAAATGGCCTCATTTCTTGTACTGGATGATGTAAAATATTACTTCCTGAATTACTGTACTGTGAATCATCCAAGAAGCAAATACCAAAACTCTGAATACATAGCTGCTTGCCAAAATAAAGTGCTGAATTTGGACAGTGTGAATTTCAGGTGTCAGATGTAAGATGGTCTACAAGATAAATGGTCTACTGTCTGCTCCACTACTAATTTGATGAAAAGACGAGTCAAGTTCAAATTCTGTATTGCCAATACAAAGAAAATTAACTGCCTTTTACTGGCACATCATTCAGCCTTACTGCTGCCTCTCAGACACAATGAAAAATGGTGTCTGCTCCCCCTATGACTGCTTGGAAAAGAGTAATTTCTAACCCTCTCAAAGGAGTGCCACACACTACCTTCCCTATGGTGCCTCTGGCTGTGCTGCTGTACAAAGCAAGATACCCAACATGTTCATCTCCATTCGGTGTCTAGGAGAAAACTTTGTATTCCCTTTTCATCTTATTTTCCCACTGGGAAGATAGTACTGAACTTGTTCTCCTGTGGGATCCATCATGAAAACTATTGCAGAAGCACCTTGCACAGACACTGCTATTTTTGTTTAAGTGACATCTTAAAAATCTGGTTAGGACTAGATTTTCAAAAAAGTAAATGTATTTTTTCCACTGAGTATGAAGTCAACCGAAAATATAAATGCCGATGTGAGCCCAGTTAATGAGTTTCTGTCACTAAAATAATTGGTAGATATTTTAGGTGATTGAGGATTAAACATTCTTTTATTGAAAACTTTGGTTAACTAAGATGATCCTACACTCTATAGAAAGAAAAGGGAAGATTCCTCTCACAAAAATTGCTTACAAAGTCAGAAATAAAGCAACTGAAGCTAAAATTAGAGTTTGCATTTGCTTTCCACAAACTGAGCTTAAACAATAGTAAGCATTTGTGTCTGAAGGATGTGTCTGATTCTTTTTCACCATGCAGCACACCCTCCATTTCACCAAAATTATCACCGACAGCTCTAGGAATGTGCAATTAACTGCAGGCCTGAATAGCATGAATCCCATCCAATTGTGTGGAATTCAAATCTGTATTAAAATTATTCTAGAAAAAATAATATGACTGGTTCAGTGGAGGAATTCTAGCCTTGCGTGTGAATAATGGATTTTTCCATTCCATAGCTGCATTATGAAAAAAAGGAATGAGAGGAAAAAAGAATGGAGAAAATTTTAAGACATCCAACAATTTTAACATGTAGAAGCCCTCTCTGTGTTACTTGACCCCCCTTTTTTACTGCACTTAAAAGACTTAGGTCAGTTAAAAAAAGAATAATGGAAAGTAGAAGAAAAAAGAAATGTTCTAATTAAGTATTTTAACTTTTGTGGATAATTTTTTTTTTCTGAGCTACTGCTAAAGGTGATTGAGATTTTGTATTAGCCTGCATTTTTAGCCTGTGTTTTTATGTGTATTTATGCCATATAATTTTGTTTTTATCCAGTGTTACCAAGAAATAAAAAATGTAATACATCAATAGAGGCTAAAAAGTGTACTGGCTCTGGTACCAAACGAGAATAAAGGAGAGAACTCCCCAGTGTTTGCCCCAAAGAAACAAATTTTCTGATTTCTTCAGAGGAACCTAGGTCAGAAAAGGTGAAGAAGTTTAATGTTACCTGACAGAATTATCTTGCATTATAGCTTCATTTTGATTTACTAAACCATTTAGCAAGGACTCGCATTGCTGAAAAAAACCCTGTTAGAATGAAAAACGTCACTTCATTGTGCACCATTTTACCCCTTCATTTGTGCTAAGAAAAGATAAATATGAAAGTTCCTGAGAGGTGGAAAAATAAAGGCCTCTGTCTGTCTTCACCCACAGCAGATTCACGGGTGAGACAAACAATAAACTCAGTAACTGCAGGTCTGACTTCAGCCGTCCTGCCTCGCCGCGGCAGCCGGAGCTCATCACTTGCTCTGGCCTGGGGTCTGTATAAACACCAGTAGGGCAGTCTCAGATAGTTCTGGGGCTGGGACTGATTCAACAGAAAACGTAGTAAGAGACATCTTGTTGGATTGCTGGCAGGATGAGCAGAGTCAATATTTGTAATAGTAATTAGTTCTGGAACTGAGACAAGCGACTTGATACACATGTTATGGCATTGTCCTTTAGCTCTTTCCTTTCTGAAGTAAATAGTTATGTTAATCTAATCTTGCTCAAAGGCTCTTTCTCACAGTCCTAAGTTTCTTTTATAAGGGAATTTGTCTGATTTACCAGCTGTTCGGAGGACAGCTTCTTCCTAGCAAGTATTTCTGCTAAAGACAATCTAAACTAATAGAGACTAATTGTCAAAATCTAGTAGTAAGATTAGAAAATTGTAACTTTGCTGTAGACTACCATTGAAGAATGCATTTTGTCAATCAGAACCAAACACTTAATGCTAGCTAGAGATGTTAGGAGCCAGCTCCTTCCCTTTGGGAGCTTACTCTGAGGCTCCTACTTGGAGACTAGAAAACCAGATGGAGGGAGTATCATCATTTACTCTGACCTCCAGCATAACTTAGACACAGGGCTTTCGTAAGATATTTCTCATTCCAAAAAAGCATCTGATTTAGAAAACATTCTACTTCTGGTTTAAAATGGCCTGTGATGGGAATTCACTACAACCTTATTAAGCTGTCCTAGTGGCTAATCCGTCACTGTTCAGAATTTGTCTAGTTCTAGTGCTCAGAGAGTTAAGCTTCTTATAATTTGATCTTTTGCAACCCTGCAAAATTACATTTTTGTTGCCAAGCAAATTGCCCTTTTATATTCTCCTTGATAGAAGAATCTGTTGAGCTCCTGAGTGTTTCAGTACAAGGCAAAATTTTCATTCCTTTGTTTCATTTTCCAAGTATTCTCTCCACTCTTCACGGTTCTTCTGTACTCAGTACACAGTTAGGCACCAGCTCCCAAAGTAAATGTTTGGTGACTTTCCTTGTCCTGTTTATTAGTATCACATTTCTTCATCTAACCCTGAAATAAATGAACTCTTTCAGCTGTAGCACAGCATCAGGGACACCTCCAGACCCCAAGTATTTCCAGAGCTACGACTTGCCAGATGTAGTCTGCTGTCTTGGCAGCGCTCACTTTGCATAGCTGGGTGTCCTGCACTTGGCCGTGCTGGAGCTCTGATTTATGGCTGTGCCTTTTCACACAGCAGGCCAGGTGACTCTGTATCTGTGACCTGCTTTCCTAAGCACTGCCTTTCTGTGGCATCCCCAGCTTTCTCAGGAAGTAAGCAGGCAGAGACACGGCTGCTCGAGTTTATTTCAGCTCTGTAGAGCTCGCATGGATTTTCCTTTTCTCATTTCTTTCTGCAGGTCTATTCAGTTTTCCAGCTTTGGGCTATTTCATAAGGCTGTATAAATTTATTGGTGTTCATTTCTTACTCTAAAAGTCATTAATGTTATTAATTCACAATGTCTTTCATAAATCCTGCTGAAAGTACACTATTAATTTTGTCAGACAAATTTGTTGCTACTTGCCACTATCTTTAGAAGAGGATCTTAGGCTCTGGCTTTTCATTTAACTAGATGACATTAATGAAATAATTTTCCTTTGCTTCTCTGTTTATAAAGTACAATGCCAATTATTCAGACCCATTTCTGCTGTACCCGCTCACATTGTTTAAATATTTGCATAGAAATGGCTTTGTCCATCTCCAAGTAATTTCTGGAAATTTTCATTATTTCATGAAAATCTAATGTTGTGCTGAAGAGACTTCACTTACCCTTTCTGTTTTTAATGTTGTGTGAGGTTGCACTGATAAAAGAAAAAATTCAACAATTGTAACTTCTATTTATCCTGTTTCTTGTTTACTTATGTAAGGCATATTATTTTGCTTTCATTGAATAATAACAGTTATTACAAACTTTAAGACAGCACTCTCTAAACATAACATTTAATTATGACTGAAATGTAGTTACAGGCTAATGGTTTTACTGACTTTATCTGTCCCTTTATTTCATAACCACCCCCCCACCTTGACCCACATTAGAGTTTATTGTCTCAAGCCCCCATATCTTTTAGGATCAATTAATTGCACCTTTCAAATTAAAATACTACCTCTGTGGATTTAAGATGGAATTAATTAAGTGCTTAACTTTATCTTAGGTACATGGGTTCAAAATTATTTTCAAGACAGACATGCTCTCTCTGGAAAAAAAAACAAAACACCGTTAATTCTGAAATGTTGCCATGAGCTTCATCCTAGGCTTTCCACTGGAACAGGCAGCACAAATCTCATGCCCATTGACTTGGCCAGAAATTAATAGATCTCTCTTTTGTTTTCTGTTCCAAAGCTGCCAAAACAGGGAATCCCAGGGAAGACATTCCTGATGTGGCAATCCAGCTGACATTTAGTGCCATGAGATTTCTCTTTGGATGCTTGAGAGCACCCTGGGTGAGGTGGAGCCCCAGAGGCCTGTCAGCCTGCCACATCTGTCTGTTGTAACTGGTGTGATGGGCATGGGGTCTGTGTGCACCCAGAATTGCAGCTGTGGAAGAAATCCAGATATGTGGAAACCCTGGGAGCAGGGGCTGCAGCACCCAGGAACCCCTGAGCCCCCCTTGTTTGAGGTCTGTGGAGTCTTCAACCCAAGGAGCAGAATTCCTCCCGTTCTGCAAGAGCTGTGATTGTATAAACATGCAGCAGGCTCTGGACAGGTTATTCAAGAGGTAAATACTCTTTTATGACTTATATATACACTTTTGCTTTGGGCTGGTGATGATTTGGGTCAGAGCTCTGTGTGGTAACAACAAAAAGAAACTTGGATGGTGGTTGGGAAATAGGATAGACCATTCATTTCTCTAGGTACTTTTACTTTCAGATATTTAATAATACCTTCAGCCCTCAGCAGGAATTCAGATTGCTTATCAGCCTGCAAGGAAACCAAGAAAAATAGAAATAAGAAAATAAGAAAAATGAACAATTCAATAAGCTGTAGATAAAACTCACAACTAGACTTCTTTCCAAATTGATTCCATGTGGTGAGTCGGATTCTGCTTTCCATTACATGAATATAAATCTGGAGCCACTCAGCTGATTTCACTGGGGTAACTGCATTGAAAACAGGCAGCAGAATTTGGCCCAAGGAGTAGAGATACAGCTTATCCTATTGCTGTTGATGTTCTTGCAGTGCACCAATATACTTGCAAATATTCAGTTCTGTCGCCACATGTGAAATGTTCTAAAGCCTTTATTTTGCACTTGTTTAGCTTTGCAATATTTGGGGACCTGGAATACAGAGTCAAGGTGCTCCTGGAACCTGCTGTTTTTCTTGCTAAATAGTAACAGTGTCTGTAATGAGCTGAGGATGAATGAATGCCATTTGGAAAGTGAGTGTGGGAGCCATTTGATAGCAATCAGGAAAACAAGAAGAAACTCTAACCCCTGATTTTTCTCTATGCATGAGAAGAAGTTAAATAACTTCCTTCTCCTAAAGCCCAGCAGCCACATTCAGAAACCCAAATCAAATGCTTTTAATAGAAATCTCAGCATGGTTAAAAAAAAAATTACAGAGGGTTCATTAACTGAATGTGCTAGGGTTCAGACAGACAGCTGAGTTATAACAACTTAATGAGTTATGGCCTGGCAGCAGAACTGCAGGAATTGGTTACTGGCCATATCTGTCTTAAGTCTGTCCCAGTTTTGAACTGATGTAATGTCAATTAAAAATCAGAGAGCTTCAATTTTGGTTTTTCTGCCTCCAACTCCACCAGTTGTGAATCATCAATGCTACACTGCAGCTGATCAGTGGTAACACAATAGATATCTCTGGTCCCTCTAGCCACCAAAACACAGCAGCTTTGTGAATTTGATACTGCATCCAAACAAAGTGCCAATTGCTGAGCTATGACTCAGTTCCTGGCAGAGCTGGAATTAGCTACCAGAGCCCGGTATATTCCTCCTGAGTCAGATTCTGTGAGTTTTTACTCACATAATTCATGTAATTATTTATTTACACTGAAGACAGAGGTATTTCAGAGTAGAAGCCCATGTTCATGCACTAGCCATGAGTTCTATTGAACCTGTACAGCCCCTTTGCCAGCAAAGTTTAACACATGAGATGCTGCATCCATCAGGAATAGTTTCACACCAGCAGTGTGAAATGGCTCTCCCAATGATTGCTGGAAGATAGTGCTGCTTGGAGGCTGTAGAATGGTGAAATGGCTCATCTGAAACGTCAGAAGTTGCTGGTAAGATTTTACTCTCTGAAAGAAAGAAGAAAGCAAGCTGGAAATCAAAAAGTGATCTGAAAAGGTAGCAGGCAGTGTCTCACCCTGAGGTTGAATGACAGCTGATGGTGCCTTTCAATGAATGTTTCATTTCCTCAGCTTCTCCTTCTCATCCTGCCTCTAAGCTGAGGTTGTTCTTTGTTGTCCAGAGATCAAAGGGTGTACAATGTAGAGACACTGATTTTAGATAAAGGGACTTTAGAGAGCGTCTTTCCTCTTGCTCAGTAATTTTAACTAACTCTAAACCGAGAAGTTTGTGTTCTGCTAAAATAACTCATACTGAAATTCGAATGCAATTGAAGAAACTGAATTTGCAGCATCTTTTTAGACACAACTCCAGATGCCATTAAAAGATACCAGATGTCAAGCATTTTGTTTTATATTCTAAAACAAGGGGCAATAAAAGTTTCTATTTGAATTTGCTCATTTTAACCCAATGGTGAATCACTGTGCAGATAAGCTCACATTTTTTAGAGATATAATCATGACAAAGGAGGTATGGATGCTCTACAGCACCATGATAATACCAGCATGTCCAAGACAGTGTTGAGGGAAATGATCTCCAGATTCTCTGTCTTCATTGCTCTGGTCACAGACGAGGACTTGGCTTGACAGATACACAGGACTGAATTTTCCCACAGTTTCCACCAGAAGGGAATAGGATCTGTGTGCAGTGGGGGTGGGCACACAGGGGATGGGGGACAGAATCGCTCTTGCTGATTATTTTGTGTCACAGATTTGATCTTGATGGGGCTAAGAAGGTCATTTATACGCTCATTTTTATTATGAAGAAAATTGCTGAAAAGGAAAGGTTTGGGCTTATACTTTATGCAAGAATGAGCTTCAGCTTTGCCTCTTACTTACCTCTTAACATAGCTCCAGACCCTGTGAAGTGCTAAAGAAACTTCTTCATATAAAACATATGAACCCTTGCAGGAGATTGCTGCCATGCTTTGAGGCAATACTTGCTTAAAGATTGCTCTGGACCAGAGCCCAAATGAATTGACAGTGACGTTCTGTCAGGTGGTGCAAATCTGGTTCATCAGGGTGATGCTGGGATACATGTCTCATTTTGCAAGTTTTCCAGAACTACCCAATATTTCATTTCTATATTAAAAAAAAAAAAAAAAAAAGTGAAGCGAAATCACACAGTGCCACATTTGACAACTTTCCATGAATGTGTGGAAAACACATATCTGGCCTGTCACCCTGCTTTGTGTGATTCTGACTCTCCTGTCGATCGGAGAGTTCCTTGATTTGCCCTGATACCAAGTATGTGCCAGACACACTTCAGCTGGAACTTTACTGATACTGTATATTTCTGAAGCAGATCAAACAGAAATTAGAGAATGTGCCAGTTTTCTAGAAAGATATAAGCATTTCCAGAAAATGACATTTTCCATCTGTTTAATTTTTTTTTTTTTTTTTTGGGGGGGGTGGTGTTGTGTTTGGTCTTTTCCGTGGTTTTCTGGAGCTTGCTTTGTATCACTGCTAAGAAAGTTGGTGTTTCAGAATTCCTGGGTTTCATGAAAACCTTTGTTTTGGCTTTGGTTTGAATGAGTTCATACTCAGGAATTCTGCACTGAGGGTTAGGGTTCAAACCCCAAGTCTCAAAGCAATTCTGTGCTAAAATGATTGAGCTTTAGGCTGTTTATTTGTTGGAATCAGGGGACTTTCACCCAAACTAGAGCCTCGCTGAGGGCTCAATTGAAATCTGACCTTAGTTTTGCTAAAAAGCAGCTCAGTTTTCTAGCTAGGTGTATAAATGAACAGCACACTTCTATTTGAACACTTCTTAGAGATAATTTTATCTCATTACACATCACCAAGATATGAAAACATTTTTTCTGACTCATACAGAGCTTGAAATGTTGGTCTGACAGTAGATCAAGAGTCAGTTTATGCATGTGGATACACATGGGCAGAAACTGGCCCATGCACAGATCTGACCAGCCAATGCAAGTTTGGATTTAAAAGCCATAAAGTTGAATTTTCACAATGCTAGCATTATCCTGACTGGACAGGTGTTATTCAGATAAAATGCTGTGGTAACATAGCTGTAGGAATTTTACCCAAGGTCTGGCCTGTGCCTCAGCATCTGAAAGGAGGATTTTGTTTGCCTGTCTGTTATTGTGTGGTGCCTCACAGAAAACAAATGATCAGGCTGGGAGTCAAACAGAGGCTTGCTGTCCTGAGCTGCTGCCGACATTACATCCACACAGCCATCCTCTCCTCCTCCTCCTCCTCCTCCTCCTCCTCTCTCCTGCTCAGCTAGGGGAACCTGAAGTCTGAAACCTGAAACTCCTGGGCCAGCCATTTTTGCACAGCTCTCTTCCTTCACAATCCATCCATTTGGGGAAGGAATGAAAGCTTGCAGTCTGCCTCCTCCTCAAAACATTTCAAACTTTCACTTATCTTCACTTAGAATAACTTGCCTGACCGGAGCGGGAGTCCAGGCAGTCCTAATTTGTCCATTTGCCAGAACACTTTGTAAGCAGTCAGCCTCTTATCTTTTGTGTGAGGAGGGGGGAAAAAAAAATGACCTTACTGTGCTAGCAGGTCATGTCATAGGTCATCCTTTCATTCTCCTCACAATCAACTACATTTGCAATCAAAGAGACAGCACATTTTCCACTAGCAAAACGCTCCTTTCAAAAGCAATTGGAATGCTTAGTGCGTGCCACGCTTGTCCTGAGTCCATGAATTTTTAGGGGGAGAAGAGAATTAGAAAAAGGGAAAGATACAGCGGATTCTAATCTCCCCATTTCACAGAGGGATATAATACTATATTGAGCAACAAGATGCTTTCTCCTAACAAACCTTCAGTGATTTCCTCTTTTTAGTTGGTTTTTTTTTTTTCTGTTTCACAATTGTCAGAGCCATCATGAGGAGTGGGGGTCAAGTTTGTTTGCTTTTTGTCTTGTAATTTAAGCATTCCGTCCTGTCAGGGTTCACTTTCCAGTGACCTCTGAATTCATCTAAAATTGCCCAAAAGAACCCAAGTGCACACAAGTGTGGGAACTCATCTGTTTGCCATCCCCACCCAGGGCAGAGCTGCAGCGCTGTTGAGTCTGGGTGGAAAGGGTGAGCGTGCCTGTGCTGGCAGTGAAAGCTCACAGGCCCTCGGAACTGTATGAAGTTTTGGTTGTTAGGTTCAATATTGACAATGAATAGCAGAGCAGCCATTTTTATGACCCCAAGTTTCTTAGAAGAGGAGAGGGTTTTGGTGCCTTTGGTTTTATATGTTTGAGTGGAGACACGATGCAGCTGGTTTCTGTAGAGCCAAGGAGATCCCTAGGTACATTTGAAAATATGAGGATGTGCTTTTGTTTTAGAAAATACACCTGCATTACCTGACACTGAGAATAGAGCAAGACCAGAACCAGAAAAAGATGTGCCTCTAATTATTTTCTTCTGGAATTTTCTTTAAGCTGTTTCAAAACATGTGATTTGTTGGTTTTTTCTTTTTTTTTTTTTTTTTTCTAGGTGAAGGCTTACATGTTTTTATTCTGTGGTCTGTGGAATTGGATGATCACTGCAGTTTCTCTTGTATCTTTTCAGCTAGCATGAATAGAAAAACTATATTTTTTCCTTTTCTTTATTATCATTTATTAATGAACTGACTGTGTATTTAGAACATTTGGATCTGTTTAAGCTGGTTTGTAAGCCTGCATATATGGTGAATTTATTAATGGAAAAATGGTAGAAGTAAACTAAGTAGTAAAATGCTCATATGTTAAACAGCTGTTTTAAATATGAATATAATGTATATGTAGCATATAAAACCTTCAAAAGGAACTCCATGGAATGCTGGAATTCAGTGTTACTCCATTTAGTTTACGGTGTAGGTTTGCAGATATTATACAGAAGTTTTGAGGGAAACTAGGTAAGCACTGGATTTAGGGCAAATAATTGACAACAGAATATTTATTTGATTCACTTAGTTCCTATCTATAAATGAACAATTTGCAAACAAATTTATATTTTATAAAATGACTGATTTTCAAGTACAGCTAGGTCCACTGAAGTCTGAATGACTCACACTGACTCCAATGGGCCTTGAACCAAACTGTCATCCAAGCTCTCACTAAAGGCAGGAGGAGATGGACTAGCTCCTCAGTCAGTATATCTCAAACTCTCTTTTTTAAAATAAACTATTTGGTTACAGTTTAGTTCAGTGATTTTCAAATATTTTCCACTTCTGGTTCTCTAGCATTCATCTAGTTAAGGTAAAGCACTCTGAGTTTACGTCTGTGGACATTTTTTTCCAGCTTTCTTTTTTAGCTCTCACAGACTCACAGAACAGGTAGTTTATAAACCTCTATGGCTCTACAGATCACAATATACTAAAAAACCCTTATTGTCACAGAATAATCCACTATTTATGAGAAACAAGTCATCACTCAGTTACACACACTTAACTTCTTGAATCCTCCCCAAGTATTTCTTTGAAAATACTCCTAGTCCAAATACTGGTGCAATTGCATATCCATGATGCAGTAACAAAATATTTTCTTTCTGGGAAAGGAAGGAAGGAAGGAAGGAAGGAAGGAAGGAAGGAAGGAAGGAAGGAAGGAAGGAAGGAAGGAAGGAAGGAAGGAAGGAAGGAAGGAAGGGAGGGAAAGAAAAAGAAAGAAAAAGAAAGAAAGAAAGAAAGAAAGAAAGAAAGAAAGAAAGAAAGAAAGAAAGAAAGAAAGAAAGAAAGAAAGAAAGAAAGAAAGAAAGAAAGAAAGAAAAGAAAAGAAGAAAAAAGAAAATGAAAAGGAAAGGAAAGGAAAGGAAAGGAAAGGAAAGGAAAGGAAAGGAAAGAAAAGAAAAGAAAAGAAAAGAAAAGAAAAGAAAAGAAAAGAAAAGAAAAGAAAAGAAAAGAAAAGAAAAGAAAAAAGAAAAGAAAAGAAAAGAAAAGAAAAGAAAAGAGAAAAAGGAAAAGAAAAGAAAAAAGAAAGACATTTTCATGGCTTTCACATGAGTATTCAGTACAGTTCTACACACTGATCAGTCTCATAAAGCTCTCCCATGTGTTGGTTGATATTTCCTCAATTCTTTATGTATTGTTTTGTATGCCTCACAAACAAGCAATCAGCTGAAAAAAAAAATAGCCTTTGACCCTTTTTCCCAGACTGACAGCTAGTAGTTTTGTATTTATTTAGACAGATCCTGTAGGGAACAATCCTCTCTGGTGCTCATTACTCGGTGGAGTGACATTTGCACCCACTTTGGAAAGCTTTAAGATCACTGATCCATGCTAAACCAGCACATTCCAGCAAACTCTTGTGCCAAGGGGCATTAGTTCTAACACATATCACCTTTCAGGACAGGAGAGAAATGAAACGTTATCATTTAACATCAGTACATCTTCTTTGCCCTTGGCTATTTTCACAATAAGTAGATTCAATTAACTTCTTAATTTTCTTGCCAATTTTTAGATTTCTCCAAAAAAGGGTCATGATAATAAGAAGTTCAGTGGGAGTCCATCATTTTGCAATGCATTCAAAATGGTGATATGTGGAAAGGAGGAAGGGAAATGTGCACTTTTTACTTCCATAAAAGACCTGATTTATTAATTTATTCAATATTTTCTTCTTGGTTATCTAAGAAAAAGTGAACAATATCCAGCTTGATCTAGGAGTGTTTTCCTGGAAAACTTGTTTGGTCTCCATTGAATTTCTTTTCAACTTTCCAGATCCAAATGAGTAGGGCGATTTTTTGGCATTTATGTTGAAAAGATACCAAGAAAACCAAGCATCAAATTATCAAGTTCAAATTAAAATTTCCCCATGAAGTGGCCTAGACTAGTTTACTTTTGTCTCTGATTCCAGTTCTGCAAATCACTACTCAGATCATTTCAGTCACTGCATAATAGAGAAAGCCTGAAACAATATCTGAAAGCCAATAGTTGGAAACAGAATGCGCTTTTTTTTTTGCACATTATTGACAAATACTAAAGTACTCTATATCTCTTCTTAATTGCAAACTTTGTTTAACTGCACTACAACTCACTTCCTGGTGTAGTTTGTTTTTGATGTGGCACAAACTTATCCATTTGACATTCAGCAGGAATGGTACACTAAAAAAATCAGATAATTTTATTTTACAGCTATTTATGAGATATCCTTAATTAGATTGTCTAATTATAAAAGTTTGTTCTTATAAAAGTTGTTTATCCTCATTGGAATTATCCAGAAGCTAAAGAGTAACCTAAATCTACGCTGTTGTTACTTATATTCATGATTTTCTTCTGTCCTAGTCATTGTGGGACTGTTTTTTCCTGCTACTATATATATATTTAAAGATTAGTGTAATTTCTCCTCTATTTTGCTTTATATGAGTTTACATGTTCTTATAAATCCAGTACCTAAAACTGGGAATGGAACTTCACTTACAGTTTTGGCATCACAAGTCAAAGAAAAAGGACTCTTACTTGTTTCTGCTAGAAGTGTTTATACAATGCAGCATGATTTTTTTTTTCTTTTTCTTTTTTTCCCTCTATTTTTTTTAAATTCCAACTGCATGACATCATATCTAGTTTATAAACTACTATCTCCAAAACTTCTTCTGCAGAAGTGATCGTTACCTGTTCTGAATTTGTGCACACGGTTATTCCTGTCTAGAGCCCTGCCACTATGCATATAAAATCACATCCTACTACTCTACTTTCAAGAGCATTTGACCACTTCCTCTGTCTTTTCTGAAGATTACTCATCATCTTCAATGTGCCTCCAGGCCCTGAAAGTTTCCCCACTGTTTGAAGATGTAAGAAGTTATTTTATTAATGAAAATATTAAACTGGCCCAGGACGGATGCCTGGGAAATACCACATTATACAGACCTGTAGTCTGACAATGAGCCAGTGCTCATTTCTTTTTAGGTATGCTTTTTCAGCAGATTCTATAGCTTTGAATCATATAGGCACCTGCCTTTGGTCAATAGTTATTTTGTTTACCTAATTTGCTAATGGTGACATCATCTGGGACCATCTAAAAAAAAACTTTCTCAAGTAAAATGTAGTGACAGGACAAGAGGGGATGGCTTTAAACTGAAAGAGAGTAGGTTTAGATTGGATGCTAAGAGGAAATTCTTGATTGTGAGGGTGGAGAGGCAGTGGCACAGGCTGCCCAGAAAAGCTGTGGATGCCCCATCCCTGGCAGTGCTCAAGGCCAGAATGGATGGGCCTTTGAGCAACCTGGTCTAGTGGAAGTTGCCCCTGCCCATGGCAGGGGGTTGGAAAGAAATAATCTTTAAATTCCCTTCCAACCCATACCATTCTATGATTCAATAATTTTATGAAGTAGAAATACAGCATTTTATGCTGCTTCTCTCCCTACAAAATCTCTGCCTTACTAGAATAGGAAATAGAACTGCTATGAATTGTTCTTGACTAATTCATGTTGGCAGCTATAGACAAAGCTAAGCCTTATAGCAGTCGTATGGGAAAAGATATTTTGCACACAGAGGAATTATTATCTCCTATGAAAGTTCCCGAAGCTGCCATTAATTGCAGCAACAATCACACTGTTAATGTTGCCAGATATCAGGATTTTATTGTGAGCCTCACAAGTAAATCCTTATTTCCTGTACTCAAATGACTATCTGTGGAACCCAGATTTCTTTTTTTTATAAGGCTACATTTCTAGACAAGCACTTGATAATGTGATCTCAAATGTACAAATACTTTTACAAACAATAAGAAGTCAATGGTGACTAGGTGCTTTTAAAATCTCATCATTTTGAGAGACCTGAGATGCTTCTCAGCATGAGATTTGGGATGGCTGCCATGGCACAGTATATCCTAAGCTATATCCTCCTTGCTTGGCATTCTTCATGAAGAAAATGTTCTAATGAGGCCCTTAGAGTAGTGGAGATGAACAATTGCAGCAAAACTTTCATATCCAAGTGCCGTTCTTTAAATGATGTCGAGCTGCTAGCAGGGTAGAGCAGATAATCTTTTCTCTGCCAGGTCCACTCTAACTTATTTCTCTAGTTCATTCTGGCCTATTTCTGATGTAAATTACATAAAAATAGTGCATGAATGTAAGAGACCCCTGAAGAGGCAAAAACTTCACTTCTGTCTACACAAGTAAGGCTACTGCTTTGTTAGCAACTTGCAACTTGCTCTTCCCAATTTTTGTGTGTCATCAGTTCTAGTAAAGGGAATGCAAGACCCCAGCATACAACTAGTTTATTGAAAGACCTCATATCCCAGTTAAATGTAAGTTAGATCTGCAAGTTTGTTCAAAACCCAGCAATCTCAAACTATGGAAAACCTGGCAGGCATTTGAGAACCTTGATGGGAACTCAACACTCCAGAAAACCTGGCTGGAAATTAGTTTATATTGCAGTTTATGGCAGTCCTTTGCTCTGCAGCAGGGGAGGGAAAGATATGTTAAAAGAGAGAGAAATGTGACTGCAAAGGAAATTGGAAGGTGAGAGAGTGAGGAGCAAGAAGGAAGAGGAGCACCTGAAAAAAAATCTTCTAAAACTGTGGATTTCAAACTTCCATTGACCTTATATTCCTCCTTTGTCATCTATTTTTTATGCTGTCCAGGAAGTATATCAGCCTTGTGGAAGACAGAAATAAATTCATTTTACATAAGCTACAGCCAAGACCCAAGGCAAACTTTGTGAGGCTCAGGCCAGACCAGGGAGCACTACAGGGAAGGAGGTGGGGAACAGGGCTCCCTTTGGGATTGCTGTTTACAGCAGTCTCCCTGTGGGTTTCAAGGCTCAGATGGTTGAAATTCAGCTACAAAGAACTTTGATTATCAAATGCAAAAGTACTACATGGCCAAGCTTGTAGACACTTCCATACTGGAGAAGGTGCTGGGAATACGCCTATTTATGTGCAGTCATAAATAAGATGTTAAAGGCAGAAATGTGGGCAGAACCTGCTATGGCACAGATCTTTCCATTCCTCCACACCCCAACTGATACAACTACACACCCCATCCACTAGGGAGTTCCTTTTTTTAGTATCCCCAAGCACAACAATGTCAGAGTGCTACAGAGGTTAATCAGGTAGGCACAGGAAGGTTCATAAGGGTCTTTGTGAAAGTTTTCTTCTTAGTTTCCTGTTTATATAGTGGTGTACCTTGTGCATATTTGTTCTGTGGGGTCTTTTTTTTTCTCCCTGATAGAATATTAACCAGAAAGCCTCTCAAGGTGCTCAGACTCTGGATTAATTTTTTTTCTCTGGAAACACGTCCACCTCCAGGCAGCTTTGAGTTGTAACAATGCAGCTTTTGCCAGCTGGGTTAGGAAGAAAAACTCAGCTGTCTTACTAGGACATACATAAAGATGTACTTGCTGAGGGTTTAGTTCAGGTTTTTAGAGCATGTTTGGTTTTGATGGTGGCCTAGGTATTGGTTTGGGGGTGTATTAGGAGCCTGGCAAGTAGTGCCAGTGGCTTGACAGATTTAGGGACACTTGACTGCTGTGAATTTTCCTGCAAGCAGACTGCATTGGTCTGAGATAGAATGGTGGCACCATAAACCTACAGGCCTGAGTTCTGATTGTTTATGCTTTGTAGATGTTGAAATAATTTTTTATTCTCTTTAGTCTTTCTTATTATCCCTGTGCAGACATATAAAGAGGATAGGAAGGACTACTGTATTGAAGGAAACTTCAGTCAGATAATAGGCAACAATTTTTTGAAGGAATCCAGTCTGATTCCTCCACACCACTGAGGATAGCTGACTGAGTGAGGGCAAAATAGGATGGAACATGCCATGACACTGAGAAGAGAGGCAGCAGAAATGCTGGGATCCAGCATTTCATCTGGGATCTCAAGAGAGCAAGAGCTCCTAGGCTTTTATAGGAATTTGATGGGGAAAAAAATTAGTAGTCTAGAATGCACTAGAACAGCAGAATTGAGAGTGTCCTCCTCATGGAAAGAACCAGAGTTATGGTAATAACCAGGTCTCTTTTTCACAGGCATCTACAAAGTAGAGGCAATGAGATCTCTTCCCTACAAAGCTTGGATTTATCTGTATTAGGTTTGTCCATACAGTCTAGTTAAAGCCCTAGGTAGTCTATATTATTTTACACTGACAAAAAGAACTTTAAAGTGTCCTTAGAGTACAGCATAATGATGCATTTTATGTCTTTGTTCATTGGTCCCTGTGCATGGAATTTTACTGTGTTGTATTTAGTAATGTGGGAGATGTAAAGAGGCAAGAGACACTGCAGATCTCAGTGGTTCATTAGTCCTGCACTTTATTGCTTTAAAACTTCTCCTTCTCCAGACCACAAAATAGCTTCCTCCTGTATCAAGTGTATTAAGTGTGAATCCACAGAGGGAACTTTAAAATGCTGCTGCTCCAGAAATCATGATTCTTCTATATCTCTTCTAAGAGAATTTATTATTCTGGAGGAACTTTCCTGTATAAACTCCTAGTCCTGAATACCTATGTCCAGTGCTTGTATGTAAGCAATTTTGTCTCAGCTGTAAGGGCACAGCTAATGAAATAGTTTCAGATATAGTGATGAGAACTTTTTCCTATTGTAAAGACACATCTTCGTTAGCAAGTACAGAAGATTATTACCAAAAATCCCAGGACATTTTCAGAAAATCCTTAATGAACCAGTCTAGACAGGCTTTTACTCCTGAGACAACAGAGATGAAATGTCACTAAGAAGGGAATCATAATAAGCAGTCCCCCAAAAAGTACAAAAATATTTTCTGAGGGCTTGGTGCCTTTCCTCTCAGAGGGAGGCCTTCCTTCTCCTGGTGGAAAGTAGCCAGATACCGAGTTGGAAAGAAAAGAATATGAAATATTTTTCCTAGCATGGTTCCAGTACCTGAATTGTGATCTGATGGCTTGGATGGAAGTTAATCCAGTTTTTTTGACTGGACTGACATTTTTGATAGCTTGGATGGGAGTTAGTCCAGATTTTTTTACTAGACTGGGTTTTTTTAAGAGAAAAATAAAGAGATTTCTTTGCCAACAGGGGACAAATTTTCATGCTGTCAAGTTAAGCTGCTTCTCACACCTAGTTTTCATTTGAGACTGTGCCACCAATTTAATCTTGATGAGATGGGCTCATAAATCTCAGCCAGAAAAATTATGTGAGCTATTCATTTTCCTTCTGCGCCAGTCACTGGCACCCTCTGCTATCCTATTCCAGCAGCAGAAACTTGTGAACCACTGCAGCAACAAAGCACTGTGGTCATTCCAAACCTTCCCCTGCCCAAGGACAGAGGGTACCAGAGCCCCAGCTACCCCTGGCAGTGTGTGACTTCACCAGCTCTCACCTGCCCTGAGGTTAAAACGATGAGGCACTGGCAGGCTGCAAACAGGCTGCTGTGGCTTCTGCTGTTGTCTAGCCTCTCCTGGTGTTGAAATGCTGGGCTGCTATGATGCCTCCCAGGGGAGCACTGCTTCTGCTGGATGAAAACTGACCCAGAAACCTCACCCTCATCCTTCTAAGCCAGCCAGTGGCTTCTTGGTGCTCCTTTCAGCCCGTGGCATCTCTGCATGGACCAGCTTACAGGTGTGGAAAATATTCTCACTGGCTTGAGTGTGGCTGATAAGGAAGCAGATGTGGCCATGAAAGGCAAAAAAGAGCTTTGTGTGAACACTGGTCCTGTAAGCTGAGGTTGCTTGTGTCATTTGCAGCTTCAGGGTTTGCCCCTGGAGCATTAAAATGGAGGATGGAGGAACCCCTGCTCTTTGCTTGTAGGATCTGCATTCCAACAGAATTATCAAGTAACAGGCTGAACGTAGAAGTTCATGACATGATGAAAATAGGTACATTATCCATCTGAAAAAGGTTTACACTTCTTGTTTGGGTTAGAGCAACTGCCTTGTTATCCTCCAGGGTGCTGCACAATTTATACTTGAGCAGCACACCTGAATTCCTGTGCCCAGGTAGGTTTCCATCTTGTTTTCCAGAGCTGCTAAGTTCAGTGTTCATGACTGCTGGGTTAACCTTTGCTTCCTCAGAAGTCATTTACCAGTTCCTTGTTGCTGTGTGACTTTCCCTAGACTCCATGGCCCATAAGAGTCCACTGCTTTATCTTTCAGCACAGAGGAACAGTTACTGCTGGACTCAGGAGATATTTATCAAAGACGTGACTGCTGATTTACTACAAAGGGCTGCTGGATTCCTCTAGGAACTGTCTTTTGACCTGTTGCTATAAATTTTGCCCTGCAGAATTGGCAGACTCTAATAGCTTTTTGCAAGTGAGTTCTGCAAAGAGAAGCCTGACCTCAAAGGACCTACATATTTTGAGTTAAGAAGTTGTGCAGTTGTTTGGGTGTTAGGCTAAAATGTGGACATAAAAAATGTAATTTCTCAGATATATATTAAGATACACTGATTGCCTTTTTTCCATTAAAAATTAATCTATGATTGTAATTTTTAAAAGAAATTTTTAAATTTATTGGTGGGATATTGTGCCTATGGAGCCAAATACATAATCACATGGCTCCACATCAGAGCATATTTTATACTGAATAAAGAAGTAAAAGTGTATTCAGGTGGCTGATTTTCGTTATTTTCAGTGTGCTTGTGTTCCAGACTAGGAACAGTATAAAAGATGCAGATGTATTCTGGAGAATAGCTGGAGGTGTTTGGAACAGGGACAGCTCCTACCCTCCTACTTTACCACAGAAACAATCTGGATGCAGGAGAGGAAGCTCTAAATCAATGGTACAGAGTGGCTGCAAACACCAGCATTTGCATGCATGAGGACAAATACAGAGCATGCCTGGGAATTCATGGGCAGGCAGGTGTCTGAACCTGCCAAGTTCAGGCATGAATTTGCCTTTGCAGCACACTGGAGATGCCAGTGGAAAATCTGGCACACTGAGGAACAGCCTGGTGCAGGTATCAGTGTTCAAAGCCATTTGAGCACTTTATAGGTAGTGATTTATGACCAAGGAAAGCAGAGGTAGGTCAATTCCTCTTCACCCTCCCTCCCTCCCTGCTCCACCAACCATGCCATAGAATAGTGCAGAGGGTGTTTCTGCAGTTACAGAACCTGAGCTTTACACAAGTTTACATGTTCTTGCATGGAGTTTGATGATCTGTATGGATGGTCTGTATAGCCTCACTGCTGGGGAGGAAGCACTGAAGTGAATTTCCATTTTATGGCTCGTATTGGGAACAGGAGAGATGGTTCAGCTTTTCCATATGGGGCAGCTGGCCAGATAGGGCAGACTGATGGCACAGAGGAGTGAGGATGAAGGGAGTGCATTTGGAGACAAAAGAAAGTCAAAACCACAGAATAATCTAGTAGCTGTAGGAGAAAAAGAGAGAAATATGAATCAGTAGGGAGTGAAATATGAAGAGTCTTAATGGCAAGAGGAACTATGAGAAGAAAGAACAAAGAAATAAAAAAGACTGATAAAAGATGCAGCAAATTTAGAATATGTGAAAAGAGAGGGATTAAACAAAAAAATCAACATCCCAGAATATTTCACATCTGCTCATGGGGTTCAGATGACATTTCCTGCTTAAATTCATGGTACATGTGTGAACACGCAGGTTCCCTAGGTGACTTTGAAAATTTCAGCCAGGAAATCCAGTGAGCCAGAAACAGTGCCTCAGACAGGAAATGTTACCTCTAGAAAAGCCAGTTCAGGAGCTGAATCGCATCGACTGGCCAATTTTATTTTTTTTATTATTTTTATTTTTTAATGGAAAAAAATGAGGTTAGAAGAAGAGAAATGGCTGCTGCTTGTCTAATAAGGACACTCCAGACTGTGCTCATGCTCTAATATTTTCCACTGGAGGAATACAGAGCCTTTCCTCATTTCCCATCACCTTTTGGGACTTATATTCTGTTTTGAACTCAGCTTCTTCCCTTGGCATCTCCTTCTGTTTGCTTTCCTGTTTCTTCTCTGTCTCTATTGCACAAGGAAAAGAAGCCCCTGGGTGCTGGGAAGGAGCCTGCTGCTGCCCTTTGCCTGGAGACCTCCCTCAGAGATCCAGGGAGGCTGATTCCACGCTGCTCAAGTTTGCCATCAGCTGTGACCTGCTCAGATTTCTGTGGTGTTCACAGTGAGATGAGGAGATGTGGCTGTGCCTCTTGTACTGGACAGCTCGTGTAAAGCTCAGCTTCCTATTACCTTCAGCTGCAGTGTCTGCACCGTGTTTCTGCCTTTCCAAAGGAGTGGGGATTCCAAAGGAGTGCTAATCCCATGGAAGCACAGGAAGGGGAGCTCCTGCAGAGGGGGCTGCTCCTCCCTGCACCACATCTCTCCCCACCTTGGAATCGGTGCTTACCCTCAGATTTATATGATGCTAAGACATAGCAGTTTCTTGACTGCTACTTAACATAACTTCCCCTTCCATTAATAATATAATGCCCATCTAATTTAAGATAATATCAAATTTGGTTTGTGAATTTTCCCACCTACACCTACTCTAAACAGATATATGGGAGGTAGGACAGGAGACGGTTTGCAAATTCACCAAAAATGAACAACCAACAAAGTTCATCATCTGGAGCTTTAAGGGCAGCTTATTTAACACATGTGGCTAAAATTAAATGTGTAGTAGTTGATGGATGAAATCACACTATGTTTTCATAAAAAAACAGCTCTGGAGGTGCTCTTCATTCCTTCTTTGCTGGCTTGCACATTGTAATTGAATCACCAAATCCAGTATTTGGCACTCTTTCTACACCGTAACTAGAAACCTGGTTCTTTGTGTTTTCTTAATTTGTATTATTTATAATAACAGTAAGTCTCCTGAGCTGGTGGTGGAAGTCAAATGACAGATCCTTCACCTACTATGCCATGTTTTTTATCAATTATCTTGCTGAATATTCCAGATGAAAATAGTGTTTGTATTGGCCAGGATTTGGGCTGTGCCTGAAGAAATATTTTAGTGAAATGAGCATTAGGAAAGCTTTGGAATATTAAGTCAAAAATAGAATTTTGTGCTTAAATATTCTCCTTAGTCTGTTGTACACACAGTATACTAACTATAAAGTTGTTATTTCCAAGAGCGGCCTATTTTCAGACTTCCAGGATCTGTAAAAGAATTCATAATGATAAAGAGGGAATTCATATTTTCAGGCTTTTAAAAAGCCCATTGTGAAAGTCAGCAGCTCTTACAATAGGCATCTGTCTGAAAAATATTCCTCAAATTTTGGCATGAAGTGGCGCTGTGTTCATTAAACACCCTGCTTTTGTAGTGCCCTCTGGTCGGAGATAAAATGCTGCTGAAGAGCCTTCCAAAGGAGATTTGTGAAATCACATATATTTCTGTCTTGAGGACATCCTACCTGGATGCTCATGAGCCATAACAGACACAGAATTTATTGATGGCTGTGTCAAGAGCTGAGCAAATTTATCTCCCATGAGTGACTATTTCAGATGAGATGAAGGATGGGAATTCTCTTCCAGAAGAAAACTCATACTACATATCCACACGCATTTTACAGAACTAGGCTAAGGAACTGCTGGGTCTGTTAGGACTGCAGACGCCTTTTGTGTTTTCTTTCCTTTTTAGGACCTACTAGAGCTGTATAATTAAATGGAGATTATTGGCAACATTATTAACAGTCATTATGGAGTCATTAGGGTTCTGCTTGAGCAAGAAGATAAGTCCCCTTCCTCTCTCACACTTGATGCTTCTATCAACAGCTTAGAAAAGTGGTTCACAATGAATTGCTACTTAAGTAGTCCTATCTTCCTCTGCAATCTCCCTCCTGTTGTTCTTCCCTGTGGGCTGGCTCAGAAGGTCAGTCCACTCAGCCTGCCTGATGTAATGCAGGCTTCCCGATAGCTTTTGGCACTTCGCAACTGCTCCTGTGAAAAAAAAGTTAAAAAAAGAGGGCTCCCAGGGGATGGAGCCACTGCTGATCCAAACAGTGATGCCTTTCCTGTACTTTGTTCTGTAAGCCAGGGGCTGTGGCTCCCTGTGGGCTACTCGGACACATCAGTGCTCTCCTTCCTTCACAGCAGATGCTCCACACTGTGACATGGCACAAAGCTCCTTGCTGCTCCATGAAGGAGTTATGACACCTAACTGCTTCCCAGACTCTGTGGCTCTCTGGTGGCTGCTCTAACATGGGAATTACAAGGCTGGATTCCCTCCACACCACACAGTGGAAGTGGGCATACAGTCCGGTGTAATTACATAGCAGTTAATAATTCTGCAAGTGTGTGTGCATGTATGTGTGTGTGTGTAGGTTGAGCTGGCCAGGAAAGGAAACATCTGTTTTCTGGGAAATTCCAGGTTGTCAACATTTCATTTTGTTTGCCCTGGAACGAAACATCAACATTTCCGAATACCTGTCACAAGGAGACAGTCTGTGAGGGTCCCTGTGGCTGCCCTCAGCTGGGCAGTGCTGGGTGGAGCCTGGGCACCTACTGCCAAGGGCATCAACTACCCAGGCAGGGGCAAAGGGCTGCCAGCTGGCCAGGCTGCCCTGGAAGCTTCCAGAGAAAGTTTAATGAAATCAGCATGCTGCTTCTGACAGGGAAACAGCTCCGTCATTTCAAAGCAGATTGTTACCACGAGGGTTTTTTTTTTCTATGTTTTAATTTGAAATTTTGCTTTAAACAGCGAGAATCAAACTTCCTTTCCTTTTCAGTTGATCACATGGTAAAGTCCAACTCTCAGAGGCCAAAGAAATGCACTGGCTGTGAAGCAGAAGACGCTGCACACATCCACAAAAGAAGTAGCAGTATTTTCTGCTCTTCCAAGACAAAATTCTCAGAGTTGTGGACTCTGCTGGGGAATGTGGCAAAGCAAAACACAGCAGTTCCCAGGATAAGTCCTTTAAAATAGGGAAACAAGAAGTAAAGAGTTTTAATCATGCCCTAATTTTCCTACTGTGGCAAAACTGATGATTTAATTTTATAGGCTTCATTGCTGAACACTCCAACCCCTTGCAACAGTTCAATGAGTGTGGATGGGTGTGGAGGTGAGAGGTAAGAAATGCTGTATGTCAGCACAGAGTCAGCATGGGCTAATTCTGCAAGCAGCAGTCAGTTTTGATGCTGGCAGGATCAGATTGCAGAGCTTATAGAAGCTGAGGGAGCAAATGTCCTGGGACTGGCAAAGCTCTATAGACGACTGCAATCTAGAGTGTGCGTCTCAAAATACACCTTTTTTTTTTTTCTAGAAATAAAGTCTCTCCTTTTTTCTAAAAGCCTTTTACTTTTCCCCCCTCAAATGAAAGCAGTTCTATACCTCTCACTGAACTGTTGGACATTTTCTTCCAAGTTGATGTGTATATGTTCTTACAGACACCTGCCTAAATATTATTTCCATTATATCAGAGATACTTAACAGTTCAACAGCGACAAATCTTTGAGACAGATAGGGTACTGATACATGTTTATGAAAAGATGACATTAAATTTGAATGATAACCTGCCACACGGATTTGACTTTAACAGGAAAATTAATGTGAAGCAGCAAGAAATCTGACCTGCAGAGCCAGTAACCTCTCAAAATGTTTTAAACCCTGCAGCCCATCTTGCGAGCCAGTTGATCTCACCAAGTCTGTTCAGGTCTGGTCTGCATTGCAAATGGAGCTCCCCCTGGCAACCCTGTTATTTTGGAAACAGCAGCTGGGTGAATGGCACGCAGGGCCCACAAAGCCCCAGCGAGGCACGTGTGGAGGCCTGAGCAGAATTTCATAGTCATTACTGCAAACTTTTTCACCAGTATGCATGAGCAGTGACAGGCTTGCATTGTTAATCAGAATAATTAGGATTTAGTTGAGGCATGACAATAACCTGTGCCTCATAAAGGCCTGGAGGCGATCCATTTTCTCCCCTTTTCCTAGGAGTCTCCCATTGTGATTCACAGATAGCCCAGCAGGAATGCAATCAGGAAATCTCCAGTGAATCAGTGTCCCTAAATCTTCAGGCTTGACAGGTTGAAGTCTGACAAGCTATTAGAAAAAAAACGGCTGATCATTAGGCTGTCTAAAATAGACTTAGCTTATTTCTGTCTGTGCTCATTGATTTATCTGCAGAATGATATTGTTTGAAGCTTAGATTACTCATGCTGCTGCCAGCTGACATGATTTGTATGATAAAATGACAAAACACGGCTCTGGCTGAGCACACAGGTCTGTCTGCCTTTGCCGTTTCATTGCTTTTGACTCACTCTGTGGTAAGGACAAGTTGGTTCAATATTATTGTGAGAAACAAAACCAGAAATAGAGCAAATCGCTGCTATCACTGACAAGCTCTCCCTGGATCATTTCAGAGCAGTGATTTCTAGGTCAGCTGCTGTGGGCCATGCACTTTGCTTCCCAGAGTTCACAACTCTGAACAGGCTTATTACAAAAGGTCTGGTAAAAGTTCTCTTTGATGCATGTCATTTCCAATGTTTTAATAAAAAAAAAATACATTTAAATTTAAAATAAACTGATTTAATCTATAATACAATATTTGAGTTGTGAGATTTACTTCTAAGTTACTCTTACAGTCTATTCAAGCTTCCATACAAAAAAAAAAAAAAAATCACATCAGATTGGAAAATTTCTGAAGAGACTTTTTTTAAACAGAATTGTATTCTTATTTGTCATTTACAATGACATCTGTTTTTCCAGTCTTCCAGTCTTCCTGGCTTATTTCTTCTGTTTTTAAAAAATGACTGGCTTTCTTACAAAATTCAAAATCTCAATGTGGAAAATAAAAAATAAATTCAGCTCTTCGTTCCCATTGGCAGGGGTTCTGTGCTCCTAAAAATGAAAAAAAAATATGCATCTGTTTTGCACCATGCAGAACATGAGTAAGCTTAAAAATGTATATTTATATACCTGCATAAACTTATACATATAGTATGTATGTAGTATGTTATCTGCATAAATTCTCCTGTTTGTCAAAGACATGTAAAGACTTCTAAAAAGAGACATATATTTACTTGTTATTTAAAGCAGATCAAAATATAGAGAGAATTTATAGTTTAATAAATACTTATTTACATTTACAGATATTAAAGAAGAGAAAATTAGTATGGCACAAACATGGTCATATTCTTGTGAGAAGTATAATGAGATACTCACCCACAGAGCAAGTCCCAAGCTTCGGGTGAATGTGACTCCCTTTCCATTTATTACTTTAAGCAGATGCTTTTATACCTTGCTAAGACACAGTGCAGAAAAACTCAATGAAGTTTTCCTAAGACTCTGCCCAAAGTTCTGAAGCTGTAGTTAGGACCCATTGTGGCTTAATTTGTAGTTTTCACATACAGATTTGCTGAAGGGAGGATGTTTACCACGCTGCATCTCGCACAGAAGGTGAAATATTGGCAACCAAACTGATGTTTCCATGAAGCCATGCATCAGGATCTAACTACACTTCGAGGCTTTGGCCAAGAAAATTTCAAAGCCTTTTGTAGACAACAAAAAATTCAGTGTAGTACCTTAAGGATAAATTTGCCTCCCCACCTCTCGTCCCCTGTTTCACCTCCATGATGCTATGGATGATGTTAATGTAGATATTTGGAAATTTATGAAACAAACACTGCTGGAGCATTAACTTCAGCATTAATATGTGAAACAAATGGAGAAAGCTTTTCATGACATCTCACCTTTCATTATTTTGTTTTGTTGTCTGATTTCTATCCTTAGTAAGCACTTAAAAAGCAATTCAGAGACTTGGGTTTGTTGTAACATTTAAGTCACCACCAAAATACTTCAGATAAATGGTTGAGGAGTTGTATAAAAATGACAAAACTCTTTAAGGCAGGTGTGGAAATAGTAGTTAAAAGAATTAAATATTTTCAAGGGGCATGCATGCTTTTAAAAGAGTAAATGTGTGCTAGTCATGGATAGCATCAATAAAAATGGACTCTGAATGAGCCACATCCAGAATCAGCTGGCGGAGTTAAAAAGTGGTGTAATAGACACTATTCAAAATGAAAAGACATCTTCCAAAATATGGATGTGGTGTCCAAAGAAAGAAAACAGAGGAAGAGTATAATCCCCAGCAAAATAAATGTTAAACCACAACAAAGCAAGCTAAAATATTAGTGAAAGCAACTTGCAGAAGTAATGGGCCCTAACAGTAAAGCCTTTTGTATATACATCAGAAGCAGGACAGCTAGCAGGATGACAAGAAGCAGTAAAGGAAGATAAAGACATTATGGAACAGCCAAATGAATTATTTGCACTGGTCCCTGCTGTAAATGAGGTGGGAGTCTTTCACACTGGGGTCATTCTTTACACCCAATGAGTCTCTGCAAACTCCCATTTTGGAGTGTCAGAGATTTGAGAGCAAATCAGTAGCACAACAGATCAGTAACAGTTGGCAGTATTCACACAGGAGGTTTGAAAGAGTTCAAATATGAATTTGTCAGGCAATCAACTGTGATTGTGATGGATGAAAGCAGCACCAGTTTAGGAAGACATGAAAAGTATAGATAAGGGGAACAAGAATGATCAGAGGAGTTTTCTGTAAAGGAGTCTAAAAAAATAATGCCCTTCCATTTGCAAAAGTGGTGACTGAAAGGTTAGTGTGGTGAAAATATCTGAAATTAAGAAGATATGAAACTTTTGCAATAGTACAGGAGTTAAGGGCTGTGTTACTAGATGACAGGAAAATATAGGAAAAGGAGGAGATGTGGTTAAATCACCTTTCTGTAGCATGGATGCTGTGAAGGACAAACAGGTAATTTTTATCCCTCTGAAATTATTGGATTAGGCAAAATCATGAATATAAGATGCTTTGTATGGGTGATTTACATGCTACCTCTAGCTCAGAAAGCTCTTATGTAGCTAAATGCTGGGAAGATGGGAAGTAGGGCACAGCTGAAGGGCAGACTCTCAGAAGGATATAGGATGAATCCTGCCTTAATTGAATCTGCTGCCAAAGATAAAGCACCGTCCAAGAAACATTGGTCTGGGCCTGTGTTACATTACTTATGCTTTCACCCCATGAACCAGGCATTTTGTCTATATAATTCTCCTAATTTCCAGGCATGTTCACTTGTGTGATAGTTTTTCTCTTCTGACTGGATGACTGGACACAGCCTGGTCAGGAGAAAAGGAGGAGCTCTTTGAAACCTTTGAATAAAAACCCATTATATAATGTCATAATCTTCTATCTATTTTCAAAGACAGTGTGATTCAGCAAACAAAACAACCACAGTGAGCTTTTCCACAATGTTTTTTGTTTTACTGTGTGAAATAAATAAGGCTATCACTCCTTATCACCTCAACATATATTTAGTGGTCTTTGCTTTTGGCACAGGGATTGCAGGTAAGTTCTTCCATTTGTGTTGCTTCTGACATGAACAAAGCAGAGTATCATTTATTTTCTTTAGCTATGAGACCACAATACAGCACAGAGAAACTGATTTGCTCCTGTGTATGCAGGAAGACCTGCAGCCAAGCCAGAAACCGGATCCAGAGTGTGTGTGAGTTCCATTTCCCACCCTCATCATTGGAATGTAATCAGTAAGTGTTCAAATCATGAGGTATCACTTCAGAATCTATTCAGGGTATGTTTGACCGTGATACTTTTTTTTTTTTTTTTTTAATGTTTTCCATGTGCTATTGTGAAGAAATTCTGCTCGAACACAGTTAACTCAGCCCAAGTTTTGGAAACAAGATTTAGGCCCTTCAGGGGATTGTCCTTCCCTGGTGTTGTTAATCCTGTGGTTTTTAAGGCATTTTTTTCATGAAAAGAAAATGTGTTTTGTTTTACTTCAATGTTTACAAGTGTTTGTCTGGGAAATATAGGATTATAAAGAAACACATTTCAAGCATCATGCTGGGTGTGTTAGTGCTTTGTATTCTGCTACCACATCTGAACTTCCTTCATGTTGTATTTCATAATGTCCCAGACAAATAAGGATGAGATCATGTTTGCTAGAATTGTTTAATCACCAGTGGTCTGACCCTGAAAAAGACAGGGCACACCAGCTTTCTGTCACCCTGGATGGGAACTGAGGTTGCCCAGCATCTGGCAGGATGTTCTCAGCACCTCACAGAAGTTGTGCTCTCAAGTGCCAGACTGCATCTATTTTCTTCAATATACTGCAAGCATGGTAACTGCAGTTAGCACAATTGGTACTTTCGCTTTTAGCTGAAGTGCCTCCACCCAGCAGGCAAACTAACAACCGTGAGATGACATTGTGATGAATGACAATGCCTCCAACAATGTGCTCGAGCCACAAATGGAAAGAGACAGTACGTTTCATCCTATTTTTTGAAATTGCATATTTTCATTTCAAATGAAAATTAAGCAATGCTTTTTAAGCTACAAATTACAATCATGCAATTAGGCACCAGCTTCTCTTGTCCTCAGTTCAAGTTTTGGTAGGGATATTCAAGACAATGCCTAATAAAAGACACATGGATTTGAGGGCGGTTCCCTGTGATAAGACTGTTTCCAGTTGCAATCTTTCATTTCAAGGAATTAATAAAAGGAGGCGAGAGGAGGAAAATGTGTAAAGAAAGATAAAATGTGCAAAACACAAAGTGTTTGGGGCACCCTTGTCCTGGTATCTATGCAGTTGTACAGACCATTGGTTACAGTGGTGTTTCTCCTGAATCAAATTTACACAAATGGAACAGCACCAGCCCTTCAGATAACCATGATTTATGCCTTTCCTGGCAGTCACTGCAGATAACAGTGTTGACCTATGCCTTCTCCTGTTGAAACACCTTGACATTTGTGACACAAGATATTCTCCTGGAAGTGATAGATATGATGATTTTGTATCAAGTCTTACAAATGGATTTTAAGAACTTGAAAACATTGCATGTATAAGTTTGTAATTTTTCATTATTTCAGGGTTCAAACTGGACTAATTTTCTATTCCAGCCACACAATGTTAATAAAATAATTCACAGAAATGTCACTATTTTTCAAAGGTTTCTTGTCAGGATCCTATCTCTTCAGTAAACAGAAATACTCAAGAAGTAGTTCATACTTTCTCATTAAAACTTAAAAAAAATCAGAAAAAAAATCATAATCCTGACTTTGCAATGAACATCCAGTATGCTATCCATTTATGTGTTCATCCTTTGAACAGCTCTAAATCCATTACCTAATTATTATCTAAAGAAGATAATATTGACAATAATTTCATAATCTGATTTTCCTTAATCTTTAGACAAAAAGAAATGTGTTTTTGCTTCACAAATAGAAAGTCTTTCCGGGGAGGAATCCACTTATGGGGTTACTTCTCAGGATTCACCACTCCTATCACTGGGCAGTTCCTGACCTCTGAAGGAAGAGGAGGAAGCCCATGCAAGCTGCCTCTCCATAGAGCTGACATGTTCTGATCCCCAGAACCACAGCAGTAATACAGCTGAATTAACAGAGGGTTTGTCTATACCACAGGCACAGAAATTCCTTTACGGATTATGGAAAAAGTGGTTTCAGGGAATCTGTGCTGTCTGCTGAAAAAAAAGATTTAATGAAGAATCAATGACCAAATTGAGCACTCGTCTCTTCTCAATGAAAGCCTTGTTCGAGTCAAAATTCCCCTCCGTGTTTGTAGCCAACTTGAGTAAGTTTAGAAGAGCAGCACCAGCTGAGGGGTAGCTGCAGCACCATGTTTGGAGAATGCCTCCTGTTTGCTCATGCTTTCTGACATTCCTGAACATGGTAAAGCACTTGAGATTGCCACTGCTGGGCCTGCCAGCTGGCTCGCCCCGCTTCTTCTGTTCTGCAGAAGAATCTGACGAGTGAAGCATTTTCAAAATGTGTTTCTGACACAGTGGTGGAAGACTTGCAGCTATTGTTTGAAACAGGCAAGAAGAAATAGCTATATGTGTTCTCCTTGTTGGGAGGAATCACATGGTAATAAAAATGCTCTGGATTTTCACTGCAGAAAATCAGTGTGTTTTGAGTCTTTGTGATGGAGACAACCTTAGCAGACTGATTTTAGTGGAAATTCTTGTTTTGACAAGTGAGGAAACACAACAATTAGTAATGCATTTTGCCACTTGAGTCTTTCTTGACAAACATACCCAAGGATTATAATATAAATACATAACTACTTTTCCTCCTTTCAGCATGCCACTTGTGAACGATTTTGTCATAACAAAACCCATCTTCCCTGCTTTTCATTTATCTCCCTAAAATAGAAATGGTCTTTTTCCATTTACCCTGCTAGAATAAACATCTATTAATTCTCCCAGGTCACAAAACCTTCAGCTTCTGAAGGTTAGAAATGTCTGCACAGTATGCAACTCCTTTGGTTTAGTTCTGCCTTGAATCAACTCAACAGAAAATGTCCAAATATTTGCCCGGTAATGGGAAAAATGAATGTAATTGATCCACAGCTCTTATGTACAACATCAAAGTACTTAGAGACAAGAAGCTATTGTAAGACAGTGACTAATAACTGTATGAGGGGATTTCCATTAGCAGGCCCACAAGGAAGATGATTCCAGTCTGTGAGTGCCTTGTGAAAAGTTGAAACTGTCATGAACTGTACAAGGAGTATTTTATAAAACAAAAGTTGTGGCAAAGCACATCGCATTTTATGTGTATGACTTTGGGATACATCAATTAAGCTCAGATGCAATCATAAATTATTTAAATCCACTGAATCCTCTGTAAAATCCTCCTGTAACACAATTCAAGGTCTTCTACCCCAAATCTTTCAAATCACTTTATTTTTGATAGCTATGTAGATAGCAATAAGCAAATCTGAGTTACAATGAGTAGTTCAAAATCTCATGGGATGAAGTGATCCTTTCCCTTACTCCAGAATATGCAGCCTACTTGGAAGAGTAGCAGCTCCCAGAACAGTGCTGCTTATGAGGCTGCCATAGGTGAGCTCTTGAGGCACCTGATACTGATATCTAGACAACTTATTTAACATGAAAGAAAAGATAAATAAAAGACTGACCAGGGAGCTGATTCTGCCACCTTTGACTTTACTTTCACTTTGCTCAAAATATTTAAACAGTGGCAGCAAATATCTGGCTCTGCAGAATCTCCTTCTCAGTTGTATTTTCATAATATTCCCAGATGAGAGTTGAATTTCCAATTCTATTCTGGTTTAGGAAGCCTGTCCTGTTGTCAACCTCTACTTAGATTATTATCTTAGACCCTTACAGAAAATAGTTCATCTTTACTTTTGTAATCATACTTATTCAAGGAATATAGATACACAGGTGCATTTCTTTCACATGGCCCCATACATCATCAGAGTATTCACTGCTAAACCAGGTTTGGATTTTTTCCCCTGTGTGTTCATCACGGAAGCACACATACAGTGGAAGGGGGAAGAAAGAGTAAGACCATTCTTGTCTTTTCACAGTCTTTGTGGATAGCTGAAGTGCAGGACCCAGGGACCAGGCCCAGTCTTTGCCTGGAATCAGTGTGAAAAGAGAGGTGAAGATCATATTAAATCATGAATTTCTTCTCCTTGCCTGAATTCCACTGGGCCTGGTAGGAAGGAGATAGCTTGTTCCCTGAAAAGGCACATCACAAATTCTTCCCCGTTTGAGCCAAATGCTCACAGTACAAAGGATTGCATTTTTTCTGAGACAGTGCTTTGGATGTGCTCCCTAATGTGGTTCAGCTTCCTTGCTGCCCCTTATTTCAGTCCATGTCTTAACGGTATAATTTAACCTTAAATTAGAGGCATATTTTACCCTTGTTTTGTATGCAGAAATGCCTTTGATGTAATTGGGAGCCCGTGCAAAGATGGGGGGTTTACCATGGCCCTTTGAATGCATGTGACATGGCAATTTGTCCAAGACATATTCTCATGCAAGAAGAATGGGATCCCATTGTGGGAAAATCCAGGGCCAAACGCTGCACAGAACTGACATCAATAGGACTGAACACAGTGTGAAGTTATGGCAAAATCTGATGTATTGGCCGAGGGGGTTTTATGCATCCACTACTCTCAGTGCTGCTGATGGAGAGTGGATATCATATTGTCTAGAGAAACCCTAACTTCTGTTGCAAGAGGATGAAAGGGAGATGACCTCAAGAGTCTAAATGACCATTTTAATTGGATACATGTGGGCAGAGTCCAATCCAAATCTCACAGAAAACTGTAGAAGTGATTCTGATGGCTTTTGGATGAGTCCCACTATGAAACATCAAAATCAGGATTTGAAATAGAGTCAGGGAACACAGAAGTGACTGTCTCACCAGATAAAAAGACATGACATAATTTTGAAATTGAACATGCTCTTTTCAATCAAAGCATCTCCAGGCTCTTTTGATTTTTTTCCCCATTCTTTCTTAATAAGACAAGTTTTGCTGACCTTTATGCAGCCTCTCACAAGAAATTCACCTAAAGAATAAAGTTCTAAGCCCAAACGTATCCACAGAATTCTAAGGCAATCTATAAATAGAGACAAAACTTGGCACATCTTATTTAGGCAGCAAGTTAAACAGTGTTTTTCCAGCCCTTTGATTTTAAGAGTGGTCACATCTCCTTTGTGAGCTCTCTATGGGGTCCTCATTTCTAGATAGATTAAATTGTGTTTTTTCTTTTAGCACAGTCCAGTATAATGCAATGGAAAACAGGAGGGACTGGTTTCAAAGTTCTGGAGTTTCTGAATGGCATGTGAGATAAGAAAATGTCAAGGAAAGCAGATCATGGGCAGAAGCAGATGTTCAGCTTATGGCCACATCTTTGATCCTTTCTGCTTTGCATGCCTCTTACATGATGTGTATACAGAGAGAGAGTATAGAGCCTACGTTGCTAATGTGCAGAAGTGAGGGCCATCATGAACTCATAAGAAGATGGGTCTGTAAGTGGATTGAAAGGGGTCATAGAGTCAATATTTGCACCATTTTCTCATGAGAAAGTAGGTCCCATGTCAGCTAGAGAGCAATCAGCACACAGCTTCTATCCCATATGTACGGATAAATCTGGGTCAACAGCACTGCTAACCCTGAAGAAACATTTCAGTGTGTGGAAGAGAGGCTCCCTAGGAACAATACCTGTGCCAGAGTCTGCAGAACTATGCAGCAAACACCTATCTGAGGAACTTGAACAATGCAGCTGGATGATTTATATCAGGATGAGGATCTGGCTTTAAACAGGCAGAGGAAGAGAATTTTGAACATAAACAACATAAACATTTTAAATTGGTTCAGACTTTTGTTAGAAAAGAAACACTTAAATTGCTGCAGAGAGCATGTGAATCTCCTTGTACCTGTGCATCAGCTTTCTGGATAATGTCTTTGGTATCTCACAGGTACTGAAGTTTGCCAGCTGCATGTTTCTGCAGCTGCTTTTTATTGAAAGACACAATAAACACTACAGTCGTGTAAATCCTCTATAAATAGCTGCAGCAAAAGCCATCCCTGCACCCTGTTCAAAGTTAAACACCCTACTAAGTTCCTAGCCTCTCTCTACTAGCATGTAAATTGAGTATAATACTAATAGTTACCCTTTTCTAAGTGATTTGGGATCATCCCATGAGAGGCACTATATACCAGTGAAGCCCAAAACATTGAAAATAGTTACTTATTTATTTCTCATAATTTCTGAGCCATCATTTCCAATTCACCTCTATTGTTCCCAGCAAGGAACTAAAATAATTAACAGCAGACAGCCTATTAAGAAATAGAAAGTGTTTTGGTTACTTGCTATTTGTGGGTATGCATTGTTCCAGCATGGGAGCAGCCATCTGCAGTTGGGAGAATGTTTTGGACACTAGAGACATTTTAGCTCCAATGTTTACCATGTCCTGCATCTGGAAAAGTTCTGATATTTTTCAACTTCTCTAAAGTTCAATGTCCAAAATTATGCCACTTACAATGAATAACTCTGACAAAATAAGCTCTGTTTAAGTGTCATAATTTTACACCAGTTTAAGCCAACCTTTTTTCCTCCAACAGAATCTTTATCCCCAAATCTTTCTTTTACCCAATGTAGCCCTTCAGTTCTTTCCAGAACTTTTGGGTCTATCACTTTTCAGAGATGGAGATCACCCTGATGCAGGACATATACAGAGCAACAAAAATACAAACAAGTCAGCATTTATAGCCATTTTTTTTTTCTAAAGCTAAAAGACAATAAGGTAAAACAAGGAGAAGCCAGACTTGTCCTAAACACAAATAACTGTAAGACTTGTCTGTGCTTGCTGAGAATTGAACTTTTCAGTGAGACACTACAAAGCAGAGGAAGGACTGCTGAGAGACCAGTCACCTGGCTCTAGACAGGAGGAAGACAAATTTTCTCCCAGGTGTCTTACAGGTTAAGATATCACAATGAATCAAGATTACATTGCCTTCATTTTGCAATTGTTTTTGAGGCCTGAAGAAAGGCTACTTGTGCCTGCAAGTTTGCAATTGTTCTGAGGATATTAGTTGTTGTAATAAAATGTTATTTCTACTCTTTGTTCTTTCCTATTTTTCTAAGCGGAAAAGTTACCATTGCTAGGGACATTTGAGTGGTCTTACTTGAATGGAAATTTATGGCCGTGGGAATGGGGTGATATTTGGCATGGGTATATCGGAGGAGAGAAAAGAATAGACCATCCTAGGAAGGCTTCTCCAGTGAAAGATAGGAGAATGACTAAAGTACTTTATCTTCTGGGACCAGCACCATCCTTCCCCTGACAAATTTCAGACCAAAACCACTTAAAATTAGAATCACACAAAACTTCTTTAGCAGAGTCTTAATGTCATCCCTGGACACCATTTTGTCGAGGCTTGAGGCCTGGCCAAACTGCCTTAGTGCTCAGCTTCCCTCAGCACTGCTGCTGTTCTTTGCACACCTCAATGCTGCCTTCGGGCAAATCTCCCTAATGATGTCAAATAGAGACAGAGAACTCTGGCAGGCATTTAACACAGAGAATCTTTCCATGAGGTATCAGCTGCTGCTTTTAATTAACAAAGAGTTAAGTGGATTCCTACTCAACCTGAGAGGAGCATCCACAGATACTCCAGCAGTTAATCCCATGCTAACAAGGATGGTAGGCATCCTGGTTGGGTGACTGAGGAGTTTGGCAGGAGGTTATTACAGGATATCTGCTAAGTTTTCTCTTGCAATCCCCTTGAAATGCCTCCTGGAGACAGAGGGTATCTGTTTGCTCCTTCCATGGCTATGACACCGTGTAGTCCATCCTGCAGTGCCTTGTCAGTGCTCCTCAGCCCCAGCCTCCTGTGACTTCAGGCCAGCCAGGGTTCAGGAGGTGGTTGCTCTCCTCACTCATTTTGCCTTTGGGCTCCTTTCTGGAGCAGTTAACGAGGCACCCAACTGGGATTGCCTGTCTCCTGGCAGCTGTCTGAAGACCACTAGCTCAGTCAACCAAAACTGTCCCTGAGGACCACAATGACATTTTATTGCTCAAATGGCTTTTGGGGATAATGACTTGAGCTAAGGGATAGCCTTGATTAGTCACTGTGCCAAGGATTGGTATAAGTATCGATACAAGAAAAAATATTCAAGGTATCAAATATATGGTTCCACTTTTTTTTTTTTTTTTTTTTTTTTTTTAATAGATCTTTCATTTTCTAGATCATCAGTGAAAAGTAGGAGGATTTTGAACTGGACTACATAATTCTGCTGCAAGACACAGTTCCCTCCCTGTTGCCTTTTTTTCTTTTCTATTCACTGTCTGCATGGTAGAGAGGATGATTTCTCCCTAGGGAGAAATAATAAATTAATTATAAAAGCATGCATTGTAATTTTTCAGAAATGGACTATGCTTCACACGCCTACTGAGTGATGTGCATGAAAATCTATGTAGTGTACATGTTACAGAAGAAGGCTTTTTTGTAAGACTTTTTTTTTTTTAATGACCTGTGCTTAGAATACTAAAATTGAAACCTTGCTCTGGGTGGTCTTTATTTTTGGCTGAAGCCTCGTAATAGTTCCATAAATATTAATTTATGAAGAACGCAGAACACAAGTGAATGTAGAACTGACCACTTTCTTGGTGCTCTCATATTACTTAAGCTGTATTATTATTATTATTATTTTCTTACAGAACAGTGGGAATACTGTTAAAAAATTAAATGGGACTTTTATCATTGAATAAGTTTGTGGTTTGCTTATTTAGATGAAAAAAAAAATCAACTGAGCACATGCAAATAACTTCAGAAATAAAGTTCAACTGTACTAGTTTTGACACCAGCCTCGTTTGTTTCCTCTGAAATGTTTAGCCAGTCCAGCAGCCAGATATTTCAAGAACAGCCTCACAAGTGAAGATTAAATGTGTGTGTTTTTATAAAACAATGACATCTTGTTTTCAAAGCCCTGCAAGCTTAAAATGGATATTAGAGCAGTCACATATAAACTGCAGTTCCCAAGGACAACTGTTTAGCTTAAGTGCCATTTAATGTTCTCCTAAATGGTTCTGCTGTTTAGTGTGCAATATATCTTCTAGATTAGACCTTTAATCCTTTACATTGTGCTTGCTGTGTCAAAGAGGGCTTCATGCCAACTTCTTCCTATTGGTGGGTCTCATTCTCTCTCTTTTAACAGGCAATGAAGAACATCAAAGTCTTATGTTTTGCCTCTTTGAATCCAAACAAGAAACCCAGATAAAAGTTTTTGTGAACTAAAAACTTTAAATGGTTTAATGTGTTTCCCCCTTTGTTTCTGCTTTAGTTTTAGTACTTTTATGAGCACAACAAAGTAGAAGAAAAACCAAAAATAGTTTATAAAGTGTTGGGTTTTTTATAAACGTAAAAAATTGATGCAGATTAGTCTGATCCTTATGATGCTAATGAGGACTTCAGAATGCTTTCACACCTCAGTGCCTTAAGGTGAAGAGACACAGCACCATTACAAACACCATGCATTAAGTAGAGAAATTACCTGTGTTTAAGCAGAGCAGGGTATAAAACTGAGCCCAGCTTTGATGCTTAAGGCACGTCAGTTTGTGCTGAGCCAGCAGTTCCGTGTACTAACCAGGAGAGCCTCATTACTGATGGATCTTAAGTGTAAGTACTGCTTTGCAGCATAAGTCAACAGTGGGTTTCCAGAAACTAGCTCTGAATTTCTTAGTCTTGGCTATTCTTATGTTTGTTCCTTAGAGGAAAATAAATTTGCCCTGTATGGCCTAAAAAGCAAAAACATCTGCTGGTATTATGAGCAGCCCTATTGTCCAAGCTCGGCAGCAGGGAGGTCTGCACTTGTTCAGTTCTGCTTTCCTGCTAAGCATCAAGGAAGCCTGTGGGAATCATTATCAGGGTTCCTGAGGGCAGCTGGAGAATGAATTCACCTTTTTGGTGCAGCCAAAAAAGGACACTCCAATGTCCTGGCTAGTAGCAACTTATCCTACGTACCACGCAGGAGAGCCACATTTGGGAAAAGGTTTGGAAAACTTGCTCCAAAGGCAGTGATGGACAGCAGCCATGGGCTAAGGGAAGGACGTGGCTCTGGGAAGGTTTTCTGTGGTAGCTGGCAGCTGGAGGACATGGAAAGCTAAGACTCAGTGGGTGGTGGGGACAAAAAATTGATGGTGCAGCCAAAGCCCTTGGTTAGAAGAAATCCCAACTTGCTTGGTCTGATTCATTAACCTGAACAGCTGACTAAATGAACAGAGTATTTCCCACTTCTTGCCACTCACTCCAGTTGCTTCATCAGTTACAAAATGTCTACACTCAGAGACCTGGGGCCTGACATTTCTTTTCATTGTTATTTTTGCTATCCTTACCTACAAACAGGTACCTTTGCTTTGTAATTAGGAGCACTGAGAAAAGGAATATATTTCACTTCTTTATTATTTTTTTTTAATACTTGCATTTCTGTTATTTATTTTGGAGTTTATGAGTAAGAAATACATTTCATGTTTGGGACCAGATGTACACACACCCAGAGCTGAAGTTTATCTCAAAATTTTTAATTATCACATGTTATTCACATTTGGACTCGAATATTAACAAAATCTGTGACCAGATGTCTGCTGCCTAAGAAGAAACAAAGTCTAAGTAGCACTAACTAGGAAAGAAAACAAACCTCTTCCTGTAAGCACAGAATCTCCAGGTTTCCATCCAAATTGATGTTTCTGCCAGCATTGAGGAGGAATCCATTCAGTCCTCAAGTTTCTTGGTAGTCCTTTAATTTTTTTCTTTTTAGGCTCATGAATGAAAAATAACATGGGCTGTGTTCTCCCAGTCCCATTCACCTTATACTTGCACTTTGGTTTTACCAAGCACTGAAAGCTTTCCAAACCTGCTTGGCAGGCTCATAAGAGAAAACATTCCAAACTTAAACCTCTCCATTCAGAACCAAGCCTCAAGACCCAAGCCTACTCTAATGGCAATTTTGGCCTCTGTCTGAAAATATTTTCACAGATGTAATTATTTTCTTGATAGACTCAGCTGTCTGGTGATTTTTTTTTCAGCATGGTACTGTTGTAAAGATGTTCATATAGGACAGTTTCATTGTTGATGTGGCAGATGTCCTGTCTAAGGGAGGACGAGTAATGGTTGAATTTGTTGACAGGGTGTGTTCCTCTGTCCATAGAAAGTTGTGTAACTCCTTGCAATTGCAGCCACAAAACAATCAAAAATCAAGGATTAGCCAAGGTAACTCTTGACTTACCCAAGGAACTGCTGGCAGATAGGGTCACTGATCTCCAGCTGGATGTATACACATCCCCCCAGGTGATAAGGGACTGTAACAAAAATAGAGCTGTCAGGAACCATGAGGCAGGATAAAGCACTCCCATTTCACTTCAGACAGAGGTCTTGCTTACCTGTCTTTAAAGATCTCCATGCAGAGACACCACAGTTGCTTTAGGCAATCTTTCTCTGCACTTGACTTCCCTCAGTGAACATACCATCCCAAAAACATTATTCTAATCTTTCTTCCCACAGTATTTGATGTCCCTACTTGAACACATAATTTTTTTCCCTATCTCCCTTGCATGTGGGAATAAGCTTGTTCCCTTCCTCTTTGCATCAACCTTCCATATCCTTGCATACTCTTTATCACAGCTCCACTCAGTCTTCCTTGCCCGTGCGAACAGACGGAGGAAATCTCCAGTTAACAGGAAGATGGTGTAGCTGCCTTCCTATCAGCCCACCCTCAGCTTCAGTGAGATAAGTAGGATTTGGAGCTCTGGTGAATTTTGACGAGCACAACAGCCCCTTGAGGGGTTTTCTGCGATAAAGTAGCGGTGAAGTTGTTCTAATTTATCTTGAGGATATAACTGGATAGTCCTCATAATCAGAGTGGGGGGCACATAAAGATAGCTGGGCTGTTCCTCCTATGCCTCTGATTTGTGCTGCATGCAGCTCAGGAAATCCAGAATATTTACCCACAGTAAAGTGGTGATTTGACAAGTTCTGCCCAAAGAATTGTTCACAATATCCAAAGACTTAGGTTGTGGAATACCAACCCGGCTGATATCTTTCACATTCTTCTCACAAGTTATTTACTGGTGTTATTTACCTGGGGATACAAGCATCATAAAGTCACCCCAGGACAGCTATTCATTAACTTTTCCATAAGATAATCCATATATTTTTAAAAGAAGAAAATACCACTACAGAAATTACCTTTTACATACCACTGAAATCAAATAGTGTTTAAACTTCTAACTTGACAGACTTTAAATTCAGTACTAACAAATTTCTGTACTAAGTAAAATTGAGACTCAAGTTAGCAAAGCTGCATATTAATTGTTGGTATCAGTTTTCAAACACTGTTCTGAAATTTTACTTAAATATTTTTGGTTCAGCTCAGTAATGTAACTTGGCTCCTCTGTGGAGCTCTAATGATGCAAACAGCTACAAACCAATTTAAATCGCTGGTTAACCTCAGTTTATGACTTCTTTGTGCTTCAGCAGGGGTGAAAAACAGCCAGGCTGTATCTAGCTCTCTGTCTCTTGCTAATCAAAGGTATCCAGTTGCCTCCCAATAAGGCATTTTGTGTGCTCTAACATACACCTTAATCATAATCTTTGTTACTTATATTCTGATATCTAATAATTTTAGTTTATAGTAAGCTTCTGCCTTTAAAATTCTACAATGTGATGGAGACTATAAATTTATATTGTATTTATATACCAGTGGGTGTACTGAAGACAGACTTGAAAAGAGCAAACATTCTGTGTCTGAGGAAGCCTTTTAGACATCACTATTCATTGAAATAGCACATTTAAGTAGAAAACCACACACTAAGCACTTGCTGTTCATGTGCATATTAAGGCATAACTGTAATACTCCTCAAAATGCAAAAAAAAAAAAAAAAGAGATACTCAAAGATAACATCTTTGTTAGTGCGTAGGCTTCCCATCAGCTATAAAAAATGAAAGGGACAGATGCACCAGATGTAAGCATGGATCCATGTTAGTGGTAGCCATAACAGAGAAAAGCATTCATGTGAAATACACCATTGTGTGCATTCTGAAGCCTGGAGAATTGCTGAAGTCTGTGCTTTCTTCCTACGCACAGCTGCAAAGATAACACTGTCTACTGTTCAAGGGCTCCACGGGGAATTCCTCGTAACAGTTCTGTTCTTTCAATTCTTGTTAAGGCTTACATCCCCATTTCAGCTGATGATCAACTCTCTATCTGGGTCAACTGCTGGCATAAATCCCATCAGCAATTATTATAATTTTAACTTGACAGTATCATTCCCATAGTGAGAGAGCAAGTTGGAAGTTTTCAGTGAGTCTGGCTGGATCATTTTTCTTTTTTCTGCCCTTGTACTGCATGAAAGGATTTCTCCATGCTTACCTTTAGCTGCTAAAATTTCTGTGATGACAATATACTTTTATGATGCACTAAAATAATAAGGACAATGACACATGATACCCTTGAACTGAAAATGCTTTGAGGAAGAAATATAGATGCATAGGCCCTTGTCCAAAGCTTACTGAAATCACTGGGAGGCTCTTCCATAAATTTTAACAGATTTTGGATCTGACCTTAAGTTATTTGGTAATGGCAAAAACAGGTGATGCACTTTCTCCAGTTTAGACAAACCTTCTGAATTTGCCAATTAGAAATTTAACAGGAATGGTACCTTCTGGTTTCTTTCAGGAACAACTGTTCTTTCTAATAAATGCTTGCACTTCTAGTCTGAAATGTTTACACAGTTACCGTACATTAAATGGAGTGTCACATTAAAAACACTTTTTAGGTCACCTGAGCTGCGGTGATACTTGTCTTTGGAGATCCATTCTGTCAAATTGTGCTTCTCTAGATTCCACTTCAGTGCTGAAGACTTGCAGCAAGTGCTCGGAAAACTCTTAGTAGACCAGCTACAAAGGGGCTTCTAAAGATTTCTTAGGAGAGACCACACTTTGTACTATGCAGCTCAAGAACGTGATCAAAGTTTGGCAGGGAAGATCTCCATGGTTTTAATGGAGCCCCCCAGTGGGGGATGTGCTTTGAGATAAGAAAAAGGTATAATGCTTGTTTGAGAGTGTTAGTGGCCAGGACTTCATTCCTATAAAAAGGAGATTTAAAGAGGCTTAGGCTTTTCAGTCTACATCTGAGTTGAATAAAAAAAAAATTAAAAGGCTGTCTCCCCAAGCTTCTGATGGGGGTATCTATTATTTTTTTAATTGAAGCAGTTGAAGATGTCAGCCTTGCATTGGCCTACCTTAATGTAAGAATAAGGAAGTCCACACAGACACTTGTGGATCAGATTTTTCTGTCAGTAACATTTATTTAAATGGAGATAATACTACAAAAGAAGTATGTTCACCTTGGAAAAAGATGATGGAAGTCAGAAAAGAATTAGGTTCTTTTTTTCACCCTTTTCCAGGAAAATGTGCAGAATGTTTGGGATGTGAAAGTGTGCTACAGAAGTGTTTGCTGTTGGGTAGTGCAGTTAATCTTCACTCTTTGAAACATTAGAGTCTATTAACAGTTAGCTATAAAAAACATTTTGATTATCTTAGTGCATTCACTAGTTTTGCCATATCCTTTTTTTTACTCCAACAAAAATTAAGTAGCCCATTATTCTGCATATGAAATGCTATGAAGAGTTTTGGACTACAGTCTCCATGTAATTATTAGCTGTTGCTCTGAAAGGCCATGGAGAAAGAAATCTGTCAGCCTATGAAAGCAATGAATGCTTCAGGAATAAACTTATCAGCAGGAGTAAAATAAGGATTTAAATGAGGAGAAGGAGGAGGCAAAGAGATTTCCTTTTCATTCACTAGCTATTCAAAGATGTCAGATAAATCATCTCTGCATGGCTTGAAATACTTCATTTGAGCTATTCACTCATTTGCTATTGAAGCATTTAGCAAAATCATGCAGTTAATCAAGAAATCATCTCCAGCAACCTCACTGTGGATTTGTACTCTTATTCCTCTTATTCCCCACCAGCACAGCCACTCAAATAAGAATGGGAGCTCAATTTTTTCAGGAGTCCCCAGAGAGTTTTTGAGTAAGGCTTCATCTGTATGAAAAACAAAATAAACCAGGAAGGTCAGAGAGTCACTACAGGACAATATGCTCTATTCATTCTTGACCACATTCTCTTCAGTTTCCAGAATATTTGTTTGTCTCTTTGGTTGACAAAACTTAGAAAGCTAAAATGCAATGCAGAAAGACACCCTATCTCATAAAAATTACACAGCTGTAGGATGTTCTACATGTTTCAAGAACTGGGATTGCACAGAAAGGAATTACTTGAGATGTACTATGTTTGCTGTTTTTTAATTGATAGCGAAATCTGGGATTTTTCTGGACAAGAGCAGAAATCTCTTCTTCCAATATCCTTGAGTTTGGCAGAAATTCTGAATTCAACTCCAGATGCGGATAGGAGAGTTAATCTCACTTCTTGCTGTGAACAACTCACTGAAAAAATAAAATTCAGTAATCTAAATGTACTTTACTTTTTACAGACAGGTGATTTAGATTGCTTAATTTACTCTTTCATTTGGAAAACATTTCAGATGCTGAATGGGGCTGTTTTTCAAATTCGTAACTGTATTTCAGAATATTCTTCCCTGGTCAAATCTTTTTTTCACAGGATTTCTGAGAAGTATTTATTCCTTGTCCTCAGGTAACATCAACCTTTATTCTGAAATTTGTGTTACTTTCTTGGTTGGGTCATGGTAGGTCAAGAAAAGAACGCAAACAAAATGCGCCTTGCCTTGATCCCTCATCATCTTTTTCTTAAGGGTGGTAATGAGGTTATTCTGAGGACTATCCATCATTCCTCTGGGGGTCCAACCACTTCACTTAGTTTATGATTTGCTGCCAGTGAAGCTGTATCAGCACAACTTGAGGCGTTGCTCTCAGGTTGACAGTGACAGACTGTTCCCAGTGGAAACGGCAATATGCACTGCAAGGCATATACTGACTTAAAAGTCTGGCAAGATTTTATATTAAATGGCAGCAAATGGAAATAAAGCTTCCATTCAAGGTCTAAATAAAAAATCGTGGGGCATTAATAATTTTGTTGGCAGATCAGCAAAGGGTTTCTTAATATTGTGACATCATTTTGTTGATTTGAAAGGAAATATCTTGTAAAGCAGATAAGAACTTTTCTCATCACGGTCCAAAAGCATTTGAGGGAAGTGACAATAGAACTGGAATCAGTTTTTCTTGTTTGTGTTCTGGCCATGCACACAGTATCTCTTCCGTTGCAGATGTCTGTCAACAGGGTTGAAATTAAGTCCTCACTCGTGAAACATCACGGGAGGTAGACTACAGAAAATGGCTCAAACAGCTGCTCACTCACAGCTCTCAGAATCTCTCTTTTTCTGTTCTATAGGATTCTAAAACTATGGATTTTACTGAAGATTTTTATAAAACAAACTCTGTATCTTGATGTTCCTCATAATTTTTATATTCCCTTGATAATGAGTATGTAAGTGCAAACCACACAAATTCCTACTCCTGACGGTTTTGGAGCCCTACCTCAATGCAAACTACAGCTGAGAAAACAGTTTAAGAAAATCTGGCACTCGACCGACAATAACAAGTTCAAGTGTCTTTAAACAAGCCTAAATTGTTGGGCTAGGATGGGTCTTTGGGCCTAAACCTACAGGCCAACTAACCAGCTCATGGATCCAGACTTCCTTCAGTGAAGTTTAGCCAGTTTAATCACTCTGTAACTGAAACATAGTGCATGCTGGCTCCAGACGCCGTTTCAGTCAAACTTTGGGAAGTTCATAGTCCTCATACATGAGCTGTAAGTGCAATTTTTTTATTATACATTGAAATGCTGGACAATGCATGGTCAAAATGAAGAAGTTTTCTTCTATATTCAGGAATGGCCTCACTATGGACTGGGGAGGGAGGGAAGAAGGGATCTTATGACCCACAGCACTATTGTGTGGCGTGGGAATAGAGGCAGCAGTTACTGGACAGAGTATACAACTCTGCAGTACTTCTCCCCATAAACTTGTGCTTACATGTCCTGTGAGCATACACAGGCATGTGCTTGTGCTGACAAGCACAACTCATGAGTATTTGAAAAGTTTGTGGACAGAGGGAATACTTTATCTCCCCTGTAATTTACATTTTTATGGGAAGAATATCCTTTTATATGCTCTACATAACTGAAAGAGTTGATGATGGACTCACCAATGGGTGTTCTCCCACATTCATGGCTCCTCACTGTACCTTAGCCCAACATGCACTGAGGAAAACATGATAATAATAAAACTTAATAAAAGAAGCAGAAGACTTTTGTTTCCACAGAGGACTCCTGGCTTTACTGGTCAAACTGCTTCCAGAGATGTCAGCAGTTGCAGAGCCCTTTCATATGCTGAAAATATGAACCCACACCATTCCAGGCAGCATTTGCGTTAGCAATGGAATTTTTAAATAGAAATAATTAGTTTTGCTGGCCACGGTTGTTACATCTGGCATACATTTGCCCCAGTGAACCCTATTTTTAAAAAACAAAGCATCTGAATTGAGGTTCCAGATTATACTAGTTACTGATCTTTGCAAGCCTAATCCATTCTTATGAACAACGCCTCTGTGGTGTTTTCTTCCCCAAAGGATATAGTACGGGTGCAACCCAAGCTTTATTGTGCTTAATCTGAACCAGAAGTTTGAGCTGATTATTTTAAAAGGCATGCTGTTTCTTAAAAGTGATTTTCTTCCTGTCTTCATGCTGTGCTGATAAGAAGTTATAAGTGGATCTCTTTAATGCTCCAGGCTGGAGTGATACAGAAGAAGGCAGTCGTGCATCTGGGGGCTACACAGCCCAAGGCTAAGCCAGTTGATGTAGCAACAGCAAAGGCTGCAAAAAAATAACACTTTTACTTTGAAGCATATATACCACAGCTTTTAATTTCTGGAATCAGCACATGTGGGGGGAAATTATTCCTGGTGCATAAAGGTGCTGAACAAGGACAGAGGGAAAGACCCTACCCTTTCAGCACAATGACCTGGGGTCTGTAGTGCTGTTGACAATGACAGTAAGCCCAAAGTGCAGGGAGGGCAGGGGTCAAGAGATGTCCCCTACAACCTTTCAAAGGACCCTGCTGCCCAGCAAGCCAGTGTGGCCTCTATCAGATTGTCCTTTCCACCTCTGTCTCCTGACTGGTGCCCCCAGTAAGGCCGTAGAGCACTGAGGTCCAAGCTCTCAGGGACCATGTGCTCCCTTATCTCTCTCCCTTAATGGGGGCAGTGCATATGCCCCTGCTATAGCAGCCTTACTTCAGCTGCTGCTCCTGCACACTGATCATTGCAAACACTGGGTTTACCTCTGAGCTGCTGTCTGTAAGAAGTAATGGTGTAGTTAATACACAGATACTATGCATTCATACTTCTGCCAGTGCTGGGTGTGAGACAGCAATCTCCAGCAGTGAGGCAGTTGGCTTCAAGGTACATTCCTGGCTCATTCCAAACTCCCATTGGCCCAAATGCATTCAGGTTACTGCAACCAATGGTCCTGTCTATTGATCTTCCTGTAATCAGTTCTCCCTGCTAGACAAATACAGGTACTATAAAACCTAATTAGGTGTTTTTACTGTTTAAATACATTTGTCAGTAGTGATGTGCCCTCTGGTTCAATGTACAATATTTACAAGTCATAAAAGTCTCCTTTTGGTGATAAAAATGTCATTTCTCATAATACTCTTAGTTTTTAGCTAGCAAAAGCAGACAGAGCAATCTTCACAAACCCTGGATTGTCAGACTCCCTTTACTATCAGCAGGTACTAGAGTAATTTCGTCAGCTGCCTTAGAAATCATTATTGATTCTCAAACCAGTAGCCAGGTCTGTTTCTATTTGTAATCCAGTAACAGGCACAAGTGATAAATTACTAGATATCAGGTAATTTTTTAAACTCTTGGCGTCCCACAGCTTCATGTTCAGATACCCAGAGTGACTAATGTATCTTGATTATGCCTGCATTATATCATGATGTCAGAATCTTAGTAATCAAAGAGCTGGACTGAAATTACAATACTGAGATTACATATGCACTTCATGGACATATCCCTCCCTGCAGACCTGCAATCCCTATTATATCTTCACAAATGTTAAATGCACATTTATATATTCATGGGAATTAAATGTAAGAAATGGGAAGTATCAAACTGCAGTCACAACGCCATAATTAGCTTGTTTTGTTAATTATTTTTCATGCTAAATCACCTCCTTGAGAGATTTCTTTCATCATTCATTTACCCTACATTTTATTCTAGCAGCTCCAAATTGCAAGGAAACTGGTAACAGATCTTCTTGTGTCCAACTAGTTGAAGACAGGAATTAAGATAACCAAACATAATCAAGTCTGATTTATCCACAGTTATGTAGTTTCTGTTATTTCTCCTGATTTTTTTTTTTTTTTAGCCCCTGGGGTATATAAAACCAAATCTTATAAGAAGAACAGAAAGCTAGTGCTGTCCTTTTCAACCTCAGACCAAATTTTCAATCATTATCCAGTTTTAAGCAGAGCCAGATGAGACCTCCCAGTTTCCTGTTGGTCATGTCCTTGGTATCTTAGGAAAATACTGTCCTGTTACTTTAGAAACAGAAGTCAACAACAAACACTGAATGGAGGCGACCAAGAAAAGTGACAGAGTTAAATGGCTGTGTCATAGCTGGCAGAGAACCAGATGAAATTATCCAGGCCTTAGATAGTTGAGATCGAATATGTTCTCAGGCGAGCTGCAAAGCAAGAGGAAATTCCAGTAAATCATTTACTTAATAAGATCAATCTGCAACAGATCTTTCTTTCTCTCTTACAAAGTTAATATTAGTATTCTGTTATTGTGTTATTGTCCTTTTTTTTTTTTTTTTTTTTTTTTTTTTCCTGTTTTTTATCATGTAAGATGCCAACAGGGTCTGGCACTGATTGGGATCTGACATTACTCATAAAAATACTGTGTGAATCAGGAGCAACTGCTGCACCCGGCTGAAAAATGCAAACTCTTGGTAGCTGTGACCAACCCGTATCAGATACCTCACTCCTGTCGGGGTTCCCTGGTCAGATGATTAGGAGCCAGGATTATCAGAGCCTCCAGATTCTCCGTTTGATCACATTCCTACCACTAAGAGCTTCAGAGGTACCTTTTATTTATTCTTTAAAATATGTGTGTTTTGTAAGAAAACATAGAATTTCACTTTCATTAATCAGGTTCAGTGTTTTTTGCTTATTACTGCAATTTGAAAGGAACATCTCCTAAAATCCTGGGATTTTTCACATATGTACAATTTTGCCTCCTGGCCCTTTCAACAACCACACTGGAGTCAGTGGAATTATAGCTCCCTTGCCCAGTTAAAACTGCTCTACGTTTGTGGACAAATTCAAACCTTGTGTTAGGAAGCACAGTTCCAACCACACTTGTGGAGGTTTCAGAGTCTCAGATTCCATACACTTTTTTGAAAGCATGTGGCAGGCAGCGGAGAGAAACCCTATTAATGCCACCAGTGAGAGATGGAGAGTAATGTGAGCTCAAATGTTGTTAGACACCAGAGAATCCACATGGAAGAGAGCCCAAATACATGCTCCAACCACCTGAAAAACTACAGGACAAAGATCTATAAAACCTAACATGAGAATTTACAGGAAATCAAGCCTCTTTGGTCCCAGTGTTCTCTGAACTACTTATTTATAGGCTCAATTTTCAATGTGCACCCTCAACAGCAGTAACCAAGACAGTATCATTCTGTAGTCAAGGACATAGGAGGACCACGAGCACTTTGTGCAGCATCTCTTGACGGCGCCATCCTTTTGCCTCCGTGTTCCACTGCACGAGGTCCTGCTTTGAAAATCAAGTGCCAGGGATCAAAACCTATGCAACCAGAAAGAAACTTCTGCCATCAACATGCAACTTCCCCATTGCATCCCACACAAGCTCTTGTTACCCCTTTGGATGCATTTGTGTTTGATTAGTCTGGTCAGCCATCTAGCGTTATCCATCAGGCAGCGGGAAGGGAATAAGCTGGCGGTGGCAAACGCCTGACGCTTGCCAAGTCTGAGCAAAGCTTCTTGTGCAATTTGGACCAACTGCTTCTGAGATCTGATTACTGCTATCCTTCCCCCACCTTCAGGTTTCTGCACTGTGAGTAAAATTGGGTGCTGGGAGGTTTGTGCCCGTGCATGTTTTTGCTCAGCACCCAGGATAAAGAAGTGGGATTATGGCTGAGAGACTCGCACTGTTCTCCCTCAGAGCCCTGGAGCTACCAAGGGCTGATCCTGCCTGGAAAAGCAGCCTTGTAGAAAACAGGGCCAGCCCCTGGCAAGGGAAAGGAGGCAGCCTCACAGGGTAGGGGAAGGGTGTCATTTCACTTTATTCTGGCTTCAAAAAGTTCATGGACCTGAAGCCTGGTGACATGTACAGAGTTCCCAATACTTCCAGATGAAAACAGGAGAGGAAAGTGGTTTGAAGCTGCTATAAACAAAAAAAAAATCTACAGGAGTAGGGCAGTAAATGAGCAAAATATACTATATACTGAATAAAAAGGATCGTCAGGTCTTCATTTTCATTTTCTTACCCTTAAAATGCTTCTGTGGTTATTTTTATCCACTCAGTAAAACCTCTCAAAAATGTAATGATGTGCAGGCATTTGGAAGCTTTTTTTCCTGGTTGTTTATTCATTATTTAGCATAATCCCAGGCTGACTTTAAAGATCCAGCTTTTTACAAAATATTCAATTACCTAATAAATTTCCTTTAAAATGACAGGACAAAAACACATCTGTTATGTTAAAAAAAAAAAAAAAAAAAAAAAAAAAAAAAAAAAAAAAAAAAGATGGCTTTCTTTTGGAAATATACGTTATACATGCAAATTAAACTCATGAAATCAGTTCTTCATATGAAATTATTGTACTGTAGGTAGTCAAAGACAGTGGGATAACCCATGGGATGGAATTTCAGGAACAGCTAATTATTTGCCCTTTACAAAAACACTATTTCCTTTCCTTAATGAGCCAACTTTCAGGAAATGAGTACAGAGGAGGGAGAAGAGAGGAAGAAATACAGTATTCTGGAAACTAAAAATCTTGTTGGTGTTCTTTCCGCAATTTTTGTGGCTAAGACACTGAATGGATTCCATAAGTGGGATTTTGTCAGTATGCCAAATCTACATGGTCTTCTATCTTTTAAAAAATGCCTTTGATTTTCACAGACTCCAGCCCAGCTTGGGACTTGCAGTTTTTTTAAAAAAGCATATCCTGCTGCTACAGGAAATATTTTTCTCAACACCACTGTATTTTATTGTTTTTTAATCATATTTAAAATGAATCTTACAGAAATCCCAACTGTACTTTTACACATAGCACAAAGGAGTTCATTTCACCTATTTACAGGAGAAAAACTAACAGTATTAGCACATTTGGAAACGATGTGAAAATGCAAAATGGGTCTTTTTTTAAGTGGTCAAGTACTGAATGTAGTCGGATATGAAACTATGACTTTCCTTCACATTTGGAGAAAGACCATACAACATACTGAATGCAGGGATTGGCTTATTTGACATGGGATTGCAGAGGGTACTACTTTATTTTTCTAGTAGAGAAACTTATTGACGCTGGATAAGGCAATTTCAGCAAGCTTGAGAATTCACTATTGGGCCAAAACTAAATCTCCATGTTTGCATATAACCACACACTGACAATATTCAGGTCTGAGCAGTTTAATAATCTTTATTTTTTTTAGTGGGCCAAGTTCAGATTCTGAAAACCCTTTTTGCAGATGCAAACTTGTGAGCAAAGATCTCCAGTGGAAGGTTTGGGTTTCTTTTAATACATCATCCCTATTGGGTTACTTACAAGTCATCTGCAAGAAACCCAAGTTTGCTGTTATTAATAAAGGGGTTTTGAGAAAGTATTACCAGGCAACCATCATTACTGAAGAGTGCTGGGCTACTGAAGTATGGGGCTGCAGCAATAGAAGGTTGTTACAGAAAACCACAGTGGTAATCAGCTAGTGCAGTAGTTTGTAGGGAATGGTCTTAAATCAATGATGTAGTTCTGTATAAAATGTGATGAAAAAAACCCTGGATTATTGGTATTTTTATTGGTGGCATGTGACCTGCTTTATGCACTGTATATTTTCATCCTGTAATCCTTTGCTTCACCAGGTCCCAGGTCAATAAATCACTCAAAAGAATCACTCACTGCATTTCAGAAAGTTACCAGCAAGAATGACCGTCATTTAATCCTGGCAGCAAATTAAAACATCTTGTCTCTGATCTAGAGAAAAGCAGCCTCATTACATGAAGCCTACCAGCTTACCAACCCAACCCTCCATAAGTAATTCATATGGAAAAAATGAGAGAAAAGAGGTACTAAGCAGCCAGCCCACATTGCTCCTTTGTTTACTGTAAGCTACAGAAACAGAGATGACTGGATGAACCTTTGGTTTTTGTTATCTATTCTCTAGGAAGTCCTTGTTTCCATGGGTCAAAATCTCTCCTGACAGGGTCCATTCAACTGATAATCATCAGTGTGGGCCTCACTAAGCCGTGGGGTATCTTAAACCCTAAAGGGATGCTTAGCATATTCTGAAAGACTAAGCCACCAGGAAATGTTTTTAGCAAATGTCACTCAGGTTTCTCGAATTTACCCAAACCGACCCTGGTTCTGAAAATCGGGTATTTAAGAGATCCAAAGAAATAATGCCTATCCTTTTCAGAGCCAGATTAATTCATAAGGAAGAGATACTGCAGTTGCTTACTGATTTTGACAAAACTGCTTTGAAATAGGTTTTCCAGCACAAACTACATCTTATTTGTTCAGTCCTCATCAAACATTAGAGTATAAGAATTTGAGCATGGAGAGATCCAAGACAGACCGTGAGTTTGGAGGAAGATGCTAAGATTGTAACAACTGAGTAAGCTCATATAAACTTGGTTAGATTCAAAGAATAATTTTTTTTTGTGCCAAATTTTTCAAATTCCAATAAATTTAAATGTCTTGTTTCAAATTTTTATTCCCCTTGAACAAAATGCCATCTACTTTTACTATATCAAATGCCACATTCCATTCCTGGCAAAAATGGAGTCTGTGGCAAAATAACAGAGAAATATGTTTTTAAGAATATCTGTTCAGCATACTTGCTTTTTTTTCCTTACTACCTTTTTAAATCATCATACCCTTAAGTTGATTTTAAGTGAAATCAGAAAACAGATCTGTTTAAATTTAATGAACTAACCCCTCATGGATGGTGAAATGACTTCCTAAGCACATTTTATGTTCTTTTGGTTCTTGAGTTTTTCATTTTCCACAAATGGAACAGATTTACATGAGCTCACATGACAGCTCTGGCTTGGCAAGAAGTGACCATGGCTGCCAGAGAGACTACTTAGCCTTTAGGTACCTCAGCAAGGTAGTACTGTGTGTTTAATAGAACTAGGTGTAAAGTGATGGTCTTTTTTCACTGTTTATTGCTAAGCCAACCTACTATAAAACATTGATCTCTCAGATACAGGAGACACATGACTCCCATGCCACTAGGTCCAGCAGGCTTAACCTGCTGAACTCAAAGTGCTAAAAGGACTTAGAATGTAATCATTAGTAGATTTTTGCAAGCAGCTGGTAAAACAAGACTTCTAGGCAGTCAGGGTGCTTTAATTTATTTCTTAATCCTGCCAAATCAGCAGAAAAGTATTTCAACTTAGTTCCACTTGGCAGACAAAGGTAGGATTCCAAGGGGACAGCACAAGAGAAAGCATCCATGCAGGTGGAAAATGATAAACTCTGTGTAGTGGTGCCTATCAGCTCTGAGGTCCACATCTTTAATGTTTCTCTGGAGGGAAAAAAAATAAAGAAAAAAAAATAGGAGAAATACTATATCTTGTTTTGGCTCAACTCTGCTAGAAATAAACCATTATTCTTTTCAAAGCACCAGCAGTGTTCTGCTCAGTCGTTCCAGCCTCTATTAAATCCAGCACATTGTACTGAGACAAAAGAGATCAGGGAACTTCCCCTTCTTTCCTCTCCATCCAACTCAGAGCTCGTTTGTCAGCAAGAGTTATTGCCCTAACAAGCACCTTACAAGTCACCCGTTTGTAGCAGTTCACTTTTCCCATTAAGGGGAGACATGGCAGTGGGCAGCCTTTACAACCAGTTTTCCCATTGTTTAAGCTTGACCCTGCCAGTGTTTGCACACATGATGTCAGGGTAAATGATAAGGACTGCACCTTTGAAGGCAAACAAAACCCTTCCATCCATACAAATATTTTTTTTTCCCTTGGTTAGTACTTCCTTTACAGATTTTTGGGATATTGAAATACATAATGAACCCAATTTCTTGTCAGCTCATCCCTAAATTTACAGGAAAATTTGTGGTGCTTGTTAACTAGAGGTATTGACTAGGCTGCAATGATTGCTGTACAAATACATGCCCCACACTTATTTTCATGATCTCATTTAGGTGACCTGTTTAATTGAATGCAATCAACACGCGATCTCTTGCCATGTAGAGCACACAGGAAAACCTGGAATAACATCCAAAGACTGCACTGGACTGAAAGTAAAAACCTTTGGTTTAACATACTGCTAAATCTTTTAAGGAAACATAAATTCCCAAAAAAGAGAAAAAAAAAAAAAAAAAATAATAATAATAATAAAAAAAAAAAAATAGAAGCCCTTACTGCCCCTGAGATCATAATGTGAAATTCTGATATTACCTGACTTGATATTCGAGTTAATTCTCATTAATTAAATGAGCTAATACTTGATTGTCTGGCACATGATATGAACCTAAAAAGCAACATGCAGTGACAATTAAAGAAAACTTATAAGAGGAGAACAAGACAGGACATGAGAATAAATGTATTGAAAGTATTCTCTAGGAAGGTTTTGTTATATACCTTCATTAAGACATTACACAAGATCTTCAACACTAAAAAAGCCCTGATCAAAATGCATGTCATGCTTTTAATATCATCTGCAATGAAAGCCAAACTTGGAGTGGGCCTTTACTGCCAAAATTTCTTGAGTGGCTACAGAATTCAGCGATGCAGGTTCATTAAGTCTCATCTGTTACACCATACAATTTGCTCAGCTGGCAAGCAGAGGTGTTTCTCAGTTTCAAATCCACAAAGATCTGGCAGTCAAGTCAAGCCTTACCATCTCATGTGCCCAACAAGCACATTGCAAACCAGTGTGGTTTTTCAGATGTTGCTGAGGGCATGTTCTAACCACAGCTGATGTTACAGAGATAGAGTTAGCAGTATAATTTGACTCATGCTATTTATATTGTCAGTGATGATGCATGAAATAAAAAGACCTCTGGAGGGCTTGGGGAGGTTTTAGCTTGGAAAACTGAAAGTTTTCAGCTGAAAAGTGGAGTAAGTATTCAGCGGGAAACAGTAACAGTAAACTCTGATAAAGTGATTATCAGAGTCACATTTTAAGGACAGAATTGTTCCTTCATACAGCGTAATCTACTGCTACCAAAACCTACTCATAGGTCTGCATAAACAGCTTCATTTATGAATACAAAGCCATAAGCCACGTAGTATTTGAAGAAAAGTTTCCATGCCTGGCAAATGCATGCAATATAATGTTACTGTACTGCTTATCAGAATTTTAGACTCTGGGACAAAAAAAAAAAAAATTGCTGCTGTTACTGGAATATAGTCTCATTATCTATCAGAGCAATTACTTATTCAGTAAGAAGGAGATACAAACAAAACCCAGAGTCTGCAGTAAAAAGGAATACAAAAAGCTATTTTTTCCTTTCACATGTAGAAATTCTGAATTCTAAACAGAAACATACTTGCTCAAAAAAATTACTCTTTTTTAGAAGCATATTTGTCTAATTCAGTCCTCTTTTTAATTTTATAACAAGGAGCTACTCAGAATTACTGTCTGCTGTTTTAGTAAAAGCCATTAATTTTGGAGTGTAGAAGTCACTGTGGTAAACTTCTGTAATTACAAGAGTAACTGTGAAGAGTGGAGCTGAAATATGAACCACTTCAGATACCTGATTTTATTTTTTAAGCTATGTTATCTAAAGACCCAGTTTGCTTCACAGCAGTGAACATGTCCTGGACTTTTGCTTCAGGCCCCTTCCCAGTCAGAACCATTTTGATGCCAGATCAGCTCCTTCCTGAATGGCAGCAGAAACTTCCAAGGTCCCCAAGACTGGACTGCAGAGGTTTTCCTGGACAGTGCAACTACTGCAGCAGTTAGTCAGGTCAGCCTTGTTTTCAAATTCTTTAATGTTATATTTCCACACCCGAAAATGGCTTTTAATTAATCAAGTGCAGTGGGTTTGTTTTTCTCTGAGTAAGAAGGAAGAGAGGACAAACTGGGACAGGAGCTGCTGAGTGATTCAAAAGCAACCTGAGCTGAAGGGCATGAGAAATATAGCAGAGATAGCAACAGAGTAGTCCTAGTTTTGTCACCCAAAAAGGATGTAAGAACTTAAATTTTATAGCACAGAATGTACTAGATCTGATACATTAGCAATTGAAAATAATATCAAAACTGTAATTTGTTGGGAAGCATAAAATTGCATTTAAAACAAATGTGTGTAGGCACATATGTACAATTTATATACCTTAACACATATTTAATACAGAGACTGCTTTTTGCAGTTAGGATTGTAAACAGTTCACTTAGAAATGCCAGGAGTTAGCAGCAGAGAGAAAGCAGGAACAAAATTCTGAGCATGTAGGACTCCAGGATTAATACCTTCTAAACCAGACCTGATTGATACTCTTGGGTCACTATACATAATTTCCATGCTATACATAATTCCCATTTTTTAATGGGATGGGACATTCCTCAGGAATGTGAGAAAAATGAGGTAGTCATCAGGCTGGACCAGTATTCTTTCATACAGAAATTAAACAAATTCAGCACAACTCTGACTACCTTTGTTGCAAGTGGGCTACAGTCATGACTGCACAAGAATTCATGAGGAAGAAGATTAGACTGAAGCTCCACATAATAAAGTGGAGTCAATGGCACAGGAAGTCTCAGGGAATGAAAGTCTTAGAATGAAAACGATCACTAATTAAAATAATTGTTAAACTGTTTCTATTAGCACTAGCACTATGTATGATTTTCTACCAGCACAGAAGAAATTTTGGCTACAAAAATGAAACATGAAACTCCTCTTGCCTGCCAGTTTCAATCAAATATAGAGCTCAGCCTGAACCTATGCAAGGCTGAAGGGATGCTGATGGAAGCGAAACTGGCTGTCTCCCATTAAAGGCCTGCAAGCTTTTTTTTTGTTAAGGTTGTATGAAGGCTTGAAGTCTTATCTGACTCCTTACTGGGTCTGGATGGCTGGGCACCTTCCCAAAAATACCTTCTCACATCTTCAGCTTTATGGGGAGTTTCATCCCTTCCTCCTGCTGAGGCCACAATATCCTCTGCATTTGTTACCTGATGGCTGTGTTATTAACAGCCTCCAGCTTCCCAAGCCAAAAGTAAGACAATGTGCTGGCTCCAGATGTGGCAGAAGGAGGCCATCTGCCCTGTGCCTGCCTTAGATCACTGTAATCATTTCAGGCCAGTGCTCAGGTCCTTTTTTCAGCTCCAGGTAATTCCTGATGCCAGTTTACAGCCTTTGGAGAATGAAGGCCTGCTGCAGTTGCAAACCACTGAGGCTCATAACAAAGCCTTTGAGATGTAGGTTCAAAAAAAATTTTTTTGAAGGCAATCCAGCATTGTAAAAACCTCTCTGTGAACATCAGCTCCATAGAGACTCTGACCATCTTTAGAAAATAAAGGAAATCTTCCTCCTGGAGAATGCTTAGCATCAGAAACATTGATTGCTTCAAGTTTCAAACTCTTTAATTTGCCTTTTCAAAGAGCTGCTCAGACCAAGTTTTGACCCCCCAAAAATTAAAGCAGAAATACTAGATAGTAAAGAAATTCAGTTGTTCTTTCACTAGAAGTGCAGACTCACATGCAGGGTAAATGGTGAAGGCCAGAACTCACCAGCTTCAGGCCATATTTCAATGGTACAAGTTCAGCTTTGTATTTCTAACTTCTAACACCAAAGGGAGATGACAAAAATCATTGGTCTGGTGTAAACTCACTTCACCAAACTTCTGATGGATTATCTTTGCAACAACAGCCTTCAAACTTAATCAGGTACCAGCTTTCACCACACTGCCAGGCATAAAACTATCAGGAAAGCATAGAGCCAGAGTAAATTCTGTATCATGTGCTCTGCCAAATTTCACAGAAAAGTGATCCTATGTGCTGATTTGGGTCCAAATTTCACTGCTAGGTAACAGGAGTGTGCACAGTTTCAACAGCAAGGCTTCTAGAACTACCACTTATCTTGCAATAATTTATTTTTTCATCATGATATAACTTCTGCTTGACTCTAAACTTGTTGTTGTTACTGCCCAAGTGTTTTGCCCTGTATAATCAGTAAGAGAGTCTTCTCCAACCTTGTGTGGATTTATAGCTACAAACATACACATAGATGCCTGCATATATCCATTGAGGAACAAAGGTCATGTTTATACCAGTTTCTCTGTATCTGTTTAAAACTCTTCTATGGAGTCACAGATCAAACCAAACACATCATCTCACTGATAAAATGGCTCATCAGACATACTTGGAGCCTGCTGCCATTCCCCCAAGATCGCCCCTGCCAGCTGCAAATCTTCATTCTTCTTTAAGACTTCTTTTCGAGCCAACTCCTTCATTTTTGCCAAAGTTTTTCCTCTGGTTCCCCACATACTGTTCAATCTGGCCATTCTTCCCTTGTAACCCCATGGCCTGGGGACAAGTGGTGCTCTTCCCCTGTAGCAACAGCAATTTGGGGCAAGGTCCCCCCCTGAGAGCCATTCCATGTGTGGTGGATCCCCATGTGCTGTAGGTGCTCAAACCCCCTCAGGGTGTGGGGTAACCCCAGGGCAGGATGCACAGCACAGGCTGGGATTGCCTTATGTCCCCTCCCTGATAACCCTCCTGAGGCATTGAGGTTCAAGGTCCTGTGTTAGCTGAGCATTTGAGATCTTCAGATGAATGGAGCTTCAGGATGATGGTTATTTTTAGCTTTTTTAAAATACTTATGGTACCTGTTCTGCGTGGCTGACTAAGGTGGGCTTTGCAGTAATGCCTGAAAATGGGTAGAAGGGAGCAGTATTCTGTTCAGGCTGCCAGACAGCCAGAAATCCTGAAAAAGCATCAAAAGGAATCTGCAAATTTGTCCCAGAAAAAAAAATCAGGTAGAAAAACAGGAAATGTCTGTGAAAAACAGACATATGGGAGCTCTAGTTCTTCCTTAATCTTCCAGTAGATGAAGTCTGGGCAAAGAATTCAACTTCTCATAGGGTGGAGTTTTATCAATTTATTAAAAGAGTTTAATGATGTGTGAAACCTGGCCTGCTCCCACCTAGTCCTTCTCACCTAAAAGCTACTCACAGAACAGGCTCCCCTTGTATGTGTATAACAAAAAGATGGCTCATAGAAGAATGAGCAGAGAGCATTTATTTGTACCTGTGAATTCTTGATGTGAAGATACCATATAAATACACATGCATACAGAGGTGAAAATTGCCATGGTTATGGATTTCTTAAAAAAAAAAAAAGTAGCCAAAGAATACTTATAGCTACAGGTCAATTCAGATGGCTTTGCAGAAAAAAATAAAAAGGCAAAACCAAAACAAACAAACAAACCCTACCACCACCAAACCCCCCCCAAAAACAACAACAAAAACCCCCCCAAACCCAACAAAACCACCAAAAAAACCCACCCCAAACACCAAAAAAAAAAAAAAAAAAAAAAAAAGCGCCTCAAAAAATCTAAATCATTTGTTTGAAAAGATTCACTTCCACAGCCAAAGCGCTGAAGATCTGAATTATTATTTTAAAACAGCTGTCTAGCAGAGCTGAAGTTACTTTAACAAAGGGGCTGGCTGAAGATACAGCTCTTGCTCATCTTCCAAAGTACTGAAATAAATAAAATATTTAACAGAGAGGACTGCTAAATTGCCTATTTTACACTACTCACATTTTCAGGTGAGATGTTGACAAAGCCTTTACCTTAGTGGCTAATTGATTATTTTAGTCAGTTTTAATTAAGTAAATTAAGAAAATTAAGTAAGATAGATACACTCATTATAAAAGATTTTTGGCAGACAGACCAGGAGGAAGAACAGGTTATAGACAAACACAAACAGAAAAGCTTGGTTTATTGAACTTGATTATGCCAGTTGTTCAGTATTTCTTAATATTGTAGGTTCTTCTTCATTCCTCCTGCAGCAAGAGTCCAGAACCCTTCAAGAAATAATCCAAAATGGCAAAACTAACATTTTTCTTTACCTCTACCTGGCAAATCTTCAGAGAGATACATTTACTGGATGGAAACTTCCTGCCTGGATTGGCTATTCGTTAGCATGAGTAATGAGCAATACATTCATCATTACGGTTAGCAAGTTTTCCATTTCATCCTCTTCCCTCCTTAAGTGCATGATTTAATTCACAGCACATAAACATTTATGCAGAAACCTTGTAAAAGCAAACCCATGCCCAGTATTTTGGTCTTATGTATATGAGAAAACTATAGGCAGGTGGAGAGACTCAGTTTAAAACAAACTCATATGCACTGTTTGTTCACAATATCTGAGCCCTCTATTCTGTGTCCGTGCAAAATTTACATTACTCTCCTTCCTTTTCTCCCCTTCACACACAGATATTTCACACTTGGCACTGCTTAGAGAGAGAGAACTGTTATGCACCTCAGAGGAAGTTTGTTCCTGAGAGAAATATGAGCTCTGGGAGAGGTTGCTTTATCAGCTGGGTTGTAGACCTAAAACTTGATATGTCCCACCTTCAGGTCCCTGTGCTGCTTCCTATCCTGACCCATATCTCTTGGGGGATGCTGGGCTGCAAGAGCTGAGTGGGCCTGTGGGCAAGAGGTGGCTCGTAGCATTTGAGCATCCAATATTTATCTCAATACAGAAGCAATGGTCTTCATGTGGGAGGATGCCTGAAATATTTTCAGTTTTCTTTAGCTTCTTTTCAATGAAGCCTTTGAGTTTCCTCTTGCTGCTCAGAGCTGAGGCATCTCATGGCAAAAATGATGGTGTTGACAGGTGCTTGCCCTTTCTGCACTGTGAAAAGCAATGAATTTTACAGTTCAGAAGAGTGGGGCCCCTTTTTGCACCTTGGAACATGAATTTTCAGCCACTTTTCCTGGGTTTTTCCTTTGCCTCCTTACAGGTTAGCAACCTCATTTTACAGCCAGTGCCCTTGGGGCAGAGGTAGTCAATCTTGCCCCCTGCAATTCCAGCATTTGGGGAACTTCCCATGGATTTTTAGTGACTGCTTTAGTTTACTGTGCAGCTAAACACGAAGCTATCCTGTGAGCATTTAAATGCTCTCTCTCAACCCTTAAAAAAATCAACTGTTCCTTGCCATAAGTGAATGTGATTTCCTTTCCCATTCCCCAAAACCTACCCACAAAGCTGATGCTTACTTGTTGCAAGCAGAGGGTAGTGGCAGCAAGAGCCCTGAACTGCAGGCAGAGCAGTGAGGCAGAGCAAAGCAGTACTTTTCCAATGAATACTCACTGAGCCAAGAATACTTTAAACACTCCTCCTCCATCACCTTTCCTTAAAATTGAGATTATTAATGAGTCACACTTACATTCATATTCTTCAGAGCACTGCTGTAGAGAGAAACAATAGCCAGGTCTCCCTCTCCTTCCTCCTGGGTGGGCAAGCAGCACAATACTAAAGTATTATCACATCAACTGCTGGGCTAAGAAGCTTGACCCAAAGCCCTGTGCCAGTGAATTATTTTCTCTTGACATATGGCTTAAGGCTGAAGGATTTGAACACTTAATTGGTGCATTTTCTGCAAGGCTTTAAAGGCTTGGCAAGGTGAGATTCCTGCTAATCAGTGATACAGCTGGGAAACAGCTCATGCTGTGCATCACCAGCAGCCTCCACCTACACGAATTTATTGATCCCCCAGAGCTCAAGGGGCTTGTATTATCTGAAGGTGTTAAATTCATTTCTAAGTGAAGCTGTCCAAAGATTGTGTTTCAAACATCCTTTATAAGTTGTATTCACTGAGACATGTAACAGCACTAATCTGTTAATGTATGTGAAAAAGGACATCACATACATACCTTCTTTCTCACATTAAGGTCGAGGTGGCTCCTTGTTAACCAGGAAAACAAAACATATTCCCTGTAACTTTTTGCCTTTTCCTACAGAAGTCACCTCAGCCTCTCATTACAAGCAAGAATTCACAAAATTAACGTTTTTACAGCACATTTTTTTGGCATGGAAATTATCATTCTCCTCCCAAAAACACTTCCATTCTAAAGGTGGGTCATTTGACAAGAAATCTGGTAAATTAAATCCTTCATAATTGACACTCCTGTAAAACAACTACTCAGAACATTCATTTTTCGTTTTAATACTGTCATTTTACTGTACTTCAGCCTCTGACTTGCAAAACCATGGTTTCTGCAGTAGTCGTTACATTTTTCTGGCATTTTATTTTCTCTGCAAAAACTTCTCTAAAGATATTTCCTATACTTCCATTCTTACTGATTTACCACTTCTATCTCACCAGAAACCTTGTAAACACACTCTTCACTAAGCTCCTGTGAGCTGAAAGGGCTTCTGGACACAAAGGATTTACAAGACAGACATATTTTTGTTGTTATTCTGTCTTTCCAAGAAAAAAAAAAAAATCACAATGATCCAGCCAAAAATTGTATTTTTATGACAGGACAATAAAACTAAAGAGAGCAGTTACTGTTCCCATCAGAGGGAAAAGACTCTCCCTCGAAGATGACTGTATCCAACCACAAACTGACAACTATTCTTACTCACGAAAGATGTTGTTCTGGTGGGGCACACCCCTGCAGTCACACTCACTCAGACACACTTAGAAATAAAGTGATAGAGTCTTGAAGCTGGGCTGCTTTGGAAGGCATTCTGCACATATTTGTATTAATTGAACAAAGTCAATCTAATTTAATTCTTTTAAACACATAAGTACAGAAGAAGGAAGCAAAGGTTGGAAATATTCAAGGAAAGCATATTTAGGGCCTTACTTCCAAAAATCTAGGTATCAGTATAAGTGCAATTTTAATGTTTTTGATTTATTGTAATTCCATTAGTTCCTTTTCCCTGTTAAACACACGCCAAGTTTAGAAGATGGCACAAAATTCCTCTGTCCACTTTCTGCACTTACCTCCTTTGGCCAGCAATTTTATTAAGTTTTGTAGACTTCAAGCCTGCTTTTAGTCCTGGACTCATGTAGAAGTCCTGTGGGAGCTGGAATGAGATGATCCTCACCCACAACAAAGACAGAGATAACACCGCTTCTCTTTCATTCTCTGTTTACACCAGCATCACCCACGGCTTTGCAGCACCTCTCTCAAATTTGTAAATGACAAAGACCTTCCCACAAAACCAGGCTCAGCTTCTTAAAATATCTTAGACAACTTAATTAACTTTACACGCTGGCATCTCAGGACTGTCAATTGTAACGTAGTTCAAAGATCAATTAAAAGAACAGTTCTTTTTCTCTGCATATGGGAAAGTTTTTTTTTACACTAGCAAATACCAATTTACACTCATTATGTTCTGTGAATAAGCCTGCTGACACACCGGGGGTCCCATTGAAACACACTCTTAACAAATACAGTAGGTGTAGTGTTTACCCATTGCTTAACTGTGCTGAATAAGCTCTTTGTCAAACAAAAGCTTTCTTGCTGTCCCTAGTTATCAGAAGGTGCATTACATGCACTCTGCTGCCGTCATTCACCACCTTTTCTCATCGTCTTACCAAACGATTTTTAATTAGCAGTTTCCACACCATTAGAACTAAATCCATCTGAGCAGCAATGCAGTAAAACCACCGGTGTGAGTTGCTGTTGTTCATTGGTTTAGATTTTCTGTATCTTTCATAATCTCAAAGCATCTTGCATAACACCAGCATCTTTTGGTTTGTATGATTTTCCGCTTTTACATGATAGGTAGTAAATGATCAGGGTCTCATGTCAGGGCAGTGATGCAATCCAGCAGGGTGGCTGGCTTGGCAGGGCTGGCTGCTACTGGGGCAGCCCTTTACAGCCTCTCTCCCTGCCCCTGGAATTGGCAGATTCTGCCTGGGTGGGAGCCATTTGTGATAAGTGCACATCCTATATGGGTAAGCTGTACCTGGGGACTGTTTGTGTGCCTCCCTGCAAAGTGGTTCTCATGGTTATCAAGAGAGGACAATCCTGTGTCCTCTCTTGGCAATAAATTTCTGCCTCACTAAGGTTAATTTCTAGCCCAAAGCCCAGCAATAACAAAAAGGATAATCTTTTAGAGCCTCTCATGATTTACACCGTATTATGTTTATTAATGCATTTGGGGTTTGGAGAGCAAATGAGGACATCAGTGGGTTGAGCAAACGGGTCATTCTGAGGGTTCATGTGCTGAGACCTGTACTGTGGATGTGTATAATATCTACTGTCCACCCGAAGGTTTATTTTTGCTTTTCTCACAGGTTCTGTGATGCACATCTCTGGCACTTTGGTTTGCAACACTGCGCTAAGTCCTGCAGCCTCTTGACCTCTCGCCTCTCACACACTGCTATAGATTACAAAACTAGAACAAAGCTTGATCATGACAAGAAAATGAAGCCTGGGAGCCAGAGGAAAGAAATCAGAAAGGAGATTTTGCTGCACTACACTTGACTTCTCTTTTCCTGCAAGCCCCATAAATTCTTTTTGACCAGCTAAAGTTGGACAAGGTGGTCATCTTGTACTCTGCAGAGCTGTTACATGCATTGGTCTAAAGGTATGTAAACAATGATATATACACCCATCTATCAATATGTAAGTGTGTGTTTTTGTGCAGACACAGGAGAATTTTATAGTGCTGTGATGGGATAAATGAGCCTGACTCTTATATGAAAACTAGAGTAAAATTAGACAGTGTTTGAATGAGAAAAAAATGAGATGGCAGCCCTTCTAAACAAGCCATGCATCTTCTTTACAACACAGAGATACGTACTCACTATCTTTCACTTAAGCAGTGGGAAAATTACTTGGAAGTATTTTAAGAAAAGGAGGAAGGGAGATTCAATTTTATTTGTTTATGTTTCTCACTGTAAAACTCTAAATATCTTGCATCTAACTATATGAGGTCAGAGGAAAGCATAAAAACTTCTAACAATGATCTAAACCAGATTTTAATGTATATAAAAAGGTCAGACAAACATCAGCTACAAGAGACTTTTCCATGGTAAGACTTGAGGTTTATGTGTTTTGCTGGACACCTAACATAAAGCTCTTCAAAGCTGCAGGATGTCAGACTTTATTGTTGTAACACATGTAATGAAAAGAGAAGTGCTCCATAATAATTTCTTAGTAGTATTTGCTGTTGTAATTGGGATGTTTACTGCCTGAATGTACTGCTTTGGCTCTTGGATCTACAAGTTAAAAAACTAGCTCAAGAGAGGCCTCTTGGGGGTGTCAAGAGAAGCCAGGCTGCACAAATCATTGACAAAAGATAATGCAACTTTACTGAGTCTACGCACCTAATTTTTTTTTTCCCGTGAATGCCTCATTCCTATTGATAAAAGAAACAGTTCTTTGAGTGTAGTAGGCTGTCTGCTCTTTGTAAACCATTAGTCAAAAACCTTCCAAAGGAAAGACCTGCAAGTTTTCAAGCTTTTTTCTGCTTCGAGCTTTCCAAGCCTTTCAAGGTTTGGTATGATAAACATGCAAGATACAGGGCAAGGTAACTTTCTGCCTGGGCTAGGGCTGCAGTACCATTTCGGGTACTTGAACCAGCCAGAAAGGGTTCCTGTCATGACAGAGACATACTCAGATATTAAAAAAACTTTACTGTGGGGTTTTTGGGGGGTGGGGGTATGTGCTTTGGTTAAGAACTCTCTGGGTACCCCTACACAATTGTCAGCAGCAGACTTGGCAGGAGCTATGAGGAAGGCCCCTTTCCTGCTCTGTCTGTCCCCGCTGTGCAGCCAGGCCATCAGCAGCCCTGCTGAAGCATCCCCTGGTCAAACAGTCCCTGATGCCTCTTCCACAGCCAGATTTCCCTGAGCCCCACTTGGGCCACCCTTGTGAAAAACCACCGCAGGAAAGCTTCTGTGTCTGCGGGTTTTATTACCTCTACTCAAGGAGGACAAATACATTTAATATTTAACATTTCCTATATGTTAAAACCAGCTCTGTTACAGCAGTACAAGAAGGGCAAGTGACTGACCTCACAGCTGGCTTTAAAGACAAGAAGCCAGGCAGCTCTCTCTGCCCTACATGATAGCTTTCCTCTATTGCAGAGCAAAACAAGTCACCCAGTGTGCAGATGGGAGGAGTTCACCTGAGCTGAATTTTGGCTCTTTCTATCGTGAACAGGCTGTGCTTTGTGCAGGTTTCTGTTCAACTGCAGGAGAAAAAGCTTTCTTCCTTAGAACATTTGACACAAAAAGAAAGCAAAATAAGAAAGAATTTCTAACTGATTGCCCTATGAAAATGCCCCAGGATTGTACAAACAAAGAAAAGGTTGGGGTTTTAAAACATTTTTTTTTAATATCATGCAAGTCCTGAGATATTATGAAGGTGGGTGTGCAGTGGAAACCTAGACAGACCAGACACTGGATATACAGTATTTTTTTTCTGAGTCTTTGCCAAGAGTTCCCTTTCAACTACTAAACAAGAGTCTTGAGAAGACAGAACTCTCCAACCAAACAAATTTTGTTCAGAAAAACATAATTATTTAGAAGGGGTTTTCTCTTTCATTTCCTTTAAACAATCCAGTCTAATCCTTTAAAGTGAAACTTATATAAAATATTTCAGAAATAATTATATCTTATAAAACTCTTTGTTGTCTGTAAAATAGAGTTCTGCCCAGTGGGAGGCACACGTGTGTCTGACTGTCACACACCACACAAGGATGCGATGGACTTCTGAAACAATTCAAAATTGCAATAGCTGTAATTTTCACATCATTGGCTGATTTTGTCATTTGTTCTTGATTATACAGCTAGCAACTGTAGGTAGCTCCTGTTGCAGAAGTCACATAAACATTATGGTTCTACACTGCAGATACTGTCAAATACAGGCCCAGCTCCCCGATTTGTCTTCGAAATAAAGTGTGTGGTATAATTTCCTTGCCCTTGGGGATAATCAGTCCCTCCTTTTTGCATACTGCAAAATGCAGTTTTCTATTAGTCTAACCACTGACAGCTGTGGTTACAACAGAAATAAACAAAAGTAGCACAAAGATGAATGAGACTGGTTGAAGATATATTGCAAGTATTTCCCCCAAGGGGCTTTGTTTCTCGCCTGATGATCTTCTTTTCTACTCCTGTTATGGAGCTTGCAGGTGAAAAGTATTTTCCAAAACAAACCTTCTCAACAGGAGGAGGATCCTGAGTCTTTACGTCTCTCTCAGAAAAGAGTCATAGCTCTCTTGACCCTAATCATTGATCACTGGAATGATTTCTTTAAATTTGAATTGAAATTGAAAAGTAGAATCTCAGTGACATGAAAAGCAGGCCACCATTCTGATACACTTACACAGTCAGATGGGTTACACATAGATATCTGGGGATCATTGCAACAGAGATCAGCTTGTTTGGTCCGCGAAAGGGAATATTTTTTGAGGAGAAATGTATTAAGAACTGCTGTCATTTGAAACACCTACACACAATCCTCTAGGCTGCAAACAGTGCTTCAGGGTTACACGCCTCTGTGTTTTATTTCAGTCAATCACTGATCAGGGAAGATCTTGTGTTAAAGGAGTGAGGAGGACTTGGGCATTTGGTGTCTGGTGGGTGACACAGACTGTTCTGTGTCACTGCTGTGGTGACTTTCGAACTCTCTGTGCTTGAGTTTCCTGGAGGTCATGCAGAGCAGGGGCTCTAACTCATGGCTCATACTCACAGTATGCTCATTACATTTCTTCTGGTTTTTTTGGTCCCTTTTTTCCCCATCAGTTTAATGTTACTCTTCACAGGAATGATGAGAGGCTACTGCCTCAATGTAATTTCATTGCATGGGTGTTATATTTGCCATATAAGTAAAATAAAAGAAAAACATAGAAAGATTAGGAAATAAGGCAAAAATAGAGTAGCCCAAATGCACCAATTCAAAACTGAATCTGAGAGTAAATAACACTGGCATTTTATTGTAATTTCCCATATGCATTTTAGGTGATTATATAGATGACTTGCAAAAGATCTATATGCTAATATTTCAAATTGATGAGAAAAATCATGATTAACACCATGGAAGAAGATGATGGAAGAATTTTTGGTTTTGTTTTTGTTTTGATTTTAGTTTTAAAACTAAAAACAGTTTCTCCTAGTAGGCCTTTTTTCACATACTGAACAGAAGTCACAGTCAACAGGCAGATTTATCTGATGTCACTCCGAGTTAAAGCACAGAATTTTGCCAAAGACAGAAGATAAAATCAGCAGTGTACCTATGTTCTGTTTTCTATATTCTTTTCACTTATTTCAAAGAGTAAATAAGGGAGTTCCTTACATGTGCTTTTAAAGTGGACTGTCGCCAGGGCAGTTCTGCTTTACCCTGCTTCTCTTACAGCTTGTGCATTTATCTCCTTGGCTTTCTGAGGCATGTTGTCTCTCTTTGTACTGATAAGAGTAATCCGCTGATTCTCCTTCCCTTCCCTGCAGTATTCCTGCGGAGTCTGGCATAAACTGACATCCATATGGCATTCATCCCCTTGAATGGCACTTGGAGCAGTGTGGGGCCGTGGGAGGACAGACCAACTGGATGACCCTTGGGGCAACCACACTGACTCTTAGTCCCAGAACTGCTGACTGCTGTCACAGCACAGTGTAATCACATTTTACAACATCATCCTTTAGACCTTTTTTGCTGGACGCACTAAGGAGTTTACATCTTCTCCTGGGCTACAGTCTGCCAGAGATTTTACATGCTCATTTTAACCTGACTTCCAGGTTAAAAAATGCTGATCTGACTCATGAAACCTTTGCTGAAGTAGGGGGAGACTTCATAAACAACAGAAGAATCTGGAAGAAGAAAAAATTGTGATATAAAGCTCACTGTATGTCTCATAGGTGTTGGCATCTGTATGGTCATCTGTGCAGACAGACCCCAACTGTAGGGGTCAGTCCTAACCTGTTGTAATGCTGGAAAAATGCTGAAATATTGTAGGGAAAGGCCAACTTGATATTCTGAATTCCTCTCTAGATTTGCAGACTTGATCACTGATACATTGTGCTATTTGAGTCCTTTGTGGTGTTCCAGTCAATATAGAAGGCACCATTTTAAAGTCCTGAAGTCAGACATGGTTGCAATTGTAGAGACTTCAGCAGTTCCCATTTAATGCATTTCTTTAGGAAGCCAAAGATTATTTTCTTTCCACTCTCCCTGCAGTAGGCGTTTTCATCAGGGAGCTAAAGCAGCAAATTCAAATCTACAAGATTTCCTGTACATCTTGCTGTATGGGAGGATAGAATATTTTGACCTTTGTATGAAATTCAATTGGAATTAAAATAAGGAGAGAAACCTGGGGAAAAAAAATGTTTAAAAATCCCTTTCTCAAGACTTTTATTCAGAAGATCCTAAAATAGAAAAAGCAGCAGCAATTTGTCCACTGCTGTTTCTCAACTAATAGGAAAGCCTATAACATTTATTTCTACTGCCTTGCAAGTACTAAGAATTTTCACTGCTTAATGGCATTGTCAAATCACACTCAATTTCAGCATAGTGCTAGAATGTGCTTGCAAGCCATTGTTGTTTCCAGTCTTGATTTCACCATTCTGCTTACAAGCACTTCATTATGAAAAGATGTAGAACACATAAAAAAAGTAAGTTTTTATTTTCTCGTAGGGAATGTGTGTTTTCTGTCTACTCTCATGCTCACAAAAGAACAGGGGTTTTGCACAAGAGGAGAGATAAAATCTCAACAACAGGTTGCTATAGATCTGAACATTCTAACCTACCTCTTTACCCGGAAAACCATTTTGTGTGACATATCTGTTGTCTATTTTTTTAGAAGTGGATGAACAAAGACAACCTGCTTGCACAATCAGCTGTCAAAAACCAACTTAAAAAGTTCAGTGACAGAAACTCTTTCAAAACTGGAATTTTTGAAGAAATATTGTGAGTAGACCAAACTAGGCTTTGATCTTCAAAGCTAAAAATTAATGAGATCACTCCTATAACTTAAATGAAACAACTGGTAGTTGTTCAACAGTTTGAAAGTCTGGGATAAAACACCCCCAACAAACAACAAAACCAAAAAAACCTCACACCTTATGATTAACAGAGCACAGGTATTTTACACCTTGCTTATAACTCTGCAGTTCTCATTTACAGTATCTGCATCCCATGGAACTTTCCTTACCTACCTCTACAGCTAATCAGTTTGTGCCCTGCACAGACTTCTCGTCATGAGTATAACCACCTTAAATGCCATTGATTGTTAGTTTAAAAGTTCCCTATTGTTTCTTCTCTTCTTTGTAACTTTCTAGTATTACTGCTTCACACATCCAGCATGTTCAAAAAAGCTGCTGTTTTATGGCTCTGGCCCCTGAATCTTGCCTTTCCATTCCCTCCATGCCCTAATCTCTGGCAGAAAAGGAGGAGAAAGGAGATAGCTGACTGAAGGACAAACCAAGAAAATGAGAAGGACAACAGCTGAATAAAAAAAAGATGAGAAGCACATGAGAAGCACACAAGGTCATAATTCAGGGATCAGTAATGACAGTGAAGGTGATTGACATGGAGACTGACATGGTTAAAATTATCACTTCTCTGCTTCAGTGCCTTCAAGTTGGTATGCAAAGGGGATCAATCTCACCACATATTTAGAACTTGCAAAGCAAAGCTCTGAGGAGGAAAATGTACTGCAATGCCACTAATTTTGTCTGAGAGTGGCTTTAAGAAACTTCCTCTAAGGCTTGATGCAGGACAAGCAATACTACCCAAAAACTGTAAGGGGATTGTGTTCAGCAAAGTAGAGCTTGAACTTCCTATTACATCAAGATGTGTAACCCATTGTCTCTTCATATAAAAAAATAACATGTCCATCAGTCTGTGAAATTTCTCCAGTCTGTCAAGTGATGTTCTTGTCAAGGTTTAAGCTTCTCCCCTGTATGAAGATAGGTGAGCATCCTTTCCAGTTAACTCTTTCAAAACTTCATCCAGTGTTTGTTTACAATAAAACATCTTATGCCCACTATGTGATTTTCAGCTGAGAACTTTCTTCTTGAGTCCTTTAAGTCCCCAAATTATTCCCTGGATAGCTTAAGGGAACATAACAGGGGAAAGAGTAACACCTTCCAGCCCACATAATCCTCAGTGAGCAGTGCAGCCTTTGGGGAACGTGATAGAGTGAGATTTCAAGTTGCCAACAGCATAAAGCCCCAGTAAAGTCCATTCTTGTGGCTAAGCCCCACTGATTGCAGAAGGGAACAAAGCTATCATCACCACAGAGCTCTGAGGGCTCATTCTCCACAGCATGAGGTGCTGGGTTACAGTGACTATCAGGCTAACTGTGGTTGGTTGCCCAGTATACAGAGGCTGCTAGCTACAGCTTTAGCAAAACTGCTTAAATCTGAGAGTCCCACTGCCTTACTCCTTCCAGACAAAGCTGATTAAATAATCTGAAAATGTCTACAGGCATGACAACATTGTGGAGGTCTTCAGTATCAGCATGACATTCAACACAATGCATCTTTATCTTGAAAGTTAATTGAAATCCCTGTGGGTAAAAAAGGGTTATGTAACATTTGCTTCACTCATGACTCGCTGCGGGATACAGTGATGACTCCCAGCTCCCTGTGATGGATAGCCTCAGAACAGCAGTGGTTGACATTTTCTGTGTCTTGGCCCTTTAATATGTTTTATGTTTGCACAGTTGCAATGAACATTCTCCACTGCCTTTAATCCTGGCTGATAAATGAAGCTTGAGTCTCCCTCTAACCTTGGATACTCTTACAGCTGATGCTTGCTTGATATGATATGGATTTTTCCATGGACTCTGCTGGAAACTGTCCAATAAGCTCTCTGCAGCTATTGGAGAAGCACTGTCATTGATTGCTTAATGCTTTTCCCAAAAATTATTAGGCATGCTTTTCTTACCATACAATAGTTATAGATATCATTTAACCAGTTTCCTAAGTTGTATGAAATCTGTACAAAAAAAGGCAAGAATTAGGCTGGAGATCCTACAGGAAAAAGCAATGGAAAATCCTTGGATGAAAAAAGATTCTGTCTCCTGGACTGTAAATTTTAAATCTAAAGCCACACAGTCTGTGTCTCAGTGAAGTATTTATACATGGAAAAGCAGCCGAATTCTGATGTCATATCTGGAATGAGATGAGCTTGAAAAAGAAAATGATAACAATAGGAAAAATTCTTGCTCCTTTTTTTTCTCTCATGTTAAAATTATGCTTCAGAAACACTTGTGATGTATGGTTCTCCATGCATCTTTCCCCTTCTAGTTATAACCTTTTCAAAGTACACACTTTACTTATGGAAAAAAGCTGCAGATCAAAGCATGACAGTTGACACCACAAAAACAAAGAGACAAGGTTACTGGATCAAACCCAAGAAGCAAAACTGATGAAAAGCCTTCAAGGCAGAGCAGACTGATGAAAATAAGTGTGTGCTGCATGATTCAAATGAAAAGGGGCTGAAATAGAAGAGAAGAGGAAAGACTGATGAAAGCCAAGAGCTGAAGACACATGAAGAAAGCATAAGAAGCTGGTGGCTCCAGACCTGGGTTTCTAGAAGCAGAAACTCTAAAATGTATTTAAAATTTAGTGGGGAAACCACTGACTGTGACAACAGAGAAATCATAAGACAAAATTAAGAGCAAAGATACTGAAAAAAATTTCCTCTCAAGGGTATACTGAAAGTACTCAGAGAGGTGATAAAAAAAAAAAAATCACCATTGATCTAGGTGTATGTGAAAGCACATTGCTGTGACTTTGGCTATATTATTTGTCCTAAAAATGGCCAGACAGCCCACAATTTGGGTAAAATTAGCCAGCCTCTATAATGGGCTCTTATGCAAAATGTTATATTCAGCTTTTGAATACTTGCTGAAGTTCCTAGTAACTCCAGAAAAGAATATTAGAATTTACACTCCAAGATTGTAACTTACCCTTCAATAAATCTTGTGTTATCATAGTTTTTTCTATGTAGGTAGGCAATGCAATTGTATTCCCACACATTTTGATGATAAATCTAATCAATTTTTGCAGAAAAAACATTTCATTCCTTATAAATTTCACCACAGAACTTCACAACTAAATAGAACTGGGTTCCCAGAAATCCCAACTCTTATGCCATTAAAAAGCCACTTAAATATTTTCTCTACCCTTCCCCATCCAGCATGTGCAGTGTGGGTGAAAGAGTTCCTTGTTACTACCTTGTAAAAGCAACTGAATTTTAACCACAGATTGCTGCATTAGAGTAAGACCTTTAAAACACCACAAAAACAGGAAACAAAGCAAGGAAGACTTTTATGCTGTAGTTGCCTTGAATTCTTCTGTCATATTCAGGTACTGTTGTACTGCACATTCCTCTACCTTGTAGGCATCTGTCAGTCAGCACAGCAGATGACACGAATGACATGAGGATATTGCAATGAGAGTTTAAATAGATTTCTGGCTGAATGCTTATGTCACTTCTAAGTCATGACTTAAGAGAGGGGAAGAAAATTTAAAACAAGGATTGCAAGGACTTGGCATATTGAGAGGATTGCAGAAGAGGAAAATTGGTTTGACATCAAACCACACTGTTTGTACCACAAACATCCAGCTAATAAGGATGATTCAGTTAAAATCAGAATTCCTCCCTTGTGCAGTCATTCAGTCCTGTTCCAGTTTTACAAGGTGCCCAGTGATTTAGTTACACTTTTGATATTTAGCTTTATTTTTTTTTAACTGAATTTTTGGTAAATTCAAAACTTGGCAGGAAAGGGAGTCAAATCCACTGAAGTTTCAGATAAGGAAAGGGCACATTCCCTGGCTGTGGAAAATCCTGTTTCCTTTTCTGTCAAAAAGAATTTGACCCCATGTTATCCAGATTCACTAGAAGGAGCCCAAGGTACCTTGGGCTTCTTCCTGAAGGCACCCACTCTGCACACTGGGCCGTGCTTCCAAACCTCTTCCTCCTGCAGGCGTTGTAAACCTGCCAAGGTGCTGATGAACACACTCTGTCGTTAGGGATTTTCTGCTGGGGTGGGGGTAGAAAATTTGAGGTGCTAGCACCCACTTCCCTTTAGGTCTCACAGGAAAGCTAGTCAGGCCAATATGTACCCACCTACAACATCTCAAGAAGACTTCATGGTGAATCTAGGGGGAAGACAAAAAAAGAGCAGAAGTTACAAATTTGTGCTCAGGGTAGATTTGATAATAACAGCCAGGGATGGGGGAAGTGAACACTTGAGCGTATGAACTTCTGTGTCTGCTTCCCAGTAAGAGGGTATTGGTTTTTTGTGTGCCTTACTCCCCTGCTCCTGGAATTTTATCTTTACTTTTCTCCCCTGACACACACAGGACATTAACAGCCCACCACTAATGCTGAACACTGCAAATATTCTCCTGAGAGGAGTACAAGTCCAAAGTTTCATCAGGCAACCACCTTTCACCATAATTTCATAGAGATCTTAGGAAAAATATGTTGTAAATTACTGTTTGTGAGATTAACATCACTCAATTTCTATTCATCAGTAATAGGACCTATGATCCGGAATACTCCAGAATTTTATTTATTCAAATACTTTTGGGCACTTTAAAGTCTTGCCAGACCCATATGAATGGGAGCAGAGTATATGGATACATTTGAAAGTGTCACCCAGATGGGTCCCTTGCTCCTGTAATGCTTCTGATGCCAGGTAGCTTTAGAAGAAGTGGCAGCTGTCCTCTTCTATCAGGTGCCACTCAGCAGGGGCTCTGGAGCCCAACAGGTCAGCTCTGTGTCCCAGACCACAGTGTCAGCTCATGTGCAGCATAATACTCTGTCAGAATTGGAGCTCATTTGATGCGTTGCCCGCACGCTGCATTGAAATGTGTCCTCAGAAAGGGACTATTTAAAATAGTATTTGCACATTTTGATGTAATAATCAAAGTCTCCTGACTACCATATGAACTCAGGACTTAAACAGGTGTAAAGTGGCATCATATACTTGAAATGGAGAGAAGGATCTTTAAGTTGCACCATGTTCTACCTTCACTGGATGATATAAATTCAGGGTTTTGTCAGGGTAGACAAAGAAATTGCCTTTCCTGCAGGCTTTCTGTCTTCTGAGTAATAAACCAAGTTACTTTCATAATACCATGCAGACAATAAAGCCAAACCAAAATCACCACATCAAAACCAACACACGAATATGTGGGAGTGAAGAGATATTATTCTCTCTTTCCTCTTTACTTTTCTGAAATTCATTAACAACTCCCTAGTAATGAAATGTCAATGACTTTTAGAAGCCACATGAATTACTTGTATGGAGTAACTTCTGTTTAAGAAATTATTTTTTGTGCATTAGACACAGTGACATTTCTCATAAAGAGAAAAACAGAAGTACAGAATATGCAGCTAGGAAATTGTTTGGAAAAATAGTGCAATTTTTACTTTTGATCTGGAAATCTTAGGTGAAAGAGCACTGCATGTTGATAAAATTAATTAAAAATGCACTCTTTGTGGACAATTAGTATGCAAGATTAGGACTCCTGGTACATGGGACCTGTCCTAATAGAATTCTATCACCTATATACTCATGGGACAGTGTGAGCAAAATGCAATTGGGTGAAGTAAATGTGTCTAGAATCCAAGGTGACTGGAGTAACACAGGCTTTCCACTACCATTTCAGGGCTATTTGGATGGTTTGTGATTCAAACTATATTTACATAGCAGTGATATGCAAATTTAAGGCAAGAAAGAACACAAGTGCTATATGTTTATATTTTGCAAACATCAATAAGGTATTGCTGCTCTTGATGACCATTAATTTAAAATAAAATACCAGAAAATTTTACATTATTATTATTATTATAAATAATAATGCTATTTAAACCTCCTGAGATGAACAGATAAAGAATAAGGTTCTCTGTTAAATCCATGCTGATTTTGTAAACTAAAAATGGCTTTTTAAATTTTTCTTTATACAGAAAATCAAGAGTTATTTAGTTGGCTCAATGTGAGATGAGCTGTATTGGCCCAGTGGATGCGAGCCAAGTCCTGCTGTTGGTGCACAGACTTTACCTCTCATAGAAAATACATCTGTATGGACATTTGTGCCTTGCAAGCTCTGTCTGAAGACAAAATGGCAGTTTCTGCTGAAGAAGGGTATGGGAGACCTTTGCTGTAAAGTCAGAGCAAGAATGCTGGATCCACCAAGGCAGTGCTGAGCCTGGGAAACTGTGATCAGCTCCTGTTTCTCACACAACATCTGCTGCAGTGGGGATTTCTCAACACGCACAGTAAATGTGCTGGCCCAGTATGATTCAGGAAGCATCTTCTCTGTTTCACTGGAGGAGCTCTGCTTCAAAGGGCAAACCTACTCGTCTCAGGAAATAAGAACCTGAGACTTGCAGGGAAAAGGATGTGGAGTAAACAGAGAGCTGGCAGATGTAGCTGCATGCCAGGGATGATCCCACCAGCCCATAAATATTGATGACTTTGCAGTCTCTGAATGCAGATTATTCAGGAGGCTGAAGCCTGCAGCTGCACATTCACAGCTTGCTGCTCTCTGAAAGAGCATTCCTGAGAATGTGCATCCGCCTGTCTGAGAATCCCCCACTGCTCTTTTTAACTCTGCTGAAACAACGCTCTTCTCCTTCTGGAATTTATATTTTATCAAAATAATTCAAAAAGGCAAACAAAATATTTGTTTTGCTAAACTCATTTGCGAACAGCTGTAACAGGTTGCTATAAAAACAGGTTGTTACAGGAGAGGGAATAAAAGTCCCCCCTTTTTTCCCTCTATTGCATATATGTCCTTCATATAGCTACTTTTGTCAAAGACTGTTTAATACAAATAAGTAGAAATAACTAGAGAGCATAGTGACAGTTCATTCATGGGTGAATCACGCATAACCCTGATGTATTTGGCAACAACACCAGCACTTCACTCGGGTATGGAACCAGTTAAACACTGGGACTCAGACATCCTTAAGAGAAATTAATTGAAGATTCATGGCACATCCTTAATTCAATAAGCCAAAATTGGAGCTGACATTCTGAGGATAATGAAGAAACCTAGGAAAGTATTGAAGTCCAAACAAGGACAAGCCAAACCACAAAGGATTCAGCGAAGTATTTCAGCATTTCTGAGAAAAAGTAAAGTATTAGGAGCTCAGAGCCCATCAGGGGTTGGCTCATGCTTTAAGGATAAAAGTTAAAAGGCTGCCATTTTACTTTAATTCTATGACAGAAGTAGCAATGCCTCAACATCTGCTTATCACTTTGAAATAAATAAATAGTTAATTTATTATTACATATCACATATGTATACATATACTGATGTATGTATTTATAGCTACAGATGCATATACATACACAGACAAACTCCAGTATCATTCCTCAGTACATGGCTATCACAAATTCGTGCTTAAGGTCTGATTGTCTCACATTAAGTAAGGTCTTACTCTACATGTATTTTTCATGACCTACCTGTGCTCTCTGTTTTCTGTGTTCCAACAGGGTCATGATCCCTCAATCGGCATTTGTAAAAATACCCATAGGTTTGACAGAGTTGCTTTAAGCGCTCTGAGCATGGCCCATGTGCAAAAAGAGGCTGGAGCTCAGGCTATTAAATCAGATCTATTCTGGACAACAATGACATGTGTTTTAAATTTTCACAGAACTTCAAACATGTATAAGGGCTTTCCTGAGAAGAGAGGCTTCCCCTTCACTGGGGTCTAGCACACAAAGTGCAAATTAAATTAGGAGTGAAATTGGTCGCAGGGGTGTAGTGTTACTGCATCTTGCAAGCAATCTTGTGCCTCAAACAGCATCAAAGAATTATCATTTCACCGTAGGCATTTTTGCTGTGTGTCAGACACCACAGCTTCCTTGTCCATGAAAAGAGTTTGCTGCTGGAATGCCTGTTAAAAAGCCTGGACTTGACTTTCTGTTATAGATTACCATGAACTTTAGAGGTTAATCAGTTAATTGGCAACTATTTTTGAATATTAGTATCACTTTTAGTTAAGGTCCCACTGAAATAGACATAAAAATGTTTTGTGTGTGACTTTCTCAGCTCTGTCTTGAGTCGGAGTTCAGAACAGTCCTTTCTACTGCAGCTGCACTAGCAGTGGTCTGTGCTTCTGTGTCCTGGTTTTGTTTCCAGCTAAGTGGCAGTTCAAATTCAGAAGCAATTCCTCTTGAATTGGATATATGTATATATATATGTGGATATATGAATATATGTGGAAATCTAAAACAGATAAAATAGTTTGAAGAAACTCTTCCATGGACTCCCACCAATGTGTCAAAATGACTATTTCTTCTTTGTTGCTTTATCTCTTTTTCTACCTGTCTATAGTTTGCTTACTCATAGTTTGCTTAGGATGGTCACTAATGCCTTCCAAAGCAGAGACAGGTGCCTTTACCAGAGCTGGTGAAACTACAAGCAGTAAGATCTCGTGCTGAAAGCACATCCAAACACTGTATACAATGTACAAAGATAAGATACCAGGTTTGAAGCCAAATTTTTTTTTTTTTCATTTGCCTCTCTTGTATCCTTAAAGCAACCAGATAAAACACTCTTTTGAAAACTTGGGGCACAGTGATTGATTAGTCCTACACCTTTCTGCTGTGGAAATCTCTTGGACTCCACACAACACACAAGCTGCAAGTACCAATCACCTGTCCACATAAAGCCCAGGGATCTGAAACTACAGCTCTTCAAGAAAACCTGCTGGATTGGCACATGCTCTTTTGCAGCTTAGGCTTTGTCCTCTGGCTCTCTCTTGGCTTTCTTTTCTTTAACAACATCCTACTTGCACATTTCCACTAATATTAATTCACTTTTATTTAGCATTTTTACATTATATCTATGTACTCCAGTGCCTCAAGTCAAAGTTTTCTGAAGCAAGACAAACCTTCAGTTTTGCTTGACTGCAAATGATTCATCTTTTCTTTAACAATAATATTTATTTCTACATTCACTTCATAAGCCCTCAGTCTGTTGACACCAGCATGGTACCATTACCAATGGTATAAACAAAGAAAAATTGTAACACTGAGACCAAATCAAACTTGTGCACAGTGTCTGTGGTTGGATTTTAAATGGATGCAGCTCCAGAGAGTTTATCCACATAAAAGTAATAATTAACATTCCTGAAGTAATAACAGTTCAGCCACATTTCGAACTGCTAGCTCAGACATTTGCATGCTTCCAATATGAGCACGATATGGCTCGGTCTTAAAGCTGCCAAAGCACAGTAGGTTACCCAGCATGCATAAAAAGAACTGACATTACATTCAGTGGGGACTTTATCTTGTTTGAATAAGCCTCCCTACAAGATTATTTCAGCATGCAATGTGTTTCATTTGAGCAAAGTCAGAGAATGCAAAATAATGTGAAGTAATTATGCTATTAAATGTTGCTGTTACTTTTTAAGCCCTCTGTCTCAAAGCATAAATAGTTTTCTCAAGGCTAAAAATTGTCAGCAGAAGATCAAATGCACTTCTTGAGTAACCTTGTAAAAACCAAAGAAGTTTCCTGAAGACTGAGATTGGTCCCTTATTCCACTACACTCAGAACTAGGAAAACCACAGGAATATCAATATATTCTTTGCCTCCAATTAGTATTGATTTGCATTTCTAGAACACCTCATTTTGAAATTCTCAAAATATTTTACAATCCTGTGTGGAATAGAAGAGTTCTGTTTGCCAGCATCTAGCACATGGCTGGTGGCACCTCTCCATGCTAAGACTCACAGTTGTAAGTGTAGATTACAACTGGAGATCAGCACCTGCCCATGTCAGCAGGGCATGCACTGCGGTTGCAGTCTCACCGGGCTCTCTGTGTTAAACTTATCTGGTTGGGGAACAGAAAGGACACTTTCAGGTATATTTAAAGAGAAACAGATGTCTAATGTTTCCCAGTAATTTGTGTTTGGAAAATTCTCTCCTGCAGTGGCAAATGAATCACAGTCCTGCAGTTTTGGGTTCATCCCTAGGGCCCAATCCAGGCATCACACTGTAGAGGGACTTCCTGAGACGTGCACACAACTGCAGCCTCTTACAGAAAAACTTAATGAAGTACTGGGTTTAGTAGTGACTGTGAGCCATTCAGCCAGCAGGCTTTAATTACCTCTGATTAGTATTTGATGATCAGCTATGTTCAACAGGAGTTTTTAAGCCCTCTTCTTACGCCCTACAGAAGGCAGCAATGGACAGTTACAGGGAGCGAGGCAGCCATTGTCGTTTTTATTGTAACTACCAGAGGCCCCTCGTCCTTACAGTTTATTCCCAGCCAAGATCTAAGCATGATGGGGAAAACAAGGGGGAAGAAAGTCAGGATTGTTAATTGACAAAACATCATCTTGCCACTCACCACAAAGATGTCCATAAAAACTGTGCTCACTTCCTAAAGTTTCATTACTGTTTAACAGCTTAACTGCAAACACTTTTTCTGCCTTCCCATATTACTTTCTGTTTATTTTCCTGGCTTTTCCTTGCGCCCCAGCCCTCAACAGGAAACATTCCTTACAAGCACATCTTGTGCTTGTGTTTTTGTGACAATGTCACATGGCTTATTATAGGAAAGACTTGCTGGAATTTATAAGGTAGAGGGTTACTTACTAATCCAACACATGAAAAATCCTATTTCAGACTTTGCAAATGAATATATTATCCAGTGGCTGCCATCTGAGCAGTTATGCAGAGCCAGTCTGCTTGTACCAGCTGATATGAATGTGTCAATCTGGTAAAGCATTGACACTTGGATGTAAAGTTAAGCTCCTGAGCAACTACATACAATCTCAAGTACTGTGCTGGATTGGAGCCACAGGACCTGAAGCAAAACTAGTGGAACTTGATCAGAGTATTTTAAATAACTTCAGTGGATTCTGGATCAGGTCCATGCTGTCTGCTAGAAGTATTGGCTACATTTTTCCAAATAAAAGAAGTTAGGAATAATATATCAAAACCTTTGATCCAGGGCTAGCAGGCCCAGGAATTAAGACTCAGTCCCTTTATATGATGAATTTACAGATTTCCTGCCTTAGGAAACACAAAAAACACTGACAAATACTTATGTTGACATACAAATAAGTACAAGTGACCAAAGGGTAGAAAAGGCATTTTAATCCTCTAAAAATATTGAACCATTCCAGAGCAGAGAGTCTAATGATTTCAGTCCCCAGTTGTTTATATAGCCCTAAACCCTGTATCCATGATGACATTTCATTTTACATCATTTGTTTCTTTAATCAGTTGTGTTTCATAAAAACAGTCATTCAGCCAGGTCAGCAGGGAATGTGCTGAGCTACCATGAGCAACAACTGGAGTCCCAGATTTCATCTGCCTGCTTGCAGAGGGAGCATGTCCGTGTGATCAGGACGCGGCTGCCTGGCGAGCGCTGTCTGAAGCCGCCGTGTACCCCAATACATTACACTGCCCAGGCTTTCAGCAGTAGGATGTGTTTATTCATCCCTAGCCATTGCCTTAGAGAACACTCTAAAATTGGGTTTGGCCCTTTTTCTTACTATGTAATACAAGTCTTGCCTTCCTAACTAAAAAACCACAAATGCCTTCTTAAAGTCTGTGGCACCATTTGTCTCTGCTGAGAGTAGTTTTTGACCCTGTCCCATACTAATTGAATTGATCCTTCTAGCATGGCAATTACTGTAGCCTTTGAGTGCCTTCCAATACTCATAAAATAATGTGACTTCATATCCCTTAGGTGCCATTTCCTTTTTCATCTCCCCCCAGAGGAGGCATGTGCACAGTAGAGCACCTTGGACACAGTGTTAGCATCTTGGTGCTGTATGTTAAGCCATTTTTTTCATGGCAAGTTTCTCCCGGAATAGGAATATAGTTTCCAGACTCAAATGAGGCAAATATCTCACAAGTTAGCTTGCTGCGCTGGAAACACTTCATTCATTAAAACTAATTGCATTCACCAAACCAGACAAATGTATAAGAATCTCAACATAAGCATATAGATAAAAAGGAGTTCTTTTAAGAAAACGTTTATTTTACAGAGACAAAAGAACTTAGCATGCCCCTTAGATTTTAACGGGTCAGCTACTGATCGGTATTTACAGCTGCTAAAACCTGTTTTCGGCATTGAACCAAACAATCCCCTGGCTCCAATTACTGTTATCCAGAGAGTATCCCAGAAGGTAGCAGCCACAAACAGAGGGGCCAGGCAGAAAAGAAGTATTTTAGATTCTGCTGATCCCTCCTTGTCTTACTGTTGGATGGTTTGAGCAGCGGCGTACCAGATTCTCCTGCCCCTACTTGTGTTCATTCAGATTTCTCCAGCACAGCTTTTCTTAAAAATAGCCAACAAAACATGAATTGATTAATTCACCTACCCTGGGGATTTTCAAGCAAGATTACCTCCAATCAAACATTTCTTTTACCAGGATGTATGCTTGCATCTACTGAGTAACTGTATGAAATTCCTTCCAGCTGCTGTCATTGCACCTGATTAAACACCACTTACATACTGTATTTCCAATATTTGTATTATGTTTATACTGATTACTTGCATGCTGGTACTAATCAAAGAGCTCCAGCTGTAACTGCAACAACACACAGAACTTGTAAAATACCAGAGAAAAAGATAGTCTCTGCTCCAAAGACTATCTAATTTAAATTGGATATGGACAAATGTTCCTGTGTCTCTCCTGATGCTTTTCTCCAAGTGACCTCCAACATAGCTTCAGTGGCCTGAAGCTTCCCAAAATGTGCTACAATCTATCACGATCCTTGTGACTATTTTGAAGTATCTGAAGGTGATGCAAGATCATGAAAAAAATCTTACTACTGAGCCTATTGATGAAATCCTCTTTCCACTAGAGGTGGGCACAGGTTAGCACAGATGTGGCTAATTTGACACATTTTAGAATTTAATGTCTGTGTTGGTTTCTTGTTTGATTTACAAGTGGACACACAGAGCAGGATTTTTTTTATGGAAAATGAATCTTGTGATTTTTGACATGATTACTGAGTAAGGAGAGGAAATAGATTTCAGTCTTTCATAAGCAATATCGTGTGTTGCATAATCACACAACAGTCAGAGAAGTAAAACTAACTAAATAAGATGCATCTTTGGGTACAAAACGTGTTTGTATACTCACAGTGCTGTCAATCCCTTATAATGGTAAAATAAATGCTAGGTTGAATGATCCAAGGATTTACTTCTCCTTTTTTTTGCAGATATTTCCAACCTACCTGGGATTAAAAGACAAGAATAGTACTCACATTTTCTAGTTTAACAGCTAAGTTGGACACCTATCTTCCTTAAAAAAAGTATTACACTGAATCTATTGTGATCGAGTTGAGAAAAGAACACAAAACTTACTCATTTTTATGCTTCTTGAGCTGTACTTGCAGATTGTAGCAACCAAGATGTCCTTATGGCAATTCCCAATTCCTCTCCCAATTCCCAATTCCTCTCAGCCCTGCAGAATCAGTGAGATTATATTCTTTTGCAAATTAGAAGGAACTGTTTACTAGATTCCAGTTCATTAGACTGCAGAGCTTACACAGGTGTCAGAGGGCATTTTGTGGCCTGCAGGCACTTTATTGCTGTTCAAGACAACGGAGAGGGTAGAATGCCATGTAACCTCAGTGACATGCATTTATCAAACTGGCAGCTAAGCAACTTCTATTTATAGTGTTGTATGTAGATCTCTGGAAGATAAAACCATACAAACTTACAAGCTCCTTTTTTTTTTTGTCTTTCAGAGCAAGGCTCTGCTCCAAGGCTGGAAAGTCTTGGAGACTCCACAGGAGTGTTACCATGGAGTTTGATGGGCTTGGGCTCAAGCTGTAAATATTTAAGTGGAAATAGTAAAATGAAAAACAAAAGATGGCCAGATGCCCAAATGAAACCATCTAGAGCCTGCATGAGCTAGAGATAAGGTTAATGTGACATTCAAGATAAAGTAAAAGCAACATTTTAATTAACACATTTTCATCTCCTATCACAAAGCTGCACTTGCCTTCATAATGGAATCAACCTTTCTTTTAATATTAGCTTTCTTTCAACAAAAGCAGCTTTCAACAAGCAATTGGGGGGGGGGGGGGGAGGGAATCACATATTTTGTTTCAATAAAATAGAAATAGCAAGGACATAAAAATATGAATTTTGAAAGCCAAGCCTTGGTTTCCCAGTGGGAGGAAGTTCAAGTGTGCCAATTTCCAATAGCTCTGGGTCAGGATGCTGTGAGCATGCATGGTGTTTATTGACTTCCAAATTAAAGCAGTCAGTCTCAGGGAAAAGCAGAGTAATGGAGGCCATTCTTTCATTTGCACACCATGTGTGTAAAATAGTAACTATCAGCAAAACTTTATGGAAGGAACTGCAACCATTGCAGCCCTAAGTGCCACCCCTTCCTTGTTTATCTCGTTCTACTTTTCAGCTTTTTTTCTCTGCATCTTTCAATCAATCCTATCCTTCTCCACAACCAGCAAGTAACCCTACATGTCTCTTGGGTTGATTTATATTTATTACTCACTGCAGTCATTCTCCTTCATTTGTTAACTTTTTCCAGATGACTGTTAGTAAAACTGTGTGAATAATGCACAATGAACAATTTACTCAGCAAATCTGCCTTCCTTTTATGTTCTGTTTTCCACCAACAAATCCTTTGTTTTGAAGTGTTCACCTGCTATGGGCTGGCATTGCAGGTGAGTGCTTGTGTAAGCAAGAAATGCAGCAGAGGTTCAAGTCTTATCCTTCAGACAAGGCTACTGCCCACCAATTATGAGCCAAACAAAATCAATTGAGACATTTGGAGTACAGTTCCCAATCTTTTTTCCTATAAGTTGTCTTCTTCTTTCTCTGACAGCCTGGTCTAGATCTTACAGGTTCCTGTATCTTCGCTTTGCTGCACAGTAGTACCCAGAATTTAAGCTCCAATTAGTTTTGATTGTTCTTTTTCTGTGAAATTATCATAGCTTAGAAGCATACAGTCCCAGTTACAAAACCAACATTTGCTTTCTGCAATAGTTCTGCAGTTCTCTGCCTCCATGACTGCTCCTGCCAGGATACTTTTTACTTCACTATTCCATCTCAGCAAACACAAAACCCAGAGGGGGATGAACACAAGCCCACTGAAGCCTGTTTCAATGGGTGATTTGGTATCTATTGCACATGTGTGTTCATTTGTTTTTTACAAAATAATTTGCCTTGTACCTCCATTAGCTTTCTCACTCTGATATAACAGGAAGAAACACTGCCCTTCTCTGCGTCTGCAAAAAGTCACACACCCCGGGACAATCCCATGGTGAGGGTACATCTCTTTTACCCTTAAAATTCCATTTTTATTTTCACAGAGTTCTCCTATAACATTCAAATGTAAAATGTCTGCAGCCTATAGCTTCTTACCTTAATGCAAATATTTATATATGATTGAATTAGGAAGGCAGGCATGTAGACACCACAGTGTTTGTGAAAGACAATTGGGTAGAATAAGAAGAGATGGGTTGATGAATCTACCACCCTAATATTTGCTGACGAAGAAGCTGAGACAAATCCTTTTGCCATCCAATTATTTATCACTTATTTCTTTGGCAGAAAATAGAGAAGATATTGAAGAGAAAAGGAGGAGCATCGCCTCATTTGGTCCAGTGAGCCATGGTTTACACTCAACTGCTGTATCACACAAGCCATCAATAACGCATTTTAGCAGGACAGAATCCTGAATCTGGTAAGAGAGAAGCTCCAGTGAAGGCAGTGGCACCATTTCATAATTACATGAAGGGAACTCCTAACATTCTTCTCCCTCTAGCTTTTAAATTTGATGTGCATTTCAGAAGCCCTGCTGTTTTTTTCACAGAAATGTTAAACAAAAGGTTGGACAGACTATTTGCACAAATGTCCATAAACAGTACAGAACCAATTGTAGAAGATGATCCTGCCATGTCTGGATGGGTAAAAGTCTAAAATACAAAAGGTTCTTCCATGAGGGACCAGGTGTGGGTGCCCAGGCGCTGGCAGTGTCTGAGGAGCAGCCAGGGCTGTCCATGCCAAACACAGCCAGTTCCAGCTGCTCCAGAGACCCCACTGCAGGGCACGGCTGAGCCCCACTGCAAAGTGTGACTGAGCTCCACTGCAGGGCACTGCTGAGCCCCACTGCAGGGCACATCTGAGCCCCACTGCAAAGTGTGACTGAGCCCCACTGCAGGGCACATCTGAGCCCCACTGCAAAGTGTGACTGAGCCCCACTGCAGGGCACAGCTGAGCCTCACTGCAAAGTGTGACTGAGCCCCACTGCAAAGTGTGACTGAGCCCCACTGCAAAGTGTGACTGAGCCCCACTGCAGGGCACAGCTGAGCCCCACTGCAAAGTGTGACTGAGCTCCACTGCAGGGCACAGCTGAGCCCTACTGCAAAGTGTGACTGAGCCCCACTGCAGGGCACAGCTGAGCCCCACTGCAAAGTGTGACTGAGCTCCACTGCAGGGCACGGCTGAGCCCCACTGCAAAGTGTGACTCAGCCCCACTGCAGGGCATGGCTGATCCCTGTAGCCCCGGGCTAGAGGCTCTAGAAAAGTCTATCAGAAAGGGCAAAACACTGCACGGCAGCCAGGGCTGAGGGAAATCTGTGAGAATCAGCCCTGCAAGCCCAGAGAGGCGACTGAGAGGGGAGGTTTTTTTAATTGTATCATTTATCTCTTTTAGCGCCTACTTTAGGAAATGAATCATGCCCCGAAAAGCTTTGTTTCTTTCTACTGATTGAAGGCAGTCTGGCTTGGATGTAGTTATCCACAATGTAGGCACCAGTATGTTCTGATGGATCCCTCCCCAGACACAAATAGAACCAAACATGATTTACTGCTAGACAGCAGCTGAACAGACCCTTTTGAATGATAGTTTTGGACTTAGATGCTCTGGTCCTAAAAATATGATGTTTTTACCCCTTAAGGCTTTTCCTGGACTCTTGTCTCCACTGGCCTTTTTGATGAACACTGCGATATATTAATAAAATGGCATCTAAAATATTACTGTGAAAAGTATACCTTTCATACAGAATAATTGTATGCTGCGTTTGTTGGAAATATTGAACCAATCTGATGTTTCTTTAGCAACCTGATAAAGGAATAATTTTTTATTAAATTTTTCATTCTTATTGTGACTTAAACAATTTTGTTTCATTTGAAGTTCATCCACTGCGGAGATAAGCACAAAGTTTGGAATGGAAATGCCTGCTTTAAGACAATGCTGTATTAGAATGGAAATCACTGTGCTACTTAGTAGTTAAGCATCTGAGCCTGCTTCCACATGAGTTAGACATTTCCAGAGGCCTTGGCAAAGCCCAGCTAAGCACAATGCTTATTCAGTTAATAAAAAGCACTGCACTTTCTCTCCTGACAAATCTGACTCCTGAGTGCTTATTAATACATAGCATTGCAACAACTTACCTTTTAGCTTCCTAATGTGAGCCAAAAATTCAGAATATCAATGTATTAAATTTTCTTCATTAAAAACCAACTTTCAAAATGGAATAAGTCTCGAGACTCACACTTCTCAAGACAATTGATATATGGGCTTGCCAGACCTATCACTTTAGTACAGAGACCATTTTTGTCCTTTTAATGTCACAAGTATGTAAAACCCACAGCCATAAAATAAAATTCAAATGGGTCTAACAGGCAACTTTGTCTAGCGAGTTTTCCCCCATAGAAAAAGTATTCAGTGGCTTGCACAAAAGTTCCACTGAGATCTGAACTGCTGCACATCAATGGGCTGGTGAATTTCAAGGAAACACACAATTCTTTATTTTAATCATCTTTTCCTGTGCATTGCCTACCTTTATACACATATTTGATTTGGAAGCACTCATAGCTTTCATACCCTCATTAATCATTTGGAATGAGCACTGGGGACCTTTCGGGAAATTCAGGGGATGACATCATGATCAGGATTCTGAAAATAATAATTAAAAATGACAGGAGAGCACAGCTGGGAAATAAAGCTAACTTGATAACACATTTTGTCTGACTAATTACAACTTTTTAACCCACAATTCAATATGAAGTTGTTAAAATACTGTTGTGCAGTTGCTCTTTTATGAGTACAACTTTAGTATGAAAGAATAAAGAAGATGCAAATGCAACAGACAAAATGTTGGTAAGAAGACATCTAGCCTGAAAACCTTAGTTTGGTGTCTTCCTGCCAAGGATCACCCTGGGGAGGAAATTTCTATCTGTCTGGTTAATTTATGAAATGATCCAATGCTGTATGTGCATTTCTCCTGCTGCCCCACAGGACTGAAAGCCTGCATGCCTTCTGCCCTGTCCTCATCATGAGTTGCACTGAATCTTACAGTCAAAGAATTCAGAGGGAATTAGAAAAAAAAAGATATAAAAGAAAATGGAAAAAAGGTTTACTACTAGAAAGTGTCATGGACACCTACATGCAACAACTCACAGGACATTTAACAGGCCTGTAAGCAATAGAGTTGTTCAGCAAAATAAATAGTTCATGCTCCTCTTATCAGGAATGACTTCATGAGCATTTCTAGAATTTTTAACTGAGCTCAGAAGATTTGATCCATACTACACAGAAATATAGCTGAAAAGTGTCCAAGTTTTTATTAGTTTTCCAGAAGAATAATATGTCCTGGTTTTTCCAGCTGCAGATTGGGCAAGTTCCATCTAGTGAATGTTTTTAAATCTCCCAAGTATTAATGTTAGAAGTAACACAAGATTCATTAGCTGAGCTTAAAGCAGTTTTTGAAGGTGCGCTTGATGGAACACGAGCTCATCCGTGATGCTCAGAGGACAAGGCAGACTTCTCTCCACACAAAGGGGCAACTATTTGCTAATGTAGACATCAGGAGACCTTGGAGTCATTGAGACTGCTGACTTGGAGCTCATCAGCCATTGAGATTCAGGACAAAATGTGTCTGACTGAACACTAAAGTTTTAGCATTTTGACATTGCTCCTAATTTTCTTGGGTTTTCATCCAGAAAGCAGTGATTTAAAGACTAAAGGCTCTGTGTAGCAAAAATGTTCCACTGCTTTTCCAGTGCTAAGCCAAGAATGTCATGAAACAGCTTTTTGGCACCCAGACGAGCTATTAAGCAGCAGCTCAGCTGGGACCCCAAACCAGGTGCCTCCTGCAGAGAGCACTCAGGAGGTAGACTTTTCATGTTAACAGCTCTTTCCAGCCTTGTTCCCCTCCCAGACTTCATTCAGGACTGTGACCGCTCCTTCTGCAAAAGCCGTTCTCAGAAGTCAGTCCTTTCAAAGACAAATGGTCTTTCTCCTGAGCTCCATATTGTCAGCTGTGTGACCACAGTGACTTCCCTTCCTGCTACTGAGATTGCTGAGCATGATTTCTGGGTATAAACTGAGTAGTGGTTAATCAGCACCTCCTCCAGCATCTTCTGAAAGCTTTTGCTGGGGCCCATTTGGTCTTTTCATCACAAGCCAAATTTTATGTGGTATTGAAGAGAGGAGGCAAATCAAAAAGGTCCTTATGGAAAAAAGGAAGATAAAAAAATAAAAGCTCGGTTTCACAACCATGATTAAATAAAACAAACACTTTTGCCATCTGATTAGAAGTGAAGGAATATTTCCAAAAATATTTTCTGAAAGTCATCTAAATATTTCAGCTGAGGGGGTGTTTGGGGAAAGTGAGTTGTGACGGATAATAAACCTGCCTTTCTTGTGGTTTTGACCTTTTTTCATTTTCTGGAAATATATTCCAGCAGCACTTGTCAGAGTGGTAAGCTGTAAATAAGTATCACAGGACATTTGCTGAACATCAGATTCAGGACCACAAGCACCCAGATGTGAAACTACTCAGAGCAATCAGGTTTATCCACAAACCAGGAGATTTTAGGTGTTTGCTCAAAGCAATTTCAGCACTGAGTGTTTTGCTGTTTGCCCCACAGATAAAACAACCAGTTTCAGTGCAGTGCATTCACTACATAGGATGGCAGGAACATTAACATCTTACTGAAAGTGTGCTCTGACTTCAATTTTCCTTAAGAGACCAGGAGTCTCAGAGTGAGATACCAGCAAGGACCCTCTGAACGCTCTCAGTATCAATAAAAAATTACACTGGTAAAATGTTCTTGTATTTATTAAGTTTCAGCTAAGAGGAGGAATATTTGAGAAAAGTAGTCACCAGCCAAAGGGACAGGTGGCAGGCCTAATCTTTTGTCAAAAAGGCCATATTAGAAGGGGAAGCAATTTAATACTGTGTCAGTGCCAATCAGTATTATTTTCATGGAAGACTGCAAACAGAGGACTCTCAGGCCCTTGCTAATTAATTCACATGGAGATATTGGTAACAGATGCTAAATACATGATTAGTCATGGAATCTTTGGTGTCCCCTTTAAAATAACTATCACAAAAAATAAAAAGATTGTACCATTAGAAGCAAGAATTGTACACTTCTGAAATTACTTACAAGTAATAGATTCCTGCACTCACCATGGTAGTTCTACCCTGCAGAAATTAAAGCACCATGCTTGTATTTTGTTTAGCAACTGTTACTTGTTCTGAGCAGAACTAAACAGTGTACACAAGTCTCTGCCTTTGGGAAAGCAGACTAAAGCTAAATGGCTTAGCTCCATTTTTTAATGTGAGACACATATCCTTTGCTTCAGTTTTCTGTTGTGAATATCAATAATTTGTTCCTTCCATTTTGAAACATTATGAAACACACTGAAATATGTATGAAACACATGTTAGTTTCTCAGTAATACTGCCCACCAGCCTGAGCTTCCTGTTCAGCTCTTCCTTCCTTGCTGAGGAGAAAATACACACATGGAACTCCAAAGAATCAAAGGTTCTAGTGTTAAAGTTATGTGCTGTTGCAAACTAGGCCAGCTCCTAAAAAGCATGCAAAATCAGAGTAAAGGGAGCCCAGTCTGGCAGCTGTGAAAACTTTCACTGCTGGTGCAGCCAAAGCAGATGCTTCAGGTTGGATCAGCATTCAGCAAAGCAGCCAAATCCTGGGCCATATGGATGGAGGGTTGTCGAGGCTGGCACTGGATGCCAGGGCTGCTGTATGTCCCATCCCCTCTGCTCACAATCAGACGTGTTGTGTTATTTACATGAAGTGACAGGACTGGAAAAGCACATGGTGGTAAACCTGGTGTGATCCTGAAGGAAGATATTTAAAATAAAGACGATATTAGATCTTAGCTCAAGTAATTCCAGCCTTAAAGGGAGCCTGTAAACTACATACCAAACCCTCACACCGCTGAAAGCCACAAAACACACACCCCATACCTCAGAGGGGATAGGAGGGGCTCATGGGTGGCGATAAAACTCAGGGGTTGTCCAGGAATCCTTCAGCTCCAGTCTGGAGAGGTCTGGGCTCAATGTGCACCCAATCCAGGAGCTAGGACAACCTAGAGGTTGACCCTGTGGCCTCTGTTTATCAACAGCTGGCCATCAGATGCTCCAGCACATTTTATCTGAGCAGCATCTTGTTGCTGGTGTCTTAACATGTCCCAGACATAAAAGTCCAAGTGGGAAAAGCTGTTCATGTGTGCTTGGTATTTAGCCATCCCTGGTACACCTGACCACACTTTTTATCTTCTTCTCAGATAAAAAATAAAAAAAAAAAATCCAAAAGATGCAAAATTTTTGTGTGTTGAAGTGAAAATGTTTTCTACGACAGTCACTCTGCTCCTTATGAGACAGGGCCTGAATCCAGTGGGTGTTTGGCTGCTGGATTCAGTGGAGCAGATTTGAGCCTGACACATCGCTAACACAAAATCTTCCCAAGAGGACTGAGCAGGATGACTCTCCAGCCTATAGGACAATCTGGGAAAGCAGGATTAAAGCAATCACAGGAGTTAACAGCAGTAGAGAGCAGAGTGCCTGAATGGGAACTGGAAACACAAGTTTTTTAAGTATGAACCTTGCTAGGTCTCATCTTTATCCAGAAAAAAAAAACCCAAACAAACAAAAAACCAACCAACCAACCAAAAAAAAAAAAACCAAAAAAAACCCCAAAAAACCCCCAACAAAACAAAACACCAAAAAACAAAAAACCAATAAACAAAAAAACCCCCACCATGCATATTGTTAAGGAAAAGGCAGTTCTGTTCATGAAACCTGAAATTACAGGTGGGTTTGCCTAAACTGAGGAAGAAAAAAGCAAACACTGTGCATGGACAGAATATTTTGTTGATAGTAGACTATATTAGGCTGTGCTGTATGCTTCCCTTTTTCCACACTTTGACTGTGCATTTCATCATGTATTTCCAGGGGTTTCCTGTGCAAGGTTCAGAGTCTAAGAATTGCTGAATGAAGTTGTTTTTCCTGGGTGAAAAGATGGAATGTTTGAAATGCCTTGCAAGGTCAGCTAATATAGAAAGATATTCCCATTAAAAGATCAAATTCCATTCCACAGAAACTGATTTTCCTGTTATAAGAGTAGGATATAAATGAGGTATATAAGATAGACAGCATGCATAGTGAAGAGAGGCTTCTCAGGCACTGACAATAAGGCACCACTTTTGCTTTGCTAGCATTGTTGTCACTTTTTTATCAGGTAAGACAGAACAGCACAGAAGAAAATGGTAAATATAACATGAGCTTTTTCTTCCCCTGGTATTTCTTCAATACCTTGTCTGCTAAGGTATTCTCACTGTTTGGGTTCTCTTACCTTGTCTACCCACATTAGCTCCAGGTATGGTTTAGTTTTTTAAAGTCATCTAGGAGGAAAGAAATCACAGACCACCTCTGAGAAGGAGAAGAGAGTAGATGTCCCTTTTGTGCCTCCTGGAACTGCATTGCCTTTTCCCAGAGTATTTCCCACGATATTTTCCGGAGTATTTCCCAGGGCCCATTCTGCATCCTTCCAACATAAGCTGTGAGAGCCTTGACCAGGGATGAATCTTTGGATGCTTTGAAAGACCACAGTCATTCAGAAAATGCATTTTTCCTTTCATACAGTGCTTAAAAAAAAAAAAAAAAAAAAAAGATAACAGGTTTCTCTCAGAGTGAAGCCAGATTTTTGTGCTTGTTTCTGGCTGCCTACCTATATACACAGTCTGGCTTAGCTTATCCTCAAAACACAGGATTGAACTTGGGGATAGAATATTTGGCAGTTACATTTCAGATGTAATGAACAAATCAGTTTGTCATCAGTTTGTAATGGTACAAACATTTGGAGTATTGCAAGACAGCTTGGATAATATTGTGCTCTCCAAAGTAAAATGTTAGCATTTGGTTAGTGGCAACAGTGGGTAAAAATGAATTCTTGCTGCTGGAATGTTACAGTTCTGTGAGGTTAACCACACTTTGGCCAGCATCAAGCCAGAAATTAGCCTCTCAGCTGCTAAGACAGCAGCCTAAATGTGCAGATTTGAGAAAGAAACCTTCCATGAGCCCATTCAGAGAAGGGATAAAGGAGTTTAGCGTTAATTTAGATTTGGTTAAGCTAGGTCCAAAATTGCCCCCCGCTATGTTATTGATAGAAAAACATGGTACATCTGCTCATTATGGTTGTATAACTTAATAAGAACCCAAATTCCTTCAATGAATTCACACAGCTCCAGGGAGTGACAGCTGGAGTTAAGTTGGAGCGCAAGTGGTTACCATCAGCTCTGCTCCTCAGGCAGGGCTTGCTCAAGCAACAGGAGCTGCAGTCCTGCATACCTCCCATTATAAGGACCAGTTTTTAAATATTTATGAATTTGCTAAATCTAAATCATTCAGGCAGAACAGCTTATTGTTGCAAAATTTGTTTCCACTTATACAGTTCATTAAAGCAACAGAGATTTGTGCACGAGTGTATATCTAAAGAAATCAGACCTTACTAATGACCCAGGCATGGTAACTAATTTTATGGTGAAGAAACATCTGTATTTTATCTGTTTTCTTTAAACATTTAAAGAATCTACAAGAACTTTTCCCCCTGTCACTACCAAGCCATGACAATACAAAAAATCTGCACATTTGCCACAGTATTCTTGAAGTACCTCTGAGTCTTCACAAGATGTTTTTGTTCTGATTGCTGAATTTAAAATTTTATTTTAAAGGGAAAATAGTTCTGCTTTCAGCAAGATGAATTATAATAATAGTTTTGACAGAAATTTCTTTAACTTAAATGAGAAAAATGGCAGTTCATTTGTCATTGTCTTCTCAAAAAAAAAAAAAAAGAAGTATATCCTTACAAGTATCTTAATTGTTATCCCAAACAAATTCCCTTTTATCTATGATTTCTATCAATCTATTTCAGGTCTGAATTATTTATGGGAACACAGATGAGACTTTGTCCCATAAATTCTTACTAAGTTAGGAAACAAAACTGAGCCTTTTGACACAAGAGAGGAATTTCTGATTTGATTTACTAGTTAAAAGAAAGGTTAGCAAGCCTTGAAGTGTTAATATTGAGGAAAAGATTTAAGAAGGTTGTCATATGAACACACTGATGATTTTTTTGATTGCCTTTGTTTTAGCAAAATATATATTTGGTAAGAGAACAAAAACTGTTTATTGATTATGAAAACCAGTCAGAATGCATGAGCTTTAACACATCATTAAGTATGCCCTTTGTTGGAAGGAAGGAAGGAAGGAAGGAAGGAAGGAAGGAAGGAAGGAAGGAAGGAAGGAATGAAGGAAGGAAGGAAGGAAGGAAGGAAAAGAAATATAGATACCAGTACACTGTCTCACAACAATTGCAAGGAAACAGCTACAAATACCATGACTATGGAAAAGAATTGGAGAAGGGAATCTGTATTTAACTTTTATACTTAGAAAATTCTACAGCATGTTTTTTTTGCTAGGTTTCATGAGTGTTTTAAGCAGGTCACAGAGATAAAAAATGAAATATGAACTAAAAGTGTTATTTGAAAAATAAACAGCTAATTGGGAAACAAGGCAATTGGATGTCCAGTGTGCAGCAATGCTTGTGAAATCAAAATTGCATTTGATTTTGTGGGAGTCAATGGAAGGGAGGAAAATAAGTTACTGATTACAAAGCCCTTCAAAAATTCAGAGCAGTTCTTGCTCCAACTTCATTGGAGTTTTGATTATGTGTCATTTCACCCTTCATATGCAGTGAACAGGCACAATTCCACCTCATCTGTTCAGACAGTCATATACACAGGAATAAAAGAATGACTTCCACATACAGAAACTACCTACTGTCCATAACAGGATGTAAAATAAATTACCCAGGGCACAGAGACTGATTTGAAAATGTCAATCTCTATTAATATTAAGAAAAGCCTTTATTCAAATATAGGTAACATAAGTATGGGACACACTAACAAACCCTGTCTAAAAGATGCTCTTCCTCAATAATTTTGGCTGAATTTCTATGAGCAAGTTAAAAACACTGGTTTTGGTTTCAGCTGAGGTGGACTAGATTTACCTCACAGAGAACCTGCACCAACCGTTGCCTTGGTGCAACCCAGAGTGGGGAAACTGCTTCCCTGCTCAAAGGTGCCACTGGAAGCCAAGGGTGAGGAAGGAATTTTTAAAGCCAGTATCATCACTGAGCATCATCACTGGTCACATGATATTATTACACCAGGTCCCAGACATTGTGTGCTGTGAGTTAGATGTACATATTAGCTGTGAGCAGCTAATAGGATGTACATATTTTGAAATAGGATTTTCTCAGTTTAAAACGTAAATTAAAAGAAGTAACTCCTACCTCTTACAATAAACCTGTAACACAAAGCCTTCCCCCATTAACCTGTGATCGATTATAATCACAACTGTGTAAATAGCCATAGACTGTAAAAATCTCAGTTAAAAATGTTTACATTCTCATTTTAAAAAGCATTTTGTTGTTATGAAAGGGAGTCATCCTTCTGCTCAGACTTAGGAATCTACTCTGTGCCTTCCTAGACACTGGGATTATTTGTGGAGCAAACAAATACCCAGTGTGGGAGCACCCATCTTGGTTTTAACCATGTGTTAGTCAGACTCTGAGAGAAATGAAGAATTATTATTTGCCCTCTGAGGAGCTTTTTGTCACAGAATCTGGATATTTAATGAGCATGCTTGAATCTGTCTTTCAGCATTTATTAATATAAGGCAAAATGTTGTTTCTGTTTTAAAAATGGAAATATCCAGGAGTGGCTAAGTACCTAAAAGCAGACAGCTTGGAACCGACTTTTTGGCGTACTTAACATTTTATAGCAGGCTGTAGTTATACATTTTTACAGCACAACTTGTATTGACTCAGCTGCCTTTCTGAGAGCTCAGCACTTCTAAAAGTCAGACCTCAGGTATTTTGAACTGGGTGCTCAGATCTGAGAGAAACACAGTCAGTGACCACCTGTGAAAGTGCTGGTGCATAATTTGCCCACCACTGCCAGCAGCTCACTAGCAAGGCAAGGGACTGAATTCAACTCACCAAAGACAATTTACTCTCCCAAGAACAAGATTTTCCAGCTTCTTACTAAATATCTCTCTTTGGCTTTATCAAGGTGTTGACTGGAGTATTTTGTGATGACTTGCAAACACTTTTGCTAAACAGTACAAATTCAGTGTAGCTTTTCTGTGTAGTATTAGTGTAGTATTAGACACAATACATTCTGCACGGTGCTGAGAGCTTTTTGCAAAGCAGGGGATGTTTACTTTCTGTAGTGCCTGACTTGTTGAGTATAGTCTCAGTTGTGCTGACTGCAACTTTGCAATTTTCCAGGCAAATCCCATCCCTGAATTTTATTTTTGCCCAGATTAAAGGAAGACATATGGAAAGCACAAAGGAAAAATAAAAATAAGAAGTAGAATCATATCCTCTGTTATGCACCATGATATTTTAATATGATGGGAAGGCAGCCAGTGTTAAAATACTACAGAAAATATTGACATGAAGCTGCAAAGCAGAGATAAAAGACAGATTCTGAAAACAGAGGTGACACAAATGGTGTCCTGCAGCTAAGCCCAAGGAAGCTAGACTATAAATTCAAATACACCATTAGAAATAATTATGTGGTTTTCTTTTGAGAAAAAGAAACAAACACATGTGTGCAAACATATTATGAGAGTTTGAAGTTATGTTGTCACTTTCTTCTTTTTGGAAGCTTTTATTTTGTTTTCTAGTATTGTATCAATAAAATAGCATTACTTCTATCATCCTTATCATTCAGACATCAGTTACCTCATAAAGCCACCACACTCATATGGTCATGCAATGCTTTTTAGAATTGTTTTTCATATATTAGCACTGACAATTCCTGTGCATAAGTTGGTTCAAATAAACTCGATACCCACTTTTAAGCCACTCTGACCAAAGCCTACATTTCCCTTTATGGTGGAAAATCTCTGATCTTAGTAATACACACGCACACACAAAGCTGTCCTGAGACATCAGCTCTATGCCACCAGCAAAGAATGATCTGCCCATGATAGGAAACAGTCTTCTCTTTTTGTGCCTGGTTCGGCATCCCTCCAGAATTCAACAAAGCCACGGCCAATATTGATACTACTGATTCTCAGTTTGCAAAGTGCTTTGTCCCCACCGGAGAGCTGTTGAGTTAATCCTTTGCCTGAACAAATGCAGATACTGCGAGATGAAAGCACTGCGTGCCGGTGGAGCTGGCTGCAAAGCAAGCGGCTCCCACCGCAGGGAAGGGCAGGAGCGCTGCCGTCGGTGACAGCCCACAGTCAGATGTGCTTAGCCAATTGTGAAACCGCAGAGTAAGCCTCCCTTTCTTCACTCCTGCCTGGGCCAGCCCAGAGCACAAAACCCAAACCTTTACTAACGATATATTACGGCTGGGAAACGGAGCATGCACAGAAGTGTGTGTTTTCACAGATATTGGTATGGTCCCAGCTCGGAAATTCACACAAGCTGCTGAGGAGAAGTGTAGTTGCCATCTCATGGCCATTCCTGCCACGGGAGAAGATTCTGCTTTCCATCCAGAGTCAGTCATCACATGTGAGGTAATTTACAGCAAGAAAATGCAGAAAATGTTTCTAAAAGTTGAAAAAGTTAAATTTAAAATGCTGTGAGTATAAAAGCAAACATTTCAACATTTACGATCATTTCTGCAAACATGCAGCTCGGCATTTTGTTTCCTTTTTTAGTGAGTTGCATGTGGAAAAAGATCCATTGTTTGAAACCCCAAAAATTACTGCAAGATGAAAGGGAAGAAGAAAGGATTTCCTACCCTACTCTAGTCAGCCCCTTTCCTGACAGAGCTCTCAATCTCTTCTGTTCCCAGTTTCATGCAGCAAAGCCACAGGGAGGCTGTGTCCCAGCAGGCTTTACCAGATCATTGCCATGGCATGCACGGGCACCCACTGTCCCCTCGCAAAACCTGCTCTGGTGAAAGCCCAGCTCTCTTCTGCTCTGCTGCAACCACTTGTCATGGAAAGAAAGATCCTTCCTATGTGAGCTTCACTGTAAAGAATTTATATCACTTTGTAACTAGCACTTCCTTTAGTCCCATTACAACCCTGGAAATTGAACAGGATAATTTCTCAGAAGGGAAGATGAAGTTATTCAGCTCTTGCATGCCAAAAACTATTGCAATAGCCAGCAATGAAGCCCAAAATTCCCTGCTCCAAAACATGAACTCATGTCCCACTCATGCTGCTTCCCCATTTCAGCCAGTTCTCTTCTACTTTCTTTAATATTTAAATGATGACAAGAATTATGTATCCTAAATTACATAAACCACTGTCCATTTGAATGTATGTCTCCCTTTCTATTACTGATAGTTGTAAATAAATGTATTATTTACACTATTATAGCATTACTATTTAATCCTGAGATTTATATCTATCTAAACCTACTAAGCCACCTACTAAGCCCGTGACAACCCTGCTCAAATAATGCTAAAATGCACCACAACAAAAAAGATGGGAACTTCTATACATTCTCTTTTCAGTGTTTCAGCTGTCTGGCTGAGTACTGGTAATGAGGAAACAAAGCTAAGAAGAATTGAAGTCATGAAAATGCCTTATGACAGATTGCATGTCAGTAGGAAATGTTTATGCTGTCATCAAGAAGAAAATATTTGGATATTTTTAATATTGAACATATTATGGTACATGGAGACACAACAATCATAACTGTTTTTATATATGTGATCTAACTAATACAAACACGCTTGTTATTTATGAAGCAATAAAATAAACCTAACTCTTCCCCGAGGTGATATTTTATTTAAGAGGTAAACTTATAAAACCATTTAGGTAACCATATAATTACTTTATAAGAAACCTGAGGGCTTCTACTCTGCTGGAAGTTTTGTATGCAGCCTTTTCATTTTTAAACCTTGGTTTTTGCTCATACAGAGACAAATCCCTTCTACCAGCAATAGCAGAAGAGCACCACGAGTTCGAGTGATGACAAGAACTGCTCTCTGAAGGCTGTCAGGTGCCACTACCTCCCTGGGGACAGAGAATGCTCAGCACATTTTGAGTCAGGTCTGTCTCATAGGATGTCCCCTGTCTCATTCTCATCTATCCTGTCCAATTTCCTCATCTGACCTGGATTCTGTGAATAAAATACCTATTCTGCAGTGCCTTTAGTGACATGCAGATAACACTTCTGTGAACAGCTGAGCTTTAGTCTAAACTAAAGCTTTTTAAACTATAAAATCAGGGGAAAAAAGTGTTAAGCCTTCTTGCAAGTATAATGTGAAGTCTCTAAAACTAAAACTATGGGTCTTCTGTGCACATAGGTGAGAAGAAAGGGAGTTTTCTCTTCAGACACAAAAGAGAGACAGAGGTATTTACTTACAACATTGCACAGCCTTGTCTGTGCCCAGTTTGTTAGACTTATACCACAGGACACTTGACAGCATAATGATATAAAATTATATAAAATGTAAAGGAAAACAAACACCTATTTTGAAGAAATACCCACTTAGCACTCAGTTCAAGTGCCTGCATCTCCAAGCTTAGCAATAACAAATTATTTCAGAACAAAGTATACATTCTGCTGGAAGGGTAGAAGGGCCATGATATATAGTTCTATCACATTACACGCCTACCATCATGAATCTTAATCTTCACATTAAAGTCACAAGGGCTACTATTGTTCATATCCTTTGCATTTTCATCCCCCATCTGAATATACTCTTCCATTTGAAAAAATAAAATAAAATAAAAATGCCTTGACACATGCCTGAGCCCACTGAATTTAAAAGAAAGAAGTTTGCTTGCTATTCCTTCCAGTTGTGAAACAGGAATTGCTTTTGTATGAGGCTGGGTCTAACAGAGTGAGACTAAACATTTATAAAATCAAGTAGGGATTGAAATATAGCTTTGTGGTTACTAACATTTTGCAGCAGCATATCAAGTTTCACATTTCATCAGCTGAATAGAGTCTGTGTGCTGGGCTATTGTGGTTCAGTAGCTGACAGCAGTCAAGTAAGTGCTGCTCTCTTCCTGGCTTAATCATTTCTATTACACTCAGTGTCAAAACAATAATGTCAGTGAAATAGGCTTGCTGACATTATAGATTAGAATTGAGTGATTCTGAATGTCCTGTGACTGAATTGCATTTTATTTCTAGAAAATTACACATTACAATTGCAAATTAAAGAGCTTAGATCTCAACAGGCTGTATCAACAAATATGGAGCTGTGGACTTCATGCTACTGGGGAGATGATCCATCATGAAATTCATGAGGTTTAATGTATACTAACAAGAGAGCAACTGCTGAAATACTCTGCCATGTGTTTTCTGAAGAAAAATCAGTTTTGTTAGGAGGGATTAATTCAGCTACACAAGAGGTGAAAATCCATGGGGTAATCTCAGAGATTTTAGGATGTTCTAGAAAAAGAAAAAAAAAATCCTAGATTTTCTTTCTTCCATCTGTGAACCCTGCAATTTGTGAAGACACATCTCCTGAAGTTCACTTAAGGAGCACATTCAGAGTTTAGAGAGCAGCCACAGTAGCAGGCTGCAGAATTTCTGAGTGACTGACAGCTACCAAATGACAAGAAGTAGCATTTAATGACTGCAGTCATCAGGACACTTACTGAGAAAGAGCAGGGCATTTCTGTCATCTGCCCTTTAGATGGCATGGACAGCAACTGTGTCCCATCATAATCTCCTACTCTAGTCTTATAATATCCAAGTGTAAAACACTTTTGCCAGAATATGAGCAGCTTTGAAATAAAAAAACATATATTCCCTCTATTTCTAGAGTTTCCCTAGAAAATCAGCAGATCAGAAATTATTCTGGAATTCATAAAATAATCTGAGGTTGCTCACAAACAACGAGTAAGATCAAGTTCAGGAAAACTGCAGCAGTCAGTCACAAACACAGATTGAAATAATATTGACTATCTGAGATTTTTTGATCAGAGCAGTGGGTCACTTTTATTCCTCTCACTACCTTGTACCCTTCCAAAAATATCCTTTGTGAACATATGGAGCTTCTCAGATGACTAAAGATGGAAATTTCCAGTTATAGCAATTCTCTCATTCCACATTGTTTTGGTTTCTTCCTGTAGTAAACTTTCTTTAACTATATAGTCATAATTAGAAGATAAATTCCTAGGAGTTTGTATTCTACCAGCTAAGGCAAGAAAAAGTATTGGTTTGTGTGTTTGGTTTTATATGTATTCTTCTTAATGGAAAAGTACATTAATCTTGTCTGAGCAGGAAGTGAAATTTATTCACAACAGCCTACAAAAGTTCATATGAATTCAGTATATCATCTACAAGTGCTGCCATATGAGGAGAAAATTAATCATATTGTTCATACATGGGAGTGTTTACCTCCAGAAACCAAAGTAATAGGTCATCACTTTCAAGGCTTTTTGAAAGTCCATGTAATCATTCACCAGAAATAATACAATCAAACAAGTAATGAGCAACAGGTTCTCAAAACAAAAACTAAGGAACACTTTACAAGTAAGAAAAAATTAGTAGGAAATATATGATCTGAATGCAGTCCATAAATTAACAAAAAAAATCCAACAGACATTCATGTACCAGTGTCTTGTGAGTAATGTGGAAACAGAGAAGAAATCAAGTTTGTGGAATGAACAGTTCTCATCAATATCATGACAAAATAACATTTATGAAGAGCAATGAAAGAGAGCTGGGGAACAGAGCAAGGCTCAATGAATTGATGTAATCCATCATATTATGAAAAGAGCATTAAAAGTGAGTCATCTGTGTTGCATGGTGGAACTTATGTAAGTTTTCAGTTAATTCTTAGTACTGTTGTTTTGAACTTCGTTTGAAAAGGTATTGGTCAGTCATCAAAATTTTGAGTTTATTTTTTAAAACGGTCATGCTTTTAGATCCTCTTCATTTACTGGATACTTTTTGAGCAAAGAATCCATGGTGGTGTGTTTTCAACATTTTATCTTCAATCAGTAATACAGGCTAGGTATTTGGTTTTTTAAAAAAATCAGATTTTAGGTTGATCTACTAATACAAGGTAAGATTTTAATTTTTTTTTTGTGAAATTCCTGATGTAACTGGGAGAATGTGGAACTCTACTTTTCCTCTGAAGATGTCAGCTTCAGTCCCATGTACGTAAGGAAATATATTAGTTACAGAAGATGTGGACACATTTACCAACTGTGTTTGACATGATTTTTGCAAAAGATTCATTACTTCTGCTCCATGGATGATTACTGAGAAGCCACAGCTTTACCCAGTTATATGACTGACAACCTCCTCTTTGTAACTGAATGAGAAAGTTTGTCCTAATTTCATAGTTAGCAGAAAGCCAGTCATGCACGAAAAAAGGTATAAGTTTTAGCAAGGAATAAAGAGTGCCAGGAATACAACTATTTGTTATGGATAATCCCAGAACATCTGTTGCTCCCTCCCCATGGGTGGTCCAGCTCCAAAAATATCCCCAGCTTTTGCTCCTTTTGCTCTGCAGCCCAGATAAAGTGGTGTTGTACAGCATCTTGGTTAGTGCTGCTTGCTGTTTCCCACAGGCAAATACTGCTTTTCTGGGGGAACCATAAAATCTGTGTGAATCATAGAAACAACCACTTTAAGTTAAAAAGAGAAATTGCAAGACTACACGTGAACAAAAATACAGAACTTATCCTCCACAGCGGGCTTTGATTAATTTATGTTTACAGTTACAAATATGCTCTCTGCTTTTATCTGACACTGTTTTCCCAGTGCTTTGTCCATAAAGCAATTCCTTTCTTCCTACTCTTACCCAGAGTGATGATGGTTCCTTGGGTCACAGTTAAACAGTTTGACTCCACAAGATTAAGTGCAATACAATCTTTCAAATGGTCACTTACGGCGTTTTAGCATCACCTCTGCCTTTCGTCTACGTCTGTCTTTTTCCTCCCCTTGTCTCCCTCCTCCCCTCTCTTCCAGATTCACAGGCTAGAAGGAGACTCTCCTCACACAGCAGAGCACTAAAGCTCTCTCCAGATGCTCCAAGTACATCACAACCTGTGGTTATTCATAAATGCAATAGAGGGACATCTCTTTGTAAGGAATGTTCCCAATATTAAGCAATTATTAATGTGAGGTGGTTCTTTCCAAGTGCCAATGGCAAACTCAGTATTAAGAATGAGAACAGAACCTGAACTAATAAGCTAAAAGTCCCTTGTTTGTGGACTATAGACTGGAATACTATACTGTTATGGGAATGGGCAACAAGAGAGGCCTCTTGGATCTCTCAAAATCCAAAGTGCCTGGTTGCAGATGTGCAGAGTGAGTGATTATGCACTTATTTGCAGCAAAGATCTACCAAACCCTCAAGCATTCCTCAAACACACAGTGCCCCTGTGGTCACTTTTACCTTCTTCTGATCCTCAAAGGTCAGTCAGTCCCTTCCTCCTGTCCATCTTAATTTTCATCACTTTTCCCACAAAGAACAGACACAATAAATTAAGTGAGCACATCAGGTAACTTTTGCAGTAAATCAGATTATCTGCCAGATAGAGAAGCCAGAGAGAAGTAGAGATGCTGAGAACAAATTTAAGCGCTTGGCTTTACCAGATTTTGGCACACTCAGAGGAGATGTAAAGGGCAGCTTTGATTTCCTCTGCTCCTGCCCTCTCCCTGCCCAGTGCAGGGGCTTTTCATTTCAGTGGAGTGGGAGGTATGGCTTGGGTGGGGTGCAGCTTCCTGGCCACTCCTCAGACAAGCGGATAGCTCTGGCTCCCTGCCCAGCCCTGCCCTGTCCCTACACCGCCCAGAGGAGCTCACCACAACAGCCAGACAGCCCCACACGGCACAGAGGTCACCACCATGTCCCCAGGGCTTCCTGGTGTCCCACTGCCCCGTGGCTTGGCTCCCAAGGTACCGCTGAACAGCCACGCAAGCAGTGGCCTTGGCAAGTGGTTTTGTGCCAGGACAGCTACCTTGGGACAGCAGCCCTGGGACTGTCACCTTGGGACCAAGAACATCGCCAAGGCCACCAGATGTCAAAACAAGCTGCAAGACTCCACTCAGGAAAAAACCTGCATTTTAAAGAGGAGGGGTTTTTACACTACAATAGAGCTTCTACTCTCCCATAGAGCATAGATCCACAAGCTCATCAACAGCTATGTTTTAAATAAGAATCCTAGGAAATCTATAAATTTTCCAGTCATTTCTGCGGAAAAAAAAAAAAAATCAGACTTCATTTTCTGATAAAAAATTATGATTAAGTTTGTTTTCTTTTTTCTTAATTTACAATAAAAAGAACAATGTTCTTTCTGAAAAGTGCTAATTAAGCCTGGGTATGTGATTTAGGAAATACAGAGCCGTGTAACCTGATGGAAACAATCATTTTCAATTGTCAAGACACTTCTGCTTCTTTTCACCCCAGTTTCAAGTACATCTGGTTTCCACCTGCTGTGTATAAGATTGGTTCCTCCCTTTTTCAAATGTATCATGCTCTCTGGTTTTGGCCACGACTCTTCAGTGGCATTTAACTCAAAAAAATCAGCTCCACCTGGAATATGGATGCAGCAAGATGAGAAGGAGATGGGTGTTACAGGAAATTTATTCTGTTCTTGGAGGGACATTACAAATTTCAAAAAGGGCAGTTTTGTTGGCACATGAATATACCAAGTCTCTCTGGTTCAAAACACAAGCTGTTTCAATTTTAAGAAGTGGATTTATATTTTGAATATTGCCCTCTAAAAATTTGTTTTGGTTGGTGTCCTTAAACTTTCACATCCTCTGCACAAGTTTTTCAGTCTGTCTGACAGCATACATCCCATGTAAAAGGAGATTTTCTAGGACAAAGTATGTCTTCTGTCTCCATGACTATTTTCCAGAAGGTCTTCCATGTCCCACCAGTAGTGGCATTTCTTGAAGATGATTGTGGTTTTGAGACCTGGTATGTAAAGATAACAATTTCATTTTAATTAGCCCTCATGAAAACTAAAATTATATCAATTTTAAATTCAGAACTGAATTCAGAACTGCAGCTGGAACATGAGAATTTCTCCTGAGATGTAAGGAAAAAATTGTTTACCATTAGGATCACTGGACACTGGGACAGAAGTTGAGAGAGGCTGTGGTCTCCATCCATACTGATACATGAAACTCAGTGGGAGATAAAGTGCTGAGCACCCTAAATTTTATGTAGCAGGAGAGAATTACAGACTTCCAGAAGTCCCTTCCCGCCTACACATTTCTGTGATGTAATTTTCAGCATGGATTTTAATATATTAAGCAAAAGATGTAACTACTCTGCAGACTGTGGTATGAAGATATAAAAGTCAAGAATTTTTGCTTGGTCCTTTTCTTCCACCTGTAGCAGAAAAATCTGCCCAGAGTCTGCAAAAGCCCCAGGAGGACAGACACTGTACTTTAAAATATCAACCTGTAGATCCATCAACATACTTCAGCAACAAGACATTCAGCACTGTAAGGTTCAAGAAATAAGACAGACACCTATCACATTCAGGACAACTCCTTGGCCCTGTCCTAGAAATGAAGTTTTAATATCAGGTTCGTTTAGAGGAAACAGGATGTAATTGTAACACTAAAGAGGAAGCAGCTGCCCTCTGAGTATCATCTGGTAATGTTGAAGTCCCTGAAAAGAATCTTTTTCTGCTTCATATTGATATGATTGGGCTGATGAGGGAAATTAGTGTTTTCCCAGTGCAACTTTGCTGATGACCATTGAAGTGGGAAAATTCCTGCTGTTTTCAAAATATAGCTTAATCCCTTATTCCCAGAGGAACAGGATAGTCCTAGAAAAATAGTCCATATAACAGAGGTGTGTGATGCAGCTTTACAGTGTTACAAATACAGATAAAGTGCTGCTACATCTTTGTGCAGATTGCATTCCAGGTGCTTTTGCAAATCTTGGCTTTGATGATGACTCATTGAGCAGTTTTTTTAAAAGACACTTCCTCATTTTATTTTTACTGTTCAAAGCATGATCTGTGCACACTAATCAGAATCTGGCTTGAATAAAAATAATTTTCAAGGCTGTCCGCGCAGGCCCAACACCAGGCAAACTGGAATGAATTTAGTTTCACACAAACTGATGCAGTTATGAAGACAGCAGTGGCTGCAGCTGGAGTGCAGCTCTGGCTGAGGAAGAGGCTGATACCATGAGGACACCCATCACCCAGCCACCCTCCCAGCCCTCAAATTAGCCACATAGAGGGGGTACCAGGAACCAGCCATAACTGACTTGTCCAAGGCCAGGGAAGATATCTGAAAGCAAAACTGAACCCAGACACTTCAAATTTTAATCCAGTATTGGACATATGTTTCTATTTCCTCAGACTCTCCACTCTTTAGCCATTGTGCACATTTGGCACATTTGGAACATGTGGTACTGTCACGGAGTGAATGAGACAGTGCTTTCTCCTGGAAGAGAAAAAATACCTTGTGATCCCTTAGTAAAACCATATTGTAATGGTGTTGGATAAAAGGGTAGTGCAGTTACCTGGCAGGCTGAATAAAGACAATTTCCAATATTGCAGTGATAAATGTGCCAAATTTCAAGTTTCCACTACCTTTTGCAGAGGTGCTAGAACAATTAAAAAAAAAAATCTTTAAACATCTTACACAATGATAAAAGCAGAATACCACCTTTTTTTAACCTATGAGCTATTCAACCTTCCGTAACTTAAACATGGAGAGAAAGTTGCCCTTTATCTAGAAGCAGGCATGTAACTGCAGGTAAAGCTTGGAGAAAAAAATAAATTATTAAAAGTAATTGAATGACAGCAAGAATTCATTGCATATTGCATGTCATTCAAGCAAATGACACAGACAGGACACCTCAGAATGTTACAAATGTTTTAAAAGATCCACATCATGGTCATGAGCTGGTACCTCTCCATTAGTGTTTTACTTGTAGTCAGGACTATTTTTGAGAGAAGGGTTGCTCCCTCCCAGTCCCTGTGTTTTAGTTCACTTCCTAGAATATCTTGGTATGTATGAAGTGGACTTCTTGAGCTTCTTTTTGAAGATGTGCTGTAGGAGTGCACCTTTTATAGCAGATTTACTATTGCCGAGACAGGTCTTTTTGTCAATGGGAGCAGGCTGGAGTTAAAGTGAAATTAAGGAATTTGGAACATGGATAGCTTGGATATCAAGTGCTTGGCATCCATTATTTCACTCTACACATCTACTTCTATTGGTCCTTACTTCTTGCTAGTTAGAAATAGAAAAGACTGCTAATAAGTAATAAATGCACAATTATTGCTGATAAAGCTCCATACAGCATGATGGCATTTAAAATGTTTGGTGTTATTTAAAAAACCCAAACAACTGAGTTGTAACATTGTAACAATGCTCCAAGTGGATGCACAGGAATGATGAGTTTTCAATGAAGGAGGCAGGAAGAAGATGTGCTTGGTTTGGTCATCCTCTGATGACGTGCTGTGAGTACTGAGATTCTGAAGTCATCACTTACAGAAGAGAGTTTACTATGCAATTAGGCTGCTTCAAAGCATAGGAAATCTCTCAGCAAGAGTAAGAACCACAAGCTGACTCTTCATGATCATAATTCAAAAGCACGAGCAGATGCAAAGTGCTGTCCAGAGACTTTGACCACAGCCTTGAGGATGCTCCCACCAGCATTTTCTGCCTGGGGTTCCACAACTGCTGATGCTGGATATGGGGCACTATTCTATCCCAGCACAACAGATCTGACTGACATCAGAAAGAGGAAAACAATCACCTTCATCTTGAACTAACAAGAGTAAAAGTTTATGCAAAAACCCAGCTTTATGTTTTTATTCAGGCTGCAAAAGGACATGGAATTTCTTTTCTGTGTAGACCACTATTGCAAGTTAACTCTTCAAAAGTTACTGAACAAATTTGAAACAGCAAGTGAGTTTACACAGGATCAGCAATTTGCACTGTTTGGCTGTGGTATCTCTGTTCCAGTGCTATAAGTAATGGATTTATTATACCATGACTCTTTGGAGAATTCAGACTATTCAGAAAAATGTGCTCTCCACTAAAGCAGCGGAAATCTCTGATTCACATCTGCTGCAGCAAGTGGTTATGTGTTTTATGGCATTATCGCTTTTCCTGCTGCCACCCGTGTGCCTTCGCTGCCGGCTCCATTTTCTGCCAAGAGCAGGCAATGGTGGCACAGACAGCAGAGGAGGAAGCGCTGCACCTCAGCCTCTTCCTCCCTGAGGCTGCATCCCCCTGGGAGGCTTGGTGTGGTGGCAAAGACTCTCATGAGAGAGCTGAGCAGAGGCTGGGGGCAGCCAGGCACGCACAAGGAGGACTTGCAGACATGCCACAGCTGTAGGAGGCCACAGCCAGCCAGCCAGCCAGAGGGAGGACTGAAAAACAGATATATTCTAGAAAACCACAGGCTTTCTATGGATAATTCCCCCATGGACATGTGAGGAAGAATGCTGAGTAAATCACTGCAAATTATTGGTTCACTCAGACTTATCCCATCTCTGAAGCAGAAGACAGGAGGGAATATGGGATATTTTTGCTTTCTCCTCACAGAGAAACACAGATTTTCGGGTAGAGGAAGAGAAACTTGCTGACAAGATTTTATGTTTATTTGGTGAGAAGTAAATTGAAAGCACACTTAAAAACCTAGGAAAAACAGAAAAAAAAAAAAAAAAAAAAAAAGCCCAAAAATAAGGCAAAGTCAATCCAGCAGTTTTTGCAATCCAGTCAATGCAACAGTATTTTTACTCTGGAAAAATAAGTCCTAATACACTCCAAAGACTTTGTTTTCATGGCTTGTCTTGTTTCTTTTGTACACATACAAAAGAAAGACCCAACACACTAAATAATGAGCCACCACCTAAATTATGAGAATATTTGTTCCCTCATCCTGAGATTTGCTCAGAATTAGCTGAGTCCTGTAATGCAGCATTACATGGAAGGATGTATTCCACTAGCTGGTTTAGCCCAGGGCTGTCTCTTCTCAACACAGCTGTGTGAGCATGTTTTCAGTCCTGAGATGCATGAGTGGTGCCTCTTTTTTGGGATTCTGCGGGGTTTTAGGGTGGTAAGGACTCTTTTGGATAGTTAACAACTGCTGTTATAAAAAGGACAGTTTTATTTCCTTTGGTATGGCAATCTCACATCAATAATTAATTGTAGGAGGAACTACACATGTTAATAACTCCATGAGCGCCATTCCATAGCAAGGCAAATTTTATGAAAGGCTGCCGAAATGTTGTGGAATACATTCAAAGAAGTACTTCAATTTACTAGGGAATGCAACTGCCATTTTAAATGAAGCTAAAATGTTAAGCTGAATGTTCATTATTAATTAGAATGGACCTAATGATTAACTTTTATAAAGTTATTAAATTGCTCAGAGGCAAGCAGTATTACTTACAAATTCTCAAATGCACTTTCCTGTTACCCTTCTTGCTATGACTGAAACTAAACATTTACATCACATTTGGGGCCCCTGCTTGGACTGTTATTTTTGTCATTGTTATGTTTCTCTTTTGGGGTGGGTCAGCTGGTGCTGCAGAAGATAGCTGATAATCCAAAATCCAGGTAGTGCAGTCAAATATACACAGAAAATCGAAGCTAACCCAAGCAAGGAAATCAGCTGGAATACATATCCAGTTCCTGATGATTAAAGTGTGATTTATACCATCATCTCTCTGCTTGGCCTCCTTGGGTCTAAGAAAAAGTTAAAAAAGGAAGGACTAAAGGTGTAACACCATGTAATAAAAATTGTCATAAAAGCATTTCCTCCACAGGAAGCCCTGAATTTCTGTGTCAACAGAAGTAGAGCATATACCTATTGTGCAATCACTTAATTCTGCAATTTGGCACTTCTGTTTGATGATTTAAACGATCTTGTGAGATCAGGTGAATAATTTACCCTTTTCCAAGTGGAAGGGCTGTGGATAATAATTTCAAAAACATCTCAGTGCTTCAGAAAGTCTTAGAAGTGACAGACAATGCTTGCAAGCACAAACACAGTTTTGCTCAGGAGCAGCAAAATGTCTCTGAGCATTAAGGGAATGAAGTTCAAGTACAGCCTTGAAACAAGAGTATGGGAATGGGGGAAAATACTGAAAAGAGAGAGGATAATAACCCAGCAACACTGAAAATGAAGATGATGAATAAGTTATAGCATGTGAAAGGCAAATACAATTCCTAAGCACTGAAAATTAGGAACTTCTGACAATCTTCTGCTCACTGTTTCCAGGGATTTGAAGGGGAAAGCAGTAGCTACAATAGGAAAAATCCTGTTAATAATAAAGCAAAGGCTTAAAATGGTTATTCACTGTACACATTTGTATATCTTACTACTGGAAACCAAGATACTGTGAGGGAAAGAGGAGGGGCAGGCACTGATCTCATCTCTGTGGCGCCCCATGACAGGACCTGAGGGAATGGCCTGAAGTTGTGTCAAGGGAGGTTTAGGTCGGATGTCAGGAAAAGGCTCTTCACCCGGAGGATGTTTGGGCACTGGACCAGGTCCCCCAGGGAAATGGTCACAGCATCAAGCCTGGCAGAGCTCAAGAGGTGTTTGGACAATGCTCTCAACCACATGGTGTGATTCTTGGGCCAGGGTGTTCAGGGTCAGGAGTTGGACTTTGAGGATCATAATGGGGCCCTTCCTCTTTTCTTCCAACTCAGAATATTCTGTGATTCCTCAGTTTTGAAGAGCAGCTGGCATTGGAAACTCAGACTTAGTTGCATGTTTTATCTGCAGATCTTGACTTTTTCTTGAGAAATGTTTTTATAAGAGCTGCTTAAGTCACTGGCATGGGGAAGATCCAATCCACTCTGGAGGTTATGGAACCTTTTTGTCTTTAAGACCAGGCTGGAGAAGTGTCCCCTGAGATTGATGTTGGAGTGGCTGATCTGACAATCAGAATGGGAGCAGAATAACTAAGATGTGTTTGGTTCTCTCCAACTGGATTTTCTTCATGCTACTTAGTGGTTTTAATTGAAGTCATGCAAAGGAAAACAGAAACAAAACCAAAACCAAAAACGAAACAAAACCAACCAAAACAAAACAAAACAAAAACCAAAACAACAACCCCCCCCCCCCAAAAAAGCTCAGCATCTAATGCAACATCTAATGACCTCCACTACTACATGAGTGAAATATTCATACTACGTACCTCGAAACTGTTACTTTTTGTTGCTTCCATGTGCTGAAAACCTGCTTCAAATTGCAACAAAACTCAAATTATGTGTTTTCCAGTAAAGCAAAAACCCAGTTTTAGCCTGTTTCAGAGGGAAGTGTGGGGCTGTTGGCCACCTCCCGTGTTCCACTGCGGGCTACCCCGTGGGATGGAGGGGGCAGGCGCTGGTCCACAGCCCCGCAGAATAGGTGCTCGCCAGCTCCCCGCTCCCAAAGCAGAAAGAGGATGCGGGCCCGGGAAGCGAAATTGGTTTTTTTTATTGCTCTGCCGCAGCCGGGTTTAGCCGGGCAGCTGTTGCCATCTAATGGTGTAGGGCCGGCAGTGGCGCATCCTGCGGGGCTGGAAACCACAGCGCTCCCGGGCTGGGCTGAACCCCTGGGGCAGCCCGAGGACATCCCGCCGCGCTTCTTTCGGGAAGATGACCTGGAAGCCACGGACGCACCTGGGAGACCTTCATTAGCTTCAAATAATACATTTTAACAGAGCAGCGCTCCCCTGAATATGGTTGCAGCGGTCAGATGAGACAACTTTTTAGCCCACCAAGTGCGGCGTGGGCAGTGACAGGCTCTGGGAGAGGCTGCAGGAATGCGGCACTTCAGGGACTCTCCCGTTCAGAGGTGGCATCCGGCAAACTCTACCAGGCCTCTGGTGAGGACAAACGCCTTTAAAGTTACACTGAGTGTGAAGCTCTACGTGGTTCTCAGTGGGGGATTTTTACTTCCAGCTAATCTCCTCTTGAAAAACAACAAACCAAACCAAACCAAAAAAAAACCAAAAAAAAAAAAAAAAAAAAAAAAACAAAAAAAAAAACAAAAAAAAAAACAAAAAAAAACCCCAAACCAAAAACAAAACAAAAAAAAACCAAAAAACAAAACAAAACAAACAAACAAACAAAAAAAGACCCCAAAAACCTCCTACAACACCCCCCCCCCCCCCAAAACAAGTAACAAAATACAGTAACAAAAGACACCTACAAAATCCAAAAGTCTGACTCTCTTGGCCATTCTCTGGGAAGTGACAAAGATCACATTACATAATATTGTTATTTAAAGCTCAGAAGAATCATTGAATCAATCAGAAGTTGAAGAACTTCAAACTCTGATAAGAATACCGAATGAGATCAATTCTCAAGACCAATATACCAAAGTGAAAATGAAGAGATCATTTCGCTGATGTTCAGCATATCTTCTAGAAACCCAAATCCTGGGTCTCGTCAGGCAAAACACAGAATTATACCAAACCTGTAAGGGGAGAGGTTAGAAAAAACAACATAGAAATGCAGACTCACCAGCATATTCACTCCAGATTTATATCTTGATTTATACATTGATATCTATTTATAGACTTATATCCAATATGTGTATATATATATTATATTTGTTTTGTTTTGTTTTGCCTTGTTTTTGCAGCAGTTATCCTGGGAGTCAGATTGAGAACAGTCTCTGAAGCACAGACAAGCTGGGAATGGCAGAGGAACACCCTGCATGTGCATGTGGCAAGTGCAGCCTTTCTGTGTGGCAGGTACAGAGTCTCTGCAGCCTGTTGCTACAGAAAGCCATGCTGGTAGATTGGCTTGCTATCTAAAGGCTACTAAATCTCCTGAAGACTCAAGAGGTGATGTCTCTCGTCCTCTGGGTCACTGCCAGGAGCCCCAGCCAGACCACCTGGCCACGTGAGCCTTGGTGCCTGCATGCCGGCTGGATTAGGTGGACATGCACAACTTGGATCTGGTGAGTATGTGCGTGACAGAGTGTGAGTGAGTGAAAACAGCTTGGTCAGATTCCTCCTTCCCAATTGCAAAATCTCCTGGTTCAGCTTTCCATGTTGCTACTGTAACCCTGCAATATTAATTCCTATTAATTCCTAGGGTTAGCATAACTGAGCCCACACCCTGAATGGTAAGAAAGGAAGTTTCTTTAATACTTCTCTTCATCTTCAGATGATACATGTGGGTGAGATACCTGCTTGCTATGAAAGCAGTACAATAAAAAGCATTGAATAAAAATTAGCCAAGAAAGAGCCCTTAGCCCGGATGTTATTCCAGAGAGGTGTGAAACTCCAGAAACAGATAATAATGGGATTGCTTTCCATCCAACCTGTTTTCCAGGCCTCTGGCTATCAATAAAAGTACCTCTGTACAAACATACACAAACACAAGAAAAAATAAACTGTTATTTGATTGTTGCTTCCAGGAATTCAGTTACTCCTTGATTTAAATTTAAAAATCAAGGTAAATTTCAAGGCATAATTGTAGGTAGTGCAAACTTACATGTAGGAACTGCCAGATGATTTATAGAGAACCAAAGACATATATAAAAGAAAATGCTAAAGTTTCCAGAAAATTCATCAATGTCCTGTAACTTTCCACAGTAATGCTGGAATTTGTTAGGATTATGCAAGACTGTAGCATGCAGCATTTCTACTGAGTAACTCTAAACCTGTGGTTCTGAGCCCTTGGTGTGTTATCCTGAGCAATGAGTGCCAAGTCACACCAGCCAGTGGCTCCAGAAGGCATTGCCGGGGTTACGCCACCACACACACCCTGAAAAGCATAAACACCAGGGAAAACTCCAGGGGTCTGTTATGATATCACAGTTATCAATACAGCCATATTCCAAAAAAATTCCTTTCTTTTGGATTTTAGGTTTGAGACCTTCTCTCTCTGAGGTTGATATGTCCCCCTCAGCCTGTGGCCACCAGGAACTGACTTTGGGAATGTAGCAGTGGAGGGTGATGGAAGGGCAGAAGTAGTAGGGAAGAAGGTGCAGTGCTTGTGCAGCCAACCTCCTGGGCCTCCAGTGTGCACCACTGGCAGGGATGCAGGGAGAGAAGCTGCCCAGGAGTGGTGACTCTGTGACCACCCTGGGGTCAACAAAGCCCAGAAATCCTTTAAAAACCTGAATGCTGAAAATCTGTACTAGGATCCTTCCACTGTTCATTTCAAAAGCCAGTCCATCAAGACGTGTAACCATCTGGGCTTCCATCTGTCTTTCCTCTTTTCTATAAATCTTGAGGGAAAACTCTATCAGCAAACCCACATAACAGTGCTGTACATACCAAGAAATAAACCGTAAACTGTCTGCATGCTTTGTTTTGGGCTTTTTGCAGATCAGGAGTCCTACGAACCACCTCAGCTCGCTGGAGATCATAGCTTTATTGTGACAAATACAATGTCCTCTGAGTGACCCAGGATGTTTGTTTTGGTTGGCTACATGACAACAAATGGAAGACAGGGAATACTAACCACTTTGTATGATTTGGTCCAACTATAAAGTTCTCTTTTCTTTCTCTTCAGGAGAAGCAGAAAAGGTTTTTAGAACTTTTTTTTTATGGCAAAGACCTGCTGAGTTCAAACAGAAAAGGCAACATAAATTTAGTGAGATGACTCTCTTTTATCCAGACCACTGATATATTTGAAATAGTGTAGAGGGAATAAAATATGTAAAGAGCATACAGCGTTTTGAAGAAAATTATCTTTTAGCCCATTTAAAAATGTTTTTCATTAAATGTCATCATGTTGGTGTTTTTGTTGGGTTTTTTTTTTTTTGTGGTTCTTCCCTATCTTGAATTACACTTTTGATAATAACCCCTGCTGGGTATAGCTCTTTTTCATGCAATAACGTAAGATGGAATTTATTCTCAAATTACATCCATGGATATTGTATCCCCATTGCTATTATTTCATAATTTATTCTTATCTAATCTGAAAGGTATCAAAAATTAATCTTGCTGAATCCCATTCAGTTGTGCTCAATAGATATTCTTTTGTACTCTAAACAGCACTCCACTTGCATAAAAAAACGCTGTGTCTGTCTCTCATTTTTATCTGTTTGTCTGGTTCACTTATATATATATTGAGACATTTACTGAATCTTTCTTGTGAAAATTTCTGGCTCCAGACAATGCCTGTGGGATTATTCTTTTATATTAAAAAAGCAGTCAAAACATGCTAGGTATTTCTCCAAATGAGTCACAGTGATGATTTCTGTCCCCAAAGCCTACAAGTTTGGGGAAGTTAATTTAATGTCCACAATGCAAGGCACACTTGGCAAACCGGGCATACCCACCACACAAGGAGATCTGCTTGCATTTACAACTTCAGGGCCATCTTATCCACTCCTGTCAGCAGATAAATCTGCTAGATAGTCGTAAGAGATCCAAACCCTAACCCCAAATCCCCATCAAATATATATTAAGCTGAATGCCTGAACTGGAGACAGTAGGGAGAAGTCAGAGAACTTCAGACAGAAGCTTTGTAAGATCAAACAGAGACCATTTGCTGATTTGGTAGCTCTGTGACCTTCTGGGCTACATCAAGCCAGGTTCTCCACAGGATAATAATGTAGCAGCTTGCCTTAAAACATGGTTTAAAAATGCTTCTTTTGTTCTGAATGACGTGAGAAAGCAGACAGGGAGAGGGGAGATAACGCAGCCTGAGGCAGAACTACTTTTTTGGCCCAGAGTGTAGTGAGTGTTCCCTGCTTTCAGGTTGGTGAAAAAGGGATAAAAAGTGATAAATCAGAATTGTTCTCCTGATAGACTCTTGAATTTTACAGAAAGATGGAAAGTTGTATTACGAATAAGTTCCAAAGTATCATTCCCATTCCCCTTCCCTCCTAGAGAATGATTGGAATAACATAACATATTACCTGAGCCATTTGCAAGTTAATAACTGTAATAATTTTTTGTCCATACTAATAAATAGGCTGCCTGTATTTAAGTTAACAAAGTACATGCAGTAATAGCTTTGATTTAATGATGTTATTCCTTAGGAGCATGAACCTTAACTTTAAAGCTTTTTAAATTTTGCCTTGCAAACGATGCATCTGCCCAAAGAAAGAAAGTGATTTTTAGCTGTCCATGAAAAAAAGAATCACAGAATAATCTATTCTTAGATTAGCTTTTGATGCTGTATTAAATAAATTAAAATAGATTACAGGGAGGTTGTCATATTGGAGATGAATAGATGAGTGAAATCCTACTCTTAAATGGCAATTAGCCATTGTTCACTCTTAGAAGTGTAGAAATGCACCAGCATCTACCCAAGTCCAGTTTTTTACAAAAGTTTTTGTTTTGGACAAAGGACTGCAGTATTGTAATCTAAAAGGTACCACAAACCCTTGTGAAGGACTAAATAAGAATTCAAAGGCTCTTAACGACTTGGAAAAGTAGTTTAAAATCTGAAGGCAACCCATGGTGGATTCTGGATTAAATGTGAGTCAGCTATGAGAGACTGTTGCAAACTGAAAAAAGTCATGTGACATGTGGGACATGATTATTGTAGTGTCCTCTCTGCTGGTCAGACCTGAGCTGCTGCTTTCAGCACTCCAGTCAAAAGGTGGAAATAGCTTTCCCTCTTGGGTGGTTTCCAGGGGACCTTACCCCAGTTTGGGGTAAGGACCCCAAGGAGAACAGCAACATAGGGAGGTTTAATGTACTTGAAAAAAAGATGGAAAAGCTGAAGGCTCCCTACCACATCTCTTCTAAAAGAGGAAACTGAAAGGTTGTAAACTGACAACTTTCCAGTGAGGAGTACAATGTGCTCGGCTGTTTCTTCTGACCACAGTGAGGGAAAAACCAAAAAAATCTTAATTTAATCAAAATCCATTCAAATCAGCCGTTAGAAAAAGCTTGTCTGTCTGCAAAAATAGTGGAGAGCATGAGAGGACATGGATTTTCCCATTTAAAAATGTTTCAAATAGATACTAAACTATCACTGACAGATCTCAGCATCTTGTGAGTCTGAATTTACCCTTCTGGAGAAGTATAAACCAGGTGACCTCTAGAGGTCCCTTCCAGTTCTTCACCTCTGTGAAGCTACAGGGAGCTCTGAGCTAGCAGGCAAAGGAAACTGCAGAAGCTACTGAGCAACAGCTCACTTGGTTGAGATTTTTTTTTCTCATTCCCGTCACTGGAACACATCCATATTTTGAATTTATTTGATGCTGAATTGCATCCAAAGAAGTGTCTACACATAGCTACAAATATGTCCTGCAAGCCAAAATAATTGTTTCTTTTAATATGAATCATCTTGAAGAGCATTTTATTATTATAAATGAGAAAGTTTCTAAAAATATATTATGCCCTATTTGGCATGGTATTATAAAAATACCATTGTATTAGATTTGAAAATGTCCCCTCCTTGCCAAGTCTTACCCAAGTTGAGTGGTGTATCTGAGGGCAGAATTTGGCCTACTGTAATTAAATCCAAATGTTGCATCAGTGTTTAACTACTATAAGACTTGGCTTTTTGGTGTAAAGACAGTGGTAATTTTTTTTTGTCTTTTTTTTCGGTGTCTTTGGACTGCAACAGGCCTTCCATAGGTTTTAATCATGTGATGAACACAATTCAAAGAAATGTGTCTGCCCAGCAGGAAAGAATGGGTTAATTATAATTAACCCATATATACCCCATAATCATCCATTAGTAGGATTAGAAAGGTAGGCTTTGTAGCTAGAAGTGAGATTTCCCTTTCTAATTCCCGCTCTCTGTGTTTATAAGGATCAGACCCTGATGCCAGCTGATAGAGAAATACACCTGAAATGTGTTAATAATGCCTAACATGAATTCTGAATCCAGCAGTACTTAGACAGTACTCTCCAGCACTCTCAGGGGAACTGCTGACCCTAAAGCAGCCTACTGTCGGTGGAACACAAGGCTGGATTCTCCATCTGCTAAATTAATTTTGTGAGTCTTACAGATTGAAATGGAATCTTCCTTGGGAAGTTTATCCCTTGCTGTTGTAAACTGGTGCAATGCTGGCAGAAGGCTGGCATGGGATATCACTCCATATTAGTTAGAAATGTTATTTTATTCAGCATTACAAGAGAGGAAATAGGTGACGTAAGAAAATGAGGGCAGGGATGAGATAAAGATATGCAAAGATAATGATAGGTAGTAAAAAGAAAATTTGAAAGAGAGAAGCTCTACTGTGTTACATTTCCCACTTTCAACTAGTTTGAAATCTCTGCCATTTTAAGTTAAAGCATAACACAGTAATTTAGAGTAAGCGATATCTTTCCCCTTGAATCTCTCTGTGTCTGAAAAGGAGTTTCTTCTAAAGGATTTAATAGGGCAAACTTGCAGTGAGTGCAAAGAAAAGGGCAGACCCCTTCCATTGTACTGTATTTGCTTGTTCCATCAGTAGGGTTGAATCTGATGAGTGAATGAGGAAATGATCCCTGGGGACCATTAAGGCTTCTCATCAGAAATGATATGTACACATCTGCTTGGCATAGTTTGCCCATGGGACTTTGTTATTGCCCTTATTGGGGAGGTTTTCACAACCCTGTGGAGAATAAGAATAGGCTTAGTGCTGGTTGTCTAAAAGTACACGCCCAGAAATGCCATGGTTTGGGCTTGGCTCAAAAGAATAAGTTTTAATGGGGCTGACTTTTGAGAACTGTATATTTATGGCTGGAAAAGTGTATCTGGAGGCATTACTTTTTTCATGGGGTACAGCTGTTGGAAGCCATTTGGCCCAGGACAGAGCTCTCTTTTGTTGGCTTACAAAACCACTTTCCTCAGTACCCAGGATGGGTGGCACATCAGATAGAAGACTGTGGGATAAAAGCTGTAACAATTATATCACCTTGTCTACTGTGAGCTAGAATTTTGTGAAGGAACATTATAGGAATTTTTCTTTAAGCTAAAAACCAGATTCTGCTTCCAAAATAGGATTCAATTTAGCATGCAAGTGAGAAGCAAAATCACTGTAAATATACTGTAACTGTGAAAACAATTGAACTCACATGCTAAATGATAGAGATTATCTATAAAATTTGCTATACTACATGCCACTTTATCATAATTTGATTTCATAGCTTGGAAAAAAAGGCTTCACAAGTTAATTAGTATGCTATGTTATGTTATGTTATGTTATGTTATGTTATGTTATGTTATGGAATAGAATAGTTCAGCTGGAAGAAACTTAAAATGATCACCAGTACCTCTGCAAAATATGAACAAATCCAAAGGCAGCTATTCAAAATGTTTGCCTTTTCATGGCTCGCCTCTATGTTTCAGAAACAGCCCAGAACATAAAACTTAGTTAAAATGTTTTCTGTTTTGATCACTCTTGTATTAAAAATATTTAAAGAGACATAGCAGTACTATGATAGCTGGCATGGGGTATTTTTAGATGTACCCATTCATAAGGGAGTGAAGCAAAAAAATTTAAACTACATTAATTGTATTATTTATGAAAAGATCAAGTCCTCAGTCAAAAGAATTCTTCCAAAAGAACTGATGGGCAAAACTTGACAGGTAAAAAAACCAGTTGTGTGGGAAAGAAATAAGCCACTCACACTAACAGACTATTAAATCCTAAAGATAAACAGAGACTGATATCAGAAACTGATAAGAAACTCTGACAAATATAGCAGCACTCAAGCAATTCAAAAGAATTCCTGAATTCCCTGGATATATGTAAAAGGATATGCTAGGCAATGTAGGGTGTCCATATCCCATACATTGAAACAGGAGTGCTGCAATATTGAAGGGGAGGGGAAGTGGAGGAGGATGAGAAGGTTCAGCAGTAGATTATATTAAGACTTGGAAAGATGCCTCTTCTGACCCATATTAAATACAGAAAAGGTCAACATTTTTGTCATTCAGGCCAAATCTAAATGAGAAGGGTTCAGCACTGCACAACCCCTGTAATATGCTGTCAGCTCTTTAGCAGTTAGGAAAGATGTTATCAGTAGAGGCAAGAATGCAGAGGAATGTTCTTGGAGACTTAAGGGAGATAAAAGGAAGGAATAAGATATCACTTTATATTTTTCTTTTCTGAGGTCAAAAAGATTATAAAATACACAAATTTTATATAATAGGGGCCTGAACAGAAAATTTTGTTCTGAAGGGAATGAAAAACAAAATATATCCCTTGAAAGAGCTTGCCAGTCCATCAAAGCTATTTCTCTCTTGACCTTTCAGTCAGGATGCCAGTGACGTGCAGCATTAGTTGGTATAAATACAAGACTGGCCATGTGATTTTCAGATATGATAATCTAGTCCTAGTAAATGGAGAAGTGGAAAGAACACACAGAATAGTAGGACAGAATTAACCAAGCCCCCCAGACTTACCCTTCTGTGTGTCCTTAAATGAAAATTTTATCTTTCAATGGCTCCCTTTTGCAAATCTGGAGATATAAAGCAAAGGTAATGCTGTTGGCCTGTACACTTTAGCAGGGCACGTGGAAATATCTTGGTTCAAAATAACCAGCTAAGGTTCACTGAAAGAAGAAGCAATCATTAGATGTGCTTTACTAAGATACTAATCATCCTAATTGGAGGGGGGAGAAAAGGTATTTTTATATTTTCTAGCTAACACAAAAGTGGCCCAGAGTCTGGAATTACATTTCAGCCACTGCCCTTAATGGACTGTGTAGTAGGTTACAACAGCTAAACCTTTGCTTCTATTTTATTGCCTCAGTCACAAGGTTTTAAGCTCTATTTATACAAGTGGTTTGAGTTATAAAACACACATTATTACTTAAAAGTAATTGAAAATAGCCTCCCAGACAAACAGAGAACTGGCCACCTGAACTGTAAGTTTGCCTAGGAAAACTATAATTTGATAGGTGTGCGACAAATGGTAGATATCCGGCACTAATTCTTCTGCTTGTCATTCGATACAAAGATGTAAGGAAAACAGTAGCAGAAGTATACACAGTTATTTCGAGTTTAAGTCACTAGGAAAATTATTGGGAAATTGCAAATGTCTCCCATTAACTTTTTAACTTTATTAGTATGTTTTCAATTTAGCTGACAAGCTCCTCCTTTGCAGGTCCTCCAGGAATGTGTAGAAAAATAAGGTACTTGATAAAATGTTTCCATGCAGAATTTGGTTTCAGCTATGCAGTAAAACGTACAGACTGAGGCTTTTTCCTCTTTAGGCTGGTGGAAACTGGAAATGTTAATGCTTTGCTTGTGGCAAGATAGGCTTTTTTAGTCATGTACCTTACATGTCTATAGAGAAGCAAGTATGGAAACTAAAAGTTGCAAGAAGAAAGAAAAATAATCATATTAAAAGAGGTAAAGAAATTTCTGAGTCTTCTATTGACAAAAGACTCAGGACTTTATACTGCTGTGGTTGAAGTCAAAGTAAATTATTTAAATCAAACTGGACCTCCTTCTAACACAGGAGTAGGGCAAGTACATCTGGAGTTACTCGAATAAAACCTATTCCAAAAGGAATTTTCTGTGGCTACAGGGGATCATGGCCAATTTTAAGTTGTTTCTGGTAAGCCTGGGTAAAACCTTCAAAATAAAATGAGTGTCCTTGAAGCCTCACTCCTTGAGGAGACTTGGGCACTTCAGAAACTTGTACTTCATGCCTCTTTCCAAACCACTTCTGTGTGTTTGCTTCCAACATATGCCCTTTAAATTGATGCCATGAGTGCACTTGTATTGGAGCGCAGCTGACAGTATAAATAGCTGCTCTACTTAATTATAAAAGGAACATTGTTTTCTTCTAGAGTCCTTGCATCATCAGTATAAAAATCCTGCTTCATTAGATTTCAAATTCTGAACTTCAACTGTTTGTTTAAATACTTCCAGATATCTATTCTAGCAGAAGTAGTATGAATTTAAGATAAACATCAAAAGAACAGCATTTGTGTTTGCATTGCTGAAGGAAGTGGTTTTCAGTAAAAACTGAGATAATAGATCTAAATCCCCATAATCAGCACAGTTACATGTCATGCTAGCAATTGTTTTAAGTGGAACTTCCCTTCAACTCCAGAGAAAAAAGCCTCCTTTCAAGTTTTAGTCACTGTATTGCCCTTCCCCAGTTAATATTGCAGGCTATAGGTACTGCAAGCTGTGCTGTAGAAGGCAACCAGCAGCTCAGAGCAGCTTGGAAGGAAAATGCAGTTGTTGCTGCTTTACACAGAGCTGAAGAGAGTCAGAGAAGGAGCTATATCCTTTTATGCTCTCCCTCAGATAATACTGAACATCACAGAGTTGACTTTTCGTATTTCCTTACCTCATTCTCTGCATAATAGAAATTTGTGTGTGTGTGTGCACAGCCCACAAGCCCTTAAAACCTAATTAAGATGCTTTCACTGATAAAAAATAAACATTTTAGGTTTTGACCATTCTAAGCATTTCTCATTCTACAGGATGAGTGACACTTAAGCAGGGTTTGGCTAAGCAACTACAGTTGGCACTGACATCAACTTTATTCTGCCCTGTGGAAGCAGATTAACGCACTATGCTCATCCCAGTAATATCAAGTAGATATGGCAGTGACAGCCTGTAGCACAGGGCTTTTCCTGGGTTGAAGCATCTGCGCTGTTTGGAGGTGTTCAGGCATGGCTCCAGCTGGCTGAAGTGACAGCATGGCCTGAGTCAGGGCTGCCAGAGTGTCCTTGCTCATGGGACTGCAGCCACCAGCCCTGGCCAGCCCGTGCCCACAGCGGGCAAATGCCTGTGGTCTTCAGGACCACCAAGGGGGCTTGGCAACAGCGACGCTGCCGCAACGCGTGCCACGTGCTGCTTTTAATTAGTCACAGGCAGACTTCTTCAAACAGAGTGGGGTGAAAGTTTCCCTCTTGGAAAAAATGCTGAAAAGTTTAACATTTCAAAAACTCTTTGGAGCCTCACTGAACTTCAGCAGATCAGACGTTTAAAAGGTGTGGTTTTCCTTCAGCATTGCAAACGTCTGAGACAAGGAGGCACTGGAGTTTGATTTCCAGACCAATTATTTCCCAATAAGGATCTGAATGTGTTATTTGAACAAACTCTTTTAGGTTTTTAAAGTTTTCCCACCCGTCCCTCAGCAGCTTTACTCTTCAAAGCTCCGTGGTTATTTAATCCAATGGCATTCTGAAATCATGCTGGCAAAGCAGGGCAGTTATGGATTAGCCGCCACATGGTGATCAAAACTTTACTGAGCATGAAGGAACACACACCAGAACCACATTTTCTATTTGGAGTATTCTGTTTCTGAAATCCAACTGCGTCATGGTGCTCAGTCTCCCATCATCAGTACCTAATCTTTAAGAAGAGTGAAACAGTCTGGACAGCTCTGAGCAGCAGGGCTGGGTTCACATCATGCTATGCAGCTGGCACCTGGGGACAAGGGCAGCCAGGGCGAGTGCAGCCGCACCTCTGGGCCTGAAGTTCTTCAGCAAGTTCTAAGTCTTTGCTGCTGAAAGGAGACCACACTTTGGATTGTCTGGAAATTAGGACTCTTGTAGACAATAGAAAAAAAGATTTACTTTGTACTACTACTTCATGGTTACTACTACTAACCATGCCCTCTGAGTGCCTCTCCTTCTGCTTTGGCTATACAGTTCATGATTAGTTCACATGCTGGCAAGAAAAGCATTTTCTTTCAAAACCAGTATTTTTCTAAAGGATTTTTTTTTTTTTTTTTTTTTTTTTTTTTTTTTTTTTTTTTTTTTTTTTTTTTTTTTTTTTTTTTTTTAGAATAGACTAGAAAAAGAAATAGGAAGCAGTAATGTGAAGCTATGAGTTGGGAATATGCCCTTTCTGAGTGATCTATTGAGAATGCCTCATTGAGGAGGCTGGGATGGCCAGCTCAGATGTTGATATCTATAGTGAAGATACTATATTTAGCTAGATTAGTCCGGTCCATTTTGGCCACATTCACCACTTTTCCTCATCAACCACCATCCTCACAGCTCCTCCTTCCAGCTTTTTTTCCCCAGCTCAAAACTTCTCCTCCTGCTTAGGAAGCACAGATTACATATGCATGTTATACACCTACTATTGTTGTCAAAACCCCTTCCTTTTCTCCTCTGTTAGATTTATGTTTCTGGTGATCCCTGAATTTGACAAAAGCTCTCCAAGACTTCATCTCTTGTCAGTCTCTTTCCCATGGAGTGCCATTTCATATGACACTTTAGACCAGTTTGGACTGTCATTACTGAGAATTCAGCTATTCAAAATCTTACACACTCACTGGGACAATTCAATTCTGTCTATTTTTTTTTGTTATCATCTCTCAAAGTGTTGAACCACAATTTTACCCAAACTGATGCTTTTGCAAAGGTGGTGCTAAGAATTGCACCAGGTAAGTTTTGGTGGCTATGGAAGGCTATGGAAGGCAAACAAATCTAATTTCTAGGCTTGTGACTGGACACAGGTTGCTACCTGTGGTTCCTGGAGTATTAGAAAAAACGCTTGTAGTCCGGCGAGAGAGATGACCTGAAGATCAGGATACTCTGGAACACGTGTTTTATTGGTCGTGGGATGGCAGCCTGACTAGGGAAGGGTCCAAGGATTCAGTGCAAAGTCCAAGAGGGTCCGAGGGAAGGCAGGCAAAGAGAGGGGGAACTCTCTGTTACATTCCATTTTAACCCCTTCTATCATGAATATGCTAATGAACATTAACCAATCACCTCTAGATACAAAACCTACAGAATCTACATACAGCCTATGGGAGCTACAACATTACAGTACTACTCTACATACCAAAACCTGTGAAACCCACCTTATCTCTGATACCTGAGAAGGTGCAGCCCTTCATTCATCCTTTTGTCTTGGCAGGGGTGTCACTGACCCACCCAGCCAAGGCCTTTCAGCTGCTTAATCACCTTCTTCCTGTCCATGCTTACAGTTCAAACTTTGCTTTTAATTCTATTCCTCTTGTGGGTTTCATAGTTTTAGAATCTTTTACTGTTAAATTATCTCTACAAGGCCTAGCTACTTCATCCTCCCCAACACTGGAGCTAGAAGAGAAGTATTTGAGCCATTGAGTACTCCTAAATTGGATATTCTATGCATAAATGTACAGTAGGACAGGAAAAAAATGAACTCTGACAGAAAAAATAAAAGTAAAATAAAAGAAGTCTTCTTCTTCGAAATAAGAGCTTGGGACACCTTCAATTAAAATATCAAGCCAAAGTATGTGAGACATTTTGGAAAGCCCAGATAAAACAATTATGCTTATTTATTTGCCTTATTTGCATTTTAAAATTCTGGGGTGTGCAGGAAGTAACAAAATGCCACAAAAGAGCTTATGTCTTAATTCTTCTGGCTGACTGTGACTGGGGAAATACCAGAAATATAAAAGGACCTTTTCCTTACATTTGCAAGTAAAAAAAGTAAAAAGGTAAAAAAAACCCCAAAACCACAGCTCAACTTCTGCAACTAGTGCTGAGTTAATATTCATCACCTGAGGTTTCTTAGAGTTGAGTAGAAAATTTTCTGACATTTTTAATAAAGCAAATCAGGATGAGAAATGGAAGATCTAACAGTAAAATGCCATGAACTGTAAAGCAGAAAATCTGGACTACTCTTCCATCTTTGTTGCTCTCTGTGACTTTGTGAGAGGACACATTCTCTCCTCAGTTGGCTTTCCCCTTGTGAAATGGGGACAATAACATTCTTCCATTCCACAGAGTGAGAATTATTGTCTGTAATGTTCATTCTTTTCATCAAATATTTCTGCAAATATTTTGATGAGTAAAAAATAATTCATCTTCTTGACACAACCCTTGGGTCATGTCATTTGATTTGATGGCATTTTTTAATGTAAAAAATAATTCTTTTCAAGTTGAACCCTTTTAGTTATCCTATATGTTTATTGCTTCTATAACTGGTTATCCCTGAATTTAATTATTGATGTTGTCTAAAATACAAAATTTTTACAACGACTGATAAAAAATATGAAAGAAGAACAGATTTTAATCTAAATTACGTAAATCTATGTATTTTTTAATACAAGAACCTCTTAGCTAGAACTCCTCAATGTATGAAATATGTGTTCAGAAAACCTGGAGTCCCTGAGCTGAAATACCCACGGTATGAGATGTGGCAGCCTGAGCTCATCACTCAGATGAACAACCACAAGGTGGAGATGTTACAAGGTCTTACTGGCAAATACGAAACATTGTGCCTAAAAGTGATTTTTCTAGTTTTAGTCTGGGGAAATAGGATCGTATTTTAAATTAAAATTGTCTCCAGTTAACAATTACAGTGCAATAAAAGTAAAGGAAGTCTGTAATAGCAAAATAATTAAAAGGAAGGCCATTTGTATCTTGACTTTGAAATTAGTTCCTTATATTTTATAAAATTTAATGACACTAACTTGATTATTTCTCTCCATAAAGGAACATGATTTATGTTCATTAAATAAATAGTGTATTTGATAATTATTTATCCAGACTGCAAGTCAGCTTTGCACAGTCATCCACGTATCCCTTACAGCCTTTGCAGAGCTGTGCAGAAACTCTTTAACTGCAGGAGAGAGAGTAGAAGAGAGGACAAGCTGGGGTGAGTTGTATTTTAGCTCTGATGTACACATCTGTATGAGGGAATGCCACCAGCTCTTGCCATACCCTCAGCAGAGTAACTTTACTTCAAAAGAAGTAAAATATGAGTTTTATGATTGATGACATTTGCAGGGATAAGGAAGAGAAATAAATAATCCTGGATTTTTTATATTCTGTACCCAGTAGTCAGAATCCTGTGCAGGCAAGGAAAATGTGCTTTCAGCTCCTTTCCTGAAATCTTAAAAGTAGAAATTTGACTACAACATCCTGACCATCCAACACTTGGGAAACATCTTTTTAAAATGGAATCTACAGATTCCAAATCCTGCTTTGAATAAAAGAGCAACATGGTCTAATTATTCTACTGCAATAGGCATAACCTTCTCCTGACCTACATGATTTTTAATTGCTCTTGTGCATCTATATCCCAACTTTTATATGATTCAGAGATTCATTTTCAAAAACATTGATCATTCATTGCCCATGATTTTGGCAGGACAAATACCAGAGGAAGTTTTTAAGATTGCTCTAATGCACTAGATCTTATAGAAATTACCAATTTCTTTCCCCTTTTGGTCCATTTTCTAAATCCCTGCTTTTTTTGCATAGGATATGGAGATATGCCCTGAAGGACTTGCCAAAAGACAACATACTACTGTTGTCAACCATCTCAAGGTTTGTGAATGCAATAAATGCTTTCTGTAGAAGTGGAACTTATTTGACTTGGAAAAAATATAACCCATCATCCTGAACAGTTTTTACATCACTATCTTGAGACAATTAAGTCATTCAAGGTATTTTGAGACATGAAAAACGTCTTCGGGGAGTAATACTGGTGTTATCTACATCTGTTAAATTTATAACTTCAGAATCATTTAAACTTAGGCATAAGTCATCTATTCTTTTCCTGGAGATACAATCTGACACAAAAGGAACTAAAAAGTTCAAGAATTGTAACAGCTTTATGTCTCCATAAAACATGTTACAATGCTATATAGCTGTTGGCTAAAAGTTGTGTATATGTTACATATTAATTTAAATTTATGTATAGCTGTAACTTCTGGAACCAGCTTCTATCAAGTGCATCCCTCAAACCAGTAAAAATTACCCCTGTGGAATTCTCATATTACAGAAATGTTGTAGCTATGTTATGGGAAGTAAAAAATAGGGATTAAAAGAAATTTGCTCTTGTGTTTCATATACACTGTTTGTGTACCTCTGTGTCCTTCCTCTGTAGCAATTATGTTATTCAGAATTAGAAAAAAATATGAATGTATGGTTTATATTTTATGTATATCATTATCTACATAAAAAGTTATTTCCTTGATTTTTTTAAATATGTTTATTATTCTTAGGACGTAAGAATCCTAAGTAATAAATCCTTATGCTGTAAGTATGATGCTCGCTGTTACCCTGGCAGCAGTAGAGTGTTACCATTGCTATTGCTAAAGCTTAGAAATCCCCCACACTCACTGATGTCCAGTGTAAAGTGCTGGAGTTCTGTTGGTCTTTATGGCCTTACTGTACACATTGGTTTGACATTAAAAACTGGATAATGAAGATAGAAGAACTGCATAATACCAAAACCAGACTCTAAAATATTAACTTCAGGTTAAAATATTAACACGCTTCCTTGCAAAACCCAGAAGATGACTGCTGCAGCTGGCACTCCACACAAATTCTCCATCAAGCCCCAGAATGAAATACTTAAGGCTGATCCAGACAAGTAAGAGATGAAAATAAGAAGAGCCTTACTGTGGGAGGAAGAAGCATATTTGCTTTATTTTCTTTATTGTTTTTTCAGTTGGTCTCCATATGCAGAGCATTTGCAAACACAAAGGCCCTAGTGGTGTCAATTTTTTCTTATTATCAGTACATAAACCAACAATTACACATTCATTATGAGTCACTACACACTTCTGCATGAACAAATGTAGTTAGACATTGTTCTCTGAAAAGGGAAAAATGCACCCAGAGCTATTCTAGGCCAGTTAAGGAGGCCCACTGAATAAATGTCTATGTGTGTTTAGATCAGCAAAGACCCTTACAAGGCAGCAAATCCTTAAAGTCAACAAAAGTGTGAGCTTGGAGCTACTGTAATTGCAAGCAGTGAGTCATGTTAACTGAGAAATGGTGAAATATAGCCTGTTTTATTATTATTATGAGGGGCTATAGCTAGATTCAACTGAATAATATAGCACTCATGGGAAGCCTCATAAACACTGACATAATCAAGTATTGGTTTTAATACAAATTCATAAATTTTTATAGGTGTCGACTTGTCAGGCAGATAATATATGACCAAAATCTGAATAAAGTATAAAGAAAAAAAGCATTCCAGGAGGACGGCAAATATAACACGATACAGTGCATGCCACTGAGGACTGCAGCTTTGTTAGGACCAGAGCTGGGTAAGTAAAGGGGCACACAAAGTATTCCAGGCACTGCCTTTGAGAGGCTGGCCTGCCCCCTGAAAGCCTTCTGTCTTCAGAGAAAGCTCCCTTGAAATTTTTAACTAAAGCTTGCAGAAGAATATGAGCCATGAACATAGTGAGTGTATTTTTCACAAGATTTCTTCTTTTCCCTACAATGAAATAAAGATTATTAGGTTGGAAGATTTGCTGAAGGAAGGGATGGAGCCTTGCTCCACTAAGTTGAAAGGCTGGGCTTTGTCCTGAGAGGCATTTTTTTGTTCAGCTATTAGCTGTGTTTCCCCCATCACACAACATCACACACTGTGCGTGGAGCACCACTTGTAAAAGATGGCAGCAGAAGGAGCACAGATCATCTCACTCTCAGCTTTAGGAGTGGCTCTCTAGCTCCACAGTCAACACATGCAATGAGTGAGCTGGAGGAAGATTCAAACAGTGGCAGCTCATGTTGGATAACGACTGGGAAGGAAAAAAAAAAAAAAAAAAAGCCTGAATGACCCCTGCAGCAGCCAGTTTTACATTGCAGATTACATAAAGGAAGCATCTAGGAGTACAGATGGCTGCAGCTTCTTCCTGGCTCTCACATAGAAGAATGAAAGGCAGGGGCCCCTCTCCTTCTCAGCTTCCCTTGAAACCCTTCCTTGATACTGCAGTGTGCTGGCCCTGAGCCACTCGCTGCTTCCCCACAGGCAACTACAACTGCAGTTGCAGGATGAAGGTCGTCTTGCCAATTGTGAAATATTATATTCTGACTTTATGCAACCTCTCCACATAAAATAAAAGTGCATGCAATCAGCAAGCAGAATGGCTAATAAAATGAGAAGTGGAGGGAGTTTAAAGAGAGAGAAATTCTAGTCTTGTTGAGATCAATGGCAGAATTCCCACTCTTTTCAGTAAGCCAAAATTTCACCCTAGGTATTCATAACCCATTTAAGCTACATTTTAGATAGCTTGGCAAATTCTACAGCTCTTCATGGCATGTGTATAACTTCAGGATTTTTATTCAATTGATTATGTTAGAGCCACTTTTACTTTGGTCACATATCAGTTCCAGTCTAAAAATTATTAGTGCATGGAACAAATGACAGTTTTTCCTAAGAAGTACTATTTTTTTGGTGCTTGGAAGAGGTTTTAGGATGGTTCTAAAGGATCTAAGATGTTGGTACCCCAGAGTCATCATTACACAACCAAGGGTTTCTGTCTAGTCTCATGGAGTCAGCTGGCCTTTTCGTGTCCCACAGTAAGCACTGTTGTCCTCACGCAGCGAGTCCCTGACACACTGAGATCCTCTTTGCTACATGGCAGCTCTACTCCAGTCTTCAGCCTTTGCTGCCTCCTTCTGAAGGCACTGTAAAGACCCAGCAAAGCCCAGAAGTGATGCTGCAACTTCCCTCTGACGGAAGATTTTTTCTATTTTGATCAATGTCAAAGATAGATCTGACACAGTGACTTATCCATGAACAGACCTTGTTATGCACCGTGACTGTTCAATGCATCCATTGTATCGAGTTCTGCTGGTGCCCAAGGACATCAAGAGAGCAGTTTCAGGACAGAAGAGATAGAGAGATTGATTTCTGGAAGTTATCTGTACCTATACTAATTCCACAGTATTTAAAATCAAAAGGAACCAAACTTTTACAGAAAATGATGCTTCCCAGCCTCAGAAAGCTTGGCTGGAAACAGCATCAAGGAGAAAAACTGAGTCAAGTTACCTGATCCATTCTGCAATCCATCACATGCCGTGGGGCTTGTCTTCAGTACAAAATTACCCTTCATCTCAGACTGGGAATGGTTAGAAGCCTTTGTTCAAACTGAGCAGGAGCAAATAATTCATACACAAGTTTGTGTTCTTTTAATAACTGGGTTGGTTTGATGAATTTGTCTACTTTGGACAGTGCTTTGATCATTTTTCACTTCAGACTCTCTGGAACAACCTTATATGTTATACTCTTTAGGAGAGAGAACCTTATAATTTATACCAGTTAAATATATATTACAGTACCTTATAGCTAACATAAGCCTTTTGTTTTCTCTCAGAACACTACAGCAAGCCATATTATGAGTCAATAAAATCTGCTGCCTTTTCCCCTTGTTCAACTGCATACACTTGGGGCCTGGGGCAGTGCCAAAAAAAATCAACACATACCAATGGAGGTCATAAAGAAAAAAAATCTTGACATCTTCTCTTGCCACTCATTTTAACATAATTAGTCTGGCTGGACACATAATTTACTTTTTCAGATAATGTGCTAGTTGATTACTGTTGCTCACCTCTTAGCAGATATTTTGGTCAAATTTCCAAATTCTCTGAGCTGATAATTCTACTGTACAAATACTTGTTGGGCTACAAAATATCTGTAATAAAAAAGGGAATCTTTTTTTCCTTTCTTAATTTGTCTGGAAGTGAGAATTAGGCACTCTGAAGCTCATTCTTCAGTAAAGATGGAGGGGGGAAAACATAGCAAACAGTAGAAAGCTTTAACCCTTCAGGGCTTTCTTATTGAAAGTCCACAAGAAATAGCATCATTTAGTTCAGAACTAAAGGAAAATCTTTCACACAAAACATGTGTTCCCTGCCTAAACCGCAGCATTTATTAAATGTTGCCAACCACAGTTCATAGTATATGTGCTTACTTTTATAGAACACCACTTCTTCACACAAGGTTGTGTTTTTGTAAGCAGACTGTCAACACAAAAAGAATATTCACTTCTGAATTTCATTTTCCAGACTGTACATACTACAACTACTCAGAAATTAGCCAACTTTGTCCATGCTGGAGATGGCAGCAAACCTTGTATGTTCAACAGAAGCTGTTCAAAGGCTTAGACAAGGATGAAAAACAGTCATGAGAACTGGATCTGATCTGGGCCTGACTCCTTCATTTCAACACTTCAGAGGAACACATTGACATTTCAGCATTTGGCCAAAGCAACTTCTTTAACATCTCCTGAAGTAAGTCAGAGTCTCATGCTTGAACTTGAAAGCACTGGACAGAGCCCATATGCCCTAATTTGTACCTGCATCTCTAATTAGCAAAAAAACTCATTGAAAACTGAGTCTAAATAACACTGTAGGAAAGGCAGGCACTAAAGTACATCTTCTAAATGCTCCTTCATATCATGGCTATGATAAGAAACCATCAGAAGAACCACAGGAAATAATACCTCTAAATAAATATGACTATAACTCTAAAATAATATAATTAAAAATTTTACAGTTTGGGAAAATAATGCACAACCACTTTAAGTGTTATAAATTATCAAATCCATAAAGTTCAAAACCCTCTTCTCCCAGCAGTGGCCCAATCATAGACTATATTTATAATGTCTGGTTTATAGATCTGATTCTGCAACACAGCTACTGCACAGCTGCCCACATCATGAAGTGGTTACAAATGACCTTATTAAGCACAGCTCCCCTGTCAATTTGCCAGAATTTGCTGGATTTTCCTGTGGGTCCAGACCCATCCTGTCACTGTGATACTCCTCCCATTTACTTTAACTGTGTTGGAACACATCCATGCTCACAGAAAAAGTTCAAGCAGAAGCAGGCCTTATGTTTGCAATACATTTCATTAATATTTCCTTTAAAAAACAAACCCTCATGAAAATGCAGAAAAAGTTCTTTTGATACGGTCTGAATGTCAACAAAGTAACTTCATTGCTTCCTTTTGAAAATGTGGCTTGGTGAGCTGTTTTAGGCTGTACTTACACAAACAGTCCAGGTAGAGGGGAATGAGCAGTTTGTTACAGTATTTTCCTGGGTTTACTTCCCTTCCCACTTTCCCTTTGCTAATACTCCCAGTTGTACCCATTACTCTGAAGCAGTTTAAACTGAGTGCATCCCTCTGCTTCTTTTGGAAGTGGACTCAAGCCCTTGAAGTACAAACCAACACAGACTCCCCAAGCACACAAGTAAACTGTTTCCTTATTGAGGGATAGTTGCTCAATTTGACAATTCTAGAGGTCATTTTGGAAGCTTTGTGTTTTCTCTTTGCATTTTGTACCAGTTGTACACAAGAACATGTGAGAAGCCACAAATGTGGTGCAGTCCTTTTCCAGGACACTCAGCAGGGACCACTCAAAGGCACACCTTCACCACACCAGACATAAGGGGTGACATCCCCAAGGTGATGAGTGCAGCTCCCTTGTCACAGTGTCTCCCTTATTGCAGCCTCTATGAGATTGAAAACCTATTCCAAGGAGGCTCTTCCATCATTAAAATCTACAAACCAATACCATTGAGAGAGGGGGTAAATGACTCCTTTTTTGCCCAGAAGAGCTGAGTGTAAAACTGAACACAAGTTTTTAGCAGCTAGGGCAACTGCTGCTGGTGTGTATAACCATGTGAAGGACACCACACCAATCTGCAAGATCATCTTGAATTAATTTATACCTCAGGACATTCATTGCCCATGGCACTGTGATTACTTTGAAGGGAGCACTACACTATTCAATTCACACACACTTTTCTTGGAGCATTCATTGATTGCTCCTCAGACCATCAAACTCCCTCAAGGATATTGCTGCTTCCATAAAGGACATCTGCTAGGAGGGCAGTGGGAGGTATGAACCTGGCCAGGGCTCTTCTGTGCCAAGAACACCTGCAGATGCCAAAACCATCTTGGGTTGTCTGAATAAACCAGGACCTAAATGATTGCACAAGACAATTTTCTCTGAATAAATCATGATTTCCCCATTAACTAGTCAATGTAGGCTTTTGAGTAACAAGTCTCCACATGCATTTGCCATTCTAAATTTGCTGCACTTCATTAAAAAGGTTGAGGAAGCATAGTCCTCTTTTTCCTCTCCCAATTTTCTCTCCAGTTGCTGTCAATCCTTACAGATTCTTGTCAGCTGGCTCCTATCAATACAAGTACCAAGTACAATTAGGCTAATTGATGTATTGCCTTCAAATGAGAGAACAGAGGAAATAGTAGAAAAACCTGTTTTGACTTTTCTGTGTTTCAAAGAGCTTTGGCTTATTTTGAAAGAGTTGTAAACTATTGGTTTATTTTAAAAGTAACAATGTTTTAATCTGTTTTTGTCCCAAGCATGTGGCCAAACAAATACCATTAGTCCCACCAGGATCCCCGTGGCTGTTCCACAACATGAGGCATATTTGGTATACTCCTTCAGGATTGGGATCTTATGACTTTTTTACTGCAAGATCTTCCTACAGCTTTACTGCTATAGGTAGCAATGAGAAAAGTTAACTTTTCTCCAAGGGTGGGTTTTGTGCAATTTCCTTCTGAAGGCTGACATTGCTAAAGGAAGCCAAGAATCCTGGGGAAGAGATGATCACTCTGGGGTCGAGTCAGCATGACCAGACCTCCAACTGCCCACCACTCCCTCATTTCCTCTCTGCCACCAAGTGCTCAGGAGCGCTGCTGCTTCCCATCCTTGCTCTCAGCCTGGAGCCTGCTTCTTGCTGTGTTTCTGCAGCATTTTGGAGCTGTTGCAAACGTCCAAGGGGGCTTAAAGGCTAATATTAGTAAAACTTTGCTGTCTGTCTGATGGTTGTCACATATCTTCAAAACATTTCCATCTGTCAGATATCCAAATGTTGTTGGTTCTAGGAAAATGTTGGTATGTCGGTCCTCAGGCCGGCAGGTTAAAAGTATCTAATCAACATTAGCCTGCTTCCTTGCTGGTCTAGCAGCAGCCAGAGGAAACTGAAGAAATTACTTACTGTGTGATCCTGTGCAACTTGAAGAAAATTTAGGTATTGCCTTTCACTATACGGAAAAACTGGAACTTTCAACCTTAGTAATCATTCAGTAAAATAAAGTTCTAGTGCCAGAACGTCTTATGGTGGAAAGCAAGAATTCATATTAAATAATTCAATTGAGATGTTTCTAAGAAGAATGGAAGCACAGTTTCAAACAGGACAAGAAATGTTTGGACAGGATAAGACCTGCTTGATATTTTTTTACTCACCCTAGCAAATAATTCAGTGAAAACCACTGAGAGAACTCTTTAGGTGTATGTGCAACTTTTATTCCACTGTAACTAATTGCCACATCGGGAAAGAGAGTTTCTTGTTGCAGGATATCACAGTGATAGAAAATAAACTCTGTTTTTCAGTACTAATCAGTATAGGATTTCTTGGGCCATGTTTCAGTTATTTATTCTCCCTGAACAGTACCATTATGGTTAATCTTTTTTACCCAATTTGCCTTTTTTCCTGTGTTCCTGAATTCTCCTGTGTTGTAGAATAAGAGTTATCCACCAGATTTGGATACTGGTTGTTTATAGGATTGGATTAATTGTGAAAGAACAAATTTTTTACTTAAAATGCCAACATTTGAAGAAGGCCCTGGAGATACATGAGCTGCTGCTATTCTTCTGGAGCAATATGGACCTTTCCTTTCCCAGACTTTTTCTTGATATTTTCAGTAAGGGTGCAACTTGGGCATTGCGTAGTGTCTTGGGTTATATAACCAAAAAAAATGTTTATTCTATTCTTCCATATGTTGAAACCGGTTGGGGAGATGTTTTCTTTACCTCTCGTATAACCCATTCTTCATAACTCCAGGGGGGAGGGGGTGGGTGCCTTCTGATAATGGGCCAGCTGTTAAAACCAGGTGGAGCAGTGTTCCTTATCTCTTTCACCACCTGTCCTCCCTCCCAGGGGATACCTTCTGCTAAAGTGCCACTAAGGCTCACCATATGACTGAACACATTACATCATCCCATTCTGATGATGTAATCCCAGTGAGGGAAGCCAACTGTTCCTACCTAGATAAAAACTGAGTCAGGAACACCAGATAGTCTGTTTTCCACTGGATTCCAGAGGAAGACCAGACCCATCTCACCACCACTGGACCCTTTCTACAGGATCATCTCTAGTCCAACAGTACCACATCTGTTCTCCAGGAGGATTTACTTGGACTGCTTCCAACACCCTGACCAACAGGGTGTCAGGTTGTATTTCTGACTCTGTCAGGATTTCTAGGATTTTTGTTTGTTTGCTTGCTTGGGTTTGGGTTTTTTTGTTTGTTTGTTTTTTGTTTTGTTTTGTTTTGTGGGGGTTTTTTGGATTTTTTTGTTTGGTTGGTTGGTTGTTTGTTTTTGTTGGTTGGGGGGTTTTTTGTTTGTTTGTTTTGGTTTGGTTTTTTGTACTACTACATTTGTATTGTTAATATTCTTAGTAAAGAACTGTTACTCCTATTCCCAAATCTTTGCCTGAAAGACTTAATTGCAAAATTATAATAATTTGGAGGGAGGGGGTTTACACTCTCCATTCCAAAGGAAACTCCAGGTTTCTCTGGCAGACACCTGTCTTGCTAAACGAAGACACTTAACACACCTTATCGCAGCAGACCCCTGAGGAAGAGGACTGTTACGTCCTATGAGGAATGTGGCTACAAGGATGTCCTTGTTCGATCCTGGTGGACACAGGCTTGGACATCTGCAGGCTGGAAAATGCCTTGGTCTTCAGCAAACTGCACCAGTGTTACCTGGAACTGCAAAAGGAGAGATCCTGCCTTGCTCTCTTCTGTCAGAGCAAGTTCATACACAAAGATGGGAATTTGACTGTAACATTCAGAAATCCTTAACAGTGCTTGATCGTTCGGTTTTCTCATCTAGTGCAATAATTATTCTTGAACATATGGGCCAGTCCCACTGCAAATGTTAACTCTTATAAAATGACCATTTTACTTCAGCAAATTCTTTGTATACACAGCTTATTGTAATAGTACTTCTTTTAACTGGACTATGGCCACATACCCTGAACATAACATTGTGGTCCTGTTTTCATAAGCTCTCCTTTTCACAGCCAAAAATGTTGGCCCTGGTTTGCACTCATAGTTACATAGGGTAGAGTGAAGAAAAACCCTGCCAGGAATCTGTCTGTATCAGCTCCAAATTTATTTTTATGCCTTGTTAAGCTAAGGATCATTTGAAGACTATCTCCAAACTCTCAGGAGAGAGGAAAGTGCCTGGTGGCCTGTAAATATAGCCTCAGTAAAATGATAGGATTTTTTTTTTAATACATTGTAAACACATGCACATTGTGCTCAGTTTGCAAACATGTAGCTGCATACTCTGTTTTTTTGAACTGTGGTATTGATTTAGAATACCAATGGAATAAATCTAAGCAAAATCTTCTATGTGGGCTAAAGGTTCTCACAGAATCTGCCTTAAACCACACGATACAATTCCAGTGTGTCTGGCAGAATGATACGGGCCTTGTTGGCTGCAACACTGTAAGAATAGGAAAAAATTAATTCAGCACCATCCTGATGATAGCAAGGATAAAACTTTATAACAGTAACTGTAAGAGCCACTGGATAAAGTGTAACTGGCTGTAACATCAGCCCATGTCAAATTACTACAGCCAAAAAATAAAGATCATTTTGTTTCCAGTTCTTCTATGTGTCATAACATTATTAAAGACACATTGCTTACTTTGAAAGCACAAGATCCCTAAAAACTGAGCAAAAGTCAAGTCTTTTATAGAAAGGTATTTACCACTCACATCAGAAGTGTTTCTGCCTTCCAGTGGAAAGCCCTGGGGTAGAGATGTCCTTGCCAGGCAATCACAAAACAATTGCTTCAGGGATTAAATACTTTCATTAGAAACATTTCTTGTCCTACAGCAATCTTGTTGCTCATAAACACCATGTACTGCCAACATGATTGGATCTAACATAAAAGCCACCTGTGTGTCTCAGGAGAACATTTTGGACAAGGTGCTGCACGTGTCCTGTGCCAGGTTTGGTCAATGAAGAATGGAAAAGCCTCATGCCTTGAAAATCTCAGTGCTGAAGACTATCTTTGGACAAACTGTGCTTTTTCTATTAGATTTTCACCACCCTGCCTTTCTACTGTCACAGCAGCTCCTCGGTCCGGGGCAGTAATGTAACCAGGAACAAGCTTTCCTAGGTAACACCTGGAGGGATTTATTTCCTCCCCTCTCTCTTCAGGGTTATATCACATTAACTGTATCAGAAAACTAAGCTTCTTTAAAAACCTGCACCAACTGCTTACACAATGACCTTCCCAAACTGCTTTATGTTTCTCCAGCAGGAATATTACCATATCACTATAGATGAAAGTCTCCAAACCCTGCATCTGCCATTTTGCTGTAAGTAGGACACACTGATATCCCCAGTTAAGACAACTTCCTCTAACCTTAATGGGAGATATAGCCTGGATTTGTGAGTGCCAATATTCCTACTTCATTCATGCCCTCTTATCAGTTCACGTCATTGTGTTTTGCTTGGCACCTGAGAAGCTCTAAAGAGCAGACTCAGAGTGGACTGTTTTAACCTTATACACCTTCTTCCTCTCTCTGAACTGCCAAAATGGAGATTGGGAAAGTTATCTCTGAATTGTTATTTCTATGCGTTTAAAAACAAAGCACACACAGGAAACAATTTCTGGGGAATTGGTAATAGGAAAAAGTTTTTTGTTTTTTTTTTGTTTTTTTTTTTTTTTTTTTTTTTTTTTTTTTTTTGTTTTTTTTTTTCCTTTTTTTAAAAGGAAAGAATACTCTGGAGCCTCTTCTGTTTTAAATTTTTCCCCTCTCCAGACATCCTTCCCCATACATCACGGAGTGGAATAAAGCTCAATCCTGAATACTAGATAACAAATCTCTTGCAGATATCCTTTATATCGTGTGGTGCTTCAACATCCACCTGGACATTCCTTCCAGGATATATCTGAATACTGTTCACTTCAAGTCCACACCAGGTTCTCACCCTTTTGTCTTTCATCACTTTGTCTTCTCTTTAAAAAAACTTCATGAATATTGTGAATATTCAAAATGTGTGTTTTCATTTCTCTCTCTCCCTTCCTCAAGAAGTTATGCCTTTTGTCTTCAGAGAGGATTCAAATTGGAAAAAATGGGAGGAAAAATATTCTGCCAACTCCTTGAGAAGGGGGACTGGCTTCACTAGCATCTTAAAATGGCATGAGGATAAAGCAGAGCAGAGCAATGCTGTACAGAACTAAAGGCTTCCTTACTCTTCTGCCGTTTGCCATCATTGTCAGCACTTACAGTGGGAGCACTGCAGCTCCAGGAAGAGAAATGGGGCATTTGCAGGGAGGGTTTCAACACCTTCTAGTGGTCTCTGCTGTTTCCTTATTTGTTCAAATCTCTCCAATAGCAGATGATTGTGAATAGGCATCAAACCAGCTTCACCAGAGCTCACCCATCACCAGCAGGTCACTGCTTATCCTTGCCCCTTGTCTTGAATTTGGCTGATTGCTGCAGCCACTGTTCCACCTGGTTGAGTCTGAGTTTTGCTGAAACGTCCTTAATGTCTGTTTGAATTCATATCTCTCACACTCAAAAGCTGTTGCCTTGCTTATTTTATCTCCAGGTTTGAATTAGCTGATGCACTATTTGCTGTTCAGTAACTTTTGCAAGTGTCCTAGAGCAGAATTCATCTAGCTGAAACAAAATTGGAGGACAAAAAGACCAAAAACCTGTTGTAGCTGTGATTTCACCTTTTGCCAAAACTTGGATGGCAAGCTGTGAGAAGGGGCTTTTCTTCCTAAGAAGAGAGTACAGCTGCAGACAGGGTAGAAAGGAATTGCCTTCAGTTAATTAAAGTTAACTGAGGGAAAGTGGAGCATAACTACTGATGAACAGCTAAGGATAAAACCAGAGAAGAATTGACTTAAAGAGCATTTTTTTTAATTACTTGATCGTAAAGACAAAATACCATGAAAAATCTGTGATTTGCTTTTTTTCACAGATAGGCTACATACCTATGAAACACATAAATTTCTGTTTTGGCCATTATTATGAAACTCTCAGGCCTTTCAGATGGGTTCTTTCACCCGTAGAATTGTTCCCAGGTCATTACAGGGTAAGGTGTGGGTGCTCTACAATGTGTTCAAAGAAATATATGACAATTGCTTTGGCTTCATTTGCAAGACAAAAAAGATTCTTTGCTCACTGAAGTTAAAATCCAGAAAGCCACCAATTTCTTCAGGCACAAAGAACCATTGTGTGCTTTTATTCAAAGGACTTATTTCAGGTAAAATGGAAGCATGTGAGAAAGAACAAACTTCAGAGGCCCCAAGAGGGAATTCGTTTCACATATTTCTTTTGGAACAGCCTGTCTCAGCTCTTTGCACAGCACACCAAACAAGTAGACTCCATGTTTCATTAAAAGGCTCAATGTAGACAAAGCAAAAGATGAGCAATGAAGAACAAAGCCCCACTGTGTAAGGTATATCTTACTGCAGGAGATGAGACATTGCCCCAAAGAGATCACAGTCACAAAAAATATATAGCTACAGAAGTCTCCTTGCAGCATAAGGCATAAGATGTTTTTCCAACAAAAATAAGCTTTTTTTTCTCAAAAAACATCCTGTCTATGCAGATGTAGTGTTAAAAGAAAAAAAAAAAAGGAATGTAATCCAGATTTTATGGAAGAAAATTCTGTACAGTGTTCATCAGGCAAAAAAAAAAATTCCATTACAGCAGACTTCTGGTATCTGCACATCATCTCTGGCATGTTCTCCTTCTCATTCTTTATGTTGTTTCTGCAGTAATGCCCTTATTCTGTCATTTTGTGCGATATGTGACTCTTTTTACAGCTTTGAAGAATATGTTCTCATATGAAATGTTCTTATGGCTGTACTGAACAGGCCATGAAATATCTAAGTATTCTCTTTTCTGATCAAGTGTTTGCATACTTGATCTACCAATCATGGTAGATAGATAGATAGATAGATAGATAGATAGATAGATAGATGGATGAATGGATGTAGAAATGTGATTTTTAATAAATATCACTAAAAAAGCAATTTTAAAACACTAATTTCAAAGTGGAGAAATAAAAATCTGAGGCTTGGAGAGCAACATAATCTGTGTTTTTCATTATTATTTCATTCTCTTATGCTCTGGGACTTATTTCAAGGGACTCCTCAATATAGAAGCAGTAATTCAAAATGTCACCATAGGAGAATGCTGCAAAAGTCACAGATTTTATTCTCTGGATTAGAATTCAAGTGAGATATCTAATATCTACATTGCACAGGCATTGACTAAGGCTTGAGGTCTCTCTGGTAAAAGAGTTTGCTTAAAAAAAAAGAAACTGGCATGAATCTAGACTTTATAAAAACATCCATCCAGTATTTAATGCAAGAATTCCACATGAATTCACCTTCAGATAATTGAAAATTTTCTAAAAAGTATAAGGTACCTGAAAATCAGTTCTATGTACAACATAGCCTCAGAAGTTCCAAAGTGGCCTACATTTCCCTGGAGTTTTACATCCTGGAAGAACCCAGAATAATTTTATAAATTATGAGACATTCTTGACTCTGTGTCTGAAGGGCTGCTCTGCCAATGTTTTTGAGCATATTATTTAGTCTGTCTAAAGAAACCCCAGGTGAAATCTGCCCATTTCTGTGGTGGCACACATAGGAAAACTCAAGACAACACAAAACAATCTCACCTTGTTGAATAACTAAGAGGAATACAATACTCAGAACACAACAGCCCATATGAAAATTTGAATATTGTAATAAATAAACTAATCCTGCCATGGATTTTCTTCTTTAAATTAAATTCAATTAATTTAAATTAATGATCTAAATGGATAAAACCTGCAGGTGCTGGTACTCCCTTTGCTGAGTGTGCAGGCTAGAAGCCGGATTTGATACTGTTGAGGTGGCTTTTAGGCCCCTCTCCAACATTTCAAAGCCTTGGTAGAGTAGTTTATTCAAGTCCACTAAAAACCAACACCCAAAGAAGCTGCCCATCAGTACAAACAGTTAAAGCTGTGATACAGCCAGCTGCAAATGCTGCATGCAGAGATTCTGTGTGGGAGCATTAACTAAGAAGTTTACAGTATTTTCATTAGGTCAGGAAAAAAAAAATTAACTTTGATTTTCTGAAAATGTTTCTTGGAGAATCTGTTGTTTTGACTGAAGTTTTGAGATTACTAGACCATGGAAATTACTTTGAATGACAGCAATACTACATCCACCAATATCATGATACAAAAGCAGTCAACAATTGCATTGGTCACGAGACAATTCACTCTGGAAATAAACCAAATCACAACCTGAACCTGATTAAACTTAAAAATGTAGAACATCAATTTGAAATTTTGCACCATAGCAGATGTGATTGCCCTTAGATGGCAATTGACAGCAGAACCTGATGGAAAGCTTGCTCTTCTGTGCTCTCAAACAGAAAAAAACAGTCAAAACATGTTCTCAGTTGGAGGTTTGGTTTTCCAATTTAAGGCTTTTCCGGAGTAGTATTCCCAAGGCTAGTGCCAGCCATTCTGAATCCCAGCCTCAAGCCTAAGGCTGTGTTAGGCTCTGGCTACAAAATGCCTTGGAAACTGCTTCTCTTGAACATCGAGTAGACACAGTGCTATGAAGGCCAGACCTTCTTCCCCCTCATAAGCCCCTTTTCTGTCTCTTTCTGGCTCTGTTCATTAGAGATTTCATGTGTTTAACCATCTGATGAATCATAGCTTTTATCCACTATCAGATCCAGAGGTTACTGGGATCCTGCCTGCAACTAATGGCTAAAAGGGTATTTTGTAAAACTGCGGAGGGCCTCATGTGGCGGAGTCACAGAGTCTGGAGCATTAGCAGGTACTGAACACAAGGGCTGTCTTTTGCTCTATAAAAGGTTCTGGCTCATGCATATGCACCCCAGTACTATAGATATTATTTTGTTTCTTCTCCTTTTTCGGGGAAACTCCTTTCACTTTACAGCCATGCAAGCTGCAACAAAGCTCTGCTCACATAATAATCCAGCTGCATCCCACTATGCCAGTAATCCAAAAAAATCTAAGGCCTCAAAACTTCAAGAGCCCTTGCCAGATTTTCCCTCGCCCTTCCTGGGTTAGCGCTGCAGCCAGTTAAAACCACATTGAAATTACCTTTTAAACATGCCCTTAGGCAAAGAGCTAAAGCAAAGGTTTGGCAAAGCTCATCCTGTTCTTAATACTCTAATGCCATATTATTACTACTCACTGAAAAGCTTAATGCATTTAAATTCAGCCCTCATGCCAAAATACACTGACGCTATTTAAGAGTTTGCCATATAATTTGAACTGATTGCATATTTATTGTTGGAGCACTCTCAGACCTTAAAGCCTCCTGGTTTCCTCAGAAGCACTTATCCCTCTCATGCTCTGATTGTCTCTTCCTACACAATTGTTACTCACAGTAGACTTCAGGGAATTCTTTATTTAATAGAGAATATTTATATTTCTTCTGCCTTCCATCAATAAAGTTTTAAATCTGGGGTTCAGAGATTTTCTGCTAAAAAAAGCAACAACAATCTACTGCAGCAAAAGATCTCAGATTCTCCTGTAGCAACACACTTCACCCTGGCATATCCTGAGGAGCAAAAGTTCCTGAACAACTGCAGTTTGGATATGCCTATACATGCACTGGGAAAAGATGATCCCCTTTCCTTGTGGAAGCTATTAAAACTAGTGTGAGCTGCAACACATATGTTCTAGGGATATTTCTTTAACTCCTGATGTAATTTTAAATTTGAAAGGTAGATATTGAGAAACAGGGAAACTGTCAATGGCCAGCCATTCTTTAAAAGAGAAATCCACAACCCAGACAGGAAGGTGCATATGTGAGATAAGAACATACAACAGAAGTCTTGGTATCTGTGTGAATAATGTTTTTTACCGTATCACTTGAATTCCTCCTGTGCCCTCTTTAGATACATGCTTTTTACTTCTGAGACAAATTCACAGCTGGCAGCAGGGTGCATTCACAGAAAGATGCACTTCTTGCAGCAATTGTAATACATGAAATTCCATAAAATACCAGCTATACCCTCAAATTACACTTGGATAATTTGTCCATGACAGTAGCTCCTGCCAAACCATTCAGGAGCATCTTCCCAGTTGACCTTGACTTTAGTGTCTCTCACTAAAGTGCTCCTCTCTTGTCCCTGAATTTTTCCTTTTACTTTCTGATAACCCTGTATATACTTCACAACATACAAGAATTGCTAACTGGATGACTTTTCCCCACCTGCTTTCAGATTTTACTAAATTATGAGCTCATCTACTTGAAATACCCAGAAGTAACCTGGCTTGAAATAGCATCAAAACACAGCAGTGCCTTTTATCATGGAGATGAAGATAACTCTGCTATGGCACAGACAGACCTGTTCAATACTAGATTTTCTCTGCCTGCATGGAAAAGGCCCCTTTGGCAGGGGGAGAGAGATATGGGCTGGGCTGCAGTCAGTGAGAGCAGAGCAGGTCTCAAGTGCCCCCAGTGAGTTCCTGCAGAGGTAACTGGCAGCAGGGAGAGGAGTGCTTTGTTACACTATGGCTCTCCAGCTGGCCTCTGTGCAGGAGGGCCAAAACAAGCATTTGACCCTCTGTGTATTTAACAGGATCTGTGCCAGGAAAAGAAGAGCCCACACACAGTCTTCAAATTTATCAAGTACCTTTCCAGAAGTTAGAAACAGTGAGTCCTTCTTGGGTGACAACTGTATCTATGTTGCAAATCATCTCTTCCACAATTAAAGATGTTACAGAATTTGCATTTCTTTTTATTTTTCCTTTCAGGCTTATAGTTCTGTACCCTGCAAATAGCCATTTCACAAGCAGCTGCAGAGTCACCAAATCAGGCCTTGCTAACTGAGATTATTTTTCTGTAATATTATCCATCAAGCATCATGTCCCCTGTGCAAAAGTGAGATTATTGAAGAGTTAAACACCGAGGCCTTTAATTTCTCTGGATATCCCACAGACAGCAAAGTAAAACACATCTGCTGGCTAAATGGGAGGTACTTCTATATTTGAAGAGGATAGTGCTACTGAGGATATGGGAGGCACGAAAAGGAACAAGACAGAAAGCAAAACATCCTGAATCATGCTGGTCAATTAGAGACTACAGCACTGTCACCCAAATGGAGGGCAGCAGGAATCCATGAAACTCTCAGCTTTCACCACATCCAGACAGGGGTATTTCACAATGAAGGCTTCTGTAGGGATCTGCAGTGAATCTGGAGCCACCCACATATCAAGTATTTTGTTTGTTTTAAACTGACACGCTCTTTTCCTGGACTGATAAATGAATGGGAGATGGAAGTGAAAGGGAATAAATAAATAACACATGTAGAAATAAATACATTTTCATCTTCCTAACATCAGGAAAAGAGTTCTTGCCAGACTCTGAAAAGTAGGATGGCAACTGTGTGTCATTTTATCATCTGAAGCTCATGGAGAGGACTTTTATTGGAAAAATAAATCAACTTTGTTACAAAGTCTCTTTCAGCTTGATTTCTTGGCACTAAACCAGCCAATACAAATTCACTTATGGTATCAGTGCTCGAAAGTCAGAGGCCAAGAGCTATAAGCCAAGAGATAGTATTTCTTTAACATCTGGAAGTAAGAAACTACACATTCTCTTAAATGGCTTTTATCAAACAGAGCTGTGAAGAGGGACTTGTGTCCCTCTTTGCACTCAGACACCCCTCTGCTGAATGCCTCTAGTACTGTATGGCTTTTTAATCTGTTTCTTCACATGCTGGGAATCTCAGCATCTCCATTGCCTGGAAGAGATTTTTACTAACTCCTTAGTAAGGCAGCTTTGAGTGTAGTGGAAAGGTGTCATCCAAACAACAACAGCATTCTATGTATGAATCCTTACACATCTCTGTGGATCCTACAGCAGAAGTTGCTGCTGCCTGGCCAACTCAGCCTGGGTAAATGTTTTGCTGTGACCTCAAAAAATTAGGTATGTTCCCTAAAAGAGAGAGAAAATTACAATTGAACAGGTATGTTAATACATCTGATTTCAAATGTGCAAGGTCTGAAGAAATACCTAGTCCATTTTCATGAGATTGCGATGATGACCTTATCATCACATGGTTTACTACTCCAGTTATTGCATTTAATGTGATTAATAAATTCCTCCCTTAATGATTACCAATTCAGATCCTATTTTTAAGCTTTTTTTCCTTTGAGAGATTTTTCATGAAAAGCAAGTCATACCAACCTTTCCCTGAGGAGATTTTTATTCCCATTTCTTTACCTCCAGACCACACCATACAGTGTTTTGAATTTCAGTGAATCATAAGAAAAGGAAGGATGGGATCTGCCATCTGGAAATGATTATGAAAACCTATTGTACTGCATAAATATGCTTCTTTTTTTCCTTGCTAATTCTAACACAAAGCAGTGATACTGAAAGAGATGCCAGACAAAACAGTGGAGAAAACAATGCAAACATGAACTTTGCCACCAGCAACGTAAGTATTCAGCTTGGTCATAAAGGAAAGCACAAGCTGAAGTGCATGAATATTCTGAAGTGGGTGAAATGGTCTGCTAGGGAAAGTAAAGAGAAGTTTAGGTAAGGTTTTGGGGGTTTTTTTTTATGTTAACATCAGCAAAATTTGATATCATTGGGAACTAGCTGGACTTAAGATGCTGAAGTGTGAAATCACAGCAGAAAGGTTAATTTCTCAAAAAAATCTAGGAAAATATGCATCTCTAGCACAGAGGAAGTCAGAAGGAAATCAGCTACAAAGAATGTCTGCTCTATTTCCTCTGAGACAAAGGTATTTCTATCGCCAGAAAAGGCAAAAAAATCACAGCTTGCCTTGGGCCCCAGCTCCCTCAGCCAGCTCTTTTTTTGGGTTTTGGAATATATTGTTGTTGTTGTTGTCATTTGAGTGATCTGGCACTATTATCAATCTCCTTTTAAAAGGATTTAATTTTTATTCAAAAAATCACTGATTTAACCTTTAGCTGGGAATATGGCATTGGATTGCTTGACCTTATTAAAGAATTGTTCTGTGTCCTACAAATTCAAATAACATTTTGCATATATTTGTCTGGCTCATTTATTCTTGATTCAGTCAAAACCAGGTCACCAAAATTATCAACAGCCTTCTAAAGCTGAGGACACAGCAGCCCAATGCACAGGCCAGGGCTCACGGTGTTCAGCACAAAGAGGTAAGACTTCATAATCATTGCATGCAAGTGGGAGTGCATGGAGAGGGTGGGGAGAGAAAAGATAAAGATCTGCTCTGGGTACAATCAGTTCACCAGGCAGGCAGGTAAAAGCACAAGGCTTTTAAGCACTCCTTCCATTTGACATCTGATTTTTGTTCACACTAAGTAAACCTTCACCTTGCTGTCTCTCTTACAGGTACAGAAGTGATCTCACTGGTACAAATGTGTAGGCACAGCTAGCAGGAAGAAGGCTGCATCTGCACTTCTAATTTTCCCTTCATCCTTTTCCCTCAGCCTCCCTCTCCATCTTCAGACTCATGCCACTGTTCTTGCCCTTCTCAGCCCTGTAACCCCATGGGACCCGATGATGCCCTAAAAGTGTGGCAAGCCCTTATAAAATAAGTTTACCATTATTTATGAACTGGGTCTGTGCTTCTAGCTGTGGCACACCTCATTTGTTATCCTGGCAATACTTCCATCACAACACCTTTGTCTCCTTAGTGACAAAGCAGGGCAAAAAGAGGGAGACCAAGCAGCCGGCTCCTGTCCTGCTCCATATCCAATCCCCAGTGGCAGGATGCACTGCAAGCAGCAAACACAAGACCCTCTCCTACCCATCTCTGCATGGCTACTGCACAGCAGCCCACTAGAATCTCTTCTTCCTGTGCCCCATGGAAGAACCCCATATATACAAGATCTTTAGTTTTTGTCCATGCTTTTCACATAATCAGAAGTTGGACTTGCAATTCTATTCATTACATTTACTTGTATGGAGAGACTGAGGAGATATTAATGGTTGGTAGGTGTAGAGTACTGCAGGTCAGCTGACATAAGAGCAATCAGATATATATTAGATATATATCAGATCACATATATTAGGGCTATCTGGATATTCAAATATTGATGTTAATCATATGCACATTAGAAATATCAGGGGGCTGCTGACCTTGTAAATCACAAAAATTATGACAGCTTACTTGTCACTCAAAATCACTAGGATGTGATGCTATTCAGTTTGATCTTCAATGTTTCACTGAAATGTCAGAATGAGACAATTCTCTGAAAGAGTGTAAAAAGTAGCAGTTATGAAAACATAAAAAAGCTATGAAAGTACAACATTTCTGTCTTGCTCCACTGCCTTTTATCACTGCAGAAGAGAGCATTTAAAGTTTGGAAATTCGTATGAAAAGAGATAACTATGGTAAAGTAGACAAGGAACAGCTCAGGAAATTGGTTAGCTGGGAGTGGCCACACACTGAAGTTGCACAAGCCGTATCCCAGAGTGTCTTTGTTAGCCATGGCCAAATGTGGCCTCCAGTCACCAGCCCAAACTGCCTGGAGGTCTGAGTGCTTGGCAGGACACAGTTCAGGGTCAAGCTCGTCCCCATGTGGGGTTTGATTTTTCCTGCCTGAGAAAACACAGTTGATTTGCCTGAGGCCAAGCTGAAACATGAGTCAATAACAGGAAGTGAGGATGGTGGGAGAGCCTGGACTCAAGCCATGAACCAACATACAATTAGGCACAAAAAGCATCATGTCACAAAGCGCTGCTGAAACCAACAAGTCAGCTCTGGCTGGAAGCACCAGCAGTTTGGTGTTATCAGGCAGTTATCTGAGCAGGTATTTAACTGGAATCACATTGTCATCTGATTTCTGTGCTGCAGAAGGGAGGGGGTTGATTGCCCTGCTTTTGCAAATCTCTCAGATCTGACTGAATAAGAAATGAACAGATTCTCAAATATTTTACCCTTAACATACAGACCCAAACCAGCAGGAACAGCTTGGGGATAAATCACTCCATCTGGTCTGTCAAATACCTCCACCTGCTGCTCTCATTGATCTGACCACAGAGAGGAGATCAAGTGGGAAGTTTCAACAGCAGAGTGCTGGAAAAAGTACATTTCGAAATTGCTACTCAGCCTCTTAAGATTTTCAACAAGGTCCTGCAACATATGAAAGTTTGGTCAACTGCCCAAACTTTTGCATACATGCCTTTCTATTCCTGATGGCTTGTGGATATCAATTCTGCTATTGGCATCCAGGTGCCTAAACCTCTGTCTGGTGAAAGTCTTGGAGCTAGGGAATATCTGGAGCTTTTGCCTCAAAGGAATGAGCAAACTTTCAAACAAGAGCAAGCTAGATATACGACCTTGAACAAGAAGGATGAATAGGCTTGTGCAGACATCTCAGGCCCAGCCAAGTGAGTGGCACAGCAGAGTGGGCAACAGGTTGGTGAGGAGAAAGAGCAACGTACATTGAACAATATGTGAAACAAGAGGAACACACATGGACGAGTAAGGAGGGCAAAACAGAAAGCACAACACACAAATGGAAATTAAATCTGGACAAGAGGTGGTCAATATGGTCCCAGAACACCATTGACAAGACAAAACTTAACCCCAGAAAGGGCAGGGGAAGTCTGCAGGAAAAGGTTGTTCAGCAGGAGTAAGGTAAAACAAGCAAATTAAATCTTTAAAGCTTATACAGCAAATTGTGGTCTTGTACTCCTATGAACTGTAAGACAAACTTCGTACCCGCATGCTGTTGGCATTTGAACACTATCCCACAAAACCAAACAGAGCAGCTCCCCTAGATCAGACAGCAGTGGAAATCTCCTGACTCTGAGACCAGAGTTTGTTGGTTCTGTTTAGTCCTAAAAAGCCCTTGCTGAGCATATCAAACATCTGCATTGAGCTATTTCAGGCGTAGTCCAAAGTCTCTGGTCCCTTAGGAACAACTCTTTGTCTTGCAAGCCTCTCCATCAGACACCTGCAGGGCTCTCTGACATAGCGGTCCAAGTCTAGGCAGGAAGCTTTTACCCTACATATTGGCTTTTAAATGTGCAAGATTTATAATTCAAGGCCATAAAACTACTACCAGCCTAGCTGTAAGCCAATTCTACTACTAAGTGCAGCATCTGGTAAACAAATTCCCACTTCTTAATGGTATTTGATAATGCTAGTGGCACCACACATTCCTCTCTGTATACTCACTGTTAGCAGAGTAATTTCAAAAGCATGTTGATAAATTTCAGAGGCTGCAAATGTGATTTGAGTGCTGGAGAAAGCACAGTACAGTGAGAGTTGGCAAGTTCAATCTGTGCATGTTATCAAAAAAGTAAAAGATGAGCTGATTGTCACATAAAAACTTTCAGAAAAGACAAAGACAGGGATTCAAGGGCTCTTCACTTTAAGGACAGAATGATTGAGACCTGTGTACAGCCACAGGAGCCAGGCAAAAAATTCAACTATATTGCAGGAGCACATTTTAATTGTGACAGTGATAAACTACTGTGGCAAGACTTCAAAGGATGTGGTGAGTTCTCCAACTCCTGATTCTTGTCATATCAAGGGTAGATGCTTTTCTGGGGAAGGCGATTTCAGTAAGCAAATTAGAAGCTCACTGCAGACCTGAGCCAAACTCTGCAGCCTTTGCTATGCAAAAAATGAGGCAAGATTGTCTGATGGTCCCTCTTGGCCTCAAAAATTTGTCTGCGGATTTATGAACCCCTTTGCTCAGTTCTGTGCACGGACAGGAGGAGAACTCCAGCGCTGCTGCCAAGAGCCTCAGCCCCGAACCCCCACGGCTGTCACTCTGCTCCCAGGGCAGTGTCAGCCTCTCCAGCCCTGCCCGCAGCCCTTCCCACGCACACGGCTCCGTCAGGACACACGGCTGCCCAGCCCATCTCCAGCCGCGAATCCTCGCCCCCGGGGGGGGGGGGGGGCATCACTGGGTGAAATATCTGGCAAATACACAAGTAAACGCCCTCAAGCTGACCTCGAATACACGGCCACGGTGCCCATGGCGGGACGCGTGTGGAGGTGGCAGCGAGCGCCGGTCCCCGGCCGTGTCGCGCTTTGCCGGAGGTGACTTCGCCCCTCGGCTCCCTCAGGGCAGCGGCGGGGCCGCGCGGCCGCCAGGGGGCAGCGCCGCGCCGCGCGCGCCGGGCCCGCGCCGCCTGAGGCGCCGGGGCAGCTGAGGCGCCGAAAGCCGGGACTTTTCACCCAAAGCCGGCACTTTTCACCCAAAGCCGGCACTTTTCACCCAAAGCCGGCACTTTTCACCCAAACCAGAAGCAGCGCGGGGCAGCAGAACGCAGCGAGGCGGCTCCGGTCACAGCCCAGCCCTGGCATTTGGAAGGGACGCCACGAAGCTCAGGGAGCATTTGCCGTCGCCTTGTCTTTGCTCGCAGAGGCGAGGAAAGTCTCCCACGCGGGGAGCAGCTGTGACGCACGCCCGGATTTATGTTCGCAGGGAATATCCGTGGGGAAGCACAAGTTGTAAATGTCTAATTCTTCGGTTTAGTAACTGGTATGTTTTAGGAATTTACTGTCCTTGTAAACTTGGAGGATTTTGAGCTTTCGTAAAACAACTGTGCGGTGAGCCAGACCTGCTGTCTGTGTCACGCCGAATTTATGTGCTGAGCGTCATTTCTGATCCCATAAATGCCAGCTCCAAAGTGCTTGCAGAACTTGCTACATGACAGCGGTTTTGCTCCGCTCGCTCTGAATCCATAAAATGTGCAATTTTACCATAACGTGAAATTTGGCCTTTATGTTTAGTGCACGCTGATAATTGTGGCAGAAACACAGTGGCAATGGAAGTTTGCGGCAGAAATATCCATCATCTTCCAAAGCGCTCAGCACATTTCCAGAATTTATATTTGATACATGGCAACGCTTTAAGACACAGTGGTGTGACACAGTGAGGGTGGAACATCCTAATTGCTCAGAATATGAAGTTTGGTCTCTCTTTCCCCCCATGCTGTGACTTTTGTATTTATTAAGAACGAACTACCAAGAAGTTAATTTTAAATTTAAAATTACTATGCACTCAATGCCTATTACAGAAAAGCCCAGTCATTAGGACTTCTCACTGTTCCCAGTTAGCTGAAGTGAACTGTCTTTGCCATTGCCACTTTTCCTGAGCAGTCCAAATCCACACCTGCCTGACTCTTTTTCCTTCATTGATAAAAAGCAGCAGGAGAATTGATTCAATTCTTTTATCTTAGGGATCCTTATTTTTTTCAAATACATCTTTTTCACAAAATTTGGACCCAGATCTTGAGGGGATTAGGAACAAGAAGAGGTTTTGCATCTTACTTCATTTTCTTATTGTATCACCAAAGCTTAGTATCTTTTCTTGCAAGTTTATAGTCACCAAAGTAGTTCTTTTTAATGAATAGGTTCTGATAGGTGATAAGTTACGTTCCCTGTGCTTGAAAGGGAAAAAACAGTAAATAATTACTTTTAGAAGATAAATCAACAGGAAAGAGCTATACTTCAACATCATGGTGGTTTGGTGGTTTTGTTTTGGTTTGTTTTGTTTTGGTTTTGGTTTTTTGTTTGTTTGTTTGTTTGTTTTGTGTGTGTGTGTGGGGGGGGGTTTTTTTTGTTGTTGTCATTGTTTTGGTTTTGGTTTTGTTTTTTGGTTTTTGTTTTAGATTTGTTAGTTATTATTTCCTGTGAGTACAGTTTATCTAGAATGAAGGGCTACATGCAATATTTTTAAAATTAGAGTCTTTATTGGTTTTTCTGGTATTGTTTGTAGATTTAACGTCACAAATGAGCAAATCAAAAGTCCCACTCATTTCAAACAATCTGAAGGTTCCTTCAGACACCAGCTATTGCTGCTACCTACTCACTGCCCCTCTGATACTGAAACAATTAAAAATGTCTGCGATTTCTTGGCTGGGCCAAATTGCTCCCTGGTGCAATTCCACAGAGTATATCAGGGATTAATTTAGCACCATTTCGTCAGCATTATAAAAGCCGTATTCAGTCATTAGCCGGCTGATAAATTATTCAGGAGATTTTCTTCCATGTGGCTCATTAGGGATAAAGAAAATTCTTTTCCAATCAGTCATTATCTTTATTTTTGGTACTAGTTTAAGCACACGCACCACATTAGCAAGTGATTAATGACATTGGCAGGCCGTGGTCAATGGACCATCGTGCCCTGTGTCCATGAGGAGGTGCAGCTGGAGCCCTTCCCACACCCCACTGCTAACACAAGCAGCTTGGGGCTGGCACTGGCAGCCCGGTGTGGGCTCCTGTGCCCAGGAAAGCTCCGTCCCACATCGGCCATGGGATGGCCCCACGGTGCCCAGCTGCAGGTGCCTCTGGCTGCTCGCTCCTCTGCGGGGTGCCAAGGTGCTGATTAATGCTGCTCCTGATGGAGAGCTCTGCTGAGCACACGGCTCTGCAGCAGCAAATCCTCACATGCCAATAGAGAGAACTTTCTGTTACTACTGACACAGGCCAAGGCTAAAGCTGTGCGGTGAAAACAAAAGTGAAGCTTTTGTTCCTATAACAGAATTTGGGGAGTGGACACTGAGCACAGCACACGCAGTTTTGTTAATGGTGAGGAGTGAGTGTGTCACTGCCACGGACAGGTGGCTTTGAGCTCAGGTGCCAAAGCCCCACAGTGCTGATTCTCCTGCTTCCCAAACCCTACAAATACCCAGATTCTTTCAGCATCCGTTTCTGCCTGCAGTATCCAACACAAGTATGTCAGACCTGAGCCCATAGCTCCTTGAAATATCCAAATGCTTTTCAGCTTTCACAGCTGGATGATTATGTCCATTTCCTTGCTATTCATATTCTAATAATAGTCAGTGAACACAGGGAGAGAGGTAAGGGGGTGTTTTGCCCATTCATCCCTCTCCAACCATCAGTTCTTGAATGACTACAACAACCAGCTAAGTACTGGGAAACCTCAGCTAAAATCTCTTTCCCACCAGCTCTTTAAGAACAGGACATCAATCTTTCCTCTCCTTCTTGTCATCAAGTCTGTGGTGAACTGGTGCTGGATTCTTTGCTGAATTTTTTCATTTGTTTGTTTGTAGAAGCTTTTTAAGATACAAACCAGAAAATGGAGAGGGATTGAGGTCTCCCAGCTGAATGTCCTGGATATGGGGCTATGTGCTCATTGCCCTTCAATGTAAACAGTTAATTGTACTGAGGATTTACTATCAGGCACTATCACGAGTATCTGAGATAGGTAAGCGGCCAAGAGGGAGAGAATTTTTCATAATAGCCCAAGAACAATGAAATTAAGGTCATTAAAGGCATTTTTCAATTTAATATTAAAACCCAAACCCAACCCAGACAAACAGAACTACATTTAACTGTAGACACAGGGTTTTATTTGGATCATTTAAAGCAGGTCTGCCATGTAGATTAATGTTGAATTTGAAAAATAGGATAATGCAATCTATCCTTTTCTGAGTTCTATTGCTTCTTGGTGTCTAAAAAGGAATGGAAAGTTTTCCATCTGCCTAGCAGGGATGTTGAGAAACTGATCTGCAGAAAATGGAAAAAAATAAAACTATTTCTGAGTTCAGAAGTGCAGCAACTTGTAAGTGAAACATTCACATCCACCTGATATTTCAGAATTGTTATAAAATGAGGAATTACAGAAGTTTCTATCAGGCATAGGGGGAATTATGAACAGTACTAAAATTGTCTCCATAGAATGTCACTAATTTTTTCCCTACTTGAGCTGTGTAATTCTTTTCATATATTCATACCATGATATAAGTGGCTGGCCCATTCTTTCTTCTGGGGAAAGAACAAGAAAACCCAGCAGTCAGGATATGTCTGTCACACCAGTTTGGGCTCATTGCACCAGAACCCAAAAGATAATGCCCAGCTCTGCAGCACAATACTCACTGCTCTGTCATGAGGGTGAAATTAATTCACATTAGGAGATAGAGTTGCACACTCATAAAGCCAATAACCTTGCCAGAGCTTTGATGCATTATATAGAAACTCTGTATCAGTTTTCACTCCCCTTCACTTCTGCCTGATTTAAAAATTCTCCACTCAAGTCTGTTATTTCCAATCCAATCCAACACAAATTCTTTGCAATATAAGCACAGAGCTCCGTACTCTTGAAGACCAGATGATATTTAAATTAGCTTCATCTATTTGCTTATTTAAAGCAGCATGACAGCAGGGATAGCTGAGCTCCACCTTGATGGTATAATAAACTTGAACTCAGTGTTATGTGCAGGGGATTGATTTATGCTGTTGACAGATTCTAGGCTTCAACAATGCGTGTGTTAGAGGGGATGTAAATGCAAATGGTCACATGGTTTCCTGAAGACTTGAGGGCTCCTCATGGTTTTATACTAATCACTTCCACATTTAGCTCTTATTTTTCTCTCTATAAGCTCCCTGGTTTTCCCAGGAAGGTTATGACCATCCACACTGAATGCATTTATTCACCAAATCAAAGGTTTTTGAATAATAGGCATTGATTCTAAAAAAACCAAACACACAAACCAACGCTTCCCCCCGGCCCCCCCCCCAAAAAAAAAAAATCACTTTCAGAAGTATCCCTTGAAGGTATCTTCTAGCCACCTTCTAACCACCTTCTAATATGTGTTAGACCACAACCCTGACTAAATGAAAACTGACAGAGGGTAAAAATCAGTATGAAAAATGTCAACCTGCATTTCCTACGTTGATACAGATAAATTTATACTCCTTTTTTCACCATCTCCAAAACCTTCAATCAGAAACACACATCTGTGATGACAACCTCGATTTTTGCCAAAAGGTATTATTGGTTTTCCCTGGTTTTAGCAACTTTTTTTCATGCTCCCATTCTTGAGAATGATGGAGCAGACTTTAGTGCCTCCTCTCAGACTGACTTTCAGCATGTGAGTGTTTTACTGGTGGCTTGCAATAAGACAAAAGGTCTCCAAGATGATGTTACATTTCCTCAGAATTTTTGCCTTGCTCAAGTCAAAACATAAATTTTGAGCTACAGAAAACCTACTAGAAGAGGTAGGAGAAGGAGAAATCCTGACTTAGCACGATAACTGCCCAGTGAGAAATGACTCAGTTCTTATCACGATAATGCAGCTTTGGCCCTGCTGCCAGCATGGTAGGAAACACTCTGCACCTCCACCTCCTGAGCAGCAGAGCCTCTGCAGCTCTGTCCCAGAGCATTGCCCACCACAGCACCTGACTCCTTCCCAAAGCCCATCTGCTGTGTGCAGGCATTGGCGTGCTTGGCCTTTGGAGGAAGGAAATGACCTTGCCTCAGAGGGGGCACAGTCGCAGCCAAAACCGCAGCTGCAGTTCTGCAGAGGAACCACAGAGACCTCAGCCGATGCTACCTTTCCTCTTCCTGACTCTTGCACTCATGGAAACAGAAGCCACACTAATTTAGAGGAATACTGTGACCGGCAATGAAGTAATTCTTTGAGTTCAGGCCTCTGACACAGCTCCCAATGACCTAAAGAAAATTACAAACACGAAGGGCTTGACCTTGTATGAAGCCGGTATATTGCTTTGTGAGGGAAAAGAAGTAATGGAAGGACAGACAGAGCTGTCCATCCAATTCCAGCCTGGCAGGCAGCAAGTACACATACCTGGTAGCTGATACCAGCCAGCAAGAAGCACCCACAATTTCCAGCATAAACTTATTTCCTTGTTTGTATACTGGCAATCCAAGAGTTTAACCCATCCTCTTCCCTTGTACTCTGAGGGAAGCAAAGGAAGGTGAAAGACTTCTGTCAGTTTCTCTGTGGAATCAATAGTCAAATCAGTATTACAAACTTGTGGTTTGTCCTGGCCTTGCTCAGTAATATTTTGTCAAAGTATAGACATCCTGGGCTCTGTTTGCCCTTGATCTTAAAACCGTTAATTGCATTTTCATTTTTGAAGAGGTTTACTGCCAGAATTCCAGAAAACGGAGCCTTAAGCTAAAAACCGAAAAGGTCACAATGTTCACAATGCCCTTGATAACGCTGAGAGTGCTGCATATCTTGCAGTAGCCTTGCAGTCTCTGCTGAGTTATTGTGGAAAGACTCACAGGAGAAAAGATTTGGTTTAGCAACACCCAGATTAAAAAAGCCAACCTTCCAAAAAAACAGGAAGCCAGATCTCTGTGCCATGTGCCAGCTACCTGAGTCATGGCAATGGAACCATTGGTAAAGTGCTATTCAACACCCAGTCAGTGAAGGCCTTCTCACAAAAAAAAAAAAAAACAAAAAAAAAAAAAAAAAACAAAAAAAAAAAAAAAAAAAACCCCAAAAACACACCAAAAAAACCAACCAAAAATACCAAAAAACCCACAAACAAACAAAAAAACCCAAAAAAACAAAAACCAAAACCCCAAAAGGTCACTACTACATTTTTTATTCTTTTTGCATTATATCTTGATTTTATTATTTGGGACAGATTTGCTTTCAAAGACTTTTATATACTATGGGGAAGTCTATTAAATCATTACACTGCACTTCCTTGTTCTTCTGTTTAACCTTTTATAAACTTGAAATCTCATGGTGTTCTCAAAGCAGGCTTCATTTCTCTGTTTTAGAGAAAGGGAAAGAAAGCAGGTCACTGCAGTTAAGGCCAGGTGTTGATGTTGATGTCTGAGTCATGATTAGGACCGTGGACCTCAGCCTGGCATTCAGTCATAGTCAGGGACGGTCTTTGGTGGACAGGGATCCATCATGGCAGGGGCAGCATTTTGAGCTTCAGCCTGGGGTTACAGGGAAGGTGCAGTTCTCAACACAATTTGCAGAAGGGTTTTAGAAAACTAACAGTAAATTTCAAGTTACAGCCAAAACAGAGAGTAAAACTGCAGTTTCATTATTCTCAGCTGTTTCTAAAAAACAACATCAACCTGGTGCCGGTGTATAACACAAGTTTAATCACCTTAATAATGCCCAAAGACCATAGCTTGGCCAGGTTTAGAATTTAAGGGACTGTTGTTTATGCAAACTCTGCTCAGAAGTATTTTGCTGTCAAAAGTTGGAAAACATCCCACAGACCAAAAACTCAGACAGAGTGTTCATTTGCCCAAAGAACAGTCTTGGATACCCTTTGTGTGACCCACCTTTTTGAAGCAGCATATGCATCACTCTGCCTGGAGAGCAAAGCAGAGTCACAGAGGGCTCAGAGCTGACAGTATCAGAAGGGCAAGAAGTCAGTATCTGAACAACTGAATCATATTCGCTGTACTGGGGTGATTAGGTTGAAATAGCCAGTGGTGCTGCTGTCCTACTGGGAGTTCTTCATAACAGATGAGAGAGATGAATAAAACTTTAGATTTCTTTTTGCTCTAGCATTGCCTATTGCAGCAACCTGATCAACACTCAAAACTGTACCTTCAGCTATTGTCACTATTGCAGAATAGTGAATGCTTTGTATTGAGACATTTTGCATAGTCTAATAATTCTTTGCCTAGAAAGAAGAGAAACTTCGATTTCCAGCATTGTGCATTCAGCTTAAATCACAATCCTCTGAATTCTGAATTTTAGCATAATGGTGGAAAAGGCTGTAAAGCAATCTCTCAGTATTTCATCCTTGCTGTAAATTTCCATGCACACAGCCTGGATGCCAGCACACTGACTACTGTGTTTTAAAAAACATCATATAGGCTCATGGAAGAAGTAACATATACTCTTGAAGAAAGAAATTAGTTGAATGCCCATGCCTACAGGACAATCACTTTCTGAAGTTTTTAGTTTTGTTAGCAGGCTCACCCAGCTTCAGCAGTTAATTACCTTGCTTGGTATTGCTGTGATTTATTTTATGTTCTTTTATGTTCTGATCACAGTGTAGAAACCCAAAGCAGGTACCCTGGGAGAGACCAAGATTCCTGTCCTTAACTGTAGGTGGCATTCTTCATCTGCTCATCTGAGTTATTGCTGAAGGAATTTCAATCTTGCTGAGACAAATGAGTTATTTTCATGTTCCCTTGATTAATGTTATCAGTCTTCTCCTATGTTTAATTAAATAGTACTTTTAATTGGAATTAATGCAGGTTCATAAAGTCTATAGTTGCATAACTATGTTACTTGGAAAGATTAAAACAACTTTCTGCTGTTCTTGCCCTAGAAACTGAGGAAATGACACGTCTTTCAGCGATCTGGACAGTTTCCAGATAAATTCTTCCACTGTGCGCTATGAAGAAGAAAAAGCTGTAAGGCCTAAAGGCCTAGAGACCATTTTCAATTACCTTGCAGCAATAGTGAGTAAATCCAACCATATTTTGAATTTTCAGTGTTATCTCTAGAGAAATCTCAAATAATTTCCTCTAGTAGGTGGACTTTGGCTTATGCAAAATTTCTCATGTGTACTTGGTTATCTGAGACAAGGCTGCACTCTTCTAACAGCTTTAGAAAGGTAACAAGGGGAAAAAAAACAAAGAAGATAATTTATTTTTCTTAATTTTAGCAAAAAATGTAGTGAGCTTAAAAAAGACAACTAATCATGTTTGGCCAGAATCAGACTGAGCTACAAGGAAGCAAGTTATCTATGAGTATCCCATGCAGCTCTGAGTACATTTTGCTCTCTAAGCTTTTCCAGCTCTGATCCTTCTTCTGATGTAATTCCATCAGCGGTATCAGATTATGTACATCCTTCATGATGCAGGAAAACATCCACAGAGGAGTAGACTTAAGGACACAGGGTTCATATGCTCTTGTGACCTGAGAGAGGAGACAGCTTCTAATCCTGGGAATAAATCTTCCAAATAGAAATGCAATTCAATTAAATTATTCATTTCCCTTCTCAGCTTAATCAAAGATTAAGCTACGAGAAATACGTACTTGTGCCAGATAACTGAAAACAGATGGCTGAAATTTGTTTAGTTCACCAGAGAAATTGGTAGGTCAAAGACATCATGTCCCTTATATAGTAAGCTTTCTTTCATAAAAAAAAACAAACAACTTAGTTTGGGGTGACTCTTTTGATGATTACATTTTTATTTCTGTAGTGACAGTGAGGTGCAGTCAAAATTGTTAAACGATCTGTTACCTACATGGATGAGGAGATTACAGGAAATATTTCACAAGGATGTATTAATTTTTTCACTTTTTTTCTGTGTGAATAGTATTATCAAAATACTAATTTCAGCATTTTTTTATGACTGAGTCAAACCCAAGTATTTCAGTCTTATTGAAGGGAAAACATTCAGATAAACCTAAATCAAATATTCTGGAAAGTTTAATTTTTTAATGGCCCAATTTAATTTTTGGGGCCCAATTCAAGCAAAATAAAACACTGAATTCAGCTACGGAACTAATATTAGTTTTGATCACTTCTAAAAATTATCAATATCTATTTCTACAGCACTTATCAGCAACAAACTTGAAGGAATATGAATTCTTTGGCTCTTACAAAAGTTCAGCTGGATAATAGTGCTGCTGAATTTCTTTTGTAGAAAATATAGTGATTGAAAAATAAAAATGAGCTAGCAAAGCCCTCTCCAGGAGCTGTGCCTAGATTTCACTTTATCTTGTATGGATTTTCTTAAGACAGTGAAGGAAGACTCAGTAGGCTGTACTTATCTCTTTCCTCTGTCTCCCATTTTCACAGATGAGTCAATGTGCCTTCACTAATAAGGGACAGTGAAGAAACTGAGATAGGTCTTGTCTCTCCCGTTCATAGTGTTGCTGCGTTCAGCCTTTAGCTTATAGGGGCAGAAATACAGATTAGTCACCATAAGAAAACCAGGAACAAACCTGTATTATTCCTGAAAACAACACTTAGATACACATTTTTCTTCATAACTGAGAAGGTAACACTGTTCTTGTTTATGGTTTATTATTATTAGACATGCACAGAATGCTGTATTAGAATTGAAGAAAAAGGCATTACTTAATTGGGGTTTTTTGTGTTGGTTCCTCTGCTAAGTAACTGCATGAAAACTTGATACATCTACCCATTGGGTTCCAGCCTCAGTGGATGTCACACAAAGTACTGCATCCCCAGGCACCAGGTGAAGGCTGAACTGCAGCCTGTGGGAAATACTTTGAGAGTGCAGTGTATGTGTAAGGACTAATGAAGGCAGGCTTAGATTTGCTGCTGATTATCCCAAAATGGCAAAATATTTCATAGAGTTCACTAATATCGATAGGATTTTAGAATATTTAGCTCTGATTGGTGGATAGAAAATGCATTATTAAAGCTGGTTCCCTACACTTGTGAATCCTTTACTGTGCACAATCCTGATCATGTTCAAAGCTCCAAACTGCAACATGGTCTCTAAAGAAGTATAAAAATAAAAAGTATAAAAATAGAATTAAAATATAAAAAAATAGAATTAAAGTATAAAAATAGAATTGTGCAGCCCAATCTGTCTAAGCTCATGGATGATTTAAATCTCAGTCATTCTTACCTAGGTTTTATAAAGAGTCATCAAAACAAGTTCTTGAGTTAGGGGCTTTTATTTTTCAAATTGGACCAATGTAAATGAGGTCTTTAGCAACATGGCTGATAAAGATGAACAGCCATATTCTGTGAGGAAACAGACCACAGTTACATAAAGTCATCCTCTTATACTTGTTTTACAGTTCCCTGTATATTCTCAGATCTGGAAAATATGCTTCACAGTGACAGTTTAACTAGAGTACTGTGAGCTGAAGCATGCAACAGATTTCTAGGTTTCATTTCAGGCAGAGAAAAAAATACAGGTTTGTTTTTTGTAAACATAAGCCATTTTGGTATTAGCTCAATCTTACAACTCAAGTCTGTTTCAGATAGCTGTGGCTTTGCATAGATCTCTAGAATAAAGCAGCATGTCAGTGATTCCCTCAGCAGCACACCACCACGCAGAGACAGCATATTTAGAATATGCTTTCATGGAGTCACATTCTATAGTGCAATATTTTTCTCACTTCAGTGAGGATACACCTGATGTGGTGCTCCAGATGATGTCATCTACACTACAATTCTACAGCAAATCTGAGGTTAGCAGCATTGCGGCCACATTGGCTGCCCAGGATCATAAGCATAAGTATCTTTAATTAATAGGCAACTTTACAGCTATTTGGAGTCTACTTTGGTTTATTTAAAGTTGTGCCAGTGTGTTTCCTGTGAACTGTTACAAGGGCAAAATCCATCCTTACTGGATACAGTTAAATCCCATCTCAGTCATATCCCTTGACTGTGCTGATAGATTCCCCATGGTACTCATGCAGTCGTAAAATCTCTCCATTTTTCACTCAGTAAAATGGAGAAGAGATGGTCATGGATCCTCAACAGCCTGGGGAGTGAGCCAATGTATCAGGGCAGCACAGAACCTCATGCTCTGTGCTATGACGTGTGATCCTTACAGGTGACAGTGGGAATTAGTTCACAAATCCCTTTTCTCAAGTTTAGTAAAGGGATTTGGCTAAAGTAAAGATCACCATATAATCTGGAAACAAACATTCAGAGGAGTAAGAGTCACCACATTGTGGATTTAATAACATGAAGTTTCAGGTGACCCACCTGGACCACATCTTTGCAAATCTTGCTGTGATTTTTCCATGTTAAATACATTCAGAGTTTTGAAACAGTGCCTTGGAAAAGGAAGTTCATGATTCTTCTTGAATCATGTGAACTCTGTGTAGGCATATTTTCTAATACCATAAGAACAGATAGTGCACTTTCCCACTCCCCTAGAAACCATGTTAATGCAGAATGACTAATGTATCTGTTTGGACTGTCAAAATACTCATTGTAAACTTGATGCATAATTTAGCCTAAGTACATCACAGCAAAGGATGCAGTCCAAGGAACACAGTTTCTTTTCCCTTGATTAATAGAGGCTTGGAAATCAGACTTAAGAGCATTTTGTGCTCCCTCAAGGTCAAGAAAAAGATGCAATACTTAGAAGTATTTCATTCTGAGGCATTAATCAGTACTTTAGCTCACTCCACATTGCTCAATAATATGCTTTAAAAACTTCCATGTGGCTTCATCTACCCTTCCTCTCTCTCTCTCCAGTGTTTTGTTTCCATATCAGGGTGGACAGTGCAGTCTCCAGGGCTGACCAGGCAGTTTTTGTGCCATGGTCAGTGGTAGTTTAACAGAGCTCTTGGAAAAAAGTGTACACTTCAGTCTTCTTTCTATAAAGTGTCTGCTTCATGGGAAATATTGTGCAGACCCCTGACAGAGACTACAGCAAACCCCCAAATTTATTTGTCTTTTATGTATGATTTCTTGAGTCTGGAATTTGCCACTACATAATGCAAGCTGACATTATAAGGGTGATGTAAAACACAGGGAAAGGTCAGGTTTTGCAGGCAATACAAGGTCAGGTTCTTTAGGACCTGTGTGCAGCATCAGCAAAAGTTCTCCTTACAGCTTTCTTCCCAGCAATTTATTTTCAAAATAAACTGCAGTGATTGTGCCAGTGCTAAAACTATCATTCCCCTGACTCACCAGTGCTAATAAACTTTCTGACACACGAAGAGCAGAGGATGTTCAGACAACACCAAGTCTTTTTGTTATAACACTGGAGAATAGCAGTAAAGAGAAAGAAAATATTTGTGAAGAAAGATAAGCAAACCAATGATCATCTCCTGGGACCAACCCAATATGGGAGAAGAAAGCTGGATCAAGGATCAGTATGAATGGTTCATGGGGACACACAATGCTGTACCCAACAGCCCTGGCTGGAAGGTGAAAGCCCACTTGGCACCCTTGAAAGCTTACCCCTGTGGCACAGCTCACATTTTATAACTTCCTGATTGTGTTTTGGGATTTTAGCCATTTTACAGAAAAACAGTGATGATGTGGTTTAACAAGGTCTCCTGTATGTTTGTTTTCCATAGTATCTTATATAAAATTTATTAGTAAGTCTGAAGAACTTGGCTATAAATAATTTAAAATTGTTTCTTCAAATGACAACACATTGCAACTATATTTTCTCTCCTGTGGGGGAACAACAAAAAGAAGTCTTTGAGTGGCTTCTATAATATGCAGCATTGAATGTCTCGATTAATGAAACCCCAAGGGATATAGAGTAGAGCCCATATTACAGGAAAAAATGGAAAGCCCAGAAGCCTATTATTTTGTAATAATTACTATGGAATTACAAGCATTCATTGCAGCATGTTCATTAGGAGCATTTCTATTTTATCATCATGGAAATAATATATGCTGGTCAGCTCAGAGATGTGAGCTCGATACAGGAGGAAAACTTTTAAAGGGTGGAAGGTGCTCATTGATCTATCTCAGGAGCCAGTCTGAACACATCAGGGTAATACTGCTGTTCAGAAAGGAAGAAGTTTGGGGACCCCAGTGAAAAACATAAATATCAGGTTCAGGTTTGTCAACATGGCATCATAAAATCAAGTATTTCAAGTGCTCTCAATGGCCTGTGTATTTCAGGTGCCTTCATCAGTAAAAGGATAAAAAAGCTAAAAAAGGAGGAATTGTTTTCACTGCATTTATGAATTTGAAATAACAACTGACAACAGTTCCAGTATCTTTTAACTGCTCCTTCAGGATTTGTCAATCAGCTTAAAAAGATATGATAGTCAGAGTTCTGTGGTTACAATAACAAATGGCTGTAAATAAGAAATAAGAAAAAGAAATGTGCATAAAAACCCCATTAATTTCACATTGTAATGCTTCACTCTTATTCAAATATCCCTCTATTCAATTCCATAGTTATCTAATTATGTGCAATTAGATTAAAAAATAAACTAGAGGCAGATAGTCATTATGTGAACAAAAGATATAACTTATTTGCTGAAAAAATTATAAGGATTGACAACAGCAAAATACTATGACCAAGGTAAGAAGAGAAAACTAAAATATTCAAAAGTAAATGAAGCTTTAGTGAAAGTATGCAGTGGAAAAGAATATGGGAAAGAAAAGTTCAGGAAAAATGAAGTAAAGGGATATGGATAAAACAAATGGGAAAGAAAAAATAAACAAGGAAAATGCTGTTTTAAAAAAACAGAGCTTGAAATATCATATTCCCCCTTCATTGAAAACAAATCTAGTGTCTATGTCTTTTATGTGCAGAAGGGTAAACACTGGCAGAAACAGGCTGGCTTCCAAAGATAAATACTGCCAGGAAACACAAGCTGTCCCTTGCATTTGCCCTGCAGTTAATTCTGTTGTTCTGACTTCCAGAGGCACAAAACTCTGTACAGGTTGTTGGTTAATGCTACACCTGAACAACAGGCATTAACCCAAATGCTGCTGGGGCAGGCTCGGGGTGTATGCAGGGCTGCTCAGCAAAGAGAGGGGCATGTGAGCTCTGAGGTCTCTGTGGTGCCCTGTGGGGCAGTGGCCACAAACCCACAGGCTCCTTCTTGTCTGCTTGTTAACTCTTCAAACAGGGTATCTTTCAAACTTGGCATTTCACCTCAGAAATGCAGAAAACTTACAGCTGAATCATATTTTACACCAGTGTCTCCACAGCTAAGGAGAGTCTCATAGCTGCAAATTCAAGAGCTGGAAACTTCTCTCATATCTTCATTAGCTGCCTGCCTTGTTTCCCCAAAATCCATCCATCCACACATGGCTAAAACAAATTTTCTGTGATCAAGCTTCTCTACTGATGAGTGTGTGATAAAATACTAGAGTATGAGAATCACAGAAAAATCAGAGGGCTTTAAGAAGATCTTTCTCAGGTTGGTTAGAAAGGACAGGGTTGCCAGATGTTCCAGACTACATGGAAAACCTGCCCACTGGGGCACAGCTACCAGCATCTGCTAAGGGTGGACGTAGAATAATAGAACTGTTAAGGTTGGAAAAGATCTTTAAGACAATTGAGTCCAACCCTTAACTCAGCACTGCCAAGTCATCACTAAACCATGTCCCTAGATGTCACACTTAAATAACTCCAGGGATGGTTACTCATCTTCTCCCCTGGGTAGCCTTTTCCAATGCTTCACTGGCCTTTTGGTGAAGAATTTCTTTCCCAATATCCAATCTAAACTTGTGCAACTTGAGTGTGTTTCCTCTTGTCCTGTTGCTTGTCACTTGGGAGTAGAAACCATGTCAGCCTTTCTGAAGGTTTTTCTGGCTCTGTCAATACCCTTTTGCTCGGTGACTTCAGTTCCTTGCTAAGGGAGGAGACATGGCAGTGAACAAGAAGTTCTTATGATTCAGAGATTCTGCATAGGGTCTACAATATATGCCTGGCATCCCACATATCTGTTCTTCCTGGGATTGGAATTATTTGTTGCTGACATCAGTTTATTTCCCCTCAGCTTGATGTATGATAATGGCTTTGTAGCAAAAGAAGATCCAGATTGGGATCAAGTCCTCAAGCAAACCTTTCTGAGGCTGTGATGTGCTCAGTGCCAACGGTCTGTCCAGCAGCACCCAAGTGCCAGTCCATGCTTACCAGTACTATTGGAACAAAATTAGGCAAATACAAGGTTGTTTTAAGTTTAGACTATTACTGAGCCTGGATAAAAGCCACATTCCTTTTCCTTTTCTGAAGACTTGCTATGGGTCCTTTATACCCTTAAGACAATCAGAATTTTAGTTATTTGGGGTGAAAAATATGAAATGCTTTTATATCATGTTTCCATTCATTTAAAGAAAACTTTACATGTCATGGCTTTGCCTTGAATATTCTTTCTTTGGTGTAGGAAAGAAAGTTAATGTCATACTTAAAATCTTTTCATGGATGAATGTAATACTGAATTTGTGTCAGGAACAAACATTCCTATCCTTCTTTCTTGCCTAACCTATTAATTTTGCATGAAATGACAACATTTGCCTTATTAAAATTTCTGTGCTTGTGGCACAACCACAAGTGTGAGTGACTTTTACAACTGAAAGTGTGAGTTAAAAATAAACAAATCTTGACTTGATTGCTCTCTCCTATATATTTGAAAAGGTAATGTATGAAGGCAATCACTGAACCAAAAATATGCAATGATCCATGGATCACTCAGAACTATTTCTCCATAGTCTAGAATCTGGAATTCAGTCCCAACTAAGAAACACTTAGATACAGCACGCACATAGGTAGCAAGCAGAGCTCGGTAAAGACTTGTTAAGGTTCACATACTGCTCAGTATTTTCTTACTCAAGAAGCAATGTTCAGACATCTCAGCTCTTGAAATGAGGTAGCAAATTTCTGTTGACAACTGTGAATGCACTTGCAACTCAGATTTCCCTGAAGTCCAGGTCTTGACTCTACAAGATTGATTTCCTCTGTCACCAGTAAGTCCAGTTATTAGTAGACGTAAAATACATAAAGGCAAAATGAAAAAAAAATGCAATTAAGTGGCATAAATGTATCAATGAAAACCAGAAAACCTATCTTAAGAGAGGACTGGCCAGACTGTTAACTAAGCAAAAATAATTACAGTCTTTCCCAGAGTGGTAGAATCACTTTATTGTTTTTCCCATATCCTAACTTGAGAATGAGCAACAGACAAAAAGGAAGACATTTTTAAAGCTACCCAGTGCTAATGTTTTGAACATAACAGACTTCTGAATATTCAAATTAAAATGCATGCCTGCATTACATATATATATGTTTTAAGTGTAAAACTAGAGTGCAAAATTGATGTATGACACACTGTGTAACCTCTGGGCAATTTTAGAAGGGAAATCAAGATCTCAGATATTTTTCCATTTATTCTGAAATACACAAACAAGATTTCATTAAATGTATTCTGTTTATTTGTTTATTATTGTTTTCTTTTGTTACTTTTTCCTTTTACTACATTCTCATTTCATTTGTTAATAGATAAGCATTCTACAGTTCTTTTGGTTTTTTTTTTAAGCTAGGCAAGACCACCATAAAATAAGATTAATGGAAAAGAAATGCAGGCTGTTTTAAATCAGAAACTCAAGAAAGTTAGAGTAATGGTCCCCAGGTAGCAAACTCCAAATCTTTCTGCCTGCCCTCTTGAAAAGTTAGTTGCTGCTTCTTTCTCCTCTCCGAGTAGTCTGACAACAGGAATTTACAACAGTGAAAATATAGAGTAAATACAACTGAGAGTGCTTGACAAAAAAATCCCAAGCTCTGTCTCAAATGGAAAGCTTAAAAAGATATTTTTTAATGGCAAAGATTTTGCAAAAAAAAAAAAGTTTGCTCTTATAAGCCAATGATTCAGTAGCATTTTTGAGATCAGGAAATCCTTTCTCTACAATGGATGCTTTGTCATGCCAAAAGACTGATCTAAAATTGCATTGTGACTCATTCATAAGGCATTCAAACATTTTTATTTTCCTCAAATGTCTGGAGTTTGAATCATCCAAATCTCCATAAAAAAAAAGACAAAAATAAAAAAAAAGGCAGCAAGCAAGCACTCTCTCCTTTCAGATGGGATGTTCTGAGGAGAGGCTATGCCTTTCTCCAGCCAGTGTGGCCATGTGTGACACCCAAAGTTTGATAACAGCATTCAGTGGTGTTTGCAGTATCCTGGGGGCTCAGGGGCTGCTCACCAACTTGTCTCTACAGATTTTCACCTCTAATAGAGTTTTTCAAAGAACAAAAGTACTTTGGCTGGGGTAAGGTATGTATACATCATTATGACTTTGTACAAGCTATGTACCATTGAAATTAATCTGTTTAGACAAGTTCCTCATCTGATTCACAGCTTAAGTAACATACCCTGAAAATATTTTCATAGGGTTTTATTAATTTCCTGTTTTGCTTCTATTCAAGTATTGCTGATGTAAAAATTTTTATATTAACACAGGAACAGCAAAGATCTTAATCACTGACATTCATGAAACTCCACAAATTTCTCTCAAAAGAGATTTTATCATGAAAGCACTAAGAATGAGTTCAAAGGGGGCTGAAAGAATAAGCACACAAATATTTTAAGCCACTGTTCACTTGTGAAATCTTAGTAGCAACCTGTGAGAATTTTTGTTTAAATTCCTAAAAAAAAACCTACCCTGGTTGTTTTGTTCCTCCTCTTGGTCCTCTGCTGCTCTCTTCACTGCTGAGCACTTTTCACTTGTGTGAAACAGAAAATGGAGCCATACATGGAGAAAGTTCGTTTTGGTATATTCTACTTTTTTCTTCTGTGTAGGAGTGATCAGGTTTTGATAATAAATTTAAGAATTACTGGATGCTATTAATTTAAACTTTATATAACAAGCACTACACAGTGTAAAGGATCAAAAATATTGCTTTTTCAATCAAGGTCAATACCATGCCATTTGTTGATCAAGAACAAGTGCATCACATCACATGAAACAACTAGTTAGCTCACACAGTTTAAACCAAATCAGAATTGAAATGGTTGGTAGAGTTACTAACGGCCCAGGGTTAGCCCATGATCACAGATTCAGGATCAATATCCTGTTAATACAACAGATACAGCCCAGTATCAGGAATTTAGGAAATGTTAGTAAACACCTAAATATTTCTAAACACATTTCTAGCACAGTTGTGGCTATGGCTGCTTCCTTCCCAAGGTCTCGCCACCAGATGCAAATCTTCCTGCTTCTTAGACTATCAACCTCTCCCAAAACCTACAGTAACTATTAGTAATAAAGAACTATGAAGCATCTAGGTTCTTGCTTACCAGTCAATCAAATTAACTAAGTTCTCACAATTTATCCCCTTAGCTGTCACTGAAATGGAGCAAAACAATTCAAATTTAAGAAGGTGATCTTATAGACGCCTATGAGCCCCTGTAGGACTGCCTAACTTTACCACAAGGAGCCGTTCTATTATGGCGTGGACATACAGAGAATAATGAGAATAAAGCAAATTGAAGCATGTTTGCTAGATTGGTACTCCATGGCGTAAAAGCTGGTATATTGAAAGGTACTCAACAGTTTAATGTGTTGATTGCCTTGACTTTATTTAAAGACAGTTCAATTTTTAGTCTTTTCATTGCAACAGGAATTCAGCAGCTGCTTGCTACAAGCCTTAGAAAGTGTTTGAAAGTATCTAGTTACAGGTTGAGGTTTTATTTCTATTTTTCAAAAAATAGCATGAATATTTGATTAGTCAGTTCACAAATTTTAATTAATACACACATGAAGTTTGATTCATAATGAGGGAATCTAAAAAAAGCCCAGCTGCTTGCACAGCTTGGGAGCTCGTATTTTCAAATTCTTCAGAGGCACAAAAAGGCATACCTGAGATTCCAAGCCTTGGCTTTACAAGATTTCCAAGCACTCAACCTTAGAAAGCCTTATGAATAGAAAGTACAGGCTCTCCACATCCTCAATACCTGCCTCTGGCTCTTGCACAGCAGACACTCAAATGCTGGGAAGATTGGCATGCACAATTGTTGGCTAAGTGAAGAGATATTCCATGGCCCCTGTACCACCTGTCTGCATTTCCACAGATGTATCTGTCTGCAGAACAATTTTGGAGGTGTTAAATATGTAATTTCATATTTTGGAATCTAAAATTAGAAAGAGGGTTTTTTCCCAATTTCTGTCAATTATAATGGGCCTTAAAAAATTAATCTCTACAGAGCAGTTCTACTGCATTCACCATCACCTAGAACATTACAGAAAAACATTGTACCTTTTATACATCAGACTATTCATTCAGGAGAATTACCTTTTCAGGTTTAGAGATATATGTGCAATATACTCTTTCCAGTCTTAGATCACCTCTGTTCAGAGCTGGAACAATTCTATAGAAGAATTGCCAACTGGAAAAATACTGGTGGGGCAACGGATTTGCCGAGGGCCGTATTACACCATGCAACCATAAAAACCCCAGGAGCATGTTTCAGCCACATGAATAATTTGTCCTTGTCTGCTGTAGCAAGTCATATTAAATACAGACCTGGTTCAGTGGCAGCCTTCTGACTGACACTCACCAGCAGCAGCAAGTGACATTTTAAGGTAGATCATTGTAGGTAGATCTTTTAAGGTAGATAATTGTGGGCAAGATCCTGATCTTAGTCTCTCTCTCTGTAATGCCATTGACTCCAGTGGACAGGGGTTGAAAGGTGGTTAGAAATGAACTGCCTTTTTTGGCAAAATAATTACATTTCAGCATATTTAATGGTAACATAGATTGACACTTTTGACAGTCAGCATGGTAAACTTTCAAAGGAAAGTTACAGCCAGTGAAAATCACTACTGCCTGCCACTAATTTGCAGAAAAACTGGCCATTTCCACAGTATTATGTATTCAGCTGCCATTAGATTAGGTGGATGTTTTTCTTGTGGGGCTTTTGCAGTACATACTGTTATGAAAACTTGTGCAGTAGTGGACTGAAGCTTGACTCATTGAATTGAACTGTAAAACACAAACTCCCTGGAACAGAATATCCATGAATATACCAATCTATCTTAGACAGCTTATAAATGGTTGTCACGGCACAATAAAATTGCTTTGAATAAAAACCAATTAACTTCCAAACACTCCAGCCAAAACTAACCATGAAGTCCACATAACAGTAGAGCAAACAAATAGAACCTACTGGGAAGGAGCTTAGGCTATCACAGCAAGCCATGCCACGTATTTTCCTCTCTACAAGCCTTGTGGATCCATGAAAAAGAAAGAAAATGTGATTAATTCCCCTCTGCAGTCCACTAGTCTCTAGGTACCGGATTGTCCGTCTGAGCCTGTTGGTTGCCAGCACAGGCTGGAACAGAAGTCTGAATTATCTCAGCTGTAACAAAAGGAAAAAAACAATCCCACTTGAGGAAGGAAAGCTACAGTCTCTGATATCTCTGTTCATCCTCCCCTAGCCCTGCCAGCTTAGTCAAGAAAGTTCAGTAGTAACAGAGTATGCAACGCAGAGGAATAATTTTGCATTCAAAGCAAAATGTGTGATGAATATACCCAAAAATAGTTCAAGATTAACAAAGAGCCCAAAATTATTACTGCTAAAATGCTTCTCCAAAGGGATGGAGGTGTTCTGCTGTTCTGAAATGAGTTCTACATAGTATGAAGACCCCCGTGGTATTGACCAGGAAGCTAAGTAAGAAACTTACCTTTTCAGCTCTTTCTGCTGTAGGAAATATTCAGTGCAGCATATTTACATTTACTGTTCTACTCTAACAAAAGTGATCTCTCTCCTGGAACAAGGTACTTCTTTGACCACTTCTTATGCCACTTCTTTGGCCAAAAGACATGTGGCAGGAATTTCCTTCAAGTACTGCAGATGGCACAGTGACCCCCATGGACCTACCAATCCTCCTAGTTATAGTGTTACCCAAAACAGGCTTCTCTAGGGATGATAGGGTGAGTGTCTTTCCAGATCTAGCACAAAGCATGCCTTTTGAGCTCTGATACTAGCACAGGAAAATGACAAGAGGGGTCTTGATCTAGACAGAGCAAGAAGACAACCAGAGAACAATGAAAAATTACAAGCATTTACTCATGAAGCTGTATTTAGTCATTTATGGAATGAGGCGATCATAGAAAAATTACCTTGTACTGTACTCTGGTCATGTTTTTTGACCAGATTCTTATTTTAGAAGTCCTGTTAGACCATTTCAGAAGTAGACATGGCATGAAGAGCAGCTCTGGCTCTTACAATCCCCCATGAATTCTGCCTGTGTAATTCAGTGGTGTTAGAAAGATCCAAAGGCTGCTGACACCTTTGTGCCCACACACACGCAACAGCCAGGAGTGTTTTCATTTAAGGAAAGCAAAAAATACTCAAGGGAACATGCTCAAGTCAGGAGAAAGAAAGTGAAACATTCAAGTCTCAGTTACTTTCTAGGTGACCATTACTTGTTCCATAGGTGCTTTGTGTCACCCCAAACCAGCAGAGTTTCAAATGGAGTCATCTCAGATGCAGGTCAACAGGTTATCAAGGCACCTATGAAGAGTAGCTATGGCAATTCTTCAGAAGCAGCCTTACTTAGAAACAAAACCCATATTTTTTCACTCATTCTTTCTTTGCACTTTATTGTGTGTGCTAAAAACCTCTATACTGTGGGCATCAGTAATTGCAAAGCAAACGTGTAATGCAATCTTATTCTACATCTCTGTTTTCTCAATGAATCTCAAAGCACTGTAGAAAGGAAGGGAAGTATTGTTATTCCTATTTTAGGTGGATCATTCCTGTTTCACAGATTTAGTTACCACAACACAGGTTCCCCTCAGACAGCAGAAATGCTTCCTCAGTGAGCTCTAAGCATAAAGAGAATCATCCCAGTGATGCATTTGGACCAAGACACACAAGTGGGATAATGCATGGCTTGAGGCATTTTATTTCAAAGTCTATATCCCTAGAGAACACATGAAGTTTAGAGAAGATCTTACAGACACACAAGTGCAAACACCTGTATTTCTTTGGGCTTTCTTGTATATAATGCCTTTTTTCCATTCTATTTAACCAGCATATCTTCCCAACAACTGGAAATTATTAGAAAACAGCAGGAAAGGGGGGTTGGGAGAGAAGCAGGGGAAAAGGAGAATGTTTACATGCTGCTTTATATATTCTCCAGATTTGAGGTTTCAAGGTGGGAGGAGAAAGAGAAGGGCCTGCTTTCATAAAAAACATGTGAACTCAAAAGTCAAAATCTTTAAATTTTTAAACGCCTAAATTCAGCGGCATTAAGTCAAAACAGATGCTTTATTTCAGTTTAGCATTTTAAAATGGACATTAGTTTGAATATTATCATATCATAACAAGAATTTCTGTTTAAATAGTGCTATAAATAACTTAATTTTCCTTTTTCTGGAGGTTTTTTGGAGGGTGAGTCCAAAGGGAGGTCTTAGCAGGAAAAAAAGAAGAGGCATTCTGATCTCCTCTAACAGCTCATCTCATAATCTTTATTATGCTCTGCTCAGAAAGAGATGACCCAAGAAGGTGTTAGAATGTTCCCCGTTGTAAAATAGATGATGATATATGGGCAATGCAGACAGTACCTTTTATCACTTACAATTTACGGAGAAACTGTAGGATATAGTAGGATAAAGTAGGACATAAAACTGAAGAAGGGGAGGGTACATTTTTCATTTTGCAAAGTAGAAATGTGTATTTCTTACAAATTTATAGGTCTGGGTTGACTTTATTTTTATTTTTCCTGATACAGTTGTCATGATGTTTAATAAATTTTTATGTTCAATACTTTACATTTTACATCTTAGTTGGAATTTTTTGAAAAAATGGTATTACACTCATTTGAAAGAATATTACAGCAGACCATGCAAACATACATATGCATAGGTACATGCCTCTGTATTTTCATTTTTAATCAATTTAATACAGCATGCTGTAATACAAAGGGTGGAAAAGAATTCTAAAGGCAGATTTTCTTAACTGTGTGCTATATTGAAAATGATGCTTTGTGAATAATATAGTTACCATATTTGCATGGAACTGCAAAATCTTTTTTAAATTTTGAAACTAAGCACCTGGCTTCTGCAATCCAATTCCTTTGAAAGGATTCCTGCACCACCACAGTGATATTTATGCAAATATGCCCTCTGAGATGAGCCTGAAAGTCTGGGGAACAGTTAAAGGGATTTTTTGGTACAACGGATAAGAATAATCTGAGAGGAAGAAAAATGCAGTTTCAAACCACAGAGTTAATGATGTGTATCCTGTGCAGAGAGAGGGAGAAGGGAGGGACAGAAGGAAATATATGTCTCAGGATTCAAGCTAAGAAATACTAGAATTGCTTTGTGAAAGAAAGAAATAGCCCTTGTGTCTATTTTTGTCTATTGCAAAGTCTAAGTAGCACAGTAGAGCCCGGGGTCACATTTTTTAAAACACAAAGGATGTAGATAAGACAATCTGGGTGTAGAGTGAAGTGTGTCATCTGTCATCCAACTCCCTTTGAGAATCATGAGGTAAGCAAGCCCTTTTAACTTTAAAAATCAAGCCTCACCTCCATGTGCAGATTAATATGAGGGAGTAACTTTTCCTCATTAACATGTTCTTCCATAACCCTTCAAGCAGTGATCATGTCCAAGAGCCATTTGGCAGAGAACAGAGTGCAGTAGGGGCACCACAGCACAGAAGGACATCACTATTAAATCTGCACCCTCAGCTGTCCCTTTATTATACAGTGCAAGAAAATACCTCAATTACGTTGGGTTCCTGCATGGCTGGGCTGAGCCTGTGATTTCATGGCAAGAAGAAAGCCTGCAGTTTTCTGAAAGAGTGATTTTTGCTCCCTTTGTCTGGATCTCAGTCCCTGTTGTCTGCAGAGCTGGGGCAACCTCATATTCACCCATGAGTTACCAAGAATCAAACAACAGCTTCTGGTGGGGTTCCTTTACCCATGACAGCATTTCTTGGGGGTGATGAGGTAGCTCTGGAAGTGGCTGAGATGTAAAACCCAACTGCTCCAAGGAGCTAGCACTCCCTCTTTGGTCCCAGATAGACAGGGATGTGTCACCCATGGTGGGGAGGGGGACACAGGACGTGTGGCAACTCCCTGTGCTCCAGGTCAGCTCCAACCCAGGCTATCAGTGTGGAGACCCACTACAGAACAATGTTATGTTTACAATGAAATATTTTAGCATCACTGTCCCAGTGGTGACTCTTGATTCAGCTTGCTGCCTGTGGGGCAAATAAATCCTGTTTTACATTGGCAGCATGCATTAATGTGGGCAAGGTGGCTTTAGGTCTGAGACAAAGCAAAGCACATCTGTGCTTGTAAACAGGTCAAAGCACAACAGCAGCTCTGGCCCAAAAAGCTCTCTTCTGTTCCTATTGGGATATTTTCTGTTTTCATGCAATTTTCAGAGTAATCAAAACCAAATGATTCCAAGCAGCAGCTAAATGAAGTTAAGGAAGAGGTTAATACAAACTACATGGAAAGATACACTCTTGAGTTTTCAGTATAAGCAGACGAGAAGGTGAGATAGGGAGATGGAGGAGAGCACGTATCTCGTTCAGCAGGGAGCTGGGGGGAGTACAGCTTTCTGAAGCAAAACTGGAATGTCACTCATTTCCCTAAACCCATGTGTCACAGTCCCCTATGCCACTCTTCAGTGGCTCAGGAGTGAGTCTTCAATTCACATTTCAGTTTGCAATTTTTCAACTTAGTTTTTATTGCTGAGGTCAAACTTCCTCCTCCTTAAGTGTGTGTTAAGATAGGTATTTCTGATTCATTAAACACAATATGTTCATATGTGCACTGTGTGCTTCAGGACTGAAGACTTATTTCTGTGTTTACTAATATTTACAGAACACTATTTACACGTCTCTTGACAATTACAAAATTGTTGTTACTCAGAATGTTCCTTTTTCCCTCAGAGTCATCATTCTGAGTTCTTTTGTTTCTTTCACCCTGGCTTGTTTGCATTCCCTTGACTTTCCAAACCCATCCTATTTCCTTTCAGGTGATTTACAAAGAAAGTCAGTGACCTTCCACTGTTCAACTCTTGTATAAACTGTCTTGACGAATTGTGGACTTTGAGGAAGGTGGTAGGCGGAGGAGTCTGGCTCCTTGGCTGAGGGTGTAGCTTCCCCAGAACTTCGATTTGGGCCATACATTTTTTGCAGAGCTAAATGACATCCTTACACACCATTAGCTGCCCAAAAATTAAGCTGGCTCTATCACTACATTCTTGCCAATCCCTTTGTTTTGACATTAGCCTCTATTTTACTGTAGCTGGGTGATTGAAATATTTCTTGTAACCTTTCATCATTACTCAGAGCCGAACAAGAGCAGCCAATGACTAATGGCACATTTGTTGTGAGTCATGGATACCTGCCTGGTGATCTGCATGGTTGCACTGATTTCCCAACATTCACATTTCCCACTACATTCAGAAAACACTGTGCAGAATGGAACCTTTTTGATTAAGATTAAAAAAAAATCTCCTCTTTGAGTTTTTTTAAGTGTGTTTGCTTACAGTGTGCTTTCAGTAATCATGTCTATTATTCCTGTGCTAGTCCGGAGCTGAGTCTTGGTATCTGCATGCAGACATTGCAAATATATATATATATATATATATATATATATATATATATATATATATAAAAATGTAGATATAGAGATATAGAGATATAGAGATATAGAGATATATATCAGATTTAGAGCTGCTCAGGACTGGACTAACTCTAACTATTGCTCCCTGGCATTATCTTAGCAAGGAAATTTATTGGCACAAATAGTCATTAATTAAAACATGTCAGAAGAGGCTCTAATAGAAGTCTATATTAAATTGGTGTAATGCAAAATCTCAGTAGAAGCCCAGTTCCCTGAGATACAGACATCTGCTCAAGGAATGTGCTGGAACACTTGCATCTAGTAAACACAAACTCAGCTTCACATGTTTGTATGACATTGAATAATTGCAGAGAATTGATATTTTATAGTGCCACTCCCCATTCTAAAATTCCTTGTGCTCCTGCTGCAACACTTTCCCTAGTGAGCTTTTCCATCAGCCAACAGAAGAAAATCTCTCCCCAAAACGTCCCACAAGGATAAGGGATGCTGCTGTCTGTGTTGTGGGGGTTGTCCAGAGAGGAAGTGATGGATTGTAACCCCAAAAAAGAAGCTTCTCCCCATCCCTGCTGGGTGAGCACACTCAGCCACAGTCTGCTCCACATCTGGTTGTCTGCTCCAGCTTTTGGCACTGAGTCTGCATGGATATTTGCAGTTTGTTGAGGGTGTGATGGACATGTCAATATGATGGTCAAGCATGTCAGTTTTCATTTCATGTAGCATTGCCAAAGTATGTTTTTTATTTAAAGTAAGGCTATTTTGACACTCTTTCATTCTTCCATGATGTCTCACTGAGTATTCAAATGCATTTCGGGAAGGCTGAAGTGGCCTTGAGAACTTCACTTCCATTGTTCACAGGCTGCTCAGGGAATTTGTCACTCTTCCCCCACGCTGAACATAATAGGCAGATAGAATGGCTTTCAATGTAAAGCTTTGCACATGCAAAAAAAAAAAAAAAAAAAAAATTGCAGCAATATTCATATTTTGCCATGTTTTATATGCAACTGCAGAACAGGCTTTCTCCCTGTTGGAAGGGGCTAGATCTGAACAGCATAAATGCTGTCCCACAACAGGGGAGTATGATTTAAGTGAAGACAGTAAACCACAAGGAAGGAAAAATGTACAAATGAGGACACCCAGGGAAGTTAATTCTTATTTTCCTTTAAAGTGATTTGGTTAAACTAAATTAAAATCTCTCATATAGGTGCTTTTTCTCTTCCAAAGAGATTAAGTAGTGGCAGCCACAGACATGTGATTAACAGTATTCACAGAATAGTTTAATTCAATTTAATTAATCAATTTCATAGTTCACTCTTTAATTAAATTCAAGCTCACTTTTTAAATATATGCTCTGTTGACAAACCCTAAATGAATAGTCCTCCTAAAAAGTTTTTTTTTCTGCTAACTTGAAAATGGGAAAAATAATTCTAGAACACTGGTGTTGCTTAAGGGGAGGGAGCATTACAAGGAGCTAGTACAAGAGAGTGCTTGGCTTTGCTTTAAGATAGAAGCCTTTCTATGACTTTTCCTTTAATTTTTCAATTCCTGCCTTAGGTTTCTAAGGAGGAATTCAATATGCAATTAAATTATAAGAATGTGTCGGTTTGGTGAGGAATCATTCCGTTTCAGTAGATCTGCAATGACTTGAAACATATCAAAAACAAGACCGAGCACATTCCCTTACAGAAATGTGTTTAAACTGGAGCCTGCTCTTCCCAAGGTTCCATCCTAGTTACCAAGAATGGGCAGAAAGCATTACATTCATTTTTACACAAAGAAATGCCAGTACTTTTTGGTTCAGTGAGCTGAAAACTCAGTGAGATCCAAGCTCTGTTGGACAATTGCATCACTACAGCTTCTAGGAAAAAGAAAAGTAAACTGACTAGACAGAGTGACTAATGACTAGCTCATTTATGGTACAGTAGGTATTTATGCTTATGGTTTGAAACCCCAACCTGTGGTATTTGCAGGATGCATAAACGCATTTCTGCATAGCAACCTTCCAAACAAGTTAAAAGGAAGATGTTGAATGGAAATCTTCACTTGCTTGAGTTGCTGTTTATTATCTGAGAAACTTTGGGCAGCTAAAATATTATTACCCCAGGGGTTATTAGGCATTATCTCGACCCAATGCAGCACTTTAGCACCAAACTTAAGGGTTCTGCTGCACCTTTAAGCCAGAGGGCTCTCCAGCACCTTGTTTATGACATCCCATGTGAAAGCTGCTGGGTGAGGAACAGGAAAGTAAAGAGATTCCAGTCCTCTAAGAGTTAAAAGCACAGCTGCAGCATTCCAGCAACGACATCCTGGAAACATCAGCTCCCATAAGAACACATTGACCACAAAAGTCTGTCAAACTACAACACAGAAAATGGATTACTGATACTTTTTTTAAAAGCCCTGTCTAGTGACAACACATTTAAGAAGCAGATTTGTAGCTGCAGTTATGGCAAGTATCAAGTGGGTTTCCTGTCTGCAAGGAGAGAAGGATAGCAGCAGACACTGTCCTCCAAAGGTCTTGTTCAGCCTTTTCTTTTGAGTCAGGAAGAGAGGTATGCATCAGCAGCCATCACCTTCCACAGTTATCCCAGCTTTGGTTCGCAATCACCCCAAACACCATCCAGCCAGTTTTCCAGCTGATTTACCAACCTAGCAGCATTCTAACTGTGTCACATTCAACACCCAAGCATGAGCTAAGACGCTGAAAGAGTTGGAATGGCCCCTTCAGCCAAACTTTACATGACACCTGATCCAGGCTAATAATGAAACATAAATGGGTAGATCAGAGCCCAATTTACTTTTAAGCATCAGACCACCAAACCTAACCACCTCAGACAATGCTGTAGCACTTGTAGTCTAATGAGAAATTCCTTTTTATCCTCCAGGACTATTAATTGGGTTGGTTGTCCTCAGCAGGAGTTGACTTGTGTGCCAGTGCAGAGATGTGCAGGAGGGAACCTGACCTGCCTTGATAGGTATCTCTGAGATGGGAAAGTGCCTCTTTCTGGGTGGTATTGATTTCAGCATCTTGCCTTACTGATTCTTCCATGGCCTCTTGACAAAAACCAGATTTATCCATATTCTATCTGGCATTAAGTACTTCAAAAACACATACATATGCCAAGACCAGCCTGGGAAAAACTGTGTATGATCTGAAGAATACATGTATTTTTCCTACTTTTAAGATAGCTTATCTCAGTGCTTATCTCTTATTTTTAATGATTACGGCATCAAAAGGCCATGATGATAACAGAGCACAGGATGTAGCATTTAGAGAGCAGAATTATGCAGCAGTTGAGACAAGGCCTGTAAGCAGAAGAAATAAATTTTATTAGTCTTGCTGCTGCTACGGGAAGAAACAAATAAACTCTGGCCTTGTGTGCACTAAACATCTTGAAAATATCTTTTGTTTACCTTTCCTTCTCTACAAACCATGCCCCTGATACATCTTATGTAATAGAGGCAGGTTAAACAGGCAAAAATGAGAGGAAGAAGTTGGTTCCATCAAAAAAGAATATAATATATATATATACACACACCATTTTTCAAGTGTTAAAATATTAAGTAAGAATCTGGATTCAAGCATAGTCTGTTTACTCCACCTTGGGTCTTAACATCTGAAATATGGCCCAGTCCATATTTCTGACTTATCACTTTGATTTTTGTGAAAACCAAAGAGCCCAAAAGCTGCTTGGCAGCCCTTCTATTTGTGCCAGGCATGGAGAAATCACATCCTTTTCTGCTAGTTCTATTTTTCCCTAGCACATCTTATGCTACTGTTTAAATTTTGGTAAAGATCTATTCTCCAAAGCATTGTAACTGTAGAAAATCAGAATTGCAATCACAGATGTGAAATATTTAGATTCTTGATTTGGAGCAATCTGTAAGCAAGAATGATTTTTCAAATTCTGTTTCTGAAATACATGCAAACAGAGATGTAAAAGAAAAGAAATAATTTCAAGATACCAAAACTCCCTGGTAATGGAATCTCACATTATTTCTTTCAACTTTGGCCAAAACCTTTGCTTCTGCTAATACTAAGGAAACCTGAAGGATGCAGCAAAATAATAGAAGGAAATTCTTGCCTTGCAATTGTTTCTTTAAAACCCAGTTCAGCCATAACCTGTGGTAGGTGAAGAAGGCACAACCTTACTCTTGAAAGGACAGCTGAAGGCACTAAATATAAATGCGATGATCACTGAACTGCAATTTACAGCTTGATCTGAAACTTTCCACAAGCAAAACCACAGCAGGTGAATCAGAGTTTCCACTGGGGTACCAGCATTGCCACCCCTGCTCAGACAGGGGAATGTCTAAACCTGACAGGAGGCCAGAGCTTTGCCCCTCACTGGCACTGGGGACACTGACATGGAAAAAGTGCCCACCAGCACAGATCCTGCTCCTTCTGTTCAGGTGGTCAGGCTTTGGGACATCACTGAATTAAAGATAGGGCCATCAGAAATGCCTCCAGCCTTTCTGGAGATAAGACTGAGGGCTGACTCAGGGAGAAACATGCACCTACTTATTCTTGCAGCATCTGGGATTTTCCCTGAGAAACTCCTATTCAAAAATTCACGTGGAGCTCTATCAATTTACGGGTAAGGAATCCAGAAAGACAAGAATCATCACACAGAATGAGAAATGAGATCTGCTTACTGGACTCTCTGTCTTTGATTTACACTTCAGTTTTTACTCAGTAAAGCTACTGTATATGTCAAAGAAAATTTTGCCTGTGAATCATCTGGTGCTGCTCTGAAGTACTTTGCAAAACAAACTGCGATTTTTCACTGAAATAATCTTTGTGCTGCTCTGAAGTACTTTGCAAAACAAACTGCGATTTTTCACTGAAATAATCTTTGTCTGACGTTTATGTGGTCATCCTGCAAATGGCCATTGCCACAAATAGAGCCTCAGTGATATGTATCCATTGGCCTCAGTAGACTTCTTCCCCAGATTTGTAATTGTCTAGAGTCAGCTTCCTTCCATACATACTATAGAAGCTTTACAAAACTAAATAGCCATTAGTGATGAATACTGAAAATGTTCTAAATACTTCTTTATTAATGATACTGTTTTTCTATATCTTCGTGTGCAGAGGCAAATTACTAGATCTTTTTGGTGCCTGATTCTGCTCTTGTTTACATTTGTGTTAATTTTTAACAGCTTTATTTACTTTGTTTATCTGTATTAATATTTTATTGTTTACAGCAGAAATTGGAAGCCTTTTTTTGACAGCTGGTGAGCCAAATTGCATTTTGTTACATGACTATGCACCAAAACCAAACCCTTGCATTAATTCATTGCATTTAGCAGATTCTCTTTCAGAATTCTCTTTCACAATTTTCATTACTGATTCCAAAGTCTTATTTCCTTTTTCATGAGATAACAAATCTCATTTCTATCAACTTCATAGAGCCTTTCCTTGAGAAGATAAAGTGTCACAGCCCTTGCACAACTTTGCAAGCTAATAAAACTGCATTGTGGCACCATGTTTCTGAACCTGGGTGAAAGAGCTGAGTGTGGCCCCAAATATTTTCCAGATGCTTTTGAGGCTCTTTCATTACAAATTCAGATTTTTGTATTGTGGAGGATTGACACAAATAGATATCTGGGTAAAAGGTTTTTCATGTGCTGCCTGGCCTGGCTTTTTGACAAGGTACCAACTATTTTTTCCACAAACAGACAGAAACACTCAGAGTAGAACTCTGTGCAAGCCCCTGCTGTGAAGAAGGTGAGTGCTCTGGATTTAGATCTAATCACATTCTGGTGCATGCTCACTCATGTAGCAATTTGTCTTCTTGCATTAGGAATAAAATATACAGCTTGTCAGTTTAAAACATGCATTTTCCCTTCTGCTTCTGTTACTCTTTCACTTGCAGGCTGAGAAGTCCATATTCTGAAATGAATTCTAAGAGTTATGGTATGTTTTCTTTTGGTAGATCAGATTTCAAGGCTTTTCTTCTGAACGTGTGAGATCTGAGGTTAGCTAAGCCTCATTCTCTTAAAAATGGGCTACAAAGCAGGCATAAGAAAAACAGTAGCCTTCCAGAAGAACAGGGTCAAGTACCCAGAGAGGGCATGGTAACTATTGAAAAGAGTTTTCAGGCTATCACATATTCAGAGCCTCTTTTTAGTTGCAAAAATGATTGGCAATGAGATGGGCTTTTGTTATCAGAAGCAAAATGTCTTTCACTTTCCTTTTACTTTGAGGTATTCGTGACTGTCTTCTGCCAAACCAAAGAGAAGTCAAGTGGTCAGAAAGATCACTTGCTGCTGATGCAGGGTTTGACAGCACCAACATCCTTGGTATTCACAGCAAGTTTCATGGCTACGCCCTCATCTGCAAGGGATGAGAGGATAAACGATAGCATAGCATGGGGGAAATGTTCCAGCTTGTCTTTCTCCACTTTCTGAGGGGCTGTGCTCCATCTTCAGCCTACTCATTGGACACGAAAAGGCTGAAGGTTTGTAAAGCTGAATATGGAGAAACATCACAGACACAGAAGAGATGAGGTGGAGGAGAAGACCACCCTCTGAGTAATTCATTGATTCAGTCTCCTGATAACACCCAGCATCTCCATTACTCAATGCAATCTCTCACGTTGTAATTCTTCACTCCTGTTCTTTTGTGCTGTCCCATCAATGTTACATGCTCCTGCTCCAGCAATTTGGATTTGCCTTCCCCCACAGCCTATCAAACAGCTCCAGCCTGTTGAACAACTTAGAACAACTTAGAACATCGCTTCTAGCTGAACTGAAAGCTGCTAAATTAATTCTTCAACCATTTGCCAGAGCATGGGGTTACTTCCCATTTTTGTCAGCATTCAGCCTTCTGGTCATATTCTCAGCTGTTCAGTCTCCATCCTTTTCCCCTCAAGCCTGCTTTTCATTTCCTGCCACTCAAATCCAGTCTCTCCAGCTCCCTTTCTGAGAAGGAAAAAGAGAAAATAAAACTATCAGAATAGCCTTTCACAAATTTACAAAGAATAAACATATCTACCATGTGTCAGGCACCGAAACTACCCACATCTGAGACGTGCTTTTACTTGCACACAGAGCAGCAATGTATAATATCTTAGAAAAATTCAGAAAGATGGGAGCTTTTTCCAACATCTGCATTTCCAGCAGTATATTCATGCTTTCCTATTTTATCCTTGCATGGAAATTAGTATATAAAATTATTTTTATATATTTTTATTAAAATAATTTATAAAGATATATAAGTTTACCCACACAAAATAATGTGATCCTTCTTTGATCTACAACCACATCCATATTTAAGCAGACAAAAAAAGGAGAAAATTTCCTAACAGCCTCAGGGAAATGAAAAAATGGATTGCCAATTAAACAGCACCAGTGTTGATGAAAACAGATTCCAGTGACCCCATGTTCACCTGGCTGCACCGCTTGACCAAACATATTTGCTTGGGGCTGAAATGCAGCCTGCTGGGCATGGGGCAGCTTATGCAAAGCAAATGGCAGCTGACAAGGTAGCAAGGCATTAGTCAGTGTTGAGTGTCCCTCACAGACCCGTGAGACCTTGCAAACTACTGCTAAAAGCAAGAGGGAAGTCTCCTGTGGCAAGTGCTCTTAGTAACAGACACCCAAATAATGCCACAATACTCATTGCAAGAGTGTCTGTCAATAGCAGACTGTGGGTATCACTCTATATGGAAGGCAAGACTTCTAGGGGAAGACAAATCATTTTACTAGGCTACTTGATGTACTTGGAAGAAGTGAACAAGCTTTGAGGAACACAAACTCTTCAAGGCATAGTCTGAAACCACTTTCAGCCTTTCTTTCCCCAGCCACTCCTCTCTCCTCAGACCAGGCTCCCAGCTGGGCTATTGCCACACCTGTGTCCCCAGCCTTGGGCTGCTGGAACTGTGTCCTTGCTGTAGCAGTGAGTAACCTGGAGGCAGCAGCAGGAGGGGACAACTCATGGAGAGAGGGGATGGGCAATGCTGGAATGACAAGGAGGTTCCCTGGCTCAGGAGCCCACAGGAAAGACACGTCCTGTGACTCTCCCCTGCTGTCACCTTCAGGACTTTCTCTAGGGCTCCTGGGGAACAGCTGTGCACAGTGGTCCAGCCCAGTGGGGAGTTTCCTGTGTGCATCCCACTCGCAGCCCTTCAAAGCAGAGGCAGAGAGAGTTCCACCCTCCTCTTGGCTCCCAGGGAAACCCACACCTGACACTGTCCTAGCCCTAAGGGACTGTCCCCTCCTCAGCACACCATAATTCTCACCAGGTTCAACTTCTTTAGGGCCCTGCAGGCAGCACTTCAAGTCCCCAACACACACCTGAAGTGGGGAATTTTTCTGTACAGCTGCAGGGGAATCCCACGTCGCAGGAAAGCCAGGTGGGCTGTGCTGGCTTGAGCTGTGCCAGAGCCCGTGGTGAGGAAAGTGCTTCCTTAAGGATGAACCCCCCTTCCCTTGCAGCAGTGGAAGAGCTCCTGTCACTGTGGCAATGCACACGCCTTGTTTTTCAGGAGAGGAGAGGAGTGCAGGATGTGTTTGAGGATGGCTGTAGGTGGCAGACAGCCCAGGGCAGGTGCTACAGTGCCAGAAGGACTCAGCCTCACTCCCAGCCTGGCTCCCAGGGAGTGGCGCAGCTCCCAGGAACAAAGCTGCTGCTTTCCCATCCTGCTGGGGAAGGAGCCACTCTGGTGAGCTCTCGCACCACTTCTGTGGGAGATTTTCTCACTGGGGGGCTGGCAGCTACTCCCGGCAGCCAATGCACTGCTCTGCCTATGCCTTTGACAGTCCTCACCTTCTCTTGAATACCTCCTTGGCTGAAATGCCAGACTCATGTTGCAACTACCTCCCAAAGCCTTTCAGGAGCTCCTTTCTTGCCTGCTGAATCTGCGAAGTGAAGCCTGTCCCAGCTTGCACACATCCGTGTGCTTCCCATCCTGAAGTCTGACCTTATGGATAAGTTACATAACGCATAATGTTATCAAAAACTCATGCAGCTTGTAATTTTCCCCAGATCCCAGTTCTTGGCATACACCAAGATTTTGGCTTTCTGTTTTATTAAGTATAGTTCTAGCCCTTATGGAAGTAAGATAATTGAAAAAGAAGTGCTGTCAGTCTGGAAAATAAAGGGCAACCAAAACCAGAATCCATAGTTATTATTACAAAAAGAGACGTGGTATCAGATGGTCTCAAGATTTCCAAAGGCTTGGGGTTGGCAATAAAAAACAACCACCTGCCTCTCATTCCTTAAGTCTAGAGAGAGATGTATCTACACTGCCAAAGCATAGCAATAGAGACTTCATTCTCATCCTGTTATCATCCATCATCGCTCTGCCAGGCACAGACACACAGAGTTTCAAGCAGTCTGGGCCACATCCTTATTTAGAAAATAGTCTCAGCTTCCTTGCACTTTTGCTTGGTGCCTGCTCATGCCATGCAGCACATTAACATAACAGCTGACAGAACTAATCAGCAGTAATAAAAGCACTTGCATGACTTGACCTGTATAATCTATTTGAGGACATCTCTCTTTTGCCTGTTCTTTCACTTACTCTCTATGTTTATGTCTAGTTCACTTATTCATACCCATCATCTGCAGATCAATTTAAATGTGCTGCAGCACTTGGGTGATTACTGAGCTGCACAGCAGAAGTTACTTTTGGCAGTGGCTACACAAAGCAGGTCAAAGATAGCTGCAAAGCTGGTTTTAGGCAGCCTTTTTTTGTTTTGCTTTCTCTTAATGAAGACCTGTATTGGAAAAATGTTTTCCCCTCCCCCCAAAAATCTAATTAATTTTTTTTTTTTTAATTTAAGAAGCAAAAAAAAAAAAAAAACCCTACAAAAAACAACTCCACTCAAACTTCAAAACAAAACAAACAATAAACAAACAAACAAACAACCACAAAAAAACTAAAGGAAGGAAAAACTACTTCTTGGAAATGAGCACAGGATTTATTATGCATGGTGGGAGATACTACTCTTGTGTCCTAGTGTGTTATTGTTGTTAATGAAGTATATTTAATACAATTAAAGGACACAAAAACGAAATGTTCAGACTAGGGCAATGAAGTTTTTTACAGATCTGTGGGCCTTTCTTACAAGAAGGAATGAAAATACCTGATTTTATTACATCTGCAATGAAGTAAATGATGAAGACACGAGTAATTCTGTAAAGGACCATTCAGGAAGCGGTAAAGCAACAATTACCTTTTCAGCTATAATGCAGGCAGAAAGATGGCTTTCTACCTGCATGGATGGTGGTAGAGACAAGGCAAGTCAAGCAACAGGAAATTCCTTCTCATGAAACTACACATATGCATGTTTTATATGGGAATATTCGTTCATGTTACAGCCTGAGGGCTTACCCCAGGAGGTTTGTATGGGTGGGATCATCTGGGGGGGGGTACCGCATGGCATCTCAGCTGACAAGCTATGAGAGCAGACCTCCAGAACTGGTCTGGCTCTTCCTGCTCCCCTGGGTGTAGGTGACACCCAGAATGTGCCAGGAGAATCTGGTACTGTGACTGACATGGAAAAGGATTCCTTTCTGCCCCTATCTTCTCATGCGCATGGTGTGACTATCTAACCTTTCTCAAGAAAGTTAAAGTACAGGCAGATGCAATTCCCTATGCCCCTTTTAAATTTGGAAGCATGCAAACACACATGCAAGCAAGGCATGGCCCAGGAGACCTAGGCTGCTGCCAGGGTAAAGCTGCATATTTGAGAGGGTTCCTCAATTAGGCAGTCACATAACTGCTGCCCTGAAACAGCCTAATGATTATAAGATAAAATTCTCCACCTGAGTCAGAAATGTATTTCCCTTCCTTCTCTCCATGTTGTTGTGTTGATAGGCCACAGTTGCAAAATTTTTGCCTATAAAAGTATTGCAGGTGAAGATGAATAAATTAAACCCTACCTTATTGAATACACTTTCTGTTTGGTTTGCCTGTATACTATCTATTTCCAGATGCCAGTTTTTCCAACTGTGTTTTATTGATAAATTTTCTCAGTACATCTCTTATTTCATACTTGGTGGATGTTTCATGCCTGTGGAGCTGCCCAGATAGAATTGTGTGGGGCAGTTGAGAGTTGTTGTTTGCTGGCTTGTTTGATGATTAAGCTTCTAAAGAAGATGAGCATTATTAGGTCAGGTTGTAGAAACAAGCTGAGTCCTTTGAGGAGTGCACATCTTAACACTGGTAAATCTTCACTGCTAGTGTGTTGAAAAGAGCAAATCTGAAAACACAGTTTTGTGGGTTTTTTTCTTTTCTGAGTGCAAATGAAAGGATTTTTTGGTACAGATAAACAAACTTGGAATGGATGGGAAATGGTTGGGTTTACTTTTGATTTTTCCTGTGTACCATCTCCTGGCAATCCTTAATGACAACTCTCCTGGGAGACTAAAGGTATTGATACTAATCAGATTTATTAGAAATATCATCTTTTTGGATAGGCACTCTGGTAACTCATTTAATGGTTGAACCAAACCATTCACCAGTTGAAGAGTTTCTGCAGATATTTTAACTCACTTTAACCTTCCCAGGTGGCTTCTACAGGCAGTCACACAGTAATAGTGCTTTTGGCCTGTCATATTTTCTTTCTTGCAGCCAGTTCTGTTGGTTCTGCTGAGTCTGCTGAGCCTGGATCCAGCTATCTGAGACTTCAGAGAAACTGAAGGGGTCTTGGACAAACATATTCAGAGAGAATCACTTGCTTCAGTTCAATGGGAAAAGCCCCGGGAGTCTCAACCATTTACATCTAGCACATGGAAGAGGATAAGCCAGTTTTTCATAGGGTGGAAGGCAGAAAACAGCCAACAAGCCATGATCATGAAAGGGAAAAAACCTTATAAAATTCTGCATAGCTGGAAGCTTCCAGTAGCATCAGTAGCACAGAGTATATAGAAAGAAGCCTTGGCATTTTAAAAACAAGTGTAAGAAAAAGAAATTTATTATAAAACTAAGCATAAGAAATTTGTCTTGCAACACATTGCAAAACTTTGAAAAGAGGAGCAAAAAAGTTTGGGCCAGCAGAGATAAGAACAGTGAGATCTTTAATAGACTAAGAGTGAAAGGACTAAGTTTCATATGTTGGAACAAATGGTCATATCAGTGCATATGTTGAAACAAATGGGTCAGCTTTGAGAAAATGGCCAAGTTTTTGACAGTAATTAACAAGGGAGCATGTCTCATATTAGTGGAAAAGTTTAGTGGACAATTTCTGTTCAAGAATTTTACAAGAACTGGCTGAGAACTTTTCTGAACTCCCTCCTTGAGTCACTTTTGATTCTGGATTTTTGTTTTTCTTCAGCAGCTGTTGGAATGTAGGGGAAAACCTGAGAGGAAAGATGAAAATCTTTTAGGATTGTGCCAATATTTAAAACAGGTAGGTAAGGTGAAAGTTATCACATGGGAGCTTGTCTCTGAATCTTAAAGAACATATCCATATATCTCTCACCAGGCTTAAGAGAGTGTATCTGTATTGCACAGTGCAGCTCTTGGCTGAGATAATATCTGAGTTTCAGGAAAAATATAGCTGTATCAGTGCAGCCTCTGCCCCATTTTAATTAGCCTGGGCATACCACTGTGCTGATGCAGCTGAGCTGTTCCCAGTTCTGGAGCTGGTTCAGTTGGAGTTATGTCAGGTATTGTAGCATATTTTGGTATTGCACCATAAAGATAGAAAGGATAGAATCCATATGTCTGGCCATGCAGTATAGTGCTCAGGGAAGGAGTCATACTTGCACCAGTGAAGAACACTTCCAGTTAGAACAACAGGCAACAACAAAATATAAGTCTCACTATCCTTCCAGCAGGGTAATTTTTCATTGTCTTCAGCAATTGTGTACTTGCAGTGTTACAAATAATAATATGTGAGCATTCATGTGAAATATGGTTCAGATGTTGCCATTATGTCATATATTAGTTTGCACAAGATTTCTTAGTGCAGATGAAGTCAAGGGAGTGCCAGCCTTAATGATTTATGCACACAGAACAAAAAGGAAAAAAGTTGAGACAAAATTCTTCATTAGGAAAGCAAAGAAAAATAAGGGAGATATAAGAAATCACATGATCTGATATAGAGTCCGTTGAAGAATAGAGGATGGGATCTCTCATCTGTGTATCATTTTGTTTTTCTTTTCTGCAGCTGAGTTTCTGCTGAGTCTCTTGGAGTCTTATTTTATTTCTTCCACAGTAACTGCCATGGAAGCTATTATCCTAATTGCACAGATAATTTGTTCAACTCACAGGCTAGTGGTTGGACTTGGCTTTCCCCACTGCCAAGTTTTCTTTTTCCCCCAACAGATTTTCTTCCTTGTTTAGTGCCACACACCTCCTCTTTCTCTTTTCCTCCCTGCTGTGAAAGTATGTTTTTTTTCTGCTCTAAAGTTCCTCTTGCCTGAGAAGAGGATCTGGGGTCCTGCAGAACCATCCACAGGCTGCTCATAAAGGGGAAGATGCATCTGCAGGTTCTGCTGGCTGCCTGGGGCAGTACCTCCCAAGTGACCACAGCAAAGCCCTGCTAGCTGAGGAGTATTGCTGGTTACTCCTGTAGGAGTGGATATATGGCTTTTACTCCTCAAAGCCAGCACTTCCTGCTCCAGTGCATCCTCCATGCCCGGTAGATCAGCTCACTGTGTCGTGGCTCAGACTTTGGCATCTCTGGGGCAGCTCTGTCTGTGCTGTGCTCAGGTGTCGGCTGGCACAGGGGAACCCCCTGGCTCTGCATGTGCATGGTCCCTTCATTTCAAAGGACATCAGTGCCCTGAATTGAATTTAGTTAATTGCTTTTGTCACTAAAATGACAAGCAAATAAAATTCATGGGAGCACAGACAAGAGGTAAGCCCACCTAGGCACAACAACTGATCCTTCCTCCAAAACAGAACAGAGATTGCAGACTCCCATCATCTCCTCTATACTCAAGCACTTTCACCCCTAGTTACAAAACATACCTTCAACATCCCTGAATGTGCACATAAAATCTTAAGAACAAAGCAGTGGGAAGAAAGAATGAGGAAGAAAAAATACTGTCTGTATCTATGGCTCCTGCAATGAAAGGGGAGGAGGGAGGTAAAGTAGTAAATGAAGCCCAAGACTATTTCATGGTGGCAGCAAGGCTTTCTTTCCCAAGCTAACACCCAATCTGCTTCACCACGAGATTAAGGAAGAAAGAAATACAATCTGCATGATTAGTTCCAGAATTTGCAGAGAGATGCTTAGCTCTGCTCTCATAGAAATGCTTTTGTGTCTTTGAGTATGCTTTTTAAAGTCTTTGGCAACTTCCCATCCCTACAATACTGCACACATACGTGTCGTATTAGAAACTTACATTGTCCTTTACCTTCCCTCATCACGTCAGCAGTTATCAACTTCTGGAATTAATTTGATGTCCTCTTTCTCCATTCTTATTGTAATAAACCAATCCTTCTCAGCCACTTTTGTAATATTTTGGGTGTAATATTTATAACTCTTGCCATTTAAAAGTTTTGTGTTTTCTTGGTTTGTGGTTCTTGTTTTATTTTTGGGGTTTTTTTGGTGGTTTTTTTTTTTTAATTCTGGTTTCTAGTGTCCTGTAGGTTTCATTTGAAAATTAATTTTCCCTCGGGATTACAGACAAAAGTGGAAGCAAAATTGAAAACTATCAACAATCCAAAGCAAATAGAAAGAATTGCACAGCTAGTATTTTTCTATCTTCTGGTTTTTAGACCTGCCTAATTATTTTTGGACTTATGAATGCATAGGGCTGGTGCCTGAGCTTCAGTCCCTGTTGAACTGATGGGACATCGTCTTCACATGCTGAAATTCTGGCACTTGCTAGGGAAGAAACCTTTTCTCCAGAGGTAGCTCTGCCTGTAGTTCAGGATGCTGCCCATGTAAAGAAAGGAACAAATTCTGGGCAACAGAAGATCCAGCTGAAGGAAGAGAGGTTCTCTTTTCCCCAATAATTGTAGTTGGATTTTGCTTATCAACTTTCTGCTTGTGATTTTTTGCTCCCTCAACCATTACCTCCCTGCCTTTGCACTGCAAAAAGCTTACGCAGAGCAGACATGAGTTTTCATTTATTACACAGGGATAGTCCATTTCTGCAATTTAGATTTTAGCCTCACTGGACCAAAAAGGAACTTACTCCTGATTTAAATCTTTACAAAGTAGGAATGAATTGGGTTTCTGACAGCCTATGTTTCTCCTGAGTTGTTTTTTTTTTTTGACGTGTAAGGGCTCATTACAGCTCTGTAGGCAGAGCCCAGGGTCTCTCGGCACAAACTGCGGGTTTATCTGTCCTGTGGATGTCCCTGCATTGCCAAGTCTCAGCTCTAAGCCAGTTCCCAATACACATACTGTACTAGGCAGCCCAGTACATGTGCACAGTTGAAGTAAAATAAGTCTTTTCGTGCATTCTCTGCACGTATTGTGTATCTCTGTTTCATACAGCTCTGGTAGAAGTTATTCCAAGAATGAAGGTGCTAAAAATATCATGACTTCAGAACTGAAATAGCAACCACATACTACAGCTTTTTTTTCCCACGAGGTATATGTCCTTCTTATCAAGAAATGTTAATAAGACTCTGTACACACCTACATTACAAACAAAACAGTATCCCATTTCTTTTTTAGAGTACATTTTTAACAGCATTTACACAGACATTTGGCTAATAATCATTGGAAGACATGGCACAACACTATCCCAGTTCTCGCATTTAGAACCAAAAAGAGTCTTTTTTTTTTCTTAACTTTCATAAATTAAATACACAGTATGCCCCTTTTGGAAAGTGCACACCACATTTCCAATATTTAGTCATAATGAAAACCAGAAGGCCATAGTCTGGCTGCTCTGGAGCTTGTGTTCACTGCAGAGAGGAGGAATAAGGTCCATTTCCTCTGTTTGTGTGTCTCTTGTGAATAAAATGATGTCTGCAAAATGGTGGGGTCAAGCGAATGCAGGGTCCATGTCCTAAGATTCAGCTCTGCAAGCCTGGGACTGTGGGGGGTCTCTGCTCATGCTTCAGCTCTGATGGACATCAGGGCTGGGGGGAAGAAAAAACAGGGAAAAAAACACCCACTTTCATATGAGCAAAATCAGATTCTAAAAGCTCTGGGTTGGAGAGGTAGAAAGTGTCTCTCTTATCTCAAGCGTATGTGTGTGTCAGGATCCTCAGGAGCACATTTGGCACCAGAGCCAAGTGCTCCAGAGGCAATGGGCATGATGGAGACAGTGCTGGCAGAGATCTGGGACAGCCTCACCATGGCTGAGCAGTGAGTGGGCTGCCAGGGAAGTTCAGGAGAGCCCTGGCACTGTAGGGACTAAGGCAGAGGGGAGTCAAGGCACTGTGGGCTCCTCACCAACCTCCCAACTCCCCAGGTGCCTGGGGACCCCTGATGCCAGCAGCACTTCCATAGGCAGCTACGGGAATGTGGATCTCCTGCCTGCAGCACAACTCACCCATGAAACAGCAAGGAAGTGGCCGTTATGGTCCACAGAAAATTGGACATGCATACAGCACGCTCTTAGCTAATATACCTAAAAGTCTGCTGAAGGCATTGGAGGCAGCCAAATACTTTTCTCCCTCTGTAAATACATATGATTTCCCTCTGTCTGTGCACGACACTGCTGGGTAAGAACAGCTACACACTGTACCAAGATGTACTTTCCAAACTGTAATCAAATTTGCCTTGTTTATATTCACATGTTTTTTGCATCTTCTTTCTGAAAAAATTCATCTGAAAAGCTTCTTCTCAAAGCTGCTCATCTCGAAAGAAAAATGTTGTAGAAATTCATAAAGGGACTATGGTTTGTAACTGAAGAATTGCAGAGAATAAGGGGTAGTCTGAGACAAAAGTGTCCCACCCAGGCAGGGATTGCAGGGCCAGGAGCCAGGTGCCAGGCTGGCATTACTAAAAAGATTCCAGGAGCTGGTGCTTGCATGTCTCTCTTTCACTTGGGGTCTTGGCCGTGCAGAAACTCACCTCCTGCACCTGCAGTGAACTGACAGCATGACTTCGTGGAAAAGTGGCTGAGTCAGAAATAAACTCTGCTGCCTCTCAGGGACACCAACAGCCCTTCCAGGGGGTAACAAGTAACAAAGAACATGACTGACGAGGGAAGAATCTCATGGTGAGGGAAGGATTTGTTGCCTCCTCTGTGTAACAAATAGAAGACTGTAAGGAGGAGAGAGCACTAAATTACATCTGCAATCTGCTTGGAGACATGGAAAGTCAAAGGTAAAGAGCAGTTGACAAGCAGAGCACAGGAAAAAGAAGACACTCTGTTGTGCTAAACACATTACACAGCTCTCCAAGGGCTCGCAGGAGAGAACACTGAAAGCTCCAAAGGATGCCAGCATGAAGTGAGCAGGACTGAAGTTTATTTTTTAGGAAGTTCCTCAGATTCAAACATTAGACTTTACGAAATAATGAAGGGACAATTAAAAGACCACTAAAAGAAAGAAATAATTCCAAGAATTTTATCGATTTAATCAGAAAACGTAAATTAATGGTGTTACTGGTTCATCCAGATCTAAACTACAGCTCTCACTGTTTAAATAATAACTGTGGTTACTCAGCTAGCATAGAAATAGTTCTTGCAAAATATTTTCTTCACAGATAAATAGAACAATCCATACATACACAGTCTGTGAGGGAAATGAGAATTACATTAGAAGTACAAATAAACACATAGCTTTGGTTTGGCACTGTGTGCTGCTGAAATACACTCAGGTTTGTGTGCACCAGAGGTGGATCCAGATTCCGGTAATTTTTAATGCTACTTGAAGCTAACTGGCAAGGCAGATCTGATGGTGTTGTTCCCATCTATTTGCCCATTTGGAGTAAGCACAAGGGATCTATTGTTCAGCCACACTTCCTGCAGTGGTTTAGGAATAAAGCTCAGGTTGCTGTCAGGGTGGCTGCTGCAGGGAATACCTTGACATGATTAAGGCATTACAATGGCAGAAGAGGAAAAGAGATTTTTATCTACCCATTATCTCCCTAGCTTTTTCTGCCAGATAACTTTTTTTTCTGCCAGGTAACATTTTGTGCATTCCAGGTAACATTATCTGTTTCTCTCTTTATAACTATAGCACCATTTTAATCACAGACAGACTTGCCTTAATGTGAGAATAAGGATAACATCTATATTTAGGAGGATTCGGAAGTCAAGATATTCAAAAAGAAAACCTTGGGAAGGGGAGCTTTAGGAAAATGTTAAATAGTTAAGATATGGCCAAGCAAATAGTTATTACATCTAGACAGAAGACTGTGAAAAATGTTTATGGAGATTTCATACTTGTAGCCTGGCTACAAAGGGAGGATATGGACAGAAATGGAGAATGTGAATTTATAGAGCACCAATTATCCAGCACTAGCTCTCTGCCCAGACACCCCTAATGCATAATGGATATGGCATACCTTATTTCCCTTTTTAAAGTAAAAGTGGTAGCTTTCCTATGAATACATAAATCCAAGACTTTGCCCTCTATGACAGAGTGATGGAAGGGAGAGGGAAGAGGCAGTTTGCAGAGAAATGCAAAAGAGCAGAAATGTTATCACACTCTGTGTCCTAGATGAAGGCAGGGGGTCACAGCAGGTTCTGAGGAGGGCTCAGTATGACACACTGAAGAGAAGAGACTGGATACTGTGAACTGGTGGGAACACAGAGCTCTAGGATATGGAAGGTGGTAATTTTTCCAGAGAGATGTAAAACTTCAAAACTCCTTAATTCAATGCAGCATTCACCCAGCAACACCAGTTTTCAGCAATCATACAGGTCTTCATGAAAATCCTGTTCTAATTCAACCCTGTTCCAAATAAAAAATTGTCCCACTAAAACTAAACTCTGTGTGGTTTAAAAATACATCTTATATGTTCTTGGTGAGGCATACATTCCTGATTTGAAAGAAGATAGAAAAACCTGACTTGACAGCCAACACAGAAAGAAGAGCTTTCTTCCTCCTAAAATAATAACACCCAAAGGGCTGCAGGGATTTCTAAGAATATTAATATAAATAAACAGGTACTGGAAATTTATACCTGCTATTTATTTGTGAGTTCAATCATTACAGGAAGGAAGGAAGGAAGGAAGGAAGGAAGGAAGGAAGGAAGGAAGGAAGGAAAAGAAACTTTGAAGTTCCATGATATAATTTTAATCCTATACTACTCATCCTACCAACTACAGGTAGAATTGTAGTGATAAAATAGATGCTTGGAAGTTTGAAGAGAGTGAATAAATGTGTTCTACCAAGACATTTATTCAAATAATGAAAGGGCATAAGCTGAGTCATAGTGGTTTTTCTGTAGAGGTAAATACCTAAAGAAATAAATTAAACTAACACAGATTAGGAGGTGGATGTTAAAATCTTGCTCTGATTTTTTTTTCCTCATCTTTGCAGCACTCAGTGTCTGAAATGTGAAAATCCAACTGTACTTACTAAGAGTCAGATTCAGATCATTTTGACAATTGATGGCCATCCCAGCATTGTCTTGGAAGACTGAGAAAAAGAAAAAAAAATAATCTCTTTTAGAAAATAATAGGGAAATATTAGTCATTTCATACAAAAGGATATAATTATATAAATTTAATTAAATTCCATTTCTTTGCAATCATTGGCATTAATACTTAAATAAAATTGAAGCTTTGCTATTAACTTCAAAAAAATAAGGATTTCATCCTTAATTATATTTTTCAAGGGCAATTTTAGGGCCTAATGCAGAACCTTTTGAAGGTAACAAAAGACTGTGGTTGATGTCATTGGATTTAGTGAGAGTAGGTGGTAATTTAACAATGCATAAAGGAGCTACACAAAATACACAAGGATATTTTCCGGATCTTCAAGAATGTCTGTTTAAAATCCTGTATAGTGTATTGGTTATTGACACATAATCAGCAAGTGTGGGTCAAAGCAGAACCTTCTGCTCCTGGAGCAAGTGAACTTCTGTCTCTCATTTTTATTGGAAGCAGTCCTAGTCCTTTATAAAGCAGCAAAGCAGAGAAAATAATGAAGTATTTGGTAAAACTAATGCTGAGACAAGTTTTTCCATGAAAATTATTCATGTGTGCTAGACATAGTCCTTGCTTCCTTTTATCTCGTTTATTGCAAAGTGTGTTTATCTCAAAAAATTACTGATAAACAATATTAAGCCATTAAATGCTCACCTGATAGTTTTAATTGCTTCAAGAGAGGCTGGAAAAACACATTCATGGGTGGAAGGTGTGGTACCAGATTTGGTGCCTTTGCTTTTCTTCCTCTTACTATGCAAATGTGTCCTTCTCAAAGAGGTGATGAAGAGCCACATGTATTTATTCCACATAAGATCCAGACTCAAATGCTACACTCCTGCAGCCAGCCAGAAGTCCTTTCTCACACCAGATGTCCCTGCCTTCCCTGGGAGTCCCTCAGGCAAGGCCATGGATGGTGTCCATATCAATCACGGCCAATTCTTCCTCATAAGGCAATGTTAGTAGGGTGCAACTGATAAATAACAGGTGGTCAGTGCAAAGGAATGTAGGCACATAACAAAGGCTGTATAGGGTTAAAACATTGGGATTTTGCTTGCAGCTGTCCACAATAAATATGCATAAGTTCATTTTTTGCTTAGTTATGGATTCATCCACCTGTTTTCCAAAGAGTGCCAGACATTTTGAACTCTAATTATTACCAGGTCCTATCCAAAGTCCATTTCAGTTAACACAAAAGAAGCTGTCAGTGATCTTGGGGAGCAGGGTTCAAGCCATATGGAACAGTTTCACTATTATATATATATCACAGATTCTCATTTTTGACCTTACATTTGGTCTTTCTGCAAAAGACTTTAAAAATTCTGTGCTGTTCTTATTGCCAGGTAGGTTTTGAAAATAAACCTGTGCTCCTGTTAAATTATTCCAACAGGTCTTGTTGCAGGACCACAAAGTCAGTGGAGGGTTCAGAGCTGCAGCACCAGTGAGCAGAGATGGATGTTGCTCTGCTGATGGCTCCCAGCTCAATTCAGCCTCCAGACCTTCCCAACTCAACTGCAAGGCTCTCTCCAGAGCTGATTCAGCTGCAGAACAACATTGCCCATAAAGCAGATGAAGTGTTGCTGCCACAGAAATGGGCACACACTGCTCCCCAGTAACACTCCTGATGCTTCTCGCTTCCTACCTGTCCTCTGACTATGATCTTACAAGTTTATGCCTGACAATTTTGCCTCTATTGCCTTCATTCCGAGGTAAGGCCATAGGGTATCCTGCAGGCAGAGTTCATCAGTAAATCCACAGGTGGAATCACAGCCCTCAGAAATATAACCTTATCAGAAAAATACCTGTAATCTGTGAATACTCCAGAAAATGTGGCATCACGACTTAACAAACAACCCCCCACCCAAACCATAAAACAGCAACAGCAAAGGTGTACCTAGAGAATTCTCATGGGCAGAACTGAACAGCTCTGTAGATAATCAGATGTAAAAGCTATCAAGCATTACCAGTTTCCAGTTAGCTTTGGGATCCATTTTATAGATCTAGAATTGCATCACATAATATACTCTTATTTAATAATATATTTAATTATGTAAGCCATTATATTGTGCAACCTGCACTTCTCTAGTCTCCATTTTGCTTCTTAGTGAAACAATCAGTGAAGCAATTTCTTCAACATGGCTATTCTGAATCATTATGCCTTACTTTATAACAAAACCTCTAGTTAATCAACATCAGATTAATATTTTTTATTACTTTGTTACATTGAAGATGTTGGTTAGTCCTGAAACTGAGGCAGTAGAAATGTGGTCTGCATGTTCGCTGACACCTCTCTGCACAATTAGGTTCTGGTGTGAGTCACTTGGGATGGAGATGTCTGTCAGCCAGGTTTTGGGAGGTTCATGGACATGATTAAGTGATGCTCTCCCAAGAGACTAGTGCACACACATCAAAAAGAAACCAGTCTTCCAGTCTTGGCAAGTAAATAGAGGAAGAGCTGGCCTAGACTTTTTTCTTTAATACATCTTCTGTTGTTATTTAAATTTCTTCATTACTACTTTATACTTACATTAGCAGACTAAGCTAAAATATCATGAGTAGTTTTCTTCAATGTTTTAATCTACATTAGCTGTAAGTTAGACCTACTTATGTAACCTGTCAGTAACAGTCAATGGCTTGGAAATGGAAAAAAAATCCCTCCAAACCAATCAGGAAGATTATTTCCACAAATCGATTTGCTTTTTAAAGGCTGGAACATAAAGTTTGAAATATCTGCTCTTAAAAATACACTGGTGAGCCAAGATGTATTTCCTTGCTGCTGACCACTTTTCATGCAGCACAGTCATGATTGTTTGAAGAAGAAGAGATGGAATCCCCTCACTGGATCTGGATGTAGAGAAGGGCTGCTTGCTGAGGGTGCCCCAGGAGAGGCTGTGGAGAGATCAGCTCTTGGTGGTCCAGGCAGGTGTTCACTCAACTGATCCCTGCTTTCTCTTTCTAAGTGCTCTGAAACCAAATCTTAGATCAGATCTATTGTCTTGATAGACGTATTTGTTAAATTAGAAAGTGTGCTAATTTCAGCATAAAAACACTGTGCAGCAGTTTAATCTTCTGAAAGTTGCTGCACTTCTGTGGATGTCTAATTATTTACTCACTTTTTTTTTGAGACATCAGCATTTTAGAAAAGACTATATACCCTAGTTATTGATTTTTATTGGAATATATTTTATTAAAAGACCATGTATATCATAGAATATCAAATATTAAAACACAAGGGTCAATGCATTGTATAGGTATCATATAATTATTCTTGCTATTAACTATTAATACTGTAAAATTGTTTACTAAATGATACGTATTTTCCAAAGTCCTGAAAATAAGACATCTAATTACAAGAGAATTTCATGTAACAGTTAAAATTATTTCCATATCCCCATGTGTAAAGAAAGCCCAAAGTTGAACACAAACTGAACAGACCAAAAGGGAATAAAACCACACATATTTGTGAAAGACTTCTCAAGCTAATCTCTTTCTGTGAGTAGAAGCCTAGTAATAGTTGATGAGACACGTGATTAAAAATAATAAGAACTGCTAGCAAGCAAAAACTGAAATAAATTTTTGCACAAGTATTGAAGCTTTTACTGAACCCTGGGCCCAAATGCCTTTTAGCTTTTCCTGGTATGGCTGAGAAACTTTAAGAGTCATATTTTCCTTTTAAATTAATACTCAAAAATAAAAATACAATAGGACTTCAGAATAGAATGTCCTGGGAGTTGAATAATGCTTTTCATTGGACTTTGCTGCAGCAAGTCAGACTGTACTTGCTACTGCTGAGAATTCAAAAGGTAATTAGCAAAAACCAGGCAGAGATGTTTAACTGGATGAACTGGATTGCATCTGTACAGCTCATATGCAATCCAAAAAGACTGCCAAGACAAGACGAAGACAGGCTTATGCCTTTGCTTTGTATTTTCCTTGGATATACAAATACAGGCACACAAGATTAAAGCTACATTTTAAATAAAGTCCTATAGCTATAATACCTGATGCAAAATTGCACTTGACTTTAGGAGCCTGGCCCACATAATAAACTTTATGGATGAGAAGTTAGTAATTGATTTGGCTCTGTATTGAAGACAAAGCCACGTTTCTCAGAAGCATCAGCATAAGCTGTAAAGGGACTTGTAGTTCATGAGAAAAACATGCATTGCAGAAGCATATTGATTTTACCATAAGTGATCCGCTTCAGGAAGAAAGTTCTGCAAAGAAATATCCCCTCAACTCAATAAAAATATGAACCATTTCTTCCTAGTAAACCTGAACTTTTAAATTGGGATTATCCCATGCAATAAATATGGAAAGAATCACCCTTAAACATTAACTGGTCTTGTAAGCATCACTAATAATTTATTTTAAAACCTAACACATATATGCAAAGAGAGCTTAACTTAGCAAGCAAATTCTGAATTTTGCCTCAAGTGCTTTTCCTTGCAGATGAGCATCCAGAATAATTTCAGTGTAAGTGGGTATCAATAAAAAAGACTTCAGGGGTACTAAGCAAGAATTTATCCTTGTTTTTCATAATATTTCAAAAGTAGTGATCTTAGGAACCTGGAATAAACACTACAAGAACCATTTCTGTTTTATCTGATTAATGGTAGTAACATTGCTGCACATGTGGATGTCAGTATTTTAATGATACATATCTTTGATATGTATCAATAAATTATATTCACATTATAAATTTTATAATTTAATATTTCTTTTAACAGCATCTTCAAATAGCTTTTAATAATTTTGAATGAAATGGGGTAAATCTAGTTCAACTGAAAATCTTGACTGTTTTAGTACTGTTCTGTGTTTGATATTTCTGTGTGTCCTGAGATATTCGGAAAAGATTTTAATATTCAGAATATGAAGAAGTAAATCATTAAGAATAATTTTTCTAGCAGATGAATTTACTATTCACTGATGTTGATACTTCACTGTTTTGCATCTGGTGTAGTCATTTAGACATGTGCAGAGTCAGTGCAAAACATTACAAAATTAGAATCAGATTTTTCCAAGTCTCTTTATGAAGGTGCTCAAAATGTAAGGCAGGAAACTGGAAAGTCACTTCCAGTGTCTTGTGGATCCCCTTTGGATACTAGGCTAGATTCTAATTTTATTCAACTAAATTCTTCAGAACTGATTCTTTCTATTGTAAATTCACAGTTAAGGATGAGATATATGGACCTGCACTCCAGAGTTCAGCCATGTACAGCATGGTTTCTTTGAACAAAATGTAACCAGTGGTAAACAGGGGCAGACTCTCAATTATTCTCCATGGGGGGTTTTCTTAGGCATTTGCTGGAATTCTTACAAGAAAAGTCTGCTCTGTGTGCTTTGCTGGACAGAATACGCACAAAAATATTTTCAAACTAAATGCAGCTGGTTCTAATCCTCTGATAATTCAATCTACATGCATCCCTAGCTTTAACATGAACCAAGCCATCTGTAAAATGTTAGTTACATTAGAAGACACAAATCTAGTTTTTGACCAGATCCGAGCCAATCAATAAGTCTTTCCTTCTTTGATCTTTGTATTTTCTGGAATAATGGCAAGAAACCAAACCAAAGTCACCACAAAATCAATCCAAGCCTTAATACACTCTTAAAACTACTAGGAGCTGTTTTTGATGAGGGGCTTCACTGCTGGTAGAGTTTCTCTCCTTGAGACATGCATTCCAGTGGTGATTCAAATTTTTCTGCTGAAATGAGAGGATAAACTGTACGTGCAATCATACAGCAAGCACTAGGAATCCTTAAAAGGTAATTTAATTTTAAAATATATACATGGCCCTCCTTGGCTTATTTCAGATGAAATCCAGACCAAATTTGTTGAAATAACCAGTAAAGACAATACATTAACTAAATGCAGGAAGAATGCTGAGGGAAAAAAACAACAAAACAAAACAAACAAACAAACAAACAAAAAACCACCAAAAAAGCCCCACACAACCAAAAAAAAAACCCCAACCCCCCACCAAAACTACAGCCAATCCCAGGTACACTGAAAGAATGTTATTCATATTGTATATTCGCTTTACATTCAGTAAGCACATACATGTGCTTATTCCATACTGTCACACTCCAGCTATAAGGTGGTTCCAGTGACATTCACAGATAACAGTTTGTACTTAAAAAGCCCAGGGTTGTTTTACTAAAAGGCAATGAATTTGCATGAGAAATGCCATTCTTTTCGTGGAAGCCCCTCTGTGCATCAGGTAGTTTTCCTCCATTTGTGAGACATATACGATTGAGCAGGATTTTCACTACCACACGTTTATATAAGTCAGAGATAGTGGAGTAGGAATGAGCATAAAGCACTGCTGCTGGAGTAGGGCAGTATTTTGATTATTCTTGGTGCAATTGTCCATGCAAGGGTGGGATGTGCAGAGTATGAAACTGGTATCTGCCTTCCAGCTCCTCTCTGGACCTTGAGGAAAGACAAGTAACACTCAAAATGCACTCAATTTTTTTTGACTACATACAAAGATGATTCAAATGCAGCTCTTCATTTTCTGCTGAAAACAACATATTTTCAGCAGAATTCCTCCTGTACATTGCTCCTATGTACATAAACCCATAAGGCACAGAAATCAAGAAGAAGATTACTAACTTGATTCCATGTCTGTTAAAGAGAGGCTGGTCTGTGCCTCTAGTTGTCAGGCACAATCAATAAGTTTTCCTCCACATTTTTTTCCTCCCCGTTCCTGCAGTCCTGCGTTTTTCTTGCCATTTTATTAATACTTATTAACTTTACAGTACGATTTTTGCAGTCCTCAAAATCAATCATTTCTTTTTACTGACATGGAACCAGCGAGAATAATTTAATAGCTCTTCCAAACACCTGACATTACAATCAAACTTCTAGTGCTTCATTTACCTGAAACCTTTACAGTCTATGTAGTGGTATTTTCATTTGAACTATTAACAAAGGTCTACTACTGCTCAATACTTTTTGCCTTTTACACTTACCTGGTATTTTTACACTCTCCTCTTAAGCCAGAGGACTGGATGCTCATCCCCTTCTTCCATGTTGGTAAAAGATTTGGGCAGGCTCCATTGCTTCATCCACTCTACTGGTGTGGTGTGCCATGGAAATGGTTTTTCACAGTTTCATGGTCAGTGCAGGTAACAGGCATTCCCTGCTCTGAAGGATGCTGGAAGGCTGACAGAAATAGGGAGGGACATGGCAAAAAGAACATTCTGTTCCAATCTCCTGGGCTTCAGAACATAACCTGAAGTACAAAATACAGGAGTAATCATACCAAAATTAAAAAAATGTGAAAGGTAAGTCAATTCCTCCTTTCCTATGCTGCCACCTGTCCTCTTCCAGCAAGATTCTGTTTGACAAACTTTTGTAGAATGAACACTTAAAGTAGATTTTGGTCTTTATAAATTGTAACAGCTGGAACTGCTCACAATGGTTTTCCACATAAAAAAAAAAAAAAAAAAAAAAAAAAAAAAAAAAAAAAAAAAAAAAAAAAAAAAAAAGCTGGCCACATCTCTAAATCCTTAGATTTGGCAGAGGAAAATAGTATGTATAGCCAATATAATCTGTCTGGTGCATCTTTTATTCAAAACCAAAATGTCATTCTGTGTCATGAATACTTCAACCAATGTATGCAGAGATGCAGAATGAGAGAGGAAACCTTTCAAAGGCTTACACAGAAATGGAGAGCACTGGAATTTTGAGGTCACTATGAAGCCATTAGAAATGTTACTGGTTTAATTTGTAACAAAGAACCTTCAGAGTATCAGAGATGTGATGTGGGTCTGGAACGGGCAGTCAACCTGGCAGGGCTGCCTGAGCCAAACAATCTCACAGGAGAAGGGAAGATTGTGAAAGGATTGGCAGAGTAGAGAGGAAAAACAAACAAACAAACATTTAGAAACATCTAGAATTTTCCCCTGAAGAGGACTGACTTGCCTGCTCTGAAATGTGGTAAAGGAGTGTACAGAGCATGAAACATCATTCATAATGTTACAGGAATGGCCAACTTGAGACATTTTTGCCAAATTTGACTGTACTGTCCCCGTTTCCCTCAGCAATTAAGTCCTAAAGGAAACTTGCCCTTCATAGTTCAAGGTTTATTTCCTTAAAAAATGTTATACCTCTGAAAATATGGAGCTGCAGAACCCAATGCCAATGCTTCAACTACCTGTGGAAATCCTACAACCACTGGTTGCTGTTCAAAGGATGAATTTATGCTTACCTGGATATTAAATGAAACCTTTGTCTTCAATGCCTGTCTCACAACATCAACAATGTTAGTTTTTGAATGGCATTTTTCTTCCTCTTTTGAGAAGCACTGCCTTTGCCTGTGACACCATTTATGCATCACATGATGCTCAGGAAGCAATTTTCTCATATCTTGTCTCTAGTCTAAAACATTCTCTGTATGCAAAGTAAACCCTGGGAGTTGTGGCCCTGACATATTCAGGATTTTGTCAGAGAAGCACGTTTTTGAAGGACAAATGTCCTGATTCACCAATACTATATTTAAAACAAAACAAAAAGACCACTCACCTTTGCCTCCAGCACCATTTTCCAAGCATTACAAATCACATAAAAGGACAAAAGATACTTCAGTGCCAGTCCAGAGACACCTGAGCCAAGAAATACCTTTCCAGAAGGAAGATCACAGACACTGACATCACATGCCTGAAAGGTTGAATTTTTTCCCATCTTAAGAGATATTAGCCAAGAAATGATTCAAAGCTTCCCCACCCAAGTGAAGAGGGCAAAGCCCAGATTTGGATGCACAGTCAGTGTTGCTGCCATCTGCTGTTTTCATGTGGAATGGAAAATTTCAAATTTTTCCCCACCACATTTTTTTTTCAATTTTTAAATGCAGTCATATAAGGATGATTGTAGGGAAACGTTTCTTTTTCACAATTCATGATTTTAAAATGTTAATTTAACACTTTGACCTGAGAAATTTTCCTTTGATTTAGTTGCTGCCTATTTCAGGGCTGGGTTTGGGGGTTTTTGTTCTGGTTGTGGGTTTTGGGGTTTTTTGTTTGTTTATTTGTTTATTTTTACATGAATTCCTATTCCTATAAAGGAAAAGGTTGTCCACTTCTACAGAAAAGCAAAGAAAGCAGATTAATAGGGGAAATACTGCATTCATTTGGGTGTATTATATACTTTCTATGAGTAAAGTTTAATTGGATGACTTGCATAAATGGAATGTAAATTTGTCTACAGCACAGCATGGGTTTGGTGCTTTAAAAGCTAAAGATCAACTGCTGATGTCATTAATTAGGAACTATAATTAGTAAATGTAGGGTAGGTAAAGGAAATGAAAACAAATGTGCTTCATTAACTATTCTTCAGGCACAGGTAAATATGAGTTCATTCACTGCAACTGTGCACTGCATGCCTGAGACAGTCTTATTAGGAGTAAAGTAATAATCTACTGCCTTTGACTACAGAATAGCTAACTCCCCTGGTTACATTTGTTAGGGATCCATGATTAGGAATCACAGTGCAAGGCTGGTTTGAAGTTTCCTCTTTAACCCTTTATAATTTTGATCCACAGAAAGATCAATTATCACTGCCCCTATTCCACTATGAGCCTGAATGACCTCAGAGGTCTTCTCAAAGCAGGAGATATTAAGATGAATGGTTTTGATGACCATTAGGAAGCCAAAATTAGAATTTTATTTTCATGATTAATTGTGATGATACCAGTATTATTAATTCACAAAGACACAATCAGTTGCCTCATCAGACTTTGCAAGTGATACGTCATTTCCATATGACCTATCTGAATGCTGTGTCCCTGAGCCTGGCAGAAGCTCCTTCCTAGAGCTACATCTTCTCTTTGGGCAGTAAAGTAAATGTCTGATACTGCAGACAGGAAAATACCAACAACTAAAAGCTCAGCTGTCATTGTTGGTATCCAGAGAGCAGCCTTGCCCTTAATCCAAGTTATCTATAGATAGCTATTATTGCAAAATTAATATGTTTTGAATGCCAAGAGAGTTTCTTTCCACTTTATTTCAGTTTAGCCCATGCTGACCTGGTTTTGGTCTTCAATCTCTAGCCTCTGTCTTACACTAACACCCTTATTGGTGCTCTCAGCCTGTAGAACCAAGCATGATCACTGTGCTGCTCACTGAATTAAGGTGCTAACATTATCCTTTCTAAAGGAAAGCATCACACACCTGCCCTGCTGGCCAGTAACCAGACAATAGGATGGTTGTCACAGCTTTAAAAGGTAGAAATGGAAATGGGAAAGAATCCTGAGCTCTCAGACGGGCCAAGGCCAAACACAAATCTGTTGCTGTGTACAGCATAGCTGAAAGACAATAAAAGATTTGTTAAACTGGGCAGAACAACAGGACAAAAGAAAAACAAAACCTCCTAAACCATGCCTGTTCATTTTTTATTATGGGGTGGGCTGCAGCCTGCCAGCCTGTTTTAAAATCAACACTTCACAGCAAGAAACTACACAGCAATGCATCACTTCTCTGCAGGCACTTCCTTCCCCTGACAAATGGTTCAGGCACAGTAATAGCTTAACCAGAACCGCACCGAGGGGCGACCAGCATGGAGGAAGGAGGATCAACAGAAAATAAATCTGTATTTATTTACAGACACATACACAGGCACACAGCTTATTGTGCAGAGCAGCTTCTTCTTGTGGAAAATGAGCTGCATAAAATGCAAAGCTACAGGAGATGTTTTAACACTCAGGGGGAAAAAAAAATAAATTCCACATGTTACGCTAATTTATTCGGTCCCCAAGGGGGATCTCCATAAACTTCTCAGTCAAAAAATCAGCTCCTCTTCCAGCAGTTTTACTAGTTAGCACTCCTTGTTAACATCACTAACCTGCTAGCCTTACATTTCCCTAATTTTTCTAAGAAAGGAGAACAGAAAAGGGATTGTTCGAGAGCTCATCCTAGTGCTCTTAAGTACAAGCTGAGGCACATTTTTTCCTGAGGCAGAGAATAAACTGCACCCTAATGTAAATGGCTGATACAAAGCCAATACACCAATTTATGCCTCAGCTAAATCCTTAACTTAGCACTTATGTAAGACATTAGACTTTTATAGCACTTGGACCAAGGTAGGAATTCATGAGGAGCTCACTAATTTGAGAAAACAACTTGAGTGTGCTTTTCAGTACGACAAACCAGACCACTTATCCAATTAGGGAGAGATGAAGGAAGATAAATTCTATTTTTCCAGCTTTCTGAAACATTTTTCAGACTTTCTCATTTAATACAAGCTCGATACAAAGCTGCAGAATAAAAATTTTAAGCTGCTCTCTAGTTAAAATGCTAAGCCTTTCCCCTCATGAGTAAAAAAAGGTATTGTGCATGCAGGGTTTTAACTATCTCTGCTCAAATTCTGCCAATTTTTAAATGCTTAGGAATCACACTGAATCTGCTCACTCCCCACCAGGGCTGGTAAATGAATTAGCACTAGAGCTCTGCTATTTTTCTCCTACTCAGTAGTCACATTTGTAGGAGACTATTATTTTTTAAACACATTAATGTAATGATGGGAAATTTAGCATAAGCTAACAGGGATTTGTAGGCTCTACACCTGAACCAAAATGCACATTTAATGAGGACCCCAGGAAAAGATGCAGTCCTTGCCAAAGTGCCATTAATGGCTTGGAACTGAAAGTTTGGAATAATCAACATAAAGAAGCAACCCGTAAGCTGGATTTTTCAGGATATGGATGCTTAGCACATCCTCAAAATAAAACCATCTCTATTGAGTCTCCATTATGGAGACTCTCATAAATCATTACTATGTTTTAAAAAAATTTGGCTTTTTTTCACTGACAGTAAATTGTATTCGTGTTATTAAATGAAGACACCTCTGAACATTTGGAAAGAACTTTGCAACTGCCATGAAAATCTATTTGCAATAAAATGAAAAAAAATGTGCAGAAGTGAAACAAAGATCAGCTCTATATAGCTGCAAAAGTCAACCTCTATGAGATTTTAAGTTAATCAGCAAAGCAACAACACTATAGAAATAAGAGCATGATCCATCCTACTACTACTACTACCAAAAAAGTCAATCTAAATAGAACTTAGCTACTGGAAAGCTTTTGGCAAACTCTAATATTTTAGTTTTGCAGGGCAATTTCCATTCTTACCTTTTAAGACAATGGGGGAAGACCAGGAGATTCTTAGTTAACATCAGACCTCTAGGAATACTTTATAAAAACTGCAGCAATACCAAAAAGATTTGGCTTCTAAAATGCATTCTACAGCGGCAGCTTGGTGTCTTTAACAAAATGAATGAGGATAGACAGAGCAGTTAATTCATCCTCATTTTAAAAATCCTAGGTCATATTTTTGTTACACACGTAATCAGAAGCCTTCATGGAAGTTCTCTCAGTTCTCCTCATGTTCCTGACAGGACTCTTAGTGCCTTCCAGCCCATTCAGGTGCTGATTCATGCCCTTGGGTAATTTAGAGGGACTGAACCTTAGGCTTCTTCTTAGGGGAGGCAAAATCCCAGCCCAGAAAGAAAACATCCAGAGACTCTGTGATGAAGGTAACAGAAGTAACCTCTATAAATTGGGAAGAAGTAATTTAATTTTCTCTAGGTCAGGCATCATATCTTTTCCCTTACACCAGTGACCCCTGGGTACTTGAGACTCATTTGGGAGAATTAACTATATTCCCATGCCTTATGGCAAGCCAACAAAGTTGTTCTCAAAGTTGATCTTCAAAACAAGGCATCATAAAGAATCCACCTATCTGCAGAGGACAGCTCAAACAGGCATGGGGAGAAATCCTACACTGGTTACACCACCATCTGTGGGGCACAACAGGTTACAAATAGCATCACCTCTTCCCCTTTTCCTAGGTCTGCAGGTGGAATAGGAGAGAGGCAATATCAGACTTCAGGCTTTCTGACTGCTCGTTGCCATCTGGGCTTTTGCTACTCACCCTGAAGAGGTGCACCAGAAAAACTGCAGGAGGGAGAAGAGGAGTCCTGTGGGAAGTACATTTCTGCTTCTAAACAGTAAGATGAAATGGCCCAGGTTCAGGCTCCCAAATTCATGTACAAGAATCTCAACAATTTTATTCTCAGTTGTTAATAATTTTTATGTTTCCTCAGTGGAAAAATGCTTAAATGTAATTTACATTCAAGATACCAAATGGTTATAAAAAAATTCCCAGGCTGAAGGCTGCCAAACTATGTCAATTCAAAAAAAACCACCAAGGCAAACACAGGTATTCTTGAAGTACTGTTCACAAACCTGCAGTCCAAGGAAAATGTACCAGAGAATAAAACAATGGGGAAAAAACCAGCCTATTTCCTTCAAGGGCTGTGTAAATATCTGTGGAATGTGTGTAGCCTCCACTGTGTATTTCAGGGTGACCTCCTTCTGGGGTTTGCATTTTCTATAACTTCCCTCTGGTTAAGAGGGAGACTCGGTGTGTACGCCCAGGTGCCCAGCTAGGGTCTGCCAGCCTTGCCTGCTGCAGTCAGCAACACCAAACTGATTTAGTGCAGCTGAGGCACTGGCTCATTGCTCAGCAGCTATTCTGAGAAGCAGAGCTCAGGCTTTGCCTGTCCCAGCATTGGTTCAGCTGCCTCCTGAACCAGTGGGACACAAGGGGTTGGGCTGCAATGCAGGGGGAGGGAGAGTGACAGAAAATAATTTAGATCTCCCAAACTGTGAATCTGTCAAACTGATGCATAAGTCCTGCCTTGAATCACATTTATCTTCTTCTATTTGCTATCTATTTGTGCAATAAAGCACTGGATGTTTAGCTGATTTGAAAGTTGAGATGAGATATTCCAAGTTTACTCCAATCTTGAATAGCATTATCTTTCCCTAGCATCAAAACATAAACTAGAGGGAGACAATAACTGAGCTTGTTAAAACTTTGTAACAACTCTCTGGGTCATGTTTTTGAATCACTAGCAACAAAGAAACAGAAGTTAAACCCCTTAAAGCACTATGCAATTCCTCCCTCCTGCAACTCAAGCATTAGTACTATACTGGAGGTAAGAAATCACCTTTTCCTTAGGATTTGCACCTGGAACAGTTGTACTGTTTATCAGTTTACAGCTATGCTAAACAATTTGCCAGCACCTGTCTGAAAACAACACAAATAAGAGTATTTTCTTCTGTAATTGTAGTTCTTCTGCTCATCAGCCAACTAAAATTGTTCAAGATTACATACACATGGCCATATATGTATTTACTACAGTCTTCTTTTTTTTCTTTTTTTTTCTGAAGTTCTGCTTGTACTGCAATTACATCTGTTATGTACATCACAAAGACAATCAAGAAATAAATTAATGCTTCAGTCAAAACCCCACCTAATTTTACATGGCATATAGAACTTGGCTTAGACTGAAGAATTTAATATAAGAATTTAAAAGCTGGAGTTTGCCATATTTTGTTAAGTTCTGCAGTGTGTTTGCTCTTCAGAAATTCCTATATCAAGTCACATAGAAGTAAACTTCCTTCCCAAATCTTTCAGTTTTGTTCAGTCCCTTAAGTCTGCAGCTTTACTTTTAAAATACTGGAACCAAATCTTGGGCTTTCAACAGTACTCCAGCACCATACTCATGTTCAATATAAGATTATGGAGAACTGGTTTTCTTTGCACTTTTTAACTTTTTTGTATACTTCCGTGCAAGCTGTGCGCAACCCAGTTGATCAAAGGTATTTATTCATGCTCTTAACCAATTTCAGTAGGGATTAAACATCTAGACAAGGATCTATGATGTCATCTTCCCTTCTGAACCTCAGTTTCCAGTCTACAAAATGTAGGCAACACTTGCAAACGTAAGGATGTTTGCAATACCTCACTCGTGCATGTATCTGAAGGATGGTTTTGAAGTGCTGAAGAAGGCAGCTGGGCTTGCTTTTTGTTTGGTTGGGGTTTTTTGTTTAACAAAACAGCACACCTGATGCACACAAGTCCCACCTGAAGAATTTGCATAAGGCTCTGTCTCGGGAAAGGGACTTTTTTTTTTTTTTTTTTTTTTTTTTTTTTTTTTTTTTTTTTTTTTTTTTTTTTTTCCTGAAGAAAATTGTGCACAGGTTCTGAATTCCCAGGGCACTTTTCCTTTCCTAGCTTGAGCAGATTTCTCTCTGTGTACTCCCAATGCTCTGAGCATCTTGGAAACTTGCCCTGAGGCAAGCAATAAATGGGGGATGGGGAGATAGGACTGGAGCTGTAGTGCCTGGCTCTTCTTGCTTTTGTTTGTAAAATGAAGCATTTTTAAGGGAATTTTGACTGCGCTATAATGACTACAGGGCCCATTTCTCATACCTAAAAGAAGTAGCCTACAGCATACTCCCAAGTGCAGGTAGGAACTCTTAACGCCTGGTAGTAACTGAGACCAGACTTTAGAGGCTAATGGTGTCTCATTTATAGCAGATCGGTTACAGGGCATCTTTTTGACAACACTAGAGGATGTATGATGGTGGATTATTAATGCAGTTGGCAGGCAGCTGCACTCAAATTCATTGCTGTGGCAGCTGTTCAGTAAAATTTGCTGGAAAATCCAGAGGAGATTAGGTTTTGATGAAAAATTTCAAGGCGCTTTTCTCTAATGTGAGCAAGCACAAACCTCCTGGGTTTATCGAATATTGCAGATCAGCAAGATAACGATGCTTTTGCCTAAGCGGATGGAAGGTGCTGGGAAACGTGGGCTCTCCTAGCAGGTCTGTGCTGCTCTCCAGCTCCGCGTTCTCCCCAGTCCTGTTCAACAACATCCACAGCCTGTCATTAGAGGGCCCAGCTGCAAATGCCGGGGCCGTGTTCGTGAGGCAATTACCCACGCCTCTGTGTAACTGCGGCACTCGTCGAGAGAGCATTACAGGGAAATACTTATAGCAAAACAGGATGTTGCGATGGGTACGGAGCTTTTCCTGACCAAGGAGAAAGTGCGTCATGAAACTTGATGATGTTGCTTAACATACGAAATCGCCTTGGCTGGGCAACTAGATAGTATGCAGCACGGCTGACTTAAATTGCTGGTCCTACTTTCTCTTTTCCCCCGACATCAAGCACATGGCTGGAAGGTACAGGAGACGGTCAGGAACCCGGCTGGCTGGGAGCGGCGGGAGTGACTGCTTATGCCCAGCTGTAAGAAATGCGAGGGTACAGAAGTGACAGTTCCTCTGCTTTAACATCAGTGAGGAAAAACTTCCCCGAACTAGCATGAATGAACGTTTTGAGATTCACCTAAGAAGATCTGTTTTGATTTCTAGGGTGATTACATTAAGTCCCCCAGTTAACCCACTCAGTGCCCTCCCGACAGTACAAGCTTTGGAAGGTAAAGCGAGGCGCTGCTCCCACGCCTGAGAAGGCGCGCTGGCCCCGGCACTGCCGCTGCCCGGCCGCGCCCCGCAGCCCGTCCCGTCCCGTCCCCTCCGCGCTCCCCCGCGCCCACCGCGCTCGGAGCAGCGGCCGCAGCCCTCGCGGAGCCGCAGCCCGAGGCGCTGGGCGCTGCCCGCCCGCCGGCGGCGGCTGCGGGGCCGGCCCGCCCGCCCGCAGGGGAAGCGGCCGCTGCCAGGGCGGGCGGAGTCGGAAGCACGACAGCACGGGGCGCTGGGGCGGCGCTGGTGGCGGGGGCGGGAGCAGCTCGGCACTCACTGCCGTGCTGGGGTCGCGGCGCAGGGACGGAGCCGGGCAGCGCCGGCCCCGCAGCAGCACGAGAAGCAGCAGCGGCAGGAGGAGGAGGAGCCGCCGGAGCCGCCTCCCGCCGCCGAGCGCGGGGAGCCGCCGGAGCCGCTGCCCCGGGAGCCGCCGGAGCCGCTGCCCCGAGCGGCTTGCGAGCGCCGGGCTGCGGCGCCGCCGCTGCCTGCCGCCGCTCCGCGGGTGAATGAACCTGTCCCGGCCGACCACGACGGCGGCTTCGCCTCGGGCTCCGGCACCAGCCTCCCCCCGCACAAGATGGACGGTTTCGCCGGGAGTTTGGGTGAGTGGCGGCGGGACGGGACGAGGTGCGGGCAGCCCGCCGTGCGGCGGGGCCCGGGGCGCGCACCTGCGGCCGGCGGGGATGCCGGAGCCGCGGGCTGGGACTGCCCGGGGCCGGCCCGGCCGGTGCGTGCGAACACCGCCCGCGGCGGGAGGGGAGGGGATGCCAGCGCGAAATCTGGTCAGCTTCAAACCATCTGTTGCGAGAGCTCCGGCTGCACTTGCCTTCTTTGTTCTTCCCTCGCCGTGGGTTTGCGCTTCCCCAGAGCTAGTTGCTTGGCTTTGGGCTGATGGTTTGGCTTAGGTCGTTAGGGGTTTTTTTAGATGTTATTTTGGTTTTTGTCCTGTTTTTTGCCCCTTTTACTCCGGGGCGGGAGGGACGCCATCGGTCCGGGCGCAGCCGGCCGGGTGTCGCACCGGGAGCCGCGGGCAGCTCTGCCCTGTCCCGGCTCGGAGCGGCTCCAAGGGAAGCGCAGCACCCCTGGAAACTTGGGGCCCTGGTGGCATCCGCGGGAATGTTAACGGGACAGTCGGCGCCTTCCCGGTGTCCGAGCATCCGTCTGTTCGCCCGAGGAGCCCTCCTGGCTGCCTGGGCGGCAGGTTCCTCTGCCGGAGCCGTGGCGTGATTGAAAATATTTACTGCTTGTTTTTGTTGCCAGAAAACTGATAGGCTGTGCTGCCTCCAGTTTTACGAAATACGGAAAATTCTCACCAGGTTCTTGAAGCAGAAATACTCCACCAGCCCACTTTTAGACTTGTTTGGGGGCCAGACTGCGTCTGCTACCAGGTTGTGCTGATTACGAGTGTGAACTGGACATGTATCCGTATGTAAGAGTTGTAAACCGTGTAAGTTTCCATTTCTGCAAATTATAAGAGCATTGGCTTTGCAGTGCTGCCTACCTGCTGCTCTGAGTGTATTCAGTGCCGGTGCATCTATTGCAGACATTTCGTGCTCGAACTCATTCCATCTTTTGTAGAATAATAAATCTGCGCCTCTTAAAAATACGATTAATTTATTTTTACGTCACTCCCGTAAAATCTGTAGCAACAGTGAATAGTTCTCAATTTTCTGGAAAAATTGACTCATTTAAATACTTCTGAGTGTGATCCTAACCTTTCAGGTTTTTGAAATGTCAACTCCAGCATTTTGGGCATCTCTCCAAACCAAACTGGTGCACCATAATTAACAGTATGCTTTGGTAGTTTGGCTCTTTGTCAGGTATACTGTCCTTGCTCAAGGAACTGCCATGGCCATTTTAGATCTGGCGATCAGAAAGCGACACATGGAGGAATTGTATGGGTTCTGTTCCCAGTTTTCTGAGGGAAGAATGCGCCTGTGGGTGACATATGCAAATATGCCATGGTTAATATTTATGAACCTCTTAACCCAGCAGAAGAACTGATCACCATATCAAAGCACACCGATATTGCTTTTAACTCGTGCAGTATTGGTCCCGCGAGGTCAATATTTAGGAATAACTCTTTTTTTTTGGAAGTAGAAAAAACTCAATGATTATGAAGTAATGAAGCTTTTCATTCTTGTGTGGAGGTTCTCAGTGAGCAGTAGCATGGGATTGCCTGGTGACCCAGCACCTTGTGCTGGAGCCATGATGGACTCATTGGGGCATCCCATGTGTCTTATTAAGGGGGAGCTCCATCTGGACCTTTAATTTGTTTCGCTGTTTATTCAGGAAGGCACTGTGATTCTATGTGAATTTAATGAAGATTAAGCTCAGCTCAGCCTTTTAAAATGTGTATTATGATATTCACTGCTAGCTGGCCTTTGATTTTGCTTTTGTGGCAAGCACTGATGTGCAGAGGTTTTCTGGGCTTGGGCTGAGAGGAGGGTATTCCCAGAATCTTTTGCTTTGAAGTATGAAACTTTATGTGACTTTTGTTTTCAGGTTTGAATCATGCTGCTTAGACCTATTCTGTATTTATAATCACTTGTTGGCTGTTCTAGCTGCTAATGAGCACATAGTGTTCGCAAAGATGTGTGAATTGTTCTGAGACCTTTTTTTTTTTTTTAAAGTCTCTAATTAAAATCTAATGGCTTGAATTTAATTAGCTGTCTGCTAAATGTCTTTTAGGAAGGCCATAAATTAATGTAATTTAGAATGAAATGTAAAAATTAATTAAAATTATTGTTGGCAAAGCTGTGCTGTCTATGTATGTGCATGCTCAACCAGTCAAGCAAGCTTATTAGAGAGCAAGTTGTCCTTTTAATGCCTCTTGTCATTATCTGGAAGGCAAAATGTTATTACAGATTGTGCCCTCTAGCACAGGCAGAAATACCTTCTTGCATGTCTCTTGCAGTTGAAAATACTTTACGCAGCTGTTTTCTTTTGGCTTCCACATTGAAGTTTTTATGAGAATAAACAGATGAAAGAAACCATTTTATATGTAATTTAGAAAATTGTTTTGGTTATTGGCTTACTAAGTGCTTATGTAGCACTCTACCTACTAATATACAATTTCTGTATACAGTAAAAAAATCTATATGTTATGGGTTGACTTGCACAGTTGAAATAGGTATTGATTATTTTGATAAAGCACTGAGTTATTTCCCATTTGCTGTGACTTCAGTACCTTTAGAAATCACAGTGATAATTGAATCCCATTTATTGTCTCAAGTAGGACAGTTGTATCTCACATTTGGCATTGCCAACATGACGATTGTCAGAGGCTTCAATGGATGCTGGCCATCTGCTTTTTCAGATGCATCCCTCGAAGTCAAAGAATGTGCTTCTGAATGGGAACAAGAAGTCTGTGAACTTGGACTGGGCGCCTGGACTCTTGCCTTGTGCCCTGGCTGAGACAGGAGCACAGCATGGGTGTCTGGCTCTGATGCTGCCAAGTTCCCCTGCCTCTCAGGGTCCTCATCAAAACAGATATGCACCAGGGCAGAGAAAGCACTGCTGATTCTGCCAAAGGAGTCAAGCAGGGAGTTCTCGCAAGGGGAGAAAAAACAAAAAAGGCAAATAGAAAAGCTCATGTGGGGAATAGTGCAGCTAAGGCTGTCAATAGGTGTTGTCCTCCTTCATCCCTTGCTCCTCTTTGTTCTGCACTACTGCCCTGCATCTCTTCCACTCTCACTCTGGTGCCTGTGTGCCCCGGGTGAGCTGGTTCAGACATGCCCGTCAGAGGGCTGCAGGACTGCAGAAGACTGGCAGTTTTGCCAATAATAATTTTGATTTTTAGGTATCATCAGGGGTGATATTACTTTACTGCCTTGCTGCTTGCCCCTGCTGTTTTGGTGGGTTTCTGCCTAAATTGGCTTGTTGGGAGTAGGAGAAGCATGTCAGGTGGTGGGAGGGAAGCAGTGGGAGCCTTCAGCTGAGGGTAGGTGGGACCAGGTGGCGCTGTTAGCTCTGAGAGCGACTTTGCTGCGTGGTGTCTAAGGTGTGAGATCTGCTCGATTTAGACTCAGGAAGAGCCAGCTGTGACAGTATGCCTGGAGCTGGTGAGGAATGAGTGCTCTTTGCTGGACAGTTTTCCATTGCTTTTAGCAGCTGCATTGTTTTCCCTTCTGAGAAAGCTTCTGCTAATTGAACTCTGTAACAATAACTCCTGGCAAACAAAGATATGGAAACATTCATCAGATTATATTAAAAAAAAAAAAATCACTACAGCCTTTTCCAAGTTTGTCACCAGTGTGTGATAACAATGTGGAAGAAAGCATTTCAAAATGACTCTCTCCATTATTGAGGTCTGTGGCAGAATAGTAACTTATAAAAAAATGGAGAAGTCTCAACTTCTGATTTCAAACCATGGTTTCTGTGCAGCTGCACAGGATGCCCTGAAAGGATTCTCTATGGTTGAAAATATTTTCACAGAGAAATTAAAGGTACTCTTGTCTTTAAGTCTGAGGCAAGCAGAATAATTTAGGATTTATTAAATAGATTCTTTGACCCTGTGCATTTTGTTTTCAGAGAAATAGAAAGTAAAGGAGAGCTGAAATTACTAAGTGGAGACCAATGCTTTGCTCTGCTGTTGTTTTTACTGGAGGAAGAACTGGAGACATAATAAAAAAAATATTCTTTTTTATCATTTGGTGTAGTATCTACATTTTGTTCTGTCACTGTGTGTGTATAATTACTAACTGCAGTTTATATGCTAACCACTTACTGGAGGGCTGGCGTGGAGGTAAGTTCATATCATTTTGCCCCATTTCTTTTCCTGGGTGTCGTGCAGAAGCTGTCTGTGTCGGGTCGGTTCTGAGGCAGTGTTATGAGCACGTGCTGCTCCTCAGCCCTGGAGGAACCAGCAGTGTCTGTTGAACCTGTGCCTTTTCTAAAACCCAGTAAGGCTTCTCCAAAGTCTCCAGTCTGTGGGGGCAGAGCTGCTACAGGGCTCAGGGCAGCTCAGGCAGAGAGGATCTTGTGGTCGCTGGTGCTGTGAGCCTGGAAAGCGTGTGTGCATGATGATTCATCTCTGGCTGGGCTCACTACCGAGAAAAATGAGTGTGTGGGGTATTTGTCATTTATTTGGGCTAGAATATTAAGTTTTATCGTTGCCCGTCTAGACTGCAGAAGTGGCCGTGGTGCTGCAATGCAATTGCTCATAGCAACGGCGAGCTCAGCCTAACTCACAGGGCTCTGCTCGTGGGGTTGCTGTTTGCTATTGTCACTGTGCTGCTCTTCTTAAAAATAAAAACTTTGGCAGGACATCATTCTCCCCTGCCTGAGAAGGATGGCCTTGGCTGGTGCCAGGGGAGATTAAACTCCAGCAGCAAGGAGGGAACAGGCTGTTTGCTTTAGAAACTTGGTGGCGGCGGCTCACCTTTTGCTAAAGAGGTCTTTAGTTCACGTGCAGTGAGGAGAAACCCTTTGCTCTCTAGCCAGCTGAAAAGCAAAGGATTGTGTCTTTAAAAAACAATCCTGTTTTTGCACAGTGTAATTGGCAATATTTGCTCTCGTTGTAAGTAGTATCTCAAACACGGGAGCCTGTTAGAACTCCTCTTAGAATTTCTCTCTTTTTTAGAAAGGCTTTTAATGCTTAGGATGCTTAGAATAATTTCTAGCCTTACAGTGTGTTTTTCATATTCTTTAACTGAATTATTTTGATATGGCAGTAGAGTTATCTGACAGGATTGTCTCTTGTCTGGAAAACCTACTCTGAAAGGATTTTTTCCTTCTATGCTTTATATCATGAGATACGTAAGAGGGGAAAAAACTGGCCAAGAACAGTGTTCTTAGAAGTTCTTTGAAGCATTTACAAAACGTTTTGTTTTGTAAGCAGCATTGTTATTTTTAATTGTGTTGTTAGTAAGTACAGAGTGATCTGCGTGTCACTCCTTACTCTTCGGAGCTGCTTCCCTTCTTGGTATGGTTTGTATCAATTACTGAGGTTTATTTTTCCCTTCTCTCTTTAGGTCCTTGCTAAACCTAATCCTTAATGAATGCAATCGTAAGGCCAAGAATGTTGTTCCTGTTTTACCCACACGTAATGGGAAGGTTGTTAGGGGATAATTAATTTTATAGGACATGACATGTATGATGACAATGCAAGACTCTCTGCTCTTGCTAGTGTTGAGCATTTCTGGTAGGGACATTCTTCTGTTTAGGAGGTGAAAATTACCTGATAAAGAACTTTTCCTAAGCTTCACTAACTTCCTTTTCAAAAAATCTTTCTGCAGTTACTTGTGAGCTCGGGTGGAACCACTGCTCACCTCAATTCTCCTCTCTGTAAACAAGTGTAAACCAGGAATTTAAAGATTAATTCTTCATCTGCTTGTTTAAATTGATGCAGAATTCTAGTTTTCTGGACTTTTCTTTAATTGAATGCTGAAGGATGGATAACTGGACGCTGCATGGTGATATGCAATTTTTTTCTGAGAGTTTGAGTGCTCTTTAGGAAGTACACATGGGTATTCAGGTTATAAAAGCTTGTGTCCATGGAGCCAATTTGGAGTTTGACCTGGTCGTTCAGTTAATGAAAGAGGATGGGTGGTGTTGATGAAAGGGTGGGATGTGGAGAGCAACACCATCATCATTAAAAACCTGAACTTATTGCTGAATCTTGGAACTTACAAAAAGTTTTTTCTCTTCTCATTTTGCCTTTTTCTTTTCTTCCTCCTTCCTGCTCCCTTTCTTGTTTTTGTTTAGCTTTTTTTTTTCTCTCTGTGATGCAAGTATTCCTGCTATGATCCATCAGTGAGTGCTACAATATTCTTAAGCTTTCTGCCCTAAGTCGTCTTACTGAGTTGAATGAGCTAGGGTTTTTTAATTAGTTTTTTGATTGTTTTGTCTCTCAGTGGGTTGCCTCTTTTGCTTATCCTCGATAGTTTCAGCCTAACTTGTTTACTAAATATAGCTGTGTCTTGTTGTTCTTTAACTGCTGGTTTCTTGATCCCTTTCCTGACTCTTTAATGGCTGCACTTCTCTGCTTTGCATGACAGTGCTGCTGATAGGGAAAGGACAGCTACCTTTTTACCAAGCCTTTGGAGAATCCATTTTTTTTTTCTTTGATGGTGTTCACTGCCTTTCTGCCCCATCTAGAGACGTGGATTGCATGCTCTTGTAGCTTCTTAAGCAAGATATTTTTGAGTGCAAATCTGTCTTATTGTAGAAGTAGGCTTACTTTTTGTATTTAATACCTCTTCTTTTGGAGCTGCTTGTACTTGTGAGTGACTCTTATGCATAATAGAAATGCAGTGTGAGGGACAAGAGCAGGAGCAACACCTATGCACTGTAAATTGATAAGGTATATTTTGGATGTGATCTATTTTGTACAAATACATGGAATTTCCAATGTATTAAATTGAAGAAAAATACTCACTGTTGTCTGTCACCTGGTTCTCTCGCTTTGCTGAAGCTCCACTCATAACTGTAAAAGCAGTGTTCCAGCCTGGAGTTGGTTCCCATTTCTCTGACCAGTTTTGAGCTTAAAAAATACAGCAGGGGGAGGCTGAAACCAGACTGGTGTATGTTTGATTGTATTTTGGATTTGTGTAAACAGTCTTAATGCATCAAGCTAAATTGGCAGGCTTTCATAATCCTCTGGGAAAATTGGGAGTCTGAAACCCAGCGGATAAATAAAAAAATGGTTCTAAGCCCCAGATTTGGCTCCCTAAAGGGATGCTGTAAATTAGTTAGATCTAGAAATGTGGTTTAGTTAAACTAAATGAAAATGCATTTTCATGAGAACCTTATAATTTTAAAGACAGAGGAGTTGGATTTCTTTATTCTGAGTTGAGACACAAAAGCTAGAAAATGGCTGTTGACAAGAAATTTATATTTGCTGTCCAAACAAAGAGGTAATGATTTCACCACTTTTTATGGTTTTTAATGAAATTATGACATAAGGGTACTAGAAATTGTTTTAAAATGCTTCAATTCATTCAGCAGCTGAGGTAAGCAGGCCTGCACATGCATAATTAATTTAAGAATCCCAAATATACACAAGATGAATGGTAGAACTATTAGTTTCCTTATGATTTACTCTGTGTTACTTTTTTTTTCCTCTTTTGAGAACAAAAGAAAAATGTTGCTTTTACATCAGTGTTCTGACAAGCTTTGTGCCCATCACTGTAGAAAAGAACAGCAGTAGGTTGGGCTCTAGTTTGTTTCTGCCCCCCTTATTCTTGGTCACAAGCAGATGGTGCCATTTCCTTAAGATGTTTCCTGCTGCGTGTGCATTATATGGATCATCCCTTCATTAGAACTCAAGGTTTGCATTGGCAAGTTATGTTTAAATGTGGCAGAGTAGAGCCCAGTCTTAATGTCACCTCCCCAGGCTAATATATATATATATATATATATATATATATATATTTTTTTTTTTTTTTTTTTTTTTTTTTTTTTTTTTTTTTGTCTTTATTATATATCTCCCAGTACTTCTGGCTTCTGTAACTAATAGGCAAGCTTTGGAGTGGCTTTGAATTTTAGACGTAATTGTAGATATTGTAGACATTATCCTTCAGGTAGGGCACAACTGACTGAATGCCTTTCCAGGAGCAGTAGATGTTGGAGACTTGGCCACATGGAATGGAGGAGGGAAAAACACTGCTGTTAAAGCTTTTCTTACACATTTCTGGTTTGGTGTAGATGTGGTGAAATCACTCTTTGAGTAGGAGCAGTTCTGAGGTGACTGCTACACACATCCATCTGGGATTCTCTGGAAGCAGTGTCCACTTCAGATATGTGAACATGCATCACAACTGGTATGGTTTAGGAGTTATTTGGTTGCAATTTGATTGAATGGAATTTCAGAAGAGCATTTTTAAAAATGCATTTTGGTATTTCCGAAGAGAGGTGTGGAAAGGAGGAACTTCCAGAGGTAAGAACCATAAATTAAACTCTTTTCAGCTGCAAGATTCAGAGTCATGGCAATACTCACGTCTGTGTAGTATCACTTAGCTTCTTTAAACAAGAGCCCTAACAAGGAGGTAATTACAACTTTGTTTAAGTATGAAATTCTGCATTGAGCTGCTATTCCCTCCTCTCCCAGCGTGTGCTGTGCAAATGCCATCAGAGAGACCTGGCAGGAAATCAGTGGTTTGTGTGGCTGTGGTGCTTGTTTTCTGAATTCTAAACATGTCCATTAAAACCATGAGGCAAGAGGGACAATATCAGGCAGTACAAACTCTGTTTTATAGGTTTTTTTATGATTTTAATTTATTTTTTATATTCTTTCATAGGATAAGCATGAAGCAGCACCGAGTCCATCTGCACATCTATTTTCTAAGCATCTAATAATGGCATTTTTCCATGAAAATTTTATGACATATTTAAGAAAGATGACATGTTGGCAGTGCTGTTCTCCAGATCTGGATTTTTTTTCTGTACTTTCTATGGTCTGTAGCTGGAGTATTTTCTGAAAGATGCTTGGAGGTATGAAGTGTTGGTTATAAACAAGGAGTTGGGTGATTTGAGATATTTTCAAAGGAGCTTTAAAAATAGAAATTGCTTCTCTTCCTCTTAAACATAGGGAAAAGTGGGTCTTAGGCATAGCTATAGAAAACAGTAAACAATTCAGATTCTTGTAAAACACTTTTTTTTTTTTTTCTTTTTTCTTTTCCCTTGAACACTTCATTGAGGTAATCAGTTCATTAGAAGTGATATTCCAGCATGGCACTATTCCTGTGCTGTTTGCTAGAATAACTAATCTGAGTTGTTGGTGCAAACTGTAAATAGGAAGAAACAATTGCTGGCCCCCAACAATTGCTGTAGAGCTCTGGGTGGTGCATTTCCAAAGTCTATCTGGAATATTAGGCAGTAATGGTGTTACAAACTGATACGCATTTTATGGCTCAGTTGGAAAATTGTTGAAGTGTGGAGATAATTTCTGTGTGAGATTAACATCACACCTCAAGCTTTTGTGTGCTAGCTGGTGTAGGTGCAAAGAAAACAGGTAGAAGCTGGCAGTCTTCAAATTTGTAAACTCTGAAGTTCAGAACCACGCTAGCCAAGAACTGAAAAACAATCCCACTTCATTCATGATGTGGACATCACGTAGAGACAGTATCACAAATACAGGCTAGAAGTTATTGTTTAATCACAGAATGATTTGGCTTGGAAGGGATCTTAAAGATCATCTAGTCCCTGCTGTGGGCAGGGACACCTTCCATTCGACCAGGTTGCTCCAAGCCTCATCTGATGACAAATTTAATTCTGAAATAGACTTCCATTTCTCATTTTTAGATGCCAAACCTTTAGAGGTTAAGAGTTGTTAGTTATTTAAACTTTGGAGCGATTCCAGCTGTGGGCATTGGGTTGGTGTATGTTACCAATCTTTGATCTTGATATACTGCAGAATGGTTTATTATGGGTTAAATGTCATGCTGTACATTAGCAAATGGAGGAAATATTTGTCTGGAGGAATCTTATATTGCTTTTTCACTGGGATAATTTGTCAGTGAGCTGGTGTGGTATTGTGTGGGACTCTAATCTGGCATCCTACTTACTGAACTGGAGATAGGAGACCAGTTTTTCTTTATATCAAGTCATCTAAATTTTGAACAGGGTTTTGATCATTCATTTTGTGTGTGTGTACCAGGCTTGTGGCTCTGCTACAGGAATGTTTGTATGTGTGTATAGTACTCTACTTCAAGAAAAATATGAGGTTGGGAGAGCACTTAACTTGACTTTTAGTAGTCAAATGTTGAAGTCATCATCCACCTCTAACAGAGTGTAAGCTGTTTACTGCTGGATTAAAGTATTTGAAGCATTATTAGAGTGGAGATTTTACCTCGTTGCCCTCTCTGCCTATCAGTTCAGTTATTGCCTAGCTGAATAATACAGGTTTATGTGTAGAGATTCTTGCTAACATGCCTTTAATTATCTGCATTTACTTAATTATTATTTGCAGTAGAAATTTCAATTTCCTGCTCCTATAGCTACAGCAGCTTTAGCAGCAAAAGGGCTCTAACTTGGCTGGTTTTTGTGAATGAATGGCAACACTTGCTGTTTGTTTTCTGTAGATCACAAAGGGATGGGTTTTTTTTCCCAAAGCTATAGATAAAATGTCAGGGAATTGCAGGCAAGTGAAAGAGAATTGACAAGAAAGCTTGCAGAGAGTATTTGCGGCCTAAATTGTATTTGTCAGTTTGTGCAGATTTGTGTTTGATAAGATCACTTACGCCTGCCTTTCAGCCTTTAATTGAAGTTAATTTCAACAGATAAAATTTTAATAGTCCTTATTTTAGTTTCCAGAACTAATTGGGAAATTTCCAGACTCTGGTGTCTGCATATGTATATATATAGTAACACACCCACTGACTTCCCCCTACCTTCTACCCCAGTTTTATTTAAAGGATTCAAAGTCTGGCCACCCTTTCAGTGAAGGAACTTTTCCCAACATCAAATCCAAACCTGTCCTGATGCAATTTCCTGTGTTGTATCACATTTCCTGGGAGTCTATACCTTATGTACAACGTATCACTTATCTGGGCTTACTTTTTATATGTGTGAATAATGCACCATTTGGTTTCCTGTCAGTATTACTTGATTATCTTAGGCATTGCAGTATGTATTTTGGTTTTGAAAAACTTTAAGCTATCTTTGAAGTAGCTTTTTTTTGTTGTGTTTGCTGTGTTGCTATTTATGGAACGCTTTTGCATTCAGCGTATGGGTTAAAAATCAAAATAGCTTCAAAGTTAAACTAATTAGCAGGCAGAAGAAGATAGAAATCTTTACTAGAAAGAAGTGACTTGCCTAAAATGAACAAGAAACTGCATTTTAGCAAAGAGCTCTTCTGTACTATCATACGTTCTTTGGGTATGCATTTTTAAAAGAAAAATGGGTAGAGTTGATGTCATCTAAGAGTTGCCTGTTGACTCTTAACTCCAGTTTTCTTCATCCTAATTACTCTGGGATGTTACCAACCCTTGAGTTGAAGTACTGGCTTAACAGCCTCGGGTACTGGCTCCTGCCTTTGATCTGTATCTTTCTTTGTTGAGAAATAGGGGTGCAGAAACAGCCATTTCATAGTGATTTTCATCTGCCTCATCAGCTTTTGTGTGTATGTGCTACCATCCCCCATTCTCTGTCCTGCACAGCTCATGTTGTGCCCTACGTTCTCCTCCAAGCTCCACGAAGGGCAGCTGCTTGGTGGCTTTGAGCCATGTGCTGCCCATGGTCACTGTCACGCTGGGGAGCAGAGCCAGATCCCCACTGGGATTTGGGGTAACCCCTCTGGGGCAAGACCCTCGAGGTGGAAACCATCCCTGCTTCTCTTTGCTGATTCCCCTGAAGATGTGGTCCTAAGGGGTGTATAGGGAAGCTGGGTGGTGTGGCAGCAGAGATTCTCGTGTGGTTGGACAAAATAGGAGTAATGCTAACAGTTACATATCACATACAGTTTTGACTTTCTGTGAACAGTTTTGTAGCAGGGAAGGGAAAGGAAAATGTCTGCCCCTGGAAGGATGACCTTTAATTGGAGACTGTAGGAGCCACCCTGGTGAACTCTCTGGGAGGTTTCATGAGGATGCTGACAAGCAAGCTCTGCAGCTGCTGGAGGGATGCTCTGCAGAGCAACTCGTTTCTTCCTGTTGTGTTAGACTGCTGTGGCATGTGCTCCTCACTGTGAATACCTAGATTGTCCAATGCTATGTAGCTTTGTAGAACCACCCATCCCTCTTCAGTACCTCTGTGGATGCCTTGTTGTGATTGTTTGGGGTTTTTTAAACCTTTTATTCTCTGTGGAATATTATTTTCTGTTTTTCACTGAGTGTCATTTAACTTCAAGCTTTTGCTGGAAAGCTCTTGAAGTGGTGTGTGACACGCTTGTCACATTCACCATGGGCTACTTTGTGTCATGACACCCTCTTCCTAATCTGTTCTCCCCTCAGATGCTGACTTGTAGTGGTTTCAGCATTATAGAAACAATTTTCAGTCTCTTGGAAACAGATATTAGAATAGGTTTTAATCCTTTACCTTTTGTGCTATGTGAACCATTCGTACTGTTGAAATGGAAAACTCAAATCACATTAATGCTCTGATAACTTGATGTCTTTCTGGGCCACTTCCAGGGATCTTGGAGCAGGAGGGTGCTGCTGCTGTGGCACTCTACTGGCTGCTGAATCCAGCAAAGTTCTGCTCCTCAGTTCTCTTCTAACAGGAACCATCCTTCTTATTTAATAAGATAATGGCTGCCATATGGTTTTCTTCATTACCCTCTTCTGTTCTAATTTTTCATGTGTGCTTATGTACTAAAAGCTTTGGGGGACCATCTTCCATGCTAGTAAAACACTGAAAGTAGGTAAGTTTCTACTTCTTTGGAAACTTGTTAGAGCTACATTTTTTTAACGTATAGCAAATAATCACAAAAGCATTTATATTAGGTTTTTTTTATACTCTGAGGTGCATTCCACATATTTGTTAATCATTATTGGTTTGTTTGACGTAACTGGTTTTGCCAAGGACTTTTATTGCAGCAATTACACATGTACAATATGAAACTTAGAAGGAAGTGCAACATCAGATCATTGGAGAGTCTCTGTTGCTTTTACAACTAATTTTTATGTTTTGTGGTGTTAAAGTTAATGATTTGTCACTGTTTCACATGTGTAGTGTACATTGTATCTGCTTTATTACAGAGAGTATTTTTTTGAACCCACATGCGTCAATGTAATTAGTAGGAATCTTATCTTTGTTTTTTTTTTTTTTTTCTTAAATTGAACACACAGTTGTATTTTGGTGCTTTCTAGTGCTGCCTCTTTTATTGATCTAGGAAGTGACTTGTAGCAGTCATATAGAGTAGTTATAATTACCAAGAGTTACTGCAGCTCTTCTGTTACAGGTTGTGGTCTTTTTATTGCCGTGTGTGGTGTTCTGCTCTCATTTTGCATTTCACTTTTCTACTCCCATTTGAGTAAGCTGCATATCAAGCAGTTCATCTACTTTCTACCTACCATAAAACCCCCTCAGTTTTAGTTTTGAGGCAATAATTTGTACTCCTTTAGTAGGTCAATGTTCCTGTTTGTATAAAAAAACATTTCTGAAGATGTCAGCAAGAGCAAACCAGACGGAGTCAAGCTCTGGTGCTTTTCACTGCATTCCCTGCCTGGAGGATGTACAATGCACTGCTGCCTTTGGGAATGTGCTTTGCTCTGTGTGTAAGCTCATCAGCATGGTCCCTTGCTGTGCTGGGGGAAGAGCTGGACCCATCCCATGGCTCAAACCATATAGTGCATGAAGCTGTGTTGGAGGACTGCAGGGGGCTGGTGAGAAACAGCTCTGGCAGTAGAGGACAGCAGGCTCCTGAGTGTGACTCTTCTGTCTTGGGAAACAAAGAATTTTTTACTTACTTTGTTTTAGCCTGCTTTTATAACCCCTCTTCAGGTGAATACTGAGTACTGGCAGTATTTGAGGGCAGTAGGGTGAGGAAAAGAAAAAGTGAGCACTTGAAGCCCAAATGATTGCTTGTATAAAGTGCTTAGGATTATCTGTGTGCCCATCAATGTGATAATGAGTGATTTTCTGCAGAAAATCAGCTAATTCTTGATCTGAGTTGCCAGGCTAGATGCTTTATCGCATGGTAACTGCTTTCTCTCACGCCCAGGCTGACAGCAGTATCTCTTCCTTTAGTCATGTTGGAGAAACCCTTGCGTCTTTCTGAGGGATTTTGAGATGCTGAGCATTGTAGGCTCAGCTTTGCTCTCCCCAGGGAGCCCGGGGGGGGACTACTGCAGCAGTGCCACGTCTGCCTTTGACTTTGGTGGGTCACTGTCAGTGTCTGTGTGGGAGGCTACTGGGAGGATCAATTTGTCACTGTATCTCCAGAAGGCGGAAGATGTGCGGAAGTGAGTGGGCAGAGAGTGGTCTGAAAACTTGGTTTGGAAACTGTAAAGATAACATAGTGTAAAGAAATTGAAGTAGGTGGCTGGCTGGTGTGTGCTGCCCAGTACAGCCACCCTGTGGTCCAGCTGCCCTTTGCAGAGAGCATCATCAGTGTGGAGCTCCTGTCTGCCAGCATGCTGCCTGAGGTGGTTCACTGCACACCCCAGAGGTGAAAAAGTCTCCTGGATGTGTAGCTGCAGGACAGATGCTGTGAGGGAGGAAAAAAAACTTGGTGTGGTAGTAGAGCAGCATGGGAGACAGTTGGATGCTGTTGAACATCCCAGTACTCTCCAAATCCAGCAACTTTCATCTCCCTTTGCTGCTTTTCCTCCACTTCTTCCTGTCCTTCTCCTGCCATTCTCAAAAAGGGTGTGTGAAAAGACAGAATGGTTTTTCCTTTCTAAAGCCTTCTGAGAAAGCCTAATGTTACTCATCCAGCTATGTCGTTGTGTCTTCTTAAAAGTCAAATATAAACAAACAGTACTGTTTCCTTAACCAAACCAACCCCAAACTTGAAATCAGCTAATAATATAATTATCCCATTTAATTATCATTGTTTGTCTTGCTGTCCTTATTGTGGCAGTTATGCATATGTTCCAGATGAGAAAATGTGTTTTAATTTTGTTTTACTGTTGCTGTATGCTAAATGAAAAAATAAGCCAACTTAATTCCCTTAGAACATGTATTTTATGGAAAATGTATATTCCCTTAGAATGTGGATTTTATGGAAATATCTGAAATCAAGGAGTCAATAATTTTAACTTAATACTTCAATTATAAGACTTGATTTTGAACTTCATATTCTAAAGCTCGTGTGTTGTGGAGCAGCTAATCATAGGAAAAGCAAATAAGTATCAGATTACAAAACTTTTCTGCATTAAAAATATAACCATATGTGCCTCTGAATAATTCCAGATGGAAGGCTGCTGGTTTATAGTTTGTTTTATATTACATTTCTTCAGAATTCTTTGCCCTTTTATTTTTTTTTTTTTTTTTGTGAACGTAGGTTGTGAATCCAGAGATATATTGCAAGCAGAAAAAAATAGAGTGCAAAATAATAGTTTATGCCAGTAGAGTTTTAGGTTGGACATCATGAAAAATTTCTTCACAGAAAGGGTTGTAAGGCATTGGAATAGGCTGCCCAGGGGAGTGATGGAGTCACCATCCCTGGAAGTGTTCCAAAACCAGTGTGGCCCTTGAGGACATGGTTAAGTAGGGAACATGGTGGTGGCTTGTTGGACAGACTAGATGATCTTAAAGATCATTTCCAACCCTACTGATTCGATTTTGCTTGCTAGGTGTGTAAATCCCATTCCCCATCATTCTGGTTGTGTACTTGAGCTAACAGGGGTGTCAGGTTTGGATTGGTCATACAGACTTTTTCATACATTATTATGTATTCCCTGAGGGATACCATTTATAGTACAATTCCTTTTTTAATATGTATTTTAAGAAGCATATTCAGACGCTTATTGAGGGAGTTCCCAGAGTGAATATGAAACCTTTGAAATAAAAAGGGAAAAACTTGAGAAAGTTATAAACCTCTGAAAACATGCAAAGACTATTATTATAAAAGTGGTTTTGCAACCTTGGCTCTGTTTGCTGACAGTAGTGTGCAGCATGTAACTCCTTTTGAAAGAAACATACTCTTGAGAGCTTGTCAGCGCTTATTCTCTTTCATGGGTCCTCTTTTAGAATAGCCTTGTGTTAAAAAAAGAACCTTAGAAATGTCGCCATCGAGATATGGCAGTTGACATGGACACTGCACTTGCACTCGAGATGCTTCCTTACCATCATCAGAAGGCTTCAAGTATCAGCATCTGATATTCCAGAGTCTCTCATACCTTTTCTCTGTAACTCCTAAGAACACGGGTCCACACAGCTCTGGCTCTGGCTCTCTTCTTCAGCTCTGGCACAGCTGCCTAACCCTGTCTGTCCTACATACAGCAGCTTACCTTTTCTGGCCCTTGCACAACCTCCTGTCCCTAGATCTTCACAGCACAGCGAGCAGACTCCCAACTCACTCCCTACCACTTAACTCTTTAACATGCCCATGGCTGTGAGGGCAAGGCTGTTTCTACTCTAGGATAATTAGCACAGCTGTAACATATCAGGGGGGGTGGGGAGACTGCCTTCAGCAGCATCTCCTTTTGTCTCCCCACATAGAAATAGGCATAAGGTTAGTTCATCTTGTCAAAGGCAGTGGTTAAGTATTTTGTCTCAGTAATTGCAGCTGCACTTTCATGGTAAGGTGAGAAAAATGTAATTTTGGGTTATAGTTAATGAAGTTGTAATTGTTCCTGTATGGGAGGTCACTTGAGACTCCCTCAATTCAGGAGTGGGTTCTAGTAATTCTTTTACCCTCCTGTCCTGGGCAGCTCGATCATTCTCGATCCCCACATGGAGTGCCTGAATTGTGTTTCTGGCCCTTACTAGCCCTAGCTTGCTTACTCTTTATGGTAGAGCACTATCAAGTTCATTCAGGATGATAATTTTAATTCTTACTGTTTGCGTCTATTTATAGAGTTTTCCTTGCATCTTTTTATTTACTAACTTCCCACACAGTTTTAACAGTATTTTATAAGTCGCTATTGTAGGAAATAATAACTACCTTTGTTAATAGAGTCTTTATCTTTACTTTCACTCAAAACATCACGTAGGGACCATGTGCAATTTATTAATAAAGATGATGAGCTTGGCACAAAAAGTTCCCCTTCCAAGTTGCTTTTTCATCTATATCCTCCTTGTTTTTATTTGTTTATTTCCTCACAATCAAAATTCAGGGTTTTAAGAAAGACTATGTACTTTATTTACTTAATGGAAGAGGAAAGTATGGGGTTTAGTTTTGGCCATGATAATCACAAAATCAGAATATCTGGAAAACTTATTTCCATGTCTGGAAACTTTATCCTTCGTTTACCACTTCTTGGGTTTAAATAATGATTAAATTACTGATTATTCAGGAGTCATGTGAAATACAAAATGCTTCAGAGCCTCATGGTTTTAAGCCTTTGGAGGCTTGCCCCAATGCCTTTCAGTGAGCCACATAATTAAAGAGATGTTCCTCATGTGCTTTGCTGAGGTATTAACTGCTTGTGTCTGCAAAATGTGGCTTTTCTTTTTGTAACGGAGGCAAAGTGAGTTCTGTGGTATGTGCTTTTTCCAATAAGTGTAAATGTGTGTATTTTTTAAAAAAAATCAGATCAGTTTCAATGATGTTACAAGTATTTGCTGCTTAAGAAAAATCATCTTGATTTCTCAAAAAGCATCATCTTTGTTGAAAAGTGCAATTTGAGTAAAGTAGTTGCTGGAGTACAGAACCTCCTGTACGGTGCTATTTCTGCAATACTGCTAGGAAAGAGGCCAGGATTAGAAGGGGAGCAAAATTTAGCAGTATGGAGGACTGGGATTGCTAATGGCAAGCTTTTTCTCATGCTTGTGGCTGTACCATTTTTATGCAGGACTCTTTTAAAGAGGGATATTGTGATATTTCTCCTAGGCTCAAGTACTTCTGTGGTCATCTTTATCTGTAATTTAGACTTCTTTTGGTAAATTTTATACTTTAAAGGATTTTATCACTTTTCTATGAGACCTTTGCCCTGGTCCTTTAGCATTTTAGATTTCTAGCCATCCTTTATGGCTAGAAATTCCTATTAACTGGCTTGTTTCTCACACAGAGTAAGTTCAAATGTGTTCACAACCCTTTGTGTATAAAGAGGAAGGTGTTTCCTTGCAGTTGTTTTGAGAAAACAGGTGAAGGAGCTTTTGCAATATCAGGCTTGTTTGCTCAGTTGCTGTTATAACAACCTCCTCAGGTCTGCTGCTTTGTAAATTACACCCTACCTACTGTTAATTATTTTTAATTCTAAAATTAATTCTATTTGGTAAGCATTTAACCCAGAAAACTTGCCTTGACATGTAAGGCTGATTAACTTGCATGGTGTGGTGTTCTTTGCACACATTTTTTTTTATTTTTTAAAGAGCTGATATAGCAGCAGCGAGGCACCATCTGGCGTTTCTTAAGGTTTGTGATGATTCCTCTGCATTAGGGTTTCAGGAAGACACTGTCACCACACCCAGCAGCAGCTCCCTCTTCTCTGGGGACTCCTTTTCCTGGTGTTTCCTATAGTGCCTGTGGGATTCAGCCGTTCAGATTTTGACTTGTTTTACCGTGGGACCGGATTTTGCTCGTGAGTCAGAAGCCCCTGAGAAAAACCATTGCAAGCTGGCAAAACCTGCCCACCTGTGCTCCTGCAAGGGATGGAAGGCTGGGTTGGGGGTTGTATGTGTGATATCTTAGAGTTAATTACGACAGAAACCGTATTTTGGAGCAGAAACGTGTAGATCACTCAGTTACATCAGCACCAATTTTCTGTGTGGAGCACGAGGAAAATGGTGTGGGGTGGGTGCATAATCAGCTTAAAACATGGCTGAGTGGGTTCTTCAGTCTTTCTGCAGGAATTGCCTTTGAGTAGAAACCTGGCATGGAGAGCACAGGCCCACATGGAAGTGATTTGCTGCAAGTATGAAGATGTAAGATCTGAAAAAAGGAGAGGGATGCTGTAAATGCTTGCCTCCTCCAGCCTATCCATTCACACAAGCTAATGGTGTTTCCTCAGGTGGAATGTGGGCTGGCACAAGACAGCATTATATCTTGAAATAAACACTTAAATCTTTAATTAAAAGCAGATGTCCGGGGGAGAGGGTGCCTTAGGAGCATAGACAATTGCAGTAACCAAAATGTGTTGAAAGATAAGGTGATGCATTGCATAAAAATCTAGAGGATTGTTGAGTGTAAAAGCTCAGTGATACAGGTAATGTCTTCATAGAGAAGTTCCTCCACATTACTCAAAAAAACATGCTATGGCTTTTGGTATGGATATCTTTATAAATGGATACTTTTTGGTCTGAAAGTCACCTTTTGATCACTTTGCTCTTTCTGTATGTTTGAAGTTTTTAGTGTGAGTGAAAAAGAAAATGGTAGGTATGTTCTTGGTTCTGCAAAACATTGATGCTCCCTAGTAAAACCACTGCCTAGGGGTTGTAACTGCTTAAAAATTCCTTGTACAGGTGTTTTCCAGTTAAAATGCTTAAATATAAATGTTTCAGGTTTGTCTCAGTGACTGGATAGATAATGGTTTCTCCAGCTCTTTTTGGTTGTCTAATCTGCTCACTTTAATTGTCTAAATAACGAAATCTAAAATGACATGGGTCGAGAAAGTGCAACTGTACAATTAAGTTTTCTTGTTTTTAGTAGACATGTCTAAACTTCTTATTTGTATAACCTTCCTAATTTAATGAACTGTAGTACCGATATTAGATGCAACTGCATACTTCATTCAAGTGTCTGAGTGGTTATTCAGGTTTTCTCTATTTTATAAATTATTAACCCAGATGTATCTATTTAAATCCTGTATTTCTGATGCTACACTACCTTGAGTCATGGAGTCTCATTTGCTTGGGCTGCATTTTTGTAAATGACACTTGACAGGCCAGCAGACAGGAATTTTGAAACTGCTAAGTGTTGGCATCTTTAGTTACTGGTCACACTCTGCCACACATACCCTCACAAAAGGTTTTTAGGTTTTTTGTTTTCTCCCCTTGCATCTGTTCATGCAGGGCTAGTTCTTTGCTTGCTGACTGATTTGCAGACACGTTTTAGTTGAGTAATTTTTGTGTTGGTATTTCTTTGCAATCAGGGAGCTAACAAAAACTGTTGCTGTGAATGTGTATTTGCACGTAAGCTATCAGTGTAGGTGGCTTTGCTTTGCTTTGCAACAGTGTAATGCATACTCAAAGTGTTAATTTGCAACTTGGCAGGAATGGTGAGGAGTTCAGCATTTAGCATCTTTGCCATGTTTTCAGTACATTCAGACACTTTGAATGTACTCCTTTCATCAGAAGTCTCCAGAAGACTTAATATTTGGTCCAGCAAAACAGGGAATCATCTACTGAAATAATTTCCCCCTTCTTTTCCATTCTCTTTAAGATTTTTTTTTTCTTTTCCTTCTTTTTACATATATGATTGTATACATTTCACTCAGTTCAATAACTACTTGTACAGCTCATGCAGAAACTCTTACAAAACAGACCATGTTTTCCAAATGTCAGCAATGCATTCTTAGTAATGATTGAGTTTCTGGAACATGTCTCAACCTCTATTTTTTAAATTATATTAAGTGCATAAATAATTATCCATTATTTTAACTTCTGAAGTTATTTTCACCCAAGTCCATTCACCTCAGTCTTTGTGATTTGCTTTTGGGCTTGTTTGTAAATGCCTACAACTTTAACCAACATGGAGCAAGTGACTGTTTCTTTGAGGGGTAGTGCTGGAAGGTCCTGTTTGCTTTTGTGTCCCTTCATTCTTCCCCACAGGCCATCAGTGAAAATTAAATTCTTCCAAATATTAGTTTTTCAAATGAAAATAGACTTTACAGTGAGTAGATGAGAAATGTTTTTGTGACTACAGGAAGAAGGAAGATCAGTGTGTGTAAGAGACAGTTTATTACTGGCTTTTATCTTGTTACTGGGTTCTACTGGCACCTATACTTTACAACAATATAGGCTCCTCTCATTCCACCTAAATTATGGCCAGGTTCCAGCCTTCAGAGTAAATTTCAGTTAGACTTCTAAAGCTAACTTGAACTTTAAATAAACACACAGTATCTTTATTATATTTATTAGCAAAAAGTATTTTTTTCTTCTGTATTCTATGTGTGTAGAGTAGACTGGTTTCACATTCTTGAGAGAGGGGGCAAATTCTGTCAACTTCTGGCTTAAGTGATCAGATACTGAAATGAGTATCCCTTGCCCTGTTCTTAACAGGCTCTCTGTCAGGAGGACTGTCCATCAACATAAATCAAAGTTATCACATCAGACTCTGCTGAAGTTTTTTCAACATATGCAACCAAAGCACAGCAGGCCAGATCCCCTCTCCTTGACGGGTTCTGTTGATTAACATTAGCTGAATTTTTGGCCCAGCATGTCCAGTGCTCTCAATTCCCAAACACAGCCCTACTGCCTCTGCAGGGCCCCAGTGCCACATTTATATTGGAGGAAAGTTTGTTGTATCAGCTGTGTTACAGAAAATCTGTTTTCCCCAGGCTGTTTGTTACAGACTGTTCATTGTGACTTTGGCTGGCTATCAGATGCTTCTATTTAAACAAACAAATTTCTTCTCCTAGTTTTCCTCAAGATGTCCTGCAGTGAAGTACCTCTGACTGAGACAGAATGAGTGATACATATGTATTCAATAAATGACACAGGATTTGTTCAAACACATCGATAAAGCAGTCATTGAATTGTCACTTCAGAGTAGGTTCTAGTGGCTGTAAAACAGCAACCAGAATCTCTAAAAAATTCTATTTTCAAGACACTTACCTTTTGTCCCAGATGTTTTTTTCCCCCTTCATGCCAGATCCATGCCAGCAGCATCTGTACTGGCTGTGTTGTTGCACAGAGGTGAGCCACAAGAAGATATGACCTGCCATACTTAAGGTAGAAGTTTATGTATAGATATGTCAAATCAACTATGTTTGCATTTCTGGATTGTTTTTTTCCTTTTTTTCTCCCTTGTCTTTTCCCATGAGTTTTGACACAGCATTTTGGAGCATCTGTTGACAAGAGTGTGTCAAAAGAGCATAGAGTGGTATCTTCTATTCTTGCATTTTGGCTGGCAGTGTGTTTTGGCTTGCTGGTATATTACATTTGTAATTCTATACCATGCATGCTGTCCTAGAATAGATCATAGAATCACTGAAAATGTAGGTTGGAACTGCTGGAGGTCATCTGGTCCAACATGCTCCAGCCGTGATGGCTTCAAAAACGGATAGTGTTACTCAGGGTCTTGCTCCAGTTGAGTTTTGAATATCAAGAAGAAAAAAAGAAGGTTACTACTTAACAACAAAAGGTACAAAGAAAAAAGATGAGTTGAGGGTGTTTGAAAACTAGGTGGGTGAGTTGGAGTTTCCTTTGTTGCCCCTTCCTTTTGCACCTCTGAAGAGAGTTTAATTCATTTTTTCCTGTAGTCTGCACTCCTCAGGGTAGTGAAGAACTGAACTGGCTTCTGCTTTGGCTTTTCCTACAACCTCTGGTCTTGTGTGGTGTGCTGCAGCCTCCCTACTCTCTTCAGCTGGCCAATCTCCTCTGTAGTGGAAAATGCCAAACTGGATGTGTATCTAGCTGCCACCCAGATGGGAATAATATTTTCTGCCAATGTGTTAGCTGCAATTCTGCTCAGACAGCCCAGTGTGTGGGCAGCCTTGGCTACTGCAAGGGTCCCTTTCTGGCTCCTACCAGTTCCTTCACGTGGATCTTCTGCTGGTCATCCCAGCCTGAGTGGCTGTGTGGGATTCACTGCTGCAAGGCTGCGTTTGTCTTTGCTGAATATTGTCAGACTTCTGTCAAACCAGTTTTCTAGTTTGTGCTAATGCTGGGCAGCAGCAACCCTACACCCCACGATTTCAGTCCTCTCCAAGGCTGATGTCATGAATTTACAGAATTGTTCAGGTTGGAAAAGACCTCAGAGATAAGTCCAGTCGTTGATCCAGCACCACCAGGTCTACCACTAGACCATGTACCTTAGTGCCACATCTGCATGGCATTTAAATATCTCCAGGGGTGGTGACTCAACCCAGAAATTATTTATGTAATGTGACCTGAATTTTTCCCTTAAACTGCATTAGGAGTGGGATATTGATTACTCTTAAATAGGATGAGGGTGTGTCCATCCCATTGGCCAGATGAAGCAATATTGATCTGGGTACTGATGCTTGAGGGAGCACCACTGAGATCAGCCACCAGTAGCACCATTAGACCACAACCCCTGCATTTGAAGCCTGATGACCCAGGCAGTTTTTCATCCCATGCCTAAAAGTAATCACATTCCTTCTTCTCTCACCCAGTCCTTACATTTGAGCAATGCAGATTTAATAAACAAGTTAGTGGAATGGAAATGGTTAAAACTGTAGACTTCTAAAAATGCATCATTGCATTTAAGAAGGAATTGGGATTTGTTTGCAGAAAGCTGACAGTCCAGCAGAGAGATCTTTTTGGTTTGGTTTTTTTTTTTTTTTTCAACCAGTATGGATTTGTGCAAGTGTCAAATTCAAAGTGACTTGAGTTGAAAAGAAACTAAAGGGAGAATTGCAATTAGAGTTAATTTTTTTAGTACTAATTTACATTGATTAAACTTTATTGCACTGGCTGAGGCCTTTTATAGGAAAAGCAGCTGAGTTAGAGAGGTTTTAAGGAGAATGCATGTTAGTAAAACTGCAAAGTATCAGGAGGGTTCAGCATATTGGAATTATTTTTAGATCATTTTTGCTTTAAAGTCACTGAAGTTTTAAAACTGTTAAATGTACAACTTTTTCCTTTTTTTTTTTTTGGTTTGTTTTCTTTACACTTTGTGAGACTCTTTCCTGGGCTCTTTTAAGCCCATCCTGAAACACTTGGGCTCATCCAGACCTTGAGATGGAGTTCTGGGCAGGATTTGGCAGAGACGGGGCAGGGGTCCTGTTTTATAGGGAAGTGAGACAACTTTGAGCGCATGTTGGGAAGTCACAGCTGAACACCACAGAGCTATGAACTTGCTAGGGAGAAAACAGGGATGGGAGAGCATGTTTCCAGCTCAGGAACATGGGATGTCTCTGAGCTTTGTGGAGAATTTTCCCACTGTGTCAGTGAGAGGAATGGAGTTGCAAATAGGGGAGATCCCTGTGTCGACAGAGGCTGGGCTTCCAGTTTTGTACAGCAGCTTAAGGCAGGAATAATTCAGTCCAACACTCCAATGTAAGGGTCCCCCCTTATGATATGGTCCCCCCTTAGTATGATAGTCCTGTGTTGTGGTGATTGCACAGATTTGTACCTCTTTTCTTGCTCTTCCTCCCTGACACCTCCCTCTCCATCCCCTTCCCCTTGCCAAACTCACCCAGGACCCACCACAATCTGACAAGTTCAAAGAGGTATATTGTATTTAAAGTGTATACCCATAGCTCTGCATTAGTCAGGTTAACCTTACATCATGCCTTAGTGCATTCATTTTGCACATCTCACTCCATTTTTACTTACCTGTTCTTTCCATTTCTTGTTTGTTTTGAACTTGAGAAGTTTTGCACAACCAAAGGTGCATTTGCTTGCCTTTTAATTAAGCCAAGTAGCTTTGATTGTCAAAAAATACACAAATATGTTGACTTTGCTAGTGGACAAGTGTTTGGTAGATGACTTAAATTCCCCAAAATCTATGAAAAAAGTATCTTCTGTGAGACACCTTGATGAATGAACACACATTTTCAGTATTCCATGACTTATATTAGCAAATGCAGTGGTCAGAATGTCACCTGCAAAAGATAATGTGGTGGTGGCAGAGATAAGAATTAGTGTGCTGAAAATGAGCAAAAAAAATGTTGACAATTTACATGTGCTTGTTTTTGTCTGAAGCATTTATACAATGTTTTTGAAGGTTATATAAAAAATAGCCTATTTTTTTTTGATTGTGTAAGCGAAATAAAAACCTAAGAATTGTTGGAATTAATGTGGAAAAAACTCCAGGTATGAATTTATACAGCTGTGCATGGCACTAGAGACATTGACTTGTCAAATGTAAAGGAGTATAAATACAAATGGAGGTGCATTGCCCTTTTGTTCTTAAACACTCAGGTTTGCTGGAAGCACAGAAAATGATCAATTGCTCAAAGTGCTGGGTGTATAGATGATGCCAGCAGGAGTGCTTGTAATAAAGAGTAGAATTTGTACCTGTGTTCACCATACCTTGAGGAATAGTCACTCTTCTGAAAATAATCTCCTGTCAAATACAGGGAAAAACTTGTAATCTAGTTTAACCTAAAGAAGGATGTTTATGTTTTAATTTTTTTTCCTTGTTGACAGTGGCAAGTAGGTGGGGTATTTTTTGTTTTGTTTTGCTTTTTTATTCTTTGTTTATTGGTTTTTGATGCTTTTTGGGAGGGCTTTTTTTTTTTCCCCCCCTTCTCTCTACATGTTGCCTGCAACTCACCTTGCAGTAGTTGAATATAGAATTGAGCAGCAAGGTGTATCTGCTGGAAGGGGCTGCAAGTTCACCTTAAGGTGCTGTTTCAGTGAGAGAGGGCTTTGGTGTTGGGGAAAATTAGGGCAGGGTTTTGAGAAGGAAAAGCTTATGTGCACTTGGGAATTTCCCTTATGGTGCTGCAGGGAAGAATCATGTGTTCTGTTTTCACTGTATACAATCACTGGAGATCTTGGTCTTTGTGGTGACCTAATGAAGGTCACATGCAATCTTTGAGTTTCTTTAGTTTGGAGAAAATCGCTAACTTCTAAGCAGTTCTGATGTTCATCTCTGCCCCTGGGTACAACCTTACATTTGCAGTTATAAAGGTGTTTCTTGGTCTGTCAGTCTGATTGAAATTCAACAATCAAATTAATTCTGGAGAATATAATTTCTTTTCTAATCATAACTAGTAATGTAGTCATTACTGTGCAGCTGTATCAGTTTGAGGAACACTCGTATTGAGCTTTTGGTTAATTTGCCTTTTGTGCTGGTAGAAATAAGCACAAAAAGCTTGTGATAAAAATCTGATCCTGGCCTGTGAGTTCGTTAGATGGAGTTAGTGGAGCTGAGGAGAGACAAAGCAATTCAGCTTCAGTCCCCAGGATTCATCCAACTGACATTGCAGTCACTTCTACGATAAAGCAAAAGAGAATTACAGAAGTTCTCACGCCTTTCTTCAGTGTTTTTTCCCCTTGCAGATTTAAAGTGCTGGCTGAAGTTTGAGCAGCTCTATGTGTGACTACCTATAAATAAAGACTGCAAGTAATATTTTGTAGCATCAGAAATGAAGAGCTAGACATCTCCTTCTGTGATGCACTGGCATTTTTTCCACCCTCATCTCTTGCTCTACTCTATCCCTCTGCTCCTCTGGCTTGGCTGCTGCATTTTTTTTTTATTTCCCCAGGTGCAGGCAGGTACTTTAAACAAGCTCCTGGCAGGGACTAGCAGCTTTTTTCCTCTTTGTTGGCTGCATTTGGTTGAGGTCATGTGGGCACTTGCTCCAGGAGCTGGGAAATTGTGTTACAGTCTGTTCCAGTAAGGTTTTTGTGAGTAATTGCAAGCTTCCCTTATCTGTTTTGTCTTAAGGGTTTCTATTGTTAATTGATTCGGTTGCATGAAGCTGTGACAGCTGTGATAAGCCTTTACCATTTTTGCTTCCAGTTAAATATTTATAAAACGTGAATTTCGCTGTATGTGGCTCGAGAGTGAGATACAGGAGAGCCTCTGAGTGTATTTGTTTAATTGTCTGTAGCCAAGTACAATTAGCATGTACTGTACGGGCAGTGTAATTATCCTCTCTAGTAAGCATGCAGAATTCTTCCTTACTAGAGGATTATTTTATTATTCCCTTGGTGTAGCATGGGGCAGCAGTTGGATATCCCCATGCTAAAAATAAGAAAGGAAGATGTGCATTTTGTGTACTGCATCAGCTTTCAGCAAGCTTAAAATAATGTATTGTGCAAGAATGTGTCTTTCAGCTGATTTCCTAAAGACTATTGGCAAGTTGAACTTCTTTGAGCCATACGCACACACACCCACCCTGCATTGGCTGGACACAGAAATAATATCATTCACCTTATAAAATAACCCATCCAGCTTATAAAATAACTCATCAATTTTTATGCACTGGTCTAAATTCAGGAGGAATTTGGATTGTTTGCATGGAAGAGAAGAGGTAGCATTAGCTTTACTAAAATAAAGTGCTCTGAATGTGATTGATTTGGCATGAGTGCTGATCTAATTAAGTGCTTTCTGGAAAGGTTATGTGTCCACCTACTTTCTTGGGTTTCTTTGTTTCCCAGGGAAGGGAATTGGAGAATGAATGTGTCATTTTTTTTAATGGATGTGTGTTGATGCCTTTTTTTGGCTTATTTGGATTTATTTTACAAGTGAAACCATATACAGGTGTTTTGGAAAGTCAAAGCTTAGTTTATTGGCTCAGTCTTATTAAACTGGGCAGGACAAAAAAAAATAGTTAAGGAATTTGGTACAGGGTGGGGAAAAGATCACTGTGACATTGAAGTTTGCTGTTTAGGGAGGAGAGACCTTGTAAAAAAGCTGTTATTATAACTTTCCCAAATTGAACAGGTGGTTGCACTTGTTGATGTTTGAATCAATGCTGAGATACTGCTTCTAATATTTTTTGTATTGGCAGTGGAGCAGAATGAGTCCATTTCATGGAAAGACTCACTGAGATTTTTCATTTTAACTTACTGTAACAGAACTAATCTGAATCATAAATTTCTTTAATTCTGTGTACTAGAGACAGTCTCTTGATTGCAACTCTTGGAGAATCAGCAATAAATGCATCCCAAATACCAGTTATGCGTCACTGCTTGTACTTGCTCATAAGCTGACTAAATGACTGTAGTAATGGATGTAATATCTTATACAACACAGGTGTGTTCCCAGCACAGAAGTGCTTAGAAATACCTGTGCGTTCCTCTTTTCTCTTTCACTTTGGCTGTAGAATATTTTTGTTCTCTGCTTTGGTGAGTTTTGTGTGTAGCCTCAATATAGTTAATACTTAAAGAGAGAACATGAATGGTTGTTTCAGTAGGCCAAGTAGCTATTGACCTAAATGTTTAAAGCTTAGTTTGGAGATGTGAGATGAAAGTATAACTTCCATAAAAGAACTGTCAGCTTCAATGTTTGAGACTTCTGCTTATTTTCTGCTCAATTTCTCATTGTGGGTTGTTGGTTTTTTTTTTTTTTTTAGGTGTAAATTAGAAGTAATGGCATCATTAAGAAGTGAAAGAATCAAAGTGCCATTCATATCTGTTAAGATAGTCACAAGTTTGCTTGGGCTGTTTCTATGCATGTATTTCATTTGAGGCATTCATCCCCAAGCTTGGTGTGGAACATCACTGCTCATTCCAGTGCTTCTCTTATTTCTTCTTAAACAGGTGGCAACTGGCTCAAAATCGTGTCTGTGAGGTCCCAGTGTCCTTTTGTCTGTCCAGTACTTACTGCTGTGATCCTCATCTGGCATTTCTTGGGATGACAGAAGCGGATTTAGAAACGTGTACAAATATCTGAACTCTGACTTGAGTGACTCAGCTGTTGGAAATACACTGCAAACACGAGTTGCAGAGTAGGATTACTTTTAAAAGCATCAGTTGATAGTGGTAGGTTGTACTGTACATTACTTTGAGAAGGTACTGAACTGTGGAGTATGTGTACTTGGATAAACAGGATTACATTTAACTTGGAAGAAAAAAAAAGAAGCAGCTGAATGAAATGCTTTAGAATATGATTCTAATACTACAGAAGAGGCACAGTTGCAGTTTTACCCAGGTGGTTTATTCTGCCTTGATATCAGGGTAGCCATGAAACAGATAGTCTTCACCCTCTAAAATGTTAAAAAGAAACTAATTCTAAATAAAGCTGGGTTTTTTTAATTTGGTTTTGGGCATTTTTTTTGGTTTTTTGTTTTGTTTTGTTTTAAGGAAGATGTGTGTATGTTTTCAAAACTTGCATAGAGAGCTGGCATTTGTCTGAGAATTTGTAGAAGTCTGGCACATCTACCAAAGTGAATTAAGACAATGAATTGAGGGTATTTGACAGTAATTTTTTTCCTTACTTGAATCAGAATTTCAACTTGTGTAGTCCACGTAATAGGTTCAGAATTGCAAAATAGATTTTTGTCCCTAAAAAACTAAAGGTGTTCAGATACTACCATGCACAGGAGCCTGAAATTACCGTTAGTACTCTGTTAAAATGTATTAAAACCCAATCCATATATAAATGTGCAGAGTAAAAATGATACTGCATCTAATTGGCTTTTGATACTCTCATGAACTGTACTAGTCTACAGTTAATCAAATGTTGATTCGTATTTATTTAATTTTTTTTGTTTGAATTTTACATCAAATTATATTACAAGGGACTTAATCACAAGCCTGTTGTTCTTTACCTCAATTTTTTAGTGTATAATGCAGTCTCTTTTAAAAATAAGTAACCTTATTCTACAAAATGAATGTTCCCAGCCTTTAGTAGTTACTGAAACACAGACTAACGGTGGTATAATTAGAGGTGTGTATCTCAGAGTTTGGGGTTCTTTTCTTTTTTTTGGGGGGGGGTTGTTTGTTTTGTTTGTTTTTTGTTTATGGATATGCCATTTTCTCATACTTAATTCTAGTTAACCATAGAATTTTACAACTCTTAATTTGGTATGACACTTTTCCTTTCTCTTGTTCTACTACTCTGTGTTTCTTACCACGCCGAGTATGAAGGAGCAGTATTTTTTGCCAGTATAAGAACTGTTTTACACAATCCTACATTAAAAGGGAATTTCAGCAGTATGTACTTATCTGGAAAGATGAGCTTAACTGCACAACCTGCTTTAACAGGTTCCTGCAGTTTTGAATGCCTGCCTTTCCTGTGCAGTAATACAGAGGCAGCTGATTGGGGTTGGCCAAGTTCTGCTACATCAGTTGTAATTACCTAAACTTAGACATGCCAGCTGTGATGAGAAAAAAATAAGTAGGTCTTCCTCTCTTATCTTCTGTCCCTTACTTAAAATAAAAGCAGATTACCTCTGAGTCAAAAGTGGCCTTAAAATCTTTGTGATAGGGGAAATTAAGCTATGATCTTTGTGTTTTTTACACGTAAGAGTTTTTTCTAGATATTTTCCCAAATATAAGCTAGAAGTCTGCCGAAGTGATCACCCTGAGCTGATAACTGTGCCCTGTCCAAACAAGCCCAGTGAATTTGTGGAGGAAGGAGCTTAATTCCTGTCTGCCTACCCCTTCAGACAGGAGTGTGCCATCAACAGTTTGACTTGGGAAGCAAAGAACCTTGAATAATTTAATTTAGGTCATAAAAGTTTAAGTAACATCCGGTATCAAAAAGGATACATATGTCTGGAGGGCGTAAAAAAAAAAATTAAAAAAAAAAAGACAAAAGGGAAGCAGGAAGAGAGAGAAGTACACCAAGGTTGAGTCAACAGAGGCCCTTCAGAAAAGGGGAATTCAACCCTAAGGAAACCAATATAGAAAGCCATAAAATACATCAGGCAAATGTATGGGAAGGAAATCAGAAGGGTGAGAGGTCTGTGAAGCAGATGGTCTATTTTGTAATGGGTCACTTTACAAAAATAGGAAGTGAAATAGTTCCTTCTCCAATAGATAGTTAAAGGAAAAAAAAATATGTGGCACTGTGGAGATAAGTACTCTAATTCTGTGGTGGTTTTTGTGTCAGTGAGAGGGAACCATTGTCGCACCTTAGGATGTTGGATAAAGTGATACTCAAGCTGGTGCATCGAAACACAGTGAACTGCTGTGACCAGTTGGATATGCCAAAGAGTTCTGGGAGAAATCAGGGATGATGAGATTGTTCTATTCCAAACGTGCATTTTGCTGTCAATGTGAGCATAGTGAGAGGACAAAAAGAGTAAGAAAAGTTAGTTATTTTGCTAAAACTGGACAAGTTTGAGACAATACAGAATAACCTGATGAAGCTGCATGAGTGAGCAATGAGGAGACAAGGACAGCATGTTGGGCTAAGAGGATTTACAGAGGCTTAATTACTGTCTTAGCTTATGAAGCAAGGGGGCAGGACAAACACAAGTTTACAGATAAAAGAGGACCTTGATGTAGATTCTAAGTCCAGAATTGGACAGCCAAATTTTAAGTACATGGAAGAAATTAGAATGCTTTATCTTAGTGCTTGTCTCCAAGGTATCAAAAAAAAAAAAAAAAAAAAAGGGGTGGGGGAAATGTATGAGACAATGGAAAGGTAGAACATCTCCTGTGAACAATGAACACTCAGCGAAACTAAATCCAAGGAAAAGGAAATAACTCCCACCCACTCTTTTTTCCTTATCCTTGTTCTCACAGAATCAGTGTTTACATTGAATAAGACATCTCTTTCAGAGGTCACTGAAGCTGAGAACTCTTCTGAGAATTCAAATGATTTAAACATTTGTATGAGTAGCAAGTAGGAGATGTTACAGTAAGCAGCATTTGGTTTTTAGCAAAGTGTGGAATTGTCATGGGTTTGGGCATCAGCCAATTCCAGAGGTGTGGTTTTTAGTTCTTGTGGTTCCTCCCTCTCATCCCTCTCCATAAAGTATGGAATAATAAACTATAATAAAGTGTGTCTGAATGTGTTATCAACATAAATGGAGAAGCAAATGCTTTCCCCTTTTCTGATGCATGCTGTAGGATAGATTCACCAGTACTCTCACCAGATTGAATGCTTCTCTGAAGTACAGCCCGACCACATGGGCAACTTCTGACTTCAGTGTCTGTCAGGGGTGATGGAATGAACATTCATTTAGTTCTTTTTAAAGAAAGAAACAATGAAAACAATCATGCTTCCCCCTGCAACAAACAGACAAACAACCCCCGAATCAATGCTTTGGTTTTCATCTTGTTTGACTTGTATTTGGGAAAGTCATTAGGAACTGTTTGTCTTATGAACATATGAGTCTTGCTCTCTGGTGTTTAAGAAGCTGCTATGAGGCTGCAGCGTCAATGGAGATGATGTGGGCTGTTATCTCTGTGAATATAAACAGAATTAAAAAGGAATTGCTCTGGCTGGAAACTGAACTCCCTTAGCAGTTCAAGTGCTTCCAGGCATTGGTGGCTGTTGGAGCCACAGTGCCTTCACCTGCCCAATTCCGCCTGCTTTGCAGCCACTGCTGTGCCCAGGGAAAAGACATGTGAGGAGTTGAGATCTGCCCTGTAGCACAAGAATTTCCATCTCAAATATGCAAATAGAAATCTGAGGGCTGAGCACAGTCTGGTTTAAGAGAGTCAGTCCTGAAGCTGTCAAACACAACTGTTGATTTATTTATTTTTATTAAAGAGAAATGCAAGTCAGCTGAAATTGGGCTGGGCATGTTGGATCTCCTTGTCACTCCTTGAGATTTCCATCTGATCTAGTGCAGATTGTGGCTGGTGGTCATGTCTCCCTCCTGTGGCACAGGGAGCTCCATAATTCATGCTTATGTAATAAACCTTTTTAAAATTTTTTGATGGTCAGGTTGAATCCTATTAGTAAGCATCAAATGCAATGAAATACTTTTTCAGAGAGGCTTTAAACTTTATAATGCACTGGACAAGTATTATTCTCTCATTCACTGTGTGTTACCAAGCACATCTGCAAAGCAGTTTACATGCCTATTGCATTTATGGTGGATTAGTTATGTTTTTTTACCTGGAGGGGTGTGTGTTAATCCTTGATGTGTGAATTGCTTCTGCAGATGTGTTCAAGAAGAAACCCCACACTTCAAAGTCTGTGTGTTATGGATGTAAAGTACTTGGGGCAAGATGAGGCCCCGTGTCAGAGTGTTATCTCAGTGCGTGTTTCTGAGGCTTGCGAAAGGAGGGTGCTTTAACTTGGACTTTCCTGCTTGGGGGAAGAATCCTCTCTTTTATTACTGTTTGTGCTGAATTATGGGAGTTAATCATTGTTCACATGTGTGTGTGCAGTGAGAGAGAATGTGTTCACCGAAGGCAGTAAACCTAACAGTAAATCGAAGATGTTTTCTTCTGCTGGGTGCACTCAGTGCGATATTCATTAATGATTTTCCCATGGTAGGCGCTTTGAAAGCATTTTTAAATACAGTAATCATGGGTGAACAGTGTCTTACAAAAAATGCTCTTGCAGTGTTTGGGTAGTTGGTGTATAGTCTGAAGCACAGTAAAGCTGGTGCATGGTTGTACATTCTGAAATGCAATTACATCTATCAAAGCATTAGACATGACAACTCAAACATTGGTCAAAGGCAGAATACTCCCAGGTATCATGTAATTTTCTTCATTTTCACTTAGTCTTCAGTTGACAATATTCAATTTGTCCTAACTGAAGGATGCAAAGGCAGGTGAGTTAAAAGAAGATGCTGTTTTTAGTACTATGTGGTAAAGCCCATAGTAATAATTTCCACACACCTGGTTACCTTCAGTATGGGCACATGCTGTTGTCTGTCTAGTCCAGTGTCTTTTATCTAACTTCAGGCATCAGCAGCCTATTTCAAAAAGGGTGTAAAATCTCTCTGCCAGACAGATGTGGGATGATCTTCCTCCTCTTTCGAAATGAAGTTGTTTTATCATCCTAAAGAAGGGTGCTTTGTTTCTCTTCTAAAGCTTGTGTTTAATTTCTCTATACTCTTTGCATACCATGTCTGTTTTTAAAACTGGCTTTTCTTTGTGTGGGTTTTGTTGGTGTTGTTTTGTTTTGTTTTGTTTTGTTTTGTTTTTCTTTATGCCTATTTTTGTCTATGGTAACCTGAATGCGTTTATTGCCCTCTTGAAAAGAATAAGTGACATTTTTAGGAAGAGTTGAAACCCTTGATATTACATATTTTAAAAGGGAATGTTTTTATTAACTTAAATACAGTAATACCTGTAATTAAACTGCTGTTGTGTTTTTAAGACTACTGATATAGTTTATATAGACTTATGTTAACAAATACAAAAATGCTGCTTCTGCAATAGAGATAAGCCCCTGTTTAATTTTTTTCTCTTCTTAAAATGGTTTTGAAGGCAACATTTTCTTCTCCCGAAGTCATTAAATCAAGACATTTAATTTTGTTTTATTTTTCCAAAGTAATAAAAACTAATTTTGGTTGTAATGAAGATTAAAAATTAGGTGTAATAGAGAAGAATACGTACCTATGAAATATTAATTGCCTTTTTTAAGGGTATTTTTGTTCATGTTTATTTGTGGTCAGTTGGAAGGAAGTAAGCACTTTGTCTCCTGCTAAGTGTGGAAGGCTTTAAATATGCATTGCTTGGTGCTAACTTTTTTAAAGCATTACTTATGACTGACACATCCTGGTGTAGTTTACTCTTCCCGCTAGCGACCTTGAAAGCATGTCTGTGCAATAATTGCTCATTGCTGGAACAAAAGATAGTTCTGTCCATGATTTGTTTGAAATCAGGAAGCCGTGTTTGCCAAAGTAAAATCTTGGTGACGCAACTATGTCAGGTTTCAGCAGCCACACCTCTGCTAAGCAGTTTCCAGTTTTCAGTTTTAACCTTTGTTCATAGCCATATTCCTTTTCAAGCAAAACATCTGAGGTGGTTTGCCTTCTTCCTTTCGCACTGAAGCTGTGCTAAAGAAATGCCAGGTTAGAAGGAAAAGCAGCAGCAAGTACTGTTGAGGTTTCCAGAATACCCCCAGGTATCTTCTTCTTCTTCTGCCTTCTGTGCTAAGGCAACTGGATGGTAGCAGAATAAATGGATTCTCTTCCTGATCATTGTGGTAAGGTTGATGCACAATATTCTCAAGTGTTGGATGGTATAGATTGTGTGGGTTTTGGACACTAGGATTTTATAATGAGCTAGCTATGCTTGATATCTGAAAAACAATGCAGAATGCCATCACTGAGCTCCAGTTGCCTTCCATTGTGAAGGGGTAGTGGATCCAATTAAATAGGTACTTTCACTGCTGTAATGCAGTTTTCAGCGTGGCTCTGAGGTGTTGCATTAACATTTGTCTTTGATATTGGTGTTTAATGCAAGAATACATTTCTAATGAGCCAAGCTGCTGAAAGTGCTCCCTCTAGGACTGTGTGAATATAGTTTTCATTGCTTTATGATGAGGATTTGCCTTTCTGTAATTACGGATTTGTAAGAATCCCTTCAAAATTAATAGGTTTTGGATAGCAATTACAATTTTGAAGTGTATATTGCTGTTAATGTGCCGAGTTGGTCCCTGTGCTGCGTACACTGACCTATGCTCAGGACCGAGTCTCTGACAAGTGCAACTTCTCCCCATTATCAAACTGCAGGCAGGCATTTAATTACAAATAAACTGTTTTAACTGCTTTGGGGGAAAAAAAAACCCAACAGTGCTTTCAAATTAAATCCCGAAGGATCAGGATTTCAAAAGCAGATCCGTCCATTCCTGCCTGGAGCCATCCATATTTATGTGCGTGCATACACATGCGACTTTTAATTATCAAATACCAAAGTCTCGTACTGAAATTTCTGAAATTTGACCCTTGGATGTAAATTCTAATTTTTGTCAAGCTCCAAAGTGCTTTAAGCATCGTGTTTGAATGTTTTCTGAGTGTAGAGTGCAGAAATCAAGAGTCATGATCTTGGAGAGTATTCAGCGCTTTGTTAATACTGCTCCCCAGTCAGATGCGATGCCAGGGGTCAAATCTTTGTTTACAGCAGAAGTAAATGAAGCAGTCTTTTTACAAATGACTTGTGAAGAAATGACAGTAGTGGTGTGTGGAGCCTCTCTAGTCGTTTGTTGCTTCATTCAGCCGTGCCTCATCTTTGTCCTGCCCAATTTACTGCCAAATTGTGGGACAACTCCCAAAGACCCTCACTGAAAGCAGTTTGTAATCTTCTGCCATGCTGAGTGCAATACCCCATTCATCATCATGGCCCACTGTTTGTGAGTTAAAATGGGCATGCAAAATTCATAATTTACAAAAATAGACATTTTTTTCCTCCCTTCTAACTTGCTATTGCTATTGTGTTTCTTGCTCTTCTGTATGTGCTTTCTGACAGGACTTCCAGAGCTAATCAGCACCACTCCTTTCCTACGTCTCTTGGAGGTGCTGGTGAAGGATTCAGGCATATTCTGTACCTTGAGAGACTAAACTGTACTTTCCACTAGGCACAGACTAGGAAAATGAACTTGCAAGCCCAGTTTTTTTTTCATGGGCAGCACTTTCCAACCAATGCAACCAATGATCACCAAATACTGAAGCACTTTTTTTTTTTTAATTATTATTTAAGATTCTAATATGACTACTAAAGTATTTAGTGTAGTTATTCATTAGGGAAAAAAAAAACCCAAAACATTTCCTCATCGAATGCATTTTCAGCTATTGATATATGCAGACTTGCCTGCTGCAATACACATAAACATCATCTGTGTTCAATGTGGTCTGACTAGGAGACTGCAGAGAGGATAACTTCAGCTTTACATGAAGTAAAGTTATGATAGACACAAGATACCTGAGAGATCCATATGCTCCAGAGCAGTTTCTCCTTAATGATAAACAAAAGAAAACTGTGCGTGCCTCAGAAGAAGCTGGGGGGATGTAAGTCCATTAAGAATTTGGATTCAAGTTGTCAAGTGTTTGACATTTATTGATTGCTTCTGAGAACAATTTTTTTCTAGTCTCTGTAATATGCAGGCTTCAAAATGAAATAATTTTAAAAAGCTTGTTGGAAAAGGCAAGAGGTATACAACAGCTGTTATAGATGAAAAAGGTCTTTCAACTTCCAGTATTGACTAACTGTTGCCTTCCCCTTGGGCCACAAAGTAAGTGGTTAATGCTGAGGTAATGTGAAAATGGGATGGTAAAAGATTTGGAAAAAACCATGAAATAATCTAATTTAAGAATGTTTTAATTGACACTTTGTTTTCTGGCTGCATTTAAATATAAATGGTATCCATTCATTTGGTATGCGATAACCTCTGAGAAAGGGCTGGGATGTGCAGTGGGATTTTTGCTCTTTGTTAGGAGATACGTAAAATTAAGAGTGTTGATAATTGAGTACCTAAGGTTATTCTATGCAGAGATGAAGCTTTTACTTGAAGACAGATTTACGTGATACTCACAGCTCATAAATCATTCTTGCATTGCCTCCCTGCTAGACTATTGGCAGTAGAAAGCATTTCTCAAAATATGCCTGTTTTCAATTAGCTCAAGGAAAATTCTCTGGTTACGGAAAGAACATCCATCTCTATTACCTGCCCCAGGAATTAACACCCAAATACATTTGCGTGAAGATTACCAAAGCTTACTGCGTGTAAATCATGATTAGGGCTGATTTTTAAATGGGAGAGGATAGGAAGATTTAACCCAAGTGCCTTTGAAATGTTTCTAATCCTGAGATTCGGAGCTGTGATGGGTTGTGGAACAGCTCCTCAGAAATGGAGAAGTGCAGCCCAAAGCATTTTGGGCTTGGAAGGAAGGAGGATTTGAGAGAGCCAGTGTGCTGTGATCTGGAGCTGGCCATGCTCTGGTTCAGGGGGGTAATGGAAAGGCAGGATGCTGCCTCGCTCACCCAAGGTGCTCTGCTCTCCTGGACAGTTGTGCTATTTGTTGTTTTTCCTCTTTAGCAGCAGCTTTCTGTACATTCTGTATACAGCCTTCCCCCATTTTATCTCTGGGCTCAGGTGACTGAGAGATTCTTAGTTCTGTTTCATTATGTCTTCTCTGAACAGCCTTCAGTCGCCCTTGCCTTTTGTTTGCAGTTTGCCCACTTCATTGTGCCTTGGTTAAAAAAGATGCTTGTGTCCATGCCATTACAGGTCCCTGCAAAACACAGTTTGTTCTGTGCTCTCACGGTATTTCTTGCATGGGGAGTTCCACCTCTCCTACATCGACTTTGTTCTCTTAACTGAAGAAAAGGCAAGGGACACTGCCAACTTTCACAAAAAGCTTATTTTCTTCCAAGGAGAGTTGAAATAGTTTTAGTCTGTGACTTTTTCTTTTGAAAACCAGATTTGTGTGAACTGGCGTACTTGGAATGAAGAGAGTCCCATTAATGTGGTCGATCCAAAATCCCTTTCTGAAGGCAAAGTGGGTGATCTTGATTTGTGTGAGGTTGCCAAAGTAAATGTCACTTGAAGTCATTGGCTTGCATTTAGCTGGAACAATATACCTGGCTTTTAAATAGAGTTTTTTTTTTTCACCGCCTGATCGTGGGTGAAGAGCTAATTTTATTCTGTTTTGCTGCTAGTGAGCGATTTCTAAGGTATTGACTTAATTAGAACAACTATTCTCTGTTTTTCCAGGGAAAGAAGCGTTTACTTCTGCACGTACATTTCAATGTGGAAAATGACAAGGAGACGATGTTTCTGGGAGCATCTTGTCAGCTCCTCTGGTGGGGAGGCCAGGTTGCTCAGTAGCATATGTGTGTGTATATACATTTGGAGAATCTGTGTGAATGTGTCTGCTGCTTCTACAAAGTGAACATTTCCATAAATTAATATTGTTTTGAGTGTCTAGATTAAAGTGATGCTGGTGTGTATTTGGGGCTGATAGGGCAATGCTAGGCATCTAATAATTCAAGCAGTCGCCTTTTCTTCATGGTCAAAAGAAGTGGGTCATTTTACAATGTGTGTACAAGGAGAAAAATGCACTCTGTGCCATTGAGACTGTGACACATTGTTCTGCTGCTTGTTGTGATGCATTGAGCCTTGGTGCTCAGGCACACAAAAGACAATGCTAAGGAAATGCTTTATATATACACTGTATTGGGAATTCTTGACATTTTTGTTAATAGCTGGTAAGTCTGTGGTTTACAAGACTTGAAAAACACTTTAGAGATCTTCACAGTTTGCGGCTGTGTCAGTACAAAACTGCTTTTGTTTAAGACTTAGTGGACACTTCTGAAGTGGCCGTAGTTTATCACATCCAGAAGTGCTCAACAGGGAGCTCTGTTCTGATCAATGTACCTGTTCAGGGATCTTTGCTGGCACTCCATGTGTCAGGATGCAAAGTGTTCTTTAGTAAAATTAAAAAGAAACTGACTGTGTGTTGAATTCAGTATTTGGAGGAACAGCATCTTTTTGTCATGTTTTTCAGCTGGAAGGTGAGAATGGAGGAGAGGGAGGAAAGCCTTGGCCATGCTAAGCTGGCCTGCGTAGGTCATGAGTCAAGGGGTAGCAAGTAGCATTTTGTGGCCACTTCTTAAATTTTTTTTATTTAATATATCTGTGGTCTCAGGCTTTTAAAGGCTCAAGGAAACTAATGTCCAGTTTTTATGAATTCATGTAGTAGGTGCCTATCCCTTTACTGTAGGGCTTCTGGAAAATGTAATTTCTCCTTTACTTGCATAATAATTTTTTAAAAATTTGGGAAGAGATAATTTATTACTTAGCTAATAGGTTCTGTGCTTTAATAAAAATAAAATGCTTCTCTTTTACAAATGCTTTCATTCTCTTGACTGTTGCATCCCTTGATGTAACCTTTCCCTTGAAAATCTTCAACTTCCAAAAACCCACAAGGTGAGGCAGGAATAGGAAGAGAGTAGTTTAAAGCGAGACCTTACTTTGTTCTTTATAATAACACTTATAATATATATATATATAAAACACATATACAATGTGTATATATAATATACATAGATAAATATAAGTGTATGTATTTATTTTAAAATATAAATATTTATGTACACTATTTTTTTGTACCTTACCTCAGTAACAATTAAGAATGCTTTTTGTTAGTGCTAAACCTTTTTTGTAAAATGTTAAGAGAAGAAGCATTAGGGTTGCCTCTAGCTTTGAGGAAGCCACAGTAGGGAGCAGAGGTCTGAGCAGTGCATAGGGAAGAAGGAAACACCACCATCAAACACAAGGTGTCATTTGTTTCACCAGGTTGTTGTAGTGCCAGTGGTTAAATCTGCTTCAATTTTAATAAAAGTGTTTCTGTTGAGGCTGAAAAATGAGAGGTCCTGCTCCTTTCGGGGTTTTACCCTTGATTTCTGGGGAGGAGAATGGGGGAACTCCTAGAAAAATTGTTGTGTAGTAATATATTTGCTGTCAGAAATATTTTCTAGAAAAGTTTTTCTGAGGAATTGCTGTGTTATCACCACAGCCCTAAATGAAAGTTGCTTAGAATGAGTGTTAAACTGAAATGCTACACAGGGTCATGAAAGATAGACAAAGCTAGCATAATGCTTTGGGTTGCTTTTCAGACACAGATGATGCTCTTGAAAAAGCTCCTTTTTCTGTGCCTGCCAGGCAGTGATTTTTGAATTAAACATCCTGTCTCTTCAGGTTGTTAGGGTAGTGCTTGCACAAGCCTGAGGAGGAGAGAATTGATACTTTGTGCACGAGGAAGCACTCTCTTTAGCATAGTCAAGGACTAGTATGTACCAAATACAGAAAAGCCAGAAAATGGTCTCAATTATTGAGGGCTTATGTATTTAAGACGGGGGAAAGTGAATAAAAGGAAAGAAAAAAAAAATTCTTGATTTTTTTTTTCCCAGTCCTGACTGATTTAATCTCTGTTGCATACGTAATTTGTGAAAAGGAAATAATCCTAATGGACTATTGGGTCATTGGTTTATGGGCCTGGATCCAAGAAACCTTGGAGAGAATAATTTCGTTAAAACAATGACACTAATCAGGCTGCGAGGGAGATGCTCTGCAGCTTTGCTAATAGGATGTTGACTCTTGTCAATGCTGTCTCCCAAGCCCAAAGTGGGGGCTTCCTGGTGTTACCTGGCTTTCCTGGGTGGCACACAAGAGCTCTGTCTGAGCTTTCTTGTTGTCTGGGCTGGCTCTGTTTGCCAGGAGCCAAGGACCTGTACATCCCCCAGGGTTCAGACAGGAGGGCAGAGGGTCCTCACTGAGGCGTCTGGATTTGAGCTGGTGCTTTTTGAAACTCAGTATCCTTAACTCTGTCTGCCAAATCCATCAGTTGAAGGATGCTCATTGTGTTGGTGGAAGAAATGGTGGGAATGCTGGCTTAGATTGAGTTTCAGATATCATTATACTTGAACAGTGGTGGTAATAAACCCCATATTTAGCCCCTTGTATCTAAAGAAAACAAATTATATATCAGTTTTCTGTGAAAACTTTCAGAGTATCAAGTGATTTTTTTCTTCTCTTCCTACTGCTATGTGAAACTAACAGCTTTGTTCGGGATGAGTCTTTTGAGGGGGAGCAAGGGCACTGGGGTTTGTGTAATTGTCACATTTGCTTTTGCCTACATGCAAAATTAACTTATCATAGTATGGTTTCAAAGCTGGTTTATACCAGACAAAAACATGTTGACATGCTGCCCAAAATAACCACATGTTCCTTTGAAGAAAGAAAAGAAGGTAAAGGACAAAGTTCTTGTTAGCTGGTCTAGCTGATTGCTTACAAGGCAGAGAAAGCTGGTTAGAGAAAAATATTACTCTGAAGAGTTTTGGTTAGGTTATATAGTGTCCTTATTTATGCCTTTCCTAATAAAAACAGGCAAAGTAACACCATTGCTCTGCAAGTAAAGTTCTGTGAAACATTTCTAGTGCTTCTACTAAAAGGCAAGGAAAAAAGAAAAAGTAATTCCTAAAGTCAGAAAGTTTTGATTTTTTTTTTAAGCTGTGTGTCCTACACAGCTGCTTTTCTTTGTGTGGTTGCCCACTTTCTCAGGTTTTGAACAGTAAAAATGTGACATAGAGGCAGATGACCTGCAAACAGCAGCACTTGAACATAAAATGAAATATAGGAGGATATTAACTCTAGACCTGTAGTTTCAGGTTCTATTATGCACATGCTATCTTTTCTTGCATACCAGTCTTGCCAGAGCTTTTCAGTGAGGTTTGGGCCACATCATTCATACACAGGAAAGAATGAGAAAATTTAAAAAAAAGCTGAAGTAGACTTAATATAACTTTTGTCCTTTCAGTAAGCTTTTTTTTTTAATTGATTGACAGTGAACCTGCGATGTAGCAGGGATAAAAATCATAATCAGTTGTTGAAATCAAGAGCCCTTTCCTCCTTTCATAGCTCATCTTGCTGCTATAGATTTGGGAGTAGGCTGCTGCTTTTTAGTAGGGTGTGTTTGCCAGTTGGAGAAGGCAACTTTTTTCAGAGGTAATTACTCCAAAACATTATAGGATATGGGAAGCTGAACTGGTGTTTAACAAGAAGAAAAGCCAAGAGGGGTTGCAGAAGAGGGGTTGGGGAAAGATGGCTGGTTTGCCAGAATAGTGTCATGCTTTCAAGTAAAGGGGGAAACCTGAAATTACATGTAAAGTAATACGTAAATTTGCTGAAAACTAATTATTTTGGGCATGCATATGATTGCTGTTGAAGTATCATACAGATATCCTATTTAAGTTTTAATGCCTGCTTTACCCAGAATATTAAAGCAAGGAACAGCATATATTCATATCCTAACCATTTAATGATTAGAAATGAATGTTAAGTGGTACTGTGTTCCATATTACACCCAGTGCAGGTAGTCCTGTTCGCTGGATGCCTTGCAAACTTGGGAAGAGAGCAAAAGGCCTCACGAGGCATTTCTAATCACAGAAATACAAAAGATGTGTACATTTTATTGGTATTCCGGGACAGTTAAGCAAACCAAAGGATGTTGCCTGTAAAATGGGATTGAAGTTCGCCTTCCAGCATTACAGTTTGTGTCTGTGAGCCTGTTTTGCAGTAGGATAAGCTGGAGGGGATTTCAGTTTAATTTTGAAAATTTATTTGAGTTTGAAATCAAAACCTAAATAAACATTTCCATTTTTTTCTTTTAGCACTGAGATTTTTAGCAGTGGGGAACTTCTTGTCAAAATGCTTAGTGCATACCTTGTAATGGAAATTGTGGGAGAATGTGAATAGAACAGAAATAGACCCAGCGTTTATCTGATAGTTCAACAAAAAGTAAATATTGAGATTTGTTTCTTCTCTTGTAATGGACTATTAAAGTACAGCTGACTTGGGAATGGAGTGCTGAAGGGGACAATTTCCCCAAACAGTTGTGTAAAAAAGAAAAAAATTTAAATCTAGATGGGCCTGTTGCTCCCATTCTCCCTGTGTTCTAACACATTTAAAACCTTTATGAAATGACAAAGAATGAATAAAGCATAGTGTGCCCTAGGGAGGCAGCAGAAAAGTTCAGAGACGTTTTTCCTACCTCTCTGTTATTGCAGGGAATGTACTAAATGTAAATGCCTGGGTGAGTGGGGGAACACACCATACCTAAGCTACAAAAAGTCCCACCCAGGAAAAATTCATTCAAATATATAAATATATATGTGTGTGTATATATATTTATTTATTTATTTATATATAAATAAATATATAAATAAGGTGCTGTGCAGACCCAGCTGAAGTTTGTTTTCAAGTTGGTTGAAGTACAGCTTGCTAGTCCAGATGGAGTAATGCCTCAAGCTTTGGGGCAGTGGGAGTCCTTCCACCAGCCTGTGCTTCCCCCTCACCCCCTTCCTCTTCCTGAGATCCATCCTGCCTCACACAATGACACCTACAGAGCTCGGCTGCCTTCAGCTCTTAATTGCCAAGCCTGAGGATCCCAAGTGCTTTAGCTTATAAAACAGTGGGGTTTTTTGGTTTTTTTTCTGTGCTCTGAGTTGTCTTCTCTGCCTGCACCTGTTTCTGGTAAATTGGTTTTGGGAAAGGTTTGGTTTTGTTTTGCTTTTGACTTGGTAGCTACAACTGTATGTATAAAACTCCAAGTAGTGGTTTGCCAGTACCTTATATAATGGATTGTTCTGGTTTTCTGTTGAAAATACCCATTTATTGTGTGTGTGTGTGTGTGTGTGTGTGTGGAAGTACTGCAAAGCATCAGTCTCAAACAGCAGTTGATGCTCTGGTGGCTCCCTTCTCCCCCTCATCTCCTGTTACTGGATCATAGCAGAAGTTACCACTCAGAGCTGCCTTTTACTTTGTATGTTTAAATTTCATTACACTCCAGCTAGCCCAGAGGACTAGTGTTGCTCCAGCTAACCCAAGGGGCTGTCCAGCTTCTGAGAGATGCCTTTGGGAACAGCTAATTCTCCAAACTTTGTTCTCCCGGAAGTTACTATTGTATACTGCTTTTTTGGTGTGGTTACTGTGTAACTTACATGTGGCCCTGATGTCACAGAACCTAAGGAACACACATCTTCTCTTTGTTTAGATATCTTACCTCTCCTTGCCTGTCTTTAAACCAGTGCTTAATTCATCTTTAAAATGTTATATGTGTATACCTTCAATACTACTGTTTATCACATCAGTTCTTGCTTTAAGTCTGCATTAAGTTCAGTGGTGTAAGCTCTTTGGTTCCTTTTTTGAAGAATGTATTTTACTCAGGTAAAATAAAATTTGTTTTGTCTTCATTTCACTGCTCAGTTACATTTCTCTGATTTCTTTTGGTCAGATCTTGTCTTATCAAGGTCATGCTTTTGCACTTGTAGCACCAAGGTTGCTCTTCCTTCTCTACTAAAAGACTCCCTTTCCCCCTCCTCTTGTAGTGATTTTTGGCATGTCTGTTGCTGTTGTAATTGCCAGTTATTTCAGTGTTATGGAATGGAGATCATCCAAGTCCCCTTATTTCTTTATTTGTAAATGGTCCCATTTTGTCTCTACACTGTATGTGGCACTAGCCATTACCCTATCCTCATTTTTAGTGTGTCATTTTGTTATCTTTATTGAAATGGAAGGCAAAACATTTTCTTTGGTATTTGTTCCTGCTCTCTCTTTTCCTAAACGATCTCTTACACCTCAGTGTGTAGCAGCTGTCTTTTTCCCCCTCCACTGAAGCTGCAGTGCATAGCAACAGCGATGCCCCAGGATTTCTTCTGCATGCTTCAGCTCAAGTGGGCTCCCAGTTGGCTTTGCTCTTTGGTTGGTGCCCTGTAACCTCTAAAACACACTTTTCTTTCTTAAGCTTTTTTTTTTTACTTACAGGAAAAAAAAGATTTCCTGCTTATTTTTAACATCACAGGTCAGGTTTTTATTCAGCCAGGTACTCTGGGTTCCTCAACAAATTTGTTCCTTAGCTTGGAAAAGCAGCTGAATACCCTCTGCCAGACTGTTTGACTGTGTCTCTGGGAAGTGATCAGGAGTGGTCAGGATTGGGTTGTGATTGCTTGAGCTGCTGACCATCTCTCCTGTCCAACAGCATGAACTGACTGGGGCAGCATCCCTGCTGACCTGTGATTGATCATGACCACTGACCCAAGGAATTCTTCAGCTTTTATGTCTGTGCCACTGCTATCATGCCTGTTTGGGTTTTTCATGTTTGTTTGGATTTTTCAAAAAATAAAATATGTTAGTTTCTCAGGAGTTCACCCTTCCCTTTGACATTTTATGAGTGAGAGTCTGTGGACCACAGGTGTAAATCTCAGGATCTCAGCTGCTCTCCAAAGTGATAATTGTTAGAAGTCTATTATGTTTCAGTATTTCTCTTCCTTACTTTCATTCTCCTCCCTCATCCACTAGGGTGGATCACCAGCGTAGGGACCTGGTGATTTTGGCCTTTGTGTGTAAGTGTTGGCCACCTCTTGAAGGTTGTTGGCCTGCTTCTTGTGTTTCATAATGTGGCAAAGACTTGTTTTCTTGTGAGGCTAATGCTTTTTCTTTTGAGTCTCTGAATTGTCAGCTGTGGTAGGACACTCTGGTGCTAGCATGTGGAAAACAATGCATCATGCAAGAGAAATGTGTGGCCAATTTATCTGTGTGTGTGTGTGTTTATGAAAAACCTTTTCTGCAGGAGACTGTTACTTTGGGACTGAAGACTGTGTGGGAGAGCTGAAATTGCTGGAAACATGTTTATAGGGGAAATTCTGGCAGGTTTTTAACTGCCATACGAGGAATGTGGCTGTCTAAAAACAAGAAGTTGTGTGATTATTTTTCCAGATGTGATCCCTTTACCTTTAATTTCAATTTTAGGGTATGAGAAGGTTTAGGAATGGAAAGACTGATATAAAATGTCTGATGACACCAATTACTGATTCAGGTTGTTTTCTAATTCCATGTACACAGTAATGCATCTGCTTGAAGGTGCTTGTGCTTGACAGGAAAGTGTTCCTGGCTCCTCCCTGTGAAAGTGGGATGCTAGATGGCAATGGTGATGTGAAACCATGTAAGCTTTGAATGGTTACATTTTAATTGTATGTCTGGATCTGCTACAAAGTTGTTGTACTGTTGAGATTGCTCCTTCCATTTAATTGCCCAGACCTCCTCCTGTGCTTGCTGGGTTTTTGTGGCTTTGTTCTCTGTATTTGCTTTCTTTTTCCCCTTTCCTCTTGCTTTTCCCCCTACTTTTTTCCCCTTTTTTCCCCTCTAGTTTTTGTTTGATTGTTTTGTTGTTGTTGTGTTTGTTTGCTTGTTTGTTTGCTTAGCTTTACTTTGCTCCAAAAGGGGTAGACTTCATCAGGTCTGCTGGTTATGGATCTCTAGGGCAAGGGTGGGGGATATTTTATTTTATTTTATTTTATTTTATTTTATTTTATTTTATTTTATTTTATTTTATTTTATTTTATTTTATTTTATTTTATTTTATTTTATTTTATTTTATTTTATTTTATTTTATTTTATTTTATTTTATTTTATTTTATTTTATTTTATTTTATTTTATTTTATTTTATTTTATTTTATTTTATTCTGATGAGTTAATAATGAGGAGAGATGGGCAGAGAGAAAGCATTAGCAAGTAGTGATGCCTGGCAGGGGTTGATTACATTTGAAATAACTGGTTGTGATTTATGCTGTTTAGTTTTCAAAGAGAAGGAAGAGGAAGTGGGACACATCCTGTCTAACAACTTCTTTTAATGCTCCACAATTTATCTTTGCAGCATATGCAGTAAGACTGTTCAGATTATTTTCTATGTGAAAAATGCTCAGTACTGTCAAGTGTTGAGACTTCAGCCTAATATTGGCTGTAGACTTTAGTATTCAAATAACCCCAGGCATATTGTTGTTGCTGCTTCCTTAACAGGTGAGCATGTTTTTAATGCTAATGTAATCTCCCCATGCCAAAGAAAAGATCTCAAAAATTTTGAACCCCAAACCAACTCATTAATAAATATCATTTTGTCGTCTCACTTGACACAGCGATTCCTCTCCTTTATGGTCACTGAGCAGGTGTGGCCTGTGTTGTAGCTCAGTTGAATTTTGCAGTCATCACCTCCTGTCTTGGTGCTGCTTTGTCCTTTCTGCGCCTCAGCGAGCTGCTCTGAGGGGCCAGGTCAGTGCCTGGCTCTGTGGCTCACGGGTGCAGGTTTCCATACAGACAAATCAATCCACAGGGACACTTCTTGGTCCTCTGTGCAGGTGGGATCTTGTTTGCTCCTATCACTAAGGAACCTGCTTCACCCCACAAGCAGGGTGTGTTTAAGATGACTTCATGTTGAGATCTGGGGAGATCTATTGTAATCAGGACCTGTTTTATCAAGAGAAGGGAGCCTTTAGCCTTTATTTGGGGAAGTGCAAGTCTTGTTGAGTTTTATTATTTGCCACTTGACAAAAGAAGGATCAGTTGCCAGATCTTTAAACTCTGTTTTTAGACTAAGGAAGAGAGAGAAAAACAAGAAGTAAGGATTTGGAATAAGTGTTTTTAATCTTTGCTGTCCCAGGGGAAGGTTTCATTTTTGTCAGTGTCTTTTTGGAGAGTGAAATGAAATAAAAGTTTTAAATCTGTTTTTTGCACTCTTTTTGATGTGCAGATGGGACTGTAATTGTGTATGTTGTGAAAAATCCTGGACTAAGATTATTTGTTTCTAGGCAGAAATACTACGAGAAATTTACTAGATTAAAAAGTAAAAAAAAAAAAAAGTTCTTTCATGTTAGCACCTCTTTTAGCATAATAAGAGCCTCAAAACAGTACTGTCATCAACAGTTCATGGGAAGAAAAACAAAAACAGGATAGAAAAAAATATTTAAAGGAAATAAAGGTATTTTGTTGGCCATCTGTTCTCCCCACTTTGCTAACATCCCCATAATTTTATTTCCTGCTTGGCCCTTAGTGTCAAACATGCCAATATGATGCCTTCTCTATTCCCAAACCTGTGGAATTAGCAACTCTGTGCGTGTTGCCAAAGAGGAGTAAACAATTTTAATGCCATTATTTAAAGGCAATCCCTGGAGAAATTTGGCAATAGACCCTCTGTGCAAGGAATTCCTGGCTTTTCCTTCCATGGTTCCCCCAGGAGGTTGTCCTTGCTTTGGAGAGACCATGGGGCTGGTGTGTGTCATTGATGCCTGGCACAGAGCTGGAAGCAGCTCTCATCTCGTTCTGGCAGGAAAATCAATGCAGCCAAGGGTTCCTTAGGAGGGCCTTGGTCAGTGCAAGCTTTGGGAAATAAAATACTGGCAGGAGTAAGGAAATCCATCCCATCACTAGGAGGGTTTGCAGGGTGGTCTGTGTTCATGTGGCTTGTGTTTTGGTTTTCACTTTGTGTGTCTGGAACCCTGCTGTGGACCTCCGATTTTTTCAGCATGGCTAATAAATTGCTACTTTTCTGGATTTTCCAGTGGATTGGAAATTTGACTCTTACTATGGAAAAAAAAACCCCTGGGAGTTTGTTTTCATTGATATGCTTTACTTTTTTGTTTTCATAATCTTCAAAGGAGTTACGAAACTGTAATGGGCACAAAACTTCAGCTTACATCTAGAAGAATGAATAGAGGCAAAAAATACAGAGTCTTGTCTGGCTTGAACTGGAACTTTAGGAATTTTGCATTGATAATTCAGATGTGTGGATCTGCTCTTGTGCAGCCCCTCCTAAATGTGCTGGGAATAATCCAGCAATGTCAGCAATGCCTAGAGCAAGGTATGTGGTTATTTTTTTGTGAACCTAAAATTGTGTTAGTCTTTGTGAAGGTTAGAAAGGCAAACTCATCATTCTTTTTTATTGCTTGTGTGTTTTGAAACAACTTTGGTACCACACCTGCCCATATATATCACTGCAGGTTATTTTTCAGAATGGCACGTGCTTCAGTCCTTTCTGATACAGCCACTTGCAATGCAGGCAGGTTAAACAGAAAAGAGTTTTAAAGTCTTTCTGCTTAATGCTCCAGTGCAATTAAATCCTGGCTCTGTTTGTAGAAGATAGGATCAGCGTGCACTGGAACAATTGATATGGCCCTTAAAAGTAAGAGGCTTTTGTTCATTTTGGTCATGAATGCTCAAGTAAGCCAAAGTGAAGTAAACATTACCAAGAGATGCATATCTAGGGATTGAATCTCCTGATAGAGGAGGCTTTGTACAGCTTCAGATGTGTTGGGTTGGGTGGGGGTTTTTTGTTGTGTGGGTGTTTGTTTGTTTGTTGGTTTTTGGGTTGCTTATTTATTTTTTACATCATTAGCTCTACTGCTAATGGCTATGATTTCATCAGGAATGGTTTAAGAGTTTGGTTTTCTTTAAGGCCATGCTTGATGAAGCTGTGAAGTTATAAGGAAGAGAATTTGTGGTTTTGTTTAGAAAAAGTGGAAGTTTAGCAGCCCTCAAAGTTGCAAAAGGAAAAAGCATGAAAATCAGACATATGTGTGGGGGAAGTGATCCTAATCCTGAATTAACTGACACAAGGTCAAAAAAATCACCCTTTTCCCAGTAAGTTGGATTCTGAGGTTGGCTTCAGAACACAGTTTAAACACAATTTAAACAAAGATAGTTAATTTAACCTGACAGTGTCTGGCTCTCCTGTTCAAACTGCATCTCTGTGAACAGATCCTACTACCTAGTGGCTCTGCCCAGCAGACAGCCTCACTCAGCTATGGGAGCCTTCACTCGCCTCCAGCTACACCAAATATTGAAATACACTTTTGCAGTTGTAGAATAAATTGCCACCATCACCTCTCAATAGGAGGCTGAGATTCCTCCCCTACCCCTTCTCTTTTAACAACAGATCATTTCAAAAGCAAATCCAGTATTGTACTCTAGAACAGATTTTTGTCTATTATTCAATTAAGTCAGCATACTGCTGGTTTTGTCATCTTTATGAGTTTGTTAAACTTTTTTTTTTTTCTAGCAAAACAGAATGGGAAATCAAAGTACTTGAATAATTTGCAAAAGCAGTTTTTAACTGTTAGAGTAACAATATTAATAGCCATTCTTTTTACAAAAGTAGCTCTGATACTCACTATGTCACTAGGAACATGATGCCTTATGTGAAACAGTGAAAGCATCATTTAATATTTAATATAGCCCAAGCTATCCAAATGCTCTTAGGGTGTGTTTTTGGTAAAATGCTGTTTTTCTGAAGACTTTTGTATCCATCAAGATACCTATTGAAATAACTTGTTGAAATTTGAAATGTTACTTTAAATTGTATCAGAGCATAGGGTATAAGGGTGTAATCACCACCCACTCTGGAGGTGAGTCCTGCTTCCCTTTCCAGTCAGCTGGAGCTTCTCCCAGGTTTTTAGCCTGTCCCTCACCTCACTTATGAGGTGGTCTGTGTTCAGAGCTGTGCCCCCCTTCCTCCCAGTGCTCAGCCACCAGCCAGGCTCCTCCCTGCTAAATTGTACAGCAGGGTCTAGAACTTTCCTACCAAATCAAATCTTCCAACAGCGAATCCACTTTAAACTGCTAATTTGCTAATGATCTAAAGCAAACTCCTGACTCAGAGTTTTGTGCCAAGTACGTGCTATTTCCACTCTTAATCCCTTTAGTGGAGAGTGGTACCTTGCAGCAGTTATCTGTGTGAGTGTTTTCTGGCCTGTTCTCAGGAACGGTCGGCTCCATTGCCGCAGCTGCTGCCTGACTCCATCCTGTCTGCAGGAGAGTGAACCTGGGCTGGAAAGCCACCGTGCTGTCCCCACCTGCAGCAAGGTGCTCCACACCATGTGTGTGCATGGGGTGCAGACAGCCCAAGGGAGTGCTTTGGGTTGTATTCTTGTAGGCTGGAGGGCTTCATGGAAATAAACAGCTGTTTAACATCTCAACATTATTGTGACTAAAATGCAGTTTTTATTTAAAAAAAAATGTGTTTTTTAAAGTAGACTAAAAGCTCATCATATGTTTATGTTTACTTGTGATGCCCTTGCTCTGTGGTCTCAGATGTAGCATAATTGCAGACCACATTGCATGGCTTTCAGGTGGGTGATTAAGATTGAATTACAAACTCAGTTTACTGTTTGCTAGTACATGCCTTCCAGTGTTCCTTCCTATCCTACCTAAGAATAACAATTGGTTTATGAATGAGAAAAGGAAGGAGACAATGGAAATAAGCCATGTCCTTTTTAATGCCATAGATCTGATTTCATCAGTGAAAACAGTAAGATGCTTCCTCCAAATTATTGTTTAATTTAATTCTCCTCTTTCCATTTCTCCCCACGTTCCTCCAATGCACATATCCTCTATGGGCTTTGAGGATGCTGCAAGAACAAACTTGATTTCATCTGATTGCAGGTATGCTTGAAAACCTGTAATTTGCCTTAATGGAAGGTGGTGCTGACCTCTTGATAGCAATGAAGCAGATAAAATCAGTTGCCTGATAACCATCAAATGAGTTACTCATTAAATCATGTAATTGTCCTGTGGTGAGACAAAACGAGTGATTTGAATTCTGTCAAGAGCTTCTGTCAAGAGTGTAGTGAAGAAAAATACTGAGGTATAAATCTTCTGTTAAGAAAATCTTGAAAGATATGAAGTATAGTCATTTGCAGTCCTCAGCTGCTCTCTCTTAACTTTGTTTTAAAGGAGCTGGGAGGAGCTGTCTCCTTGTGAGCTGCCTTGCAGGGTGGCAGACCTTCAACAAGGTGGTTTTGAGGGTTAGGTTTGCAATACAAATGTGTCTATGTAAATTTGTTAATATCTGAGCTATGTAAGTGTAGGAAAGCTGCTCAAGTGACTTGCAACAATTCATCAATTCCTGATTGCTGTAGTAAAATTTTACACTTCATTTTCATATGGGGTGGCAGAATATTGAGCAATTTGACAAAATAGTGTATTTCATGGGGAAGAACGTGCTTCAAATCTTTTACATTCCCAGTGGGATGCATCCTCAAATGATGCCTAAAGAAACATGCAACATCTAGGGGAAACTTCAGAAACAGGGACTGGAATTCTTTCAGTATTTAAGCCAATCTTCTCATCACTGTCTAATACTATTCCTTTTTTTCTGATGTCCTTCATTATAATTTGGTAGTGCATGCTTTCCTGTTGAGGTCTTCGTTTATGTTGGAAAAACCATCAAAAACAAGCAACCCAACAAACCAACACATATTCATGTTGTAAATACAGGCCTTGGAGAAAGGGAATCAAATATCCAGCATTGCAGGTTTGTTACTTTGAAGCAGATTTTCCTATGGGCTGTGTTAAGATGGTAAGTCACTGGCAGTTGATTGAAGGAAATAGCGGAGTCTTCCTGTTCATAGAGGTAGCAGGCAAAACCATTGCTACTAAATAAAACTTACAACAAAAGTGTAACATTGGTGCTCAGTGTCCTATGAACTTCTGTGGTGATTACAGACTTGCAGATAAATAAATCATTGTTGCTGTTTGTCTTCTTGTCTTGTTTTGGTTAAAACTTCTTGAACATGCTATAAATTCTTTTGGCCTGAAGAGAGAAAAAAGTGGAATCTGGCATTTTTTGGGGGAACTTGTATATTGGACTGCGTAATTCAGTGGTCAGATATAACCTCTGGTGTGTATGATTTAAAAAAAAAAATCAGTTAACTAATTTAGATCACTTTACTAAGGTTTGGACATATTTTATATCTCAAGACTGTCTTCAGGTCAAGCATCTTTTACTTTAAAAATTTGGAATACTAGAGAGCATCATAGACTGTAAATGTAATGATGCTTTATTATGCCCATAATTTAAAATCTGTATAACCATGTGCATTTCAGAGTTCTGTAATTCTCTGTTTGGTTTTGTGGAGTGCTTTAAACAAGCTGCAAGCTGACATGAGAGAAAGTATTGGCAGTCCATTTCATAGCTTATATGTATTTCAAGTGGAAGTTGTATGTTCAGAACTTAGTGTTAAAAAAGAAACACACACACAATCCCCAAGACTTGGGTATTAAAAGAAGTTATGTGTAAAGGTGTTTGTCAAGTTTCTGCCTAAAAGTCTCGTGGTAGAATTGTGCTCATTACTCCCCTATGAGGAAAGGCTCGGTGATTGGGATTGTCCAGCATGGAAATGAGAAATTTGTGGGGTGATGTGATTGTAGCCTTCCAGTAACTGAAGGGAGCCTACAAGAACAATGGAGAGAGAGCTTTTACGAGAGCCAGTAATGACAGGACAAGGGGGAGTGGATTCAAATTGAGAGTAGGTTTAGATTCGGTATTAGGAAGAAATTTTTCACTGTGAGAGTGGTGGGGCCCTTGCACAGGTTGCCCAGAAAAGTTGTGGATCCGTGGCAGAAAAGTTGTCCCATCCCTGGCAGTGTTCAAGGCCAGGTTGGATGGAGCTCTGAGCAGCCTGGTCTAGTGGAAGGTATCCCTACCCATGGCAGGGGGTTGGAACTAAATGAACTTTGAAGTCCCTTCCAACCCAGACCATTCTGGGATTCATTGTGTAAACCTGCACGTTAGCAGCTAGTTAGATGAAACCTGTGAACTTCATACTCTTGCATATTAAAAAAAAAAAAAATGTGTATATATATACAAATGCTTCTGTAGTCTGTATTTAAAAGCAAAAAAAAACACAAACCACCCCAAAACCAAAAACAAAACAACAGGGTATGAAAATAGTTTTTATTCTTTTAGTTTACTTTGTATGCAAATATATAGAGTTTATTTCTTATCCTGAAATGCTGGGAGCTTAGAGCAGTCAGTGCTGTTGTGTCTTTTGCTAGCAAAGAAGTTGCTTTTAGTTGTAGCCCTATCACCCCTAGTATTCTATTCACTTAGATCATGAATTTTATCCTTCTCAAGGAACAGATGGGTAAACTCTTTATTTGAGGCTCAATTAAATGGCTTTAAAACTTACAATTTCAATGTGTTCTAGATTGTTCTCTTGTTTTTCACCTCTTATTACTTGATGATAACTAGGCAGATCTGGAGTACAGGAGTTTCTTGTGGGGAAGTAAGGACATAGTGATCTTGATCATATGTTGCTATAACCATCCCTACCTCTTAGGACTGGTGGTTCCACAGTGTGTGGAAATGTCTCTTAGGTAATATGATACAATCAAACTCCTGCTGGTTCTGACCTTTAGTCAGTCTCTGAATCTTTGGTAAGCTGGATTCTTGAGAAATACAACTGCATTTCTGAAGGCCATCAAGGACCTTGTCCATTTTTTCTTGTGTGGTGTTTTTCCCCTGTAGAATGGTGTATCCTTGTCATGATACAGCTGTTCAGTCTGTCAGTTCCATTAGACCTCTACTGCACATCACAGTTCCCTCTCTTTTTCTCACTCTTTGAAATTAGCCTGTTCCTTGCTTTGACCTTTAGCTATCATAACAGGATTGGTGATCCAGAGGAAGAAATTATTTTTTTCTGACCTATTGAATGTTTATTTTCTGGCAATACCAACACACTTCTGTAGTCAAAAGCTGACCTTGGTCTTGACTCCTGTTAAAGAGCTTCCAGTTAAAATGATGGAGTACTTGTCTCTTACTGTCCTTTGGTTGCTCTCCAGAGAGAGAGGCTGGCAAAGGTATCAGTGTCAGGTTTTTTGTAATATTACTATTCCTACAGGAAATAAAAAAAAAAATATTAATGTCCATATGATAATGTCCATAGTGTTACTCAGACTTTCAAGTGAGCATGCCTTCTAGTCTGGCAGATTTTATTTTTAACTTAGTTGAAAGGTCTCTTTTGGCTTCTGTGCTCACACACAGATGAGTGTGATTCCTTCTAAAAACACTTTTTTATCAAGCTATTTGTGGAAATAGTATGGCGTGTTCTTCCCATTTTATATTCACCAAGTTCTAGGATACTGAGAACACTACTGAAAAACAAGAGATATAAACAGGAATTTCCACACTTGCCTTTTTGAAAGAACATAATTGTGTATCTTGTATATTTTTCCAATAGCATAGTCCTAAATCCTGCCTGGGGATTTCACAATAGTTCAATCATATATTTGTAAATAAAACTTGATGTTTATTATTGTGACCCATTTTCCTCAAGAGTACAAAAATCTGTTGTCAACTAAATTTAAAGCAATGACATGGACATAAAACTGTTTCTACAGATTCCCTTTAAACCACTCTGCTTGGTAGTCTGTGCCATCAGAAGGGTAATTAATTTATGGACTGTACAGCTGTTATATATAATATGTCAAAACTGTGTGGCTGTAAATGATCTTTTGATAAGGTCAGACTCTGAAGTGGAGTAATAGCTTAAGGTCTGACACCTACATCCCATTTGCATGTACTAGGTAGTATTCAAATCAGAGATGCCGTGTTTCTGCTGCGTGATCACAAATGGAGATGATCAGCCCACCCCTCGCTGGAAGATTTGGGTTATGCTGGCATATGCAGAAGTCTGGAAGACAAAACGTGTTCCTGTCAGTCTAGATGAAGCCAGACTGGCACCTGTGAGGTGTGTCCCTCACCTACATGGCTTGCCATATGTCTGGGCCACCCTTTGGGATGGGGTGGGATGATTGCAGTGCAGTCAGACGTCACCCCACTGCACAGCTGAGCCGCACCCCCTGTGCAAACCCTCTGCATCCACAAGTCTTGTGCTGGACATCCTTAATCAGAACTAACTTTGTGGGAAGGATTGTTCTTTTTCGTGGGGATTTGTTCATAAAGGCTTTTCTACCTCCTCAGCACTCCAGAGTGGATAGTAAATGAGAAACTTGGTCTCTGTCATAAATAGTGTGCTGTTTCCAATTCTCGTGGGTTTTTAACTCTTAGTTTATTTTTTACTACTTTTAAAAGCAGTAAAAATAGTCACGATTGCAGCAGTGTGTTAATGGAAACAGCCAGCATCTGGAGATGTTTTGACATGCAAGAATGTAATTTAATCATTTTGTGAAAGGATACACAACTCTTAAGGAGTGCTGTATTTCTAGAAGTAGATACTTTCTTTTGAAAGTGCTTTATTAGGAAACAGTTTGTAGATTGTCTTTGCACTGCTGTTTCCCCAATTCTGCATGGCAGAAGCAATATTTATCTCTCTGTTGGCATAAGCTAGATAATTAGACAGTAGTCATTTTACCATAGCTAGTCCATAACTATAGCTTTGATATTACTTAGACCACCAGTTAGTTGTCATTATTAATCAAACTTTTGCTGATCGCTTTCAGAGAATGGAGATGAGTCACGTTCAACAACCTTGTACAATTTACCTGTACTTTTAAAAATACCACTTATGCAAATCTTGTACATTTGAAGCTCAGAGATGTGCGTTTGACCAGAGATGAAACTGATTATCTCCATAAAGATACAGACTAACCTGTATCTAACAAGGATGTTACTCTTCAGACTCTTTGTTTCCTCGTGGACAGGGCTGCACATTTTCATGGGCCACCACCTAGCTTCTGTGGTCTGAGCTGTGGTCTGGAACGTACACCTAACGCGAAATTTGCGGGAGAAAAACCTTTTTGTGTCTGTGTTTTAGATTTAACACTTTTTTATCTTTTCAGCTGGATAGGCAGGAAGGCAGCTGCAAGCAGTGTGCATGCAAGCGCTCCAGGCAGGCAGCGGAAGGCATGCTACAGCTGTGGTTTGATGTTATGCTCAGTGAAATACCAGCCTTACACATTGCCACCCTTCCTACACTGCACATCAGCCTGCTGCCACCTCCATCGTGTTGGCACAGCTGCTGAGCAGCAACCCTCCCCGACAAAAATAGGCATTCCTGTGGTTGTTCTTAAAATACGCATTTGCATTTGGAGGGCTCTGTATTGTTTGCAGGTTTTCTTTTTCAAATTAGGCAATGGGGTTTTGGACAACAAGTATAAAATAAATTTTCCTGTTCGGATCACTTTCCTAGGTTGGTTGACCTAGGTTTTGTATGGTTTAGTTTAAAGCTGGGCATGGTTTAGTTGTAGAGGACAGCCTCAGGACAGTTTCTAAGATCCAATGTACACCTCTTGTTTCTCATGTTTTCTGCGTGCTATCTCCATTTGAGAAAAATGCCATAGGATGGAGGAGCTCAGTTCAGAGTCTGGGAGGGGGTGATAAGGGACTTCATGCAGTCACTGCTCTGTGCTCTCTGCCACATCCTGCCCAAGCGCTGCTTGCCTGGGGATTTCACTCTCTTCTCTATCAGTTCTTATTTTGCACGGTTTTCTGGCAATGAAATGTGATTTACAAGCGTAGCTATTTCACAACCTACTTAACTCATCCACGGGCAGAGCTGCTGTTGACAGACACGATTCCCACCATTCACTCCAGAGGGTGCTGCCACCTCTCTGCTGCTGCAGCATGGCTCATGGGGCCATACACCATATGACTGGCCTGGGGAGTTTCCCTGTTTTGATGTTGATGAGTTAAATTTCAGGCTGTTCAGTCTCCAGGTGTACTTCCTTGTGCAGCCCCATGAGCTGTGCTGGCAGGAGAAGGATGAGAATGGGAAGGATGTAGAAGAAGGACAAGGGGTGCTTATTGTAGCACTAGTGCTGCCATATGCCAACTCTGAGTGACCTTAATCCTAGTCAAAGGTCCTGCTTTTTGTCACTCTTGGAATTAATGCTTCAGAAAATGCAACTTTAAAAGGGTTTATTGCAGAGGGAAGAGGAGCAAGCAGAAGCTGCCACATCCCACAGGTGTTAGAGGGAGCACTGAGTCCTGCTGGATCATCCTTGTCCTTTTCAGCTCGCTAACCAACCTCTGAACACCTCACAAGTACTGCTAGAAACAGGCTTGATGCAATTAGCATCCTTAACCAAAGTGTGTCTTTTAAAACTGTTTAACTACTTTGTCTCACCTGATGAGATGGTTTTGGTCTGTTGTGCTTGCTAGGTGATAGCAGATAAAACATAGGTTTAAAAACAAACGGAAAGAAATTTTTCCCCCTAAAGATAAAGCAATAAAAGGCTTTAGGATTTGGGTGGTTATTAAAGAAATTACTTTTATTCTCTTTTCTATGGGGTAAAGCTAATGAATGCAGCTGCTGAAGGGTGATACTGTTTGGCAGTGAGGTCAATTGCCAGCTGAACACTGCTGCAGTTTCTTTTCAGAAAGAAGAAAGCAAAATAATTGAAGGATCATTTGCTAGTGGAAACATGATTGATTTCATATATATGAGGAAACAAAATTAACTAGTGCTGCCCTCTTGCAGTTCAACAGCAAGGCAGACATTAGTGTCACTGCAGTTACCACTTTGTGATGTTTAGGTACAGTACAGGTTTTATGAATAAAAGGTAGATAGGGTGAGTTTCCAGTAATCTTCTGGATGGAATATAACACTGTGATTGCCTCATGCAGCAGCTCTTGGATCTGAAATCTCCTGATATGAAGGAAATTAAGAAACCCTAGTTCTGTGAAAACCAATTTCCAAATTTCATATGGCAGGTTACTTTCCTAGAAGTAGTATCATTTGCCAAGGAAGCTCAATAGATAATCTTCCTCTCTTTTTTCCCTTTCCTTTAAGGACTTTAAGGACTAAAGATGTCCTGGGGATGCTCGTCTGCAGCTGGGGACGTGGTGACTTTGGTGGGGGCACCTCTGTTTTCCTCAGTTAGCCCTGGGTGACTGGAAGGTAATTTTCTGGGTATGTACCCATGGGGACCTGCTTTGTCCTCCTCTTCACATGGAAGTGGTGACTCCAAAGAGTTCATGCCTTCCTATGGCTGTCTTCAAAAGCTGGAGGAGCCATTTGCTCCCTCCTCTGGAGAAAAGGCACATTGGAGTGGTTTTTTGACTCCTGAATATTTGAAGTATGCCTAAAATCATTCCTTTTCTACAGTCATAAACTGGTGCCACTGCAGTCTTTGAGACATTCACTGTTCCGAGCAGCACCAGATGTGTGGTGTTCCTGAATATCTGTATGTTGTGGATAAATAAGCAGTGAACTAATCTCTACTTGTACAGTGTGCAGAGCTCTGTTCCTGGTCTTTAACAGGCTTTATTTTGTAAGATTGAAGAATGTTTTTTAGGTTTTTTTTCAGGGTGTAGCAATGCACTTTTTACTGCTAATAGTCTGAGAGCTTTTCCTAAGCAAAGACTTACATTGTATATGTGATTTTTTTGTGTGTGTGAGCCATATTTTAAGGGGTTTTGTTTGTTTTTGTTTTTGTTTTCATTATTTGTGCCTATCTAAAATACGTAAGAGAGCACTTCTTCATCACTCACCATTCATGTTAAGTAACAGCAGGAAAGAGGGATCTGAGATGGTGTTTAGGTTTGAAAAGTGTAGGGATAGACAGTTGTTGAAGATAGTTGGCTTTTAGAAGGACAGGGATGATAGAAGAGTGAAAAATTCTAACAAGGAGGTAAGGTTATCATGAGAGATTTAAAGGCAACTTGAGGAATTTTGATCAAGACTTCAGCCTGAGCAGGGAACAAGAGATGGGTGGGTTGAGAGTACTTCTGCCATTTTCAGGGTGAGCTGTATGCACTGGGCCTTCTGAAGTCTTGTTTCAAAAGTTAGAGTTCCAAGGATCATTCTGATGGTGCTCTGACATTTGCTTTGGTTCCTTCTGCCTCATCCTGTATGCTTTTGATGGAGCAGACACTAAGCTCTGTTTAAGATATCCAGAAATAGCAGTGCTTCATACTCATTTTACAGTAAGAGAGCCTAATTTTAATACAGTGTGCTTTACTTACTTCAAAATTGATATATTCTTAAAGAATTTTATTGGTGTGAACTACATTGGATGCTTTTTGCCAGTTGCATATAATGTGTCATTGCTCAGAGCACTAAAGGCCACTTAAGATTGCAAATCAAGCCTCTTTCTGCTCTTGGCTCTGATCTAACCAGCAGGTACAGGCATTTGGCCTGTCATTTCTTCCAAGGCTTCATACTTGTATTGGGAAGTATGTTGAGTTTGAAAGGATATCAAAGTGTGTGTGTTAAATTATTCTGTCTGCTCAACCCACCCAAGATAAGACTCGGCGTTTGGTCTTGCAATTAGGATTGTTTAATGACTTGATGCAACATAGGGGGTTGGGACAAGTTGGGAACGTGGGCTCTTAGTCAATCCCAGTGCCACAGCTGTGTGTTGAGGCCCATGGCTTCATTAGGGGCCTTAATTGTGTGCCCTTGCCTTTTACGCTTTTTCATCTTCCACCAGGCAGTTTCCCAGTCCTTTCCCTTTTACTAATCACAGTAGTTGTCTGGCTGACTTCATACTGCAGAGCTGTGTTCAGCTGACTGCCATCTCTTTTTTTAGATCACTGCAGAGGTCGATTCCTCCAGTCGATCAGGAGCTGCTGGAAAAGAAATATACTACTGTAGTTATGTAGCTTGTTAATCCTGGGGAAAACACACAAAAACAATTGTGCGCTGTCCTAACTATATGTGTTCTTATTAACCCTTTTAACCTTCTCATCAACCACCATTTCTGATGGTGGAAAAAAAAAAGTGTTCCCCCTCGTTTTTTGAATGGAGACACAGATTTCCCCTCCCCCCACCCACCCACCTTTTTTTTTTTTTTTTTTTTTTTTTTTTTTTTTTTTTTTTCTTTTTTCTTTTACTATCCCACTGTTGTCTGGAAATCTAAACTTTAATCCAAAATTATTTAATATGCTTGCAAAACTCGAAAATAATAAACTATTTCAAGTATGATAGAAGAGTCAAAATACATGCAGTACATATTCACAAATAGTTTTGTTTTGACATTTATCTTGCTGTAGTCATTCTGCCAATTGGCTTCAGGCACGGCTACCAAAAGAATGAACACATGTTGCATTCATTAGTTCTCATCTGGCTGTGCTTCGTCTTGCAAGACAGACAAAATCATGATCACATTAAATAGATTGTAATGCATTTGTAATATGAGTTCCCTTCTGCTGAACAGAATGATAGCTTTGCAAAGCTGCTGCTTTTAAGCCGTGATATTTTGCTTAGTTTTCATACAATGGATATGAGTATATTGCCAGTGATGTCATTGCTTTTTCGTCTCGAAACGATGTCATGTGAAAAATATTCCAATATAATACTGAGCAAACTGCCGCCCCCTTCTTCCCCCCCGTGTGAACTCCGCGTGTCACTGTTCCTGTCACCCCTCATGTCGCGCTGTGGCTGACGATAGACGCGTGCCGCTTCTGACGGACAGACAGGCAGTGAAACACTCGTGGTTTATCTGCATTTCCCGAGGGTACTGCCGTTCCTCAGTGCTGGCGGTTCTTTATGCCCCGAGCGCGGACAGACAGACAGACAGGCGGGCGGGCGGGTGCCTGTGGGCTGCCTGTGCTCCGTGCCCGCGGCCGCGAGCCCCGTGCGGCGCGGCGGCACCGGCGCGGGGCTGTCGGTTCCCGATTGCTGCGCTTCCCTGTGGGGAAGGTGCAGGACCCTGCCCGTGTGCGAGCAGCTGCCGCTCTCCCGTCCGGGAGCAGCTCGGCGGGCTCCGCTTCCCTGCCCAGCAGGCCCCGGGGGCCGCGGCCCCCGGCCGGTGCCGCAGCGAGCGCGTGGCCGCCGCCTGAGGGCGGCCCCTCCCCGGGCCCGGCCCGGCCCGCCCCCGGCCTCCCGCGCTCGCCGCGGGGCAGGGGGACGGGCGGCGGGACCGGCCGCCGCCAGCAGGGCTCGGTGGCCCGGGACCGTGTGCTGGGCGCCCGCCGGGGCGTGGGAGCTCTCGCTGAGGCGCGGCTGGGCCGGAGGGATGGAGGAAGGCTTGTCCTGCCTGGCCGCAGCCTGCGACCCCTCGGCGCTCGCCGCCTTCTGCACGGGTAAAGTACCGCGCTGCCCCGCGCCGGGAGGGATCGCTCGGAGCGCTCCCCGGCGCTCTCCGCTCCGCATTCCCCATCCCTGGAGGGGGAACAAGGGCAGCCTGTCAGCACCGGGGTAGGCTCTGCCCTGAGAGGTGTGAGGCTGGCCCCGCGTTCCCCTCAGCAGCCAGCAAGGTGTGCGCGCCCAGGGGCTAAGGGGCTCGCTGCCCTGCGGCATCCGCACCGCGAGAAAATTGACCAAAAAAAAAAAAAAAAAAAAGATAACTAAATAAAACGGGGACGTGTGTGGATAGCGGAGGAGGGGTCAGGACGATAAAGATGAAGTCAATGCTCGCTGGACAGGAGGCGCGGAGCAGCGCGGGTCCCTGCGGGACTGCCCGGGGCTGGGACAGGGAAGTTTCGTGCGAGGAGCTTTCGCAGCCCGCGGGAGAGGGCGGCTCTGGCGTGCCCAGCCTTTCCTTTGCACCTCTCGCTTTGACGCTCTCCGAAGGAAAAGCCGGAGTGAGCCCCGCTGGGACTCGCGGGGCCTCAGGCAGGCGGCAGTAAAGGCTCGTTCAGCGTGGGGAGAGCAGGACTGCGCCTGCTGCAGCTCTCTGTCTGGGGAACCTGTACTTGCCCTTCAGAACTAAGGGCTTTTCCCCCTTCTCCTTTTATTTTTACCGGTGTCATAGTAAAAATGGATCATTTCAAGGCATGTTTCCTTTCTTTAAACAGCTGCTACCGAAACAGTCTCTCTTGAGTGCAAATTAGGTAATTTGTAGTGTTCTGACTGTAGCTACCAAACTATATGGTCTTAAAAAGACCAACCAACCAAATAACCCTAACCAAGAAATCCTACCAGAGATAAAGCGTGTTCCTCTTGTACACGGAGTGAAAATGTTTTACTGCGAATGAAACAGGCATCAGCGAGCACCCGTTCTTTGTTTGCTGATCCACGCCGTGCAATTCGGATACAAATGCAGCATCGCGCGTGTAGAACCTTACACTTGGGGCCGAAAATATGATGGTTCACAGAAAAGTTTCCTAAAAAAAAAAAAAAAAAAAAAGAAAAGAAAAAAAGAGCAAGTGCTTAACGCATAGATTTCTGTGGGCATTTAGTGGAAGAAAGGAGCGACCTTGCTATAGTGTACTTTGTTGAAGTGAGCAATGTGCACTGTACTTTATCTGCTTCAGAATTCAAAGCATTTGGTTTAGAATTCAAGATGTTGAAACCCTCGAGGAAGAGGGGAGGGTAAATTGGAAATGTTAACGTTGTAAGTGCTTAGTATGACTTTTTTTTTTTTTTTTTTTTTTTTTTTTTTTTTTTGCAGGCTTGTAAGGATTTTTACTGTAGAAAAGAAACGTTAATGTTTAGTTGTTTGTCTTCAGAATAAAAGTCAAAAGGACAGCATTTTTTTTATGGCTATAGCTTGGAGCTTTGTTACCAATATGTCATTTCTAGTGACTTTAATGGCTTGTAACAAGAGTTTCTGTGATTGTAAAAAATGTGTCAGTGTCTCAAACTTCATCTTTGACATATCTTGAAGTTCTAAAGTGAGTGTGACATGATGGACTTACCTTTGAGGTTTGTATAAAAATCCAACAAAATAAGATGCAAGAAATACATTCTTTTCTGAATGTATGTGTTCTATTTCAATATTTTTTCTGTGTCTTAGGAAGTTCTTTTTATTAAAATCTTGATAAAAGACTGAACATTTTGCTGGATAAGAGCTAGTGTTTGTAATTAAAAGAAAGTGTGGCTTTGGCTGTTCTTGGCAGAGTAGTGTGTTTTGTTGATTTAAAAGTTGATTCCTACTTGTATGGTTAAACCTAATATACCTTTAGATCAGGTTTTCCAATGACTGTGTGTTGGCTTGCGTGTAAAGTTTGAGTGATAAGAAACTGGTGTGATGGAGAATCAACAAGTGCTTTGTTCCTGTGAAATTTCTAACTTCAGCCTTGAGGGCTTTTAGCAACTTTGCACTGGTAACAAGTATGGAAAAGCCTGAGATTAAGTTATAGAAAGTTTTTTTTTTCTTTTTGTTGGGCTATACTTGCTCATTCTTGTTTTATTTAAAGGAGCTTAAGGCATTAGACTAACAGTAGGGTATTTCAGATGAGGGTTTTGGGCATAACTTAATTTTTTTATATAAGTATCCTATAGTGATATACCTTTCTCTAGGAACTTTTCTACCTTTAATTGCGATTTGTTTTGTGCACAGGTGTCATTGTACATACCTCTAATTGCCCATTTCTTGTCAAAGCTAAAAATTAATTCTTAATTCAGCAGTAAAGAACTAGCATTTCCTTTTAACTTACGGGCTACAAATGCTGATAGGCAGCTTAATCAAATTTTTAAAAAAGCTTGTCTGGTGTTAGTAGGAAAGACTTCTTTTTTTTCTCCTTTTTCTAATTAGCCTTTTCTAATTAAAGCTAAGGCAAAGGCCTGTCCCTTAGGAAGAGCATAACTATCAAATTGGATATGGGCTGGAATTTATCTCAGACAATACAGATCAGGATAGAAATTTTCAGTTTGACCAAGGGAAATATTTACCTGCAAACAAATCTTCAGCTGGCATGCTTCTAGATTAAATATTTGCCTCCAGTGACACTTGGCATTGAAATTGGTATTTATAAACGGGGGAAAAACCAAACAAACTCCAACATCCCAGTATTTTTAAGCTTGATTGCTTTCAGACTCTTGATTTGTATGCATTTGTCTTTAATGTCTTTAACTAGGGGAGAGTTTGCTCAGGGTTTTTTCACGGTGGGGTTGGCCAGTTGCTGGAGACGTTGATGGCAAAGGTGGGGCTGTGTCAGTGGCTCTGCAGGGTTTCTCTGGGGCTGACACTGACTCTGCCTTGGGCTTGGTGCCTCTGGCAAGGGGCTGTCACTGTGCCACGGAGGGACCTCGACTGGCAGTGGCTTTGCCACCTGCCTCGCTGGCAGGCAGTGACAGTGGCTGGCACATATTGCTGTTCCTGCTGCCTTGCTTCCCTGCACAGGTGCTGGTGCAAAAGTATTTAATTTGAGTTTGTATCTGACATAAGGGACTGTGCTGTAAGTATTCGGGTGTTACAAGAGCCTTTTTCTTTCTAGTGCATGCAGTGCTATGTGTACACAACATAAAATTGCAAACACTGTAAAGGTTGGGAGGGGTTTTCATCTCATGCTATTTAGAACGCCAATACCTTGCCTCAATAGAAGTCTAATTTCTTTAACTTTGTAGTTACTTTTTAGAACTGCAGTATCATTTTTGGGTAACATTTTTTCTGTTTTGACTGTTCAGCTCTCTAGCTGGCTCCTAACAGTTCTAGGAACATGTATTAGTCATCAAAAGGGGGTTGAGGAGATAATAGTAACTTGTGCAGGGTAATGGTTAGCGTTTTTTAGCAGTTGCAGAAAGTAATTTCAAGTTGCAGTAACTGCAAGCCACACTTGGAAGTTGCTGAAATATCGAAATTGGTGAAATGTCAGAGGTGGAGTTGACGCAGCAAACTTGTCAGTAAAGGTCAGCTAGAAAGGCTCAGACTGCACACAGTTTCTCTGCAGCAAGTCTTTGCTCTCAGATTTTGAGTAATGCCCTGATTAAAAAAGTATCTTTATGAACCCTGCATTACACCCTTGCTTCATACAGGAGAAGTAAGTTCAGCAGGAAAGAGGTGGCATTGGAAACTTCCCTCTTGCAGCATCTTCTTCAACCTGCTCCTTCTGCACAGAGCCAGAGCAGCTTTGAGAGCAGAACTGGCAAAGAAATACAGAAAAAGTGCTGGACATGCAGCTCCTGCCCTGTGAGCAGGGAAGAAGGAATAATCAGACATGGCAGCCATTAGTTCTTTATTGCGTGATGAGAAGATGCCTTCATGCATCATAAAAACAGGATTTAGGTGACATGTCTTCTTGCTTTGCTTTTCTCTTCTAGCACCTTTTTTGTTCTTTGTATGTTCTAAAAATGCGTGGATTTGTTGGGGTTTGCCCTTGTTTGCCTGTGAAGCTCTTCAGAAGAATTTAAAACCATGTTAATACCCACAGTCTAATTTCTGATACCTATGAAATGCATCAAAGGGAGCGTTCACTTCCATGAGAACCTGGTTTTTGTTGACCCTTCAGGTTTTTGCCTGATTTGACTTCTTTGATAAATAAATGCTACAATGTCTTGAGCATTAAGGTATTTTTGGGGGGTAGCTTTTCTTAGATGATAGAGGTGAAAAAATCAGAGGTGCAAGTGTCACCCTGAGTGGTTTGCAGTGATGGTGTGCAGTTGCCGTGCTGGGGTTATGTTGTGTGCATGGTGGCAGAGTGGCCCTGAGGGCTGTTGGGCTGGGGTTTGCCAGGAGCTGGCCAGTGAGCTGATCCAACTGAAAACTAGCTGAGGGTGCAAAAAGTTTTCCATCAACTAGCCACCAAAAATTATGTCCTGCAGCAGATACTGGGGCAGAAAAAGCAGCATGGTCTTTCAAGAGAAATCATTCCTTTTAGCAGCAGCCCACAGTCTGACTGTGGCTTAAGAACAAATGAAACCATGTCCAAGGCAGTAGTATTACAGAATGAATCAATACTAAAATTAGAACTATTTGTTGTTTTGACTTTTGATTTGATCTCAATGTAAATAAAAATCTTGGTGTATCCCAGTGTTTCTGCTTGCTTTCAGCTTCAGTCTTGAATGATTATTTATGACCAACATTGAATGAAAGAAAGCATCTAATGGCTTTCACTGAAGAAATCTTCCAACTGCCCATCTTTACAATATTCTATGCATTTTTGCAATCAAGGAAACCTTTAGGCATGTAATGAAACGAAAAACTGCTGAGAAGAAAACCATTTGACGAAGTTTTTTCTTTAAAGCATGCAGTTCAAACATTTTAAAACCTCACTCTGTCTGTACTATAAGTAATCTGAACTGGACGTTTTGTTCAGTGAGGGCAGAGCTGTGCTCCTGGCCCTGCTGTGGCAGGGTTCCTTGTCCTCTCCACCTTTCTGGGAGGTCTCCCCCAGGTGTACATGTTGTGTGTCACGGAGCGCTCTGCCATGAGAACTTTGTCCTGTGCAGCGTGCAGGCTGCAAGAATGGTCACACCTTGTTAGAGCGTGGGCTTGCACGGGAGTCGCAGAGGGCTAAGTGAAGGCGGAAACTTGGAGCATGTTGACACAGTGGGTTAGTAAATGTGGATTAGTAGGTTAAACAAGCTGGCATTTAGTCTTGAGTAAGAGCAGTGTGCTTGAGTAGTTACTGCGTGGAAGCTGTGATGCTGTTAACTCTCTCCTGGGGTCGCTCCCTGCTGGTTTACGTGGCCATATCCCAGGTTGCAGCCCAAAAAATGTGTGTTGTTAAAAATAAAATAAAAGTCGTCAAATAAGATTATTGAAAAGGTTAGAAGATGCTGAAAAGTTATAAAATAATTTTGTTCCTGTTGATGTTATTCTGTTGTGGTGGGAGGAATTTTTTTCATGCATGAAGGATCCTGTTATTTTGGTTGGCAGCATTAAGCAGAAATAGTATCCTCCTGGATGGTTCTTTTATATGTATAAATAGCTGAATTAGCATAGCTAATGCTTAGTAAGTGTATGTGGAATTAATCAGTCCTAAAACATAAGCATTAGTGGAATAAACTAGATAATTCGGTGGTTTAAGTTAATAGCTGCTTTCAGAGTAACTATTATCTTTTTGGCTTTATTCTCCCCACAGTTATCAAACAAATACAAATCTCCAGGGTTTAAAAAAGAGAATAAAACTGTATTGCAAACACTGGGGGCCTACAAAATGTAGCTTTTTGCAGAGTACTTTTCACGTAAAAAATCTGTAAACTTTTATTTCTGTGGGTTCAGGCAGGCCTAACATAGCATTTGCTGTTCCTGGTCTGTTAGGAAAAGCTGGAAGTGTTACCCTGTGATAACCAGAGAAGAGCTTTGGCATAGGTCTGCAAGGGCCCAGCAGCTGATGTGGCTTGGTGGGTTGAATGGCAATTCAGAGTCTCTGTGGTTGCGTTGGCACTCGTGTACTTTTGCAGAAAAACATTCCTGCTTTTTTTTGAAATTGTGTCCTTTAGCAAATAAAAATTTCTCTTTCAGAAGTGACTTTGACTGTTATCAGTTCTTGATTAATTGATGCCTTAATTTTGAGGAAGAGGGAAGTAAATGGGAAAAATACAACTTACTTGTTGTTGTATTGTTACTGCTTGTTACTTAGTACTTGTTACTGCTGTTACTTAGTCCCAACCATATTCAAGTCTTGTTTTCCTGTCAAGTGTTTGTAGCACTTGTGGTATTTGTAATAGTGGGCATATCCATGGTCAGTCACTATTGCTATTTGCAGGGCTGCAATTTTTACCTAAAAACCGTTGCTTTGTAGCAAATAGTGGGAAAAATTTTTTATGCTGAAGATTTTTTATATGCTTCAGAGACCACATCTGTAGGAAGATCAGATAGGTAATCAGTTTATGATACAAAATGTGATGTATTTAAACAATTTTGATAGATATATCCCTTTTGAGTGTACAAAATTTGGCTAACATTCCAGACAGAGGTGTGTTTCCCTACAGGATCCTTTGAGAAGAAAGGAAAAAGTATCCCTACATAAAGGTATTTTTCCCATGTAAGCAAATTCCATGCAGATGTGCATGTGATTTATCAACAGCGATTGTGAAGGTTCAGTTTTGTGTAGGACTTCCACTTGTAGGACTTCAAGGTGAAATTTCAGAAGGTCTAAGCTGGTTATGTTGACCAGAGTGTTCTGTTCAGTGATAGATTTTTCTCTGGGAAGTTGTAGCATCATGCAGCACTGCTTCCGAGTGTTTGTGTTTGCTTTGCTCTGCCTCAATTCTGAAATCTGCTTTGTGGTTTGGCCTAAATAAACAATTAGATTAGGAGGAGACTTAATTCTTCCCTTTTCTGAGGAGTTTTCCATTTTAGGTGTAATGGTGCCAGGATTAGCAACTGAAATTATGATTGAAACTGGCTTCATTTTTATGTATTCACGTCTGCAGAAGCGGCCTAACTGCAGCTTTATGAAATAGATGTGATCACACATAGACTTGCCTGCCATGCTGTTCAAGAGTTCTTCCTTGTCATGATTTAAATATTTTTCATTTCACAATTAGCTCATTTGTTTACAGAGCATTTTTGGGAACTTGTTGATAGTGTCCTTGCTAAGGAGAGTGCGGCAACACTTGGTGACAGATCTGCAGTCTGAATTGTTTAAAAGACTATCTTTGCAAAATAACAAATGTTAATATTAATGTTTCTACAGCTCTTGAGAAGCAGTGTGTTGCAGGACAGTCAGTCTCTTGTCAGGCATCAGCAGCCACAGCAGCAGGAAAGGTGTGAGCAGTGCTTTCCACCCACACCTTGTTTACAGCTGTTACTTCACCAGGGCTGTTTAACTGCTAACATCACAAAAGGAAAAGGGCTTAACTAAAGAACCAGTCAGTTTAATTGTATTTATTCTCAGTCCCCCTTTTGGAGGGTGGCTGTTGACTTTCACTGGCATAGATACTTCTTATTGCTCTCTAGCTTGTGCTTTCTCTGACACACCAAATGCAGATATTCCATTTATTTCTCAGTAGTTCCTCCTGTGTAGTAACAGAATTGGAGATTGTGACTAATGAGTGATGAGTAGTTGCAGATACCACCTTCCAGGTAGGCTGTGTGGGAGCCATGTGCTTTATCCTTGAAATCAAGCAGATAGCTTAGCTGTGTCTATAGTATGACTGGTCTTTGTGCACATGGGTTAGTTCTTTTCTATGCAAAAAAACCCCTACCAAACCAAACTGCTGTGGATTTGGTTCTACCTGGAGTAAACACGAGCTGTTGTAGAGATTTCCCTCCAATACCAAAGCAGTTGCAGAGGCTATGGAAGCTTCTTGATGAAGGAAAACAAAAGAAGAATTTTGATTGCTGTTTTGCAAGTGTTGAGTTGGATCAAGTTTGTGATTAGAGAGCTTTAGTCTCACATTCCTAAGAAACAGTGAGCTTTTAAAAATATCAGAACCAAACCTTGTGTCTGTTCTTGCTTACAAGACACAGGAGAGGTTGAATGGCAGTGAGGTGGTATCCCCTGCAGCAGTGAAGGTAACATTTGTATGGCAGATAAGGGGTGGCTTCTGCAGGAGATGCTGCCCAGTGGGACGGACGAAGCACGACGGCCTTGCAAGCACAACCGGCTGCTCCAGCCCTGCTGTGGCAGAGCTGTGGGTGGATGGTCACAAGAGAAAAACTAACACTGGAATGAATACTCCCACCTTGTCTCTTAGAGACTCTTTTCTTCAAGGGAGGGAGCGGATTGGCATCCTTAGGTTTTGGATAAGAGGACACAAAGAAGGACAGTAGTCAAGGTCTCTTTAACTTGTTGGAGTGGAAGTTCAAAGTTGGGGTTTTACTGAATGGCCTCTGGTATCCACATAGGGCTGTAAGTGGAAGGAATTCCTATACCTGCAATACCAGAAAACTGAGATAAGGCAGGGAGTTGGTGAGTCTATTTCAAAACAGGTTTTCCCTTTATCTGAAGTTGCTGTGTCCTGTGACTTGGCGGGATGAGAGCCCTGAAATAGCGCTGTGTACACCAGCACTGGTGCCTCCCCCTCCTCTCTGGTGTAAGCACGTTTCTGCTGAGCACAGAAATGCTCAGATCCTGCTTTTTCCAGCAGTGCTGAAAGGGAAGGTTTTCCCTGCAGGGTAAATGAGTGTTTTGGGAGAAGGAGGTCTGTCCGTATTTCTTTGGGAAAGGAAATGAATACTACAGGCCAGGATTCTATTTTTCTTGATGGAGTTTTGCATAGTGGCACTTACGATAGATTGGCTTAGAATAGCACAGAATGAGCACAGAATGAGATCAAAGAAACGGTTTGTACAGTGGTATTTTTGATGTTACAAATTAGATATTTATGAGTCCCGGGGGAAAGAAATGCACAGCACAATGAGACAGCCAGTACAAAAACTTTCAGAAATGTTCCAACACCTTTATTTACAGGGATAATGTCTAACTTGATTTCTAGATAACAGAAACTAGAGATTATTCATTTGTGTGCCAGGATTTGGGATGAGTAGAATTTTGTAAGTAAACATTGCATGGTACAAAATAGAATATATCCATAAAAGAAGAGGTTATTTTGCTTTGCTTGATATTATCTCACTTAATGATTTCAGTGCTTTTCTGTTTTGCTGCTGAAATGGTACTCTAGAATTGATGAGAATATAGCAATCTCAGAGAAGCTTCTTCCCTCTGGGGCAAAAATGTACTTGTTCAAAGCATACCACAAACAAAAATCCGGTTAAGTTAGTTGCCCAAATAAGCAATAAATATTTAAGATATTGGAAGATTTCCATAAGTGTCAGATAGAAAGTATGCTGGTACTACTGAATTCCAATGCTTTGCAGCAGAGGAGATGCATTGCCAGTAATGGGGAATGTTGGACTTTGCCTGTATTGTTGCAATGTAAAGATTGAATGTTATGCAAACTTGGATTTTATTCACATGTTACTAGAAAAGTATATATTTTGGAGATACGTTTTGGAAGTAAGCTGCATGAATTGGGGCTTCAGTTCTGGAAAAAAAAAAATTTATGGAGACTTCTTTGAACATGAATTACCATCACGCTGGCAAGAGTTAAAAAATAAGTGGTCCTGGGTGGAGGGAGGGGTGCAGAGATGGAGAATGTGAGATTACTGTGAGTGCTCTTTTTTCTTTCTCTTCCTCCCTCCTTCCTCTCCCCCCCTACTTTCCATTTACAAGCCTCCACACCAACTTCCTTACCTGCCACATAACTGCTGGTACCTGTCTGTGCAAATGAGTTTGCACAGTACTCCAGGAAAACCAGTGTTTCAGATGGTCCCATGTTTCTCTGTGAACTTTGTGTGTTTGCTGGACTTTGTGATGTTTTGGATAGCAGTACTTTTGTCTGAGCCTGACTGTGGTTATCATCATTCATTGTGTTGAGCAGATCAGGGACAGTTAATGCTGCCATCTTTTTGTAGATTTGTACATTAAAGACATGAGGTTAAAGAAGAGTGTTCCAAGTGGGAAGTCGGACTGAATTTAAAAGTCAGAATCAGGGTTGTCCTTCAAGACTATATTGAAATCATATAGGTAGAAAGATGTAGCTTTTAATTACTTGGTCTTCTCTGAGTTAGAACTCTGAAAAGGTCATTCTTCCCATAAAAGCAGTTGGTTGGAATTTTGAGTTACCTTTATTTTCTTTGCTTGTCTCTCTCTTATTTTTATGGGAAGCCTCTTAATCTTGCTTCTTGAAAAACTGCATGCATTTAACTATTGACCTTACTGCAGCACTTAGGATAGTTCAGTGTTAGCCCACAAGTGTTAATTAACCTTTATGCAGTGTAGGATGATGAATGTGATTTCATTTAACAGATGAAGAGTGAAGTTAAAAAGAGATTAAGGTCAAAAGCCTGGGCTAATTACATAATTTTCTAATTAAGTAGTTGCCTAATTTGAAACTAGAAAGGCTTGATTGTCAAAGTGCATAGGAAGGACTCCCCTGTACATGTCAAAAGCCCTATTGCTTCTGGTGGGTTTCCCTGTGAGAGCTGAGCACTTTTCCACACTGATGTCTGGTGTTTTGGGTTAGGCACAGCATGCAGGCTCCTCTGCAGTGAGGCTTTGGGAGTGCAGGAGAGATGCTTTCCTACTCTTGGTGTCCTGCTGTGGCCGCCCAGGCCCCAGGCAGTGGCTGGCTTTGTCCTGCAGAGCTAAAGCCTGTTGAGTTTCTCCACAGGGTGGCTTGGGTGCCATCTGCTTTTGGGGCAGAGAGGTGAGTGGTGGCTAAACCCTCGGTGAAGAGGAAGACTCCAGGAATGTGGTCCCTCTTCAGCATATGAAAAGTTGTTTCCTTAGAAAATTTTGGCTAGATCAGTTTGTGCATTAGGGAGGGTGGGGATTAACCTACATCATTTCATGCTCACTTAATTTGTTACCTCTAAATTAGCATTTTAATATGGAAATGTTCTAACACTTCTAGCACAATATGAAATATTTCCAGTGAAGGAATACTAATCTATGTGTACTAAAGTGTTAAAGTGTGTAACTTAAGAGTAGAGCAGTTTATTGCAGCTGTCTCTGGTTCCTGTGTGAGTTTTTAAGACAAGGATGTCCCCTGCCCCTCTCCTTACTGTGACATGAAAATGGGGCAGCACCAAATATTGATAAGAGGTTGGGATGGCTGGGATAGCTGTTGAGCCATTGATATGGGCAATCCCAAGTAGGTGCACATAGCCACTATGAATTCTGTGTATGGAGTGTAGAGGCCACTGATTCATAGCAAAAATAACATTTTGAAAGGGGAAGGGCTTGTATTGTGGGTTGAAGGCCAAGCCTTGAAGAGCAGTATCAGGAACAATATCAGGAGCCAAGCAATGTCAGGGGAAGAAAAGTATTTAAAACCCACAAGACCTTTTAAGCAGTGGGTGGGGAAAAACCTGTTAATGGTCTTACTCTTGGGATGCATCTCAATGGAGATGGAGCTGACAGGAAGTATGCAGCTGAGGAAGGATATGAGGCAGTGCCTGCATAATTATCTGCCTCTTCAGGTAATCAAATGGATACCAATGTCTAATATGAGAAGTGTCTGTAAGTGTTTGTTCTGTTTTTGCAGTCTGCCTATCAAAACTAGTGTCATCAAGTATGAAACATAAAATTTTTGTGCCCAATACAGTTACTGGAAACTTAGACAAGCAGAACACTCATGTTGGTCAAATACGGTGTGGGTGGGGCTGTGCCCTGTGAATCTCTAGATTATCTGTATTAAAACTGTTTACAACAGCAGATACACAAGCTTATTACAAAAAAAAAATATTTATTTTCTGTAATTTGTGGTTATTACCGGGTTATTTTTGTCAGGTTGTTTTTGTGTCATCTTTTAATCTTTCTCCTTCCTTTGCTTTTTCATGTCAGGAAAATAAAAATATATGAAAACCTATGTGCACAAACCTGTCTAGCATATGCAATTAGAACTACTAATTGTTAGGCATGAGATGGTAAATCATCTTACATGTCAGAAGAGCCCTTTCAAATAAAGTTGCTTGAAAGCTTGGGCCCTGTTCTTTGTAATGTAATGATGCAGGCTCGCAGACATGAACATACAAACATTCAAACTCACCGTGAAACAGTCCACAATAGCAAAGGCCAGTAGCAACTGTTGCACTGCAGAATGAGCTTCAGCAAAATCATCTCATGGATCATATAGAGACAAAGAAAATACTGCTTGCTGTGGACTTGTGATCAAAATGGCTTGTGAAATGGCTAGTGTAGAGTAATATATCCTTTTTTATTATTATTATTAACTACTTGTAGGGGGTAAAATTAGATGCATCTATGAAACATTAAAAAATCTGATGAGCTGTGCAAGGAAGAGTCTGGTTGATGTGATGGTTCTCATGCAGCATCAATCCTGAACAATTGAGTGGAGTAAAACAACGTGTTCTTCCTGAAAAGCTGAAGAAATGTCTTTGAAGGAGACAAATTTAAGGTTTAGCTAGTGTTGGAAGTACTGTGTCTACAGTTAGTGACTTGTCTGTACCTATCTCAGAACACTTGCATTATTATTCTGAAAAGAAATTACACTTTTGTCACCAGTAACAAGTGTGAGATCAAGCAGTGCATTGGTTTTAATTTGGTGTAGAAAAATGGGAAGATTAGGGAAAAGAATGAAAAATCAGGAAAGGAAGCCAAAGGTGTGTGAGGTAACTGAAAGAGTTCAAGGCCAGAGTCTTGTGCTTGCAGGATGAGAGAGCTTGGGGAGAACTTCCCACTCCACTTCCATGCCATAAGCTTTAGGTTCTAGGATAATACAGTATCATTTGGGTTGTGGGGGAGCTCTTTGAATCCTCTATGTTCACGTTGTGTGCATTAATTCCCATTCTTGTATTCTTTCCATGATTCACATCCTTTACAAAACTGAGATTATTTGTGCCTGTGCTGGCATTCAGAGCAGACACTGAGTATGAGTACAAGAGTATGGAGTCTTAATTCGACGTTTTTTTTTTGTTGAAAATTAAGAATTACAGATATGGAACATAATTCTTAATCTTTGCACCTTTTATAAGCTACTCTTAAGACAAGTGATCTGCAGAAAACTGCAGAGAGTTTTCTTTCTCATAACATGTAGGAAAAAATAAATTTCTCAGGTATCTCTCTGGAAATATAAGCCTCATCCAGACTCAAATTTTTTAGTGCTCTTTAGAAGAAAAATTGGAAGTTATACAAATACATATTTTCCTTTACACAGGAGCAAATCATGGTCCTCATGAGAAAAGGTTCTTTGGGGACAGTTATCTCCTGAAATTGTCAGCCAGATCTTTATACTAGTCCCGGTAATTTCTGTTCCTTTTTCCTAATAAAAGACTCTTACCACTCTGGGCAAAATATAGAAAATGCCGTGGGTGCCTTAACAGCCAGGGGTTTAAAATTACCTGTGGTTTATGTGGCTTTATTGGATAAAGCATAGGATTTTCCACCCCATGGTTTAAATTTCCATGTGCTGGAGTTTGTAGAATTTGTTTTTCTGAAATGCTGCTTACGTCTAAAATGCATTCCTTACTTAGATTTAGTCAAAGCTGGGAGAAATTGACTCAGAGGGGTGATAATGGATGCTCTGGATTTGTTGAGGGGGCCCAGAACAGACGGTTCAGTAGCAAGATTTTATTTTTTTTTTTAAATGTAGCTAGTTCAACATTCTCCTAGGCAGCAGATGATGAAGAGTGATGCTTTTCAAATGCTGGTACCCTCACATGCCTGCTAGATGACATGTAGAGGAGTGGTATGTGGCTTGGAAGGTTTAAGTACCATCACTATATCCTGGATACTCCTTTTGGAGTTCCTGGCCCAGGTCTAAGGGGCAGTTTGAGTTGCTGCCTTGTTTGATCTTCTAGGAGTGGTTTGAGGCCTGTGGCTGTAAGGAGTCCCACACAGAGTAACCTGTCTGTTCAGTGCTGTTCATTGATTATGAGAAGTGAACCCTCATTTTTAGGGTCATCCTTGTGTCTCATGAGTACTGAATACAAGCATCCCATGTATATCTCTTCTTACTCCAAAAAGAGGGAAAAAATTGATGTTTTCCTGGCTAAAATTAAAAATCAAGCTGATGAACTGGGAAAAATAACAGAACATTTTATTTTAGAAGTTATAGTATGTATGGTTAGACCTAGCATGCTTTTGCTGTCATTTGAGTGCCAGTACTCTTACCTTAATCCAGTTTTTAAGACTGAAATTCTTTAGATTCACATCTATGTGGATGTCTCCTCATTACTACCAGTGAGCACTGTAGATGGTGCTTTTGGTCCACACTGGATCTGGTTCCCAGTGTGTCCCTTAAATGCAGAGATCATCAACAGCTTAGAAAACATGACCAACACATCAGAAATGGTGGTGCTTGGTTATAATAAGAATAACCAGATAACTAAAAAGGTGTTTTTAAAATAAATTGAATGAATCAATAGTTGACTGCGCTTACAAATTACTTGCTCTATTTGCTTAACTGATTTCCCTCTTTAAATAAATCTCTCTCTGGTTTAATAAAAGAAAAGCAGCTTATGGAAGGCCTGGGTAGATGCATGTCTATGTCAGCACAAGGGAAAGGACAGATGTTTAGGAGTGGGAGAAGAGGAAGGGAGGAGATGGAATTTTGCTTCCCATTGACTGACTTTGTTCTTGCATAAGAGCTGTTTCCTCTCTGAAGGGGGAGGGCATATCCTTGAAGGAAGGTTTGTTTTTGTTGTTTTTTTGGTTTTTTTCTTTGAATTTCTTTTGTAGTTCTTTAGATTATACAATATGTTTTAAATGAAAGAAGAATTCTGAAAGAGATTTTGAAAACTTCTGTGAAGAAAAGATGTAATTGTGCAGATTTGTCAGAATGATCTCATGGATTCCAGCTTTGTTTACTTTTAGGGCATCTTCTTTTAAGATAATCCCTACTGAATTACTTTTCAAGACATTGCCAAGAAGGGCATGTTGGAATTCAGTTGAATATTTGCTGTAATGGATGAGATATTTGGCTTGGGAATTATTAATTTTAATTCTCTAATAGTTGCCAGGTTAATATACGGTTGTCATCACTTGAAACAGATGCCACTTCTGTAGAATGACAAAGAACAATGAAATACCTTCCAACTGTGCTACTGTATTCTTTGATCAGCCAAACTAGTCTTGATTTCCCGATGATGTCCTCTCCCTCCAGCTTCTTTCAGTTACAGTGTCTCCTGTGCCCTCTTTGCAGTGCAAAGCAGCCACTGGTGGTTTGGAACCTCCTGTTGTACCACAGGGCACAGTGCTTTGCCTGATTTGGAATCAGCTGAGCGGCTCAACCTTCTTGGCCTTCTCCTCATGCTCCATTTCTGTAGCTGTGCCCTCTGACAAGCTGTCGGGTTGGGAGGCTCCCTTTGCCTCTCTGTGCTGTGCCAAGGCCTGAGCCTCCACAGCACAGCTCACAGAGGAGGACATTGGGCACCCCCTCTGCCATCTCATCGGATGTGTTGAGGAGGTCAAAGCATTGCAGCTCACCTTACAGGGCAGGAAGATTTGCTCCCCTGTTGTTCTTTGAAGTTCCAATGAGTGACATATCTATACCTTCAGGAGCTGCAGCAGCCAGCTAATGCACCCTTGATTTGGGGGTGCTGGGGTTCAACAGCAACATTCTGGTCAATGTTAGTAGTTCATGAAAAATAAAGATGTCCAGAGATGTGCAGAGCATTTGCTTCTGTGCTCATCAGAGAGACAGATCAGCAGTGGAGCCTTTCCTGGTTTGGTAATTACTCTTGTTTGGACTCTACACAGGGAGCACAGTAATATTTGGCATCTAAAATGATGATTTGACATAGCTACTTATTCCTTTTACAAGTGTTTTATAGTGATCTACTGTATATTTATGCAGCCTCAGAATGTATCCATAATTTATCCATTATAGTGGATAATATCTATGAATTGAAGACTTTGGCCAACAAAGAAAGCAAAAAAATTAAGTTGAGGGGGTTTCCCCCTTTTTTTCCCCTCCTCTTTTTTAAAGGAAATGTTAAACTGTGTTCTTCTATTTGGGCTGCTACTCAGTTGTAAGAGAAATTACAAGTTTTATAAAATTTTAAAAGTAATTGTTTTCTGGAGTTCTGACAGGTGCACTGCTTTTGTTTGGATGCTAATACTTGCAGGATAGTAGTAGGAATATGAATTATATGGTATTTTAGGTCCATTTACTTTCCTTTTTTTCATGGATTAATGTACATTTACCTTGACTCCTTTTCGTATGCCACACAGGTACATATGCATGTAGGAGCTTTTCCCAGCTCCTTAAAACACATGGGGGGGTTCATGTTTTGAACACGAGGGTTTTAATAAAAGAATCTTGCACAGTCCTTCCCAACCTGGGGTAGGTGTCACAGATCTGGGTTTGTAAAGTCCTGCTGAGAGCATTGGATGTGCTGGGCTGTGAAGTCATTAAGATCAATTTTCTGCATATAGGGAGGTACAGTTATGGATGGTGGTATTAAAGGTATTTGTGTTGAGTCTTAATCTGTTGTCTCTGGGTCTTGATTTATTATATACCTCATTAATTAATTAATTCCTCTGCAGTATTTTCATCAGCCAAAATGAATATAGTACTAACCATGAAGTGTACACTTCTGCTTTTGCTTTAACCAAGTAGTGAATTAAAACAATATGCAAAACGGTCATATAGGGGCTGTTTTATTATTGTAACCTTAACTGTTCCTTTCAGTTCAGTAATAATTTGGATCTATTTCGTTACTAAAGGGTTTTTAGGGTTTTTTTTGTACTAATTCATTGTAGGAATTTTGTTGGTGTTGTGAAAGTATTAGTTATGTTGCTTTATTTTGGTTGGTTCAATTCTTGGTCCTTCAGTAGCGAGTGTCATGTTTTAGTTGAGTGGAAGTTGATGTTAAACTCCTTAATCTCTTTCATAATGAATTTATTGGAGGAATTTGGCTCAGTATTTCTTTTGTTTACATGTATTTTGAAAGTGCCCCTACGCAAGTATTTCAAACATTAAGGCTTTTTTGGGGGAAAATCAAAGTATTAGGATTGTGGCTTATATTAATTCTTTTCTCCTTGAACGTCCTTCTAAGATCAGTGAAAACTGACGTTTAGATTGAATAGAATCACAGTAATAATACCAGCTACCTTTACATGTAAATTTGCTGATTTTATTTTGTAGAATATGAGCTTAAGTGAATATATTAATATATATAATACGGGTGAATTTTAGTAAAGCTATATTGGAAGTTCTTCACTGAGTTTTTAGGAAGCCTTAAATGGGATGGGTAAGAAATTCAGTACCTTGTGATTGAGTAACATATTCTTTTGCAGACTTTTTTTTTTTAAGTAAATGGCCTATGATTTATTAGAACAGTCAAATACAAAAATCTGTTATGTGTTATTTTGGCTTGGCAGAAATAATGCAAAGAACTGTCAAAGGCAAAGAATAAGCAGAAGCTGTAATTTCCTTTTTACCACTGAAGAATAGATTTGGCTGGGTTAGGCCTTCAATGCTAATCTATCTCTGTGTGGCCAAACAGATTTTTGGAACCTTTTTGTAGTGCATTTATTTTCTCTGCTCTTCAGGCCAAATGTTATAAGGTTGTATGTTTTTTGGCACATCCAGGGAGGTGATGTGAAAAAAGTTAAAGAGAAGGAATTGAAATTAAGAACTCTGATCTAAACCATTTAAATTGAGATTGCCACTTGATGCAATTAGGTCATTGTTAACAGTACTTGTATGTTCAACTGTGGACTTTTTTTAACTTTGAAATTTGCTTTAATATTAAGGGTCATAGTTAAAATTCTTCAATGGTTCCACAAGAATATATTGCAGAATTTTACCATAGCTTTATACCTTTCTGGGTAATTCAGTTGGGTGTTTAAATAAAATTAATTTCAGTCTTCCTTCTACTTGTAAGCATATTTTTCACAGGAAGCACATTCCCTCTTGTGATTTTAATAGGACCATGCTCCTTAAGCCTTGTCTTAGCTAATGATTAGTAATGATTTCTGTCTTGAAGCATTAATTCGATGTTTGTGCTAATATCCATTCTTTATTTGCCCGAACACGTTTGTTAGAATGTCTTCAGTATTTCAAAAAGATAGGACAGACGTAGCCATGCTCTACATGCCTCTTTCTGTGGCTTTTAATTCAGAACAAAGTATTTCAGTGCCTCTTTCTGCTCTGCTTTGCCTCTGTACAGATGACAGCATCTCGGCTGCGAGCACCTCTGATGTCCAGGACCGTCTTTCAGCCCTGGAGCTGAGAGTGCAGCAACAAGAAGATGAAATCACCGTGCTAAAAGCAGCCTTGGCTGATGTGCTAAGGCGTCTTGCTATCTCTGAAGACCATGTAGCTTCTGTGAGAAAATCAGCACCCACTAAAGGTAAGCCCAAATTTGGTAAAATCTTTCTGGAGTCAGACTGTGTTATCATGTGTGAATGTTCTCCATTGGTCACTTGTTTTTTCCCTTTTCTGTCTCATTTGGGAAGGCTGATCTATTTTGAGCTGGAGGGGTTAGGTTTATAATAGCGGCTTAAATATATACGGCCAACAAATATCTGAAATATGCTTATGAATTCTGCTGTTTGTTAACATTTTTGTGTTCTTGATACCCCTGAAAAATTTCCTTACTTCATGCTAAAAGGTTCCTCTTTTAATTTCAGAGGTGAAATGTTAACCTGCCACTGGAGGCTCTGGGGCATATGGGCAGTTTCAAGTCTCAGCTTTGACTTTGCTTGGAAATTATTCAACTGAAGGAGCATGTTAGAGATTATGTTTTCTCTTGCTCCTAAATTATAACTAAAACAAAAACCAAAATACAGTGCCACCAAATAAGAAGTCTTTCTGAATGTAGTTAATTTTTGTTTCAGTACAGAGATAACTCACCACCAGTAGATCTCATCACCAAGAAATAGCTATTGTAACAGCAATATCTCTTTTGATTGGTCACTAGTAACTTTTGTATTGCAGCACTGAGATACGTAGGATTGTTTAAAAAGTAAAGACTAATTTTTATATGCTTCTCCCCTCTTTCCCGTGGACATTTCATTTTGTGTTCTGGAGAAGTATTTGAATTGAGTTTTGAACTTACTCCAACTTAAAGATGTGTATTTGAAGAAAATTATGGCTGTGTATGTTCCTGGCATATATCAGGTCCCTGATTATATAAAAGATTAGGTCATATTTCAAATAAATTACAGTTTTAATTCACCATAATTGCATGTAACCACATCAAACCATGTAGCACAGAGATCTCTGGGATCAATCCCTGTGTGCAGTTCAGCTATTACACCAGTGCCAGTATAACACTGAACTGATACAATGTAGCCTATGCTTGTTTGGATGACCTCTTTCTATAGGCTGAAAATGCTGATAGTTTGAATTATTTTAGATGTGACAGAGCGATCAAATTCCTTGATTAAGTGTTTTTGCAGTCTCTCTGCCAGATGGAAGGAAATCATGATGCTTAATTGGCTTGGGCTCGGAATTCTGTCATTCTCTCTTGCTTGCTAAATGGTAGACTGTTGTCATCTCTGCTTATAAATGCAGCTTTTATCTACCCAATTTACATGTCTGGCCTCATCAGGATGGAAGCTTCTTTTTCAAACTCTTTTTAAATATAGCAGCTATTTTGACTAAATCACTCTGCTGTCCATTATGAGAAAAATGTCCAAGTGAAAAACTGTTGGCCAAACATGTGCACCATAGCACCTTATTCTTCCTATTTAAAGGCAGAGGAGCTGGGATGTGCACAAACATGGCTACAACCCTTTGGCTTGGAGCTGTCTTAACACCCTGCAAACTTTGTGTACAGAAGGGCAAACTTCCTGTGTTCTGCAAAATGCCTTGGGGCTGTCTTCTTTCTGAGGGTTTTGGGACCATACTGAATTCTCTAGCTCCATTTGTTCCATGAAAAATAAACTAATTATTTGGGGGATGCAGAGCAGAGGGAGGGTGGAATGTCTAAATGTCTTCAGTTTGGTCATATTATATCTCTACAAATTAATGGCAACAGCATGGAACTGTGAAAAAAGAGATGGAAATAGGGATAGATGTGTACATGTATGGTCTAATTCACTGAACTCAAATGAATTATGACTAACTGGCACTGTATTTAATTGGTGATGGGTGTGTTGCCATTGTATTCAGTTACTCAGTACCACCAGACAACACATTGACTTCACTGTTAATCATGAAATCAGCTGTATATAGAATTCACAGAAGAAAATGTTTACATACAGAGACTGGAATTTAAAGAAACTAAAAATAGACTTGAAGAATGAACTTGGGATTAAAACAAGTTCGTACATCGCTTTTTGCAATGTCCTAGGTTCTACTTTTGATTTGTGTATTTTAAATTCTTTCGATGGCCAAAAAACTCTTGAAATGTCTTAACAGAGATAAATGTGTTATTTTTTTGAATAAATAGGATTAGAGGATGATCTGAATTGCCATACAAAAATGATACTCAAAGAGGTAATTGTTAGGTTTCCTTTGTAGTATTATGCATGCATATAACAGACCCTTACTAGTCAAGTCATGGTTTCTGCAAAGGTAACTGTATTCCTCCAAAACTCATTTTGGTGTTTGTGATCCTGTCAAGAATCTGGATTTCTGCATTACAATAATTGCACTTTCATGTAAAATATTATAGGTAAATTTTCTTTTAAAAAATTCTGAGGCTTTCAATCACAGAAGTATTTTTCTCCACAGCAGTCCTTAAATACTTACTGACATAAATAATGAATAAAGATAACAGATGTGTATATATACTTCTGAATACATGGGGAGAGATGTGTTTAATCTGAAATATGGCAACACAGTGACATAAATACTTCTAACACAAACTAGTCTTAACAAAAATAATAGCACTGGTAAAATCCATCCTGAATCTTTCCATCAAACAAAGGAGTTTCAATACAAGTTGATAAATAACTTAGTTTGAATGGTGGCTTTTCTACTTTTTGCTGAAATGAGTTTTCTAAAACCTCTCCATTTTTTTTTCTTGTTGCCACCTCAGCAGTGTCTTTGAAGAGAGATTTTTCATAGGCTAAAAATAAGTGTTGTGAGCAGACAGTGAATCACACTGAAAGGGACAAATCCATCCTGATCGCTTTTTCACTGATTTTTCTTATCCTGAAGTAGATGGTTCGACTTAGTGAAAAAAGTGATCTTTTCATCCTTTGTCTAGTTTGTCTGCATGGCACATCTGGTGATCTAATTCTGTTCCTAATTTCCTTTATTTTTAGATTGACAGATTGAAACAGTAGCTGAAGATAAAGGTTTTGCATTATCCTTTAAATCTCTGTTTTTCTTTTTCCCCCTACGTTTCTGTCACATGCTTATTTTGAGCTTAGTCCAATCTTCAGTGAAAAAATTCACATGGTTGGGGTAGATTTATATTTCTAAATCGTGGGCTCTCAGTCAGGAAGTTGCTGCCTATGATCTTGTGTGTAAAGCTCTGTCTCAGAAGCAAACAGCTCTTCATACAGGGATTTGTGAACTGTAGAAGATAAGATAAAGGGCAAGGTTTTTTAGGCACCTTAGTGTCTCCCACTAAAGCATGAAGTGGAGATACTGTAAAGGGAAAATAACTCTAGTTGGGATTGCAACAGGATTAGCACTTGTCTGTATTTCACAGTGAAAAGCAGGCTGGGGCTGTTTGCATGTATCTTCCCAATGCAAAGTTATTCTAAATAGAACAAATCTTTTCAGTGTAAGAAGACTGTGATAGTGCTTCTCCATCTCTGCACACAGCTAAGAATAACTACACAAAGGAGAAATTACCAGGTCGAATGATAATGTTGAGGATTAGAAATGTGAAAGAGCTTGGTAAGGGATCCTGTCCCCAGCAGCTATGGGGCTTGTAGGCATCACACTGTGGAGTGACTTTATGGGTTTAATTTCTTTTCTTTCTCTCTTTTCTTTTTAAATAGATGGCTTGGTAAGAAGAATTTCTTTGGTGGGAAATTATTTGCATTTGGCAGCTCTGCACTCTTGTTGCCACATGCCTCTGCTGCTGATGCATGATTGATGCTGTTAGCATTCAGAAAGAGTTCCAAAAACAAAGATTACCTGGACGCTGAAGAAAAGGAAAGCACAAAGCAGTCTGGTACTTGCAGCTGCCAGCAATATAGATTGGCTCACAGCTGGTACCTGCTAAACCCATTAAAATCTTCCAGGGTGTCAAAGTATGTGTATCAGGAGAATTCATCCCTCAGGCTCTGGGTGTGCAGGCAAGTTTGTGGCACACACTTTGGCACCAGTGAAATATCTCAGACTAATCATTTCACTGCAGTATGAGCTTGTGCTTGAAAAAGTGCACCTGATGTCTGCCTGTAGAGAAACAAGCAGTTCATGTCCTTTTTCTGGACTCAGAAATAATGAGGAGAATTGACAGAGGTTAAACCTTTGGAGGAACATCTCCTACTGCTTGGACAGGATTTAATATTAAATAACTCACATGCAAATTCAACTTGTAAAGTGAAATTGGAATAGTGGATGGCTGTTTGCAGAGAGGGTTTCCCATGACAATGAAGAGTGGCAAACTGAGAGGCATTTTGTTTTACTTAAAGCAGTGATCTTGGGGACCTGCAAAAGCAGGTATGTACTGGAAATGCAGTGGGTAGGGTTTTTTTTTACTTTTTTTTTTTTTTCTTTCCTTTGTGCAGTGGGCTTTTATAAGAGGAGCCCATTGAGTTTTCCTTCTTTTCCTGCCCCCTTCTCTTGTATGTCTTCTCCATGGTGTGTCTCATCAAATTCCATCTCATTGCACTTGTGTAAGCAAAGTACTTCAGATGTGATTTTTACTTTATCTCAACAGTGGTTTCAGTTCACTAACATTGTCATTTTGTTTTATGTTAACAAAAATTGACTTCAGGCGTTCAGCAAACTACATTAATGAAAACATAAGACAGATTTGAGTTTTGTTTTTTCTAGTCTTTACACTATTCAAAAAGCAGAGCTGTTCTAATAACTGAGTACATGTTTATGTTGTCTAATTAGTAAATGTTAAAGAAACAGAAAATAGAAGGGTAAATACGAAAATGCTTATGGTAGTGGTAGCATATAGGTTCTTATCCACAGTATTAAAACTAACCTGGCAAGCTTGTATGTGGGTCATTTTACTCATGGGAAAAGTCCTATTGAAGTCTGCAGGCTGCATGCTCACATAACAAATAATGATACTCTTGAGGTCTTAATGCATTTCCCAGATACTGGTTTTAGTGCCATCTGTTCTTTCTGCATTTCTTGCCATTTTTTTCCTATCTTCTGTTCTGACTTACTGAATATTTTCTTTTTCTTCTGTTACATTTAATGCTCTTGATGTTCTTCATATATTTTCCTTTATTTAAAGAATTTGGATCTAGAGGGCATTAGTGAAAAAAGGGTCACTAGCCAGCTAAACCAAGTTTAGGAAGGAGGAGTGAAGAACAAAGTTCAGAGGTTTTTTTTAAGTTCTGTAACCTAATAATCTTGTTCATTGTAGAGGAATATTTTTAGTTGTGGTGATAAGTATCCTTATTCTTTTTCCATATGCTTTTTACAGTTTTGGGTATGTTTTGTGCATCTGTGTACTTCTTTTAGAACAGTGTGAGCAGATTTTCTTGAGTGGTACTCTGCTGTTCTCCATGACGCTTCTCGAACTAAGAATTGTAATGTTGGAAGAATTCAGGGTTGTCACTAACTTTTTCAAATGAAAACTTACCTATAACACTTGAGTAGCTTTTTCATCACGTGTTTGCCAGAGTATATTGAATTGTTTCAAATGACCATAGTTAAAATTTTATTTCCTCTGCATAGAATTGGTTGAGCATGTAGATGGTGCCTCTGGGAAAGTATAGCAAAATAAGATAGAAGGGAGAAGGAAAAGGGCTGTGTCATTTGAATAAGCAATTGGCCAAACAAGTTTTCAGCTTCCTGTAACATGTTTTAAAATGCCTTCCCAAAGAACAGAGACATGGCTCACCTAACACCTGAAAAATTAGTTTTACATCCCTATGAGGATCATTTAAAGTTAGAAATATATGGGTTGAGTCACTATTTATAAAAATCTTGTAGGAAATCTAAAAATATTTAATTGCTCTTAACATCTAAGCTAATTTAGCTACCTGGTAGGAGAGATGCCCTTGGAGCTCAAGTTGTTTATGCATTAGCTATACAGTTTCAAACTGTTGCTTATTAGTATGCCTCTGTTTGGATAGTTCTTTTCCTTTTAATAGGAAATGACAAATAATGTATGTTTAATAGCTGTCTGTTGAAATTAGTGAAATGGGGCTTCCATTAAAAATATTAAAGGAATGTTTATTTTTCCAGCTAGTTGTAATTACTATAAGAATAATAACATTTGTTGAAACTTAGTTGTTTTAAAATTTGATTATTAAACAAGAAGAAGAATAACCCACAGGCAGTGAACTGAACTATTTATCCTGATTTATTTTGTTCATTATTTGAGACAGTGTCTCACCCTGGTCTGTCTTCGTGTGATAGAAGAAGAGGACACTTTTTCAACTTAAGAAGTTTTATTCAAAATTTGACTCCTAGTATGTACATGAAGTACTTGAATAAAACAGAATGCTGGAGAAAATATTTCCCTACCCTTCAGAATACAGTACTCTCTTTGGAAAGAGTTTTGGTGCTCCCAGGCTGTTTCTTTGCCAGCATCTTCCATGGGCTGAGGGGCTTCATCCTTTGAAAGTCTGGAAGCAGAGCCATGACTGGAGTTAGCTGCTTTTATACAATTCATTGTAACACCTTGGACTCAGTCTAAGATTTGTCATAATTTCTATTGACTTTGATGTTCTATTAGGAAGGAAGTACAGATAAAATCTTGTGCTCTTCTGTACTTAGAACTATTTCTGTCTGTTTTCCACAGCTCACTCTGTGGTCTCTCTGGCGAGTTACACACACTGTACATTTGTTTAGTAAGAGTACTGAATTGGTCTCGTGTCCTTCCAGGCAGAAAACCCTGTGGCATGTAATATACTTACAATCTAGAAGTCTTTGTCACATTTTGCTGAAAGTCAAGTAGTTTAGGGTTGTTGAAGGATTTGGATATTGTATGCCTTAACGGGGGAAAAAAAAAAAAAAAGAAAAATCTACCTTTAAAAAATCAACTTTTTATTTTTGTAAGGTGTCATTTCTTGAGCTTTTTCTTTGCTATCCACTTGAAGTGCCCAGAGAAGTGAGTTTAATGTAGCTGCAGCTACTTATTTTAAATTGAAATTACCTGAAGAGAAACAAGTGTTTGGTTTTTCCTTGTAAGGAAGGCAGTTTACCTGTTAGAATATTGGCAAATACAAAGATATTGAGGACATTGTTTCAGTAAATATATTTGATAATAGAATAAACTACATTTTAATGTAAAATATTTTAAGTTTTGGGTTTGGGAAGAAAAGTGAATTACTAATCGATTCTCAGCTCTAGCACCTTGTAAGTATGTTTGGGGGTAAGAGCTATCATGTTATCACAGGGCACACATTTTCAAACTTACCACTCTCTCTAACATCTTGGCTTCATTTTTTCCCCAACTAGCTAATCAAGGCCGATAAAGAATTAGAAATAGATTTTTGGTTTATTGTGGTCTGTTTTTTCTAATCCTACTTATCTTTCATTCACACATTTGTATACTTGACAGATGTTAATAAAATGTTTCTTTTGAACTCTACAGATACTGTTCTATGACAATTATCAGAACAGAGATGGATCTGTTCCATAAAATACATTTTTACCACTTTGATCTCTGACAATTTGGCTTTAATCCTGGTCACCATACACTGCCTTTCATTCTACATTCAGTTTGTCTGGCTTTTGTTCCAAACTAGCAGATAAAGCTAAGTGCTATTCAGTCTGAAAAATTTCAGACTGTTTATGCTAGCCGGTGGCATATGACATGATATTGGCAGAGATATGGAGCCCAGTGCTGGCAGAACTCAATTGTTTTAGTGTATTGATCTGGAATTTGTGTTCTCCTGTGCTGCTTCATTATTTCCAGGTCTCTGAAGCAAAAGCACTTGACTACTATGAAGGACTATCTCTGCAGTGAAGCAGATTATCATGTTGTTAAGTTTTGACATCTTTTGACTGAAGAGATGCCCTGGTTAAAAGTCATTAAGAGAGATGTGTGGTTTGGACTGGTGGGTCAGCTTCCTTGGATATCTGACCCAGCTGGGAAGATCCCTCTGGTGTGTGTCTGTCACATCCTGTGAACATCCCAGGCTTCTCTGCCTGGGATGTTCACAGGATTTAAACTCAGCTTTTCTTTTCATGGTTTAAAATATAAATGTGTTTTCTTTACATATTTGTTTGAATTCTTTTCTTCCCTTTAAAAGTAGGTATTCTAAAGTCACTTTTGACTATCTAATTAACATGCAGTATATAGAGAATTTGGAAAGGTTCTTGTTTATTAGAGGTGTTGAGTGTGGGGTTTGGAGATTTTTGTTTGTTGGGGGTTTTTTTGCTGCATTTTTTGCTTTTTTACATTTTATTGCACATTAAGTGGGGCACACTGACCAAGATTTTGTTCTGGAGTGTAAGCCTGATACATTTTTGAGACATGAAAAAAAATTGTCACTGCAGTTTTTAATCTAGGTTATGTTTGTTAGTCATTTTGCAATGACAGTTTTTACTTCTGTTCAAAAATCTTAATCTCAAATGTGAGTTTATATCACTTGTTGACATTAGGAAGTACTTTGCCAATCTGCCATCAGTACCCACCATGCTGTAAAACAATCCCAAAGCTGCTGTCTGGATCCCTTTTTTATTGTTACTCTATTAATCATTGCACAGAGCAGTGCATATTCCTGTCATGAGTACATGCTGATGTAGAGTTTTATTTGTAATCAGTTTTGTCTCTGGACATAAGCCCCTACACTTTCCACACCTAGCAGGGGGAATTATTCTAGATATAGTCAGTAAACAAAATAGCAGTGTGCTCCTTGCACACTGACAGTGTGTTCCCCATCTTAATAAGTTCCTGTGCTGTGTCTGTAGCCCTGTTGTGCCTTACACATCCCACTGAATGCCTTGCCTTATCCTGCGTGCTGGAATTGCTGCTGTGACGTCTCCTGATTCACGTTTCTGGAAAGCCGTGCTAGAACTGGTTGTGGAGACATTAATCTATTACAATGAGCAGACAGAGATCTTAAGGTCATATCCAGTTCAAGAGTGAATCATAGGCCTTGATATTATGCATCTCCATAAAGAAGATGGCTTACTTTGTCACTGAAACTAAAAAAAAGCTAATTTATAGGCTTCTATAGTAAATGTGATTTCTAAGCTCATGTGCTTTTTTTCTTGCATCTGAGTTACATGGGGTAAAAAAAATTTCTTGACCTTCAGAGGTTTTGTGCAGTATATTAAAACAAATTCCTATTCCAAATGTTTAGGTTGCAAATAAAACAGTCTCTAAAAAGTACTGGTTGGAAAGAATCATACAAAATTGATTTATATAGAATTTAGGAAGAGCAATGATCTTTGAAGTGGTTTTATATTTTAAATGTGTCTTTACTTTCTTCAGATTTCCTTTATTCTCATTTCTGCCTGGGATATTCCACATGCTCCTTTTGGCTTTCCTGATCTGAATTTCAGATAGGATCACATGCTTCTTGGTGCATTTGAAGCAGTGTTTGGTTTGTGTAGGCCAGCCCATTTCTACATTAATCCAAATAGTTCTGACATCTAATATTCCCTTGATGGCTATCTCTTGTATATGCTGTGGTAGTTTAAAATAAGAATCAATTTGCTTCTCAACCTGCTTGAAAGAGCTGTGCTGTGACACATGGCTGGAAGTGTTCACTCTGAGTTTGTCCTCTGTGCACAGAGCTGTCGATTCTCCCCAGCTGCTGTTTTACTCCTTACTTTTATCTTCAGTGTGTGGCCTCATGCCTTATCTATCTCACACTATTCCAAGCCTGCCATGAACACAGATCTGTTATTTTTCTGCCAGTTGTGTCCTCCGTGTTTGTTGCTGAAGTCAGAGTGATTGGCCATCACAGCCCTATGAGGTGCAATAGAAATCTGCTGTCTGTGAAATGGGCATGTGACACAGAGGGGCTCAAATGTGATTTTTGGATGCTTATTGTGAGATTAGCCCAGGGATCTTTCTTAGGACATGCTATACTTCAGAAGGGAAAAGTACAAGTCTAGCACTTTAAAGGAGGAAGGAGAAAAATTCTCCTCTGAGTAAGACCTTGGAAATAAAACAGGCACATGAAAAGAGAGACACAGTTAGTGGGAAAGGATGAAACGTCAGGTTCAAGTAAAATGCCTTGTATTTCACTGGCATTCTGTGGAAGAGGCAGGTCTGGGAGCTAATTGCCAGGCTAGTGTTCAGCTCTGAAAATAGAAGAGCCTTTGCTCCCCCTTGTCTTCCTTGCAGTCCCCTCCCACATTCACTGCATAGTTTTAAACTTCTGCAATGAGTGAAGTGGGCATCTGACAGACAACAGCCTTCTTCACATATACCCTCTTGATTTATCCCCTGGAGAGAGTCTGTAATGTTCACTGGATGTGGCAGATGTTCTGCAGACCAAGCAGTATCAGAAACTTAATAGCTATACCACAGGGCATATACTGAAAGGTATTTTAAGATGGAAGAGGCAGCTGAAATGAAACTGAAAATCTTGATTATTTTTTTTTTAATTCTTAGAACCACAACTCTTGAATAACTTAATAATTCTTTCATGACATCATAGTAGTAGAGAAACTGACCTCTATCACAGCATATTCTTGCCTGCATTCGTGTCCCAGGTTTCCTGGGTCCAGCTGCTTAGATTAATACATATCACTGGATGTTTGTCCTGAATGCTCAAGCTGCTGCTCTGTGATACCAGGTCCACAACTGAGACCTCTCTGTTGTTCATGTGAACCTTTGGATATAGTTATAAAACCTTACATTCTTCAATATTGCTTTTTTCTAGGTCAGCCAAGCCTCCGAGAAGCTATTTCGATGTCATGTATAACTAACGGGAGTACAGGAAGCAGGAAAACAAGCCACAGTTCATCTGTTTCTGTTGCCAGAAAAGAAACACTTTCATCTGCTGCAAAAAGGTACCAAATTGATGTTGAAATTCAATTTTTTATATATTTAAAAAAACCCCAAACCAAACAGAGCAAGAGTTTGATTTTTGTCTGCACAACACTCAGCAGAGCTGCCTGAAGTCCAGTAAGGCACAAATAAACTTTGGAGATTTACCGTGTTATTGGGCTGTGTACAGAAGAGTTCTAAAAAGAATTCAAAAGTGGAGAGTATTTCTGTGGTGTGTAGTGTCCAAAATGAATTCTCACTAAGGGAATAGGAAAATGTATTTCCAGTACAAATGGAAAATTTTTCCTTCTGGTATTCATATGCTTTTTTTTTTTTGCTTTTTTTTTTGCTTTTTTTTTTTTTTTTTTTGTCCCCCTCCTTCCTTCCGTCAAGGAAACTAAAAGGGCAAAACTGACTTCATTGTCTGGAGTGTAAATAGTAGGCAATATCGAAACAACTATGAGACAATAGTAAATTGTGTAAGATAAAGGTTTACATTTCTGGGTAGAAAATCTAACCCAAAGTATGGCTACTGAGTCCCTATGAAAAATACCTGTATCAGATCTCAAATGTAAAGAAATAACATTCCTTGAGTAATTTGGAAGTTAAATTAGCTAGGAAGCAAACTAGTGGTTTTCCTCCATGTAATGCTTTCAGCTTCATACAGTAAACAAAGTGTTTGCTTAACTGCTTTTTTCTGAGGGTCTGTTAGACAGTGATTGCATGGCTTCTTCAGCAGTAGGTTTTGTACCTATTCTTGTTTGTTGTGAAGAGCAAGCTGCCAGATATAGCCATGGGGCAGAGAATACTCTAATGTGTAACTGTGGTAAGTTATGTGGACAAATTCTTGGCCTCCATAGAGTATTCTGGTAGCTCCAGTGGCTGGTTTATCTTCTAGTGTGGATGTAAATACTGTGCTGTACAGCAAGACAGGGAAATTTCATACTTTAGGGAATAAAAATGCTACAAGCAAATATAAACTGTATGAGAACAAACTAGAAGAAGGTTTAGTGCTCTTTGGAATTTGGAAAGCGAGGGTAGCGCCCCACTCTTCGCTCTTCTCCACTGTGTAGCATTGCATATCCTCCTTTTTATTGAATTCTTACATTTTCTCTTCAACAGTAAATCAGACAGTGATCAGTGCGTGTCTGTCTGCTTGTGCGACAGGCACAGGGACAAAAGACATTCCTGCAGGAAGGTATTTCTGAGTTAGCACTTTTCCATTAATCTTACCCCTGTGGCTCTTGGCACTTTGATGAGAGCCAGCCCGGTTCCCGTGGTGTTCAGCTTGCATTTGTGCTGAATCACCTGCTTGATTCATTGGCTGCTCAACACTTGACTACATAAGAAGAGCGGAGTGGAGTGGCCGGCATCCCTTTCATCTGAGTTAAGGTCTTTAAAAGGAGACCTGGATAGGCCAGAAGAGAAAACCTTCCTATGCAGAGGGCAGCTCGCCCTGGGCCCCTCCAGGGGAGGTATTGGTGGTTCCAGTGCAGCTGAAGACACGTGATTCCCTTTGTGAAGACATGTTTTAGAAAGGCCTGGGAAGGTTCTGTTTCCAGGAGTTCCTTTCACTGTCGTGTCTTTTTTACTTAAATTTATTTGGTGTTTGGAAGGAACAAATTTGCCGTTTTGTAAAAGTACCAGCTCAGGAAAGGGGAAAGCAAAGGCAAGTAAATGTCAATAGTAGCCCCATCTCCTTACAAAGGTAGAGTAACCATGTTTATTTTGTTAAAAAGGAGGGAGGCCAAAGGAGACTGGAATGTTCCACCCAGCTTATCCAGGCCTTTCTTCAGGCTAAAGCTTGAACTGGTGCAGCAGGTGGACAAGGTCATTTGTTGATAGAGAATTAACCTTTAGGTTCTAAACAGACCCCATAGCCTGTCTAGGGCTTTTCATGTTCTAATTGTATGCAGCCATACATCTAGCCAAAATAACAGAAGGTTACTTATGTCCGAACTGTTTACTGGTATTGAAGTTTATGTGTGTGAATTTCTTCTGTGAATGAGCTTGAATTCATTTGTTGGACTGTTTAATCTTGTTCTACAAACCTGAACATTGAGATCATGGCTATAATCAGCTGCCTCAGTAGCTCCATAGCAGCAGGATGTCTCATTTCAATAATGACATGCTAAAATATCAGCAATCACTAAAATCAGAGCCCAGGAGTGTTCCCTGAACAGCAGGTAGATGATGTCCCATTAACAGAGATGAAGTCATGAATGTGTTGAGAAAATTTCAACCCTATAGTTTGGACTGGAAACAGTTTTATACTTTGTACAAACAAGCAAAAATCAACCAATGACTGGCAGAAACCTGTTTGATCATTTTCCTTAAGACTAAACATTCTTCTGAAAACAGCATCTGATAACAATAGCCTTGATGTTTCAGGGTGACCACCACCCACAGCAGATGCCAGTGTGTTGAGGTCCAAAGGATGAAACATTGTACTAAGTGAAATTAGAGAAGCTGCAAAATTAGGACAGATAGTAATAGCTCTCAACTGCTCACTTGTAGATTGAAGAAATGCCTCATCAAATTGGGTTTTGGAAAGAATTTTTGGATGCATTAAATGACTGCTTCCCAGAACAACTGGTCTTTAGAAACCCACAGGAAAAGACACTGGTTTTGATTTGATTTCAGCAGTTACACAAGACCTACTAGAAGAGGTATTAGTGGGAGAGTCACTCTGTACTACCCAGTCATAATACAATTAAACTGAAGATTTTAGCAGAAGTGAGGAAACCAAATAAATTCAGAACAAAGATATTCAGTACTCAGACTGCCATATATCTACGTGCTTTCCTTCCAAATTAAAATGACAGTCAAAAAAGAAGCCTACTTGCATTCTGGTGGTAGATGAAAGCACTTTGTTGGAATCCAAGTGTGCCTTGTGCTACAATCCAGAGGGAAACCAGAGTGGTCCAGCAATTCTCATGGCCCAACAAAAAAATTAAGAAGTGAACCTTATGGCAAAGATGTGGATAATACACAGTGACACAGTGACAAGCTCAGTGAAGATGTTCCCACACCAAACCTGTGGTTTCTAGGAGATGGATCAGATAAGATGAGTTTGGGTAGGAACACAGAAAACACGAGATGAATCGATAAATGAAATGCTGCTCTCAGCAGGTGGCGTTCCCCTGAGCCTGCTCTGGGAGTGCAGAGGGGAATTGCACACTTGCTGATGTGTCATCGTTAAATAGGACGTGACAAAAAGTGGTGAGTGTACCTGTCACGGGAGGAATAGAGAGGACTTCTCTTCAGTGAAGAGAGATTCCAAGAATTTATTTCACTGCTGCGTTTGTGGCAACAGACTGCAAAAAGTGTAGTGTGCTTTGCATCCAGCAATGCAAGCTAAGACTTCGGATTAAAAAATAATGATAAATTTCTACGCTACCATTAATTAAGGACTTTCAGCTATAAATTATTAATCAAAACCCCACAGTTCTCCAAGCTTTGTTCTCTATGATCACATATATGCCCTGAAGAAATGTGAAAGCTCTTTGTTTTGTTTTATCTGGTTTTTTGAAAAAAAAAAAAGTCACTTTGATGGATTATATTGACATTTTAAACTAGTTAGTGTGTTTTACAGTAGAAATTCTGAGTGATCCTTACAGATGTGTCTCGGTTTCATATTCATGTTTTGACCTGTTTTTCAATGCTTCTCTTCTCTGAAAGCAGTTGGAAAAGTTGAACTCCTAGAAGTCTTGGGGGCTTTGTCTCAGCGGTAGATGATACGCTTTAACTGAAATAACAAAAGAAGCAAAAAGAGGTTCTTGAGAATCATATGTTAAAATTGGGTGCCCATTTTTTATTACTTTATTTTGAATGTTGCTTTACTGTTTTCTTTGTGTTTTGGGAAAAGGTAAATGGAAATACAAATAATTATGGTAATGCAAGAATTCAACAGGGAGCGGGAATTGTGAGGGAAAAAAAATCAGGATTCTTATATTCAGAAAGATACTCTTTCTTTTTTACTTTGCAGGTTACTTTGACCCTAAGGAAAAAAATCTTTCTATTACGTTTTTAGTTGATGTTTGTACCTTGCTCTATTTCTTCACTGAGAAATCTTTCTTGGAAGATTTAATTTTTTTATCTTAGAAAAGAAATAGGCCATGTACTTGAGAGTACTCTTCTCTTTCAGGTCCTGGTATCATTTTTGTGATTCGGTATAATACAAAGTATGTAACTTTATAGAATAGCCTTTTAATTAATCTTTCTGCTTGCATAGTAAACCTGTGATTTGGTTCTTAATAGATTTAAGGTTGGTAATGACATGTATTTAAACCTGTTTCAAATAATAACCTAATAAATATAGCACTATGAAGATAAAGACGTGTTTTTAGCTGTAATGGCTGAAGGCATTAAAGAAGTTGAGAGACAATTTGATTTTAGTCAACTACAGATTAAAACAGTCATGAGTTTTCAGGAATGATTTTCTTTGAACTCTGGTGCAGCCAGGGAGAGCCTAGGGACCAGCACCAGCCTTCCAGGGCTTTGGTGGCAGCTCAAAGATAGTAGCATGTATGTCCACAAATGCAGTTTTGTGGTGGGCTTACACTAATGGGTGACAGCACAAGTCACAGTCCTGCCTTGACTTGCACTGAGCCTTGGCTGGCAGCACGACAAGGAGGTCAGTGAGCTCTGAACCAGAGGATGGTTTCTTCCTGAGGGATGGCAGACTTGTGGAGCATCAATTTGTGTTCAATGCTGTAGGAGAACCTGTGAATGAAGGACACACTCAAATCAAAGTTGTATTAATTTTAAAATCATAGTTAATATAGTACAACTGAAATATGTAAATAATCTTCCATGTCTCCTCGGCTGTTTTTTATTGTTGGAGCTAGTGGATAAGCCTTATTTCAGCAGAATGCTTACATGAAGAGATTGAGTAAATAATCAATGTGTTCTTTTGGTGGTTGTTTATAGTAAGTTGTTAAATGCCTCTCCCATCTTTTCACAGAGGACATTTTCTCCCACCTTGCTAATTTATTTGCTTGTTCTCTTTTTTCCCTCCCTATGTTACACTTTATTTTACAGCGGTACAGAAAAAAAGAAGGAAAAACCTCCAGGACAAAAAGAAAAAAAAGAGGACTCTCATTCTAATGATCAAAGTGCACAAACTCAAGCATCACCTTCTCCCCAGCCCTCCTCACAGACTCTCCAAACACACAGGCAAACTCCAGAGAGCAAGAGTTCTGCTCCAGCTAAAAGGTTTTCACAGTACCACAGTACAGAACTAGAAAATGACTGTAATGATACTGAGTTTATATTTGACAACAAGTCATGTGAAATAGCTCTAATCTCATGATCAAGTTAAGGTTTGATACTTTTTCTGCTAGAGAAGATGCATTCAATATGCATTGTTGCAGAACAAATACATAAAAATGCATGTTTTCCTTTGAATACATTTTTAAGATTACAGAGATTTTTTGTTCTCAGATTGCAATCCTTATACAGTAGATTACCTCTAATCAGCCATGCTTGTAAAATATTTAATGATCACTCTGACTTGATTCTTCTCAAATACACTTCATAGATTTTGTCTGACATAGCTGAATTATGGAGTGTATTTTCCACATGGCCATTTCTTATGTCTTATAACAGTATTTTTTAAATTCTAGTATCGTTGTAACCCTTGGTTCAGAATTTTTTACTCTCAAATTATTCTATAAAGTGACTGCAGTTTTGTTTTTGTTGCTGTTTTTTTATTTCATGGCCCTTCCCTTTTAAAGTCCTGCTAGGTTGCAGGATGGCTGGCTTTGATTCTTTACATGAGTGACATTCTGGTTTATACCCAGATCACAGTACTACTTGACTTGAGTAAATGCAGAAATTTATTTAGGATTACCTCCTAAGTTCCTACTCATTTTTGTGGCAATTAGGCACGGGGGAAAAAAGAAGTTATGTTTTAGAGATATTAGACTGCGTTTTAAAGTCAAGAAAATGGATTTTAAGATTTGTATAGTAGCTTTTGATTTTCAGAACTATGCGGATTGCGGATTACTTGGCATGGTTTCCTTTTTTTTTTTTTTTTTTTTTGTTCTTTGTCACCTTACTCTTTTGGAAGGTGTAAGTTTTTAATTTTTTTTTTTAAACTCTCTAACACTTAGAGACTGAAACAAAATGAAAATGAAATTGATTACTCTGAAATTTACCGTGGTTCACAAGATTGTTGTCGTGCATTGCTTGAATTCACAGCTCTTATAAATACTTAAACTTCCACTTGACTGGTGCATGTTATAACACTCCATAAAGGCTCTGTCTCCATGTCTTGCACAAACCTGTAAGTTGTCTGCAGCTGAACTTGTGGCCTGTTGTTCTCTTGCCTGGTATCTCCCTGTAAAGATGTCTGAAGTCTTGCTTACTAATCTTTTGCAGTGTGGGGAAAAAAATAAATGCCTTTTTTAGTCTTCTAGGGGTTTGACTTGATTTGATTAACTTGTTTGTCACAGGACCTTTGAGCCTCTTGAGGTGCTGTGGAAGGAGCTTGCCATTTCTAAGGTTGCATTTCAGGACTTAACTCCTGCAAAAAGCATTTCTGGCGGGATGAAGTGTGATACTATTAGCAAGACATGTGCAAACTCTAAATCAGCTGATTGAGGGATAATTTGGGCTAGGTTACTTTTTGAACACGTTTTCCATGATTAAGGCGTATGTGAAATTTTTGAACTAGTGACTGCAAAATTTCAAGTTCCCATTAGTGTAAATTGGCTGCAATAAGATTGCTGAAAAGTTACATCAGAATTTGTGGATTTAATTGTCTGTAGTGTCAGGCCAAACCTAGCTTGTCTTACTCATGCAAGAGGTTTGCAGACATTTGTTTCAAAAAAGATTAAAGCCATTAATGTGATTTAGTATGTGCTAAATGCAAAGCTTCCATATAAAACTCTAATCTGATAGAACTGTTCTGCCTCAGAAATCAATGTGCTAAAGCTGCTGAACAGTTAATCAGGGAAAAAATTACATTGTTATCTACTTAATTGATTTTTAAATATAGTTTATTCTTTAAGACTCATATACTTAGCTTCATTTTTTCCACTATTGTAATTTGTTGGTGATGTAGTAATGAAGTATAGAGTTGTTTTGTTCAAGTCTTTATGTAAGAGCATTTGGAAATGGAAAAGAATAGATAAAACATGTGGCAATTGTCTTGCTCAATTGTTTTCATTCATCCAGTTAGAACTTTTTGACTAATCTTTTTCCCTTTTTCATGCTGCAGCTTGAAGGAAGATCTAGCTCTGCTTTTGTCTCCTGCTGCTTGATCTGTCCATTTGCATATGAGTTCCAGTTATTGTTACATTATTATCTTGTAATTGTAAAATAGTTTTTTTTGTTTCTTCTAGCATAAAGAAATCCTTGACTGTTGAAAAAGCTCACGGTGCTTGGGAGAGTTCAGATGACAGTCGTAACAAGCTGATGAGAGTAGCATCAACTTCTAAATTAATATCAAAAGTGGCAAAGAATGCAGACAAGTATGTATTGGTTTGGTACATAAAAGCAAGACAACTTGAGAGTCAAAATATTATGAAATCACGCAATTCTAGTAAACTTACTGGTGTATGTGCTAGGACTTTTTACATCTTTGTTTTTACTGAGTACTTAAACAACCTGCCTGTTTGGTGCTCCAGATGCTCATAGAATTTTAAGATTATCATAAAATAATTCTTGTGAAAATATGTTTTAATATTGCCTGTTTGGATTAGTAGGATTATGACTTTTTATGGCTTAATGCCAGTGATACGAAACTTCCAGCTTTTTTTTTTCCTAATTAAAGCTAATTTGAAAATGCAAATTTATTTCCTTGGAGTCAATTTCTGGATTTCACGTAGTATATTTCCAAAGTAGACTCTAATAGTAGGAATATACTTTAATGATTTCAGATACATCTCTCACTTTAACTGTTTAGCAGGTTCCTGGTTGCAGGTTCTGGACTATAGGCAGGGCTCTTCTTTCCAGTGTCACCTTCAGCAGATGATGTGCTGTAGCCAACCATTCCTCTCATGCCCTGCCTCAGCAGCAGGTTTGCTTAGTTTGTGGTCTCCAGTCAAGGTCTCTGGGGGTGAATAACACAGAGTAATTACTCCTGCTCCTGTCAGCACAGGGGCAAGAGTTTGCTTTTTACTGTAACCCCATCTTGCTAACCCCTATTGTGGCCCACTCTTGTCCTCACTATTCTCTGCTTAGTTGGGTTTCCCACTTTATATTCACATACTTAGTTTCTCTTTTTGACTTTGTTGAAATTTTGCTGAAATTGTTGTGTTGATTTTTTGACTGACCCCTCTCCTATTTGCCAATATTCCCCCAGCGTGCTGGCAACTTCTTCCAGCCTGGTGGTGTCTGCAGAGTCCTTGATCTGCTCATTAATCTTCATTCAATAGCCTTTAACTGCTCCAAGGTAGAACTACATGGAAACCCCTCCCATTCTGACAAATAAAGCACTTCAGACCTTTCAGAGTAATTGCCAGTTTTTATGATTATGTCTGTAGTGTCCTCCTTAGCTTGCATATAAGACTGTCAAATACGTTGTCAAGAGTGGTGCAAGTGCATTCCTTCTTCCCTAGGAATGGGAAGAACAAAAGCAAACTAATCCTGGGTGTGGATATCGGCACATTTAGGAAAAGCTTTATGCTTAGCCTGAAGAGTTCTGCAGAGCAGTGGAGTGCTGTGTGTGAGGGGATTATGCATTGCATATTTTGCAAGTATTTCCTTTCCTTTTATAATTGGTTTTCACTGTTGGAATTTAAAAGCCCTTTGGCAGTTACATTATAGCATGGTACTGCTGGATAATATTTTGGAATGATAAAACCCTCTGCCTTGATTTTTTTTTTGCTATGCTGCTAAAATATCTTTCACAGTGTGATATATATTTCAAATTCACTGAAAGTAAAAAATAAATTTTACTTTTATTGACACTTTATATATTGGTTCAGGCATGGTCAAAATAGAGGTGTTTTGTTTCATTTTTCCATGATTCTGCTTATTTCTGAGAGACCTTAAATGTTGCCCTTCTACATTCTCTAATGTAGAAAAAAATTCAGGTATCTAACAAAAGTATGGGCAAGAAAAGATCAGTTTTAATTATTGTTAGGGAAAATTGTCTGTTCATAACTTGAAGCTGTTGTATCGTAACTGTATTTGGCAAAAACAAAGCTTCAAACAGGAATTGTAGACCAGCACCTGCTTGAAGGATAGTAGTGACTTTGTTGTGTCTGTCCCTTGTTCTTATGCTCAGATTTGTATCAGAGGTACTGTTTACATACAAGGATGCACATTAATAATCATTTCTTACTCACATTCTGTGTGCCACATTTCCATAAGAACTGGTTGGTATTGTGGAAGGACATACTGCTATATTTAATTTGTTGTCCTCAATTAGAAAGGTTGGCCTCATCTGCTTGAGGCTGCAGGAGTCTCGTGCAAGGGAATAGAATTCAGCCCCTCACGTGGGCCCCAGGACAGAAATGTTTTACATATGCTTTGCACTATCAGCCCAGGATATGAGCTTTGTTTATGCAGCTCAGTCTTTAAGTCAGCACTGAGCTGTAAATCAGTCTGATAAAGCTGTAAGAAGTAAAAGGGTTCCCACGGAAGCCCATCATTCAGTGGTTTGCAGGCGAGACTGGGATTCCACTTTAAATTTTTCATTTGGCAGTGTGGTGTAAAGGGTGATTCCACCAACAGCCAGAGATGACTTTCCTCATGCATATGCTTGACCCTTTGTCACTGTTACAAAAATTTGACCTCCATCCAGCTAAAAATACTGGATGCCACTCATACCTTTCTGCTGAATTCCCAATGAATTCAAGAGGGTGTTTTATGCAATACATTCTCCTATCAAGGAGTGTTATTCTATTAAGAAGTAGGTCTGATACTGGAACTTAGTATTTCTTCCCTCTTCACAAAAAAAAAGAAATTACCGAGTTTTTTATGAGTAACTCATTTCTGGCTCTGGTAAGGACAGATATCTCAACTACACCCAGTTGAGGACTTTGTGTTGCACACCCAGTAATGCTGCAGGGATCTGGTTTAAATGAAACTGCAAGTTGCTTACATTTAATCCATGTGTCCAAGAGAGCCAGTTCCTAGAAAAAAATTGCTGTTGTGTGTTGACAGCTTATTTTGACAGGTGTTAAATGCTTTGCATGCAGGCCTGAGGATATTTGGCAGCTTAAAAGATTTGGTTATTACAAGTTCTCACTCTCAAAATGGAATTTTCTGTGCACAAGGAATATGCCCTTCATAATTTATTTTTAAAACCTTTTTGTATTTTGTAATTATCAGAGTAATTCTTAGAAGCCCCTACCATAGGGCCAAAGACTAATTTACTTGAAAGATACAGAGAACTGCCTAGAATAAGGTATGAATAAAAATGCACTACAATGATCAAGATCAGCTATTGATCTGTGTACTACACTTACACTGTACACAGAATCTGGTGAGATTGCTAAACGCAGTACTGGGTAAAAATTGATGGTATTGCCTTGATAAGCATTTTACACATATTATTAATGATAATATTTTGAATTTTTCCACAGGCACAAAGATGTCATTGTCAGCCAAGGTAAATAAAAACATTTCTTTTTAAATACTGGATGAAGTTGAAAATATTTGCTTTTCACTGAGTAGTATTTCTTGTAAATGAAATTGGGACATATGCTTATGAAACAGGGATTTTGAGGTAAAATGGCATTAATCAACTCCCAAGAATTTATTTGGCAAAAAGTTACTCCAGACATGTATATGAATCTTTGAAATTATGGAGAAATACCTCATCAGATTGGATCTTTAGCAAGTACAGAAGTTTTTGGTAGGTGGGTGGTGGGAGGATTTGATTTACTTTTGTGAAACAAACTCCTTTTTAAAAACTATTTTCTCTATGTATATGTGCATAGAGAGAGGTTATGAAAACAAAAATTTAAAGTTTTGACCTGTGTGCTAGTCTTCATCCAAGAGGGTGTGAGTGAGACTTTAGAAATAGTTTTAAGATATTTTATTTCTGTCCCATAACTAGCAAAAATGTCAACTCGTGAAAAAAACAGCCAAGGTAAGAATTAAGCTATGCGCTTTGGTCGCTTTCTTCTAATTTAGCACTCTCACAAATCTTTTATTTGGCTTTTCCCCATCAAAGAGCATCAGTGCATATTCTCTTATTTTTCAACACTCTTCTTATGGAAATTTATATGCATATGCAGATTGCAATCTGTATGGGGACTATTTGGGGAATAGTTAAAATAAATTACGGCACACAATTTCATCGGAGAGGAATATGTGTTCAAATAGAAGCCTTGCATTGCTGCCTAAGATATCAGAGTATTAAGAACTGCCAAATAAAAGATTTGTTTTATCTCAGCTTTCTGTCTTGCCAATATTACAACATATAAATGCTGATTAGACAAGAACAGAGACTTCAGGTTTTAATAGTCTCCTGAAATGAAAAATGAGTCTTTTCTGAAGTGTGTGTCTTTGCACCAATGAATCTTGCATTCTATGGCTACCTGCTGCTGCTGGCTTGTTCAGTCAGGAAAATGAGCCATCTATCTGAACATGGTGGGATGTGACAACAAAAGAAGTCCACTTCTGGTGTTGCAAAACTACTCTGCTTTGATGTCCTGCAAACTGTACTGAAGCATGCAGTTTCAAAACTAAAGCATGTAACCCAGGTGCATGCTGTACACAACAGATCTATGTACAAGGGTTTTGTCTTGTGCTTTTTTGCTGCTAATTAACAGTAGTCTTCAGATTCTGTGCTGTCAGCAAGTTTACATTATTCACAGTTTGATTGCTTTGAGTCTCCTTTAAAAAAGAAAGCAAAACCCTCAGATTTTTTGAACGTTAATATACGAATTGTTGGAATGAAAGCAAAAATCAACTTGGATCCAATTGCTTTATCTTTTTCTAGTTCACAGAGAAATTACAGGTATAAAAATACTCTGAATTGATACTTACCAAAAGCATCTTCAGAAACAAGATGTGTGAAAAAGAATGAATAAGCATCAAGAACAAAGAAGAAATGTTTCATTATGCCACAGTGCTTTACATCAGCTGTGGAACAGTACAAATGTGCAGCACTGGCTACTGTAAAAGGAAAGCTAATCAGTAGTGGCCAGGCCAGCTGCAATTTAGCTTTGCAAGTTTTTGAATAAAACTATTATATTAAAAATACCTTTCCTAGTAAAAACAACTTTTCACAAAACCAAGTTGTGTATAGCTAAGATACCTTCAGTACTAATTATTTCCTCACAACGTGCTGCTACAACTCTGCATGTTCTGCCCAAAATGGACCATCCTGAAGTTCTCTCATTCTGGTAGCTGTAACTTTAGTGACCTCGATGTGTTCCCTCTATCTTCTGTGTTACTGTGCAGAGATTGTGATGCATGGGCACTTTCCAAGTGTGTCATGCCATAGTCTATCCTGAGCCTAACTGGAATCAAAGAGAAACATGATGCAGATAACAGGGCCCCACCCATGTGGGAGGTGAGAGTCTTATCATAGAAAATGCATTTGCTCCATTTTAAACACATGGAGTGGCAAAACATAATTCTGTCTCGAACATGGATGCAGATGCAATTAGAGTATTCAAAGTTTTGTTTGTGTTTGTTTTGGTTTTTTAATATGGACCATTCAATGTATTTTTGACAGGTTTTAGAGTGTGTGTGAAACTGTTAGCTTTTATGCTGTGTTTACTGCCACAGAAAAAAGGCCTGTGTAGGTTACTGTTGTTGCAGCAGGTTTACCCATGCTTTGCAGTATAAGCTTGGCAATTGTCACTTCTCCATCAGGGCAGGTGACTTTAGCCTGTTTTGTACTTGACAGTTTCCACACAAGTAAACCAATTTCCAGTTGGCACCGTGACCCAACTGGTCAGGAAGCTGAAGATTTGCACAGACAGTTAGCAAAATGTTTCTGAGGTAAATCCTGTGGGCTTGGACGGTGTTGTCTTGGATAGGGTGGGATGAAGAGTTGCCCTTGCTCATGGTGTTCATACAGAACCTTCCTGTTGTGGAATGCAAGGGCACAAAAAGTTACAGCTGCTTTAACATTGTGGCTTGCCAGCCTTTGCCTCTGGGGGTGAGCAGTCTCTAGCACGGTGTTAATTAAGTTACAGCAGCTCCCCTGAGCTGCTCATTTCACTGAGCTGTGTGTAAAACACTGTGTATGCTCCCAGCACTCCTCTCTCCATAAGGATTGCATCCATGTGCTTCCTAGACCTAGAAATGTTGTGAAGGAGGCTCTTGGGAAGGCTGCTGGTGTGCAAGCTGTCAAACTTCAAAGCACATCTATGGTAAAAATATGCCAGTGTCTTTATACACGCATAAAATAAGTTTAGAATCAGTGTGAAATTGCAGATTTTCATAGCAGAAGGTTTTTGCATAAGATAATGGGATGGAAGATGACAATTTTGTGTTGCTTTGAACATCCCGGAATCAGTTTGTTTCCTTTTTTTGATTCAGCTAATGAAAAAACAGCTTTGAAAGTGTTGGTATGGCATAGTCTTACAAAATATAGATGAATACATTTTTGCATGCTTAGTTCTTGGAATTTAATTTTTCTAGCAGCAGAAGTAATTATATCTGCCTTCTGATACTCTGTAGATTCATTATGGTTTCCGTTGGTGTTGCTATTAGCTATTAAAGTGAAAGACTTGGGGAGCAAGTGAGAGTCTTAGATGAGCTTCAGCAGTGAAAGACATCAGCTCTGGTGCTGGAATTGGCTTTGGTTTGGTGTGGAGTCCCCCAGAGAGTGTTGCATGTAAATGTCAGCAAGACCTAGGCAATTCTCTTCTGCCAGCAGCAGCAACAGCGTGGGGAGCCACAGCCTGCAGCTGCCTTGTGGGCGGCCACTTGATTTTCTTCTGTTCATCTCCATGCCTAAGCCACAAGTGTTGCAGTGTCATCTCGTACCTTCTCAGCACCCAGTTTTGTTCCCTCAGTGCCTTTATCTCTCCCACTTGGGCTGAATTGCATGTATTTCACGTCAGGTTAATCCTGAGCTTCATGCTTCTGGGTGTGTGCTGCAGCAGATGTCACAGGGGTAGTTTGTTTGTTTGTCCTTGTAAACCACTGACCTTTTTACAGTAAAATCCAGTACTGAAATTCTGTGAAAATTCACTAAAGCTATGGCTGAAGTGAACAGGTGCTTACTACAGCCTTAAAAAGATCCTAACTAAAGCCATTCTTTTAAATTCTTTACCAGCAGGTGTTTATAATTGCCTATAAAAGCCCTCTTGCTTCTCACTTCAGCAGAAACATTTTTAAAGTATTAATCATAAGACATTCATATTTTTATACCCAGAAGTTAAAGACCTGGCTTATTTTAGGATAAAAGGTAATTTATTTCACTGAGATTGTGTGCTTGAATTTGATTTTCAGCGATAGCAGCTTCATATATGAATCACTTGTTCACTTATAATAAAGTAATAAGAGACATTTAAACTTTTTGGATGGCAATAAAAACCATATGTGAAAGAATTAATGAAAAACATGCACTGCATTCCTAAGTTGGTTTTTTTGGGTTTGTTTTTTTTTAATTGTACTTTTTCTAGTTGCCAGTACTTTTTCTTCTGTTAGTTTAACTGTCCTATAGTTGTAGCTTCACAGACAGAGCAATCGTGGAGCACACAATGGAAAAAATGTGCCCTGCTCACAATGTGTGCTGTCTGCAGAAAGTGCAAAATTCAGTGGCTACCTCAGATTGCTTTTTCATCAGACAGTGATTTTGTATCAGATGGTTGTTGAAGGTTCTCCTGTACTTGAGAGCATATGGAGACCCCATCTATCATTATTGGGCTTTTTGCTCTTGTTCAGGCACAGTGCATATTATTAAAAACCATCAATATTGTCACAAAACCAAATTGTATACTTGGGAGTTTTTATCACTGAGTCTTGGTGAAGTCAGGATTTTATTATTTAAGCAGGAAGCATTTAGATAGAGTCTTATTGAGCTTGTTTGTGTCCAGTATTCCTTTTTATGTCTTTGTTTTTACTTTTTTTTTTTTTAGGAAAAAAGCTAGAGTTTTATATTAAACTTCAATTATTTCAGTGTTAATGGTAACTGTTGTTAAGACCTAGATTCATAATGTCACCCAATAAATGAAAAAGCAAAGTTTACTTATTAGTAAGTTTATGTAAAATTAATAACTAAAGATCTGTTAAGAAATTTCAAGGCAAAGCTGTAAAATCATTCCAAATCAGGGCAAGTCTCTTGTCTCATCTATTGTATTTGACTGTTTGGCTGGCATTGCACCAGGGCTCAGTAACAACAGTGCATGTCTGTCTATCAGGTTCAGCAGGCATTGGCACATACTAGCTTGGGATGAGAGATGGCAGACCTGCAGTCACATTTTAATTGCACTGTGAGGCTGAGTGTAACAGTCTGGGCTTGGCTGAATTTGGTTATTCATCTCTGTGCTCTTAGCACTGGTCTAAATTAGAAACAGGCTTCTAAGCTCTTGTCCCTCACGTTAGTGGTCCTGCAGAGATCTTGGACACAGGCCTGAAAGCAGAGGGTTTGTGGGAAAGAAGCTATTTGTAGTTTTTAAAAGCATAACTTCACTGGTCAAGCAACAAGAAGGTGAAGACAGATTAATAAATGTACCCTGGATGTGGTAGTTTATTGTATATTATTAGAGTGTTCTGCATGGCCAAGCTAGTTGGAGTCTTTTGGGGTTTTTCATTTGCTTGTAAATCACTTTAGGGTGCTGCTACACACGAATAGAACTGAGCTGGGGTTTTAATGCATCGGCCCATGTTGAACTTTCAAACTAGATGGGGTGGGACCTACTGAAAAATAGTCAGTAATAATTTGCAAAATTACTGTAATATTTCCTTTAGAACTGAACTTGTGTGTGTGTATATATATATCATCTACATTAGACATCCCATTATGTACACACTTACTAGCTAAAGAGCAGTTAATTACAGCACAGACTTGTGGGGCTGCTTTAGTGTCTTCTCTAATGAGGAATGGTGTAATATAAAATCCATTCTAATATTATGTCCAGTTTTGTTGAAGAAATCATTTAATGAGGGTGAAGGTTTCTCACACGCTTCCACAAAACTACTTGATGATTTCTTTTTGTGGCATGTGTTTTGGAAAACAGGAGTTTTTTGTAGTGTCACTGTCTTCAAATTTCTGAAGTGTCTGAATAGTAGCTTTCATGCCTTCTGAATTGCTTTTTGCTCTATATACTTCTGAGTTAATCCACAAAGACTTCTTTGATCTTTTTTTCTTTTCCTTTCTTACTATTTTTCTTATTTTCCTTTGCAAGCTTTTCATATTCCCCTAAGAATATGATTCAGGGAAAGTAATAAATTGCTCATGCCATTGCATGAGTCTTTCTGTGCTGGCTTCATAGAAGCACTAATTTCAGCCTTTCAGATGGTTTGTATTGCAAAATCTTTGCTCTCTTGTTATCACCTGAAGGGTTTTTCATTGACCTTACCTTCCAGCTTGCTTTCCCTGATTTGCTGGGTTTTAAACCTTCTTCCAAAAGTGATTTAATAGAAATTGTTGGGAGTTGAATTTTAATGTTACTGAGCTGCTTTTTCTTATTTTTTCAACTTTTTTTTTTTTTTTTTTTTAATAAGGCCTGATTAAAAGCTTATTCATACTAATGGGATTCTGCTCTTGGTACAAGGAGGCTTTGCAGGAAACTTTCAGTCAGTCCCCTATTTGTCTACAAATTTTATTTGCCCCTAGTTTTAGTCAGTCCTGGATTGCCATGCCTTATCAACAGGTTCCTTGCATGCAAGGTAACTATGCTGGCTTACAGTGACTGCCAGAGAAGATGCACTCATTTTCTTGCAGGTCAGCCAGACTTCTGGAGCTCCCTCTCACTAGCAGCACCTTGTTTCACCAACATATTTATTCTTTTCTTCTCTGTCAGGCTGTAAACTTCCAAAGGACATGCTGTAGATACATTGGTTGCTAACATCTGCCTCCAGCCTGTTGGGACCTATTTGGCTTAGTGTTTACACTAATGAACTTAACACAGGAAAGCAGAAGCATTGAAATTTCACTGATGACACAAAGCTGGGACACAAAGCTGAGCTTCACAAACTGATAGAGTTGGAAGCTGAGATTTTAATACAGTAAGACCTAGATGTTGCCAAGGCTGGAGTAGTAAAAAAAAAAAAAAATTAAATTATTCATGCAGAAGTTGCTAGCTGTGTTCTAGCTATAAAAAGGTGCTTGCCAGAATTAAATGGTAGGGGAAAGGGCTATAACATGCCACTGAATTGTACGAAGATTGAACCACTCACTTATTTTGAAAACACAAATGCAATTTCAGAATGTATCAGGAGTAATTCTAATGGAGATAGCGGCCTTGTGCAAAGTGTTAATGCATCAGAACCCTGGTAGGTTGTCCTCTGTAATACTGCATGCACCAATAACCATAAAGGGTAAATTTTGTTGTGCTGTGGAGACAGACTAAACCCTTGTTATAAAAAAAGAGAGTTAAATAGCTGGATGGTTTTATTTTTTCAGAATATGAAGGCTGGAAGGATTGCTGTTTTCATGCTCACCCAATTCTCTTTCTGGCAGCAGATGGGCAGACCTGTGCTGAAGTGAGCAGCCATGCTGTCACACACACAGAAAGAAAACAACCTGGCCTTGTGTAATTGTCACCTGGAAGTTGAGAAGTTCCCAACTAGTAGGAGGTTTTTGGATGCCATTCTGAAATCAGTAGAGTGTGTTTGTGTCTCTCTCAGTGACAGCCAAGGCTCTGCTCTCCAAAGCAGGTGCAGCAGTACTCTGCAAAGTGAAAAAGATCAATGCAAGCAGAGAGGAGGGCACTGGGTGGGGCATGTTGGATATCTGTCAGGCTGGACTAGGCTGGGCTGAGCCAAGCCATGATGTTCCTCTAGCTCAGTGTATTGATTTGCAAGGCCACATGCCTGAACAGTGTTCAAGACTACCTTTACATGTGCCCTCACCACGTCCTGGCTTCTCTCTTTGTGTGTCTCCTTCTGAAAAGTGTTTGGTGTTACTTCAGCTGACTGGGACCACATTTTAGTCAAATTAAGCATTTCTGCATCTTTGGGGCTGAGTTAATAATTTTCCCAAACCTCTGGGTAACCCATGGAGAGCCAAGACCTGCATGGAGTCCGCTTAGGCCCAGCACACTCAGAGGGCTGCTGTGTGAGGCTAATAAGCCTGAGCCAGTTCTGGGAGCATAAATTGGGAGTGCTGATCCTGTGTTCCCTGGCACTTGTGTAAAGAGATTGTTGAAGCTCCAGAGGTGAAATATTGCAGAGCCAAGCAGAGTTTGGCAAGGGCTGTGAATTTGAGCTCAAAGCTGCACAAAAAGCAGCTACAGCTGTTCCTGGTGAAGAGCTGGCCCCTGGAGCCAGGGCACTGCAGCTACTTGATGCTGCCTTTTGTAGCAACTCTGGCCCCGAGCTGTTACTTTTTGTGCGGTGTGGATAATCCATGGCATCTGGGTGTGCTGCTACCTGCAGAGCTTCAGCTGTGCTTTTCAGTTGGTTTGATCCATATTTGAAAGGATTTATAGGATCTCTGCAATTGCAGATTAATTAATTTAGCAAGTGCCAAAGGTTCTTCATGGTATGCCGTCCTGGCCCTTTCCACACACATCCCCCAGCCCCACCTTCCCCAGATGCTTCTGCTCAGTGGATGATGGGATCTTAACATCCCTTTATATGGAACAAAATATTTTTACTTTCATACCTAGTGTTTTCAAGGCTGGTAGATACCAGGATTTTTTTGTTGGTTGGAGTTTGGTTAGTTTTTTACCCACTCTCTTTAGGAGAAGTTTTGACTTTTTCTCCCTGGTCATCCCTCACATACATATCTGTGATAACTTAACCAAGGCTCCTTTTTCCCAAAAGATGGAAATAAAACTCTAGACATGCTGCTTTGTATTGGAAAATAGTGGGGCTGCAGGAAAGGAATGTAGTCTAGTGCTCTTGATCATTCAGTTGAGCAAGTATAGTATGAAAGAGTTAAATCACTGATTTCCTTAAGTTGCAAATACAAGAATTAGTCCTCAGGCAATTAATTGCTGTTTGAGAATGGTGTTGGTACGCTGTCATCCTCTCTAGTATTTCAAAAGATTTTTACATTAATATTATATCTGCCCTACAGATTATTCTAACCAAAGAAAATTTACAGTCTTAGATTAAAAAAAAATCTTTCAGTGGGTTGTCTCTTTTTCTAATCCTTCCTCTTCTTTAGGGAGAGACTTAATCAAATTTTACCTAGCTTGTGTCTAACCAGTGTTTTAAATATGTATCTTCAAAGATAATCTTGACTAAATAGAGCTAGTTAATACAGGTAAAAAATGTTCTTTCTTTAATGGGAAACTTCAGAGAGCTAATTTGTATCTGAATGCCCTGTAGATATTATTTTCCCTGAGGTCCCGGAGAGCCTCTTCTGCCAGAGACTTGGCTGAATTCCTCTTGGACTCTTCATGTCTCTCATCTGCACAGTCCAACAGGTGCAACCGCCTCCATCCATAAGAATTTCAGTTGCAGGTTGTCTCCACTATTCTAAGCAACAATGAGAAATTTGGTCGTAAATCTGAGGTGTCATTTCTGCACTGATCTTGTTGGAACCAGAAGTATCAAGCTCAGTGTTAAATCAAGAATTTATGGTTTAACAATGAGTGGTCTTTTGTAAATACCCTCAGGCTTTAATTTTTAAGACTGTGGATGCCAGATTTTAATAGAAGGGTCATTGTTAATACATTACTCTTGGGTTTGGCCAGTGTTATTTTATGTCTGAATATACATACTATAAAAAATATTGTTGGATAAATGAGGCACGGTACTAGTTTGGAGTAATTATCTAAACATTCATGTCAAACTGGTGACAGCTCCAATCTTTAATTTTTCTTAGCAATGCAATTAAGCAATGCACATGTGGCAAAATAACTGCTGTGTCTAATTTAGCTATCAGGGAGTGATTTTCTTTGTTCTTTTGTTTTTTATTATTATTTTATCTGAGACAGGTTTTTACTGTTCTCAATGGAGGGACTCATAGGGTTCTTGTTCAAAGCACCTGTGTTTGTTCTTGGATAGAAGCAAGACAACTTTTTTTCATCTTTTCAATATTTGTTCCTTTCATACTGGATTCATATGTCTCAACTTTCCTTTTATTAATATGCTAAATAAGAAATACCTTGGTATATGTATTAGTTTTAAATTGCTGAATTATTATGATCTCTGTTCAGGAATAATTTCTTAAATCTGTGGTTTTTTGGGTTTTTTTACTAGCTTTCAGTTGTATTTGGTCTGTTGCCTCCATCACAGGGTAAATGTTCTATCAGGATCAAAAATGACACAAAATTCAAGTAAAATGATTTTTTTTTTTTTCAGAAGGTTGACTTGAAAAGTCTAATCATATATTTCAGGTCTGGGAACTTGGAAAATTTTATAATTATTTCATCAAACAAACAAAAAACATTTAAAACTCTCAAGCATTTAGAAGTCCAACTACAGTGTGTTAAGAGGAAAACCAAAAGTTTTTGACAAATTGAGCCATGTGTACTGGGAAATCACACAGAGAGTGTCACATATGTAGAAGAACACTTCTAACTGGCTTATGTTCAGGTGTACAGCTTCATTGATCTAGTTAAGTCTGAGAACTATGTGTAGTTCTTTCTAAGTTAGGAGTTACTGAATATATTATATGATTTGCTCACCATAGATTTTTTCTGTATGTGTCAGTGCTATTCAAATAATTGCAGTGTGCTAGGATCATCACTGCTGTATTCCAAGCTAGTGCTTCCTGGTGTTTTTCCAGGAATTTCCACAGAATTTCACACAACACTGTAAATAAAAATAGAAAATTCTCTATGATCATAAATACTTCTTTTAAATAACCTAGAATATTCACCACTTTTTTTTTTTTTTTTCAGTAGTCAGGTTTTTGCTCTTCTTCTGTCTTGTCTAGCTTGAGTGTCACAAATTAATTTTCATATTTTGTACAAAATTGCTTTATATCTTTAGTGGATGAAAATAGTTACAAATTTTTCTTCTCTCATTCTCTGACTGCAGTAAGACAGAATGTGATTCTGTGGTCTGTACAGTGGGGATATTTCAAATTCAGAGAAGGGTAGAGATTCTGTCCTAATGTTAGTCTAGCTCACAACTTGGTTTATTTCTCAGTCTTTGCGTCTTCTAAAAGTGTTTCTGTAAGCAGAAGAGACTATTTCTGAGACTACCTTGCTCCTGCTGTCACCAAAATTACCTAGTTTCTGTTGCCTTTTTAGATCTCCAAGTTTGACTTGAGCTGTTAAGCTATGATTCTGTGGAAATAAGTCTGAGTTTCTCATAATTTCAAATTCAGATGTTTTAGGGAAGGCCAGACATAGGTTGCACAATCAGGCAGTCTGAGTATTAATCTTATGCTTAATTGGGGAAATATTTCAAAGCATTCCTTGGGCATTATGGGGAAGTCGGTATCATGTTTGTTTCTTAAAGAACTACTAAAGTAATTGTTTAAAAATCCTAATTTTAGAGCTTAGTGTTGAGTCAAACGTGATTAAAGATTTCTTAATAACATATTACTAGCTTACAGCTATTCTTTTACTCCACTTCTACTCAACTATTCTAATTTTGGGTTGAACTCTGAGTTCCCTGCGTCTGCTACAATTTTCAAATCCCCACTCATAAAAAACTGTCAGTGTTCCAAATTCACAGCAGAAAATTATATTACTTTGGTAAATAATATATATAGTATAATATTAAATATACTAAATTGGATATTAATTACTAGTGAAGTCGAAGAGCAATAAGAAGTTACTACTTCACTGATGCAAAGTTAGTGCAATATTTGGCTCTTTGTCATCAGTGCTTTTTGAAATGGAACTGTAATTTTCCCTGGGTAGGTAAGCATAGTTTCCTTGCAAAGGAACTCCTAAAGGCTCGTGAAGTGCTCAGATTCCCACAGAGATGATAATAAGTGTGCTTTGTCACAGCTGTGGGCAGTATTAGCTGGAGTCATACTGAGCTGTTGCTTTTTTCCATTCTTCGGGATACAATGCTTAATAACTGAAGTTGCTGGATTAGTTTGATAAATAATTCTTGATTATATTCATCAGCAAAGCTCTTGATGCTTTTTCCTGCAGTGTCCTCGTGCCTTAGCTTGCCTGTTAGGATTTGGAAAGGTATGCAGCTGGGTGGGGGGAAAAACCAGTTGGATAGTTGGCCTTGGAGGGTTTGTGGTTAATGGGTCATACTGTGGCCCATACAGTAGATGACACATGGAGTCTGCAGGGTTCTGGCCTGGCTCTGCCCTGCTCAGCATCTCTAGCAGCAGCCTGAAGTAGGTGACACAGGGCACTCTCAGGTTTGCAGTGACAGCAAACCAGGGACCCGAGTGGCTGTGCTGGAGAGATGGGCTTGCAGGAACCTCACAGAATTAAGCAGAGATGAATACCATGTCCTGCACCTGTGGGAAAGAAGAGTCTCTGGCAGGAACACAGTCTTGGGACAGAGGGGCTGCAGGAAGCAAGCTCCATGGGAAAGGCCCCCAAGGTGCTGTCAGGTGCCAGGAAAGGCTGTACCATCTCCATCCTTGAAGTTTTTCAAATCTGGATTAGGCAAAAGCCTGAGGAACCTAGTCTGGCCTCATGGCCGGGCAGAGGTTGGACTTAGACACCTCCTCAGGTCATTTTCAACCTGAAATACCTTATCCTGTAATTCTGTGACTAATTATTTATTTGGTTTCAGATGTGAATTTGAATTTTGCCTTTATACCTTAACTTGCATGTCTAAAATGTTACATGCTGAGTCTGTTCTATCACAAATTCAACTAACGCTTGTTCTGTGTGTTTAATGTTCCATTTGAAAAAATAAAATCTGGGCCTTTACCAAGCTCACATTTCAAAAATAATTGTTGTATAACCAGTGCGATTTGCATCTCTGTGCTTATTATTGCTTTCTTTTGTTCTTACTACTTGTGTAAACTTGCCAGATGATTAATGTGTCTTTTTGTTTCAACAGAGGGAGAATATATCAAGATGTTCATGCGAGGCCGACCAATCACAATGTTCATTCCTTCTGATGTAGAAAACTATGATGATATTAGGACAGAGCTGCCTCCTGAAAAGTTAAAACTGGAGTGGGTGTATCCTTAATATCAGTAACTACTCACTGTCCCCTTATTGTATTGTCTTGCATTTTTCCCCTTTAGAATCCAGTCTTGTCTCTTCTCTGTTAAGAGGTAAAAACTAAAAGGTCAGGGAAAATGTTCAAATTAATGTAACAATGGAAGTGATTTGTAGCTCCTGTATAGTACAACTTTAAATGGCAGACAGCATAGGTATGGAAATATTGTACTTTTTCTTTATTTTGCTGTTGACACTTATTATAATTTTTTAACTGACTTATATTTAGTGCACAAGAAAGCATCTTTGGAGAGTTACAGAGTTTGAAAAATATCCTCTCTGCCTCCCACCATATTAATGTAGACTTTCCTTCAGGAACAGTTAGTTTTCAATCTCTGATCCTTTTTAGGAAACTTTAGAATTATGGAAGATGTTGAGTATGTTGTCCTTTCCTATGGAGTGTGGATTATGCAAAGCAGCCATCCTTTGCACTATTTCTGTATTTCAGCTCCAAAGTAAAGTGATTAATTTCTTGGAAACTGGTTTGTATTAAATGCACTAAATTTCTCATTTGAAGAACTGAGTAGATGTGTGACTGATGACAATTTTCCAAGTTTACTAGATCAGACATTAAGTTCATTTTAAGAGATATGCTTTTGCACATGTTTGGGTCTTCCTGTAACTCCCCCATCTCTGCAGATTTTTCCAGATTGTATAAGTTTCTTAGTACTATAGTAAAGTAACATGTCTAGGCAACACTTGAGTTGTTGTAATAATCTGAAGTTTTTGATTCTCTGATGTTGCTGAAAGCAGGAAGATTTTTTTTAGGAATGCTGATGTTCCTGTCATATGTCAGGAAGAAAGTTTTGGATTAAAGTCTGACTGGAAGGAAAGCAGAGCTCTTACCCATGCTTTGTAAAAATGTGATACCCACTTTTCCAACCGTCACAGCTCTTGTTGCTGATGCTGGCACTCATGACTGTGGAGTGGATTGGGTCAGTCAATGATGTGGCTGAAATGTAGTCTCTTTTTGTGAAGTTAATTTTCAAGCAGGACTGATACATTAGTTTGATTTGCCTCATAAACATGCAAGGACTGGAGGAACATCAGCTCGACTTTTCCAGCATCAGTGAGCAGTTTGGAATGATGAAAACTGATCATGAAATCACACCCTCAGTTAAGTAGGTGCAAATCCCAGTGTGGACACATTTAATGTCCCAGAATCTTAAGTTCAGGTTGAACCAGTTGGCTGCTGAGGTCTAATTAAAGTGAAATAAATCTAGTTGAAAGAGACTATCCGTACGTTTTGGAATGTGTTTAAGGAAATGTCATCCCAAATCAGACCAGTAATATTTATGAGTGCAGGGTATCTTTTGGATGCAAAGGTGAAGAAAATGAGGAAAAGGCAGTAAAATTTATGAGGACTAAATATTGGTCTCCATGAATTTAAACAAAACTGCTCTTCAGTTTGGAAAAGGCAGAAGCAGCAGACCTGCTTTACGCTTACATTTAGCAAGGGGAACAAATCTGCAAGGCAGCTGTATCCTGCAAATGGGATGGCAAACTGAGCCCTGTACACCTTATTAAAAGGGCATGGGGACAATGATTCACTAAGTATTTTACTAATGTCGGTGTTTTGCACCTGAAAGCTCAACTGAGTGCTGAATAGTTCCATTTATAGGATTTGTTTTGAATTCTTTTATTTCTCCTGCCTTCTAGATGATTTTTTTATAATTGGGTTTTCCTTTGTTATTACTCTTTCAGAAAATGCTGCTCAACTATGACAATTGCAAGGAGACAACAGGCAGATTATTGGCATGGTTTTTTGTTGGTTTATTTATTGGGGGGTAGGGGGGTCCCCTTTTTAGATATTTCCTTTTAGGTTTATTGAACTCATGATACCTGTACTGTAGATTCAGCTAGGGAAACTTAGCTTTTGTCTGCCTTTCAGATTATTGTCATTTGAAGAAGTCCCTAAGCTACTTGGCAAGATAAAGCAGCTCATGGTGGAGTCTGAGCTCTTGACCGTGTCTGGTTCCTGAGTGATGTCATTTAAATTGAATAATTTAGTTTGAGCATCCCTGCTTTGTAGTGCAATCTTTGGTACTGCACTTCAAAACTGGTTAAAGCATATCTGACATTCCTAGTAATAGCAAAATTGGCTTATTTAGTAGCTCCAGAGGTCACAGTCAGTGCAGCTTTTGACAGTGACTCTGTAGATTGTTTCTCCCAGTGTATAGTAGCTCAGTTTTAGGAGGGCATTTCAGACTCCATTTTATGAAATTATTTTTAGCAGTAGTGCTCTTCTTTCTAAGAATAATTGAAGACAGTGGTAAATATACTACTGAATTCTGGTGTATGGTAGATTGCTTTTCATGAGGGCAGTAGTTATTTTTAGCCAGTTAAAACAAACCAAAAAAACCCCAAAACTTAAAAGTTTTTAAGCATATTGAATGTTGTAACAAAATAGTCCTTGTAACTGGTGAGAAATAATCACAGTATCAAGGCAACTATCTCTCAATTTCCCTGATTTAATCATTAGTTTCACTGAAAGATTAACACTCAGTGGAAATAAAGCATCCAAGTTGTGTCACCCCTTTTTCCCTTAAGGAGATGCAAGCAATTACTGCATTAATTTTATTGCATTAATTGTGTTGCACTGCATGTGCTGCTTTGTTCTGCATGTGTGGAGCAGGAAAGAAATGCTGTGGAGCAACAACCCCTCTTTTTTCACTCAAGATAGTCTGGGACGGAGAATGAAGAAAGCAAAAAAAAAAAGTCCCACAAAACAGGTGTTTCCTTTATGTGTTTGTAAAAAATGTACTTCTAGAAAATGCAGCCATCTTTGGTTTGGATCTTTGGTACTTTATTTTGTAGGAGGGGTAAAAGAAAGGAAGGTACTGAGAAAATGTATTTTTTAACATTTTTTTTCTCGCAGCTTCATGAATGTCAGAGCTCAGTGGTGTGTGCCAAAGTATTTGGCTCTAGCTTGGCTACGCATGGAAGACTTCTGCTGTGGAAAGACATGTTTATGTAAAGCATTAATACTTTTCTAGGATCAATGTTCAAAGATGTCAGTCTTACTAAATCCTTATCAATACATTGATATTGTGTACAGCAGATGAGCAAAATCTGCCTCTCTCCTCTGAGAAGGTATTTAAAATAGCGTTTTTAATGCTTCAGGATAGAAAAAATATTTTCATTGGTTTGTAGCCCATTGCTTTTGAAACTTCAGCTGTTTGGTTTGTTGTTTGTTATTTTTTTATAAAAGGCCATTCTGGGATTTCTTTTAGTTCCATCAATGTTTAAAAGAAGAAAGAGGAAAATTGAGGGGGGAAGTAAATGGTATGGAGGAGAAAGAGGCATCCCTTTTTTCTGCCCTCAGCATTGTGTTGTATCAGCGTTTCTCTCGATACCGTTTGCTTAGCGAGCCAGTGAATAATCTCTGCTTCAGAGGAGCCATTGTGTTCTTCCCTGCTAACGGAAGACAGCAAGATATAAATCTGTTTTGTTTTCCACACTCCAAAGTGGTTTAATTGACAAGTGAATGCAGTGTCCCTCTTTGAACTATTGTTAAATTGCAGCATGTGTTTAATTTTGCAAGTGTTCCTCTGGTCTGGTGGCACTGCAGAAGAGGAAGGGTAGTGGGTAGTAGAGTGGGGCATTTTGGGGGATGTAGTGCTATTTTTGATAGAAAGGTGGGCCTTTGTCATGGGGAATAGTGGTCAGGCTGTTGGATTAGGAGATACCAGTTTGGTTAATCCCAAACTTGAACTAATGCACCTGCCTTCATTTATGAGAAAGGGCCATCTTCATCCATCCAGCTTTTTCCACATGGGCCTTTCATTTCCTTTTATTTACCTGATTAGCCAGGACTCGAAGCTGGAATCCTTTAGCTAAAGTTGCTTAATGTGTTTCCCATCTTTTTCTTGCTATTGCAGGTGTATTAGTTGGCAATGAAGTGGAAAGCTCTCTAAAGTGCACGACATAACAGGAAAATAATATTTTTGGGGCTACATAGTTAGATGTTAAAGTCTGGGTTATGATGTTAATTGTTCCTGGTGACCCATGGAACTGAAATACAGGCAGGCAGCCACATTAATAGTCTAGAGGAAGAGAACTGTGCCTGTTCCAAAGAAATAATGAGTTGTAATAACGTTTGATCAGTGCCAACCGAGGCTCGTTCGCAGTGTGTAAAACTTCTGAATGTCATTAGGAGCTGTGCATATTCCTACAGAAAACATGCCTTTTATATATTTTGGGTAGATTTGGATTGAGTATTTTTCACTGTGTAAATTCCTTTTAAGTTTGGTTTGTTTAAAAAAATAGTTTTAAAACAGTCTAAAGAAATCTTTCCTGAACTTGGCAGCTGCTGTGCAGAAGCTTGCCTTTTCCTGTAGGGCATTAGGAATTGTTTTAAAAAGGCTAAATGAAAGCAGTAGTCTGCTCCCCAGCTCTGCTGTTAAATTAGAATAGCGAGTCCTGCTGTTCCTAATGAAATTTCACATGAAAAATTTTACGAAACTGCAATACTGTATTTGCTTTACTTCTACCATATCTTATTTTTAACATCAGTGATCATCATTTCTTGAGGGATTTGGGTTCCTGAAGTCCAGTTGTATGGAGGGTTTTTTTATTTTCTTTTTAAACTGTGTTAGTGAAATCATGCTGTAGTTCCAGAGAGAAAAACTTAGAGCATTTGCTGACATGAGGGCTCCCCAGGAATCCTTTAAGAGGAAAAAAAAACCCAAACGGTTGGGGTTTTTTTGTGTGTATTCAGTGATTATGAAAACCTTGACTAAAGAAAAATATAGATATGGGTATCGTGGAAGAGACTGTCGAGCCAATGTTTACCTCCTTCCTACCGGAGAAATTGTGTATTTCATAGCCTCAGTGGTGGTACTATTTAACTATGAGGAGAGAACCCAGCGGCACTACTTGGGTCACACAGACTGTGTTAAATGGTTAGTATCCAACATTTGCATGTAAGTGTGTGGGTAATAATGCAGAAATATTTCTTTTCCTCTCCTGCTGTATGTACAAACTAATTAATGTCATCGTGGTTGTAGTTATTTCCTGTTTAATCAGTCCCAGTAGATTTCACTGTAATAAACACAACACAAACAAGTGGTGTTAGAGCAGTCCATGCTAGCTTAGGATGTCTGGTTTAAATGTAAAACAAGGGCATATGTATACAATCTAAGAGTGCCAGGTTGAAGAAAAGATCTTTGCATAAATTATTCCAGATAGTTATCCCAGAAATGAAAAATTGTTGTTACCCTGACTCTAAATCAGTTGGTTACAGGCAGTATGGCATAAGTGCAATCTTAAGGAGAACTAGAAAACCATGTCAAAAACTGAGCAATCATACTCTCATTTTGTAAAGGATACCCCATCCAAGTGTAAAGACAGTCAGGGAAATCAGAAAGATGTCTGAAAAAAAAAATAGAGAAGCAAAATTGAAGCCAATATCATTGTGGGTGCAAAGGCAGTTACAGAATTTGCTATGTTAGTCTGAAGAGTAGTACACAAAATGTAATGGTGAACATAAATGCTCTACTGTGCAGTACCTGACTGGAGAAAATTTGAGATCTAGAGCTCTTTTCTCTTGTCTGTGTAATTGCTTCCTGTGGGAGGAATGCTGCCAGTTTATGTTCTTCACATTCATTCAGAAAATTGAACTGAATTGGAAATTTTTTTGGTGTTCGTTGTTATGACCGCTTCAGGTTTGCCCTGGCCTCCTTTATTCTTTCAATGGCTTTCTTCACCATTGCAATTTTGCAGAGGAAGCAATTAAGAATATAGATCAAAAAATCCCAAGGACTGAGAGAATGTATTCTCTAAAATCTGTTTTTTCACATCAGCTTCAAAGCAAAGTGTGATAAACAAGGGTAGATTTTTACTTCCACTAGTAGTGCACCACACTTCAGTTATTGCAATTACATCAGTAACTCAAGTGGCAGTAATCCCTGACTCCTGGGTGCACAGGCAAGCCCTCAGCCAACTTTTCTGCCTTTTTTTCCCCAGGTTCATGACATCTCTAGGTTTAGGCATAAAAAACACTGTAGTGTTTATAAGTATGGCACATAAGTGTGTAGGAAGTTCATTACGAGAACGTAGATTTTGTTACAGTGGACTCCCAGTGTAGTGCAAACCTGAGATGTGTCAGAGCACGTGTGGAGGTGGCTCTTCTGGCACTCCTGGTTGTGTGTCAGCTGACAGTCAATACAGTGTGGAGTTAAATATCTGATGAGAAATATTCAGGCTGTCTCCTTAAAAGTGGGATTTAGGATCATAAGTGTCTTTGTGGGCTTTTGTTGAGAAACAAGTTAAAACATTTACAAAACACCTCTCCGTTTTGAAGACCTATGACAGCAAAAGCAAGTCATATTTCTGTCTGTCTTAGTCTTGCAGTTCATCCAGACAAAATTAGAATTGCAACAGGACAGTTAGCTGGAGTGGATAAAGATGGAAGGGTAAGTAATAGAGCTGTTGAGCAGTAGTATCTTGTTTTGAAAATCAGGAAAAAGTGGTTTGGGGTTTTTTAAGCAGCTTCTGTCTGCAGTTTATATTATGCACTGCATTTACTGAGGTATTTTAAGTTTCTCAGGTAACAGCCTGGATCTCTAGCAAAAGACAGTAACACAGAAACACTCAACCATACATTAAAAAGAGCAGAAGCTCATAAAATCCTTTATCTGCAAGCAAAGATGAAACTTATAATTGATTTATAAGGCCACATCATTTCTGTCATATTACTTTCAATATGTCCTCTCCCAAGGGAGAGCAAATCCCCAATTCTGTGGGTCAGTATAGTCTTAAGGCTTCATAGAAGAGGAAAACAACTTTGAGAATTCATGGAAGGTATGCCAAGCTTTACTATAAAGCTTGTCTCTCCTTTGAGAGCAAGCATATTTAAATGCTGCTCTCTACCTCATGGCATCATTCTGTCAGAATTTGAATAATTGGATTGTTTTTATGAAATTATAAACAGAGGGAGGGGAAAAAAGACAGATGCTATAAAGTGTAGAAGCATGTTAAATATAACTCTTTTTTCAGTAGTTCAACTTATTTTTTTTTTTGTATTTTGTAAGAAATTTATGTGTGGAGTTTTGTATACTGAGCATTTTCTGACTCCTGTTAGAGCTGGTTGGTTTGTTTTTCCATCAGTACAAAGATTTGTCACTTTCAATGGTGAATGCTGTCCTTAAGCCAAGTTAATTTGTGATTGTTTCTTAGCTAGTTTGGGATAGTAGTTGTACGAAATATAACCATGGACATTTTCATTGAGTGCTTGGTGATGGTTAAGAGGCTCAGTGCACAGGGTTTTGTTTCTTTTCTTTTTTTCCTAATTTATATGTATAAGCCCAGATTTGATCATTATATTCAGTTGCTGCATAATATTGCTAGTCTGGGGTCTGAAATGCAGGACGACTCTTCCATTATGCGTTCAATTCCTTGAACTGGTTAAAGTATTTCCACAACTACCAAAAGCCACTTTCCTGCTGCCGCGTTGGTAGCCCAGCCACAAGGGCCAGCATTGCCTTGACTCTCCCCTTTTGACTTTGAGGGCCGTGCCCAGCAGCACCAGCAGCGCGGGTCAGCCCGCCTTCCGCCCTGCACTTTGTGATTCAGGCAGCAGCTGCTTCACAAAGCCGGCGGTGCTTTCCCTGCCCGTGACCCGTCTGTCCCGTTGCTTTCGCACGCAGCCCCTGCAGCCCCATGTTAGAGTGTGGGACTCGGTGAGCCTGGCGACGCTGCAGGTCATCGGCCTCGGCACCTTCGAGCGCGGAGTGGGCTGCTTGGACTTCTCCAAAGCGGTAAGACGGGCGCGGTGCCTCGGGGTGTTCCTCGGGTGGGACGTGGCCAGCCCTATGGGAACGGGAAGGAAATCTCTGGAGATGTTGCGCGTGGTCGCCTAGCCGATCTCTTTCAGTGTTAAAAGGGTGTCGCTAAGGTTGCTGTAGGCAGCAAAGTAGCTGGAAAAAAACAGGAAATGGCACCTGTAAAATCGCGGTACCAAACCAGCGCGGTAAATAAATAGAAGGCAAGAAAAACCTGAACTAGAAATTGAAGTCCACGCTGGGTTTGGTGGTTTGGTTTTGTTTGTGAGGAGCTTGGTTCTTCTTATTCTGATGTTAAAAAACAAATTTGTTTATGAGGTTTGTGAAGATGAAATTTAGTGAGTTCTGATAGGAGGGTTAACTTTTTTGCTTTCACAGCTGGGGTAGGTTTTTGTCTACCTACAGGAAATTTAAAAAAAAAAACAACAAAACAACCCTCACATTATCTTGTACTATTTTTTTCCCGAGGAATACCTTTTTGCCTCTTCTTTTAAATAGAAAAAAAAAAATAAAGGTCTTTGTTACTGGGTCCATAGAATTTATCAGAGAAATTGGTAGCACATGGAGATGTGCACTACTTGGCATTCAGAAAGTTCTCATTTCAAATTTGGAAATGAGTTGGTTTTTTTTTTAGTAAAATATGGCCATATTTTAATCTTTAAGCTGCCACTGCGTTTTTGCCAAAAGACTGAGACATATCAGACCTCATGAAAATCCAGGCTGGATTCTTGCATTCCGTGAAGAAGAATTAATATATGTGAAAAACAGAAAATGCAGAAAAGCAAAATCTGCGGTATTTTGCTAATAGAGGAAGAGATTTACAGCACAGCTGAGGTGGGAAGGGATGTCTGGAGATTGATCACCTCATCCACTGTCCTTCTTACAGCAGGTTATGTCAGAGAAGGCAGGCTGTGGTCCAGCTGGCTTTGGGGAATCTCCAAGAATGGAAACTCAACCCAGTGTCTCTGGGTGACCTGTTGAAAAGAAATTCTTGCACTCTCTTGCTGCAGTTTCACTTAGCAATTGAAAGGAAGGAAGCAACTGAAAGAAATTTCATAGCATTGAAATGTTGCTATGTTAGATATAGTATGTTTTATGTTTCAGTAAATAATGTGAAAGGAGTACTGGCATTCCTGTCACTCCAACAAACCAATGAAACTTACACACTTGGATACTTGGATATTCACACTTTTTCAATGTGAATAAGAATGCATTCCATCATTAAAAAAAAATAAAAGGGAAAATTTGAGGACTAGATTTTAGTTTTTAGTTCTGTTTTGCAGCTGAAAATGAATTTGGTTCTTTATTACAGTCTGACATGATTGCTCACCAGACTGGAACTGTTTGTGTGCAGTACCTAGAAATGTGTTTATACCACAGAATTTATTAACCCCTACAAGAGCTGCCTACATCACCAATGCTGTCTTCAGCGTTTCTTCCCACCTAGTAATTCACATGTATATTTGCATATTACTGCTCAGAATAGTGCTCTATTTTCATAATTTGTTAGAGAATGAAGTGCAAGAATCAGCTTCAATATAATTAAAGTCTCCTCCAAATCTTTCTACAAATATCCTTGAAATAATTGGTTGTTGCAAGCATGCATTGCTGGGAATAAGTATGGTTTTGTTTTAAGATTTTTTTTCTCTGTTCCTTTAATTACATGTAGCATTATATTTGCCATGTTGTTTTAAAGCTGTTCAAAATAAGTGGTTGCAGTTACTTTAATGCTGTAGGGGCTGCTCTGCCCCTGCATAAGCATTGTTTTATTCAGAAAGTGTTACCTTTGCTGCAGTTTTACCAACTACATGATGCAACTGCTGGTACTTTATGACCCATAAGGAAAAAATGAAACATGCTTACAGAATTTGATAATGTAGTTGTGTGTATGTGATGGTGGCATTTAGGAAGAAAACACAAGTGGAGCTGGGTATCTGTCCTCTGAGACCTGGGGAAAACCGAAATATTTATAGAATAGAAAACAAAATCATATTGCTGCTAGCATGAGATTGCAAACACGAAAGAAAAAAAAAAAAAACCAAAACAAACAAACAAAAAACCCCCAGCAATAAAAACCAACGAACAAAAACAGAGTAAAGACTTGGTAAGATACTTTTAAATTTTCCTAGATTATTTGAAGAATGGACATTTCTTTATGCAATTATACAAAAATCTATGTCTGCCTTAAAAAAAAAAAAAGAAATTTCCATATGTATTGAGGTTGTAATTACTTTAATAGGACTTGGTTAATTTCTCTTTGTACTTTTGTGGATTTTTTGAAATGCATCTGCCCTGCCCTGTTTCTAAATTGAATATGACAGTACTTTGTCAGTACTTTTTTTTTTTTTTTTTTTTTTTCTCCTTTAGGATTCTGGTACTCATTTGTGTGTAATTGATGACTCTAATGAGCATATGCTTACTGTGTGGGATTGGCAGAGGAAATCAAAAATAGCAGAGATAAAGGTAATTTTTGCACATGAATATTCTGAAATGCAAGTGGCTTTATTCCCATAAATATAAGTTTGTGAGACATGCTTTTGATCTTACTTGGAAACTGCAACTGTGTAATATTGCTGGCTTGTTTAAGGGTTCCACAGAAGTGTATTCTTAACTTACTTACTGGAAGAGGTTTGAATATTGAAGGGTTTGTAATTACATTTTACTCATCCTTAAGAGCCAATGCAAATAAAGCAATTGTCTAATGGTTTCTTAATTAAAAAAAAAAAAAAAAAACAACCAACAACAACACTGGTAACTTTAAGAAACTAAACTGACAATCCAGTTTGTAGTTGTTAAAAAAATAAAATACTCTTAGACATTCCTTATTTCAATTTTGTCTGAATCAAAATCTGGTTATTGATTCTCAGTATGTGTCTCTTCTCATTTGAAGTCCTAACTACTTTTGTGCATTGCAGTCTTGAGTGCTTTTCTGTTTCTTTTTGAACTTTTCCAAATTTCAGACCTGAGATGTGTTCAGAGGTGTTGTACTCAGTGCTCATGTAAAACTGATTTCACTGGGAACACCGAATCCTATGTGGTATCCAGTACCAAGCAAGCAAATATTTCATGCATGTGGAACTGAGTATTTGTCTATTTTTATAAATCATGCTCCACAAGCATGTATGTCTGTACCATTACAAACTTGCCATTTCAGGTAACAAAATCAGGTTGGTTTGACCTGTTTTCTCTAGATTCTGGTGACCAATACTAACTGTATTCTACAAGTTTTAATTTAATTCTGTGGCAATATTTTCATTTGTTATTTTAAGTGAAACTATTTGGCATATACCTTTTAGTTCCCGTTCGCTGACATTCTGTTTTGACTGTTTTTGCACTTGGGAGTTGCTTGGTGTTTCAGAATTGGCTAAAAATTATTTGGTACGGCCAGCTTGCCCTTCAGAACTTATTCACATCTAGGACTTGGTCGTACAGTATATTAAGCACCTTCCATGGAAGATGGTGTGAGCAGAGTTGTGTCCCTTGAGCTGGGATGCAAAGCAAAAGCTATTTCTTAGCTGAACCTCCGTTAAGGTTTTCAGTCCTTAAATTCCAAATTATTTTTTTGACATAGCAGATTTGTTCGTGTGGAAACTGTGTGAGAAACATAATTCAATAAATATGGCCATGAACCAAAAAAAAGAGGAAAAAAAAGAAACTTAAGAAGACTGGTTTTTTTAAATAAACCAAAAGTGGTGAAGTAGGAAAAGTTTCTCCCAAAGATGTGGTTTAAGCACACTCTTATGTATAGATCACAGAACAGCTGGGGTTGGAAGGCACCTGTGGAGATCATCTGTCCAAGCCCCAAGCCAAAGCAGGTTCACCTAGAGCAGGTTGCACAGGATCATGCCCAGGCGGGTTTTCAGTATCTCCAGAAAAGGAGACTCCACAACCTCTCTGGGCAGCCTCTTTTGAAATCCTGTAGGAGTAAATGCATTTACTTTCTTGTTTTGTATTCACTGCCTGCAGATTTGTCTTCAAAGACAGTTCGGTTGAATATACATTAGAAGCTAAGTAAATGATCAGTCAGTTTGTTATGTTTTTAAAATCTATTGGTAAAGGATGAAATACTTTAAGATGTTGGTAATTCAGTAAAAGTACATGCAGCCAGTAAAAATAGAAAGGTGGAACTCTATGTTTCAATTTGAGTTATGCAGGCGTTTCTTCTTCGTGAGGAGGAAAGGAAAACAAAGAACCCAAAAGAATTTTTACAGAATTTCAGAAAGAGAATGATGGATATAATCCTACAATATTATCATTGTCTTACTTGCCTCTGTCACAGCTTTGTTATCCAGAATAGCAAACCAATCTGTGTAAAAACTAAGCAGGGTTTTCAATCCAAAAAAGTGTCTTTCATACATTACTCATTTTCCTTGGCAGAAGTCTTAGCTATTTGAGAGAGCAGAAGCTTTTGTGATTTAAAAGGGAATGTAAAACCCTAACTTGTGTACTGAAGTTTAATAAAGGTCTCTTATGTATGTGAAAAATCAATATATATAAAATTATATGTGCAGTCATTCAGACAGCTGACTTAGCACAGAACTCTTAGGAATAATTTTGAGCATACAATGAGCTATCTAGTTTTACATATCTCTTTTCTAACACTTGGGGATTTACATGTATTTCTAATTGTTAATGTCCTACCTGAATAAATATTATTTCTGTTATTATTTCAGACTACAAATGAAGTTGTTCTTGCTGTAGAATTCCATCCCACTGATGCAAATACCATAATAACATGTGGCAAATCTCATATATTTTTCTGGACCTGGAGCGGCAATTCATTATCAAGGAAGCAAGGGATATTTGGGGTAAGAATATCTTGATACCAGGACAGTTTTAAATCAAAGGAAATCACATTTTCTGTTCATTTGCTTCATTGTTACCATGTACTGTCTGATCAGAGAGGTAAACATACAAAAAAAAAGGCTAAATTCTGCTTATGTGTATGCAGGGTGTAAGAGTATGGATGCATTATTCTAATTATGTAACAAGTACAAGCAATTATCCCTTTCTCTTGCTTATTTTGTTTCAGAAATATGAGAAACCCAAGTTTGTTCAGTGTTTGGCTTTCTTGGGAAATGGTGATGTGCTCACTGGAGACTCAGGTGGGATAATACTTATATGGGGCAAAACTACTGTAGAAGCTACTCCAGGAAAAGGAGCTAAAGGTAGGATACGTTGGGAGTTGATCACAGATTTTGCATAGCCTGTAGAAGATAAATGTAAAGGATGGCATTAGGGAAGGAATAGAGAAGCAGGCCTGACTCAGAGCATACACTTCCTATCAATAACAGATGGTATCCAAGTCCTGCAATGAATTTGCTGACTTTAGAGCAGTCTGGAATTTCTTTATTTAATTAACAAGACTGTGCATGAAATGAATGGAAACTGCTTTATCTAAATGTTTTGCATTTGTAAAAAATGTGGTTAATCAGCTTTCCTTTGATCTGGTGATTTGAAAAAGGCTGTAGGATCAGTTTGGGGATTCTGCAGGCTGCCTTTGCCTCTTAAGGCTTATGTTGCACTATGCTTAGTCTCAGAGGAATACCATTAAGTGGTGGAGCTGACATTAATAGGACTTGTATGTGAAGTAATTTACAATGCTTATTTGTAGCAGTTACATGAATAACAGTTTCTGGTTTAGCAAACCCTCGAGTCTTGGTATACTTAAAAAAAAAAAAAAAAAGATTGAAATTTGAAATTGAACTAACTCTTTAGAGCAAAGGTTTCATAAAAAAGAAAGGAAAATTATTTGTTACCCAACATATGCAGACCTGGCACAGCTTAGCTCTCATAAATTCAATGATAATTCATTTTACTTGGCAGCTATTTCAAAAGCTCTGGTTTAAATTGGTATGCCAGGAAAACATTCATGTAAAAAGTACATTTCTAACAGTAAGTCTGATTTTGTAGGTAAATCTTTTTCTCATCTTTCAAGCTAACTGCAATGGAAAAGTAATTCAACATATTATCTGATGTTGAATTTTTAATTTCTTGTGCAAAAATAACCTTTTTTCAATATAACCCTAAGCTTTATCAAATAGAGTATTTATTTATGTTGGCTTAAATAAAGATGGGGTTTTGAGCTGGCTTATCACATTATATTGGTCACAGGACTTGATCTCATACTCTCTCTCACAGTGTGAGAGCACACTGATTTAAACTGACTTGAGCCATAGGCAGAGTCAGCAAAGTTAAGCTCATAGCTGGGTGGTGTTTCACTTTTTCTGTGATTGCTATTTGAAAATATGCAGCACTGGCATCTTGTTTTGTTTGGGTTTTTTTAACTACTCTCCAACAGCAGTTCTTTTGGTGTGAAGACCCAATGAGGATGCAATGGGATTCTTTTGCTACCCTTGTTGTTTAATTTTCTCATCTTCTTCATTCTTCCAAGTATTTTCCTTTGGGTAGACTGCTGTCTTGATAGATGCCAAATGCTGGTTGTACTATTTTTATGTGTGGCAGGATCCAACAGTAGATACTAGGTTCATGCATCCTGGAAATGTCGCTATAAATAATTGGCCTTTTATTCCCAAAAGACGATAGACGACAAATCTGTTTCTTTTAATAAAGTAGCTTTACTTCTTTTCTAATAATGACTTGCTAAATATTTTTTGACTCTAAAAGACAGTTTCTCTTGTATCTGGAGCAGCTGTGTCCTTTGGAAAGCAGAGAAATGAAAGCATTTTACCAATTGTTGGTTTTGCCTTCACATTTTGTAGAACAATCAATCTCAAAGAAGTTTTTTCTTCAGAAAGGCAGGCCCTTTATCTTTTTATCCTGTAAGAAAACACTACCACCTTGTGTCTGCAATACTAAGAGCCTGTCAGTCCAAATGTAATTATTATTGCACACTTCCTTTATTCTTCTGCCTAAAGGCAAAGCTTCTCCTAAACCCTAGGTGAAAAAATGAGTAGTGTTCCTTCTTATTTTGTTTTTTGTGCATACAGGAGTATATCAGATAAGCAGACAAATCAAAGCTCATGATGGCAGTGTGTTCACACTCTGTCAAATGAGGAATGGAATGCTGCTAACTGGAGGTGGGAAAGACCGAAAGATCATCCTGTGGGATCATGATTTGAATCCTGAAAGGGAAATTGAGGTAAGAAGGCAAGAGTGACAAGGAAATTGCCTTGAACAAGATATTGGATAACAAGACAAAGCCTTCCCCACCCTTAGTAGGAGAAGTTGAGATGAAAGAATACCTTCTAGGCGCTGTTTTTTAAGTGGTTTACCATGTTCTATTATAAAAGTGTTTAAATTTTAGCCTATAAATGAGCCTGTATGAGGCTTCAGTTCTCCTGTGTTTAAATTGAAAAGAAGTTTTAAGGGTTTTCTTTCTTCAAAATCGTCCTTAGTTGTTGAGGGTTTTTTAAATTCATCCTCTTTGAGAGAATGTTTGAGGATATTCTGTAGTATTGCTAAAGTAGTTTTTATAAGTTTGCCTTTCTGGAGAAAGACAATGTCACCAGCATTTGTGGGTTTTAGTAGAATGTTTGACGTATGGTAAACAAGTGGTAGGATACCTATTGGAATTCTGTAATAATTAATGATTAATAAGCTATGATGAGGAACTTATTTTAAATGTATCCTAAACCAGGAGTTCAGTGTATATGTCAGTTCTTTGTGATTTGGCAGTCTGGCAGTGCTAGGTCAGTGGGGATGAACTGGAAAAGGTCATGTATTTTGGACTTTAAAACTTGGATTTTCCATTATCTTGAAATGATGTGTTCTCATTAAACAGTTCTTTAAACATTGGTTTACTCCACTTACCCACTGTCCATTTATAGCAGCGTGTTTGTTTCTTAGCACTTATATAAGTTTAATCTAGAATTTTTTTACTCCCTTGAATCTAATACTGACCTTTAGAAAACATGTCAGAGGAGGTAACTACTGACTATCATATACAATTCTTAGGCTTCAGTAACACACTCTATTCATATCAGCATCTCTGTTTTCCTTTTATTAGTAATGTTATGTTAAAGCTAATTGTTATGTTACCAGAATCCTGACAGATTGTTTTTTCTGTCTTATGTTATGCTATCACTCTAATATCAGAATATTTTCTCAAGGAAAATAATTTAGAAAACAAACAATTGCACACTGTAAAATAAAGCGGTGTATTAGAATTCAAGCCTGTAATAAAAAAGTCATTAAAATTCAGAATCATTGCTAACATAAGGCATATGAACATTTACTTTAGGCTAATCAGGAAACATTAAGAAAATCAGGAAGCATTTACTGTATGCTTCTTGGTTTTCAAAACATGTTTTGGAAAGTAAATAGTTACTGTGTATTATTCCTTTCCTTATAAGATGAGTTGTAAGGCTATGGAGTGCATTTGTTTAGTGAATTTGACACTTAAAAGCTGTGTAATTTAATTTGTAATTTTTTTCCACTGAAGTTATTAAAATGATATAACCGTGATTGTCTTGGAATAAGATCTTGTATGCCTGTACTGAACGAATAGATGAGGGAGGTTTCAGGTCAAGCCCTGATCAAGGTTATAATAATTGGATTGGCCCTTTTTACTGGGAGACCTCCAGTTCTGATACTGTCACTGTGCTCTGTTTTGTGGCCTCCAAAATGAAGTACCTCTCAAGATGCCTGATGTGATTTTACAGATGTTTCTTTCCCCAGGTTCCTGACCAGTATGGAACAATCAGAGCGGTAGCAGAAGGAAAAGCTGATCAATTTTTAGTGGGTACTTCGCGAAACTTTGTTTTGAGGGGAACATTTAACGACGGTTTCGTAGTAGAGGTACAGGTGAGCATAACTTGTTTTTTTAACTGTGGCCCAAAAATGTAAAGGTTTTCTCTGCTGATGTGTTATTTTAAGACTCTCCATTTTCTTCATTGTTAAATCACATTGGTTTCTTTCTAGGGACATACAGATGAACTCTGGGGACTGGCATCTCATCCTTTCAAAGACTTATTTTTAACCTGTGCCCAAGATAGGCAAGTTTGCATGTGGAACTCTGTGGACCACACACTGGAATGGACCAGGCTGCTAGATGTATGTCAACCCTTTAATTTAAATATAAAGCTAGAAAATGGGAAAAAGCATTCCATTTCTGAAACACTCTTGTCCCATCTGATTGCAAGCAAGAATCCTACAGTTATGCTTTTAAAAACAGCTATCTGGGAGCTTTGATAAACTTAGCAAGGTTCATCAGACATTGTGTAAGATCTAATCTGGTTACCATTGCTTAATGCTTTGACAAGTCATCTTGAATAAATCTTAGTCCTTTGTTCATGTTGCAGTTTTTTGTTTTCTCGGTTACTCAGTCTGAAGAGGTCATCATACAGCTGTAAAGATTTGGCTTTAGATGTCCTCTCCTTACTGTCATTCATGTAGTAGTTTGGCTAGTTCTTGCTAATATACAAGAAAAATAATTTTTTACACAGAAATGTTGGCCTTCTACTCACAAGGTGGTCTCGCAGTGCACATCACTGATACACTGAGGAAGAGCTGTCTGAGGATTGGCGTGCTGCTAAGTGATTGGTTTTGCCTGTGTCAGCTCAGCTCAGACTATTAGGAGAGCTTTGGGGTGAGGTGTTTGGCCCTCAGGCCATGGGGCAGTGACGTGTCTGTGCCTCTCCTGCAGGAACCCGGGCACTGTGCGGATTTCCATCCCAGCGGAGCCGTGGTCGCCATAGGAACGCACTCGGGCAGGTAAACGCCTTCCAGCTGAGCTGTGACACTCCAGGTGTAAAGGAGACACTTAATTACAAAGACAACAGAATTGTTTGACTGTTGTTAGGCTGGTTTGGTTTTTTAACAACTCCTTAATTTAAGCTCTTTTTTTTTTTTTTTTTTTTTTTTTTTTTTTTTTTTTTTTTTTGCCAGGGTTTCTCTGAGCACCCCTTTAATGTCTTTTCCAAGTATCATATATTTCAATGTAATGTGCACATACATTACATTTCTTTTTAAGACAGGTACAGTACAGATCTTTATCTTTCCCAAATCAAACACGCTTGCAACCTTTTAAACTGAGGTGGAGAGGCAAGTGAACAGACTGGTATTTTGATTTTTATGTAAGACAGAGTTCAGCATGGCACATTGCTGCACTATAGTGATACTGAAGTGTTCCTATTCTTCCTGAAGTCATCATGCCTTTGCAACCTGTTAAAGCACAAACTGAATATTTTTAACTTGAGCTTCTTACGGTGGGGGGAAAATAAGTTACTTTATTTCATAGTCAAACTCTGGCTTGGTATCATCTCCCAGGAAGAGAGTACCAATTAAAAGAAAAAAAAACCAACAAAAAGTTGTTCATAGTATTAGAAAGGCGAGAGGAGCGCATATTAAATCTACTAGGATTTTTGTTCTGCTTTTCAGTTATATCACATGGTTGATAATGTGATGATAAAATAATGCTTGGTGCATTTAAGAAAATTGGGAAATTTTTTTGTGTTTAATTTACCAACTAGAAATTTTTTTTATGCTTAACCTCATGCCTAAAAACCATTTGAAGTTTGGTTTTTAGAAACTGCTGAATATGTGCAACACCCTTAAAATTTCCTGGAAAAATGAAATTCTAGATATTTTTTGGGAGTTTTCTCCAAGATGAAGATACAGTCTACACTAAATTCATTGGGTACAGTATCAGGCTACAAACCCAAGTTTACTTTCCAGTAAAAAACTTGCTGAGCTCTTGTATATTTGATTACCACGTTGAACCTTTCCATCTTACAATTATAAACATTAAATTGAACAAATGTTTCTATCTCCATTAAACAGAGCAGAATATACAGGCCTAAGAGTACTTGAAACAGGGAAAAGGGAAAGAAGGTCAGGCCATGTTTCTTCAGAGTTTTTAGATTTGTTTGAACTTATATTAAAGCACAGTCAAGTCACATTGCATGACCAAAGCATTCAGTCTACTGCTTGCTTTTGGTTCACTTCTTTTTTCCCTCTCCTGGAGCATTTAGTGTTATGTTTTAAGTCTGGCACATTCAGTTTGAATTCTTATTTTTCATTTACTTGAGTCAAAGAGTTTATACAGCATTCAAGAAGTTTATGATGATGGCATTGGAGGTTTTTTGTTTTGTTTTGTTTTACCCTCAGTAAAAAGTTTTTAAGCAGTTATATTTTCACCATTATATTTTACTGTATTCTGAAATTGTATGGTTCAATGATGGGTTTGAGATATACAAATGAAACTGAGTTGAAATGAGACCTGGTAAATGTATAAGTGGATGAAAAACAAATGGAGTTGAGTCAAGATAAACAGAACAGTTTTAAAATTACTGCCTACCCAGCAGCATCATGCAGTGCTTTCTGTGCCAGAAAATCTGGTCCAAGGGAGTTATTTCCCAAGGAATGAGGGCTGCATGATATATCTCGATTAACATAGGAAAAATAATCTCAAACCCATAACAAATCTTTTAATAATTTGATTTACAGCCTAAAAAACTTAAAGCAAATATTAAACGAGTCTAATCTGTTTAGAACTCAGTTAACCCAAACCTTGCACGTGTCTGTTACCATTCTAGTGCTGCTCAGCTTTCAGCTCAGAGGTGAGTAAGACAGGGGCAAGGAATGGAACACTATGAAAGTTTGGTTTGGTGGTCAAAGTGACATCAAAAGAAAACTGACTTTCCTACCTTTTTTTTCCCATTCTTGTATGTTGTTTTACGGTAGTGTTTCTTTTATCAGGCCAAGCATCGTGCTTTTGGTGGGTTTTTCACGTATCGCTTCCCATTATAAATATTTCAGTATCATTTCCCCTTTTGGTCTGTCTGCAAAGACTCTACTGCAGGTTTTGTTACCACTTCCTTAGATACCTGCTGTGGACCTGATCATCAGTTGTTTGGGAGTACTAATTCTCTTTGTGGGTTCTGCTGTTTGGTGAAAAGGCACAGGTGGAAAAGGAAAAAAAGAAAAAAGCTTTTCAAGGCACTTTTCAGATACTTTTGCCATGCTTCCAGTGGTATTATTTGCAGGGAAGTAGAGCCTTCTGTGACTTTTTGTGTAGAGTATCTTGTGTACTAAGCATATGAGTATTCAAAGGCACTGTGGAAAAAAGTGCTAACACTGGTAAGAAAACTGAAGGCTGAAGGACAAGGTTAGTGTAAGGCAGAGCCACAAGGAAATAAATCAGGGAGTAGAGCTAATAAATAAATCAGGCAATACACATTACCTGTTTTCCACTGGTTCTGTCTTGCACACAGGTCCATGCACACAGCAGTCCATGCCATGTGGGGTTGGGGATTTTCTGTGTGTGTTTTGTTTCATTTCTTTCATGTGAAACCACAAGCTGGTTTCAAGCCATTGGGACCAGGCTGCTTTCCAGTTGCCTAGCTGTTGGACACTGGATGAGCACGAGCTGGAATCTCATCCCCACCCATAGAAAGCGATGTATGATGTTGTTCCTGGAGTTCATTTTGCAGCTTTGCTATGGAATAAGTGGTCCCAGGTTTAGCAATGTTCCACTGGGTTCACTGTGAGACAGAGGGTGGAATTCCCTTGCTCATTTCCACAGTGTTTGAACTTGCCATTTGCCATTAGGGATAGAAACCTGCCTGTTGCATATGGCTCTGAGAGCAGAAGTTTGGAGCAAAGAAGTTAAATTCTGAGTACAGCTCCAATGTATTCAGCCATATTTACACCTGTTTCCATGAACTGTGGGTATGAATACATATTTTTATTGAATTGTCATTGTCTCTGTGTTGCTAATGTTCAGTGTATTTAGGAGTTGGGTGGGCATCAGATCCGTTGCAAAATGTCAGGTTCTGCTGATCTTGCACATCTTGCTGTCAGTGGCCATTTTGATCTATATCCCAGTGAGTTTTTTTAAGCATCTCACATGTGTCTCATAAATAATAAACTGCAGATTAAAAGTTATTAGGAAATAATAAAAAATGCAGTTAATTACCTTAGCTATAAATCATCCAAGCAAGAAATATAAAATGAAATGCTAGTTTATGAACCATCGAAGTCTAGGGAATGGTTGGTTATTCCTTCTTACTTTAATAAAACTTTTCATAGAAATGAAAAGGATTGAGAGAAAAATACCAAACTAGAATATAATTTGTGTTTACAATGAGTATGGAAATGTTTTCCACTTACGTCTATTACTTCTATTTTTTTTTAAACTTTGCTTTACAAAAACTGAAAGATCAGTTTTTATATCAAAACTTATCTTCAGAATAGAGAGGTAAATGAAATTCAGCTGTAGCCTTTAGGCTTAATGATGATAAGATGCAGTCATATTATCTGTTTGGTAGCATGTTTATTGTCCAGTAGAGGTTTTGGTAATTATTACAGTGTTCAGGGAAGGGGAAAAAACTGAATGGTATTTAGAAACTTTCATATGTTGTTCACTGAAACTCGTATTGCTTTGTGAACCAGAAAAGTGTTCCATTAAAAACAGATGTTCTCTATGCTGCCCTTGAGGGGCTATCATAAGATAATGAAGGCAGGCAGTGGTTATGGCTCTTTTACTTGTTGGGTTTTTTTGTTTCGTAGAAGTGATACTTACTGGAATTCTCCTCTCTCTAGGTGGTTTGTTTTGGACGCAGAAACGAGGGATCTGGTTTCAATACACACTGATGGCAACGAACAGCTGTCAGTGATGCGCTACTCAGTAGGTAGGCAGACTTGTACAGTCAGAATAATTCTGATCAACCAGGTGGATGTTCTGTTCAATGGTGTTAAACTAGTCCCCAGGCATTAGAAAAGGCACAGCTATGAAATAATTGTTTCAAATGCTTAATGTGTAGGATTTGCTTACGGGTTTTTACTAAGTCCTGGAATTTTGTAACTGCAAACGTCACCTTTCTCAGCCTTTTCTTCATGTTGAACTCTGCTGTTAAAATAAATGCTAGCTTTGCTCCTCTGAAAAAGTTCTCTAATAGTTGACAGGTTAACAAAAAAGTCTGTAAAAAGCTTGATATTTCAGTAATATTTTAATATCCTTCTTAGTTTTCAAGTTCATTAATGCAAACCCATAAAAGTAAGCTTGTGTCTGTCTGGAAGTCAGAGTTGTTTGTGAAGTGTTTGCTCTGGGATTACACAGAGTCCAAACCAATGTTGAGTCTCCTCTTCAGATGTGACATGAGAAATCATCAGAGGCTGACTCCTCTCTGTTAAAACAGGATGGAGGAACACCCTTGTGAATCTTTTTCTTGTTTGCTTTTGGCTCACATGCCATGTCAGCGAGCAAAATGTTCCTCTGCTGCTGCCACATGTGCCAAGCATAGCAATTTATTTTAAATCACTGATGTTCATTGACACTTAGAGGTGTTTGATTGTGATTTGAGGCAGCTCTTGTCCACATATATTTTTTAGAAGGCGACAAGGTAGAATAGGAAAATGCTTATAATGTTTGAAAATTCCACATCTTTGTATGTTTAAAGTTGATTTATTTGCAGTCCACACCTCCAAAGTTAAGCAATCCATAGACTAAATACTCTTCTGCATTTTTATGATGCATAAAACTCAAGTCTGCCTGCTGTCAACAGCTGACAGAAATCCGGTGCAGTCTGAGGGTTTATATCCTGTCCATTGAACACTTACTCTAAAAAAAAAAGCAGAAATGAAAGAACTTGTCCCAAAAACATACCCACAGAGTAAACAGATATGGCTGAAAACCAACATAATGTAAACTGTTATGAATCCTTCAGTACAATTCATAAGGAGTAGTTTAACTGAGGATTTTGTCTTAGCAATAAACCTGAAATAATTAAAATTCACAAAACAAACATTCTATTCATTTATACCAAATATTCTGTGTTGTAGATGGCACCTTACTTGCAGTTGGATCCCACGACAACTTTATTTACCTCTATGTAGTAACAGAAAATGGAAGAAAGTATAGCAGATATGGAAAATGCACTGTAAGTTTTGGAGCATGATTACACATTTACATGATTATTACATCTTGTACATGCATTTTGATGTTACATACATTTAGATGTTAAGCAGTGAAGCTCTCTCTGGGTTGATGTTTTTCCCTTTTGGTTATGTGTTTTATGTGTTTTTTTCAGCATTTGATTGATTTTGAACTTCAGTCTCTGATAGTTACTGCATTTCTTAGTGTGCAGTGATCACTTTTGCATCAGATATGCCTAATTTATCAGAATATTACCTTCTTTCTCTGAAATGGGAAATTAGCAGTAAGATGGAGAAATGCCTTGTACCTATATGCTGAAACTTGTTCAAGGAAAATAATACATTTGTTTGGGGACATTTTCCTCCTATTGGTAAAATACTTCTTAAGCCAACATAGTATTAAGGTTGTGTAATTCCATTAGAAGGTATAGTCTTGGAAGCTGCAAATATACATTGTTTTCAGTTGTAATTGTTGCTACAAAATTTGAGCTTGAGAGATGTGGGTAAATAGATAAAAAGGTAGCATGGGTAGTGGAGTTTGTTATTATTGTTACATTGGATGAGGTTGTCCCAGTGCTAAAGAGACTGACTCTTTTCCTGCGTTTAGTTACCTAACATTCTGGCCAATTTCAGCTATCTTTTAAGGTTAGTGAAAATATTTACATTAAGAACAAATGAAACTTGATGAGATTCGCAAATTATGTCATAAAAATAGGTTCACCTTTGAAATGTGACTCACTCTAGAGCAGTGGGGTCAGAACAGCCTGCGTGCAGCTGTTTTTGGGCCACAGGGCTGCCAGGGCAGGCAGTGGCACTGGGTCTGCCCCATCCCTGCCTGAGCTCACACGGTGGGGAAAGGGCAGAGCCCGCAGGGAGCTCAGAGCAGGGCCCCAGTGGGGCTGGTGGGATGGCAGTGGATGTCTGCACCTCAGTACACACCTCAACACTGCCTTTTTAAACGTAGAATATAAAATCACTCAGAGGTGGCTAATCCTAAAATACATAATGTTTATTTTGCTATGTATTTCAAGGTCTCTGTGAGCTCTTTGAAGATATGTAAGATCATTTATTTCTGTGTGTTATGTATGTGGAGAGAACATACTGCAATTTAAACCATCTGGATGTCCCTTTATCCTGCTGTGTTAGCAGGAAAGGGGTTTGTAAAATTGGTCTGGGAGAACTGAGCATTGTTATACCCTGGCAGAAGTGTCAAGGCTTCAAAGCAGATTTCTGTTATCCTTTTCCTTTCAGTGTGAGTGACTGCATGTAGAATGCAAAATCAGCAGCACGGTTTGTGTGGGGGCTGAGCTCCCTGAGCCTCCCAGCCGGTGCAGAAGGCAGCGATGTGGAGCTGCCCGGAGCTCCTGCGAGGCTGCAGATCCAATTTCACTTGCCCTGCACCTCCCAGTGCTCCCTGCCAGCACCCTGGCAGGTCCATACCAGCTTGATGCTAAGCAGGGAGACACCCAGGCATGCTCGGGACCCGGAACACTCTCCTGGCACTGCATCCTTCTGGCGTTCTGTCATTCAGTAGCCTCACGGGTGACCTCCAAATAGTATGACTCAGTCCTCCTGGTAGTCAACTTCTGGTTGTTTCTTGCAGCTTGAATACATTATTTGAATTCTTTCAGAAGGATTTTATCTACTGAACCAGCATTAGCTGGTGTATGAGGGCCGTGTGCCCACTGTTAGGTTTAAATCCCCTCTCAGTCACAGCCAGGCATTCTGCTGCTGCTAGAGAGGCAAGTCTGTGACCTGTGGGCCTGTTTCCACAGCAAGGGATAGTGTTGGCTGTGATCAGAGCTTCAGATGAGCCAGAACAACCATTTTGACTAGTGCAGCTGTTTTTTGAGGGCTCCAGCTATGCAGTCAGCAGTGTGAAGGTGTGGTGTCAGCAGTTCCTGGGTAGCTGCCGCTGGCTCCATTTGCCTTAGATCAGAGATATGGGCATTTACTCGGAGGGCTGTGGGGTGAAAGCTACACAGACAGCCACCCTGAAGTATTTGGTACTTAACCTGGACTTAACCTGAAGTGATTAGTGTGCCTGTCCTAGAGGCTGTGGGCATTTTGAACCTTGCACCACTGAAATCTGAAACAGATAAACACTGCCAATGGAGGAAGGAGTTTCCATTCAGATAGTTTTCTTAGCTGGTGATAATATGAATCCTTCATTGTATATAAAGGTACAGAAAAGGGAAGAGTAAAATGTTGCCTTATTGGTGGGCAGCTACTAAAGAAAGATTTTAATAGAAAACGAGATCCTCCTATTGCAAATATGATAACAATGTTGTGTTCCAGTTCATCATTTGGTGATCACTTGCCTGAAGGGATTTTGCAGCCTTGAGCCCCCTGGCCAATTGCTTTGTTCCCTCCCCCCACCGCCCCCAGGAATTTTAACAGCTGCCAAATGTCTGGCAGGATTTAGTAAATGACTGACCAATTCTTTTCCATGTTGGAGTTCGATTGCAAATTGGAAGACTTGGAAAATAAAGGGGAGAGAAAAGAATCCTAGCCAATTGTGCATTTATTTTTTTTTTAATACCAGCTTTGCATGTCAGTATCATATGTCTCACCCATGACTGCAAGGCAGTTATGTCAATACACAGTTCCTCTGCTTGAGGCAGAGACTACTGCAAAAGTAAACAAATCATAAAGGCCAGCTTTTCTGCTAAATGTTTTTGTAGTGTCTCACAGAGGACCTGGGAACGGGGAGATGGGACATGGGTGCATTTCTACACATAGTTCTGGAAGCAATCAGGATCTCTTGGAGTTCTCTGTGGAAGAAGCTGGCATGGTGGGTGGCACAGCAGCCAGCACAGAGCTTCTGCATGGCTGCTGCAGGCTGTGCCAAGAGACTCTGGGGGAGCTTAGGAAAACCTTGTTCATAATGCCCACTGAGAGAGGGACATGGATTGACATCTGTCAGTCAAGAATGTGGCAGTTTGTTGCCTGGCAAAATGACTATGAAAGGGAGAAAATAGATGGTCTTACAAGGGGAAAAGGAGCAATAAGAAGAAATGGAAGGGTGGAAGAGGAAGAGTGATGTGGATGTCACTTATATTAATTTACTACCCATGATTCCTACCTTATATAAATTTTTGGCTTCTCTGGAGCCTTTCATAGCTTCATTATTACTATGAATACTGTTACTATTACTGTTATTGTTACTCTTACTTTCCTCAAAAGAAGTTTGTGCATAGAAAAAATACTCTGTCCAGCTGCATTTGTCTTCCTCAAAACCAAAGTCAGGTGTTTAACCCTCAGTTGCTTTTGATGGTGATAACTAAACTAGACCAAAGGGGTTTGATTCTTAATAAAGATGACCCAGTGCCTTTAGGGCAGACACCTTTCAAAGCTGGTGCTTACATGCTGCTGTGCAAAAAGCACAGCAGGGACTTTCAACAAACTTAAAAACATATTCTTGTAGCACCATCCATGATCTTGTACTTCTGTGTGGTGGTTGTTAACCAAGGTATCCTAAGTGTTTAGGATGAGCAAGGGTTATTTGCATGAGTTTACATTTAATGGAAGTTATTTTAAATGGATAGAGAAAGAAAAAATTTGTATCTGTCACTTTTTTGTTAGGATCTAAAATTGATCCTGTGCAAGTTACTTGCTTTTCACAATTAGTATCAATGTTTATGTTCCTAATTCCAGTATAAATTTGGGTTCATCCATATTTTAGCATCGTGCCTTTTAGGAGTAAATCATTCTGGAGTCCAAGAGGGCCAGATTTTACAAGGAAGAGTGGGAGAGGCACGATGCCCAGCCTGTGTTTGTTTAGCTGTTAGCAAATGTGGCAGTGGGAGTAAGGAGCTTTTAAAGGAGCACAAGGGAATTGCAGCAGACCTGGGGCAGGTGGGAAGGTGATTTCTTTTTTTGCTGTTAGATCTCCCATCTGTGGGTGCAACTTCTGCTTCACTTTCAATTAAAATCTGGTTTTTCACACTGGTGTTACTGCATTCTTCTTCAGGGACATTCCAGCTATATTACACACCTTGACTGGTCCCCGGACAACAAGTATATAATGTCAAACTCAGGAGACTATGAAATACTATACTGTAAGTATGAAATTAAATACACTGGAAATAGAAATATGTATTAGCTGTCAGAGTATTTAGAAAAGTCTGTTTGATCAGGACTGTACAAAATACTTACTGACAAAGGGACTGATTTGAACTTGTGTAACCTGATATCTTGATGTTATTCAGAGCCGTGTATTACCTAATGGCAAGGCCAAATATAGCTTACTTCTTTACAAGGTCATAAATCAGTTTAACAGCGTAGAATTTACAGAACAATTCTACGACTTGATGTTGGCCAAAAGTTCTGTAGATTGAAAATAATATATACAGTTGTCTAATTAGTGTCAACAATACCAGTTATTTGGGGGGAACAAAATCAGTGGGCCTGTGCCACAGTTCTCTCCTGGGGTTTCTTGTTTGAAACTTTATTTTGGCTGGTGGTGGTGAAAACTAAGAAAAGCAGTAATGCTACTTTAATGAGTTAGTGGTAATAATGTTTTTGTGTTTGTCATTTTTTAATATGTGAAAACATGAATATAACACATAGTGGTTATGCCAGAACTTCAACCTCAGTAGTGCATATCAGTCTGGTTTTAAATTGGGGATTTTTATTCTTGTCTTCCTACGGCTTTAACTGGATCCAAGAGGTTTGTAGGTTTTTTCCCTTTACAGGCAAGAATAGCCAACAGTTTAAATGTCTGTCACCTTAACATATTTTTTCTGCCTGTCACAACTTAGGTTTCTAGTCTGGATAATGCAGTCTGTCAAAAGGAAGTGTTGGTGCTTATAATTTCATGTATGGGGAAGAAAAGAACCATGACCCATTATTACTGTCTTGTATCACAAGACAATCTTTCATTTTCCAGTTAAAAGTCTTAAAGCAGTCTAAGGCTTCTCTGGCAGTAGTTGCTCACTGTTTGAAAAGCACAGTTTCCTGAGTGACTTACTGAATTTCAGCACATCAGTGGAGCTGGTAGGAAGAAGAAATTATTATATTACAGACTCTGCTAAAGCATTTTTTTGAGTTAGTAGCAGGGTACTCAAGTTGCAGGGAAGTGTTTTTGAGGTTATGATATCAGAAGAGGGAAATGAGAAGTAAATATGACTCATAAAAACCAAGTAAAGCTTCAAGTATCTGGAATTTGATAAAGGTGCTGGTCTGTCTGTGCCTCTGCAATTTAATTCCAGATTGGATTTAAGATGCATTTATTTACTGCATTAGCATCTCTTCAAAGAGCACCTACGGAAACATAATTTTGCATGGCATAAGTAACTCATCATTTGGTTTTTTTTACAGGGGACATTCCAAGTGGCTGTAAGCTAATCAGGAATCGTTCTGACTGTAAGGATATAGATTGGACAACGTACACTTGTGTGCTAGGCTTCCAGGTGTTTGGTAAGCACTGTTTAACTTGCTTTCTAACTACTAACACTGTGCTTTTTTGTTTTTGTTTGCTTCAATTTGTCATTAAAAGTACACTGTTAATGAGTATTAAGGTGTGGTGCTGAGATCAGAGACCAAAGTGACTGACCACAGTATTTGTCTGTGTTAAAGTGCATCAAGTGTTCTACAGACAATGTACAGTTGATTTCTGTTTAGTTCTTGAAGTTTGAGAGTTGACTCTCCCACTGTCATTTTAGGCTACCAGTTATGGAAGCACTGAAGCAAAAGGCTTATATTTTAAAGTGTTCATATGGCACATGTGCATTCTCCTTTGTTTACCTTATTTTGGGACAGGAGCAAAAGTGTTACAAGTGTAGGTTATAGCTTATAAATAAAAATTATGACAGCACTTTGATATCTGTAGTCAAAGGTGAGTTTTATACTCTGTAAAGAATAAAAATGCTTTAAAAGAGTAAACAGATTTTTTTATCTAGTAGTTTATTTTTAAAATATACAAAAATAATTTTAAAAAGCTGACAGATCTGCTTTTGATAGTACCATTTTAGACTGTGGCAGTCTAAACCAGTTCAAATTGCTTGTGCTGTAGGCAGCTCTGTTGGCCATAGATGAGGAGCCCCTCTGTGAGGGTATAAGTAAGGTTCAGCCTCCCCATGAAGTTGTGTGAGCAGGGTGCTGAGCATCTCTCTTCCACCACTGAGATCAGGCACCTACCTGCCTCTGGTCTTCATGGTGGGAATACCAAAAGCAAGTAAATCAGCTAATTCTCTAGAGGTGAGGATTAGATCTACAAATCTTCTCTTCACAGCTACTAAGAGGTCAACTTTGAGTACCAGTTTACATGCAGGATAGAAGAAAATCAGTGACGTGTGAGTCCTTTCTGTAGCTTCTGACACCTCTCATGCATATTTAAGGGCTGTCCTGTGCTTAAGGAGCAGGTACCCTTAAAGGATTGAAGTTGGTGTGAGGGCATTGACACACTTGTGTGGCACATGGGTTGGGTGGAGGGCATTTGGTGCTTAATAACCAGGCATGATTTTCTTTTTGGATACCGAACATCTGAGACAGAATAGGAAAAATAAAGGGATCAGAGAAGGAAGCTTATAGACACAGTAAATAGTTCTGATTTTTTTGGAGCTTGGTAGGTAGCAGAAATAAACAGGAGCATGCTCTTTCTGGAGGTGAATACTCCTGCTTATAGCTAGTTTGATGAAAACACTGGCTTCCATTAGCCTGAGAACTGTGAACCAGGTTGTGTATTTGTAGGTGTTTTTATTCAATCTGTCTGGGAGAATTAGAAACATCTCCTGATGCTCTGTTTGTGTAAGCCCAGGCTAACAAGGAATTGGACCACAGCAGTTATTTCCTCACTGGCTTTGCTACTGTGACTGAAATAATAGTGCAACACAAAAGCCTTTTTTATAATGGAGTATCAGAAGATTCAGGAGATGCCACAGAACGTGAAAAGCAAAACTCTGATGCTAATATGATGTCTTCCCCAGGAGCAAGGAAATCACTTTGTAAAGACAGTATATTCCTTCTGAAAGAGGCTTGGAGCTGAAACATTTTACATTTTTTTGCAGTCTACCAGAAACATGGAGGTAGCAGGTTCTGTTACTACTGAACTTTTACCACCACATTTGGTGGTAGAGCAGACAGAGTAAGGGCAGCAGCAGCTCTCTGAATCCCAGGGCTTTCCCAGAAGTGTCCTTTACTCCTGACTTAAGGAAGTGAGATGTGGGAGTGCAGACCACTGGCTAGACCACTGGCTTTGTCTTTTTAACAGCTGTTAGGTAGAAGCTGTTATTAGTGACTGAGGCCAGGCTGGACATCAGCAGCTCCCATTCCCACTGTTTTGAGAAACCATTTTTCTTACAGCTTTTAGAAGTGGCTAAGTCTCCAGATCCTGTCTGCTTTTTCTTTTGGATTAATACAAACTTCAACCACTCTGAATTTAAGTTTAATTAGTTTCAACTGCTCTCAAACTCTTCAGTGTGCCAGAGGACCTGGGAATGAAATAGATAAAGCAGATAATGTGATGGTATTCTGGGTCAGAACAGAATATATTTAAATTTCCTAGCCAAGATTCATCACACCCTAATTTTATACTGTCTGCTAGTCTGACACACTTTGCAGAATCTTAAAATTATGGTTTGACCTCAAACAAAGGCAAGTATTTTCCCATTAAATCAGACAGTGCAGCTAAGCCAACCTATCAGATATTTGCTAATCTGGCTTTGACCCAAGGGTCAGCTAGCTCAGGGATCCAAGCAAGCCAGGGGCTCCTCACTGATGTTCAGGAGAGAGGTTTAAGTTTGTGGGATTTGGGCTTTTGGGGGCATGTGATTTACAAGTCAGCTCTGTGGGTAGTGTGCTGTAGGGTCAGGCATTGTGCTGTTGTCAGCAGAAGGAACAGGATGGAAATGTGTGCTTTGGATGAGAATAGCATCACTCCTTTTGGCAGTTGCTGTTCCTGCTGGCTGGGCAGTATCATCACTCTGCACCCTGAACAATTAAAGTTACTCTCGGGTTTGCTGCACATTTCCCACAGCTGTCTAGCAGAATTTATTAGAATTGAAGTGCTGTTGTCATGCCTTATAATAAAGTCCTATTATTTGGGGGGTTTTGTTATTTTTTACAGTTATTAGGAATTTTTGCAGTTATATTAAGAACTCAAGACTTAGTCATATTGATGTCTTGGATTTTTCATGTTTGCCTGATGCATTGAAAGCAAATCCTGCTGTCTTATGACAAAGGGTTGCCTTACCTTTGGAGCTGCTACAGGACTTTGTGAACATAAAAGATGTTTAATAAAAGCTTCAATCTTGAATATTAGTCCTTTTAATGTTAAATTAAAAAGGAGAGGAAATTGAAAAGGAAATTGCATAGTTCTTTGTCAAAGTCTGCCTAAGGTGGTAGCTGAAACTTCAGGCGTTTATTACTCCCACATGATGACAGTATTTCATATATAGAATGAATGAGGAAAGGTAAAATTCATTCATGTTGAACTACTTGAAAATTCTTAAATAGTATGTATTTTTCACTTTGTTTTTGTTGATGTGAGAACACTAAAATGTTTCTGAATATTTTCCTTAGCGCTTCATGTCTTTATTTAGTAAATTACCTACATTGTAGCTTATTGGCATTGTAGCAAGTTTAGCAAGCTGCCTTTGTTATTCTTCAGAGAAAATAAAGTTCTTACTCCACCCACTGAAGAATGGGAAAAAACAGCTTTAAAGTTAAAAGCTCTTTGCCATGTTGCTTAAAGACAAGAAGATAAGGCAATTCTGAGTTGGCTTTTTGTGTTGTCTAAAACAGTAGACAGCACATGGTTTTTATTTTATTGAAGTCAGTGGCTGTAAGGGAGGAAGAAGATATTTTCATATCTGATAATCAACAGCCCCCTTGGTCAATTTGACACAGTTTTTTTGGGGTGGGGGTGAAATTTGAGGGGGAAAAATTCCTCTTAACTCCTAGACCTAATCAGAAACCCAAGCCTGGTCTTAAAAACATGGTACCTTTGGCATATATTAGTATCTTACAATCCCTTGCTTACCTTTTGTTCAGCTTTCCTTACAGAGGAGAATTGTCTGTTTTACTATGGGAATCTCTAATGTCTTTGTTTTGTTAAAAAACTTTTGTTTAGAGTCTCCCCAACCCAAATTTGATCAATGTTTTTCATCTAGGAAATGTTATGCTTTTGTCTAGATGTATCTGTGTCACTCTTGGACTTAAAACCATATTGAAATGTACTTAAGCACTCGACAGCACTTACATCTATGAAACTTGCACAGGATGGGTTTCTGTGCAGTGTATCATCAAGCAGTTGTCTTCTTTGAGTTACACAAATACTAAGATTTAAAATACGAGAAGTCAAACAAAGGAAACCAGAGAAGAAACCAGTAGAACCACAATGCACAGTACCTGGGTTTGCCCTGTGCTCCAGCATCACTGTTGCTTTTAAAGTATCTGTGCATGGATGACAGTATTAAGAGTTACCAGTTTTAGCAGCAAACTTAATCCAAAGAAAAGCTTTAAACAAGACATTGTTTAAAGCTTTAACAAGGTTAAACAAGATTTTGAACGGGAAACAAATGGTAAGTCCAAGATTAGGAGAACAGAGTGGGGGGAGCAGCATTAGACTAACGCAATATTAATGACATTTAATGCAATGCACATTCCATTTTCCAGCTGAATTTCTGTCTTGCCTTTTGTTCGTCTTGCCTTGTCTCAGAGCTTTATAGATTTTATTTTTGTTCATGAATTGTCTGTTGATTTGTTTCCAAAACCACCATTGCTGAATATTTTCTGCACTCTTTCCTAGGAGTTTGGCCCGAAGGATCAGATGGGACAGACATAAATGCCCTTGTCAGATCCCATAACCGAAAAGTGATAGCAGTGGCTGATGATTTTTGTAAGGTCCATCTCTTTCAGTATCCCTGTTCCAAGCCAAAGGTAAGTCTAGACCGGTGTAGTTCATGTGCTTGTTTACATTGCCTGAAGTTCTCCTTGCCTTCAGCACAGTTGTTTTGGAGCCTGGCAGGCAAATAATTCATTTATATCCAAGAACTCCCATATTTTACATATAAAATAGAAAGTGTAAAACAATATAAATATAAAACAGTATACCTAAACGGGAAGTGTCAATAGTTATCCTTAAATTCTGGAGATGAGGCTCGATGCATTGTGTTTGCTGCCCTTAGTGTTATGTCCATGACTTTTTCTACAAAGATCTAAATCTGATCCAAGTTGCAAAGAAGAGAGGAGGTATTGGGGTGGGAAATCTAGCATAAATATAATTGTGAAATAAGATCTCTCTTGAAGGGCTAAGCAAAATATTAGTAGATTTAAATGTCTGTATGACGTGCTCTTCTAGTCAACACGTGATTTATCTTTCTGCTTGTTTCCAACAGGCCCCCAGTCACAAATACAGTGCTCACAGTAGTCATGTGACAAACGTCAGCTTCACTCACAGCGACGGTCACTTGATTTCAACTGGAGGGAAAGACATGAGTATTATTCAGTGGAAACTTGTGGAGAAGGTAACTCTGCCCCCAAATGACATTGTCCTGGATATCGGTGCCACCAAAGTGCCCACCCCTGCCAGTGAAAACGCTGTGCAGCCCCCTGCACATCTCCCGCAGCCTTTCCACGAAATGAACCAAAACGAAAGCGTAACTGGCAGCTCGCCGGCTTCCTTGGAGAGCAACTTGGAGCAGTCTGCAGAGGCCAGCGAGGAGCACAGCGAGGAGCACAGCGAGGAGAGCAGCCTGGATCCCGCCGAGCCCAGCTACGAGGAGCCCTCCAACGAGCTGAGCGAGGAGCACAGCGAGTCCACGGTCACGGAAGAGCAGCAGGATAACTCACCGGTGTCTTAATGCTCCCAGCTTGGGCGGTTGTTATTTCCCCTTGGTGTGCGTGCTTTCATTACAAGGGTGAGGGTTCAAATAGGGAAGAGTAGCTGAGATTCATGACCACTCCAGATTTTGAGTTTCAGTGAGATTTTTCGTCTGAGCTTCAGTTCAATGTGTGGAGCCATCCCAAGGGCCTGGCTTGATGGTCTGTAGCAAGATCTGGTCGCAGTTAGTAGTGGACATTACCATAGATCCATTTCAGTTCTGAAGTTGCTGTCAGGAAGTGGCATGAAATACATACTGGAAAAAAGGATATAGCTCTGAGAATTAGCTGAAGTAGACCACCTTAACTATGTGAAAGTGCTTTCTAGAAGAACTGAGCTGATGGGAAGTGCTGAGCTGTTCCAGCTGGGGAGCACTGTGCTGCTTTTCCCAGGTGCAAAGACAAACAGAATGAAAAAACCAACCAAAAAGCTCTTTGTAGGGCTGTTTTCCTTTGTTTTTTTGTTGAGAAAAATAGAGGAAAAATAATGTAACAATGCCACATGTCTGGCGATGCCTTCTTGATCTAACATATATGCAATTTTCTAACACACTACTAATTCCTTGTGGAGTCTGGATGTGTTCAAAGTTGGTCTGCCCTGGGTGCTGCTAGTTCTAAGGCAAACCCTGTCGAGGAACGGTGTCTGCTGTTCCATTTTCACAGACTCCAAACTAGCAGACTTACCAAATACTGGCGTGTTTCACCTTTCATGACCTGAAAGTTGACTTAAACTATAGGACATAATTGTCTCTTCAAAGAATTGCTTGCCTAGAGAGTTGGCAATGTGAGAGAATCTTTTACAGTGACTTTGATGTGAACAGCAGAGGAAGCATGACAAGAACACAGAAGTCAGATGGGCTCCAGAGTTAAACTTCAAAACCTTCAAGCAGAACTTGCTCCATCCCTAGTATGAAAAATATAAATACAGTTAACTTAAATTATTAAATTGGTGCTTAGAATTAGTAAGTTGATAATTTTTTTCTTCTGAGTTTTTAGAGATAATTCTTAAAAATTGTTAAACTGCAATCTCTACTTTCTGTTTTTTCCCCTGGTTTATTTAGCAGTTGTGATATAAACATACAGTAATTTAGATGATGATGATGTGATTTTTTTTTTTTGTTTTCCCTAGACTTGCTGATCTATTGTTTTTGTAATTTTATTTCCACCCCACCCCGGGTTGCTCTAAGCCATGCAGCTCTCATGTGGCTATACCTGGCCAGTTACAGGATATCTTGGCATTTGTTATGCATTTGGAAAGTACTTTTTTTACTAAGTTTGTCAGATAGCTACATTTTTTTTCTTAAGTGCATACATTTCCTACTTTAAAAAAGGTATAGATTTACTGGCAGATATCCATTTCCTATGTACTTGTTTATATTTTGATTACATAGAAATTTCTTTTTTAACTTGCTGCATTGTGCTGGTATTTTAGTTCTTAGTTAGAATATCATGTTTAGGAGCTTTGGATGAGTTCATAAGTCTTAATTGTGCAAACGTTTACGTGATTGTGCCATTCCAAAGTGCATCAAAACTGTCATTCCCTTACTAGTATCTTCTCAGGAGAAATGCTACAGATCAGGTATTTAGTCATCATTTGGAAAGATAGAAACAAATGGACTCCCAAAGGACATTTAGAACATTTATATATAAAATATATAAATATATATACACACACATATATATATAAAAAAAAAATATCCTCTTGTTTACAACAGTTCCAGAGAACCTCAAAGTAGTTCCCTTCAGATGGAGGGAGATATGGATTCCAAGCAACCCATCTGTTTAAACTGTGCTCTGTACATAGAGTTTTACTGGAGAGCTCTAGTAGGCCTGACTTGCAAATTTGCCAAATAGCAGCAGTGGAAGATAAAGTTCATCAGCTCATCAAAGTTCTTGGTTAAAAATGAGGAATATGCTGTAGGTTTAGAAAATAATCTTAGTAAAGGAGAAAGGATAGTAGAGCTAACGAGGCACAGAGAGCTCTCTGTCGTTCTTATGAACTCCACATAAGCAACACATTTCTCTTTGGAACATCTGTCACCTGGGGTTGCCATGTAAGTGAGAGTTAGAGTTGTGATATTCTTGTGTAGTTCAAAAGACTCTACTACTAATATGCAAAAAGCCTTACAGCTTTCAATTGCTGGCAACTACTGTTTAACAAATAATTAAATCTGTGATAATGGATGGAAATGGGATTATGTAACTGTAGATGTTTTAGAAAAATAATTGTGAATGAATTATGATTAAGATTGTTTCATGTGAAGATGTTTGAGCCATTTCTATCTATCATGCATTCCTGTCTTGAGGCAGAAAACTTTGAAGATTAAAAAAAAAATAAAATAATCAAAATAAAATATTGTAGTGTGTTTCTCCATATCTGTTCTGGTTCCTTCTCTTCATAAGGTGGATGCTGTCATCACAGTTGCAATATCTGGGTCTGTGATTTTGAAAGAACTTTCTCAAGATGTGCTTTATTGATAACCTCCCAGGCTGTGTAAAAATAAGTGAACTCAGCGTTATGGAGTGTCAGATCTGACATACTATTGTCAGATCTAGATATTGCTGTGTCTCAAACGTTCTATGACATTTCCCATTTCTGTTTTTCAGCTGGCGTTATCCTTCTGTAGCTAATTGATGAGTGGCAGAGTGTTACAGACAGGTTTTTGTCCTGCTGCAAAGTGCAGTCTGCCTTCCAGGGTTCTGCCCAGGAGCTTATTTTGGCTATAATGTATTAAATACCACAGTTGCCTCTGTCCAGCTGCAGGTGCAGAAGGTCACTATATGCTGAATATATTCCCTGTGAGAGATTCGTGCTTTTCAAAGGCTTTGAATCATTCTCATTTCTTGCATCTGGTTTCTGTCCTTCAAAAAAAGGGGAGGGCGAGGTACAGAAGGAAGAAACCTGCAAAATAGACAAATACCTCATCTTTTTAGACATGATACCTCACTTAAAGGAAAAGCAAACAAAACGCATCATTGCCACCCGAGTTGGACTGCAAACCTCAACTCTTCCACCAACGTGTCAGGAGAATGCTGACACCAGAAGAATGTTCTACCATGAGCAATAAGCAGATGTCCCAAGGTCATGCTGTGCTGTTCCCAGCACACCTGCAGCTGGGCAGTGCTGTGCTTTTCTATGCTCTGCTGCCTTTCTCTCCAGCTTGAGGCTTTTGCTGCCCCTTCTCCTGGGGTTCTCAGTAAGGCAGGAGTCTTCTTGAAGAGTAAGTAAGCTGGTCTTTGAGACCTTGTTGGTGATGCAGGTGGGACAGGGCTTCCAAGTGCCCACTCATCACCTGGGACAACAGCAGTCTCGGTCACTTTGGGAAGCTGCAATGATGGTGCTTGTTCTATGGAGATGAAGTTCAGTGAAACAGCACTGAGGCATAAAACTGTAATTACATCCCCTTTAACATGATGGAAAACTGAAAGTCCATATTAAAATGTTTATATAATTTCATATTAAAACACTGGAAATTATGGAGTTTCGTGCTTATGGATCCTTGTAGTCTGCATCCATAGGGGTGAATCAGATAAAGTGATACTGGGTTTTGTGAATATGACCACATATCCATATGGGGTTTTTTCCCCATGGAGTTTCAGGATAGATGAGGGAACAGGCCCCAGCCTGTTGTGGATGGTTAGTGATGAATGATGAGTTTCTTTGGTTTGATCTTGCTGGAATTCTCATATATATATATATATATATATATATAGTGTGTGTTTGTTTGTTATATAAATAACAAGACAAGCACTAGCTTTTGCGTATGATGGCATGTCAAGGTCTAACTTCTTACTTTTTTTAATCATCCCTGGAAAGCAATGATTGTGATTTTGTCTATGAAAATGAGCAAAAATTATATTTTGATTGTTATATTGATTAGTCTGCACTAAACAATATGCTGTATTTTCTATTTTGTGTTTCACCACATAAGATGTGTCACACCCCCTTATGTTTCCTGCAGTTCATTTCAGTTGAATCAGAATGAAGTTAGTAGAATGTCCTTGTGAAATTCAGCTTGGCCAAATGAACCAACCAAAAAATTCTCATTTCCACAGCCTCATGCTAATTAAATGTGGGCTCTTGGCAGTGGAAGGGTTACTATTACATGAGATGGGTTTTACTTGAGTGATATTTGTGCTGCATGTTTGCTTTCCTCCTGAACAAGTCCAAGCCCATTGCCTAATCTTTATTTCTGACAGATGTTTTATGTACTAATACTTTAATCAACTGAGAATGAAAAACTGCTTACAGTAGGATTATACCCTTTAGAACCCTGGCCAGTGTACACATTTTAATGTACTTAACGTGCACGGGGTGGCTTTGTGTGCCCGTGCACGTATGCAAGCATCACATGGATGTGGCTGCTCTAGGCCTTTTTTTGGTGGTTTGGAGGAGAGATGTGGATGACTTCATAGTTAATTAAGAAGGTTTAGGAGCACGGAATAAAAAGCCTTCCCAACAGAATGGTAAGGCAAGAGGATTGGGAGAGGAGGGGCAGTGGTGGAACTGGTTTTATCAGAGCTGTTTCCTACGCTGGTTCCCCATTATGCACCCCAGATTCCCTCTTCTAGTTTTTGTCTGTGTGCTAAAACCTATAAAAAAACCTTTCACTTCTGTTGGATGTACTGGCTGGTTAAAAGGTGGTTTTGAGAAAGGAAGTGGATGGAGATTTTGGGTGGGTTTTACTTTCAACCAATGATTCTAGAAAACAGCTTTATTCCAAAAGGTTCTTCTAAGGAACCAAAATCTACAAACAGCCTGCATCTTTGAGGGTTACGTGTGTCCCTGTGATTTTTACAGCCCAGTATCCTTTTTAGAAAGGGACCTTTGGACACTTCCCAGCTCTCACCAACCAAGTGATCTCCAGCAGGGCTGTGTGCCTTGTCAGCAGCCTCTGCTGTGTAGCTCTGTGTGGGTCACGTTATTTTTGCACTCAGGTAGCCACCACATTTGTTTGTTCCTTGTAAAGACCCAACTTTCTCTAAGTTCTTAGAGGCTGTCTGAATCGTAGTCAGTTACCTTGTCCCAGCTTTATTTTTTTAGTAAGTGCCTTTAGGTTATTTCTAGACCATGCTTTTGTCTGGTGAGCCAAGTGCTCCAGAGAGCTCTTGGCCTGCTCTGTTGCCCTCTGTGGATGTTCCAGCAGTGCCATGTTTCTGTTGTGCACTGCTTGTGCTGCCCGTTGTCCTTGCTCTGAATCCTCTGTCACACAACACAAGGCTCCTCACTCTGCCTGTGTCGCTGCCCTCCCAGGCTGCAAGCAAGAGGTGACATTTGCTTTTAGTGCTGCTTTAGAGTCCTCTCAGCTCCCTTTAAGTGCACTCTTGCCAATCCACTTCGTGTCTGTGTGTGTCCCTATTTTTTCCCCCTCCATAGCTCTATCAGTGATCAGTCCTTGCACTGGCAATATTCTTTTCCTTTTTAAGTCTCTTCACACCCTGCTATGCTGCACACAGGAAAATCACAGAAGAGGAAAGTCATCAGCTATGTGCTTCAGACAATGGTTACAGCTTCAAATGCTATCCAGGATGTAAGCATAGAAATCCCTGGAATTTTGTACTCTGACAATGAGTCTCTGCTGTTGGGGGGACACTGACAATGGAACTGGGAATTTATAAAACTCTGCATTTCCTAAGTAAAAGGAACTTGGAACAAACCTGGTGTTATTGCTACATCAAGGAGGCCTGGGGGCTCACCTCATAGCTCAGGAAAGCAAGCCAAAAAAAAAACCCCACAAACAAACAAAATTATAACCAAAGCTTTTGGCTTTAGCAGAGCAGGCAAAAAGTTCCATCTGACAGCAAAAGAGGAAGCAAACAGAGCTATGAAGTGTGTGCACAGAGCAGCCCAAAGGGCTGTGTATGCCAAAGCTGCTCTTGCTGCATTTCCTCTGGTCCAGAGGTGAGCATGAGCAGCACCCCTCTATGGGTGGGCACTCTCCTTGCTGCTACAGACTCTACCCTGGGCAGAATGTCTGTGGAAAACCTTGTTTTAAGCATTGTGTTGATTGGAATTTTTACTTGAAGAACCAAACACAAAATTAAGAGCAGAGGGAGAGTCAAGATCTTGTCCAGACACAGGTGTCCTCCACTGCTAATGCTGAACAGAGATTTTCATGACTGTCTAATGTGAAATGGCTGTTGTACAGACAGGGCTTCTGAAAGGATCCCATTTGCCCCAAGTTTGGCAAAGGGAAAATGAAATGTCAATTGAGCATGTAAAGCTGGGTTTCTTATGTCAAAAGTTGTAATGCATTTTTAGATTGATTCACAAATCAGGAGATCCGCAGTTCCGTGGGTTTTCTGCCAGCTGGGAAGGAAACAGATGTGGAGCATTTTAAACTTTCAAAAAAGCATACCTATGAGGAATTTTTCAGGACAGATGTCCATTCCACCCGTTGCCAGGACCATATGGATCTGCTTACATTATATTTTGTGGGGGTGTTCATAGAAGTTCTGCTTATGTTGGAGTATTTTGTATTAGACTCAATAATTCTCTAAGGAAAAAGACAAAAACAAAACCAAACTGCATGAATAACTATCTTCCAAATTGCTCTCTCAGTGGCCTTCCTAGGGTTGTACCTCTGAAACATCTTTCTCTGATTAGACCTCTTGCTCTGATAGATTTTCATTCAATTATACATAATGTTTCAGAATGTTTTTTTCTCTCTTTAAGAATAGGACAACCTTCCAGGTTATTTCCAGCAATTAAATCAGAGTTGTTCTCCCTAACAGCAAAGGGAAATGGCTTCAGCTTGCCTAGGACTTGTGTCTTTGGAAACTTTTGTCTAAGGCTTCAGCTGCCTAAGTGATGTTTCTCTGTGCTGATGCTGCCCTTGGAGGCTCCATGGGCTGGCTGTGTCCATGGGTTGCTGTGTATCCTTATGGAGGCTCCATTGGCTCCTCTGTGCCCTTTGGGAGTAGCAGGAGGTGGCTGTGCAGACTCTTCCATCTGCCACTGCACGGAATGCTGACAAGGTCATGGTGTTTTGGGGAGCCTTGCCAAATGGTACATCATCACTGCCAACCCAGGTGGTGTTCCTGCAGCAGCTTCACTTCCATGGATGGCTTTCTCCTGGAGTATTTGCAGTTTAGCCACAGCATGCAGGCTATTGCAGTCCATAAGTTTCTCAGAAAGGGAAGGGAGAGGGTTTGGTATGCAGCCTTCCCATTTACTGCTTTGATTTTGTTATTTTTCTTCATTTTTCCACGGATTTAAATCTGTTTGACTGGAAATGAGTGAAGGAACACATTGACACAAAGACTGACGCAGGTTTGACTGGAAAGTTTATTCTTAAGTTCCCCCCATCACTTTGGAGCCTGACCAGCATCAGAGATTTTAATGTCGCAGATAGCATGATAGAAGTTCTGGCTTGGCTTTGCTGTATGAGGAGACCACGGGGAACTATGGCCTGTGTCCCATTTTTGGGTCCTGAATTACTGCCAATTATAATATCTCCTGCTGCAAGCACTGTCTCCCCAGAATCACCCTGTGGGAACTGATCATAACTCTGCAGCAAAGAGCAGAAAGAGGGTTTGTGCACAGGGGGAAGGGCTGCAGATGGGGAGAGCTGCCATAAATGGCTCAGCTGACAGTCCAGCTTTCTGCTGAATTGAAAACTGGAAATCATGGGAATCAGCTTATGAGTTTCGGGCTGGATGCATCTGCATGGAGTTTTGTGTGCAGAGAGCTTGGCCTGGGGGTGCTGTGCTCTGTGCACGTGGTCCTGCTGCACATCTGATGTGCCACGTCGCTGTGAAATATGTAAAATCGAATGGAATGTGCGTGGAATAGAGGGAATGAGTACCATGTGTGCAAAGGAGTAAGCAAGGTTTTGATCAGCCCAACGTGCGACCCTTTTGTCACCCTTACCCTGCTTTGTGTGTTTTGCCTTCTTCTTTCACATTTTTAAAAGCTCCTCGTGAGGTTTGTTCCCGGTAGTTCTCAAGGAGTTTGAGTTCAGAGTGATTTTCAGGGCAGAGCCCCATTTGAGCAGCAGTAGAACTCACCATTGTCTTGCCCTGTGATCCAGAATCAGCCCAGCTACAGGAGATGGTTTGATGAAACGCTGCAGGAGTGAGGCTCCAGAGTTACTGGAGATGGTTGTGAGAAAAAGCCCATCAAAAATAGTGGTGCCAGCTAAAAGCCCAGTGCAGTACAGACACACCATTGCTGCTGCAGATAGTCAGGTGTGGTGATTAGACTTGTTCACCTTCACTACTTGCTTTGGCTGAGTAATGTTGATGCTTGTTTCTCTTTGATTCACATACACCAACCATGTGAATAAATTGCCCATGTATATAAATTAATATAATTACAGATTCTGCCCTCTGACCTGTAGTGCTGCATGGTCAATGCAGCTTTTTGTTGAGATTCATTTGGAAAAGGAACCTCTCCTTCTTATCACAAATATGGAAATTTCACACCAAGCAAATTCTAATCTAGCATTAAAAAACAGTCACAGGTACAAACCTAAGTTTGTAGTGGAAAGGTGACTCTGAGAGTTGATTAGGGGAAGGAAATAGGACTGACACAAAGAAAGAGGGGATTGCACCACTGGGTTTCCTGTAAGAAACAAGTGGTTTCCAAACACTGACACAGGAAGTTGGGTTGGTTCAACAGTGAATATGTCCTAGGAAATAATTTTATGTTTCTTGAGTAATTTGAAAACTGAAAGGAGGGAGAGAGCTGTAAAAGGGGAGGGATTTGCATGGATGGGCCATCCTACTTCTCTTGGCAAAGTGTGCTCAACAGTACAGTCAGTGCATTGCAGGCTAGATGGTGGGTTTGTGATCCTCATTCTCTAAACTACACGAATCTGACCTTTCTAAAGGGTCTTTTCTAGTAGAGAAGAGACAATAGGAGGAATGTTGGGCCATGTTTTGTCAAAACCTGTTACAAGGCAGACCGTTGTAAAGAATTTTTCTTATATCCATCCAGGAATATATTCTATTAAAAAAAAAAAAAAAGCTCATGGGGTCAGTCTGTGGATACAAGCCCTCTTTTCCTCAGAAATTATACCCTCACCCTTCCCTGCACCCTGTGGGAGGCTTGGATTTCATTATTTCCCTTTTCTATTCAAGCAGGCTTCAAATATCTTCCCACCCTCAGGTATTCTGTGGCTCTGCAATAGCACTTCCCTTAACATGTAGAAATGAATAATGGTTAATTTGGCCACTGCCCTTAAAGGAAACACATATTTAAGCTTTTAAACTTGTTCATCCAGTGTTCTCCTGAACATCCCATCTGTGGTACAGGCTATGCAGCCTTCACCCATGAGATCCTGGACATTCTGTGCTGTAGCCGTGGGCAGTCCTGGTTTTCCAGCTGTGTTACAGTGTCCCTAATTCCTGTCTGACCACCAGCTCGGTACAAATTGGAGCTGGGTTGATGACTGGCTGTGTTGCTGTCTGTCTTTCACCAGAAGGTGAAAATCTCCCTGGGTGGAAAGATGCTCACATGTCCCAACTTAAGCCTGGGAAGCACCTGTACCCACTGATGACAGGAGGATATGCAATGAGACTATTTTCTTCCTCATGTTGGAGCTAGTGAATAGCTTGGAAAATGCTACAGCTTTGCAGACATTTATATAAAGACATTTCAGAATTTTTTCAAATTAGATTTTCCCCGTTCCCTGTGAAATACTTGTGTGCTGGTTTGAAAACAAAACCAGTGAGACTCCCAGTCAGAGATACAATTTAATAGGAGAAGAGAGGGGAAAAAGGGGTAAAATAAAATAAATGGAACAATACAGCCTGACACCCTGTTGGTCAGGGTGTTTGAAGCAGTCCAAAGGTAAGTCCTCCTGGAGCGGCAGATGTGGTTCTGTTGGAATAGAGATGATCCTGAGGGAGAAGGGCCCAGTGATGGTGAGAAGGGTCCAAGCCTCCTCCAGGAATCCAGTGGAACCAGATGAGATGTTCTTGTCAAAGCAGTGATTCCATCTGGTAGCTCTTGTCTCCTCTGGGAGTCCAGTGGATAAAAGCTGCTCATAAGGTCTCAAACCCTGGATTATATCCAGGTGGGAATGCTTGGCTCCTCCCCCTGGGCAGAGCATCTCACAATGGTATGATTCCATCCTATGAGTCATGCAAATGGGTCCTTGATGTCCCATTAAACAGAGATAACTTCCTCTGGGAAGGCATTGTTGGGCTCGTTAACAGAAGATAAGGAAAACACTGCCCCACCTTGGCTCCAACGGCTCATGGGGATAGAATACATACCTTGGGCACAATTTTACATTGTAACCTAGGACAACTTGGATTAATTTACAGTGCCTTTGTTACACCTGTGATTACCTAATTTGCCTCTGTAGCCTTGTACTAACATTGAAACTAAGCAGTGCTGCACAGGTACGTTTTAACTTGGGAAATATTTTCCAAAAATATATTGTGCTCTGCATGTATTTTTTCTATTTTTTATTGCTCATTCACTTGCAGAACATCTGGTATTTTAACTTGCTGCAGGTAGAAACTGATTATATGATCTCTCTGCCAACACTTTGACCCTGTGGTGAATGGTATCAGTTCTCAGGTCCTTTACTTTGGGCAGTGGCCAAAAAGGTGTTTCTTTCTCTTTTTCACCAGAGTAAACAGTGAGTGTGCGGAAACAGGATTTTGTCTCTCAAGAACATTTAGAGATGGGATTTTGACAGTGCTGTTTGTGGTGGTGGTGGTGTGGCTTGGGGTTTTGTTGTTGGATTTTTTTAAATTTAAAAAAAACCAAAACCCACAAAAAAAAAAAAAAAAAAAAAAACAAACAAAAAAACCCACAAAAACAAAAAAAAAAACCACAAAAAAAAAAAACCCACCAAAATAAAAAAAAACCCCACAACCCTGGTCTCTCAGGTTTAAGCTGCTCATTTTCTGGGAAGGAATGCCGTGGGTATCCTGCTAGCACTGACAAGGTTTTGTTGCCACATTGGCTTCTGAGCAAACACTTCTCTCCAGCTTAATCTCTGCACTGCAACAGGCTTTGCCAAGAAACTGCAAAGGACAAGAGAAATTTCAAAAAATACCTAAAAAATACCTTCAGCAAGGTAATAAATCCTAGAACTATGGAATCATTTAGGTTAGAGAAGACATCTAAGATCATTGAGTCCCACCATTAATCCAGCACTGCAAGTCCACCACTAAACCATATCCCCAAGTGCCCCATCTACACAACTTTTAAATACCTCTAGGGATGGTGACTCCACCACTTCACTGGGCAGCCTATTCCAGTGCCTGACAGTTCCTTCAGTGAAGGAATTTTTCCTAATATCCAGTCTAAACCTTCCCTGGCACAACTCAAGGGTTTCGGCTCTTGTCCTGTCACTGGTTGCCTGGGAGAAGAGTCCAAACCTCCCCTCACTACAACCTCCTTTCAGGCAGTAGAGAGTGATTATAGAGAGTGATAAGGTCCTCACTGAGCTTTCTTTCCTCCAGGCTAAACAACTCCAGTTGCCTCTTCCTTGCAGACAACGCAAACCCATTGCACTGGTGAGGTGCAGGAGTGGGATGCTCAGGTCATTCTTTTCACTGCCAAAGCTGGCTTCTGTCTGTGCAGTGTGAGCCCTTCCACAGCGAGCAGCTGCTCCCAGCACCACCAGGGAGGCTGAGCTCTGCCTTGGAAGTTGAATTCATCTGCTCAGACTGATCCTCCACCACACGGGATGAAATGTTTGTGTCGCTTTGGAATTTTCTTCATGCAATATGCTTCTAATGAACAAGTTGCTTCCACTTAGCTTTTCCACTGAAGGGGGAAGGCTAGACCTTCTAAATTCAGTGAGGTGTGCACAGGTCCATGTGGCTGTGGCTGTCCAAGCAGGCTGGTGCTGCTGGCTGTGCAGGGGTGTCCCAGGAGAGGGGTCTGTGCTGGTGTGAGGCTGCAGGGCACGGGAGAGTGTGTATGGGCTCTGTTGGCTGACATCCCATTTCCTATCCAATGCAAGATCCAGACACAGACCTTCCACAGGCCTGCTTGCTGTACATACCTGCTGAACATAAGTTGTTTTTGTCTTAATATACTGCACGTATAAAATTTTAGCTAAGGCTAAAGGAGGGAGGCTTGTATCCATTCCTTTGCTGAACTCTTCTGATGGGCAGAAAAGCCATTTGAACAGACAACTCTCACTGCTTCTCCTCAGCTGGGAAAGACAGACTTGTTAGTGAATTAACTGGTTTATTTTTCTGTAAGGGCCCATGATTATGTGAGGTAGTAATGACTGAGTATTAATAAGCTTCTTGTCAGAGAGAACAGCCCTGAAAAATTGTAATTTTATGGAAAAGGGGTTTATGGAAGGGTCTGTCTGCATGGACATGTGAAATCAGACCTGCCATCCTAAAAATGCTGTTAGGTGAGTGAGGACACAGACTGAGCAGGGCCGGGACCATCCCAGCCCTGTTTGACAGCTGCCATCTGGGCTGGCAGGGTTTCTCCTTGCCCTGCCCTCGGAGGTGATCCTCCTGTGACAATGGATTTTAGTGAGAGCCACGTGGGCTCACCCTGAGCTCTGCCACCCTGCAGTCAATGTTGAAACATTTAGACAGCAGGGATATGACTCAGATGCCTGTGCTAGATAAGCAAAAATAAAATAGGAACCAAAAGGAAGCCCGCTGGAAGGAGGCGAGGGCCTGCATGCATGTTTAATTGGACAAAAATCAGGCATTTTAAAGTCTTTCTGAGGAAAACAAGCCTAAGCCTTAAGCTGAAATGCTCTGCAGCCATTCCTCCCCTCCAGCTGATATAACAAATGGAACCAGTTTCCACCCCCATCCCTCTTTTATCTGTTTCCTTTCAGTAAAGTCTGAAGAAAGTATTTCCGCTCCCTCACCCTCCTTAAACCAGGAGGCTGCCTGATATCCCCTTGACCCATGGGAAATGGGATGGGAGCTGCAATGGGATGGTTTGTTCCCTTACAGATGTGCACAGCTCCTTCACCCCCAAGGCACAGGCTGCCAGGAGGTGACAGCTCTGTGTGTGCCTGCAGCTGCCTCAAAAAAAGATCTGAAATACATACATGCTGTGGGAGAGAAGCACACAGGGTTTTAAGCACACATTTATGAAAAAATGAGAGCTTAAGAAGAATTGGGTCACATCTGACTGCTACCATCTGGCCCACTTCACTCCAAGATTACCCAGGAATGTATTTCACATGTGCCTTTGGAACAAGATTGTGAGCTGCCAAAAAGAAAATATTTTACAGCTGAGCCTTGTGTTTCGCTGGGAGCAGTTCAAGTGTAATATCCCAAGGAGGAGGATTGCACTGGCGGGTATCAGGCAGGGAGTTTGGGCTCAGTCCCTTTGTTTTGTCTGCACAGTTTTGTAATATGGGACTCTTTGTTGATTGCTGGATTGGTTTTAAAGGTCCTTGGTTAGAACAGAAGCTTCCTAATGGAGAGTGATTTCTTAAGCCAGAGCCCTGGGTAGGCTGCTGAGCTTGTGTTAAACCAGAGTCACAGCTCAAGCAAGGTGTCTGACCTGCAAATGGCACCTCTGGAGCACCCAGGGGAGCGCTGTGCCTGGGGGAGGCACCTGGGACGCAGGCTGCAGCTGTCCGAGTGCTGCTGCAGCTGTCCGAGTGCTGCTCCCTCAGTGGGGAACTTTCCCCAAAGGGCTTCACCCACGTGCGTTTCCCTGTGTGTAGCATGAGGGAATCTCACTTCTGTGAAACAGGCGTGCTGCCTTGCCAGACATTTATATATATAGAGAGAGAGGTAAATGTTATTTGATATGTTTTAAAACATACAAAAGTAGATTTTGTGCAAAGGTGCACACATTTCTCCATGGCACACCAGCATGTGGGACAGAATCTTACACGGGGGAAGAGCACGTGGCACCTGTTGCATTTAGGCTGATGTGGGTTCATTCCCAGTAAAACGGGGAGTGGGGGAACAGCAGCGCTTAACTTTGCCTCTGTCTGAGCACCCTGGAAGAGGAAAGGGAGCTTTTTGCCTGTTACTGTAAGGAGGATGGAGTTAATCCTCTCTCTGCCTCAAGCAAGGTTTGCAGGAGCAGAGAGCTGAACCAGCTGTGGAAGTTTCATTTCTTGTAGCACGCTGGAGATGATGGACTGCCAAGAATAGTGACAGATACAGGCTCTAGGCAGGGTGCTGGGATAATGGGGAAATCTGGGGGGAGTGCATCCTTGTGTATATACATGTATTCAAATTGTGTAGGACGCAAAATACGTGCCACATAGAATTCAAATTGCGCAATATGCAAATTGCGCACCACGCCGCGTAGTATGCAAATTGTGCGCCACATAGTATGCAAATTTTCACTCCAACTGGGTGACTCCATTCCGAACTCCAGCAGAAATCCTGTCTGGGTTTTTGTTCCAACCATGTGGCTCAATTCCGGACTCTGGCCAGAATCCAGTCCGGGTTTTCCCTCCAACCACTCCATTCCAGACTCTGGGGGAAATCCGGTCCGGGTTTTCCTTTTTGCCAACTCCATTTTGGACTTTGGCCAGAATCCAGTCCAGGTTTTCCCTCCAACTGACTCCATTCCGGACTCTAGGGGAAATCCGTCCGGGTTTTTGCTCCAACTGATAACTCCATTCCGGACTCTGGCAAAAATCCAGTTTCAGTTTTTGCTCCAACCGGCTGACTCCATGCCGGTATTCAAATTGCGCGCCGCCTGGTATGCAAATTGTGTGATATGCAAATTATGCGCCGCTTTTAACCCTTGCTCTATTTCTAAACCAGAACATGACTGAGTGAAATTAAATATTGGCAAGTTAAGATGGCAAAAGCAACTTTTTCATACTTAATGCCATCAAGCCAAACTCTTAATTAATTCAAATTTTTTACGTCATTTAAAAAGTGAAGGAAAAAAATAGCCGCGTGGTATGCAAATTACGTGCCACATGGTATGCAAATAGCGCGATATGCAAATTAGGTGCCACGGCGCGTGGTATGCAAATTGCGCAATGTGCCAATTACATGCTGCAGGTTATGCAAATTACGCGCTGCGACGTGTGGTATGCAAATTACGCGCCGTGCCGCAAATTACGCTCTGCGTGGCATGCTAATTATGCAATATGCAAATTACTCGACACGTGCTATCCAAATTCCACACCACGTGGTATGCAAATTTCGCAGCATGCAAATTACGCGCCACGCCGCGTGGTATGCAAATTACGCACCGCGCCGCACTATATGCAAATTGTGTAGTATGCAAATTGCGCAGTATGCGAATTGCGTGCCATGAGGCGCAGTATTCCAGCTGCGTTGCCTGCAAATCACGCGCCCTGCGCTGTGCGAAGTTCCCGCCGCGCCGCCCTCGACGCAAATCAGCGCGGGCGGCGGGAGTTCTGCGCCGCGCACGCGCGCGCGGGTTCGCAGGCGTGAGGCGGAGGCGCGGCCGCGCGGTAGCGGCCGGGCGGTGAGTTTAGAGAGGGTAAAACACGGGAAATCCCAGATCACCAAGTTCCGCTGACCAAAAAGCCGTAGGACGTGTGTGGGCACTTCCGTGGCGCAAACAGCGCATCACACAGGAGAAAAGGAAAGCGCCAACTTTATTGCTATGGCGTAGAAAACAACGTCAGAGCAGATGGACAAATTGCCTTTTCCATCCAAAGGGGGGACGACTTGGGGCAGGGTTTGTGGGCAGCAGCCGCAGGGGAAGAGATGCTAGCCACAAAATCGTTACCCACGTGGTATTTTATTAGAAATTCGTTTTAAATTTTACAATTCTGCTGAGGGGACCGCAGCTGCTGCGGCAGCCGCCCCTTCGCTTCCGCCGGGGGCTCCAGAGAGCTCTCGGCCAGCACCGCCTCTGTCTGCAGGTCCGTTTCTGTTCCCTCTACCCGCCAGCGATCGAAAAGTTACCATTAATCCCGTTTTTCATGTTGAAAAGACTATTAAAAACGTTATATCCACTTCGAAACGGCTTTCAAGCGAAGCCGTGCGCAGCCGCAGCCAAACAGCCGGCAGACGGGAGCTGTGTGCCTGCGCCTCCGTGACATGGTTCCGGCGGGACACAGCCTCCCCAGGCGCGGCGGGCCGGCTGCCGCTCCCCGGGAAGCCAGCGACTTTTATCGTCCAGGAACCGCCGAGCCCCGCTCGGTTCGCAGCTCCGCACGGAACGCGCCGGTTCTGCGGCCGGCAGGGCCGGAGCACATTTCCTGCTGGCAGCTCCTCCCCACAGCGGACGCTGCCCGGGCCGTGCCCTGCCGGGCTCCGCGCGGGCTTTTCAACAGCCCCGGCGGCTCTGCCGGGCCCGGCCCTGCGCGGGCGGCCCCGCTCCGCGGAGCTCCGCGGGCTCCGGGGCTGGAGGAGGGAGCCACAAGCGTTTTGTGCCTTTTGAACCCTTTCTCTATTCGTTTTCGGTGTATTCCCCCCTTTTGCTACAAGCGGTCTTTAGACGGGTTATTGTGTTGCCTTTTCCCCTCAGCTTTTCTCCCGTGTTTGTGCGGAGGCGGGGATGCAGCAGCCCCGGGAGGGCTGTGCCGGGCCGGCCGATCGAGCCCCCCGGGTCCGCTGGGCTAACACCGGCACCGCTGCCCGGGCATTGCAGAGTTAAGAACCCAACCCCTGCGGATGTAAGCAGTGCTATTTCCACAGCTTTTGAGATAAGGAGGAAAAACTTCACTGTGTTCGCAAAACAGACCATCACACCATTGTAAATTAAGCTTAAAAGCAACATCGAGCTGCATTTTGACAGCCAATTCCTGCCGGGAAAAAAAAGTCATCCCCATTCCCGTGACCCTGAGTGCACCTTCCCCTGCAGGCAGAGGCACTTACAGACCCTGCTGCTGGGAGGCACAGGGGGAGCCGCAGCAGCCACGGGCACACAGTACTCAGGGCTCCCCGCAGCAGGGCCAAGCCACTCACCAAAGCTTCCGACTCTGCTCCCAGGCTTGCAGAGGCAGTTCTTTGCCTCAACTGCCCTGTCTCCAACAGGTTTTGCTTCTCACCAGCATCCCAAAGGCATTCAGTATATCCTCAGACGTCAGGTGGAAAGCATTGCTTGCTTCCTGAAATGAAACTGCTCCGTCATAAAAAAAAATGAGCAAACCAGTGCCTCATATAACATTCACTCCATGGAATGTAACACTTCTGTGACACAGGAAAAGTTGACACTGAAATAGATCCCTGAGGACAAACTTTCAACTTTTAAAACAGCAGAGTCACTTCATCTGCAAGTACTCACAAGCTTGCTCAAATAGAAAAGACCCAGTTGTATTTTTGAAGAGAAAAAGAAGAACAATTGAAGGCCAAAGTACCAGCAAGAAAGACTAGTGTGTGAAAGTAGACAAGAAATTAGACAAGAAAGAATTAATAAGTAAACACAGGCATTTGCGAGGTTATGCCTCTATCTATTAGCTAGCCTGTAAAGCTGTTCCTAGGAGAAGAGACTAGAGAAAATAGACACTTCTACAAAATTATAAAATGCCTGAATTATTGCTTTACAAGGGATGTCAACATCCTTTTTCTATTAGAGTACCACTTAGGTCTCTCCAGATTTCTAAGGTTTGTTAAAATGGAACTTGAACGATGCAAACAACCCAATACAAACTTTCTACAGAAGAGAGTCCATCCCATCCCTGAGTGTGCTAAAGCTAGAAAACAAAAGGAGCACCGAGCAGGCAGCAGTTTTCACAGTAAAGAGCTCGAAGGACATTTTCTTTCTACACACTGTTTCCCTCCTTCTTCATATTGTTTAGAAATCCACGTCTGCTGCAAAGTACCCTGCAAAAAGAAAGAAGCAAAAGTAACACACAGTGATGGTTAATTGAAACATGATTAGCTTTTCCTAGGAGGGAAAACAAGCAAGTCCTTACATTCAAGGAAGCATTAGGACTCGACCTGCCTAACTGTCTCTTCCTTGAGTTTTACTGCTGAGGCATTCAACTCAAGACAGGAAGCGCAACGCCAACTGCTGATTTCAGTCTCCCCTTCCCATGATGATAAATTCACCCCCACAAACCATTTCAGTGCTCAGGAACTTGGAGAATTAACCTCAGGAACATGAGGCAGAAACAGGTTGGCTACTTTCATGGTCTACTAGATAGAGTCCAGAGAAAGTGCCTGGATGGCAAATGGAATACACACTTTTGGTTCCATATTGCAACCCAAGACAGAGAATGTGGCAGGGTATGTTGTCACTGGAAATCCTCACACACCTCTTTTTAAAAGAGATGCTCTTCCCCTTGCTGTGAGGATGGCCAAGATGAGGATTATGTAGCACAGACTCTGCAATGCACGCATCTGGGGAGTCAGATTTCCGGGTGGCAGTGCTGTTCAGCACAGCAACGCAGATTTACTCACCAAAGAAGCCAAAATGGAGCCCCCAGTCCATGTGCTGAACCTCCGCTCCGCAGTCGTGGTGTTGCTGGCGATCGGCTTCAAACACCTGCTCTGCACAGAAAAGGAGCCAACACCAAGCATCCCACAAACTGTAAGCCTGTGACCTTTCGGGACAAGCAGCACAAGGAACTTAGTGCCTGTGCCAACACGCAGCTGGAAAAGGTCCATTCCAGTCCATCTGCAGTGTTGCTCACCTACCCTGCCTTTACAGTTTGAAAGACCCACAGTGGAACAGCAAATGTGGTTTTTCCCTTGTCTCCCAACTGCAAATGGTTAAGGCAAGGAATGGGGCAGGTGGAGAGCAATAATATCACAGCGTACAGTGTCATCTCTCACACTGCACCGGAACTGAAATGACTCCTGTTGCTAGACTTGAGTCATCTAGTCTTTTCTGGGGGACATTCCTTTGGCTTTCAAATTGCCTCCTCGCAATACAATCTTGGAATTTCAACGGGCTCCTCCCCAGCTGTTCTAAGCAGTGAATACATTTCTCAGTTTCTCCTAACCTTCATCACTGTGGAGTTGTCACAAGCAGAGCATTTTTGCTTGAATACTGAAATTCAAGAAATATCATCATCTGGATCTACTCTCAGGTGCAAGGTACCAATACTTTCCTCGACATCAAGTGATTAAAAAATGTGTCAGTATGTTACTCCTAGACAAAGCCTGGTGATTTAGGTTGTCCGCAGAATCAAGGAAAAATAATTGCCACAACCAAGTGACCTCAGTTAGAATGACTGGATGTGCATCCAGTTAGCGTAAGGAATGAAGAGCTCGACTCAGCCAGTATATCAAGCAACAATCCATTTATTTATTCATTATGTCAAATGGTAAAGTGTGAGCAAAGCAGCGTGCTGGGTGCAGTGGGGGTCTCCCCTCCAACTGCACACCGGCTACATATTTTTGCTGGTATTTATTGAGCATCTTCATAAGCATTTCTCAGCAGTTTTTTATGGTTTCCTCCTAGTTTCTATGTGTGAAGTCTGATTTCTATACCCCATTGTGATCAGTTCTTATTGGTGACGTCGAATTTCTATACCCTAAGGTTGTAAATTAGTGATGATCATGTCAAGCCTCCCTTTTCCAGAAGCATACATCAGTGATGGTGAGCTCCAGCTTCCCTTTTCAGGATTATACATCAGTGATGGTGAGCTCCAGCTTTCCTCTCCAGGATCGTCCAGTTTTCCTTTCCAGGATTATCAATTTTTAGCTTGGGATAAGATCACTTCCTTCTTTTATTTTGGTGATTGCAACTCCTTTTATATATTCTAAAGCTATAGTTTAAAACTTCTTGTTACAAAGCAGCTTAAAGCTTATAATAATTTTATTTTCAAAACCAATAATAATGCATCCGCATTGTTCTATCCTACATGTGAAAGAAAACTTAAAACTTATATTGTGAAAACTTTGAAGTTCACATTATTCACTTATAAGCAAGCAAAATATTTATCTAAAGGCCTCTTTCCATGCTTTGTTTAGTTTTTTATTAAAATGCATTTTTATAATTGTCTCATGGCCTCGTTCCACACATTTCACAATTACAACTACAGAGGCCAGATTTTCTACCTGACACGCTCCAACCGAGTGGCTCCATTCCGCCCTCCATCTGGAATCCAGTCCAGGTTTTCACTCCAACTGGATGACTCCATTCTGGACTATGGCCAGAATCCAGTCGGGGTTTTCGCTCCAGCCAGGTGACTCCATTCTGGACTCCGGCAGAAATCCAAGAAAGATGCTTAACGTTATTAAAATGAGTGGCCAGCATGTTATTAAATACCAGTAGGGGTGGTATGTAAATGAAAAGGTGCAAGCAGTGAAGAACACTGGGAAATGCTTTAAAACTCTAACAGTACGCTGAAATAGTGTTTTTAAAATCTAATTATTCTCCTTCCCTACGTGTTTCAGAGACACAGCCTACTGGTTTTTCAACCCTGCGTTTCACACTTAGTTACACAGATGCTGAACTAATGCAGTCCAAGTGTTAAAGAGATTTATTTACACGCCTCTATGGAAATTACTGTGATTTAGACCACGCATGCAGAGTTTATAATTGTAAATGACCCGTCTATGTCCAATAAAGTCCATTTATGTGCAATTTCGCAGTAAGATGTATAACTGATAACGGTGCCGAGGGAAACGAGACAGGGAGGCATCATGAAGGCTGCATGGTGCTCTTGCAGGCCAGAGCCCGGGCAAGAGACCACACCTTTATTTCTGACTCCTTTTTGTACATTTTAGAAGTTGCCCACCCCAGAGGTGGGACCCTTGGGAACTACTGGTCATTTTCCAGAGACCATCACCGAAGCCCCTCCTCTGGGAAGAGATGTGGGAGCTTCGGTTGTTTACATGAACATGACCTTGTGCTTCAACACTGTGCCTGGGAATAAAATTCCCAAAACCAAAACAAGCAGGCACGAAAGCATGGCAACATCTCACCCTTTCAGTTTATATAAAAAGAAAGGAAAAAAGAAAAATGCAGATTTTTATATCTGCTTGTGGAGAGGTCTTCAATTGAAGACTCGTAGATTTCTCCACTTGTCGGCTCTCATTCTGGTCACAGTTTCCAATTTGCCTGTTGGCTAATCTGCAGGGACTGTTCCCTGCTTTTTCCCCCTTTTTCTTTTTTTTTTTTTTTTTTTTTTTTTTTTTTTTTTTTTTTTTTTGAAACATGCTGTGACCAGTCGCCGAATCCTTGTCGGGTGAGATGCTGTGCCATGCAATGCAATGACACTCATTACAAAATCCATCCCGATCCTGCCCCCCCAAACCCCAGCCAAGAATCCCACCCCCAGAGGTCCACAACACTCCCCCTGGAATGCAAGCAAAACCACAGGGAAGAGTCCTCTCGGAGTCCGATCATGGGATGCTAGCTGTCGAAGCAGTGCTCCGTCTCCCCTCCATGCATCATGCAGGTCTCTGGAGGGGTGGTGTTAGGGAGGATACAGGATACACAACTTGGGACGTTCACCAGGCCAGGAATGCTGTGCAGGGGCTCAGGGTGCTCGGCAGATGCGAGGCAAACATCCCAGCGCCAGTTCCCAGTCCTGAAAACAAGGGTCTGCAAAAGCACAGGTTACACGATCCCTGGAATTCCCTTGGGTATGTGAGAGAGAGCCACGAATCCCTCTCAGCCCGCTTTCTGAACAGCACAGAAGCAGACAGAGAAACCCGGGTCTCACTCTGAGCACCTGCCAGGTGGGCTGGTGCCATGTCAGCGCCAAGGGAAGTCATTTGGGTTCCCAAAGAGCAGTTCTCCACACCCCAGCGTCTCAGTCCCCATGCCATAGGTTGCACTTCGTTCCAGGGAGAGCTCAGCCTGGAGCGCACGGTGACACAGCAGGGGTCCACGACAGACGCAGGTGGAGCCGCAGTTGGCGGAAGGTCGGCAGTGTTGCCAGGCAACGGAGACGCCGACGGAGGGGCAAGAGCCGGAGCGGCAGCCGGTGGAACCGCGGTGCCGCCGGCTTTCGGTCGGGGCTTCTTCCGCGACCGCGCCGCCGGGGGAGGGGCGGGTCGTGGCCGGCCCCGCGCAGGGTCCCCCCGCGCGCCCCCCCCGCACCCACAGGCGGGCGGCGTTCCCGGCAGAGCGCCCCCGTCGGGTCCCGCGGGGCGGGGGCGGAGTCGCGCCACCCCCGCCCGCCTTCCGCGGGCCGCGCGACGTGGGGGGAGCGGCGGTGCCGGCTGGGCAGCACCAGCGGGCCCCGCGGGGCGGGGGCGGGCAGCCCCCGCCCGTCTCCCCCGGCGGCCCTGGGACGGGACGGCTCCAGGCGCCGCGCGGCATTTTGGGGGCGGAGTCTCCGGCCGAGCCAAGCCGGAGGGGGCTGAGGGGCGGGGGGGCTGAGGGGGCAGCCCCCCCTTCCTCCTGCGGCGGCTGCAAAGAGCCGCACCGCCCGGCACTCCCTTTTGCCTCTTTTTCGGAGGGGCAGGCGCCTGGGGGATGGGCGACTCTCGTCCCCTCTTCCTCCCGGGCTTTTGCGAGCCCGGACCGCCGGGGTGAGGTCCCCGGGGCGGCGCCAAGGTCTCAATGGGCTTTTTCCATGGGAAAGTGCGGCGCGGTGGCCGCGGAGCGGGGCGCGACGGCGTCTCGGGACCCCCTCCCCCCTCCCCCCTCCTGCGCGCGGCCGCTCGCGAAGGAGAAGGACACGGAGGGATTGGGAGACGGCGCGTTCGCGGCGCTCGATTCGCTGACCGGCGCTGGGCGCCTCCGCGTTTGCCCGGGGTTTTCCCCCCCTCCTTCCCAGAAGAAGGCTGACAAGCGGGGGGAAAGGACAAACCCAGGTCTTCTGAAGGCGGCTTCGGGAGACTCTCCGAGCTGTCAGCAGCAGTCTGGAGACTTCGATCCTCTTCCTCTGAATCGGGAAGGGAGCTGAAAAGAAATTCTTCTCCCGACATCTCAAAAACCTTCATGGATCTTTCCCATATCAGTGATAATTTCATTAGCATATCTAACTCTTCATTCACAGTTTGACCCAAAAGAGACCAAAATGACCTATACCGCGCTCTTTTGGGGTACGGGATAAAACCCTGTTTTTTCCCCCATCTGTATAGTTGTGTTAGCTGTTCTGAGGTTATACCTACTTCCCATCTTCCGAGATACAAACCCCACATCGTTAACACGTAGTTATCTTCCGGTCCTAGAGGCCGGTTCATTTTTTCAAATTTCTTCTCCCTGCGGAGAGAAATAAAAATCCCTTTTTCTTTAAAAAGGGGACAAGGTATTTTTTACCTTGTTCTCGCGGCTGCAGGTCACGTCAGGGGTCACCATATATAACTGATAACGGCGCCGAGGGAAACGAGACAGGGAGGCATCATGAAGGCTGCATGGTGCTCTTGCAGGCCAGAGCCCGGGCAAGAGACCACACCTTTATTTCTGACTCCTTTTTGTACATTTTAGAAGTTGCCCACCCCAGAGGTGGGACCCTTGGGAACTACTGGTCATTTTCCAGAGACCATCACCGAAGCCCCTCCTCTGGGAAGAGATGTGGGAGCTTCGGTTGTTTACATGAACATGACCTTGTGCTTCAACACTGTGCCTGGGAATAAAATTCCCAAAACCAAAACAAGCAGGCACGAAAGCATGGCAACAAAGATGCTGTGACACAGGCATAGAAAACAGATAAGGAAAAAACACCTATCAGCGGGGCAGGTTATTGTTTATGCAGCGACTCTGGTTTTAAATAAACTGAAATCCCTCAAGGTTTTATTGTTTATAGAGTGATTTGTGCTTTAGTTATCACAAACCCTCGAGGACTCGCTGTCCTAGGTTACAATGTAAAATTGTGCCCAAAGATGTATTCTATCCCCATGAGCCGTTGGAGCCAAGGTGGGGCAGTGTTTTCCTTATTTTCTGTTAACGAGCCCAACAATGCCTTCCCGGAGGAAGTTATCTCTGTTTAATGGGCCATCAAGGACCCATTGCATGACTCATAGGATGGAATCATCCCATTGTGAGATGCTCCACCCAGGGGGAGGAGCCAAGCATTCCCACCTGGATATAGTGCAGGGTTTGAGACCTCACAAGCAGCTTCTATCCACTGAACTCTCAGAGGAGACAAGAGCTACCAGACGTTTCTACAGGAATCACTGCTTTGACAAGAACATCTCATCTGGATTCCTGGAGGAAGACTGGACCTTTCTCATCATCCCTGGACCCTTCTCTCTCAGGATCATCTCTACTCCAGCGGAACCACATCTGCCGCTCCAGGAGGATTTCCGGACTGCTTCAAACACCCTGACCAACAGGGTGTTAGGTTGTATCATTCCATTTATTTCACCTTTTTTCCTCTCTTCTTCTATTAAATTGTATCTCTGACTGGGAGTCTCACTGGTTTTGCTTTCAAACCAGCACACTCGCCCCTGAGGGGATGCAGCAGGAAATGGCGGGGCCAGAGCGGGGCCTCAGTGGTGGGAAATGAGCAAGGGGCGTGGCCTCACACAAGCCCCGCCCCTCAGCCTCACCCACCTCGGCCGCCAATCGGCCAAAATGGAGGATTGTGGTATGCAAATTGCGCAATATGCAAATTATGCACCGCGACACGTAGTATTCAAATTACGCACCGCATAGTATGGAAATTGCGCAATTATGCAAATTATGTGCCACACAGTATGAAATCGTGCAATTGTACAAATTACGCACCACGTAGTATGCAAATTGCGCAATTATGCAAATTGTGTGCCACGTAGTAGTAGTATGCAAATTACGAGTTGCGTGGTGTGCAAATTGCGTAGTATGCAAACTGCGCACCGCGCCGCGTGGTATGCAAATCACACATTATGCAAATTACGCGCTGCGAATTATCTATTTATCAGCCACCGTTTATTTTTGGTCTTAATTATTGTTTTAGGTGTTGAGTGAGAGGACTTATGATTTTTAAGATGTAAAAGATAGGGCTCTTTCATTTATCCATGGGGTAGATGGGAGCTCCGTCACACAGACCGCAGTGTGAAAGAGTGTGCAAGTGCACCAACCATTTTGCTGTCTGGAGCCCCCTGTCCCGAGCTTTGTGTGGTGGGAAATGGTGCAGTGGGACCAGCTTGAAGCTTCCAAAGTGTTCTTTATGAGTCTCCCCAAGGCCACTGGCCGCAAGGCATCCCCACACCTTGCTAATGTGCTGCTGGGCTTGCACCGAGTTCTTCCACAGGTTAAAAATGGGCATTTCCTCAGCACAGTGGCACCTCTCTCATCTTTTGAGGCTTATGGGTCAGAGCAGACCCTGGTTGCCACACAAGGAAAGCAGTTCAATTTGTTCCCACAGCAGTTGCACAGCAGACAAAGGGTTCAAGTTGCTACACTGTTGTGTTTCTTTCCTCTCAAACTCAACTGCTTTTAACCAAAAAAAAACCCCCAAAACAAAACCAAAAAAAACCCTCATCGAATTGTATTCTGCAAGGGTATATTTTTCATAACTAGAAATATTTGCTAAGCAGCCCTGAAGTCTTGTTTGTCCTGTGAAAGAGAAGGATTTGATAACTTTTATGCCACAGTCCAAAGGCCAACAGTGACAGTGGTGTTTTGTGGCTGCTGGAGTCAGAAAGCACTGAACAGGGAGACAAGAACTGGAATAATAATTCAGAATAACTCATTGAGTTATTTCTTGCTCCATTCTGCCCATTTCTATTAGCCTAAATATAGGCTGGGTTTTAGTAATAAAAGTCAGTTAATCTCAAGTTTTTTTCTCAAACACACCCAAGGAAGAAGACAGAACTGAGCAGCAAATAGACTTTACCTCAGTCTGTGTTTTCCTGGGAATATCTGTGCTCCACCCCAACAGTCTGTCTGAGCCAGTTGTTCATTACCACATGTAGCACTCACCAGAGAAGGGAATGAAGTTTCTGTACTCTGGGTTTTCTGGGAAATCTCATTTTACAAAACACCTGTTGTTGGGTGTGTTGTAGGTTTAGAAAATTTAAAAAAAAAAAAAAAAAAAGAACACTTAATTTTTTCCTTTGTTGGTCTCAGAGAAGGTAATCTACAGCATGGGAACATCATCCTAGCCAGGGAAATGCTTTCTCTAGCTTAACAGTAGGAAATGCTTAATCTCTGTTGGAGCTATCAGGGAATTTCCTCCTGTTCCCAGACTCTGCCAGCCTAATATGTCCCTTTGGAACACCAGTAAATGCATTTAAGGAGTGAAAACCTTTGTCTTCCTCATCTCTCTTCATGTCCTTTACCATTTTCAGAGCCCACAAGCAGAGTTTTTCACCTCGTATCTCTTGAGGGAGTTGTGGGAATTCCAAAATATAAATATTTTGGTTGATGTTTGCTGTGCTCAGTAAATGCCTTTCTTCTGTAGTACAGAAAATATTCCTGGCATGTGTGACGTGCTCACTTCAGCCAGGGGGTTTAGATTTTCTCTTGGTGGGACAAAAAGTAAATCAACTGAGAGCATGTGTAACTGGGAAAATGCACTCACCCAGAACTGCAGAGTGTCGCTAGTGGCAGAGCCTTGTCAGCTTTACAAAGAACATAACTAGTGCAGACCCTTTTCTAATACATCACAATCTAAAAGAGGGTGTCTTTCACTGCCAGTACAACTGAGGAATCAATTTCTGATCAATACTTTCTTATAGATAAGAGCACACCTTTTGAAATCAAACCTGCTTAGCACTAGGTGGCACTCTGCTATAATCTAAATTAGTTGGTTTAGTTTTGAAGTTTACTAAACATTTTAGCAATGGCAACAACAAAAAGAGATTAAACTCATCAGCAAGTTGCCAGGATAGGCACCCATGTTGTGAAGCAAGGGGAGTTTTAACTAGATTGTAATATCCTCTGGATGAGAGGGCAGGGTGGAAATGAGATCCATGTACTTCTTCTAATAGTGCCTGTCATTGCATTTACTACTGAGGAACCAATGTGGTGTTTTGTGGGGTTAATAACATGGTCCCCTCTGAGGAAGTGGTGTGGAGGTGCATAGTTCAAGGCCTTGTCAGTAGAGAATAGAGTGGGGATTGTGGAACACCTCCTAAGAGAACAGCTGTTCTGCCCCACTTGTTCTTGGTGCATTTTGTGTCATGGGGGCCAGGAGAGGGAAAGCTGCACTCTTCATGGTTTTCATTGGTTTGCATTGGTAAGGATTTTTTTTTTTTAGTTATTTTACTGGATTGAATTCATGGGGCGTGTGAAGATTTAATAGAGAGGTGGTTTCTCGGTCAAATATTGCCCAAGTGGGTGTAGGACCAGCTCTTGGTCCAAGGGGAGGATAGGGTTCTGGAGCTTGCAATGATGTGGGCATGTTTGCAGAGTGAATCCTTAGGGGAGGAAATGGAATTGGGGGATGTAGGGCTGGAGTGCAGGGCTGTTTCTAGCAGTCAGCAATAACCTGGAAACCTTGGAGTTGCATTGCAGTTCATCCAAGCTGTTTACTGGATGAATATGTATATTTGTATGTGTAAGTACTGAATTTGTATATGGGAGGAATTTGTATACATATTTATATTTATATGATGATTTTTCCTCATCCAGAAGAAATGGATAGTCTTAGAAAAACTCAGGTTGTCTCAGGTTGTCAATGCTGTTAAGAAAAATGTATGACATGTGAAATGACTGTCAACCACTGCTGTGTCAGTGCTGTTTCTGGGCTGCTCCTGAGGAAGGGTGACCCATGGCTTGGGACACAAACCTAGCCCTGGGATTGCTGCTCTGGTGATCAAAGTCTGACAATCCAGACTTCCACCATGGATGCAAAGGTTGGATTCTGTCAAAGGCTCATCTGCTACAGCGTCATTCATCCTCCAGCTGGCAGAGCTGGGGCCCTGAGACTCTGCAGCTGGTGCACGATCAGAATCAAGCATCTCTGTTGCTGACTAGAGAAGAGAGGGACTTGCTGGTAAAGCTGAGGTGTGTGTGGGAATTTTGTGTGCTCAGCAGAGCTTAAAAGCACGTCTGAGGCTGCTGCAGGCACCTGTCCCCTTGGGAGCCAGAGACTGAGGACATGCCAGCAGGGAGGCATTTTCTGGGGAAGCTGACCTGAACTCTCTGTTGTCCTAGAAAATCAGGCTGGTAGAGGAGGAGAAGGGCACTGATTTTTCTGAACTAATTTAGGTATTAGACAGCTTTACCTGGTACCTTGGGGACCCTGGGCTGTTTTTCCATCCTTGGCATGTGGGGATGCATGTGGGGATTTGCTGTTTGCCAGGAGAGAGCTCCAGGGCAGCTGCAGCACCTGGCTGGAGGAGTTGCAAGAGTTCAGGGGAGCAGGAAGGTCGAGTGGAAAGGGAGAGAGCCTGGCCCAGCTCCATGCTTTGGGCATTTGCTTGGGAGGGAGGAGTGGCCTCTGAATGCCAGACTCTGTCAAAACATCAGATGTGTTTCATATGAAGTGTGTGTGCCTCTGTGTGTGTGTGTCTCTGTGTGTGTCTGTGTCTCTGTGTGTGTGTCTGTGTCTGTGTTTGTGTGTGTGTCTGTCTCTGTGTGTGTGTGTCTGTTCCTCTGTGTGTGTGTGTCTATGCCTCTCTGTGTGTGTGTCTGTGTCTCCGTCTGTGTCTGTGTGTGTGTCTGTGCCTCTGTGTGTGCCTCTGTGCTTCTTGCTGGCGAACACTGACATTTTAATGCCAGTCTGTGGCTTGGGTTCTGTCCCTAACATTAAAGGCTCCCTCCCCAAATACCTTTCTTTGTTCCCTGTGTAGACCAGTTCTTATCACCCCAAATGACTGGTGCCACTTTCCTTGGCTATCTGGGCATATCATCTGTTTAACAGTCTTCTTCCAACAGTCATTTTACTGGATTGTTTTCTTTTTCCCTGAATTTTAGCCCAGCCCTTGTTTTGTCCTGTAAGGCAGCTCTGGTATTTTGGAATGCCTTTTTTATTTGTACCCTTCAAATAAATGTTTACAAATAATTAACTTATGGTTTTGTTCCACAGCGCTTCTTTGGTTGCTGTAATGGCAAAAGGGAATAGGTACGTTTTGTAGATTTCTTCTTTTCTAAGGGATAAGAACAATCAAGACTTCTGTGTTTCTGTCTGGGGGCATGTGTGCAAAGAAAGACAAAGCCAAATTAGAGCAAATGGCTATCCATACACACTTGTGTACAGGCTGAGGGTTTTTCTCTCTTCTCTCTTTTTGGGACCTATTGCTTCCCACCCCATAAAGATTACATGACAAAATTTTCCCTATAATTTCAAATCCTTCTGAGGTGGTTCATGGTGAAATGTGCCCCCTTGAACTGTTTTTTTTCTGGAGGAATACAACTGCAGTTGGTGGTTTCAAGTAAGTCCAACATGTGGTGGAGCACACTAGGCAGCCTGTCTTCCAGTGTATATTTCTGCTGGCAGAGACCCTAGATCTCCTTGGCCAAGCATTCAGTGCTGGGATAAAATCTAGATTCCCAGCAAATTCTCAATTAAGTGCAAGATGTTTCTCGAGCACAGAGCCAGAGATCAAACTGAAATAAGGCTCACTCTGAGAAATATTTTGAAAACTGTTTGAATAACCTAGTGTATACAAATATTTTAGGTCAACTATCATATTCTCTCAAGACTTGTAGGCGTTTCTGTATGGGTGCCAGCAGCACTGCATCTCTAAAGAATGGAACCAATGCTGAGTTCTTACTTCCACTACTGTGTCAGTGAATCCACCCACGGCTTGATAATGTCAGTGCAATGTGATGGAAAATTTTAATTATTGTTTGGCCCTTGTGTTGTTTTAGTGATATTTTTGCGTCAGAATTGCGAGGAAAAGGAGAGGGTAGTAACCAGGGGTAGGAAAGTAAACCATCCAACTCTTCGAAGAAAACCTCACCTCGTCTCAGTTTGCAAGTTGTGCTGGGAGGCAGCTTTTCATTTTTTCACCTTTAAAATCTTGGCCTTTAAATTAGAGGATAAACAACCCTAGATAATTTCTTCTTCATTTTTGAATCCGAATGGTGCACAGCCACTCAATGCCCTCCTAGAGCCACAGACATGTTTGGATACTGTTGGTGGCAGCAGATCTGACTGAGTTTGTTTTGTAGCAAGAGGTGAGCCCAGGCCCACAGGCTGGACCTCTAACCAGCACCACTTGGTTCCATTAATGGTGCAGACAGAGCTTGAGCCAGTGTCTCGTTTCATCACAGAAACCACTGTGCAGGCTGCTGACCAGCATATTTAAGTATTTTGGCAGAATCCTGTGCAGCATTGGAAGGAATGCTTTTCACAGTCTGCATTTCTCCTGGAGGCCTGCATTAGGGATGTGGTTGCCTCCCACGCATGCACACGTCTGATTGGAAGGCGTGATAGGGCATGGATGTGCGTTGTGGCTACGGGATGTCAGCAAGGCAGATTTAAAGTACTGCTGGAGGAATGACAGGAGGAGTATGCAGACCTTTCAAGATCAGAGGCCAGATTCAGATTTTTCATGTATGAAAGCAGCAGCAACTCTGCTGCAGGCAGTGGTGTCACTGTTCTCTAATGCATGTGAAGAAGTTGTGCATTATTCATTATCTGAACCAAAGCACATCCGTGCTTTTATGCTACTTTGATATTTAGTACATGGAGCTGTGAACCTCCTCAGGAGGCACTTGCCTGCTGCTGTTAGTTTTTATGCAGGAGAATTCATCTTATCCAGAATTCTTGCAGCAGCTGATGACAAATGCATTGTTGCTCTGCAGCTTGTGGTGTTGGAAAAGGGAGGAGGCTTCCATACACCTCCAGTCAAGTTTTTGGGGTTGTTGAAAAGATACCTAGTTGTCTTCAGAGTTATTTGCAGTTAGAAAGAGCTCAGTGGTTTGCAAGTACAAAGCCTCAGATGTTTGCAAATACTGTAATGGGGCTGTGTTGGCATGTGGGATGGATGGAAGGGTTGTCAGCCACAAGTATTCACAGCTTAAACATTAGTGTCTCCTCTCCCTGCCTCCCTTCCCCAGTTAAACTACAGTGAGAAGAATTTATTTTCATATTAAATACCTTGGCTTTTTTTTCTTTAATTTTTTTTTCTGGCTCACAAAATGAAATTATGCTCTTGGATTGCATAATAATGGCTACTAGGTCTCAAAATTTATTTTAAAAGACAAGTGAAAATATAGTCCAGAGATGAAAGAGAGAATCTTTCCAGAAGCTGCTGATTCCTAAAGAGGCTTGAGGAAAATACCAACCAAGATAACACCTATATCCAGAGGCTATTGATGGGACTTCAAGAAGAGATAAAGGGTCTCCTTATTTTTATTGTTTTTTTAAAAATATTGTGTAGACGCTAAAGCATGAGCAAAATGAGCAGAGTCAATTATGTTGATTCTTGAGCAGAAATAACAATTTCCTGGAAAATAGTGATAAAGCACAAATACCTGGAAAAGGGAATGTTTAAGCTGTGGTCCTGTGCATCAGAATTTTGCTGGGCAGAGGAAGGCATGTTCTACCTGGTGTGTAAGTAGTGCATCACTTCATGATACCTCCTTTTTCTCTGAGGGGATTAGAGATAGCATGAGTCCGCTTGAGTTGGGTGATGTGGATCCAAGTATACTCTTCAAATGGGAACTTTTGTAGCAACTTAATATTTTGTGGCACTTAAATATTTTTCAACACCTCCATAAAGAATTAAGGAATCATCTGCTGGTCAGTGCTGTGACTGTGGCCTCTCTTTTTGATATAGAATTTCTCTCAGCTGCTGTGAGGAATGTGAGTTGTGTTGTGTCGACAAACCTGAGTGTTTTCAGACTGCTGACAAGCCTTTGAGGTTATGTGCTGATTGCTTTTTGGAAAAACAATTGTTGAGCATAAGAAGGTGTGTGAACCTGTAGGTAGGTGATTTCACTCTTAGGAGCCTTGGTAGGGAATTCTACAGCACACCCCTGCCTTTGACAGCAACTTTATGAGGACATGTGCTAGAAAGGATTTCCTGAGATGAAGTTTGTACACCTACAGAGACTGACAGACCCACCTCTGCTAGCAGCAATGGTGGGACTGGCTGTGACAACAGCAGATATTGACAAGTGCAAAGAGGTTTATTTGTAGCTGGGATGTTGCACATGGAAAAACAGTCAAAAGAAGATGAATTAGGAATGAAAAGGTGTCTGTGAATAGACAACAGGAGGTAGAATACATCTCTCTCCCTTTGTTTCTTTTCAGACTGATTTGGATGAGCTAATTATTCCTCTAATGCTGATGTTAACAAAAAATGCTCTGTGTAGAGAGATCTGTATGGCAAAACAGTGCTGGGGAGTCTGATGTCTGCAGCAAATTCCAAGGGGAAATTTATTTTTGGATAGCTCTGCTCTGTTCCTGTTGACTGGCTGCCCACCAGCAGCATGTGTGTGCTCCTGAAGGACGTTGCCCCGTTGGGTTTAACACACAAGGAATTGGTTGTGCCCTCCAGGTCAGGAGCACGGTGGTGATGAAAATCTCCTGGTTCATCCCACTCTCTTCAATTTTGGTTTGCATCCCAGAAACATCTCAAATGAGCACAGGGCCACTCCAGATCACAGAGTTTATCCTCTCTCCCTCCTTTGAGAGAACTGTGACTCCTCATGTCTCTTCCTGTATCAGCTCTCCTGCAGGAAGCTTTGGGAAGCATTGCCAGGCCCTCTGCTGTCTGCAGCTTGATTTTACAGAAGTGAGGGATTTCTCCAAGTAGGATTCCATCCCAGGCAATCCAAAGTAGCACCTTCTGGGTCTTGGCTCAGTTTAAAGTATCAAATCAGCACAACAGGAAAGGAAGATCAGAACGAATGCTTGATGTTTGTTATTTACTGCTCCAGCCTTCCTCTCAAAGCCTGGAGGCTGGAGAGGGAAGGCTCACCTGCTGGCAGCATGTTAATCCCTATATTTTAATGCTGAAAACTGCCATGCAGGATCTTAAAAACCTGCTTTTTTCATATCATTAAAAAACTTGTATGTTCAGTTCATCACGGCACAGTTCCCTCTATTACTAAGTCCTAAAACTGCCTTCCCTTTTGTCTGAATTTCCATTTTCAGCTTACATTTCTTATATTCCTGCGGGAGGCTCCCCACTTTCATTTCCATGCAGTGTTGAAACTGGGAATCCCATTAGCATTGTTCATATGACCTATGGAATGTGAGTGAATGTTTCATAGCCCTGCATCTTCTTGGCTGCTCTCCAGGGCCTGTAATTAACTCCACATATATTCCTCTATCTATCATGGGCCTTTAGATCTCACCTAATAGAAACAGAGAAAGCTGGAATAGAAAGCAAAGCTTTATGGGAAAAATCAAAGAAAGGGCTTTGCTTGCTGATAAGTCTTTAAGTGTTTACTATGCACGCTCTCCTCTTAACAAGATTTCACTCCTAGGAAAGCACTGCAAGTGTAAAGCAGCCCTTTGAAAGGATCAAGTGACTTTCAGTGTACAAGAGATGCTTGGGCATCCTTTAATTTTTTAAGCATGATGGTGAGCACATCACTTGAGAGTGGGTTGGATGAATTTTCACGTGGGTAACAAAACTTTCTTCATTTAATAAGTCATTTAACTATTGTGTCATCCTGGCTAACTAGAACAGTTTTCAAAAGTAGCTGCTTTTAAGTAATATACTTCTCTTTCTTCCTTTTGCTTTCTATCATATATGCTTCTGAAAAATATTAATTGACTCTTTATTTAATTATCTTACAAATTACATCAAGTTTTTGGCAGGACTTTTGGCAAGGAAAAAAATTATAGGATTCATAAAAGTAAGATACAGATATAACATGCATTCTTGTTGGGATATTTAATTCTCAGCCTGTAATGAGGTTCAGGTCTTTGCTCTGTAAGTCTGGAGTAATACCACTGAAGCAAGTGCACCAGCAGAGCTGGAAGTTGAACTTGGCCTTTGTTTTGTTAGGTATGATATTAGAATTTCAGATCTTTAATCCATATGGTTTTCTGCTTGCTAGGTCTGTCTTCCATATCTAATTATGTATATTTAAACCTGATTAGAATCACTGTTCAGAAACAAAGGCTCTCTTACGATTTTTAGGCTCAGCCTATTGAGATGCTTAAGACACTGCCTGTAGAGAAATGTCAGTGGCTCATCCACCCTTGGTATCGTATTCCAGTTGATGGCTTTTGTGTATGTCACTCACCTGGAACAGATGTTTTCCCTCCTGCTTTAATTGTTCCCCAAAAATATCTGAAAGGAATATGAAAATCCAATTAATATGCATGTCTATCCAATTAATTTAAATGAATTAACATTAAAATTGATTCTGGGTTTATTTAGATGCTTTCTGCAGCAGCCAAAAATAATCTTGATGCAGGACTGAGTTTTGTCAGATGCCTCAATAAACAGCAGAGACGTTTGTTCAAAAGAGGAATCTTTATTATGAGATGGTAATTCAGTCCTAGAGCTCTGCTTTTGTGACCAGTGTGAACCCTTGGATCTTGGTCTGCTGCAAAAATGATAGAGGAGAACAAAACCTTGAAACAGGAGAACAGTCAGCTGAACCTACTGAGGTTTTGGGAGAGAAGCAAGGCAGATCAACTGTTGTTTTACAGTACAGATTACATAAAAATACTGCCCTGAGCACTAGTTAGTCCAGCATTTCCTAAGCTAGAGGTATTTCTAATATCCTGGAAATATGTATTGCAGGATGTTGGAGGCTCAGGTAAGGAGAATTGTCTGTCCAAGCTCAAAGGATTTCATATCCAGGGTATCAGACTTCTGAGCACAGTGAGGAAAGGGGATAGTATTAAGGTATTTGAGGAGGATGTGCTTTCTTTAAGGGTAAACTTCTGGTAGGAAATTTAGTTAGGTACAGACATTATTTCCTAGCTTTTGCTTTCCTTCATTGCAAGGAGTGAATTAATGAAATACTAAAATCTATCTGCTATAAGGTGCCTTTGAGCAGCTGCTGCTTTCATCCCCAGCAATTCTGTCAGCTCTTTCAGAGACCATGGACCAACTGAGATGCCAGTGCAGTGGCAGGTTTGGAGAGCATCTCCTGTGAGCTGTGTCAGGTGCCAGCTCCAATCCTTTCCAGCCCAAGCTACACAAATTTATTTTAAGGATTGGCCAGGATCCCGTAATTAAATAGCTAGCTGGGTTGGACTCTCCTGACTATGGTTGTATTTGAGATGGAATATAAGGTTTTCCCTGGCTTTTAGGACTGACAAATGTCATGTCAGGGTGGAAACCAACTGAAATACAGATATAAGGGCTTTTGTCAGGGACTGACAACTCAGTCACAAGATGACAATAGAGTCTGACCACTAATATATTGTCTACTCATAATGTGAAAAAAATTAGGAAAGGCTGAAGAGGTTGAGAATAGAATTAGCTATGCTTGCTTGCAAGGTGTTTTGATGTTCATCTCCAGATTGCTTTCTGGGGCTGAAGATTCACCCTCCCGACCACGGTATTCCAGTCTGAGAGGAGGGCTGGCAAAGCCAGGTTTATGGTGTGCCCTTGGCTCCAGGAGATACCAGCATGCCAGGGAATCAGCTGCTCCCAGCAGTGCAGCAGGTCAGTTGGGAGCTTTGCCACCAAGGAAGGGATGACTCGAGTTCTCAGCTGGGAGTCTTGTCTCTCCCTCTACTGCACTTGCTCTTGTGCAGAAAACACTAAACCACGAAAGAATTTGGATTGGAAGTTTCCTAATTGTATGTTCTAATGAAACCTGTAAAAATAGCAAATAACAAAAGGACATTTTTAAAAAAGGTAGAAAATTATGATCATTTTCCCATTCCTTCCCCAGAATATCAGATGTTAATCTTGTTCCTCCCACAGACTAATGATACGAGATGCTTCAAACAACAGGTGAAAGCTGGAGATGAACCAGGATATTAAAGAAAATATACTCTGAGATAGTCATAAACTTTTAATTAGTGAAATTGAGTCAGCTGTGTTTTCTTTTTTTGATCTAAAGCCTGAACTTAGTTAAAATGGATAACATGAACCTTGTACCTCACTGCTACAAAGTCAGCATAAACATACCAAATACTTGTAATTTTTTAAATGAAATGATGAAGTGAAAAGTTCATTTTGCTGCCTTAATAAAGGTTTTGTCAGTGAAAAATATTATTTATATTTTGGTGTGAGCACAAAATATTTTGAGGGTAGTTTATTACACTCCTATAAGCAGCAAACTACCGGTAGACTTTCAGGAGTCTGCAAAACCAAACATAAATGGGAATGAGTCATGATGTACTTGCTGGTTTACTGTCTTTTCTGAGTGATCTAACACAATTTTGGGGTTTTTTTTGTGGCTTGGCAGTTTATTGCTTTAAGGGATAAAACCTTTTGAGCTGAGTAGGTGTGAGGGCAGGTGTGGGATGAGCACATGGGATGTCAGTGCTGCTGCTTCCCCCACCCAGGGAAGTGCCCTGGTCAGGGTGTGATGTGGCAGTGTGTCCTCATCCCGGCAGTGAATCAATATTAATATAATTTATTATGAACTTACTGCAGCGACCTTGCAAAAACAGACACTGCATGATGGAGGCAACCATCAAAATTACCTCTTTTCAATCTGGCAAAATATTCTGAGGCTAAAATGTTGCTTGAGAAAGGCAGTCCTTTTTCGTTGTTTAATAAAAGTTGGTGAGATGACTGTATTCTGTTTGTAAATGTAAAAATAAGAAAAAAAATTCCCTTCGTGAAAACATTTGAAAATTAATATTTGAATAGCTCATTTGAGAACTGACATTTGTCCAGGATTACAGCTTTCATTGGGAAGGACTTTGGAGAGTTTCAGTGGAAATTGGTTTTGATTTGGCCAACTTTCTGAGCCTTTGAAAAATATAAGATGGATAATGCCCAGCATGTTTTTTCCACTAGGCTTGTATAGATGTATTCATCATGCATTCCAGTGTGGATAACTAGCAGTGTTATGAAATAGGAAATGAAAATCCACCGAAACCTATGGCTCTGGGTTTCTGGTAAATCATCTGTTCCATGAGATGTGCACTACAGATTGCTGTGGTGAGGCACCTGGGAGCTGTTGGTGGACAGACCTTCCTGAGCTCTGGAGATGAGCAGGGTCACAGGAAAGAGAAGGTTTTGTGGTGGAGCTTTAAGGGGGCAGCACGATGTTGTTTAGAGGTTCCACTCTCCACAGTAAATATTGGGCATGCAGTACTTAAAACCTGCCAAATTGGGTGCAGTGACCTTAACTTTGAATGTTTTTAATACATATGTTAAATTCAGCTGCCTGACTGTACCTTTTTATGGAAAAACAAGGTGTGGTAGCATGTGATAGATTGTTACAGCCACTCTCTTTTTCTGCTCTGTGCTGGGTCGTGCTGTGCTTCATGTCCCAGTGCAAAGGCAATTTTGGTAACCTGTGCCTGTGTTTCTCCACCTGTATTATTAGAGTTATTTCCTAATATTCAATTTGCTACCTCTCTGACAAGTTTTTGTTTCTACAGAGAACAAGGCACTTACATCTCTTTTCACAGCAGCTTTCTAAATTACAACTAATGACAAATGTCATTATTGTCTCTGCCTTGACTTTTATCAGCTGGTCATGCTGCCCTTCTCCTTTCTCATATTTTACCACAATTCTTCTTGGCTCTCTGCAATCAGGTCAGGTGGTCAGGTCAATAGGAAAAACCTGTCCAAAGAAGTTTGGCAAGTAATAGTCGTGTGGGCAGTGTTCTCACACACTAAGCATTAAGGCTGGAATGAATCCAACCCCTCTCTTTTCCCATTTTTTATTCAGGTTGTAGGAAATAGTCAGAGCAAGGTAGGTGGAAGACATCCTCTGCCTCCTTCTCAAGCACAGCAGTGGCTGGTGAAGAATTCAAGAGTGTAACAGTAAGCTTGAACCTGACTCAGCAGCCCAGGGGTTTTAGCTAAGGAGCAGTACACCATGGATTCCCATCCATGTAACACTGCATCTGTGCCTCCTTATGGAAAACACAGATGAGTTTCAGGAGTGGAAATCAAAGCTGGACACCCTGCCATGTGTAACCTCAGCAGCTGGCAAGCAGGTGCTTTTCTGCAGGCAAGGCCATGGCCTCCAGAAGTTTATTGAAATAATCTGCTGGCACACCCAGCTGCCACAAATCCTGGGGCTGCAGGGAGGGACTGGAGACTAAGTAAATGAGAGGGTAATTGCTTACCAGTTTTACATCTAGTGTGATGTTTCTTGAGTGGTTGCAAGGCCAAAAATTGATGGAAAGCAGGAGGAAATCTCTTCTCCCCTCCTCAGATGCGAGGAGACTGTGTAGAAGAACCCAATAGGTCCTTCTTTATTGGGAACAGCATTAATATCCCCTGGGAGTCAACATGGTTTTTCAATAAGTGCCTGTCCCCTCTTTATGAGGAGATAGAACTTCACAAAATCTATTTTTATTTAAGACCTTCCAGTAAATTATGAATATAAAGTTTTTATTCATATTTTTAAGTGTATCAAGAGAAGAATGTTCTCTAAAATATTTGGCAGACTTTTCACACTTCTTTCCACTAAGAAATTCTATTGTTCTCCATTCAACATCCCCAAAGACTTCAGTTGCTCTCACATAACAGTGTAGAGCTTTTCACATGTCAGGGGATAATTTATTTTTTGAATTAATGAATGTAATTTCATTGAGTTTAATATTTTAGCCAGGATTTATTATAGTGAAGTCTCTAATTTACGTTCAGCTCAGGTGAATAGTGCCTTCCATTTGTCATCATAGTAATGATGGATTGGAGGTCTCATTACAAAGCAGTGGTGTGATGGCTCCCATTTTATTCTGAATAGGAGCAACGACAAAAAACACTGCTGTGTGTGACACTTTCTTGTCATTATTTTCTGCACTCTCACCTGAGGCAAACTGAATTGCAAGGAGTCATTTTCTTTGTTTCTGAGGTTGTCTTTCAGGCCCAGTTTGAGGAAAGTGAGTCAAAGCTGGGACACCTCCCACCAAAACTTCCATTTCTGATGTCTGCTAAGTACCTGTGGCTTTAAAACTTTTGATTTTCTTGAGCCTAAACCTCACAGTTATGTAGAGCACTACCTTTAGCAAATATTGTTATTTTTGTGAATTTTACTGTGTCATTGCTCCCCACTGCCATAACAATGATCCAAAAATAAAATATATCTTAATTGTATCATTGTCTGCACATCTGTAACATGACAGCAATTATCCTTATCCAACTAACTTTTCAAAAGAAGCATTGAGTATATTCTACAGCTATATTTTCTTTCTTTCTCTAGAGATATGGATCTTGGGTTTTTAAGTATTATTTATGTCAGCTGTAGGAGTTAGAGTAACTACAACTGGGATATTTGGTGTTTGCAGCATGAATAATTAGTAATTGACTGACAAAATCTGCTTTGTTTGGCTCAATAGAGTAGAAGGACTCTATTCTGAAGCATCAGCAGACACCACAAGCACAGAAGAGGATTAAAAATTGTCCCACTGATGAACACAAAGACACTGAATGGAGCTCAAGTGCTCACAGCACTCATGCATGCACACCAAAGACTGATTAAACTTTATAACTGTGCAGAGCATAAAAGTTAAAACCCAGTATCTCTTCTGGACCTGAAACAATCCCAGAACAACCATGGCTTCTACTGGGATCTAAAGCTTTCTGCTGGGGTATTCTAGGAGCATGAGGTGCCTTTAGGCCAAACTGAATCTGAAAATCAAAACTCTTGAGGCCCTCGTTGCTCTTTTGCAATTTATTTTAGATTAAAGCACTGTTATATAACTAAGGATTAAAGGAATTAAACCATCCTAAAGAAACATTAAGGATGTTATTTTATCCGAGTTACCAGATGATAGATCTGAAGGCATTTTTTGATTGTTTAATTAGAACATATCCTTTCTTTGCTTTGGACTAACTAACCAAGTTTAAAGAGAAATTATTAAATCTGAGGGATTCTCTTCCTCCTGTGGAGATTTGGCCTTTGAGAATATGTCACAGGCTGACCATCCTTCTGATCTACTTAAGCTTCAATCAGGTTTAAGTGTAGGCAGCTCACTGAACTGCAGTGACATGCATGCCTCACTTGATCACATAAGAATTGTAGCTAGCATTTAGCCTAGCCAGTTGTAATCCTAGTGACTAAATTTAAACAGCAAACTTAGGTAGTTTCTTGTTCTGTATCAGTAAGCTGCCAGTAATTTGCACCATTCTAAACTCAGAGTTTAAAATAATACTGTGAAATATTTAAATTTAATATTTAGTGGGTACCTTTAAAATTAAACTCTACATTAAAGGTGTATTTAACAATTATTAGCATTGGTATTAAAAGAAAACAAAAAATACTACTCCATGCATTCACAAAACAGACCTAATTTCTTTTCTTATTTTTTTTTTTTAATAGCCTACATAATATACCTTTAGACTGAAATACAGAATTCATTTGGCTGGAAAGATTTTGTGGCATGAACTAAGGCTATCTAAAGTACAGATATGGCAGAAAGTGTCTCAATAAGAGCTGGAACAGCTAACCATGGTTTAGAGAGAGGTACACGGGACGTGCTGAGCCAGAGAAGACCTTCCCTTGCTTGCCACAGTGGGAATGAAATCATTCCAGATCACGAACCAAGCTGTCAGAAACAGCATCTGCTGCAAGGAGGTGCATGGCACTGACAGGGGACACAAATCTCTGGTGGCACTCAGGAAAATGTGAAAAAGGACATTCAGATATTAAATCCAGGGTGAAGTGCTGCCCTCAGCCTCCCACAGGTATGTGCTGGAAAAGACAGCCCATGTGTTTTATATCCTAATTTCTAGTTGTGTTCAGAGCTGGAAGAGCTCTTAGGCAGCTCACAGAGTTCTAAATTTTACAGCCTCCCCAGATTTGTCATTGACCTTGGTTTTCACCATTGGGCTCCCCTCTACTTTTTCCTCTGTGCCTTGTAAGAACAGGGTGCAGCCAGCACCCCCAGGGTCACCAGCCTTGGGCAAGGACCACCAGGGCACGCTGAAGCCTTTGTCTGAGCTGGCCACTCTTGTTTTCAAGTGACATTCAAAAATGCTATAAAAATTAGACCATTTCTGAAGTGTAATATAAGTGATTGCAGGCAGGCAATTTCTGCCTTGTTCTCCCAGTATTTGCATTTTATTATTTTGGGGCTGCATTTTCCAGGCTGCTCAATAAGAGGGAATATTTACTTACCTCAGTACTCTCAAAGCCAATTTGGATGGCAACTGCCTTCCTTGTTGATGGCTACAGCCACAGAGGGAGGAGGTGCTGTCCCTGACGCAGGAATCTGAGGATCTGAAGTGTCAACATAAAATTTGCTTTTCTCAGTAAACACTGTGATGTGCTGTGGTGCAACCAGAATTGCAAAGCTTTTTTTTCCACATGTTTTCCAATCTTTGCTCCAGGAGTGCACTTAAACTAAGACCTGACTCCCAGAGACATGGGACTTGTTTCACCAGGAGCTCTGAAGGAATGTAATTATTTTTCTGCAGGTGCTCTACAAACATTGGTGAAGTCACAGGTTGAAAAGATTTGTAAAGAATTAACTGTTTATACTCAGCTTCTCAGCAGATGACTCAAAAAGTACTTTGACTGGGCAAATCAAATTTTCTAGGCAACTGCAGATGAAACAGCTGAGTATTGAACAAGTAGCAAATAGAAATTAATTTTGCTGGTGCCAGGCCCCCAAAGCACATGAGACTTGCAAAGACAGCTGCTGGCAAAGGATGAGGAAGATGTTTAAATTTTTATTATTGTGAATTTTCTGAAAGACATTTTTTGGGGAGAGAAGGGAAAACCACCAACAAATCACCCCCACTGTGCTGTTCCACTTGGGGGCATTACATTGATAACTGGAGTCTGTGTTCTGCTGGTAAAACCAATTTCCAATCCTGCAGCTTGACCATACCTGTATTCTGTTCCTCTTCTCCTGACTCCATAAAGATCCAAGCTTTCCTAACTTCCCCTTCCTGTTCCTCACCAGTATTTCTTTTAGCCATCATACACTGATGCTTCTGGATTTACTCTTCTCTTGGACAACCTCATTTTTTCTCGTGTCTTCTCTGATGTGTGGCTTTGGTTCAACTTGCTCTTCATTCACAACTGTTTTTAGTGAACCACCCTCTCCTTTTACTTGCCAGCTGTAGAATAAATTATTTTTTTTTTCAAAAGGCATACATTATATAAATGCTTATGCATAATTTTTGACGTTGAATAATCCTGGTATTCCATATTTTTCTCTAGTTTGCCATCTGGTCCTTGAAGTCATGCTGCTGTAGTCCTTTGCTGATTTTGCCTTACAAAGTTGACCCTGCAAGTTGAATTCATCTTGTCTAATCTAAGCAGAAAGCATTATCTGCAGGAGTAAGTATTCTGATTTAGAATCCTGGGGTAAATATTCAATGTGGGAATGTTTTCTAACTAATTTGTCAGCAGCCCTGGCAATAATCCCATTGGATAAGAGGTTACTCTGCCATCAGCCCAGCTGTCATCCTTTGCTCTCAAGCTTACTGGCAAAATGCTGTTTTCACCATGAAACACGCTAAACAAGTATTTAAATTAACTTATCTTACACAGTCAAATGACTTCAAATTCATTGTGATCTATTGAGAGACACTTATGGCTATTAAAAACCCAGAAAACAGCTTGTATTTGTTAAGTGTTTAATTCTGTGAATATCAAGTGCAAGAGAGTGGGCTGCATTAGTCCCATGCTCCAACAAAGAAAGGGAGAGGAAAACACACAGACTGATATCATTGTTCAACCTGTACTTTAAGTAATGTCACATTTGTGGTCAAGAGATAGGAAGTGACTTGTCTTGGGAACTCTCAGGGAGCTGATAAGTAAACTACTGGAACAAATAGAAGGAGGATTACAAGACTGGGAGGGAGTAAAATTAAGACTGATAACATATGGAGTCTTTCAGCCATTTCTTCTGTTTCCTAAAGATTAATTTTTGCTGGTGATATTTTTTAGAGTGATTTAATAATTAACAGAAGGTTGTGGCTTAAAATGCTGGCAAAGGGCAGATTTTAGCAAATGACTGCAACATGAAGATCACAAGAGCTGAGGATTGTAATGGCAATTTTTTACTAAAGAAATTTTCCTGAAAACTGATGAGTAGTAAATGTATTTCTGGCTCCAAATGTAAACAATCAGTGAGGAAGAAGAGATGATTGAGATATCATGACACACCATGATATGTTTGATTATGGTCAAGCACTTTTATTTATTTTAAAACTGTGGATATATGTCCTTCTACTTCAAGAATGTTTGTGAAGGTTACATGCTTACAAGAAGGTTTGTGAAGTGTGTGATTTCTGTGTAGCAGGAGATGCTGAGCAAAGGAGCCCCTGAAATGATGAACAATGATGTTGCTCAGAAGGGCAGATGATGACAAAAACTTTATAACATAGCCATACAACATTGAGCTGAACTGAGCTCAAACAGGCTTCAGACTTACTCATATGAACCACCTGGGTCAACTTCATTTGTCTACACACTATTCATATTATTTTTGTTGTTCTTAAGGGTCAAAATAGATTGTGCTTGTTATGTTTTGTCTTCTTTGTGCATGTGGGAGCAGTGGAGGGTAGGTGATTTTTGCTTCCAATGACAGGCACTCCTGGCATCCCTGGTAGGTTATGCAGCCTTTGAATTGATTGAATTGGGAGCGACCAAGTCAGTCAGAAGGGTGAAGAGTTTAAAGTGTCAGGGAATGGAAAGAGGTGTTGGAAGATCTAGTTAATGGCTAGTTTGAACATTTTCAGGTACAGTATGGCCTGAATCCCTACCTCCCATAATTTAAACTCCCAGTATCTGCAGAATAGAGCTTCTGTGCCAGTATCAGCTGAATGAAGGGGCAGAACAATTAAAGGCTGATGTACTCAATTTCATGCTTTTGCTGGATTGACAATGCCAGAATCTGCCACTTTAAGAAATTTGTTGTAATCCTATTCCTCTGTTTTGTAAAGCATGCTTATATAAAACCCCACTCACAGCAGTTAATCAAATGCCTTTGTGGACAGATAAATAAAGAAGAAGCTACAGGAATATGTTAAAAGCAGTCATTAGCATGTACCTCACATCAAATAAAAAAGTACTGCAATTAATCATAAGGACATAATTTTCCTTAACCCCATTTCAGATTGCTGTTTTAAGTGCAATTTATGCCACACACCCACCCATGTCTATTTTAATCAAACATTTTGTGCTGATGGGTGAATTAAAGTAATGTAAGAACAGTGAGCTGAGATATGTGATAGAAAAAATGAAAGGCTGTTATGCTCCTCATTCCAGAACCTCAATGTGCCAGGTAAAAGAGGAAAAAAAAAATGAAGGCAACTTTTTAATCAAATAAAAAGACTTATGGATGTTCCAAATCAGTCTGACAAAAGGTCAGAGTAACATAATGTCTTTTCCATTAACTGTATGGTGTCATCAGAACATCTACAAAACAGTGGAGAATTTTCACGATTCTCATGCAGACAGAAAGTGTTCTGATCACTGCTCAACTCTAGTAAACATTGTAGATAAGGAAGAAGTAATTTAATTTAAATATAAATAGATTGTTTTTACCTGACAGACTCTTCTTGTATAAACAAGACAGGGTCATTGGTGTCACTTATAAATGGCATGGATCTATTGATGCTCTTGGTGCAGATCTACTGTGTGTTACCTGGATTTGGTTGCCTCTCTTTGCTTTGAACTGATTTTGATTGCAAAGAGGAAAATATCCATATGAGCTATAGTAAAATTGCAGAGGGAGTGTCTTGGCATCAAAAATTCAGAAAGAATTTCTGCAAGCTGTCTCACTATGTCACTATCCCTCTGACTGTTCCTTGTGCTGGAATTCCCTCTCAGTGAAATTGAGGTACCTGTGTGTACCTGCTGAAACTCCAAGCACTGCATCCACTGAACTTCTGTTAATGAACAAATATTAGGGTAAATTATTTTTGCTTTGGCAACAGTCTAACAAACCTCTCTGTCTAAATCCAGAGGAACCATTTGTAAGTTATTTCAGCCTATGACATTCCCCCCACAATGGAACAAACAGGGAAATTGTTGCCAGTATCAGTATTGTTGACACTGCAGCATGGTGATGTAGCTCAGTCCCCCCACTCCCCTTTCTTTTCTTTTGGCAAATATTTGTTACATTCCTCTGTGATGTTCTTTTCTGGTCCACTTCATTCCATTTCAGATATATGACTATTAAGGTTGCTGCTTTTAATATACTGATAAATATATTTGAACTTAAAGGAAGTAGTCTCAAGTCAAAGTTTTAAAAGAATCAATGCAGAAATGTTCAAAATACTTGTTCTAGCAAAAGCATCAAGGTAAGTAATCTTCTGAATGAAAGACAAGGGAAAAAAGTGAGCTTTCCACTTGAACAGAATTTATGTTTAAAACTCTGAATGAATAGTGAATCTGTTTCAAGTTTCTTTCAATTACTCAAACCCTAGAGTAGATGTGTCAGGCCAAGTCCATCCAAGCCCGTAGTCTTTGAGGCAAATGGCAACTAAGACTTAAGGAAAGGTAAAGTACAAGGGAGGCAGAGAGAGATAAGCATAACAAGCCTTCAGCCTTGAAAATATGGCTGGTAACTTCCTGAAATTGTAGAAAACAAGGATTTCATGTTCATGTTAGTGCCCAGTAGATGTACCAGAACTGGAAGTTTGCAGAATTTGCAGAATGTTTTTATGAGAAACAGCATTTTCAGTATTACCAAAAGAAAACAGCAAAAGGTTGGCATATCTATTCCAAATAATTCTGATGTTCAGTTGCAGTCAGGATTTACAATGGCAGGAAAAGGCACTGGAGCCCCTTTAAGATTATTGTCAATTATTATTGATATGGACTGAATCTACTTTGAAACCAAATTCTGTGTAAATCAGAAACCTGAGACCGTTATCCAAATTTACTAAAAGTAGAACATCTTTTATCAGTATATCTGATTTAGGGTGTGAAAAATGTTGCTTGGTTTGTCTCTTGCTGCCTCTGCATCCATTTTTTTCCCTTGTGTCATTTTACTTGTTAGAAGCATTCTGAAGAGGCAGGAATTACAACAGTGCAGCTGTTATTTGCTCAGTTTGGAGAGAAATGATCACAGTGAACAATTCTGCTTTTTAAGCTCTGGGATGGAGTGTGGATATTTGAACTGTCATGTCCACTCATAGAATATCCAGTTTAACAGGACTCAAAGCTTCCAGTGGCACTTGCACTGCTGCCTTCCTTGAGCTGTCTGTGATGGGATGCTACCCTTATCAGTCAGTGGCTGGGTGTGGAGAGAGATCTGGTGAGCTGACCTGGTTTGAGCTGCCTGCACTGTGTGGTTGGCTGCAGGCACTGAGTTTGAGTTTCATCAGGCTCCAGTGATTCAGGTAATTCAATTTTGCCTGGAGGTTAACTACAGCCAGGCTTGGTTAGGGAGCAGGTGGCTGCCACTTAATCCTGGTAGGCTATATCAAGCTACTGGGTTGCTGAAAATACTATGTAATTACCAGAGAAAAGATTTATCCTCTAACTGGGTTGGACAAATCCACACTTCTTGAAAGTTGTGTACACAGAAGTGAGTACATCTGTATTGCATTGTTAAAATCCCTCTGGCAGAGTTTCTGCCTGTGAGCCCTGCTAATCAAGTCTCAACTACTTCAAAAGATGTGTTCTGGTTCATAAATCTTCTCCACTGATGAACTATTTCTATGCTGCAGGACCCTGCCATGAGGTGTGAGAGCACAGCTCACCAGGAGGAGCAGGGGCTGTGGAGGGGAGCTCTCTTGTCCTTACCATGCTACAGGAAGCCACAGACTGTATTTGCAAAGAGGGTTGGGACAGTGAAATGAGTGATGGAATTGGCAAAATGAGACTGCAATCAAAAGCCACTGGCCAACAGTCTGGTGCCTCAAAGGACAAAGAAAACCTGGAAAAAGAAAATTGGTAAGAAAAACTGGATGGCCACCAGAAAATTTTACTTGGAAACTCTGACTTGTAAGGAAAACAAAATAAATGGAGGGATCTAAAAACAGTGCTGCTGGAAGCTCTGCTATCTCCTCTTTTTCAAACTTTTAAAAAAAATATCAGAACTCTTTTCAGAGCTACAGGAGATTTGTGCTCCCTCCTCAGACCCCAGACATGTGCACACACACAGAGGCAGTTGTTCCCACTCCCTAAAAATGAGAATTCAGACAAAACTCTTATTTCCCTTACATCTCTAACAGCCACCCTGTCTTTGTGGTTTTTTGACTGAATTTTCTCTTCTTTGATGTTTTGGTTTAAGCTGTAGCAAGTTGGAGTTGCAGAGGTTTTTAGTTCTGTTTTTGCAAAACTCCATTTGTATTACAGATGTTAGAAAGAACAGAAATTAAAACTTGTACCAAATATACCGACATCTTGATTAGCAGAACATTTTTCCATAAACAGGCTTATATCTTACAACATTTGAAACCCATCTAATTACCCCAGAACAGCAGAATCAGTTCAGGATGTTGGGAGGATCTGGAAGGCTGTTGTTTTACAGTTAATGACACTAATCATCCTGATAACAGAGTTGTGCTTTATGCATAGAAAGTCCTGCTTCCCTTTTTTCCCCTCCATCAAAATGTGTTCCATATCAGTTTTCTCTCTGAGCTCAAGCCACAGAGGATGTGGACAGTCATGTTATATCCCATTTGCTCTGTCTGCTGATTAAACAGGAAAGATTAGGTTAATGTCATGTTACCCTTTAAAAAATTGTTGCTCTTACAAGTACATGTTTTGTGTTTTAAAGACATTTACCCATTTGAGAGTGATTACAAGAGCATAAAATCAATGTAAAGAGTGGTTAGAAATGTGCATAGCCCAAATTTTTGTCTTTAAACCAAGAAATGCTTTCATTGTATTGTATCTTGCATTTTGACACAGCTGTAGCTGGATGCTTTGGAACAGATCATATTTCATTGTCTCAGATGTGGATTTGGCAAGGAGCTTCTGTGCTGATCTGAATTCTGGAAAGTCTGAACTCTGCATGGTCCACTTCTGTCAGAAGGAAGAAGTTCACAGATAACCTTAATTGTGATAAACAATTTTCCATAGCTATTGAAAGTCAGCTGGACAGACACCGAATACTTTTTGCTTACTTAATAGTAGTGACTCACAAAAGTCACTCACATAAATGATGTGAATTTCATAACCTTTCATTTCATTGGAACCTTGTCACCAGCCCGCATTTATGCCAAACCCAAAATACTTTCTCAACAAAAAAAAAAGTTACAGTGGAAAAGCACATCTGCCCTGGTCTTTAAACCCCTTCCTGCTGCTTGTCTCAGGCACCCCAGTGGGTGAGGGGCTGGGCACCCCAGGGTCTCTGCAGGGAGCTGAGCCTCTGCTTTGGCTCAGGTCCTGCTGCTCAGCATGTGCTGAGCTCTAGGGAGGCTGGAAGTAACGTGAGAGGAGGAATTCTTGCACAAAAAGCTCACGTGCTAGGTGCTGGATAAACTATAACTGCATCCATGTGCTTCCTTCGTAAAGAATGCTCCTGTGACACCATTTTCTCTCCTTGCTTTCTTGCTGTTTTTATTGTCACAGCTGCAACGTTTTGAAACACACACAGGTAAGTCTGAAGGCAAATCCCAACAGGCAGTCAGAAAGCACAGCCTGACAGATTGCTTTGTCTTCATAATCTACTACTGTAAATAAATGTGCACGCTGGAATTGATTAATTGCTTCCTTTTCAGTGCAAGCACAATTAGCCGTCGATTCGTTTTTGTCAGGCAAATTCCAGGTCATTTTACATCTCACGGCTTTTCCTAATGGAAAAGGGAGATTTACCACTCCTATAAATCACTACACTTGGTGTTTAAGAGCAAACAGGCTGTCCTGATTTAGGGTAAATTTGTGAGGAAACCTCCGAAGGGGTTCCTCTGGAAAGCAAACCCAAACGGCCCCTACCCTCAACCAGTCTGGAGAAAAAAACTTCCTCGGAGAAAAAGTGGAAAAAACTATTTATTTAATAAACAAGATGCCCACAAGAACAAACAAACAAACAAACAAACAAAAAAGAAAAAAAGAATAACATAAAACAATAAAGCCTCTCCCCGCTCCGCAGAGAGCTGGCAAACTGAGGCAGCCCTTGCCGTGGGTGCAGCTCAGCTCACTCCGTCTCTCCCCAGCCCCACTCCCTCCGCAGGGCCAGGCCCGGCGGCCGCAGGTGCCAGCCCTCGCTGCCCCTCTGGGTTTGTCAGTCCAGAGCAGGTTTAAACAGTCCCTAGAAAAGGAAAAAAAACAGTCCAGGGAGCTTCTCTGCCTCAGCCAGCTAAAACTATCTAAAAGCACAGGAGATCTCTGTCCCACCGCTGTCAGTGCCTCAGACAAACGCCGGAGCCAGGCCGTGTGGGAGTCAGGCAGTTTCCTCAAAACAAACTGCACAAACTGCTGCTTCTTTCTCCCCCTTTGCTCCCAGAACCATTTTAAAGGTACAGAACTCAATATACAGCACACACAGAAGAGGCTATTGGGGATACAAACATCATAAAGTCACCCTAGGACACAGGCTGTGGGAGATGGAGGAGCAACCACACTGCAGCTGGGGACACCTTGCTGGTGCAGAGCCCCAAGGACTTGCTGCTGGGCAGGCAGGCAGAGAGAGAAAGGGCTCCTTCCTCTGCCTTTGCTTGGGCTTTTCAGAGCTATTTAACAGAAAAGTGGAGAAAAGGTCCTAACAGTGAATGTCTGGTTAACATTTCAATTTTCAGGTGTTTTTTTTTCTCTGTAGATCAAGGCTGAAATGTATAAGCAGACCTGTCTGGAGAGTACCCAGCTGTTCCCCAGGACCTCAGTATGTTTTTTCCCAGTTTCCTCCATAGAAGAAAAACAGGTGAGAAATTTGCTGTGGGAGAAATGCATCCAGTTGGCCAGCCATAACTTGTACCAAATAACCTCCATGTTTGGTTTTCTAATGATGTGTATATGACAAAAAGCTGCTCTTTGCGGGTGCCTGATTTTGGGGGTTTTTCAGTCATTGTTGCCAGTGGTGTGATCGTCACATCTTTGGATGTTACAGAGGGAATTTTCCATTTAGCCATCAAATGTGTACCTATGGCCTAAGAGCTCTCTGGAGGAAGGATGATTTTAGTGTGCTTGTAAAAGATGTCCAAAAAATGCTGCTGTTTGCTTCCAGCAACAAAGTTACAGCCATCAGGAAACTCTGCCCAGTGTGAACAAATGCTAAATAATCATTGTGATAATTGTCTATTGTCTGAAGCTCAGTAGAACTGGATAGGACTCAAGGTGCCATGACTGATATCTTGAAATTGTTCTCTTGAAATTGATTCTAGCTTGGGTTATGAATTAATTAATTGCTTTATAAAGAGGTGCAGGATGCTACACAAATTTTGTCACACGGGTCTTGCAGAGGGTGTATAGAACGTCCTCCAAAGTTTTGGTACCAACCAAATGAAGTCTTCAAAAATTAGCAGTACAGAGGTCTAGTATTAAGTTAGTTTACTGTTAGACCTTTTACAGATTTTGACTCTTGTTATTTTTATTTTTCCCAGGTATTTAAGAGGGTCTCTGGGCCCCAAAGCCCAAGGAAATGGAGACGAGGAAACTGCTATTGGTGGTGCTTCACAATACAGCCTGAGCAGGGGAGCTGGGGCTGTTTCTGAGCCTCTCAGGTGGGGACATGCTTGGTACTTCTGGGGCTTTGAGCACTCAAGGTGATTCAACTACTGCACCTTTCATGCCTCCTATATACATTTAAGGAAAAATAGTGGAATGAAAAATAAAAGGGAGAGAATTTCCTCTTGAGATGAATGTCTCTGCACTGTCTCCCACCCACATCGCAGCCACAGGCAGCTACAGCCAGCCCTGTCTATAGCAGTCTTAAAATGTGTGTCCAAACACAGCTGTGAGTAATGTTTGGAGATATGCACAGGCAGACCAGCTATTCTGTATTGTGTGACTGGAAGAGTGTGAAAGGTTCTGGGATGCCTCAGTAAATCCAGAAGGAATGGTTTCAGCCCTGTGGAACATTAAAATTTCCCAATATTTTAATATTTTTATAATGCACTGACAAAAAATATCACTCAGACTAGGCAATCTTAATGGAAATATTTAGTCTTCTATCATGTGGGAAACAGACTGCAGCTCTTAAAGTCTCTTCTGCAAATTCAGAGTCAAAGGGTAATGATTCTCCACATGGGATAAAATTGATATATTATACACAGTTGCTGAGGGCAGTGATTAGGAATTAGAAGATCTCGCAAGGCTCCTGAACTCTCACATTTTACTATGTCAGCAATATTGCTTTAACAGAGATAATTTAGTAAGTAAAACAATACTGTCCCTAAAATGGACGTTCTTCATTTTTTCCACTGCTTTGGAGTTTCTCTTACCCTAGACATATCAGCCTAAATTCATCCTTGCCATAAATCCACTGGTGTGACTGGAGCAGTGTGAAGGATGTACACGTGTGCCAGCTTGCAGCCACAGCACGTTGTGAAACTCTTGGTAGTGAGCAGAACCGTCTGGACTGAGCAATCCCTGGTGCTTTCCTGTAATCTCATTCATGTAATCTCATCCTGTTTAAGCTGAATGCAGACAGTGATGGGCAAGAAACCTCCTGTTGGGATGACTGTGCTTTTCAGATGTTCATTGCAAAAAACAAACAAACAAACAAACAAACAAACACCCAAAAACCCCAAAAACAAAACAAAACAAACCCCCAAAACAAAAAAAGCAAACAAACAAACAGAACACAAAAAAAACCCCAAAAACCCCCTACCTATTATAAACTATTAGATTGAATTAGATATTCTAAAATTATGCATTAAGTGATTTTACCTCAGATTAACAACAGGTATATGATAACTTCCATGTTAAATATAAAGATGGGAAGAGGTCATGCAAGACTTTAAGAAACTGGAAAAGGTTGTCTGACCTTAAGCTGGAAAAGGTGGTCTGACCTTATCTCTCTCCTACTGCCTAGAATCTGTCTTTGCTGCTCTGTAGCTTAGGTGGGTTGTTTTCCCCTCTTGGGAGCACAGCAGCCCAATTTTTGTCATAAATCCTTCCTAGCAGAAGTGTCTTCAAAACGTGTGTACACTGGCCTTGGGGGAGAAGAAATGACTAAATGACAGAAAATCTGCACTTTACCTGGGGTGGCAGGGAAACAGGTGCTCCATGGCTGCAAGAAGGGGCCATGGGAGAGGATTGAGTGCAAATGAGTTTGGGGATGTCAAATCTCCAGGTGGTGACTGTGACAGGTAAGAGGAGATAATTCAGCAGTGAGCCCTGGCTTTTCTCTCTGCTGAGCCACACAGAATATTTCATTACCCAACACTGCTCAGGAACTGTCATAAACGAGCCATGGGCTGGAATTTTTTCATCCTTTTTCATCATTTTCATCATTTTTCATCCTTCTCTCCAGCTAGGAGACGGCATTTTGAGGACAATGAAAGTTTTCATTACACCTTTTTTCTTATGGAAACAGGTCAAGAAATAGGATTTTAATATGACTTTGTCTGTTCATATAGCACCTAGAGCATTGAAATGTCAATATCACTTGAGGGAAAATCCATATGTCACCACTCAGAAGAATTTTTCACCTAAGGTTTGATATGGTCACTGAAAATATTTTAAGTCAAGTTTTATTTTTACGTTGCTTCCCTTAGTTGTGAAAGGATGTGTCAAGGCAATGCGGGAGATCATTTTCTCTTTCGTTAGAAATAAGAGATGAAAAAATTTGTTAAGAAACTCCCTAAAAACTGCCTTTTATTGATTGGTTAATACCACGGATGAGCATGTGGATATGATGATTATTATTCAAACAGAATAAAGAACGTGTACCCTTGCTCACTGACATTTCAAGACCTGTAGTGCACTTTGCTGCAATGATAGACATCTGGGTCACATATATTTTAGTGACTGAGTTGTGGTTTTAAGTCCCTTATACTTGGAGGAGCAGTTTTTTCCCAGGTAAAGCAGGGAAATATAATTCAGTGATACCCTGGCTCAGTGATGAAAAGCACTGAGAATGGTCCTGTTGCAGTGCCTCTGTCCATAGGGGATATTTACAAATTTGTAAACTAGGAGCACCTGGGGAAACAGATTAACTATATAGTGGCATTTCATGCATCAGAGACTGGACTGTTTTATCTCTTTCACCCTCCCCTGAATTCCTGAGAGATGAGTATTGGAAATCGTGGAAAACTAAGATGAGAATACTTGGATTTAACTGTGTGCTGGATTTTCACTCCAAAATACCTCAGTGATTACTGGGAGGTAGACAGAAACTATCCCACCTGTTCTTGTGGAGAAGAGCGATATTCTTTGTACTGTGCCAAGGGCAAACTAGTGTGTTTCCAAGGGGCTAAGCTACAATCCTGAACGTTGTTCACTAGAAAGGGGAAGTTTTCCTCCTCACTACCTGCAGAATTCTCAGCCTCAAAACTTCCTTGAATCACGCTGAAAATGAAAATCTAAAGCTTTTTCTCCTAAAATTTAATCTTAATTTTTTGGTGTGAGAAGAGTTAAGTTCTTGGTTTTTCAAAGGGACCTCAGTTTGGCTCTCAAAATTTATTCTTTCTCTTTCATCTGCATACAATTATGTCTAGAAATGCATATAATTTCTTTCACTGCCTGAAGGCTGAGTATGCATTTGTTGGCACAACCAAATAATTATCTATCCAAGTAATATAAAACAATTGTAAAGATATTTGCAGCTCCCTTCACTTTATTCACAATTACCATAAAACTAAGGGAATGTGAGGAATGAGGTCTGGATTCATCTTTGAACAAAGCAGAGACTTCTAGAAAATAGACTTTAATTACATTCCTCCTCTTGTTGGAAAGGTTATACATCAGGAAAAGTCTTCTGAGTATTTTTTTTTTTTTTTTGTGGCAGAAATGTAGCCATCATATAAAACCTGTAATAAGAATTGTCAAATATAAGGATTTTATGATGTCTGTTCATCATCTGGGCAGTGAAGCTTTTCTTAATGAATGCATTGAGCTGACAGACGAGGGCCAAGGAAGAAGCAGCACAAAAACAGTACCACAGCTTCAAGGAAAAACAGAGAGGTGAATATTTGAAAGTCAGAGGCACAAAGTTTTCCAGTGGTTTTGCCACTGCTGGTGGTGAGAGGGTGAAGGTGGATGGTAGGTGTGAATTCAGCCAGGGGGATGGGACAGGGCTGAGACCTCGGCTCCCATTGCCCGGAGAGATCAGGGAGAGGGGTCTGAAGCACAGGTTATCAAATACTTTGGAGTGTTTGTAAATCAAGACACATTTGGGTGTCCAATCCAAGTTTGGGTCCTTGGATTTGTTTTAAAAACAGTGAGATTACAACAGACTCCTGTAAATATTTATATCGTGCTGAATAAAATGACAAGGATTTTGGAAAAGCACTCTCTCTCTCTCCAAGCTGAAATATGCCTTTAGCCTCTGTGTGAGAGGCTAAGAGAATCTCACATTCAATAAATGAATAAATGATAGATGGCTTTCCTTCCCCCCCCGCCCCCCCTTTTTTTTTTTTTAAGTAAACTTTCCAGGGGCTTAGAGAGACTTATGAAAACAGGCAGGACCTGACTGCTGCATGCTCCCACTGACACCAGGGCAAACCTGCCAAAGTTACACTCCAGTAGGATCAGATCCTTCGGGCTGTGTCTCCAGCTGTTTACACATGTGTAAATGAAGTGTGAATCTATCGTGGCCAGCACGGGCATTAATCATGTCAACCTCAGAGAGCTGCCTTCAACCTTGCCTTGAACTCTCTGAGGTCCCTCCCTCCCTACCCTGTGACAAATGTGCCAAGAGTGGTGTGGTCATGCCCACCTCACACCCCAATGCCCCTTCCCTGGCACTGTCTGGGAGCTGCTACCTCCTGCTCCAGGGGTGCTTTAGGAAACTGCTCCATGGTTTGTGCTTTGGGACTGTCAGGTGAAGCATACTGGTTGTCACTTGTGTGGTTGGGCTCAAAATCTGTCTGCCAAAGCTCTTTGCTAATACATGATACCTTCCTCTCTCTCCCACAGAATTCTTGTTTTGGATTTGGTGAGAGCCACACTCGAGGATCTGCAGTTCAGCTCAGAGCACGAAGCAGCATCTCCTGGGGACAAGTTAATTCAGCAACAGCTCCGAGGCAGTGCTGGCACTGGAAGGAAACAATGCATCAACTCCCTGGAAAGAAGCCTTAATGTCTGCTGTGAGTCAAGATTTACATGGCAAAATGGACTACTAGCTACTGTGATAAATATATGCAGGAAAATGTTATTGATCCACAGGAAGATGGTAGGGTTTTAAGAAGAATTTATTATTGTGGCAGTCTGGTTCTTTTCTTTTTCACTGAATTGTAAAACTGAGTTTCGTGTTGAGATTGATTCAGTTTGTTGAGCTTGTTCTTAACTATTTGTTGTTGACATTAGTAATGCAGATTGTAAAATATGGCTGCAAGGTTCTTTTGATCTTTTTATTTACAACAGACAGAACTGGAAGTTCATACTGAAAAGTTGACTCTCAATGTTTGTAAACACACATACATACACAAAGGGAATTTATTTGCACTTAACTGAATCCTCAGAGAATAGCTGTATTCTGTGTGTATTTTCTTTTTATGCTAGGTTCTGCAAGGCTGCCTAAAACAAAGAAAAAGAAATACCTTCATTTAAAGAAAGATATTTCACTCTTCATGACTGATGACTCCATGATTTTGGAATGTTCAGTATAAAAGGCATTTTACTATTATGTTTGAAGTTTTTAAGAAAGTAAACAAGAGCAAGGACTCCAGCCTTAGGCTTTGCCTGGAGCAGACTGAGTTTTCCTCTGTGAGCTGGAGCAGTTTGCAGCTGTGCTGTGGGGAGGAGGAATGTCTGTTCCACATAAGCATAATGCAGAAGCCCTCTCAGGATGCTGTGGGTGAGCCTGAGGCACTGACACTGTGGTCATGCACTGCCCAGGTGTGGTCTGAAACCTCCCCATGGGCCATGGCCATTCCTGTTTCCCATTTTCATATAAATACTGAAGAAGTTACAGGTGTGTATTTTGGTGCATGCTCTCCATAAATATGATGTTCCATAGTTTTAGTCATAGAATACACTATGTTTTGGAGAGATTTTCATACCAACAGAACTTTCTCAACTCAGAAGTTCTGGATTAAAGGAAGCATTTGGGAACAGAAAATGAATCATGCCAGTGGCACTATGAATAAGTTTTCTACATTCATAATTTAAGGCTCTTCACACATTTTCTTTGGAAAGCTCAAGTTTCTATTTTGAGGGATGAATTTGTATTTTAATGAATCAGGAAGTGTGAAAGCAATATGAAAATAAGTTGTTAAGTCTTGGGGGGAGCTTTAATTCAGAACAGTCTAGCAAAAGAAAATTGCTTTCAACAGGCTACATCATTGCAAAATTTGAGGAGGAAAAGGGACAGCTGGATTATAATTTACATAAACATAGATGTTCTAAGATGGTAGAGTGCCTACCTTTGTCCTCAGAAAAGTGACATGAATGAAGTCTTAGTATTTTCTGTATCTATTTCACAATTAACATAAAAATATAGAATGTATACTTACATATAAAGCAATATAAATTTCTTGTTAAAAATGAGGAAAAAAAATAGTAATTTGAGTGACCACAAGCCTGCTAAAGGAAGCTGGAATGAAAACCTGACCTTGGTTTCCAACTGCCCAGGCAGGGGCCCTTTGGCTGCCCTTGAGATGCCTGTCATGCATCCATTCTGAAGCTTGGGATGCTGCAGAGTGCACAGGCAATGCAACAACTTTGATTTAGGAAGTTGTGGGGTTTTACCCTCTGAGCTTGGGTTACTGGAAGGTTTTCTTCTTTGTTTTTCTTTTTCCACCATGGAGGGTTACCCAAATGGTTTTGCCCAAAATATGAGACTGAGAGATGAATGTGGCCATTACTATCTCTAAGCATTCACTTGGTCCAGAAGTTACAAAGACTTAAGTTCATCTACAAGAGTAAAACCAATGTCTAAACATGCTAAGCAAGAATCTGTGGTATGGTTTATTCAAGGGAGCCACATAGAAGAAAACATAAATGCAGTTGATAGATAAAACTACTGTGAGAAATGGTGGCAGCATTGCAGCATGAATGTTTGAATTTTTAATGCAAATGAAATTACAGGTATTTTTCATCGGATTTTTACAATAATATTACTTCAGGCCTCAGAATACAGGGTTAAATACAAGACTTGGTCATTTGGTTACTCAGTGATATCTGAACAAGACTGGGTTTACGAGAAATCCGTGGTTTTAAATTAGGTTTGCCAAGTGTTGCATAAAACAATCAGATATGCACAAGTCAGAGCTGTTGAAAGCCTGGATTATAGGGAGATAGAACTCAATGAACAGTACTGCCAACAAGTAATCTGACCTCTTTCTGCCATCAGTATGGAGTTCCTGAGATATCTGGTGGCACATTTTAGGTAACAATATTGACTTAAATAAAAAAAAAATAACCCTGAACTTCCTGTGACTTGCAATCAGGAAAGACACAGTATCACCAACAATTTTTCACAGGTAGACAGAGACTGTTTCATGCTAACAATTTTATATGGGTTCATAACTCTGAGGTATAACACCACTTTGCCTGTTAGCAGGCTCTGAACAAAATAGCAGAAGTATCCACTTTTAAAAAGCTTTCCTTAACTTAAAAGTTAATGGAAAGCTTTTTAAAATTACTAGCCTCTTATGGTCAAGAAAAGAATTATTAATATGCCTTGCTGGAAATCCTGGTGCACCTTTTAAATGTTTGCTTTGAATTGCCAACATGCTTTTCTTTTGAGTCCTGCTTTTCTAGGTAGCAAAATGCAATATTAGTTCAGTCAGCTCAAATGCATAGCAGACCAAAGTTGCTGGGCTTCCCAGCACAGTTAATATCAAGCAGCACTCTTGTGGTTTTAAACCTAAATTAAATTTGCAGAAATCAGGGGGAAATTGGAGCCTGATTTATGGTTACATATTGTGCCTTGAGGTGGTAGCTCTTTGTTTTCCTCAGGACTGTCAGACTTTAGACCAACCTGTGTGTTGGTTTAGACCAACTCAAAACAGATGAATTCAACAACTAAGGGGACAACTAAGGCAAAATAATGCCAGTGAGATCTTGACTCCCTCTGGAAGGTAGCAGGAATTTTGCCATTAACATCATCTGGGACAGATTTCTTCCTTTTGCTTCTCATCCCTGGTGGAGTCTGCTTGATCCCCTCTTGGGCCAGTGAGGAAGGTGTGGTGATGTAAAGCATCAGGAATAATTTATAAAAAGCTGTGTCCAAAAGGCTAGATAAATATTACTTTATCTTACATGCAGAAGGAAAAAGGACTGATACATTCTTTCCAGCACAGACAGAAATACTTCCTAGATTTTTATAATCTCCAAGCAAAGTTTCTCAAAAATCGCCTTTCTGTTGTGGAAAGACTTAAAAGTAGAGCAGATCTTGTTTATTTAAAAAAGGAAAAAAAGGGGAAAAAAAAGCACAACTGTTTAACATAAGAAATACCTGTTTATCACATAAATCAAATGAAAAATCTTCCATTTGTTAATTTGCATGAGCCAAGATTTACATATGGCAGAATAAAGTAAATTCAGAATACAGAAAATATTCCAAAATTGAATATACTACAAATTGCTATGTCTGACTAAATTGTCCTTCCTGGATTTATGTTGCAAAGGAGAGTTTCAGCAAACACAAATTTGTCATGACAAATCCTTAACAAAGGTGATATTTCAGTGAGGAGACCTGGCAAACCTGTTTCATTTGCCAATGTCATTTCCCGGTTCATGTTCAATCTGTATTTCCTACAACTCTGCACTGTCACTCCTTATTTAGTACTCATTTTCAATTTCCCTCTTTTTTCAACTGAATTGAGCTATATCTGCCAGGGCAGCAAATGTTAAAACTAAATCCAGAATTATTAGTAATGGGATATTAATAGAAAAGGTCATTTCCTGTCCCTTACAGGTCTATAAATAATACCTAATATAAAGATGGGTGGTTTGCTCTAATAAAAGAGCAGCAAATCAGGAGGAGAAGATGGTGTGTGGTAGGGTAATGCATTCTGTATTGACTGCCAAGATCTGCCTTCATCCCTAAAAACCCAACAGTTTTGCTGAGTTGCCAAAGAGAATGTTATACGCCATCAAACTGTAAAATTTTAAAAATATTTTTTACATGAGCATCTAAACATAGGTTGCATTTTTGTTCCCTAGGTATGCTGAAGTATTTGCAGACTTGCACTTGGCCTAGTCCCCATGTCCCCTCCCAGCATCCAAGTGTGTCAGCTTGCATCCAGACATTGGTTTTGATGGCTGCAGTTGTTGAGTCTCACCTCCTGTCAGTGATGTTATCCTCCACGCTGCTGTTTTAGGTGTGAATATTGCTGATAATTTTTTCCACATCATGACATTAGGTAACGTGATCAGTGAAAATATATGCCCCCAAAAACATGATGAACAATAAAGCCAATGTTTCTGTATCATCTAGAGTCCTTATACTAAATAAAATTTCTTTGCATCTCTGTCTCCCTCTGCTCAGATTTATTGATTTCAAAGGGTCATAATGTAATTCAGTGGAAGCTGATTTAACTGCAAAGGGTTTCCCAAGTGCACAGTACAGAAATTGGTCACTGGTGACTTTCTAACTGGAATTCTTGCCTGAGTGGATTCATATCACCAGTCCAGACTGAAATAACTACGAGATTGTATTTTTGAGATGATGCTTGATAAGCTCCACTCACATGGTTCCTGTTGCATGGACTGACTTTCTGGCAGCTTAGGAGGAGTCATTACAGACTGGTAACTGGTGGCCTGTGGAGGAAGGATTGGAGTTCAGTCCCTTTTCCAAGGAATGCTTAGCAAAGAACCTAAACAGTTGCTGGAGTGGTGACAGGGAGACAGGTTCCTACTGAAGGAGAATTTTCTCGCTTTTTAATCCTGCTCAAGATCATGCTGTGTCAAAAGGCATGTTTAAATAGTCTGTTGAACTGTTTCCAAAGAGACCAATAAATGTAGTAAAGCAGTTACAGGTGTGGCTCAGCACAGGCATACTGGGGCTGATATTTGAGGTGATAAATCAGGAGGGAGAAAAAGGAGATGGCAAGAATGAAGGGACAGAAATGGAGAGGCAAGCAGATGTAGAAGTTGGCAGTCAAGCCAGTCTATAAAAACAGACTACTCTGCTCCTCTTCCTTGCAGGGTCCAAGGCAGCAGATGTGCTTTGAAAATTCCCAGCAGATCGGGCTTTACAGAAGAGCCAGAGCAGCAACAAGTTCATAGTTCCCAGCAGGGTTTAAGATCAAGCTGGAAGCTGTGCTGCTCTGGCTTGTCGGCTTGTGGATGCCCAGAAGCAAATCCTTTCCTTTCCCTTTCTCTCCAGAGCATTGCTCTTCAAGTGCCACGGGAAGAGGAACATGGGGCTTGAGGAATGAAATGTTACTCTTTGATTCTTGGCTCAGCAGTTAGCCTAATTATTATTGTAAATGTGGCAGGCAACTTGTCTTTATAACATGTTCCCTCTCTTTTGAACTATCCATATAGATGGTGAAAAGAAATTCTATACTGCTCTAAGATGCCAAAGTTCAGTTCTAAAATTAAAAAGCCCAGAATCCAGAAAGACCTTGCTGTGCTGCTGAGTATAACCTCACCTCCTAAGCATTCAAAAGCCTGAAGGGCTTGGAGAGAAAGTGAAGGGTATCTAACTTTCATGGAAACATGTATTTTTTTTCTCTTGATCTCTATTTATTTTGGTAAGAAGTATACAGAAAGAAGGACAGCTGTGCTGAAATTAATCATGTGGAACTGATTTCTGCAGGAGAGGCCATGAGATAGCTGGGGAAACTCAAGAAAAGTCCAGGTCTTGCTGCTGTGACCTGCTGATGTACAGGAACCTGCATGACAAGAAATGACATGGGCTGTGAGGTGTACAGGATTGAGTTGCTGTCAAGGCCACCACCTGCTTACACTGGGCAGATTAAACACCAGCTGGAAGACAAAATCAAGGCCTCATGCAGTGAAAAACACAAGAGGTGAGGTCCAGCTGTAAGTTAACCACCTTGTATTGGGTGTTCCAGCACCACCAAGAAATGTGTTACACACCAACCTCACCCCCTGAAGGGAAAGCACCTGGCAGCTTCTGGGTGAGGAGGCTGCTAATATTTAAACATTTATACTGTATTTTTGTGCTGTGGCCATGACCAGAGAGAGAAACCCCAAGAAGATTGGTGTTTGGTAGGCATAGGATATGCAGGCATGTATAATGGGTACAGGAAAAATATGAGGACCCTGCTTTCAGCAAGCCAAGCACTGAATCTTTGGGAAGATTTTCTCCCAGACTTAAGAAGCTGTTGTGAAAAATACACAGCAATATAATCTGTGACGCATGAGATTGAACTTTGAGAGTGAGATCTTCCAAAATAAATCGTTACCAGCAAGGTCTGTGCAATACTGGAACATTCAGCTGTTAAGTACTGTCTTTTTTTTTTTCTCCATAGGGGTATAATTTGCATTTTGATAGAACTAGCCAAATATTTTGTTGAACAAAAGAATTTCTTAGTAAACATAATTATGCTTTTAGTCTAGATGACCTTTTTCTTGATTAAAAAAATCCTCATTACCTTTTCTATTAATAAAAAGTTGATTAATGTAGTTGGATGGATTATTAAAGAGGAGATAACCGAATTAATCATACTTAATGTAATAGTAGATTACTGGGAGCTTATAGATTAGTATCAGAATTTCCCTTCCTATTATAGGCTAATATAAATAGATTTAATTCAAAGGGACCAGGTCCATTTTTTTTAGCCTTACTCATAAATTAACACTGCTCTTGTAAAAACTCCTGGCATATAACATACACAAAGTAATGTTTTGAATCAAAGTGTTTTTCAGCTGGTCTGTGCTTTTCACTTCTTGCTTTTAACAGAACCTGGAAATCTGTTGTGTTTGCAAACATAGATTTTAATTGTCACACACTAAAAAGAGGTCTTGTGTTTATTCAAGACAGATTTGGAGATATTCAGACCTTGTGGCTGATCAATCAGCTTTGAGCTGCTCTTTAGCTACCCAGTTGCTTTGTTAGTAACTGCCCTGTTGGTGTGTTTCCTGAGACCTGAGATAGATCATGCAGCAGCTGGCTGATGCACATTCTCATGTTTGTACTTGGAGGGAAAAGAAAGCCAATGCTTTTCTTCCTTTTCTTTTCTAGACCTTGCTATCACTCAGCCTGCACCATATCCATAGCTGGGACACATGCAGAGGATGAACAAAGTGAGCAGGAGCCAGGTGACAATGTTTTTCCACTCTCTGTGAGTGTCTGACTCTTCCTGAGGAAGAGACTGTCTGAATCCATTGGATTCCTGCACAGCTCAGCCTATGATAGACACAAAGTGCAATCACAGCCCCTGAAATGTAATGAGCCCCTCATGTACAGCGAAACAATTCCAGACATATACATGTGACAGGGGAAGAACCTGGTGCCAAAAATTTCTCCTTTGCCATAAAGGGTAAAAATATTCCTTCTAAAAGGAAAAATACAATGAGCTTTATAGATATATGTTTATATATGTTTTTATTCTGTCATACATCTGTTCAAAATCTTTAAGTGCCTTCAGAAAAAAGGGCTAGTTTGTTGGTTTTTTTTAAAAAACGTCCTCCTCTATCTAAAAGGCTGCTAAAAAATCAGTGTAATTTTTATTCATGTGAATGTAGCAGCATACACCTAAATCCAGAGTTGAAATGGACCTTTAATATGACCCAGCTCAGCAGATGGTGATCAGCAGAAAGTTCTATCCATCTTGTCAGGGACACATTGGTGGCTCCCACGTGCCTCATGAGCTTGTGGATGAGAGAGAGGATAAGGCACCACTCACCAGGCAGAGACTGAGTGGTGATGATACTGTACAGAGAGGACAGGATCACCAAAAAAGTGGGTCATGTGCAAAAGAAGTCTTGCAATGAGCAGGCCAGGAGGTGAGCTCAATTTTAACAGCTGGTTTGGTTGAACAGGGCTATATCCCATCCAAGACACTCTATGGGGCCCTCTTTCTGTCTTTTCTCTTCTTGTCCCCTGAGAACACCTAAGGTAATGAAATATTTCCCACTTGGGGGATAAAATAGTTGAGCTGTTGGAGGCAGTGGGACAGTTTGCACGGGGAAACCTGTGAGAGGGGTGGCCAGATTGGCTCAGGCCAGGAATTTGTCTGGTTTAACATCTCACTTGTCATCAGAGCTAGCTTTGAGCACGTGAGGAAGGTGCAACACACACAGCAGAAAATTGAAGGAAGGCAATGAATCCAACCATCCTTGTGGTTGTAGTGGATCCCATCATAGCAGACAGCCTCTATTAGTCCCTCATTATCATTTATTATACCTTTCTTATTATCTGAAATTTATATAATATTTCAGATAATTCTTAGTGTCATTTTATCATTATAACCCTTGATATTTTTCTTACCAGTTTAATGTTTAATTCTCTTTGAACTTACTTAAAAATTCTTAGACAATGAGGTCTATAATTTAACCATGTGCAAAGTGTGCTTTAATGGGGAAGGATGGGAGATGCCCCTTTTACCAGTTTTTAAATTTGTAAATTCTCAATTTTCGTGGAATTTAGAAATTTCCGTTAGATCTGAAGCTGAGCCTGGTGCTCTCCCTGCTTTAATTTCCACCTAATGGTTACAAATGCAAAGAGCAAATGCAGAGTAAACAAATGAAGGAACACCCCCTATTTGTGACATGACCATTTAAAACCTTCCTGAGGTAAATTCTTATTTATCAAAGACATTTTGGAAACCACATTTAAAAGGTTAAAAGAAAAAAAATCCCTATTTTTGTCTCCCAAAACATTCTTTATATATAGGTCCAGAATAGTCTAATACTTTCTGTCTGTAACAGAGTTCACATTTCCAAACCCAAATGATTTTAAAAAGACCATGACACATTTTCATTTTTTTTAAAATGTAGTTAATCTCAAGCTTAAAATTGCCTACAATCTGTTGAACAGCTTTCAAGACTGATATACAAGCATAAGAAAAGATGGTCTCTAGGGAGCTAATCTTGCAGCAAGTAATGCTTTGGGTTTTCAGCCAAATAGGATTGGAGACCAGGTTTTCTATCAAGAGTGATTAAACTGTCTATATAAAGCTCAGATTAAGAATTTAAAAAAAAAATGTGTACATGAAAAGGCTTTAGCAGAAAACTAAAATCTCACAAATCTCTTTCATTAAAAGCAATGCTACTCTTCTCAATGGAAGAAATTTTGGTCTCTCCTCGAGGAGAGGGAAGTGTAAAAATTGTTATCCAGGAATGAAAGAGAATAAAATTTATTTTTACATCTTTAGCAAACCCAGATTAGGACATTAATGACCCAGTGGAAAATCCTGAAGATATCTCACTTAAGTCAAGTGGAGCAGCTTGAAATCTAACCTCTTAGTGGAAAAACTATCATGAGAACAGGGCAAAAATACCAAAAAAAAGTTGAGATAAAACCCTGTGGCAAGTCTGATTTTGGGAAAGTTCTGAATCAGAACTAAAAAGGTAAAGTAATTAAATGAATTCCTCCTCATAGTCTTCATATATTTTGTGAATAACAATTGGTGTGATATTGCATTGTATGAAACAGTACTCCATTCAGGATAAAAGCAGTGCTTTCCTGCCTCTCTCTGAATTGTTGAATGCTTTACTGAAAATGGGGGTGTCCTAGTTTTCACAGTGTCACCCTATTGCTAATGGGAAGAGTGGCCAGCGTTAAAATAAATGAAGAAATTATCAGAAATGTGATCATAGCTCCAGGAATGATATAAAATCTCTTTAATAAACTCAACCAAAGCCTTTTTATTCTCCTTATACTTTCACATATCAATCAAAACAACTTTGTAGACTCCACTTATAAAATAAACGGAATCAAAAAGGTTGGAAAGAAATGTGTGAAGAAGGTTAAGCAATGTAGTGTATCCCATCCAGCTTCAATGGAGAAGCTGTCTTCATTTTCTACCCTTCATGTATGTATTTCTAAAGCCTCCTAAAATCAATCAGTATTTTTATTCAGTGTCCCTGCTAATGGTGATTCTGTTACTGCTTTTGCATTAAGCAAGGAAATGTTGACCTGTGTAAATGTATTAGTGGGAGCTGGGGGACAGAAGTGGAAGTGCAAGCTGTGATGTCAGGATGGTGAGGCTGACTTGGACTAATGGGAGTCAGAGAGGGCCTCCCCAGTAAGCAAAAGCCATAGGAGGAGAAGAGACTCTGGCTCAGTTTAGGATGGAGGATGTTTGAGGGGCGTATGGGGAGTGTTAAGGATGGGGAATAGTTCAGGGTACTCCCTAGAAAGGTAAGCCCAGACCAAGAAATAGAGCTGAGCTGAAAGCTGTCATTATTTTAGGGTGTTGGATAAAGACACTGAAAGAATCCATGTGTATGAAACCAAAATATCCCCTTACTTTTAAGTCAAATGCTTAGGTACTGCAGACTTGTCCCATTATCCCTAGATATTTCCAGTACACAGACTGCTCACACTTCCTCTGACCCCATCACACAGCAATGCAAGGCTGCTTTTCCAAGTTTCAAAAAGATGGCAAATAATGTAACAAGTCTGGCTGAGCTGAGCAGGTAGCAAACCCAAAATTTTCAGGTGCTGGTGCCTTACACATAACGTATTAATATCTTCTCCATCAGGGATTTTTGATTGATTGAGGTGTCTTTACAAGGCTGAGTTTTGGCTTACTTTATATTTAATGTATTTTTTTAATCAGAGCCCTCCAGATGCTACTGTGTTCTCCTCATTCAAAAACATCAACAACCATATGCTACAGAACCAAAGGCTTAGTTGCAAAGATGTATCTGGAATTGAACAGAGTCAGGGGAGAGGAAAGGGAATTTCATTAGTAATCAGGCAAACAAACACAGGCATGATGAATAAGTAATGAAGAAATATACTCAGCATTCTCTCTATTGATCAAATTTTCAAATACTTCCAGGTCCTACAAAAAGGGGAATTAAATTGGTGTCTAATGTGCATGTATGCATTCACCCCTTATTTCTTTAAATACCCACCAGGAATTCTTACAGGAGAGGTGAAATAAAAAAGAAAATAAAATGTGAAGAAAACACAAATCACTACAGTTGGGTGAGGCCTCAACACTGATTTTGGGAGGAAATCCAAACATCTGTCCAAGAATGAAATTGCAGTGGAGCCAGGTGGCATCTGTGGATGGAAAAAACTGATGCATAAAGATGAAAATGTATGAGGTTGTTGTAAGAATTTGTGGTTATTTATAATGATCAAGTGGTTTTGATCAGTGCAAAGAAAGCAGCAGGGTCTGTCCCCTGTTGCAGAACATTGTTTGCCAGGGTCTGTGTTGTTGGAGAATTTCATACTTTGCCACTTTAGAGCTACCTAGTTTAAGTCAAACTAAAGGCCTGGTTTCTGAATGTGCAGCAGCTTTCCTCCTGCTGTTCTAGGAATGTATTTGGGTACACATTGAGAGGAAAAGTCACAAGTATCCAGACTCGTTTTTTATTTTATACAGGCAAGTATATTACACAAATAAAATTAATTTTTAGCACCACAAAATCCCATAATCATCATACTATCCAATGCCAATTAAAGAATTATTCCAAAATTTGCCTTATTTCCACTAGAGGTCAGTCAATAGATGGTAAATTGTCATGTTGTAGAAATGTATATTAACAGCTTTGCCTGCATAACTTCTGCAAACCTGCTGAACAAGAGAATTACTCTATATGAAAAACTTATGCAAGAATAATGTTTTTAAATATATGACAAGTTCACCCTCCATGTGGGTATTTAAAAGATATGTGAATATGGCACTTTGGGACATGGTTTAGTGGTGGACTTGGTGGTGCTGGGGTAACTCTTGGACCTGATGAAGTTAAATGTCTTCTCTGACCTGAATGATCCTGTGACTCTACAAGTGCTACCAAGCAGAAAACATGCATGAAGAATTGCTTCTCCACAGCTGCAGCACAGTCTGGATAGAAGGACTGTGTTATTGCGGAGTGTTTTGTAAATTACAGAAACTGATTGGAAATCTCTGTAAGCATTTTACTAAGCTCAAAATGCTGTAAAACTACTGGGGTTTTTTTAAAGGCAATCTGTCTTAACATAAAGTTGAAAGTCTCAAATGGCTTTAGCATGGCTCTCTGGTGTTAAAACTATTTGTCATTTCAAAAAACATTTGCCCCAGGTACGTTTACCACTGCCCTTATTTGCTACCTCCAAATGTGGGGTGTTCTCCATGTTGATTGTTGAAGAGATATGGCTGTTAAGTTGCTTTATTTATCATGATTGTATTTATTACCTTTTCTGCAAGCAGCATATTCACTCCTTTTAATTTTTTTCTGGATATTGAATTACCTTATTTTTAATATAACAGCACTATTGATTTCTCTTGTCTCAGGACCTCAATGATGAGAGCAAGAATGCTCTTTTTTTGGCTCTAGCATACAGGTAGTGGGTTTTCAATCTAGAAAGCAATTTTATTGCACAAACTCTTATAAACTATTAAGCTGGACAATATCTATGCTGATAGCATGTTTTGTTCTCAGTGAGTATTTACCTAATATTCGAATTTAAATGCTTCCACTTGCAAAGATCTATCTTCCACCAAGTGTCACCAATTATTATTATTTTAAGCACACTCAAAAAAATGCACATTTTTTTGCCACACCTCTGCTGCAACTGCATCAAGGCTGAGAAAAGGAATTTCACCAAGGATTCAGTACAACACTGTTCATGTGTGAACCAAGAACATCAAAAAGTGAGTAGCAGTAATCAATTAAGGTATTATATATGTATCTGTATGCCTTCATATCTTTGCTTGTCACACAAATAGAGACTTAAGCCCTACCTGGCATTACTCAGTTATAACACTAAAATACTTAACCATCCAGCTCCAGGAAAACTGAGGTGCTAAGATTATAGTTCAGGGATCATTATCTGCCCACTGCTTCAAATCATGTGATGCATGACTACAAAAATTTCTTACATTCTTACAGTACTTTAAAATAGTTTTCTGAAATAAAATTTATATGCAGTTCCTGCTAGCCTCAAATTGCAGGTCACTGACTTCTTAACCAAGATTTGTGGAGTAGGAGTACCATTAGTACTGAAATTGTTTCACTGTAATTGGACTTGACAGCTAAGTACAGGACAAAAGAGCTCATTTCCGTGAAGCCCCTGGAGGAGCATTTTCAAAACTTCCTATTATTCCAAACACTACCTGTTTTATAGGGCCTCTCAGTATTTAGCTGAAATGTCACACACAGTTTTGAGCACAGGTCAGAGGATTTTTGAATTCAGCAGCAGCATTTTCAAAACAAGTTATGTCTTTTGCCCTGTTAACTACACTTTTTCTGACACATGACATTTGAACATTTATTTCTGGCTGTTTCGGCAAGAGAAGGATGATCTAATGTAGCCCTTGAGTCCCTTTAAAATACGTTTCTTTTAATGTTACACTGCCAGGATGTTATAAAAGAAACTTGCTTTGAGAGAAACTAGTTAAGTTGAGATATCATCTGATATCTCAAAATGATTTAGTTTATTTTTTTCTTGGAGTTTCAGTCCTTAAAATTTCCTGCTTCAATCTGAATCAAGATGGCATCTTGGTGAAAATGACAAAGTAAATACATCCATATTCTTCTTAATTTACAGTAGCTAAAAATTTGGAAGTCATATGACTTTGTTCCTTTTTATATGTCCTGCAGCAGAAGACTAAGTTCATGAACCTGGGAAATTGTGGCTTTGCCACATCCCTTTTGTGCTTTCACTGTGACAGATAGCTTTCCCCAGGAGGGAGCATGAGGGGTGGTGGGAGGACAGCAGAGCTGCACAAAGTGATGAACATTCACAGAGAGCTGGTAAAAGAAACCCATTTTGCTTGCGTGTCAGAAGAGGTGGGATGTGCCCTAGGGAAGCAGATTTTTGGATGAAAGTTGCTGAACTTTTCCTCTGATGCTCAGGAGTGAGCACTTTGCATAAAGGCTACTCTGGGAAATTTACCCTGGGGCTCTGTCGACAGCTGCTGACTACAACAAACGAAGAGGGATTTTTTTTTTTTTTTTCCCTTGCCATGTGAGGCAAGTTTTCACTATATCAGGCTTTTCTGAAGATGTCCAACACACTTTGCATGTCTCTTGGATGGATTAACTGAGGAGGAATGGATCATGGCCTCCCTCATGTCCCTGCTTGGTGCACTCACAGTCTCCTTGCAGTAGGGAGTAGCAGCTGACTTTAGCAGGGACTGCTGAAGAGCACAGTGCCACAGCTGAGGGGTGGTGGCTCATTATCCCAGTCCACATTAATACCTGGGATGTGCCCTCCTTCTTGAGGAGAATGTTCTAGGTTGTTCCAGGCTGTCCAGGCAAAGTGAGCTCCTGCAAAGACTTTTTTTTTGTCTTTGCTTGCTGTAAAATTTTCCTGGCAGCTAGTTCAGATGCCTTTATACTGGCACCAGGAATCCTGTAGCAGTGATTCCTGACCCACACCAGGGACACAGCTCCAGGGATCTCAGCAGCGCTCTGCCCATCTAACCAGTCTGTGAACTCATCATCTCCATGCAAATCCTGTGAGCAGGTAAACTCCAGAAGGGTTAAATGTTCCTAGGAGTAGTACCTTGCTGTGAATCTTGAATCAGCAAGCCCACTTTGGGTTTATAACTCCTGAGAAGTTATGACGGTCTCTCTCTCCCAGCATGAATAACCCTTGAAGGCTCTTCAGGTACTGATGAAAAAATGTTATGGAGGCTTCAGACTTAAACTCACATAGCTTCTCTGACACAAGAGCAATTTTATCATTTTATACCAGGCCTGCTTCAGTCTTCACCATCTGTAGTTCTGGCCCAGCAAAAACAAATAAAGAAAATGCTATGGGTACTTCTGCTCATTTATAACAACTGGTGTTCAGACCAAAACTGGCCTTCTATGTCCTTTTATTTGAGGACATATTAAAAATCACCTTGGGCACATAGAGAGGATGATAGATGTATGTACATATATACTTGCCTATGTATGAAGGAGCTATAGTTTTATCTGCTTAGTTACATTGGGTTTGGATTAGATTAAATTGAGAGATGAGTACAGAAGGGTAAAAAATAATTGAAAAGAGAACAGAGGATTTATAAGGAAAACCAATGAAATTATTTGGGGATGGATTTTAAGACTGGGAAGTGCATGCTTTCTGCATGGTAGTTTTAAGTTCAATGTTCTGTACTGAGCCCTGCAGGATGGTTGTACACAACACTGAGTAAGTCCAGCAAGTCTCTGGATGCCATTTGTCATGATACATCTCAGAACAAAATTGATATCAAGAAAATACTTTGACAACAGTACGTACAAGGGTGCAATACAAATAATAGAGTACTTTAAAAGCTGATACAAGAAGACAGCTGCAAAATGCCAGATGAAAATCCACAGAGAAACAGAGAGATGAAAACAGACAGGACATATGATACCTTGCTCTTGGCTGGGAATCCAAACCTCATCTGCTCAGCCATAATCAACATCAGTCTGCTGCCTGGTCTTGACTCCCCATGCACCCTTAAGAGAGAAATTAAGAAGTGCTGAGACTCTGGATAGCTAGAGGTGCTCAGATGTATTTGGGGGAAAAAAAAAACAGAAGAGATAATATGATGTTGTGAAGTATTGTTAATTTGTACCATATTTCCTCCTGCCAAATCTGTGACAATGTTGGGATGCTAAAAAAAAACCTACAAAACCCAAACTCAGGTCCAAGGGTTTTGTGATCCTCCTGTGTAATCAGGGGGCTAGAGGATATTTTATAATTAACAACTCACTCTCACAGTGAAGTTAGCTCAGCAAGTAAAACAGCCAATGTGTGTCAGCTGAGCTGTGGGAATTGTTCATTCACGTGCTCGACACGTAAAATGACAAGTAATGTTATTTAACTCTCTTTTATTACATCAAATTGCTCCCAGTGTGTGGTGGGTTAGGAGTACACATCGGGAGGGTTTCACTGCTCTAAATTTAGACCTGTCTGTCAGAGAGGTCTGTGTCTGAGCTGGTTGTCTGAGTTCATACTAAAGTCAGTGGAAAGAAACAGGTGCACCTGGAGTGCCCTTGGCCTCCTCTTGGGGTAGCTGTTCAAAACTGTGTGTGAGTCCTGCTGCACTGAGCCTAAACAGCATCTATGTGATTAGCTCAGGTGTTACTCTTTGAGGCTAAGTGACACTAATGTTTGGAGAGCTACCACATCTCAGCTGATGGGTGATCATCAATTTGAGCAGGAAGATACAACAACTTATCTGGTATAATTTTTCACTGATCACAACAAAGAGAAATTCAGATTTTACTGAGTATCAGTAAGAAAAATCTTAGTCTAGATATTTTCAGGCTTAAGGTGGGCTTTTTCTAGTTTCTTAAAATCTCTAACTCTGCAGGCAGGTCGCAGAGAAACTGGTCAAAGCTCACCTGCCATATTAACTGGAGCTCTTTCCTTTTAAGTATGTAGCAATTCCTCCCTTCTAATCTTGTTACTTCTAATCCTGAAGATACTGGATGGTTTTTCATTTTGCAGCACAAATGGACTGCCACAGCAACCCAGTGAGAGTGTGAACTCAAGCAGCACTAAAGAAAAAGTACAGCTCCTCATCTGGTATGATGACTCAATATTTTCAACAATTTACTGTCAGAGAAGCGTTTACTGCGGTTTTACTTCAGTCTTCCTGAAAGCATGCAAACCTTCATCCTCTCATGTGGTTTGGCAATTTTGTTCTTGCAGTAAACTTGAAAAATGGCAGGAGATTTGGTTTTATTGTCCTATCATAATCACTTTTGCCCAAGAATGATTCCTGTAGGATATGAAGAACCCCTTCTCCAACACCCCATCTCCTCTGCTTTGAGGTGGGAGTTGGTGGGGGAAAAAGAGCTTCCCTGAGCTCTGTTTCATGGGTATTTAAAAAGGTATCTGAGCATAGTGACAGTAAAACCTGCAGGCTGCTCTGTGTTATATGTGATGAGCTAAGTCTCTTAGATGGACCAGCTAAATCTGCCTTCAGTAATGTCATTCCATTTACCTAATCTAGCTGAGTCTCTACCTCACTGCCTTTTGGTGATTCACATCAGTGTTACAAACAACTTTTACTGCAATGTGGGTTAAGCAGTTGCCACTTTGTTCCTGTTCCCTGTTAGGTTTTCCAGTCCAGTCATAGATCCTACTTTGTGCTGGCAAGAGATGGAGTAATAAAAAACCTCCATATTATTCTGAAGGAATCCTTTATTCCCTATGTATCTCTCTTGCAGTGTAGCTGCTGAAGCACTTGCTCCAACTCAGCAGAAAAGAGAGAGGAAGGGGAGACAGCTGCTGAACACTTGGGTGCAGCCTCAGGACAAAGACAACAAAATTGTCTTGTTTTCCCCTCTAACAATCAACAAACACTGGTTGGGGGGGAGAACAAGTCATCCTATTCCTAATAAAAAAGAAGTTTAAATTCAGGATTGTAATGCTGACAAATTACAACAGGTTTAATGAAAAGAGATTGCATGAGAACACAATATTTGGCTTACTTTTTTAAACTCTGCATTTTCTCCCAGTTCAACACTTTTAGGGATTGTCTTTTACAACCTTTGCACTGCTGCCTTCATTTATGGTATCTATTAGCTAATTAATAATAAAAAAGCTAAACCTAAGGTCAGTCCCATGATTCAATCAGAGAAACCCTGGTGACTGGCTTACAGCACACTTTCCTCAGATACCTGTCATGTCTCTGGAGTGGCTGCTTGCACTCTGGGATTAAAGCAGAACCATGAATGGTCCCAGTTTAGTTTCCTCTTCTTAGGATGTACTGTGGCTTTTCTAGCAGCCCTCTGTTGTGTACAAACAGACAAAATGAAGGCTATACTGAAAGATATAAGATTGCAGTCTTGGACTTCAGCAGTGTCAAACCTGACTCCAGATCAGTCCCAGATTAGGCAGTCTTGTGAAATGATACAATACATCCTCTGTATCCCTACTCTGTTTTGTACATTATGAGTAAATGCAGTTCAGGTCTTTGGGAAGAGTTCATCAAATTCAAAAACATTAGTAGCACTCAATTTATCTGGGAAGTTCCCAGGGAATACACTGGGGTGTGTTCAGAAGCATTGACACTCATGATGTCACTGCCTGTTTCTGTAGGCACAGGAAAAAAAAACAACCCAGCAATTTCACTCGATTTTAGAGTGAGTTGCTTAGTCCATGCTCCTTCACCCTCTGTATATGTCTGCAGTGAGGTCAGGCAAACGTGCTGGCATTTGCTGTTGCATTTTTAATTTCATTATTTTCTTGCAGAGAAATTTCCCCCCTCCTGCGTTGTGGCAGATGGTGGGGTGCTGGTCTGATCCTTGGTGGGTACCAATTGCTTAGCAAGAATGGATATGTCCTGTCACAGTCAGTGCTGGCTTGTTCAAATGTTATTCTCTCTTGTTTTACACATTCCATTGGGCTGCTTTTTAATGCAAAAGAGTACAACTCCTTTTGTGGAATATAGGGTAAAATATGCAGGGTCTGGAACCCAGGATGACTTCTTCCTGAACTGAGGGTCTGAGGAGAAAACAGCTTATGACAGCTTTGCAGTTCTTCCTTCTTCTGAGAGATGGGGGTTTTCTGCTTTTTCACTTAGAGTACAAAGGAGTAATAGTTTCTTAATTAGTTTCATCATTTAACATGAGATGTTAAATACTCCATAACACTAGATTTCTACTGTGTGACACAGAAATGCAAACAAGCCCTTTTACGTTTATAATTAATGGAGTATTTACCACATTGGTTTTTTACAGTTTCATTACAGAAATACAGGGTACTTTCAGGGTTGAAAAAATTGGAGAGCAAGGAGAAGGTATTCAATACGAGGTTGCTTCCTGGTTTTTCAGTTGTTATTTTTTTACACAAATAATTCTCCCAGTATTGGGCTCTAACCTAAATTGATTTTCAGAGGGATTTGTCAGCATTACACTTTGGCTCTGCAGATAAGGCTTTTGGAAAGTGTAGGTTGTGAGTGTGAGAAATGTCTAAAGTGGCTGTGGTAAGCCTGTTTCCATGCTGTCTGAGAGGGTGTTATGTGAGACACTGGCCTCAAATATTTGTGCTTGCACAGATGATTGACTCAAAACCCCAGCACCTGTGATCTCTGCAGTCTTCAATCTATTTGTGCAGCTGTTCCTGTGAGAGAGCTACATGCAGTAATTGATTAGTTCAGCGGTCCTGCCACGGCACTGGGGCATTATGAAAGCTGGTGAATTAAATAACATTTCAGAAGCATACTTCCCCTCTTTCTGCATGACACTTCTCAGGTACCAGTATTTTGCTGCAGGAGCCCTACTTTTTCAGAATGGTTAGAACACCTAAAAATACTGATCTTAAGAGGTAAAAAGCATCTGCTTTCATCACTTCCTTTACTGAAGTAAAACACTGTTTCATTTGATGAAGAACTGATGAAGATAATACTCTTAAAAAGAGGACCAGGAGGCAGAGAGCATGGAGTAAATTGAGTGCAGAACAAGCAACCATGATACATCAGGTTTATCAGGAATACCTTTATTTTTAGTCTGTATTCCTCATCTGAAGGGAAAACATAATGTTTGAAATTAAAAAGATGATGACAGAATTTAACCATACTCACAGAATTAATACAATGCTATTATTTCTGAAGTAATGCTATGATTCAAAACAAAAGGACTTAATTAACATTTTCCCATGTTGCATAACTGTAAGAGAACCGTCCTTTAATTCACCCACATGTAGAATAAGAATAATCTCCCCTACAATACCAGGTTTAAAACAGCACTGTCACAGTCTGTTGAGTTTAAAAGGGAAAATAATGCAGCCCGTGACCATTCCCATTCTGCTGTGCACTGTTAAGTTTATTTTTCAGACTAAAATTTTTCTGGGATTACCTCAGCAAGCAGTATTCAAGCTGTGTAAAAAGTACCACATGAATTACAGATTTTTGTATATGAAGAATTGTATTTACTATGCTTCTGTGAACCTAACACACACTGTGAGATGGATTTTTCCTTTGGAACCTGCTGGAGAGCTCAAGTTCTCCAGAGTAAGATCTGATTTAGGACTAAAACAGTTTTACACCTGATAAAGTCCCATGAGTCCTGATAGGGTACACTTTATAAATGCAAGCAGAAATGAGCCTCATTCTTTCAAAATGTTTCTATCCATCTACTTTCAATGTTTTTAATACCTGCTTGGGCTTTTTCTCAGTGGCAACAGTTAATTGCAGATACAACTCTTATAATTTGTGTTATTCACTGGGTCATAGTCCTGCAAAACACTGGATGTTAGGTGTGCAGTGCAGAGGATGGTTATGAACCCAAATGTTTTGTTACATCAGCTATTTGTAAAGTCAGGGTCTTTGTAATTTGTATTTGTGATAAGGATGCATGCCTAGATGAGCCAAATGATGTTTAGGAGAATCTTGATTTAGATGACTAAAATTTCATGTGTAGGGGTAGACACAAAACAAGGTTGGTGCCGTGGGAGACTCAGGTTGTTTTGTAAATCAAGTGCTCACAATTTAAATGGGGAAAAAAAAGGAAAAAATATCACAAGCGCATATCACTGTGAAATAATAATTAAAAATTGGTATAAGAGACATAAAGAAAGGGTGGAATTGCTTTAGATTTTAAAAATATTTTTCACTTTACTGAATGGAGAACAGACATATATGTTGCTAAAATCTAGCATGTAGTAATATAACTGTGGCAGCCCTGTGATGACAGCATTCTCCTGTCATGTGTGAGACACGAAACAAAGCCTGTCAAGGTGTGAGGAAGCATCTAAAACTTGCCCAAGCTCTGTCATAATCATGGATCACAGTCTTTTTCTAGTCATGCTGTGGTAAATCAATACAATGCATTCTGGCATGACTTACATCCATTCTGGGTTTGTAAACAGGAAAACAAACAAACAAACAAACAAAAACATTGCTTGTTTTAGGGATAGGCTGGTGTTAAGCTACATGCTCTTGTATAGATCTCTTCAAAGTGACAAAGGGTAGTCCAGGAAGGCATAGAAGACAAGGTCTATATAAAGTTTTTGCATTAATTCTTGTCTTCCAGTAAAGCAAAAGTAGCTCATCAGGAGCCTAAGACTTGAATTGCATGGCTAAGAAATTCCTGTTAGTTTGTTACGTGTATTCTTGCTGATGTAAACCATGCAAAATTCCTTAATGCAAAACAAGAATAGGATGTTTTAAAACCCAACAAAGAGAAGTAAATTTCAACATTTTTATTTTAAGTTGCTATGGATACTAGAAGAAAATATCTATTGTTCTTTGTCCGATGACCAGTCCTGAACTTTTAAAGACAGTTCATTTAGCTTTTGAATATCAGTGTTACAAAAAAGCAATTCTCACTCTTATTTCTCAATCAGAACACACTTTGGTCCCATTGCAAAGGTTTCCTCTATTTTAGGATTATGAAGTTATAAAGGGGAAGGAGCTGCACTCACCCCTTATTTATTTATTTTAGGTGAAAAGTAGTATTCTCATAAAATCTTATGGATGATGAGATAAGATCATCTATGGATGATCTTATGGTCTTCAAGTCATTGAATACATTGAAGTTCCTCATAAAGTTCTGAGCTGGCAGGAGTTACAATAGATATCTGGAACTGCCTTTGAAAACGGTATGTGAAAAATCTATAAAAAATATAGATGTATAGAAAACTGTGAGGAGAATGGCCTCAAAACATGAAACACAAAGTTTGACAAATAGAGAGCTGGAATATATCTTTTTGAAATTTTGCCTCCTTGCTCTGAGGTCACACTGAAGGGTTGTTTAGCAAATATTTACCCGACATGTTATTGAAAACCTCCAGCTTCATTTCCATAGCCTTCTTAGGCATCCTTGTAGAACTTGCTGTCCTTGTGACTAAGTAGAAAGTTGCTTTAAACTCCAGTCTAGTCTCTAACTTTTCCCTGCTGTGAAACAAACCAATTATTCTTTGTTTCACTCTTTACAGCTTTGGAGAATAGTTAACCTCTATACCCCTTTTAAACAACTTTGAGATACATGAGAACTGCTATGTCTACTAACCACCTTGCTACCCTTTATGTACTTACAAATTGATCATTTAACATTTGCTCTGGCATCTTCCAGGATGTGAAGTAAGCTGATATATGATTCCCTGGACTCTTTCTATGCTAGGGAAAGCACAGTGCTTGCCTTTCACCAGCCCTCTCTGACTTCTCAAGGATAATGATTCAGAGATTTCTTTGGCTTTAGGGTACATTTGAGCATGCCCCATTGACTTTAATAGAGTAAAATTATCCATTTTTTGCTGTGGCCTTTAACTGCTCTGCCCTGCCCTCTACCTACCTGCTAACATTAATTGTGTTAAGTGGCCTGCCCTTTTGCATTAGCATGCACAAAATTGGTGACAATTCAACCTTGTCTTTGTCATCCCTTAAGGTGCTCACTCCCTGCTGCCTCAGGGTGGCAGCTCCTTGGGCTGCTGAAGGGATTCCTTTCCCTGCAGCATTCCATGGCTTCTGCTCTCCTGTCCCACATCTGTGCAGGAGTGCCACCCCCTCAAATCCTCATCCACCAGCATTCCCCACCCTGGAACTGAGTCCTGTTGCTCACAAAGTGTTTCATCCAAAGTGAAGCATTCTGTCTTGAGCATCTCAGGCATTTCCTGCCTATTTAATGAAAAGGAACTGCCCTCCAAATTATTTCTTCTAACTTCAAGTACATAAACAAAGTAGTAAATCTGAGGACATCTATGTCCTGTTGCATTACATTTCCTGCAGCTCCCAAGTCAGCTATAGTCGTTCTTACAAGGTTTGTTAAGGAAACCTGCCCTTGATTGTTTTGTTGCCTGTTAGAAAAGTCACAACAAATTTTGAAAATGTAAAATTATATTTATGTCTTCTCAGGTTCAACATTTTGAATAGACTGTCTTGAAGTTAATGTAAAGACTAACGCAGGATTATTCTCCTAGAAGAGAAATGAAATTCTTAAAGAAGTTGTCTTCAAAATGCAGAGCTTTCAGAAAGGTGTTGCAAAACCCAGATGGTTTGGTCATTACAGAAATCAACAACCCACTAAGACAATGTAAATAAATTCCCTGATTTCAGACAGATAAAGCAAAACCAACTACCATGTTTGAATAGTGGTCATAATAATTCTTCAGATGGTGTAAGAAAGTGTTTGGGAGGTTTTCCACTTCTGTGGAGAAGTGATAAAATGGAATTTATTTAAATTCTGAAGCTGCTATTCTGAAAGGAACAGCTTTAATAAGGGCTGTGCAATCAGAGTCAATCCTGCATTTAATAATATATTCTAGTGCTGCTCAGGATAGATTTCAGTCACTGTTTTCTGAAGCTTGGCGAAATTTTCTTGTGCCTTTGACATCAGGTTTTCTTCTTTTCTGGAAGAAACAGCCCAAGTCCACATGTTACACTATTGTTTTAGCTTCAGATCAAATTCAGAAATTCTCTGGCACAGTAGCTTCTTGTTCACTATCAGTTATATTTGTGTCAGGTCTTTTTTTGGTTTGTGTTAGAGAGATCAACAGAAGAAAAGAGTAGACATGCTGTGGAGACACCAAATCATACAGCAGATGTTTAGAATTATGGAGGGTGAGCAGAATGTAAAAAATAAATTCAAACCATAGGCTTGGGTGCAGGTGCTTGGCAAATTTATGTGTTATTGCCTTTTTTTACTGAACTGTGATTGTGTGGCAGAGAGGAATATAGTAAAAGAATGGAAGAGAAGACAGGAAAAAACCTGCCATTCATCTTCTCCAGTCCTTTAAGAGCGTGGTGAACTCCTGTGTGCTTCACAGGTGTTCCTTGTGATGGGTTCCCTTCCCTCTTGCACTCCATCAAAACCTTGATTTGTAGGCTTTTCATATGCACAGCAATTGCTCATCTTGGATCTCCTCCTGATGGCCTCATTTATCTGTCTTGCAGGCACTCAAGTAAATTAATTTAACATAAAATTAATATCTTTCCCAAAGAAAATGCTTTATAAATACTCAGCATTTGTGGGACTTATCTGAAGTGTTAGTCTAAGTGATGGCATTTTATTACCTTTTTGTAATATTTTACTGCTTGTGAAATAAAAATCAGTTTAAATGTAGTTTAGCATTGTCTGCCCAGTGATAATGAATATCTCTGAAATAAATCCAAGCACATTAGCAGCCTGTTCAATAGACTTCATACTCCCATCTAGAAATCTTATTAATTTCCACATGTTGGAATATTTCATATTCTCTTTTGTACATTATGCAGACAGAAGTGTCAACACTATGATATCTATCAAGGGAATGCAAGAGATGCTGATTAAGCCAAGGTAAGTAGATTTTACCTATAATAAATGGATACTTCTTCAGCATGTGTTTTCCTGATTTGAGGCAAAATTTAAGGGCATGACAATCCACAGTCATGCAGAATTTTTTTTTTCTCTTTACACAGCTTTAAATTGTTTATAAATCAGCTGCACAGATACCTTGATATGAAAATCTTATACATAGGTATTTTACATTTTAAAAATGGCACATAAACAGGTACACCAAAAATGAAAACAATTAACCACCTGGCCAAATAGAAGGAACAAAATTCCATGAGTTACTCTGGTCAGTCTGTGGTCAGCAGCACCTCAGACCAGGTGAGGAGACCACCAAGGTGCTTCCATCCAGGGCAAAGAGCTCCCCACCACCTTGCTGGCAGTGCCCAGTGGGCTCCCAGCTTAGGAAGGGTGTGGGGACATACTGGCCACAAGTGCCATTTTACTTCTCCAAGTTGCTTCCAGATCTGTGAAAAAGGATGCCATACACACCTTCGGAGGGTGCTTTTTATGGCAGTGAAGAAAGAGAAGTACTGAGGTACTGCTGGTGACAATGTCCTTAGGATGCATTTCCCACTCTTCTTTAACAGAAGTACAATACTTCAATAAAAACTGTAGGATGGAAACTTCTGCATCTGACCTTCTTTTCTCCTGAATTCAAGCAGTCTTTCACATTCCAGGAAGACTGAAATAGCTGTTATGGTCTCTGAAATCTCCTATTCTACAAATTCAAGCCATGAAGCTGACCAGCACTCAGGAGTACTTGTTTTAACTTATTTACAGCTCAAAAGCTTGAAGAGAGATGTTTTTTGTGTAGTAGGATGGAAAAGCCTTCACTAACCATGCTTCTCCTCCTAAAATAGCATTTGCTTTTTGAACAGGGGAGGACAAAGGGATGCCAAGTAGTCCCAAAATGCCATCCATTCCTAGAAATGTTTCAGTGCAGATGGTGCTGCAAAAACTGAACTATTCCAGAGATTCTGAGTGGCAGATGGAAGCACCCAAGCTTGTGTGAGCAGACAGCTACCTCCTCTCTGTTCTGGCTGGGCACAAACCACACTGCCCAAGTCATTACAAAAAGGAAGTCGTGCCAAATTACCAGATCCTTCAGTTCAATACATCCTGCTGTGTCACCCTATCCACTTAAATTACAGGAACTCCATTAAAAAGTGTTATGACAGCTTTGAGTTGTATCTGGCTACGTGAAGAAGGAGGCCCAGAAATTATCTCTGGATCTTACTAAACAAGGTAAATATATCTCTCTACTGTATTTACATTATTCATAATACAGCAGTTAAAGGTGCCATCAGCTTTCTCAAGTCAGTAAAAAAGGGACTACAGACCAATCTATCTTTTTCTTTTAAGTGCATTCTGATGTAATTTCCTGGTCAGTAACTTTTATGCCCTCTCAGCTCTTGCAGAGACAAACTCTTAAATCTTTAACAAAGTCCTCAGAATTGTGCTGACACTATATGCATTTCTCTTGCATTATGTAGTGGGACTTTTAACACATGGGGTATTCAGTCTTCAGGTGGAAGTGTGATCAGCTTTTTATAAATTAGGTTGTCATCAGCTTTTTATAAATTAGGTTCTAAGCCAGTTTAGATACAGTTTGGGAGCTGAATCTCTATCACAATCAGTTTAGAGATATATGGATTTGCTAATAGATCAAAGAAAATATATCTCCTAATAAAGAGATAACAATTTTTTTCTACTTTTTGAAACTGTCCCAGTGGTCCATGTGCAAGAAGTTTGCTGTTGCATTCATAGGTAAAGAAGGGCAGACACTGTAGATCCCTCACACCCATCTATAAAAAGCACTGAAAAAGAGAAAATATTTTTAAATATAATAAACTGGCAGGAAACATTGAAGTGTAAGCAGAAGATAAAGATGTAGTTCTAAGGTATGGAGACAACAGCATGCAGTCCTCTGGCTCTTTCTCAAGGAAAACATTCTTAAATGTTTATGTCTGTTTATGTTTTCATCACTGACTTACGAGATTGTGGACAAGGTACTTTGTATTCTCTTGCTCTGCAGCTGGGAGATAGTACTTGGGTCTCTTTATCAAGGGCTGACAATTCCAGGGGAGAAGAGGCTGTAGCTAAATCACCTCTTTATGTCCTCTCCTCCATGCTTGTCACATAACTTACATCCAGGTTTTATAAAGATCTTCTCTTTTTGCTCTTGAAGGGTGCTAGGGAAGGTTATCAGGCAATAAAAGTGTTTGCCTCAACTATGATTTGTTCTGCACAATGCATTTTCAGTTGAAAACAGCTTCCAGGGAAAAAAGGGCACAGTCTTGAATAGTAAGGAAGCCACAAATGGATCTGTACCAGCTCATATTTTATAGCTATGTCCTGCAGTCTACTGCCCTTCCAAGGCACTAAAAGTCAAGCAAGTTTTGTATTTTCTACAAAAACAAGCAAAAAGGAAACAAAATCCAAAACCACACTACATTTATTGTAGGAGTCGCACATTTAGAAATTATGTGCTGGCATTTCATAACATTAAAAGGAGAATATATTTATTATGTTTTTAGAGCCTGTAATTCCACTGGTTTGAGAAAGACATCGTAAGGACACCTGAGGTGACTCTACAAATATTTGGGTTTCGTGGAGTTCAGAGGAAGCAATCACATACAGAAAAGAAATACCTGACTGAAGGAAGAGACTGTGCTTGCAGAGAACACATGGGAAAGAAGGAGAAGTTGTGAGGAATCCCATGCACAGCTGGAAGGAAGCTATAAAAGGAAGACAGGCTGTCTTGGAGAATCCTTTTTCTATCCTATATAAGTAAATTAATCCTATATAAGTAAAATTTCTGTCTCATTATAGTAAGGAAAAGCACTTTCTAACTTTGAGAAATTAAACCAGGAACAAGCTCTGAGCAGACTATCTGCCTCCAGCTCTTTAAAAGAACATTTTTCAGCTCTCCTGTACAAATCACATTACATGTAATGGGTGCAGTTATGACTGTAGACAGGGAGTTATCAAGACTTTTCCTGATAAGGATAATTTTACAGAGCCTGATACAGAAGTGAATCCACAGCAGGGCACAGAAGGAAGACACAGAACAAAATGTCAACCTGGCAGTGGAATTTAACAAGGGAGGCCCCCACAGTACAGTGCTGGGGAATCTGGTGGGATTTGTTCCTGTTTCTAGCAGCACTCAGTCACCTGGCCCTCTGCTGGGGAGCACCTGAGACCTACAGCAAGCACACCCAGGGTGGTTTTACAGACTCTAAGACTTCATTAGCAGAACTCAGAGGAAAATGGTCAGTAGAAATACTAAAATAGTTCAATCCCTATATCAAAACAAATGAAAATTGCACCAAGCTAGAGTTCCTGAGGCCTTTTCTTTCCATAAAACCTATTTGGGTAGAAAGGATGGACAAGAGGAGCCCAGTAAACCCACAAAGTGGTAAATTATTTTCTTTGGTCTTCCCTATTTAGGTTACTTCTCTGTTGTTTGTGACACTGTGGTGAATCCACAAAGCAAAAGAAGCTGAATTTCTATGGCTGTTTCTGTGTGAGGCTCTCCATGACTTTACTGTATCCTCATTCTGGGGACCAACATGTGGAAAAAAACTCCCAGGGTGTGCCAGTATTTAGACAGTGTATCTGGATGCTTAATCTATGTTTTACAGTTGCTGTATTTCCTAAAATAGCTCTCTTGATAAAAATTAAGCTAGCCACAACATGGTCATCTATAACCATATGAAGAATTTAAATGAAGAAAAGTTTGTAACTCCAGTAAAAAATTGTTTTAAACATAGATGTTTTCTAATTCAATGTCTGATAAATGATACTAAGGAAGACAGAAAAAAAAATCCTCAAAATTTTTAGTGCAATATTCCTTTTCAGATGAGATTAACTGTAAAATGCTACTGAAGGTTAATAGTTTGAAACTGTGAGGACACATCATAATCTATCAATTAATCTCAGTATCCAGCAGCTGTCATGTGCAAAACTGTTCACAGCTAAACAAAACAACAGATTCATTTGCTTTTTAAACATTAATGCAAAGAATTAGCTTAATGGCATCCTATCACCCATGGTTTGCCTGCAGGGCCTACTTTATCAGTTTTTTCAGAGATTAAGATGTAAAGAGCACAGTTGCTATTCAAACAGGACTGTTCCCTGCCTGAGCTACTTGCTATTTGTCACAGCATCACAGCAAATGATTTGTGTGAGTGCAGTATATTAGCTGAAATTGATAGACTCACATTCAGTAATGCTCATTCCCTCATGGCCCAGGGCTGTTCCTCTGATTCAGTCTCTGAAGTAGCCTGGGATCTTGCCCAGATTAATACAGAGGTGCTCTGCACACGCAGCCCATCTGCTTCCCTCCACCCCCAAATGTGCTGGGGCAATCCAATTCAGGGAACTCAGCCCTGGTGAGGCACTTGTGGAGTGTTGTGTCCACATCTGGGCTCCTCAATACGAGGGGGTCATGGAGTAGGTCCAGCTGGAGCATTTCTCCTATGGGGAAAGGCTGAGGGAGCTGGGCCTGTCCAGCCTGGAGAAGAGACAACTGAAAGGGAATCTCATCAATGTCTGTCACTGTCTGAAGGGAGGCTGCTTCAGATGGAGGGTGGTGACAAGCAATAGGACAAAAGGCAATGGGCAAAAACCAATGCACAGGAAATTCCACCTGAATGTGAGGAAGAACTTCTTTACAGTGCAGCTGACAAAGCACTGGAACAGATTGTCCAGAGAGGGTGTGAAGTCTCCCTTACTGGAGATACTCAAGCACCATCTGGGTGCAATCCTGTGCCATGGGCTCTGGGATGACCCTGCTTGAGCAGGAAGGTTGGACCAGATGGCACACTGTGGTCCCTTCCAGCCTGACCCATCTTGTGATTCTGCAGGAGTGGAAAAGCCAAACAGTACAGGGATGTTCCATAAGATACAGGTTCATTGTGCAAAGCCAACAAGCCTTGCTCCAAAACAGGAAAGAAAAATGACTGCACAACTGGCCCACAAGGCAGAACTGGTGGATGAGTGATTCTGTTTGAGATTTCATTGATTTCTCACTGTATTCCTTCTGATTATTCCACATAACCAGAAAGGACAATCTGGTTTAGTCATCAGCAATCACAGCAGCAATGCTGCTTTTAAACCCCCCTTGGACAGGAAGGGTCTTCTACAAAAACATTATTCTTTGTTTATTTAGTAAAAAAAAAAAAATTAGTTATTTCCTTATTTAAATTTTCCATGCAGTTTGTGTGTCATAGTCTCTAACTCCTCCATAGTTTGCTGAATTTTAGCAAGAGTTGTATTCATTTGAAATTTCTATATCCTACTGTGAATGCTCCAAGAATTTTCCAACATGGAGAGCATCATGGGAAGAGTCTTTGCATTTTTACATAGAAGTTTGTATTGGCAGAAAGAAGCAAAGCTGGTTTGTAAATGACTAGAGCAACATAATTTAATTTTTGTGGGTGAATCTTAGGTCTCAACACTCTTCAGAGGATTGGGAGACCCTTATCATGAAATCAAATGCAAGTTGAGGCTTTAAGACCCAACATTAGATGACAATGGCAGCTATTATTTAAGTAAACAATTCATTTATGCACCAAAAGTCAAAACCAAAAAATTCAAAAGAAAAATGCACATCTATGCAATCTGATACCCCATGGTGTCTTCCAGGAAGGAGCTTTCTGTATCTTTCCAGCTCTGAACTCCAAAACTTTCTAGTGATGGCTGTGGTGCCTTATACCTGGAACCTGGTTTGGTGTGTATGGGACTTTGTAGTTTACAACTCACCTTACTGTTAAAATTCAGCACCAGCAAGACAAACAAGACACTTTAAATATTTGACTTTTTGTTCCTTAAAGAGGATGAGTTGCCTGTGAGCATTAGGTTTCTTCAATATGTTTTTAATGTGTCTCTATTTTAAAGAAATGGCTGGTATGCCAATGCTGTTTTCTTGTTCTAGTGAGTAATGAAGCTTGGCTGGAAGAAAGGAAACACAATTCTGGTGAATAAAATCTGTTTACAGTGAAATTAAGCCTGGTCTGCTTTGCTTCATGGTAGTTAAACAAAAAGTGTTTGCTTTCTTAGCACTGATTCAAAGTTTGAAACTCCTTGGTCTCTGGTGTAGGAAGGAGAGGATTTTCTGCCACTTTAGTGCTGGAAATAAACAACTGCCAAGCTCAAAGCACCAATGGTCTCCTGTTCTTGACATTTACACGTGATGCAACAGAGATGGCACCTTCCCATAGTGTTTTTTGGTATTTCATAGTTAGCCATTTCCTTGAAGAAAATTTCTTTAGATAAATATGTTTACTTTCAGATAAACATGGGACCCATTTCCTAAAAGGTATTGTAAACACATCCTTGTTTACAGGGGAAAAATTCTGAGCACAGACTTGTATTTGAGACTGGGGAAAACACACTCAAGCATCTAGTCAACAGCTACAAATTAATCAAGAAATGTTTGGAAGTCTCTATTTCTAAGCAAGTTGATTTCAGTGTTTGTGTTAGAAGAGCTGGCTTTCTCTGAAATGCTTTTGGTGTCCTTATGAAACCTTGCTTTAGCAATCCGCCCATGCCTCTGCCCTTTATGTTCAGAACCATTTTTGTTCCTAGGTCTTGTGCCAAGAAAACTAAACAGACTATTGGAAATCTTGATGGCATCAGTACATGGGGTGTCTGCTTTCATGATTTGTTTATTATACAGTGTAATTTGTTTATGAGAACAATATCAATTTTTGAATGTTAATGAAACAAACAGTCAAACTTTGGTTGTTTGGGGGTTTTTCCCACTAATTTTTAGTCAGCTCTTCTCAGATCTGTGTGAGAGTTGGAGCCTTAACCTTGCCATTCAGCTTCTTCAATAATTCATAGTACAATAACCATGCAAGGGCTAAAACAATGGGATTCCCCTGCTTGTGGAAAACAGATCTTCCAGCTATATTTAATATTTAAACACTCTCAAGCTATTAGTCGTTGGAACTGGGAAACAGTGGGAAATCACTATTCAGACATGCTGATCAATAAAATATAAGAAACAATTTATACACGTTGGTCACTATGAGTAGCTTTTTCTGAAGCTGTAAATTGACTCAGTCTTCAGAAGGAAGTAGTTGCCAGCAGAGCTGATTCACGTTGTTCTGCATTCAACAAAACAGGGCAACCCCTTATTTATCTGCTTTAAAATTTGTTACAGCAAGGCTTTAAGTAAAAAAGGTCTCACTGGAACATCATTGATCATTGGCTTTTTGAAGAAGATTCATGGTGCAATTTTAAGAGCAAATCATGGTCTGTATATCACAAAATACTTAGGGGTAAGACAGCTGATAGCATTGCTGCTGCCAAAAGTACTCCTCCTAATGGATTCCAAAGCCATGAGGCTCTGTGTGTGTGCAGTGTCTCTATCCTCATTTTCAGCTTCTGTTCTACATGTTCTACATTAGTGCATGTATTATAGGCCTTGTTGTTAATCTTGCTGTCTTTTGAGATGTCAGAGGCTGTAGGTAATACTTAAGGAATTGCTAATTATGATTACAGTGTCAAAAGAAAAAGGAAATTTCCTAACAGTGAGCAAAATGTAAGCAACACTGGGTAATACTTCAATATATTTTTGTCTTCAGGTTTGGATGACATCTGCCTAATGCCTTATCCAAGTCCAATACAAAGAAGGATGTTGAACTGAAAAGAGCAAGGCAAGTAACAGGATAATTGCTAAAGGGAAGGAGAACAAAAGACAGAACAAAACAGTCATTCTGCAGGAGTGAAAAGAATTAACAGAGATTCAGAAAGCTTCTTTAGTTTGATTTGGTTTTGTGTTGGTTGGTTTTGTCCTGATCTTAAAGGAATAGCACAGGGGCTGCTTCTGCTGGCTCAGGAGGAGTTGTCCCTTTGTTCTCTGGCTTCTCACAGGGACCCTGTGTGCCACATTACCTCTTTGCCATTGCCAAAGTCTTGGAGACAGATTGCCACTTTAATCTGTGTGATGAGCTAGAGCATCCAGGCCCTAATATGCTCTGAAAACATCAACTGTTTGCTTAAATTAATATTATATTTGCAGTCTGTAGTGTAATTAGGTGCAAGGAGTGTGATTAGGACAGTTTTTAATGTCCTTTAAGACTGAAAAGAACTGAGCCAAGATGTATGGGTCAATGATAGTATACAAGAATTCTGAGACTAAGAATTATTTGAGGTTTTTTTTCTCCAGATAAAGTAAAATAGAATTACAGACCTTTCTTTCTTTACCTCATTATGAAATGGCTTTTAGTCGGTCTCTGAGTTATAACATTTTACATTTAAATAAAAACAGAATCAACACATAAAAGCATGAGTCTTGCAGACTGATTCCCAAAAGGCTCCTAGGATAATTGGAGGTCCTAAATTAATGGGACATCCATCAAATCCTTGTACCTGTCTCTGAATATTCTGTGCAGTGGTAGTAGTGGACTTGGTTATAGTTTTGCAATAAGTGGCCACAGAAAGGAACTCCTGTGGTGCCATAGCTGGCAGGTGGCCTATCAAACTGCTTCTGGTGGAGATAAAGGCTCATTTTCAGCACCAGATCTTCTGGAGTAGTTAATCCTTTCTTCACTGCTACCACGGAGGGAGAAGCATGGGAATGGACAATGCAAAGGGAGCGCATTTAGGACATACTTACTGTCTGACAATTTTTAATTGAACAAGTGACTGGCAATACCTAGAGATGGTGAAAACAAGTTCTGGCTTTATGTCCTGCCAGGGGAGGGATTGTATGGCAAGAGGAGTAGAGCTTTATTGAAGTAGAAGTGAATATCTGAGCAGCAGGGGAGGCCAGCTTTAATTCTCTCCTTGCTGGGCTATAAATCCTGGTTCTCCTTCCACATGGGTTGAACAGTGTTACTGAAATAGCTTTTTCAGACAGGTGTGGGGCTTTCTTTGGGCATGAAAGCTGTAAAAGTCAGAGCACAGAGGAAAGCTATTTGAACTCCTCATCTAGCAAGTGTATTAATAAAGTCTGGGTTATTGGCAAAGTGCTGCTAGCTCTCCTCATTTCTAAATCAGCAGGGTAAGCTGAAATAACTGTCCCATAAAATGAAATCATTGCAAGAAAGTAAAAAGAACTCTTGCCTGAAATTTTGCAATACTTTTTGACACTTTTTGCCATTAGTCAAGCAACACTTTCTCATATGCAGCAAACTATACAGGTGCTATAAACCTCAAGATTCTCAGAATACAAATTACCCAAAACTGGGTTGCATGGCAAATATTGGTATCATCGTGCAGGAGAGAAACTAAGAGGGAGGGCCTTGGAAAACATGATGATAACATACTGGAAGATAAGAATAAAGGCATCTAAAGGTGCTCTTTCCACGTCATCTAATTTGGGTGATCCCAGTAATTTTTATTGATCACTGTATTAACAACCTTAGACTCATCCTGACACACCATGCACACTATGGGTTGTTTTTCCACTGTGAGCTGTTTGCTACCTGGTGAAATTCAGCTGTTAGGATCAAGAAAACATGACATAACTTATCCCCAGCATTTTCTGAAATACATGAAGACCAACTGAGGAAGCCTTATCTTTCAGCAGAAGCTGCTGTGACCTATAGCCAGTGTCAAAGAGGACTTTAACACTCTCTTACAAATATTGGGACTTTAGATGTCATCAGCTCTTGCTAGTATTGTTAAATAGAGTTCTGCCAATAGATGAAAGGGAACAAAGGCAGGAACATCAAAGATATAATGTTCAGAAAATTCTGAACTAGTCAATTAACAAGAGGAAAACAAGCTATATAATCCTAGATCAAAAGTAACAAATGGAGACCTCTAGATATAATTAGCTGAGTTGTGTTGGGATTTCTTTAACAACTGCCATGGCATCTTTTTATATCATCAGAAATTTGCCCACTTTTGACTCCTTTGAATATGCTGTCTCTTTCTAAGCTTGCTAATTAGCAGCGAAAATGCAAAGCAAGTGGGAGACTTCTGCATTCAGCAAGAAAAAAGTAAGTAAACTTGTCATGTCTGCATTCAGTGACATAGATAAAGTTCTGGTTTAAATCCTTGTTTCACTTCTGGATGAGGCCTTGCTGTCTCTCCTTTGGATATGAAATTATATAAAAAAAACCTGGTTTTACACATGGTTTTCTCTACTCATCATCCAGGACCTAGGTAGATGTCTATGTAGATTTCAAGACCGTCATGGGCATTGTATAACTTCTGCCCTTTCATGGCATTCCAAGTAAAGAAAACATGCCTTTAATTGAAGAAAAAACCCCAAAAACCTTAGACTAGTTTAAGGATAAGCATATGCTTACCTGTCACCTTCCACAGGTGCTCTTCAGGTGCAGAGCAGTAGCCACAGCTGAAATCACCTTGTGTGGATCTGAGAGAGTGGTGGTTTTGGGTCATTAATAAAGCCTGCTTTATATATTAGAGATCAGTGGACAGCAGAGACATGTCAGGCTTCTTGGATCTGAACTACCCTGAGCAACACCACAATTCTTTATATGTTACCAGACACAAGAGAGAGACTTTTCTTTAGAATTTTCCTAATTGGAGGCCAAATGCTATCTCTCTTGCCTCAAGGGAAGTTGAAAATGATCTATCTGCTACCTAATTCCCATCAGTTCCTGGCAGTGTCAAGCACATTAGTTTACTGTCTAAATCAGAAGGCTAGGATGCTATCTTGGATGCTTCCCTCATACTGATAGGGCCTCTGAGGTGGGTCTGGAGTAGCCTTTCCTACAATAAGGATTAAATTCATGACATTACAATAAAGTACTTGGTTCTTCAGGAGCCTCCAGCTGTATTCAGAATGTTCCAAATTGGCACAACCTGCAATTATCTTCTGAAATCACAAATGTATCATCCCACAATAGATATCTTTTATCAGTCTGTATGAATGATTTAAAAAAGAAAATATAACTCCACCTTAACTACCTCTTCTTGAATTAACTTCTATGAAGCCAAGAATTTAGGCTACTAAACTGTAGTACTATGGATGGATTGGTTTGTATACCTCATTCTCCAAATGTGTTTTTCTGAGTGATATTCTTTTTAATTCAGAAAAAAATTAAAAAGACACATTAGTAAGCTGCCTTTCATTCTGTAGCAACAGTACTGAGCAGTTTCCATGGAAATATCATTTGTGGGAGCAGGAAGTGTTCATTTTACAATTAAATGATAGGAAGTAGTTAAATTTTTGATCAAACACATATTAGAGCATGGAGAATTCCCAGCCAAATGCTTCACACTGTTAAAAATAGGAGAAGCACTTCAGTATCCATGCAGTGTTGTCTGGAGTAATGTGTGGAGAGAGGAGAGATATGCAGAAAGTAAAAGAGTGTCTGCAATTTCCACTGGTGAAAGACTCCAGTTTTGGGTTCCCATATGGCAAGGATTGAGCAATGGCTGGGTTTGGCTCACGCCTGCAGGCTGACCTCAGCTGCACTCCTTGGCTCATTAGCCTTGAGAACTGATGTAGAATGTGATGACTGCAGTGTTTTCCATTATCTGATTATTGGCCAGTGAAATTACAATGAAGTCCTGAAGGTCTGCCTGCCCTGTGGTTCCTGCTATGCCACCTTTACTTACCACAGCCCACGTGGATTTGGGAGCACAGTTCACAGCAAGTGGCTCTAGTACCTGTTGTAGCATGGCCACGTGGATAACCACGTGGATAACCAGGATGATCAGATGCCTGGAAAGTTAGTCAATATAGGCAATGATCCTATGTGGAGGACTCTATATTGCTTCAAGTACAGTGCTAGGGATACTACAGTTATTTTAAGCTGAAATCAGGCTTATATGTCCCAAAAGAGTATATACGTGCCCTAGTAAATTTTTTGGGGGAGAAAGGGTTGGAAAGCTCTAAGAAACTGGGCTGAAGGGAAGAGGCTCAGCAATAGGGAAAAAGCAGTAAGTGGAGAGCTGCTCTGGGTGTGCTGCTATAAAGGAGAAGATGTAAAGACTCCTGAACTACCACAAAAAAGGTCCAGAGAACAGAAGAGGGCAGGTGTGAGGCTCCTTGGCGTGGCAAAGAAGCAAGTACAGGATGATCCATCAGGGGTAGAGATTCTGGCCCAAGTAGTGGGAAGGACTAGTGGAGGTGGTGGCAGCCTTCTGAACATATATAAACCTAAGGCAAGATCTTGGAGCAGAAAGTGCAAGATCTGATGACAGATTTACAGAGATATTATCAGCAGCATGTGTGTGTGTGTGCCCACAGAAGGTGTCAAGAAACCTTCTGGTACTTACCTTTCAAGAGGAGCCTGCCTTCTGCTTAGTGTTTGGATCAGTGTGCCCTTGCAACTTTGTCTTTTCCTGATCTAGTTATTCCTCAAAAAACTTAAATCACTGCACAAGCCAGTGCCAGGTAGTTGGCGTGTTTTTGTTTTTCTTAAAGAAACAAAAGAAATGTGGAATTACTGTTATTAGACTTGGAATCTGAGTACTGTAGGATCTCTTTAATTATCTGAAAGTTTTAGTGGTCTTCCTTTTAACATATTGCAATGGATGAGTTCCTGCTCTTCAGAAATCATGACTCTGACTCGTCATCCTACAAATCATAAAACTGAAAATAATAAAGAAGGGATAGTTTTTCTTAAAAGATTCTTTTCTTAGCCATTATGATATTTATATAAGCACTAGGATTTCTATTTCTTGGAAATTAAATTTGAAAATTTTAGATATATTGGATCTTTAAAGAGAGCACTATCATAAGACTCATGGTAATAATGTAAGTTTAGAACACAAAAATTAAAGTCTACAACATAAAAGAGTTAGGAATCTTAATATTTTTTCTAGCACAGCCTTAGTCAACCTGGCTTAAAGTCAGCTTGACTTTGCAATGATGAAAATTCTTTGTATGCATTTGTGTCTCTACAATATGCTGGTCTGAAAGGAAATTGAATTGATTACTGTTTCATGCACATTTCTAGGTATTAGTGAGCTCATGATCTGGGAAGTGTCAAGGAAAAATCCACTTAGTTTTGGGGTTTAAGCAAGACTGTGATTATGTTGAGTCTGGCTACTTAGAATACCAGAAATAAGCCCTAATTTTGCCTTCAGAGACTGTAAAACAGATTTAGTATCTGTTCTCCTTTCCCACTGTGAATTATAGCACTATAATTTTAGTACTATTTGCAACAGTTTGCCTCAGCAGTGTGGCGAGGTATCACTAAATGTTTTCTGAAATGACCTCCCTGTGTGAGATAAAAATCCCATGAAAATGTGTATGATCACTAGGATTGTGTATCAGGAACCCATTTTTCTAATGGATTTTTCATGACTTTCTTCTGGGCATCAAATGCAGAGGTGTTAATCCCACGTTTATTTGCAAGTAGAAAATTGCATTTGCTTATGAAATTCTAACTTCTGACTTTTACACAAAGTACCCTCTGCCATTGAAACAGCTCTAGAAAATAAACTCTTCTGAAGATACAGAGATGGACTCTTCAGACACAGATATTCTGAATACGTGGAGCCATCCAGACAGTGAGTTTGCACTGGCACAAAGAGATTTCCATGCTCAGTGCAGAGATGGCCATGAGGTGAAGACCAAATCATACTCCCTGGGCTCTGTAAAAGTTCCCTGTCAGACTTATCAAGGAGCCACACTTTTCAGGAACTGGGGAAGACCATCGTGCTAGTCATTCTTTTCCTGTTCCTGGTGCTGCTTCAGTACTTATTTTCTATGTTAAACTATGATTGCTCCAGGGTGGACCTTTAAAGACATTGCTTTCCATGTGGATTTTCTTTTGGTTTTTTTTCTCTCTACATTTTTGGAGTTGTGAATGAAAGGGGAGTTGAGTGGATTTTGAGCCTTCCTTGGTCTTTTGCAGTGGTATAGACAACATGCTGAGAGGAAATTACCTTGTAAATAAGAGTACTTTAGAAAAATGGCATTTTCCTTAATAGCAAGGCATTGTGATTCCCCCAAGAATATGTGTTATTACTGCTGGTAGCTGTTAGGGGACACTGAGCAAACATTACCACATAATAATAAGGCTTGACTTATGGTGAACAAAGGCTAAATTTCTCTCATTACGAGAAAGAAATTATTCAAAAAGCAATTAAGTCTGGCTTAAGCCATGTGCCATATTGTTACTATACTGGCAGGAAGTCACATGAAGGACAGAAGGGCTGAAAACCATGGGGCAAAGGCAAAAAATCAGTTTTACCATCTTCCTTGCTCTTTCTGAAAATAGGATGAAGAAGAAAAGGAATTTTCTAGATGTGTAAGAGAAAATCAGCACATAGATTTCCTGACTGAGGAAGGTAACAAACAATGTTTTTGCTTTGTAAGGGGGTACCAGTGTTAAACTTCCCAGCCAAGGTTGAGACTGAGGAGCCCCAGTTCTGTGAGGTTTCCTTGGAGCAGGGACTTCCAGAAGTCATGAAGTCCTTCAGATAAACTTATAAGCTGTCAGGAAAGAGTCTTTCTACTTTCCTTAGAATTTTTTAGGTGCATCGATGGTTATGCTAAGTCACTAAATACTCCTGAGCTTCTCCAGGTGTGTTTCCAGTTTCCAAGACACGTCTGATTTTTGTCACAGCTTGCATATTTGATTGACAAATTAGAAGCATCAGATCACTGTTGGATACTCATAAATCACCTCATTTGGTGCTGTGCAATGCGTGACAGGGACAGTGTTTCAGCAATGTTTTGCTGCAAGGGAAAGTTGGTGATTGAAACCAGAACAGAGAACTATCCAGTATACACATTTTTTGTGTGAACATGTAAGTGTAAATATCTTCCTCAAGGACCTGAAGCTGAAACAGACCTATTCCTGCAGAGTATGGAGTTATATATTTTTTTTAATATTTAATTACCCATAGACACATCTTGCTGGGTTTGAATTTCCAATTGAGTTCTATATCTTGTTTCTAAGACCCTACTGCTAATAGTTAGGGGGTTTTTTTATTCTATTCTATATAAGTTAGAAGAATAAAAGCATGAAAGGGATAGAGTTTTTAAATTATTGTAATTTACCTAGGGTGAAAGCACAAATATTTCCCAAAGCCTGTTAACACTGTGAAGAATATAATAACTGGTGAAAATTTATAGATGTTCAAAAATTTGTTTTCCACAGGAACTGTCATCTTCCATGATAGTGAATATGAACAATGGAAATTTTGTAAAACAGTCAGAGTTTTATTCTTTAATCTATCGGGATAAGTATTTTATTTAGCTAAGAGGAGGAAAACTGCTGAAGGAGACACATGCTAACACGTGCAGTTACCCTTTAAAAATCTTTCTACATATAAGCAAATATTTTTGTAATAGATTTTATCTGCAGGATTTCCTTAGGGGAAAGATCTGGTTCTCAAAAGCAGTGATCAATGCCAAGTGCTTCCATGGAATGTGTACTCCCCTTCACGGCTATCTCATGGAAAAGCAGAGGATAGCCCAAAAGTTCTTCTAAAAGAATAGACTAATCATGGTTAAGTAAGATGAGACACTGGAGGTTAGAAGAAAAAAGGTTTGAAGTAATATGTGGCCTCCTACAAGGGACAATTGTCTATGATGGACATCTTTAAAAGTTCACTTTTCATAGAAATTAAATGAGTTGCTTCTCTGGTGTCAGTTTACTACTGAGTGGGTGGAGCAAGGCTCACAGTGAAAATTTTATTGAGTACCAAAAACACCCCCCAAGAGTAATCTAATAATTCATAGTCATTGTATCATCTGTCTAGATAAAACACTATTTTTCTTCTGTTTGCATTTTTATAGTCTCTCTACATCTGTACCAAGTGTCATTTTGAAATTGCTGACAACCTCCACCTCCAGAAAGAGACTGTAGAGGCTGTTTAAATTTTCCTGCTTTTGGTGGGGAGCATATATAACACTCCTATAGGTTAATTTGTAGGTTTCTCCTGGTAATTGGAAATCCAGCAGTGAATAATTGGGATCAATCTTGCTGAGCTGCAAGACTGAGTTATCACATAGAGTGAGATTATAAAATCTTAGACTTCGGAGAGGGAAAGGATGTGTGTCTGTGTGCATGGGGTTCCTCACCAATCCAGCAGGTCGTGCCACAGGGAAAAGGGAAAGGTGGAATGTAAGGGTGAAAACCACCTTCTTTCCATGGCACTTTGATATTACTTCCTGATAAAGTTGCTGGCTGCTCAACTGAACTGAGATAGGGAGACAAAAATAAGGAGTTTAAGAATGAGTTATTTGCAGTCTTTCAATGGAGGTGGTACAGGAATTTGTATGTCTGTCCACCAAGCTGACCAGTTCCTCTGCTACTGTTCCTGTGAGTCAGTGGTCCTCTCAAAAATGTCCAGGTCTGCAGGACAACCTTGAGAAACAGCCTTTCTGAAACAGAAATATTTCTCTTCTCTAACCTTTCCTGCATAGGAGTTAAATGTGTCTCCTGGAAAATATACAAATGTCCAGTGGTGATGTACCAGAACTCTTTCCCTTTAGGAAATACATGAAGATAACCAAGGTCAGAGGATGACAGAGAAAAGAGGGGAGAAAAACAAAGAGGAAGGACAGGACAGAAATTGAAAAGGAAAGAAGAGTTTGAACAAGAGAATTGAGATCCAGAATACCACAAGAAGGACCGCAGAGGACAGTTTCTCTGAGTCTTGGGCAATAAATTCAAGTGGAAAAATAAGAAGGAATTCAGGGAAAGGAAAAGAGATGCATATAAAAATAAAAGGGGCTAGATGACAATTGGAACCAAGTCTGTAGAGAGCAGTCTAGCAAGGAAACTAGTCTGGAAACAGGAAAAAGGATAGAGCATACGGGAGGTGGGTGGACAGGGAGCTGGAAAGGGCAGATGGATGTGGTTTTGCCAGGACAACGTGTGCACATTTATGAGGAGATGTCTGTCTCTTCATAAGTGAATTGAAGGTCTTCATAAGACTTCTCTGAGGTTTGCGCATCTTGAATTTTGCTGAAGCTAACAGGTGTCTCCCAGAAATATTAATGATATACTAGTCTTTTTGAAGTTCTATTTCCCTCGAGTTTGGCCCCCCAAAATGTAATTGGACATTTTTTTTCTATCACCTTTGTGTCTTTAAGTCTGTACTTCACATAATGGCTTTATAATATTAACGACATGATGACAGCTCATTATACATTATTAGACAAAGATTTTGTTGTTGTGGGTGAGGAATATTCACATTATTCATAGGTATCAAGGGCATAGTTGTGTTGGGCAAGTAATTTTAAGTAAGTGTTGATAAAGTGACATGTCCTCGTGAATTTTGCTATGCCATATTTCAGAGAAATTTGTGCAACCTCAGGGAGTTCAAGTTCTACCAGTAATGTGACATGTAATTTCTCTTCTCTATCCTAGCAAAACATTATTGCATTATTTAATGCTGGGATTTCTTTATAAAGAGAGTTTAAAACGTGTTTGGTGAATCTTTTATGAACTTGAGGTCAAATAGTTAAAGCATTGTGCAGCCCCATATATCTCTGGACACTCATAATCTAAAGACATCAGACAGACATTTTTGACCAAGGAAAGAGCAGGTTGACTTCAAAAACTATGCTTTTATTAGCTTGTCTTTAAAACAAATTTTGTTTAGAAATAAAAGAACTTTGGCAAAAAGAATAAATCTATGTGATAATTTCTACTACTAAAAACTTCAAACCTCCAGCCCCTCCCCAACAATTAAAATAAGTAAACAAGCAAAAAAGGTACCAAGACACAACTATCTGTTCTGCATGCACAGTATTTCTTCCTAAAATAACTTTTAGAAGCATGCTTAACACATCAATGTTGGCTCTGATTTTTATCTCAGCATGGGAATTGGCTGGTGTGGTGCTACAATCATTCTAGAAGGGTCTTTTTAAGTCATTAGACTCTTTATGACAATTTTCATGCTTCATAAACATCCAATCTATTGCAGAAATTATTTCATTGTCTCTCGGTTTTCAGTGGTGAATGATGACAAAATCAGCACTTATTTAAATCATGGGTAGTAAAAAGTGGTTTCTGTAGCATGGTGAAAACAGCTTCTTTCAGCCAGCTTCAACAGTCAGCCAGCTAACCCAGTTAAGCTTCAACATCACATTACAGCAATTCAGCTGACCAGGAGCCAGCCTCAGGGTATGGCTCACATTTTATGGGATGAACGTATTTATCTCGTATTCAGTTACTAAGGAAGCTCTTGAATAAGGGACATTTCAAGATGGAAAGCTCTAAACATACACAACTGAACACAGTGCCTTTTTTGAGATCAGTCAACTGTAGTGATTCCCACTACCAGCCTTGTAACCCATCTACTTACTAGGTTAAAAGTCTCAGCTAAACCATGGTATTCAACAATCTGAGATGTGAATAAAATAACCTAGATCCAGTTTAGATTAAAAATAAAAAATATGACCTAGATGTCTAAAATGCGAGAAGGTGGGATTAACAAAATATTCACCATTTAAAAAGCTGTAGGAAGATCCCGTGATTTTTGTATAAGTGTATAAAACATTGGTGTGTACTGCAATCTCTAGGTTCAAATTCGGAAGAACACAACAGCAAATACTCAACATTAGACCAAATTCTTGTGTGCTTTTACAGGTGAGCACTAGTAAGGAAAAACTGGTTTAATGTGTTTAATGTTGGAGTAAAAATACCATGAAGGATTCTCAATGAGAGGCTTTATAAATGTTAATAAACATCTTAGCTTAAACCATGCATTGTCCTTCAGAGTATTATTCAGTCATCCTTTTTCTCCAAGATAATAGCTGTGATTGGCAAGGAGCTACTATTACTCTACTCACTGTAGTTCCCACATATTTCAGATTGCATTTTTTTTTTATTAAAGTGGATGTTTTTCCTGAAGAGGTAAAAATGAGATGACAAATATCTGCAGGCTACAGTGTGGAAAGTCACTTCAAGCTTCGTCTTGTTCTGTGCAAAGGCAAATGATGCAAAATCTTCATCTCTGGGGGAAAAAGATACCCCTGTGTGCCAAGACACTTACAAATCAAAGGTACCACTCAAGTGTCTCTGTGTTACTGAGATCCATGGCCTCATAAAATAAGATAACACAATGGAGTATTTTTCTAGTAGTTTTTATGAGTTCCCAAGGACATAAAGCTGCTTCCTACTTTCTGCTTCTGTTCTCCTTGACGTTAGTCATCTGCAGGAAATATTTTACCAGTTACTATCTAAACTATGAGAACCAGTCTCTGAAGTTTCTTCTACCAGCTTCTGGAAGGAGAATTTCCGCTGGCACAGCACAAGAGAGTGCTGCTGGCTTTCCCCTGGGCAGGTTGATGCAGTGAGGTGGGTTTTTGGAGGGATCTGCTCTGCCACGAGGTGTGAGTGTTTGGCCGGGCACAGGGGTCTGGACAGCAGTGATGGAGTGGCTGCCCTTGGCACAGAGCTGCTCCTCACCCTGTGCAGGTTGGCAGACAAGATGTGAGGAGTGGTGCCACGTTCTGCCTGAGCTATGCATGTTATTAGCTCCTTACTTTCACAAAGACTCAATTACAGCAGGGATTGCTTTCAAATAATTAGCAGCAAATTTCCTCCTTGTAACAACAGAAATCTAATCAAGCAAGAGCCAGAAGCCCTGAAACACACTGCTGGGCTCAGATGAGACACTCCTCTCCTCAGACACTCACTGAAGCCAGAGTCTGAAAGCAGAGCTGCTGTGCTCCCTAAGCAACAGTGAACTTGCCTCCTGCACAGAGGCTTTTGTCTCCCAAACTCACTGGGAAGGTTGCAGGTTTTCTCTTTTTTCAGCACATATATAAAGCTTGTGGAAGCAGTTACTGAGTGTGGGGTTGTTTCAATCCACTCCCTTGAAGGTCACTGGATTTCTAAGAAATACCATGAGTAAGCACTGACTTCTGCTCAGCCTTAGAATCTTGTGGGGCTGAAATTAGAATGCACAGGTTTTAGGTACAAAGACAAGTCTTAGCTCATTCAGAGAATGTTCTGACTGAATGACTTGTAATTCTTTGCACTAGTACTTTTTCCTCTTTTTCCTTTACGTTGTACTGCAGATTTTCAGCTTTTCACTTATCAAAAATGGGTCATCCGGTCTCAGGAGAGTCAAGATGAAAAAGCAGAAGGTAAGATGAAAAAAGTTCCTTTACACCATGGCAGGCAGTGATGCCTGGCAGTATCTGCAGATGAGTTAAAAGTCAGACTGCTAAAATGTCTTCTGTCATAAGAGGGAAGACCAAAACTGTCCCTTGCTGTTTCCTGAGAGGACCTGCAGAGATCAGCTCCTCAGCTTGTCCTTGCTGCCTGCACTCTGATGGTTGTGGAGCCCCACAGAAGAACAGGCAGGCCAAGCACATCTTAGGGGTGGCTCTCAAGTCTAGCAGTGCTCACCTAAGGAAAAGTCTTCTGTATTTTCAGTCTGTTCTGTCTTTATTCTCACAGTATATATATCTAAATATATCTTTATGAAGTTTGAAAACAACCTTTAAAGAGTAGGAGATCCTCTCTTTCTGTTCGTGTTAACAAAAGGAGGAGGGAGAAGGTGATTTTTTTTTGCCTGCTCTCTTCCTCATCCTTTCTTTTCCTGTTTTATTATTATCAAGATGAAATTTAGTCCACCTCAGCTTTTCCAGCTAGCTTTAATTATGAGTTTAATCAATGTTTGCAACACATGCAAACATGATTCTTATTTATATGCATAGAAGCCATTCTGATTCATTACCAAGGCAGATTTGAGGTTATCATCTATTGTTGTCAGGCTTAAAATTTGACACAGGTCATTATTTTACTAAACCTTTAGATTATTAAATGAAAGAATAATATGACAACATGACAAATAAAGTCCCTGGAAAATTGTTTTCTTCTATTTAATGCAGTTTTAAATAAGCAAAAAACTCTTAATTAGATCTTTCATCCCAAAATTCGAAGTTCAGCACCTCATAAACGGCAATGTACACAGCACCTGTGGCACATAAAATGCAATTTATGGTGTGTCTAATAGATGCTGTTTCCTCTTCAAGTAGGTGAGGATTAAAGGCTCTCAGGCTCTGAGTGCCAGGATGGATAATCTGATGTGAAGACGAATCATGCCTCTACATACTTTGCTACCTCCCAAGGACTGAGGGGTCTCTTCAGTTTGTTAGCAGAGGACACAAAGCTGGGCAGGGATGTCAACTGCTGGAGAACAGGAACAGTCTGCAGACGGATCTGGACAGGCTGGGTTGATGTGCCAAGGCCAATTGTATGAGGTTCCACAAGGCCAAGTGCCAGGTCCTGCCCTAGGGTCACCACAAACGCACTACTGGCTTGAGGAGGAGTGGCTGGAAACTGCACATGGGATCTGACAGTGCTGGGGACAGTGACTGAACATGACCCAGGTGTGTTCAGGTGGCCAAGGAGGCCAACGGCATCCTGGTCTGTACCAGCAATAGTGTGACCAGCAGGACCAGGACAGGGATTGTCCCTCTGTACTCAACAATGTTGAGGCCACACCTCGAGTGCTGTGTTCAGTTCTGGGCCCCTCACTACAGGAAAGGCATTGAGGTGCTGGAGTGAGTCCAGAGAAGAGCAGAGGAGCAGAGTCCAGGGAAGAACAGAGCTGGTGGATGGTCTGGAGTCCTCACAAATCCCATGAGGAACAGCTGAGGGAGCTGGGGGTGTTCAACCTTGTCGGCTCAGAGCAGAGCTTATTTCTCTCTCCAAGTACCTGAAAGAAGTGTGTAGTTGTCATGAGGAGGGTTGGTCTCCTCTCCTAAGTAACAAGGGAAAGGGTGAGAGGAAATGGCCTCAAGTTGTGCTTGGAGAGGTTTAGATTATATTTTAGGAAAAGCTACTTCACAAAAGGGGTTGTCAAGCACTGGACCAGGCTTCCAAGGGAAATGGGGGACTCGTCATCCCTGGAGGTATTTAAAAGCTGTTGAGATGTGGTGCTTAGGGACATGGTTGGGCAGTGGGCATGGCACTGTTAACTTGCTGCCTGGATTAGATCACAGAATCACAGAATGTTCTTTCCAACCTTGACAATGCTATGGTCTGTGTTTCTGTGATCATTATTGCTGAGCACTGGGCTCAGAAGTAGGATCAGTAGCCAGCCAAATAGGGGTTCTTAGGGGTGTGGATCAGTATTGCATACTGCTGAAAGTACTTCTTTGTGACAGGGAGCTTTTCCAAGGTGTTTTTACTGTGAAAATGAAAAGCTAGTAGAGGCTGTTATTAAACAGTAGCAGTAAAGAGGGAAGGCTTAAGGGAATTGCCTCACGGCTTATTTTTTTAAAGAAGCTGAAATTATCAAGCAATTTTTCCTGGTTTTAGTTCTGAGAAGAGATATCATTAAACAGATGGGTGTTTCCATGTTTTATGGCTGTCTAGTAAATTAATTTTAATATCTTGAATGTAAACAGCAATACATAAGCAAAAGTGCCTCAAGGTTAACAAATGCTTAAGAGCTTGTGCCAGTTCAGATGGTTTTGTATTGGGCCTTCAGAGCAAGCAATTAATTCTAAGAGCCTGTGTCAGCTACCAAGAATTGCAAAAAAAATAATTATTTGGTCTGCCAGTATACCCTGACAGAAACTCTGTGGCTTAGCAATGCAAACAATACCATGAAAAAAAAACTTCACAACAAAAGAAAGCAAACTCAATCACAAGAAAGAGTATTTACTGTTCAGTTCAAAAAAAGGTTTCTGCTAATTGTTTAAGCCGGGAATGAAGCTGACACTGTTGTTGTAAAGCAACAATGCAACATATTCAGCAATTTCTCAATCCTCTAGACTCCACTAAAGTTTTAAATCATGGAGTGTTATGATTGATATTCTGATATAGATTTTCTGTGTTTAACTTCTTCTGTGACAAGTGAAGTTGGTCTGTTGAAAGAAAAATTTAAACATTTTTTAAAAAAGTGTCAAAGTCCATATATCCGCCCATCAAGGCAGAGGAGATACAAACAACAGCTAATACCCTGTTGATACACCACAAATTCAATGTCATGCTACAACTAATGGGTCAAAGAAGCTTATTTAAACCATTTCAGTAAAGCTCTCTCATCACAGTAATCCCTCCTTGCCACTACTCATTGAATTCAAGGCCACTTGAATTTTTTGTGCTTTGGGAGAAAACTATACCACAAAACAGCATCATAGCTTCTAACAGAGCTGAAAGGTGTCTGAGAGCCTCAAAATACAGCCAGTAGCAGAAACACATAAACAAGAAAATATGGATTATACAATGGCCTGGGAATATCTATTGCAGTTGATGGCTGTTGCACAGAGCATTCAGTAAGGAATGTAATGATGTGTCATCTGAACTATAAAATCAGTTTATAGTTTCAGTTAAATTAATTTATAACTGCTATCAATCCTGTTAATTGGTCAGCATGGAGTATGAGGAACAGCAACACCTCTGCTCTTGAGAGCTAACATGTTATAAAGGATTTAAATTTAGTGTGACAGTGAGTATAAAATTATTCACTGACCATGGAGATAAATTTATGACACCATTTAGTTCCTTATTCAAATAGATCTCCAAAGTGTGTAACAGTTAATCATTTTGATTGTACAGACAATGAAGCATGCAGCAATCTCATGTAATTGCAGCATAAACTTAGATTTGTTCTTGTTCAAATCAGTCTTTTTTCAGGCCTAATATTACAATCATTTATCTGAGCATGTAATTTTATACCTTGATGGTCCTTCCATTGTTTTATGCAGAATCAATGTATTTAAATTAAAGGGATTGAATCACTTTAACTTCATATGACACAGATTCTGCTGAGCTTTTAGGTGAAATAACCTGAGGTACAAGCAATATTTTAGGAACCTTTTATTTTAAGATCTACTCTGCTTAACACGACAGAAGCAGAATAAGATGCCTAGTCCACAGTGGATGTAATGACTCTTCCAGCTGATCATTTGCCTGCTACTGACAGAAATTTAAAATCCCTAAATGGCTGTGAACATTTCCCAGTGTCACCCAGCTATGACAAGGCTAAGAACCTTCCAGTGTCCTGCTGGCATCCAAAAATAGGCCTTTCCTTTGGGATGTGGGTGAAGGAGATCCTCTGGTCTGCTGAGACCTTTCTGGAAAGCCTCTATGGGAAGCTTGTGGCCTTCAGAGAAGTCTGGGATCTTGCAAATTTTGTTGTGTTTATGGCAGGTGAGAGGTGCACAGGAGTCACAAGTTTGGTTTTACATCTTACTGCCACAGAGGGAAACATACAGAAAATAACTTTTTCTGTATGTTCTGAGCTGTAGAACTGGGCCGTAGAACACAATTTTAATGAAGAAAGTTTCACATTATTTGAAGGTTAGGTACCCACTGCTAATGAGGAACATAAAGATTCTATGCTCTTTCTTCTAAACTGAATGGCAAGTTACAGGCACAGAACAGTAAAAAATGACCCCAAAAAACAATCAACACCCCCTCTGCACCCCCCCCTCCCCCCCCCCCAAAAAAAAATCTGCCACAAAACCTCCCATAAACTCTGGGGGTTTGGCTTTGTGTCTGAATGATACTGACAGTTCTGGTTCTGCACTCTGAGCACTTGCGTCAGTTTGCAGTTGACAAGAAAAGGATTAGATTAAAAAGCAGAGAATTAAAACCAAGATGCATTAACAGTTGATTGCTTTCACTGTGAAAACCAGCTTGGCTTTATTCAGTAATGTTTTTTTACTTTCTTTTACCATTGCCTTTGCATTAATTTTGGATATTGTTACTTCCTAGAAAGTAATTATCCTACCTACATATTTTCTTGATTCAATGACGAGATAAAAGTCAAAATTGCTAAGAATAAATTTAGACATCTGACAGAACAAAATGCTCGGTATTGGTTTTGTGTAAGAGTTTCTAAAGATTGAAGCCTTCATTTGCAACAAAGTAATATGCAATTGTTTGACAGGTCTTGTGAAGAGATGCTTGTTAAAGCCACAAACCATAATTTTAAATGGAGTGTAATTATCCCAAAGGCTGCTGTCAAGCTTCCACAGCTATAGGTTTTTACAGCTGTGGAATTTATTCAGAGTATTCAGAATAAAAATCTTAATAAAGACCCATGGCATAAAGGAGGCTCCTTTTGCTAGAGGAGCATGGAAGGGTGAGATGATGTGAATGGCGTGGGCTGGGGAGAGCTGTCACTGACTGCAGTTCTGCCTCTGTTCTGCCATGTGGCAATTCATAAATTTTAGCTTCATCTTGGTGTAACAAAACATTATTTCAATGTCTCTAAGTTATGTGCATATTTCCCAGCTTTGCTGTAGTTTGTCTCCAAGACATATACACAGAAGAATAAATCTTGCCTTCTCAGACTGCTGTAAAATACAAAGTGTTTGCACCATGTGAGGTGAACAACATACCTTACCCACTGGAGCAAGGAAAGTGAATGGATGTGGCATCCTGTGACACTGTGACACACTAAAGCACTGAATTCCCTCAGTGCTGGTGGGAAAATACATCTTTTAACTATTTCATGTAGTTATTGTTAGGTATGATGAACACATGCCCCTATGTTATGGGAGAGCCCCGAGGTGAGTGTATACACAGGGCAGTAACTCACCTCCTGGAAGGGTGCAGGGAGGTGTTTAGCCAGGAGAAAAGGAGACTTAGAGGTGATCTTATCACTCTCTACAACTTCCTGAAGGATGGTTGTAGTCAGCTGGGGGTTGGTCTCTTTCTCCAGGCAACAACAGATAGAACGAGAGGACACAGTCTCAGGCTGCATCAAGGGAAGTGTAGGTTGGACATTAGGAAAAATTTTATCACAGAAAGAGTGATAAAGTATTGGAATGGCCTGCCCGGGGAAGTGGTGGAGTCACCATCCCTGGATGTGTTTAAGAGAAGACTGGATGTGGCACTTGGTGCCATGGTTTAGTTGAGGTGTTAGAGCATGGGTTGGACTTGATGATCTTGAAGGTCTCTTCCAACCTAGAAATTCTGTGATTCTGTGTTTTTATGAGTGAGTGTTGCAAAGTTTGAGAAAAATTATTACAGTAGGATGCAGCTGGTAGAGACAGGGGAAAAAGCCCAGGGTATGGGAGAGTATGACCATTGTCTTTAAGGACAAGGAGCAGCAGGGTTTCTGTTGTAGCCTAAGGATGGTGGGGGTTTTGATGATAGCCTGGGGTTTCTGCTGGTCCCTTTTTTGATTGTGTCTTATAGGGGATGAAAGTTTGACCTACAGACTTTCAGGTAGTTTATAAGAAACTACCTCAGGTAGTTTATAAGAAAAAAATATGTCAAAATGTGTAAGAACTATTTATAAGAACATCCCTGCACTACTACTTTGTCCCTCACAATCATTTTAAGGATCATCTTAAAAATTCTCTAAAATAAACATGCAAGACCATCAGGTCCTTACTGTGAAATTGGCACTATATACCACACATGAGCAGCATTTCTGGTTTTCCTTTAGTTTCCTCTCTTTTTTAGAGAAAAACATAAATACAGCAGGTGGAGGACATCACCTTCACTATCAGCCTCTCACCTGTTTTGCTTCTCCTTTGAATAAAAATCACAAATAGGAGTGACCCAGCTAGTAAGCTGGGAATGCAGTTGTCTTGGAAGTGAGTTGTGTGTCCTGTGCTTGGAAATGGTGGATTACTTCCTGCTAAAAAGACCTTGTTTAAATCAGCCACTGGACGTCAGCAAAAAGTGAGTAATCCTGTACAGCAACACAGCACCAGCACAAATCCAGGCATCAGCAGGAAGGGGTTCTGAGGGCTGTCCTTGAAAAGTGATTGCTCACTGAATGAGGGCTAAAAATAGTTTTAGTTACTTTCAGAATATGTTTTGCTCTTCTGGAAATGGTCATTTTTGCTGCATCCAAAGCAGATTGAAAGTACCAAGCCAGTAAAAAGTTAAGTGTAGCTGTTCACAATTCATAATGTGCTGTTATAAATAATGCAGCACAGGGCATAGAAACACAAACAGAATTATGAATAATGTTATAGAAATTACTGAGGGAGAGAGATTCAAACTAATTTTAAAAAACCCCACAACCTGAAGTGCTGTGACTTGGGATTTCTAGGGTTTGGTGTGCCAAACTGAGTTTATTTGGGGCTTTAAAGAATTTTCCAAGGGAATTGTTAAGACCTCCTCGCTCTTTCCCTGTGCTGTACTCAGTGGGAGTAGATGTTTACTCATTTTGGTTTACTTCCTGGCAGTATAACATTTTTGCATAAATCATTTTACAAAAAACGATGTTGTGGGCTCATTCTGCCCGTGCTAGCACATTGGCAGGCTCTGTCTGATCAAAGAATGAGTCTGCCTCACACTGGGGTGAATATATTCTCATCCCTGCTACACCAAGGAGAACATTCTGGTTAAAAAAATCCATCTTGAAAGCAGGAGGTGCATGCACATTGCTGTATCTGTGAGAAGTTTTAGGAAGTTTGTTACCAGTGTTGGCAATACTATGACTTTTTCCAGATGTTGCACTCTAATACAAATATCTCAGATCTATCCTCCATCCATGAATTAAGTCTCTAAATATGTAAATATTAGCTAGCATCCTAGAGCAAACAGAAATAAAACTGAAATGGAGGTTCTAAAAATTGAAGTACTAAATATTATATTGATAAATTTGGTTACAGTGAGTTAAAGATTTTCTGTCTCACAATTAATACAGAGATTAATTATGCAAATTATTTTTAAAATATTTGTTAGGATGGTCTTTTAGCATTCTGTAAAGAAGCTTTAACCTTGACTTACAGCTGTTCCCAATGCCTGGGTCTATACTTCCAGCAGCACTCTGCTTGTAACTCCTCTGCAATGTCACTGTCCCCTTTTTTTTGGAAGTTACAGTTTAAAATTAGCAAAATCCTTTAAAATGTCCTAAAATTATGACTGGATTACACTTTATGACACCTGCACTTTATGAGCCATTTTAACTGAGAATAGGGTGTAGCAGGGAGTAGTCTGGAATTTTAGTTTTGAGAGCATTATTCATCTCTCCATTGCCGTGTGAACATTAATGGTGATTTGGGGCACAATTGACAACCAGAGAGGGTTTTCCTCCTTGGCTTTTGTGCTGGGCTCTGCAGAATGTGTTCTGCTGAAGGGTGACTGTGAAAAGTTTGTGCTCTCTTGTCTTTGTGATGCTGACTGTGGTAAGGGGGAAATGCTGCCTTCCTGCCATTTGCACTGGCAGGAACCAGAGCTCATTCTCCTTTATTTTTCTCACTTGAACACAACTGGATTATCTTACAGGTTGCCCCTTTCTCTAGAAATGTACTTCTTACAGTGTAATGAAAGTAAATCTTGGTGTGATTGTGAAATGATTCATGAGTGTCAGATATTTTTCCCTAAGCCTTTTTGTCTCCTGATGGAAGTGGGCTGGAGGAAGGGCTGGAGCAAACATGGACTAGATCTTGGGGTCTGAATTTCTACACCACTTTCTTCCTAAGTGTCTTGGGATCCTGTGATAGATGGATGTTTTATTTACATTTACATTACAATTAGAATAAAACATGTCACTGATTCTATTCTTGGCCTCTGCTTCCCACTGAGAGGATGATTCAGTTGTATGGATTTCTGAATTGGGCCTCCACTGAAAGGGGCGAAAGAGAATATTTAAAACTAGATTTTAACTAATTAGAATTACTTTGGAATTTTTAAAAGTGCTTCTAACAAAAAGCCACTTGGTCCTGGCAACTTTTGGACCAGTTCAGCTCAAAACCAGTAAAAATTTATTCATTCACACCAGTGTTAAACTTGATTCTTTGCTTGAGAGAAAATCACTTATTTTCAAAGAGCTCTTGACTACATGGATTTACCTTCTTTACAAGTAATTAAATGCTAAGCATGCAGCATTTCAACCATAGCAAGTCCTTATGTCTCCAACTTCAAACAAAAATCAACATTTTAGGGCACTGTTTTGCTGAAGATGTTCAAAAATTTTGAATTTAAATTTTGAATATATTTTGGAATAAAGAAATGTGGTTTATTTCCTACAAATAGTTGATGAGTATTTCCATGAGCAATTATTCTTCAGTACTATTTGATTGCTACAAATAACCAAAAATTACCTTAGCCACTACTTAGTAAAGTGATAAGCTAATATATAATAGATACATACAGGTTTTAAATAGTTATTTCTTTGGAATAATTTATAATGGAAATCACCGGGCAACCAATGATTATCACGTTATTTACTATTTCTAGTAGTAATAGATCTATTTTCTTATCTATTTAGAAGAGTTATGTCAGGATTATTGACTTTTGATTACATGGTACAGTGATTCTCATAGACATCTTTTATGTTGCATAAAAATGTCTTGTGGGTTTTTGGGAATTTGAAGGCAGAGGAGTCTGGTGACCACAATGCCCTTCCCAGGGCCTGTTCTATGAATCTGAACTTATCATTCTCTAAAAGCCTTCTGAAATTTTGCCAGCCTTCATTTAGTCTCGTGAATGTTTATTTTTTTTTTTTTTCAATCTTGAGAATACTCCTTTCCCTTCTATAATCTTCACTATTTCTTTTATCAAAAGGTGTAAATAATCTACTATTCATGTCACGTTTCTATAATGTATATATACTCAAATGTATATACTATAATGTATATATACTCAAAATATATTTTGAGTTTTTTATCTATGTTTTTAATTAGCCATTTAAAACACTTTGTTCACTAGATCTGCTGAGGGGTAAACTTGTGCATTTGTATTTGATGCTATATATACAATACTGAAGTAACTTAAACCACTTTACAACTTTTGGGATCACATACCAGACGTCAAAGTATATATCTTTGTGTATTTAATTTGATTTCCCTAAATAAATAACTCAGTATTTTAAAAAAAATTCAATAGAGGTACTTACTCTGTTTCTGAATTGATTTCTACTGGTAGTTGTTGTAGTCTAGGAAAGTATTTACACGTTGTAGAAGGATTTTATAAGTGCAGTATTTCTATGTACTATCCCAGGGATGTCATCTTCCTTTTACTAGGCAAGATTTCCATGGTGTTCTAAAACTGAACATAAGAACTGCCCGTTCTGAGGCTGCTGCTCATTTTTATTTTGTGTTACTCTGTACTGTGTTGCATGTCAGTATTCAGTTCACTTTAATAATTTAGTTAATGTCAGTAACCAAAATCTGATCTACAGCACTCCTCATAAAATTTTTAATTCTCTTCACCAGAAGAAGCATTTTTGTTGTACAAGGGCAAAGAAAAAATCAATGATTTCTTGTATTCTCTAGTCTGTTATTAGGCCAGTAACAACTTGGATACTGTCAAATGTAATTAAAACAAATAGTCTTAGCCTCTGGAATACAAGGATACAACTAGGTTATCTTACAGGTTGCCCCTCACTCTAGAAATGTACTTCTTACAGTGTAATGGAAGTAAATCTTGATGTGATTGTGAAATGATTCATGAGTGTCAGATATTTTTCCCTAAGCCAGATGACACCAGTGAGTTTTAGCCCTTGGGAGGCATTGCCCACCTCCATGTACAGCCCTGCCAGCATCTGTGGCAGATGTGCTCCTCTCCTTCCCATGAGCACTCCCATTTGAGGGGAGATGCTGAGTGCAAGCTGGTGTGGAGCTTCCTGCAGCAGGCACAAGGACATGTTTTTAGGAGCTCCTGCTTGGATGTGCATGCAACATGAATCTTGTAGTATCCCACTTAAATTATAGTTCTTCTTGATTGCTTTATAGAGAAAAGTACAGCTGTGATAACATCACCACACTAAAGCAGTAGGGTTATGAATGATGTGGACTTGTGAAGAATTTCCTCTGGTCATGTGCTTTCTCTTTATTTGAGCTCCCAAGATAAATGTCTGCCATTGATTTGCAGTGCCTTCTGTCTCTGTTATGAGGAGTGTTGCTGCTTTTCTCACAGGGCATACAGGCTGCATCACAAACCAGGGCAGCACGTTAGAGAGCTTATCACTGTACAAGTTGGAATGCTTTGGGCTCTAAGTGTGAGAATCTCGTCTAAAAGCTCCGCCAAAAAGAAAACCAGGCCTAAGGGTCCCAGATTTTCAAGAGTATTTCTGCTCCTACTGAAAACCCTACCCTTCAGGTGACTTTGGCATCCTCTAACATCAGCTGTTGAACTCCAGAAATGCCCGAATTCCCTGAGCACATCACTCCTGTTAAAACTGACCTTGCCTGAAGCAGAGGCTCAAAGTCTTGCTGAAATCCTTGTGGCACCTAGGTGGATTCAAATTGGAGATTCCCCTCCTTTCCTTGCTGGTAACACCGAGTCATTCATGTGTGCTGTGACTGCATCTCTCTCTGTGCTCCTGCATAAGTTTGTCTCACTTTAGGAACTCCTCTGAGGCAGGTCTGTTAGGAGTTTTTAGAGTTACACAAATAGTAGGGAAAAATAAAGGTCAGAGGCAAGCAAATCTGAGGCCAAACTGGGAGTACTGCAGATACCTCATCTGACAGGCAAAGGAGGTTTGACCATAGTGAGGTAAAGGGTTAAGGCTTTGATTCCAACAAAATTTTTTGAGGGTTGCAGAAAAAAAACCCTACTAACTTCTAGAAGATTTTATGGCCACTATAGGTTGATCTCTTTATAGAGACAACCAGCTGGAAAAAAAATATAAAATTTTTAGTACAGACATACAGCTTTTGGGTTATTTGCTGGTAAGTAGTAGTAGTGAGATTGCAAACATTTTAAAACACAAAAGGGAGAATGCTTAAAGAAACAAAAACACATCCACAAACGCTGTTCTTGTAGTTCAAACCACAGGACAAAGTAGTGTGCATGTATGGAAGTTTATTGTTCATTGTTTTTTGTAGTTTTTGTTTTTTAATTCTGTTCCATTTACTGTCTGGTTTTTGTCCTAGGCATTTTTAAACAAGAAATTATACATCACACTTGCTATTTAGGTTATTTCCTGCTTCAATTCCTTCTTAAATCTTGGATAAATATCCTCTGGTCATGATGAACCTGTTTGTAAAGTGTTTCTGAACTTCAGCTGAAAGAAGCACCATGGAGATACTGTTTGTTTAAAAAACCCAATGTTTGTGCGGTGGGGAGAAAGGACATTTCTGATGAGAGCATTTTCTGAACTCCTCTACATTCACTGTGTATAAAAATTCATTTAATTTATCTGCTCTGGTCTTATCTTCTGAATGCCTCTTTTGTGCCTTTACCATTTATTGTTGTACAGCCTTTCTAGAAGGCTTTTGATGGCTCTGTAAAAGGTTTTATTATTATTTTTTTTAGCTTCTGTAACTTTGTTCTTTAAACTCTTTGGCCTGCCTTGTGTTTTTAACCTGCCAGAGCTCATTCTCCTTTATTTTTCTCACTTGAACACAATGTCAGCTTTTTAAAGGTCACCACCTCCCTTCTGAAACTTGGTCTAGAGCACATGTAAGTGATCAAAGCAATGATGCAGTGAGCTAAAGGTGAAGCCACTGCTGGTCAGTGAAAGCTGCAGTGTTAATGAGATATCCAGACAGGGGGGAGAGCTGTGGGGTGGTCAGTAATTGAGCTCAAGAGGACTCAGAAGAAGTTCAAAGCCTCTTTTTTGCCTCTCTATGGAAGCTCCTGCCTAGAAATGTGAATAAACGGCTGTTGCTTTTTGTTGTCCTGAATAGAGTAGGGAATGAAATGGTAATTTAAATGACCAGAATTGCATCAAAAAGTCTGTTTAGTTTTATCTCTGAATGGACCCTATAGACCTCAAAATTGGGCTATCCATTTAGGTCAAAAAAGAAGATATTTAACTTGTTGAGTGACATTTGTGTCAAGTTTAGAGAGATGCCATACGTTGCAACTGTGACACAACAGAGTGAGGGAATACAGATTTTGCCATACAATAATCTTGTATCAAGGAGCAAAGTGTTATGTTGTACTATTACTAATTATGGTAAGACCTGTTGCTCAATATGCTGAAAAGCTTTAAAGTAGAGCATGTACATTAAAAATTAACACAAAGAAGTTTGGCCATGACAGATAGAGAAAACAATTCCTTTTCATTTTTAAGTCCAAAACTCTAGCAAGAGCATTTAAAAACCAAGTAAGATTTGTTTCAAGGAACAAAATTTGATGAATCTGCATAACAGAGAACAAACAGCTTGATGTGAAAGGGCATCTGTATCTGCAGCATTTGCTCAATTTTGACCTCCCCTAGGAACATATAAAATAACATCTAAATTTTATTTTCAAATATTTTGAAAAACTGGCAATACATACTTGCACATGCTTAGTGCAGATGGGACATTGCTTCACTCAAAATAACCAAAACAGAGTACCCAGCAATACCTCTCATACAAGCAGGGTTTAAGAGCTTTGTCTGTTACAGCCAAGAGTTTCAGCCAATTATTTCTCTGTGAATACCAATTGGCATAAAAATGTTCCATAACTGTGCTGCTGCATACAGGGGTTTTGTTTCCCACTTTTAATTCCTTTCCCTATCACAGCTTCAGGCTGGCCTGTAAAATTCACTTCAATGTATTGTTAGGTGTGATGAGATTTACATAGATTTGAAAATCCCCCTACAATAGCACCTGGGTGATAATTAAGCTATGTGACTCTCTGCCAATTGCCTTTATTACTTGAGAAACGACACAGACTTTTTTTAGATCACAACTGAAAGTAGATAAAACTTTGGAATTGCAGCAGTGGCATAAGATGGTGGCTCTACTGTCATATAAAACACTGCACACTCACATTAATTGTGTTCTTTTCCAACAATGTGAAGCCTTTGCTTTTATAGCTCTGCTCCTTGTAGTTTCAAAGGCATAGCAGTCTCTGAGTCCGTTGCTTTTAGCAAACTCACTACTGATTGGTGGTGAGAGGAGTAAAGCAATGAAAAAATGTCATTGGACAGCTGATGCAAAATTATTCTTTTGCTCTTATTACTGATGCTGTCAGGAACTAATTCTGCATTAAATGTGTGGTGCCAAGCTCCCCATCAGTCATCAAGGAGCTGCAGACACTCACTGATGCTGTAAAGATCTAGATAGAAAACAACACACTTTGGAGACAATATAGGAAATAATATAAAAGCTGGTCTTTAATTGGATGCCTCCAGGGACAGATATGGAAAAATGCCCAGCCAACATAAGGCAAATACAGTTTTATAAGTTTAGCAAATTAGCATAATTGACAAAAACTCCCAATTAGAAGCACAAGTAATGAGGTAATTCTCCCGCCCCAGTTCCACTTCTTCTGGAGCCCTCCTTTCTTGCTACTAACTGTACTTTGTTTATGAGAAAGTTTCCTGAGAGAGTAACTCGTCCTGGGTTCCCAGAGGAGGAAGTAAGATAGGATTGGGGCCCTTGGAATGTGTTTTGTCCTTCTGTCCGTCAGTACTGAACTTATCTAGGAACTATATAACTGTACACTAACAGTCTACAGAGCTACAAATGTATATGAAGAAAATGTAAAAGCAAAAATCAGTTTGGCATCATTACAACTTGTGGTGGGACCTCTGCTCTGAAAATCCCATGGTGTATAGCAGAGATGTGATTAATATGGTAGACAATTAGCACAAAAAACCCAGTGTGAGACACTATGGAAGGAGAATGTGATAGCTACTTTAAACAAAACCAATCTCGCTCCCTTGCACTTGGATTTCAACCTTTGCCAAGACATACACCCATGTGGCTTGGTCTGGACAAGAAGTGCTGACTACTGTATCCTCAACTCTCTTGTTTCTTTTGTGACGAGCAGCAATCAACCATATTTTGAAGGTTTATGCCCCATAGATGTGGATGATGACTGGATTTCTTTCAGTTCATTATTTTGCTTCAAATCTTTTAAGCCTTGGGCAAAATTTTTGTGTTTCCTCATTCTTTTTGCCTTACCTTTTCTGCATCATCTTGTCCTCTAACTATTAGCTGCCTTATTATTTGTATCTGGTCATTCAAATGAAATCACACAGCTAGTGCTCTGTAGCAAATAATGTGTATCATTTTCACACTCACATTTCCACTTGTGCTTTTTCCAGCTGATGTTTCTGTTAGGAATTCCCACTGTCTAGCTCTAGGCATCAGCTATTTCTCAGGGAATAGCAGAGCTGGAGAAACATGGCACCCCACCTAAGCCTTTCTAACAAAGGAATGCAGAGGAACTAGGGACTAAAAACCCCCAAATGACAAGTCAGTTAAGGATTTCTATACATTCAAGTAGGAATTATCTGAAGGATTACCACTCTGAAACTGTCCTCTCAGTGTCAGTGATTTAGCCTTAGCTTTCCTGTCAGAAACACATCCATGCTTCTACCTGCCTTTTCTTTTTTCTATTTTTATAATAATTCTGATCAGGGCTAGGATAATTTTCCTGACACATGCCTTAGTTCCACTTCTCCCCCATGACTTCTCTACCTCTTTAGCCTCTTGCAAAAATGCTGCCTCTTCCAAAATGCTGCTGTTAGATGTACATTCCTTTGAAGTTCCTTACATTCCTTACATTCCTGACTTCTGGGTTCCTACCTCTATTTCGAGATTCTCTGTCTCTCCTGTCTAGACCCTTGTCTCTCCTAACACAATTTGTAAAGTAACACTTTCTCGAAGCACAGGGAAATAGTATTTTTTTTTAATATATATAATTAAATGACCCTTTAAAGCATGTTTTAAACTGCACAGAGCCAAAACCTTCAGCAGAACTAAGCTTCAGGGCTTACTGGCTCCAGCTCAGTTTACTTTTACTTTACAGCTCTTACAATTTCAGTAGCTGTCAGCTTGAAGTCCCAGTTTGAGCTCTCTACTGAGTTTGCTGGCCAAGTTCCCCTAAGGGTGATTGTAACTGATGGAACAATTAATCAAAAATTTGCAAAGAAACAAAATTCAAGCAATTCAGAATGAAAATTAATACAACAATGTATAAAATGTTCCATGTGTAGTTCCTAGGGAATCTAGAAACATTCAGATCCTGTAATAAGATATTTAATCATCAAGCGAGGTTTAAATATTTTTAAAAATGAAATACTTTTGTCATGTATTCTTTCTTAGCTAAGCAATTCTTGTTTTGGGAAAGCAATTGCAAAAGGCTAAAGTCAGTTCTATTATACATTCCCAAAGCAGAAAATTAAAAAATATAGCATTTATATAGGATCCAACTAAGGATCCTAAGCATTTATATAGGATCCATTATTCCAGGATCCAACTAATAAAATTGATTCTTCTAAAGGATGAAGAGGAGACCATCAAGTGTGTAAACATGTGCATGTTTTTGATGTGTTCTAACCAGAAAACAAGCATGCAAATAGCAGCTTGGACCTAAGAATCTGAACCTGGAACATTCCTTCTCTACATCTGAGATATTTTAAAAGTTTTTCTTTTGACATTTGTGAAAAGAGAACACACTTGGAACAGAAGGCACCTGCTATTTCATTTACTTTATTATACATTGGGCTTATTTAAAAGACTGATTCACAATTTTATCACTCCTCTTTAAACCTCAACCACAGCAGACTTCATCCTTAGGTTTCATGCAATTCTTGAATTAATATTTTTCGCTCTATTGCCAGTCATGGATGGTATGAAATATCTTGATTAATGCAATGGTGTTAATGGAATGTAGATAGAGTTCTTCTTAGTTCCACAGCTTAGCTGAGGCACTATTACATGTAGCTTTACACCATCAAACAACCACAGTTTCACCAGAGCCTTCTAAGGTGGAAAGTTTAGCACTGCATAGTTACAAGAGTTTGAGAGGTACTCCTTTCAGTAATCTCCTGTCCTTATAGCAAAAACCCTGCCTTCTGCCCTGGTTGTTGGCTATGTGCAGTCATATTTTTTCTTGGCACAGGTATTTTGTGTTGATTTGACCCCAGGAAATGTTTTGGCTCTTGGCTGTGTCAGACTTAGGCTGCGTAAGAGATCTCATAAAAGCAATGCAGGGCCAACGCTTTAGGCAAAGCTTCCTAAGCCTTTCCACTGCTAGGATGTCAAAACTTTTTGGAAATCACCTATCAAGCTAGCAGAATCTGCAGGCAGAACTGAAGAATTCCTGTACTCCAAAAGCTGCTAGGTTATATTGTTTGTGGGTAACAAAATTGAATAATCTGACAAAAGTTTGTGCAGCAGCCTAAGGATTAACTCTGCCTCTGTCCCTATCTATAGATTACCAGAAAATGTTTTTCTATTGACTTCCTTATGCAGCAGAAATCCTGTTAGTCACAAGATTCTTTTTCCAAACCCAAATAGAAGCAAGTCAATGAACCCCATTCATTTTCCAGCTGGTTCAGCTACCTGAGCCAGCTTAGCAGATAGTTTACAAAAGCCATCCTGGCAGAAAGAAGAGCAGGGATAAGCACTTGAGGATTTAGTATGGGGAGTCAGCTCTTTCACTAGGATAAAAATGGTTATTTTGGAAGGAAGCAAAGCTTTTGAAACGGTGGTTTTCATGCCTCAGTGTGGCAGTTCTGTTTCAGTATTGTTTGCTCTTCTGTACATTCTTTCTGAATAAGTTCAAAAACAAATGTCTATGTGAATTATCCTTGATAAACATTCAGATGATATAACTGTTACCATAACATTTCGGTCAGTTTTACTGGACACCTGTAAGTGAGGGTTTAGGGCCCAAGCTTAAAAAACACAGGCAGAGGTCTGCAATTTTTCAGCTGGATTTCACTTGGTTCCCTTCAGGTCTTTGGCTGGGATGCCCATGAGCAAAGCAGGGGTATCAGCTGTGGCACCTTGCAGGTGGGCTGCAGAGAGAGGCAGCTGCAGGTCAGGAAGAGCTTTTACACTAAGACCTATGAAACAATGCAAACAACCAGTGTCAACAGCTGTTTCATTGATGCTCTGGGCAGTTACAAAGTGAAATTTGCCAAATTACTACAGACTCAGCTGTAATGCCTTCAGTCAGAAGGTAGCAACTAGGAAATTGTGTGGTGAAACTCCACCCCAAAAAAAGCATTGAAGCCTGCTGTAATCTCAAGTGGGAAGAGAGATGCTTGTGACCAGGGCAATAGTGGCTCTTCTTGCTCCTATTCTCTGCTGTTCCTTCATTCATGATGTGTCTCTGTATTTGGTCCTTGATCGTCTTCCCATGCAAAACAGTAAACAAAATAAGTGGAAAATAAACTCTCTCAGGCTTGCAAGAACATCCTCTGCAGCACAGTAATTATGGTGACATAAAACAGCAAGGACTGTAGAAAAATGTGATACAGAACTGTATCTACATTTTGTTTAATACATTCAAAAGGCCAATATATGCAATGGAGATTGTACAACAAGGTAAGTCTATGCTTTATTTCATTAGAAGAAATGTTACATCTTAACTCTTCTTGGTTATGAGAAGTCTGGGAGCCTTGGGGTTAAATCTAATGCAATGCCACTTTTCTGATAAGGTTCAGCAAGAAGATTTTCTGCTTCCAAAATACCCAGCTTTCTCAGGAAAATTTGGAATTGAAAGGCAGAATCAGAATATTTTTCCCTCAGCTATAAAGAAGCATCCAAACACTTCTTAGTTGTTTTTTAAAACAAGAATTCACATTTCTTTTTAATCTGGAAAGCTAAGATGCTTAGTTTGTTCTTAGTGCTAGCAGACCTTAGTGGCACTGAATATTTTTGGCTTATTCCACTAGAGGAGAAGCAGTAGTTGGAAAGTGACACTGCTTTTGCTTCCTATTGGCAACCCGGTAGGCTCCAAATGGGGGAGGTTGAGCCATGAGTCTTGTGATTGCTGTTTCTTTCATCCTTCTCCTCAGCATTGAATTCTTCAGGGAAACTGTTCGTTAATCATCTTGAGATCATCTTTTTTTGCAAGCCAAGAATTCTCTGAGTGGAAACCTGTACGTGGCTGTTCACTTCAGTGCTGGGAGAGGGAGAATCCATTTGCTCACTGTGTTGTTCTCCATCCTGGACACATCCCCCACTTGTGATATATTTGCTCTGACAGTTGTGACCATCAAAAAAGCTAATTTGATGAAGCTGACTTAACTTCATCCCAGAGTTATCAATCCACAACTAAAGCTCCTACTCTGCCCTTCTAAGACTCTAACAAAGAACACTTTTTTGTATTTCCCTAGCAATTTTGTCTTCATTAAAGATTTTCTTTTCCTGATCCTTGCTGGATATGCTGTCTATAACTGAATAATCTCTTCTGCTAGCAAAGCCACAACCAGTTCACTCCTAGTGGACATGAATAAGGGATCCAAATATTACACAACAAATACTGATACCTTAAAAAATACGGTGGTGTCTCACACTTGCAAAATATTGGTCCAGATAGTCTCTAACTCAGTGACTGCTGTGACCGTATCTCACCTGGTGTCTCAGAAGTTCTCCCAGACACTTATCTAATGTTCTCCCATCAAATTAGCTTGGCTGCTGCAAGAACAGTGGCTGCATGGCCTCATTCCCTCAGGATGCTCATGGAAGTGCTGGCCAGATGAGATAGTGAGCCTTGACTCTGACATGTTCTCACAACTTTCTGAAATAATGGAAACCTTTCTTTTACAAGAAAGATTGTCCTATTTATTACTCCTAGTGCAAGCTTGGGGTGTTTTGCCCTGTCCTAGAATGCTGATGCCCAAAATAAAAGTTGAGATAGCATAAATGAAGGTGTGAGATTGCAGTGCTGGAATGCTGTGTTTATACACTGAAAAAATTACCCCTGGTGCCACATGCATTTGTCAACCTTGAAAGACAGCCCTGAGATGGGAGCTGTTTCCATGCCTAGAGAGGCATTTCTTTTCCCCTGTGAAAAAAAACAACAAAAGTAAAAGCTTTTTTTCTCTAGGTGATTTTTCTGCTCTGTGCAGAGGGAAGAAATTTCCCTGATTTATTTAAAGAAAATCACCTGGCATGCCCACGTGCTCAGGTTTCCATCTTCCTGAGGAGGTGAATTACGAGTCATCAATCCAGGTGACGGATGGAAAAGAGTTCTCTTCTTATGCTTGCGTGAGCCACTCCAGTTCCAAGTCCCAAAGCAGTTTATCTGCCCAGTAGATATGTGTTTGATTTAGAGGCACTACTCCAAGGGTAGGAGGGAGTTAGGTTTCCACAGAGCAGGGTTCTGAACTGTGATGTTGTATTGCTAAAAACATCCTCCTTAAAAAAAGCCAGTGAAATTGCCTGAGCCTCTCTGTGCAGGGGAGGAAAGTGACTTATAGCCAATAGCTAACAACTGTGATTCCTTTGCTTCTCAATGCTTCCATTATCCAAATTTACTTGCCAAATAACTGATACGAAGAGTGCTCGCTCTGCAGATTTTTCCAATCATTTCCAGTACTAAAATCACTCAATTTTTAGCTCTTATTAAATACAGAGGTTGCATGGCATTCACATTCTCTCTCCAGTTCCACATAACTTTTAGAAATAGGCTCCCATTTCTAAGGTTTCTGATTACAAAATCTATTGTGCCCATCTATTCTGCTTGAAAGTAAATGTGTGACATTTGCTCCCTCTCTAGTTTGTAGTCAGGAACATTCCCAATCTGCCACTGCCTTTGTGGGATCTCTAAGGAGGACCAGCTTTGCTGAGCAGAGAGCTTTAAACTTTCGGAAAGACTCTTAAAACGTGTTTAACTACATTTGATCATCTGGCTTCAAATTAAGGATGCTATCAGATATAAGCTGGTAGATAACTGAGCAGGGGGGAAAGAATGCTGAAGTGATCGTTTAAATGACTTTATGCCACTTGAGGCTTAAAAACCACTAAATGTTAAAAAACATTTCATTAAGTCAACCTAAAACATCAAATGCACGTCAAAGAGAGCACATTTTGTCCAAATTCTGTACTTTTAAAATAAAATGAAATCAGGTCTGCTCCTACATGGCTGAACTTCTGTGTGATAAGACAGACTTTTTTTTTCAGTGTGCAGTAAACTCTCCAATCTATGTACACTAGTGATTAAAATATCTACAGTATGATGAAATGTGATCTCCTATCCTATTTGAGTGGCCAAGTTAAATTGGAGGCAATTAGGATGAATTTGGCTTCTTCCTGAAATTGTAAATGTTCAGATGGAAGCTCTGATTAGAGGACAGGGGGTGTAGCTTTATTTGATTTTTAGCTTTGAATGGCTAATGTGTTCTTACCTTTAAAGACCTGAATTACTGAAATAACAACAAAGTAATAAAAAACATCAAAGTTAACTTGATTTCTAAAGATTAAATGGTTGAATTAAAGTGAAGAGGTATAGATTTTGTAAGCAACGAGGAAAACCTATAGGTGTTTCAAAATATCTGAATAATAAATCTTTTGTAATTATTCTTGGCAGCATAAAATGAGTGAAACAGAAAATTCCTGAAGTTTCAGGTCTTCTCTTACAACCTGAGGAAGAAAAATAACTCTCTATTTTTAACAGGGATTCCTATAAATAAATGAAAAATTCCTTCTATTCCTATGTCCCTGAGATTAATTGTATTTTATCTTGAAGAACACTTTCAGTCTGTTTCAGCTCTAGACCTCATGGCTCTAAATTCTCAAACATTTGTTCATCAAACCAAATACAGACATTCCTTTAAGTCTCACTTTGAATATAGGTTTATACTCAAGGGTAGCCTATTAAAATAATTGTATCTATTCTTCAAAGGCAAGTTATTCACATGTCCCCAAATAGACAATATTTGTATGTGTACACTTGTATATGTGAGACTGTGCCCAAGTCCTCTAACCAGAACAGAATGAGATCTTGTACATGCCATCTAACCAGAGACCAGAAAAAGAATGTGATATTTATAAATAAGTCTGGCTTTTCAGTGTGGAAAAAACCTGTCGCAGGAAAAAGGAAAAAAAACCAAACCCAAACAAAACACATATATAGAATGCCATGGTGCAGTGTCTGAGTTAAATGGCAAGTTTCTGCCTTCTGAGCAGGTTAGCTGTTTAAGGTGAAAGTATTTCTATATATATATATTTTTTTTTTTTTTCCAAGACCAGATTAACTGAAATGGCCCAGCCCTTAGGTCCTCAGGCATTCAGATGAACTGCTGGTCTTTCTTGAAGAAGGTTGACTTGTGTCTTACCTGTCACCTCTGCCCAAGTGAACTGATGAAGAGATACATAAAAAAAAAATTGTGAGGATAGTCTGACTGCAAATGCCTTGGACATCTAGCAAAATAATATGTCTTTGTTAGACAAACTAAGAAGCAAATATAATTTATTTTTCAAAAAGAAAATTTGTTCAGCAGTCCAAGCATTGATTTAACAGGCAGGCCATGGAGCATGTGCCACAACTTCAGAAAACACCAATTTGGTGGTGCATATCTTCCTTTATTACTAAAACAAGGCTGAACGCGGCCAGACTGATGCCAGGCCTTTTAAGGAGGCTGTCAATTGCCCAGAGTTCTACGTCAGCCTAAATAGGCTCAAAACATTTATTAAACTTTCTACTTGTGATTTATCATCTTATCTGAGTTAAGAACAGATACCATTTATGTTATTAAATTCAGGCCATTGTAAAGGAAGGAATGTAAGGTTAGGACTGAAAGGTAGTTTACTAAGCTAGTTATTTTACTTCTAGGTGACTGATAGAATCCAGGGTTTTTAAATATAATTTGTCTATGCCCCCACTTTAGAAGACAATCTATTGTCCATACCATTTCCTTGTAACTTTGGAGAAAATCTCATCTTCTGAAAACTCAGAGTATGTCTTCATAGGACCTTATCATCTCAGTTTGGTCAAGTTTTCATGATGGTTTATCTGAGCTGGTTCAGACAGTTTCTGCACATGGAACCACTAGATCCATTTTTTCAGGATTTGTTTGTTCTGCTTCAGAGTAAAATTTGTGCTAACTGTAATTCAGACACACATACCCAGTGGGTTGTGGTCCTAGGTTGTTATTGCTTGCTAATACATTGTACCTCCATCAGAAGTTTCCTGAATATTGGGCCTTCATTCATAACATTTTCTGCATTATTGTTAGACTGACTGGCCAGCTAGGAACACCAAAACCTCTATTGCTGACTGGTATTTGGCAAGTTGCTTTTCTCAAGTGTAACACATTTATGTTATGCAGAAACGAATTCAGGTGCAGAAAAAGATGAATTTTGTAACCAAATGAGAAAGCATTTATTTTCTGCCCTAATCTTTCTCAGTATTCAGAATCTTCCACCTCCTGGGCCAGCAGTATCTGCCCCACACTTACTCAAGCTGCTTTGGAAAGGAATAATGTGGAAGAGAACAAAATAAACATTGCAGAGATATGGAGGAAGAGGAGATGAATAAGATGTGTATATTTCCAACAGAACAGAAGAGAGGTGCCTTTGAGAGGCTTGAGGACCTTTTTTCTTCTTTTTATCTGTGTCATGTTACCTGAGTAGCAATGAGTGCCTCCTTAAGGTCAAGCACAGGGTCAAAAAACACATAAGAGACTCATATAAGCTTAGAATAAATTATCCCTGAATTGCATAGAAGAGTGCTCAGTTAATTTCCTCCCCTCCTTTTTTTAAATTTTTTTTTTTTTATTTCCAGCTTATCCATTTGATGCCAAAAAGTATAAGGCATGAGTAATTTTTTTTTCTTAGACTCTGAACAATCTGATTGTCTAATGTCTGCAGTGCCTTTGAGTAACTCATACAGAAACTAGGGGTTACTTGAGATGCATCATTTATCTGTAAGGAGAGCTCTAGTGCAAAAATAATGTGAACACACATGCTTTTTTGTCATCTGTTGTCTTCTGGGAGTGTAAGATCTGTGTGTGTACGTACAGCAGATGCATAGCCTACTCCAGTTTTGAACTGTGTGTGTGAATTGCAACTGTGCCTCAAGAGAACGAGGAAACTTGGAAAGAATGAGGTCATTGTGCATAATAAATCCCCCATATGCTTCTTTTCTTCCCTCAAGCCCACAAAAGAAACATTTCAGAAAGGGTTACTTTATAATTTACATTCCTATTGTCAAAACTGGGAAATGAAGCACAGATATAGCATGAGGAATGGCTTGTTCATTTTCAGTGAAGGGAAAATAATCTGAGATACAGCTGGCTGGAATGCAAAGTTGAGGTTCATTAAATCAACTACATTTTAAAGGAGGTGGGATCAGAGATAAGAACAAAAGAAAACTTACATACAACGTATTTTTTACAACCATCCATAGCATCTGTGCCCTATCACAGATGTTAAATTAGCCACACGAGGGCTCTCCTGTTCTTCACTTGAAGAAATAAATTTTTCAGAACTGTGAAAACTGCAGGGGGAAAGATCCAATTTTATATTCCTCCAACAAGAGTATTGGGCATACTGCCGTGGTCCACAGGGCATTCTCCGCTTGCAAGTAAATATCATTTACAGCACGGCGTTAGCACGGTAACTTAACGCTTCGCTTCTTCACACAAAAACAGCCATTGAAAGACTGTCACAAGATGGGCTAATTTTTTGATGGGGCAGGAAGCAGGGAGGACTCCAGGCTGTGAACAATCTCTGGTGTGTCTGGGCACGGAGCACGGCGCTGGGCCCCGGCAGAGCGGGGATTGCAGAGGGCCATGTGTAGGCCTGGCCCCGGGGATTAACCGCACGCTGACACCTGCAGCTCCACAGCCTGGCCAGCCTGTGTTGTGGCTAAGCAACAGCCTGTCCTAGGAAGTCTGAGCAAGAGCTCTGCATGTTGGCAGCCCCTCCAGGATCTCTACTTACGAGAGGCAGAAGGTCCCCAGGGGTGCCGAGAGCAGCTTACTGGAGTATCTGATTGCAGTCCTGCAGTCAGGCTTGAAAGGGCCTGGGGAAGTGGATGGGAAATGATAGCCTCGTTTAACCAGCAATCTGTGCAGCTGGATTCACAGGGATTAACACACTCGGGTCAGCAGTTGTGATCCAAATCTTTTGCCTGTTGCCTCCCAGCAGCGGGCAAAGTCAGATGCCAGGCTGGCCCTGGCACCACCCGAATTCACTGAGAGCCTCTCCATTCTACCTGCAGTTCCAGGCCGTACATATATCCTCAGGGGTCTCTGCCTGAAAAGTTAGACTCTGTAAAGCAAGCAGAGGGGCATCCCTCACTTCCCAAAGGGATTTTCAGATCAGAGTTGTACACCCTGCGTAACAATTGACATTTTGAAACTCAGTTTTGTCCTCTGATTGTCTGCTGATTCTCAGTGAGGGATAGCGTGTGTCAGAAACTTCTCTAACAGCTTAGAGGCTCTTAGCTTGGCTCTGGAGAGAATTTAATGCATACAAACCAAATAGTACACTTGACTTTATGGCACCAAAAAGGTTTTAGAACTGCTTTGTGTGAGTATCCAAATATCAACTTCAAATTGATATTTGGATACTCACAAAAAGCAGTTGAACATTTTCTGCTCAACATTTGAGCAGGGGCAGTTGTGGACTACATCTTAATCCCTCATGGTAGCCCAGTGGCTACTAAGAACGCTTGTCTGTGGATAGTGGAGAGTTCAGTTCCCTTCCATCAGTCTCTTAAATGTTCTCTTCCTACAGACATACCCTAATGCAAGGATAACTTCTGCTCTTACTGATTTCTGTTCTTGACATTTATTCTTAAAGCTGTCACCATGTGGGCAAGAACACAGAATTCAGGACTTAAAGATCAGCAAGAAGGAATTTGGTTCTGTAGGCGGAGGTTAAAACAGTCCCTTGGGGTTTTGCTTAAAGTACCACTTGGCTCTGCTTTGTTAAAGGCTGTAAAAAAAAATGAATTACGGCTCTGCCTCAGCTGAGATTGAATAGGAATGATGACCACTTTTCCCAAAGAGCTTGCTGGAAGTTTTTGCTAGGGAAAGGATTTTTGAATGAATTTTGTTTTGTTGAATATGAAGCCTCTGAAGAGGGAAGAAACTCACACGCAGTCTTGTGTTACTTATGTTGGCTGTTGGCTAGCTTCACTGAGTTTTCTGCTCAGTGTTTTTTTTGTATCCCTAACTTTTGGAGAATTCCTGTTTCTCTTGTCTTATACAGGAATGCTAGGTGTCTGGGTAGAGATTTAGAGTTCCCTTGAGGTGTTACTCACTACAGTTCAGCTTTGAAGCTTTTAGGTTTTTAATGGTTCCAGTTATTAGCTTATGGGTATTGCTGTTACATAGTGGGTTTTTTACATAGGCATTGCATGGTTCCTGGACACTTACCTAAGTGTCCATCTACAAGCCCTGGCTTGTATCTCCCACTCTTGGTATACTCCTGCTTTCATGTCTTTGCTTTGCTAACCAGAATTAGAATTACTGTTTCTTTACAAGAATTTTCTTCATGTTACAGTGCACTTGAAAAATTTCATTCCCGAAAGATCGGAATTTGTAACATTGTAATTTTTAAATGCCTTTTTGCAGAAAAGGAGCTCATTCATTCTTAAGTGGTTAACATTCTTGCGTGTTAAACACAGGCTGCCCTAATAACTTCTCACTACTGTCAAAGGACTTTCCTAATTTTGCCATCAGAAAATGCTTCTATCAAAAAGATACATACTCCAAAACTTTTCATTCATAGCATAATTTTCACTTGTCAAAATTTGATTAGTGACCTTCTCCCTTTCCCATGTCAGCACTTCAAAGTCCTTGCTTTCTGTAACTGTTTTCCTTGTATTAGCCAAAGCTTTAAACCACTTTTCTTCTCCATCTTTTCAGTTTCTGGTTTACCTTAATGAGACTAATTTATTTATTTTTGCACTAACATTCAACTCCAATCTTGCACCTTTTGCAAAACATTCATCCTTTTAGCTTGTCTTTCATTATGCTATATCCTTACCTCCTAGTTGCTCAGCTGAGGTTGACCTGCTTTTGCAGTACTATTAGTCTTCCAAGGTTGGGCAAAGTGTGACTATAATGGAGGCTGTGGAAAAAAAAAAAGGTAGGGGCATGAGAGACTAAAAATGCTCCCTGTCTTATTTAAAATGATATATTTTGTTTCCTTTGCTGTTTCTTCTCTTCTGACTCCATGACATAAGCAATATTATTTGCTCCTAAGTGTTCATCTGGGGCAGTTTTATAGTGGTGAATCAAAATAGCCATTTTCACTGCCATACTCTTTTCTCTCTATAAACACATTAAGGGTTTCTGGCCACAGTCTTCTCTAAAATGACCTGACTGCAAGTTTTAATGATGTGAGGAGCTTTGTGCTTCTGTGTTATGAGCAATGGTTATTGTATAACATTCCGTTCACTGGAGCCTAATTTTGACATTTAAGCTGCTTTTTAGAGTCCTGCAATAAGAGCACCTGAAATCCTTGCTTAATTTAACATAGCCTGCTGCCTATGTTTTTTAGTGCTGTGGGATGTTCTAGCTGTCTGGATAAACCTGAGGTGCGTGAAACTGCAAACCAGTTGGTGCTTGGATCACCTGCTGCTTGTGGTATGCCACACAAGCATCTATTTCCTTCTGCATCAGCTGCTTACGCACAAGACTGTAGGGAAATAAAGCTGAAAAAGAGTTTGGCAAGTTACAGAGTCTGCTGCTCTCCCACAACATTCCTGACTCTCTCTTAAAGACTTCCTGCGATGGAGATCATTTCAAAGTAATTTATTCTGGTTCTTTAGTATTCTTAGTATGAGGAAGCCTTTTGAAAGTCCAGCTAGCTCTTCATTCACCTCAAGTGGATAATTTCTTGTCCTCCCTGGTACAACTAAGGACAATAGGCCACTCCATTCCATTTTGAAGTGTGTTAGGATGTCTGAAGACTGGAGACTCTGAAAAGACCTCAATCTTTTCTGTAGAGGAAATGATCCTACTTCTTTCTTAGGTTGTGTTTTCTCATCAACTTTGGGATATTTACCCACCCCACACACACTCTCTACCCTTGACTGTAGTGGGCATTTCTGTTCCTGTAGCAGGACACAGTGGTGGCAATGGAGTCTTAGGTGAATACTGCCAGGCCTTTTATTGGCAGCTTGATCACATTGACCTGAATGTGGGCTTTTGTTCAACTTGTGATCCAGTGTCACCCATAGGCAGCCTATCCTACGTAGCTGATTTGCAACCAGTCAAATCCAAACACAAAAGCTTGCATTCATCCCAGGTCTTCAAAATCCTAATTGAAAACAAGCTGGTTTTTCCTTCCAGGCTTTGTCATCTACAGATTTGTTATCCAATTTGTTTCTGTTTCTTTCTGTTGGCTAAACGAGGCAGGCAGCTCAGCCATAGCTGTCCAAATTGGAGATTCCTAAAGTCAGGTGAGGCACCTGAAAGATGGACAGTTAAATTTAACCTGCTTTAGGAGTAACAGGAGCATGGTTATAGCTGAACAAGTGGATGTAATAAATACATGCCTGACCATTCCCTCCAAAAAACAATCAATCAGGCAAAAAAGCAACACGTCAAGGTCAACTGATGTTCTGCACTCTGTCAAGTGGAGGCAAATTCTGGGATAGATCTAAAAACACTTTATTTTTTACACAAAGCAGCCTTGCAAAGGGCAGGGAGGAGGGGAATGGCTGAGAAGATATTACAGCCCATTCCTTATGCAGGTCAAGGGGGGAATTTCAGATTCCTCAGCAGTGGCAGGACAACTGCTGCCCTCAGGTTCTTGTAGGGGCACTGGCAGTACCATGTCAGACACTACAGCCTGCACTAGTTCAGTGAAAATATAGCCTCTTCTCCCTGTGTTTCATTTCTCCAAACATGACATGGGGTTTCAGATTTCCAGCATAAATATTACATGACATTCAGAAATTATTTATAACCAGTGTATTTGAATTCAGAACCAGCTGTAAAAATAAATGTCCAGTGCTTCAGAGGCAGTTTTACTTGTAGGAAATACAGATTAAATATGCATTTTGCCAGTTTATCACCTCTCAAAAACCATAAGGAAAAATTGATAAACGAAATATAACTGTATATAAGTAATCAAAAGTGTGGGTGCCAAGATAAAGATTCTCACAAGGCCACCACTTGTAAATAGCTATTTTTCAATCTTATATTGATATGGGCCTTTGTAAAGATGATACTTTGCATAATTTGAAAGGAATGAATTAACCAGCAGACTTCATGTCATCAAGCTGTTCTTTTGACTATACTAGTTCCTTGAAAGGGGGAAGGAATAGGCTCAAGAAAAATAGTAAAAATTGCATTTGTCTGTCTATTTAAATTCACTACCATTCCTCCAAGGTCAGCAGGTACTGTTCCAGACTGGGAACAAGTGAGCCATGGTGCTGCAGAAACATTTAAATGTCCTAAAATCACCCAGGGCATCAAAATGGACTCTGGGGGAAACTCCCTGCACAAAAGAACGTCCTTGCAGACTGTGACAAAGTTGGGTATGTCTGCGGGGAGAGCACAGGGAAGCAGGAGAAAAACAGGGACTGCAAGGAATTGCTTTGGGCTTTGGGGCTATGGGGAAAAAAAGCGTGATGCAGACTGCAGAAATAGTTTTAGATGGTTCCTGGTAAATACCGCATGTGTTCTGGTGATTATTGTTGAAATGTAGTTTTATGGATTTTCTGAGTCTTCAGAGAAAAGAGTCAGGAAGAAAATTGACAGTTTGGGCTCTTTGTTTCACATAAACAACCAAGACACAGTTTGCTCCATATTTTCTTGAAGAGGACTTATTACAAGGCATTTTTTAATTCTATCAGGATGTGGTTGTTTACAAAAATAATAAAAAATAAAAAATACTGCTGTCAAAGCACTACCCATTATTTAAAGCTGCAAATGCACTTCTGTTCTGGAGTCGTATTCTGAGTTCATTCATCTTTGGGCACAACATTAACATTAATACTTGGTGCTAATCTGAAGGTTTCTGGAGGAAAATGCTGTGTTCAAAACTACTCTGGGAAAAAGCATAAAGACTCCAAGGGAGAAGAATGATCTCACAGTTTGGAGAAGGAGGTGGAAGCAAAGCTGAATTTCAGGGAAACATTGGTCTTCCCGTTTGAAGTCTTGCACGGCTGAGGATGTGTACAGAGCACTTGGGTAGTTCCAAACTGATTTTGTACAGAGAATACATGCTTCAAAATACTATTGTGTATATACTGTTCCATGCTGTGTTGTCTTTTATGTTACCATCTCAAATGGTGATTCAGCTTTTGTGAAGCAATTGAGAGTCTCTGTGCTGCTCCTGATAATATCTCTGGCATCAGTTTGGAGAAGTGTTCTCATCATATAAAACCAGAGTGGCCTTCAGGAGAGATGGGACAATGCAGAGACAGACCAGAGGGGAGAAACAACAGCAGGTTCATGGAAAATACACCTTTTGAAGGGAAGCTGAGTACATTTTTGAACTAGGTAAAAGTAAAAGCAGTTTAATTGCAAAGGTCTTCTTGTAAAGAGTAATAGAATCAGAGTCACAGAAAAATTCGGGTTAAGAGGGCCCTCAAGAGGTTTCTAATCCAACCTCTCCCTCAAAGCAGGGGCAATGAAGTCAGACTAAGTTGCTCATGATTTTAAACACTCAGATCTCAAAAGCCTTCAAGAAGGGAGAGTCTCACCCAGTCCATAATGATCCTCATAGTAAAAATATTGTCTTTCTGTACATCCAGAACCTCTCCTTTCCCTATCTCTCTTTAATTTATGACCATTGCCTCCTGCCAATCACCTCAGTAAAGATCCTGTCTCTGTCTCCTCTATAAGTCCCCTGTAGGTATTCAAAGGCTGCAGTTAAGTCCTGTTCAAGCATCAATTAGCTATTCTCTCCATCCAAGATACATCCAAGATTGTAAAAAATCCCCAAATAGGTTGCCAGTGGAAGGCTCAGCTTCAGCAGAATTCCCAGTAATAAGCTCAGAGAGGTTTGAGGGGGGGAATGTAGACACCCTCTTCTGTCACTGGAAGTTGCTAAGGATAAATCAGAAAAATATATGGCTGTCCATCCACAGGGTGGGAATATCAGGGGATGTTGGATGAACCCTCAAGGTGCCTTCCAGCCTTGCTTTCTACTGTTTTGATTTCATTCTGGAAGAGCATGTGAATATAGGCTCTAGTGCCAGCTTAGGGCCACAGAGCTACATACATCACAAGCATGAGCCCTGGGTGCATAATAAGTCTCAGCACTTATTAATATTTCAGGAAGTTATGAATGCCTGAAAAATAACAGGGAAATACAGTTGTAGCCTGTACAGTTGGAAATAAAGTTGTAGCCTGAATTACTGCAGTGGTAGCAAATGTCCATTCTGGATATGCCAGTCACCTGAGATAACTGAATATGCTGCCTTTTGTTTTTTCAAAGGTCAAGGAACAGGCTTGCCAATAATGGACCTTTAAAAAATCTGTCTAGCAGTTGACCTTAACTCTTTCTATTTAGTGATTTTTTTAATATTATTTTTTTTTATGAATACATGTCTATGTGCAATAGATTGCTAATGATATTACTATAGGTATGGTTTAATTATAGCTACAATAGGTGCAGAAACCAGGATTTAGAAAGGTTGCGAAGCATGACATTACTAAAACAAAAAAGAGAAGTCAGATACCATGTTTGATACCATGCTGTTCCAAACTATGCAGGAATAGGAAGTCTCCCCTGGAAAACAGTGAACCAAATTCTCAGACAGCTCCCTTTGTCACTTAGGTTTTCCAGATGCAGGCACAAAAGCCCTCAAAGTGCACCAAATTGGTGGCTACTCCTGGAAATTTTACCTTTTGATTGCTCTGTAGGAGGATGCTTGTCAGAGACAGCCGAGGCTTAGGGGGTGAGCCAGCCCTGGGCAGTCTAACACATCAGCCACCCCACTCACCACCAGGTAGCCTGTGTATACGTCTGAAAGCAGAAAGAAAAAAAATAATCCAGGCACAGCTCTGTGTGCCTTCAGACAGCAGGGAGCCCTTTCTGACCTATTCAGTGTGAAACTTCGTTCGTGCACTCTATTTTTGAAATCCTTCCTTTTTCTTTTCACATCTCCATTGTAGTCTTACAAAAAAAATGTGTTTCCTTCAACAAGGTTTTGATACCCAGCAAAAGAACACCCACCTATTCTCTGTGTTCATTTCTGCTCCGCTGCCACAACCTGCTGATTGCAGAGAGAGCATTTTGCTTCCATTTTAAATAAAATGATAGGCTGGCTACATAGGCAATCCATTAGCCTTAGGCAGCCTAGTCACTGTTAATTACAGGTTTTAGACATCGGTAAGCTGGGTCAAAATTCTCCATTTTTCAGTGGAAAGCGATGTCATTTAAATGCTCTCTTCTGTGCACCACTCATTCACAGTTCTGCTGCTCAAAACTCAGCAGCGACTCTTCTGTGGTAAGTGAGCATCTTCTTTTTCAGTTTGTGCTCAGAAACAAAAACCTCATGAAGCAGAGTTCACTCTGCAGACAGTGATTTGTTTCACAGTATGTTGGTGTGAAGTGGAAAACACCTTGTAAAGTTGAAGCTCTTAATGTTATCTAAGAGATGGAGCTGTGAAGGAGAAAGTGAGGTGGCGGAGTCAGTTTAGAAATAATGTTTATTTCAGTGTTTGGGGGTTTTTCCAGAGCAAAGCTTGAGTTTGGGAACAGAGCCAGCAAGGGATGTTTATTGCAAATGTAAGCTTTTCAAATGGAAATGGAAATTTTATGTAAAACTGTTTAGTCAACTGTCACTTTGTGTTAAGCTTACAAAAAAAAAAAAAAAAAAAAAAAAAAAAAAAAAAAAAAAAAACCAAAAAAAACCCCACCACAAGCATAATGTGTTGCTTTTTAAGAACCATTTCTACCGTGCAGTTCAAGGAATGGATCTGTAAAAACCTTCATGCTGCAGGTTTATCCCGCTTGCACACAGGGGATCCCGACCCCCCCGATGATGGAGGGAGTCAGAGTGCACGGCCTCTGCCACCCACCCTTCCCCCAGAACCTCTCCGGAGGGGGGCTGTGGCTGTAGGAGGGAGGCATCCCCTTGGCTGGGTGTGTTTGGGCAGGGAAAGTCCTTCTCGCTGCTGCCCTGACCGGAACAGCTCCTGGGGCAGCTTGGGGAGCGCCGGGGAGGCTCTGGCTTACCCGGGACAAGGATGCAGCACTGTCTGCAGCTGCCTCTCTCCTCCATTCCTCCCAGGGCATGAGGCAATCACTGGGGAAGGAAAAGATAATGCAGCCCTGCTTTCTCCTCAGAAAACCCGAAGTGAGAATTTCTAGGACAGTCTTGAAGCTTTTATTATGATTGTTGATGCTGTTGTTATTTTTTTACCGGTGACTTCCTTGTAGCATTATCTTAAACCACAAATGATTCGAGATAACAGAAGTTGTCCTTTTCTGGCAATATGTTGAAGTGTTTTAACTGATAGGAGCAAATAATAGGAAGATTTGCTGAAGAAAATGAAGGATTCGAGTGAAATCCAGAGTACTGAAGCCATGAGAATTTTGGTGGGCTGATTCTGTGTGAAACTGACTGCAGAACTCTGGCAGACAAGGACAAAAGCCACTATCGTGGTATCTTTTCAGCTGTTTCTGGTTTGTTTGGTTGTGGGGGTTTTTTTGGTTTTGGTTTTTGGTTTGTTTCTTTGTTTTTGTTTGTTTTGTTTGTTTTTTACCTTTATATTAGAACAGTAATTTTATGATAATATGAAAAGATGATCCCTTCCCTCAGGAGGCATTTAAATGACAATGTTAAGGAATTCAGGCCAGGTATCTGTGCTATTGCCTAAACACAGGCAGTGACTTTACATCAACGTTACACTTGGTTTCCCATTAAATTTCTCTTAGACTATTATTTGTTCATGAAAGTTCAGAATGGTAATAGAAAAGAGTTACAGTGAAGTAGGAGCTCAAACCTCATTCAATTTCAGTAGAATACTGCACAAGGGTTTAATACTGGAAGTCTTGTAAGCTGCTAAGTTGGTTGGAGAATTTAAATGATCAGTCTTTGAAGACATTGCAGTACTGCTTTCATGGATGTCTTTCTAAAATGTTCTAAAAATGGTAGGGTCTCTATAAGAGCTGAGTAAGAAAAGAATAAAATCAGAATGTAAAGTGGTCCTACTGTATCTGTATAAAACCTAGTCCTCCTACATAAATTTCTAAACTTTGTGGGAAATAAACCATTAAGGTGGTGGCAGACTGAGTGTCTAGCATGCTCTCTTATTATGAAACAACTGATAAGTTTAAATGTTTCAGTAGATCTGCACCTCTACCTTAAGCAGTGTTTCTTTGATGGTGCCATATAAATAGCAGGAGATTGAAAAAAAAGGATGATTTACATATGTCACTGCAGAGATAAACAAAACATTGTTCAGGTGACTTCTCTTCATGACTCAGTTTTAGACTGACAACTATTCAAATGTAATTTGATGTCGTTTCATTAAAGGTTAATGGTATTTCTATTTTATGAGAGTTGAATACCACACAGATTTTGCTAGCAATACAATTCTTTCATTTTCTTTAATTGTTCTTCTGCAGCAATTTCCTGGGAAACTATTAAGTCATAAGAAAGCTTTTACTGAACAGAAGTTTGCATTAAAGCAAGCCTAACACAGTTCAGTTGAAAAGGCTATTTAGCACCTAATGTGTCAATGTCTTCACTTAAAGTAGATTTTTCGATTGTGCATTACATTATTACTATTAAAGTTCTACACAGGCATTGTCTCGCAATTTAGACACACAGAAAGTCATTTTCCTTGATCCCTAAGGTCACTCATCAAATCCTAATTATGGAGGTACTTCCCCCTAGTGGACAAGAAGATATTTCTGTTTGCAGTGTTTTTCACTCCAGATTTGATCAGGATCTAGGGAAGAGAATGTCTTTAAAAAGGCAGGGAGCAGGACCAGATGCAGTAATTGGCTCTGTGTTAGCCATCACCTTTCAAGGAAAGATTCTGGAGTCACTAGGATCTTGTTTGCTCTCCAGAAGTATCATCAGTGGTAGAAAAGTTAAACTAAATGTTTGAAGAAATTAAAATAATTAAATTAAAAAGAAATATTGTGCACATGTGTGCAACACTTAAGAGATTATGGGAGGATGGTTTGGATGAAGCCCTCTATTGGCAGATAGGAGCAGCCTTGTGTTCTGGCTCCCACAGTGTAAGAAGGACATGGAACTGGTCCAGAGGATGGCCGGGAAGTTAATGAGAGGATCTTTGTAGGAGCATCTCTCCTACAAAGGCTGAAGAGTTGGGGCTGTTCAGCCTGGAGAAGAGAAAGTTGTCTGAAGGCCTCTGAAGGGGGCATGCAGGGAAGGTGGAGGGGGATTCCTCATCAGGAAATGTAGTGATAGGACAAGGGGTAATGGGCACAAACTGAAAGAGGGGCAAATTTGGCTAGATACTAAGAAATCCTTTACTGTGTGGAGGGTAGAACACTGGATGCCCCAAACCTGGCAGTGTTCAAAGCCAGACTGGATAAGAACTTTAGCAACCTCATGTAGTGGGAGGTGTCCCTGCCCATGGCAGTGATGTCTGGGACTAAATGTTCTTTAACCTGGTATTGATGATCTTCCAATCTCTAAGATTCTATAGTCTCTCAGTCTTAAAAAAAAAAAAAAAATGTAGAAGTATGGAACAGCTTCCACAGGAGACTGAATCAGAGAGTCAAAAGCAGAAATACAAGAGGACACTCCAGCCTGAAAAAGAGGCAGCTAGAATAATGGATGCTGAAAGTATAGAATATCATTAAAGCCAGGCAGAAGGTGAATGGGGGCTATTATTCCCATTTCTCATATCAGAATGAGTAAGAGATGTTCTAATACCCTCATTATCACAAAAGGTTGGAAGTGTAAATAGCTTCCAAGGAGAATTATATGGAATTAATGGAATACAGTCCTGTTGACACTTACTAAGTACAACAGTCTCTTTGAAGCCTCCCTCTCAGAAAGACCCTGAGCTTCTGACTCTCAGATGTTAGTTGAATTTGCCATGGGCAAAACCACTGTATGCTTGTTTTTGGTTCCATAAACTCTTTTGTCTGGAATTGGGCTGGTAGTTTTAAATCTGTAGATGAAACATGGCCAGCTTTAGTCATCCTTACTGCACTATATATATCCATAGAGACTTCTTTAAAATCCTATTCAAACATTTATTTCTCTCTCCTACTTTGAATGGATACATTGTTGAAATATCAATGTTACCAGTTCTTGAGGTTTTATGGTAAGTCTTTCTTGAATTACTTGATTAGTTTATTTTTCTGACATCTCTAACCACAGGTGAACTTGCAGTTGAAAGCATCTTTAAAAAAAATAATGAACCAGATACTTTAAAATAATCTAGTTGCAGTTTGTGTAGAAAAGCTTCATGATGTGTATCCAAATCTTTGAAAAATAAGTAGTAAACATGAAGGAAAAAACAGTATCTGGCAATAATATTTTTAAGTCAATTTTATAAGCCTTTCCTACTAATGCATGCACTTACCAGCATATATTTTTTATAAAAGAGGTGGTAGTAATTGTTTTAACCATGTGTATCCAAATATTTGAAAAATAAATAATAAACATTAAGGAAAAAATAATATCTGGTGATAATATTTTTTAAAGTCAATTTTATAAGCCTTTCCTACTAAGGCATGCACTTACCAGCATATCTTTTTTATAAAAGAAGTGGTAGTAAATGCTTTAACTATGTGCCATGTAAATCACATTAAAATCTTGAGCCCTTGTATATCTTGCAGGAATGTGGCCTAAATTTGGGCTATAAAGATAATGTAATTGGTTTGTAGACAGTTTCTCTTAAGTATAATGTGCATGTGTAAAACTCAGTGGAGTAATATAGTTCTTCACATTCCATGAGAATTTATAATAGTGGCAATAAATTAAACATCAGTGTTTACCTTTTTCCTTGGCTGGCTTAATCACCAAAACCCAAGAGCTGCTTAATGGCCCTTGGATGAATGTTTAGAAGAAATGAGGAGTCTGGAACTGTAAGAGCAGTGAACATACACACACATTGCACATCTCTTAGACACCCCATACACAAGAAAATGCTACAATTCATTAGAGGGAAAAAGGAAGCATGTCTGGAGAGCAAGGGTGTTTGTGGCTGCCAAAGCATGTCAGTAAAAGGACTTGAGACAGCTGAATGCAAGAACAGGCCCATGCAAAAATAAAATTGAAAGTAGAAGTTAAAAAAGAAATAAACTACAGAACCTTTCACAGTTCATTTATTGCTAATACGATGAGGGTTGTAACAAATTTTATGTATGAACACTTTAGACTGAATTTTTTGTGTTCCATTTTAAATAATAATGATTAGCCAAACACATTCTTTTCCAATATTTTCTCTGCTAAAATTGCCAAGCAGAACATTTATCTAACAAGTTTGTTCAAAGTTCAACCAATACTTTTAAAACTATAATTTTGTTAGCCCATTGTCCCTTGTGGTGGTGCAGAAGGAAATTAATTTTCAAATCTGTTTTTGTCTTGTTCATTCTTTGCTCTGCTGGTCCATTTCCATTCTGGAGGGAAAAGTGGAGGAAATATCTGTGCTATTCAATCCACAGATACAGTAGTAATTAAAAAATGGTTAAACTTCAATATGTAGGGAGAGGATATCCCATGTTGCTCAGATTTGGATAAGTTAAGCTTCATGATCCATGTGGTTTGGCTGTTCCTGAGATTTTAATTAAAAAGCCCCTTTACACTTGTTGGCAGAAGGTAGCTAAGGACACTGACCACCACACAACCATTGTGTGGATGGCCTTGAAATACTCCAAAAATCAGAACAAGTTCCATGAGATTTTCAGACTTTTTTTTACAATTTACCATGTCAGCAAGCACATCCCCTTTTTTCAAAAGTGGGAAAAGGCAGTGAAAGATATAAAATATTTGGCAACTCTAAATTATCCCCTAACATGAACTTTCCACTCTGTCATAGCTTATTTCTTATGGTTGGTACATATTCCCAGATGAGGATGTGAAAAGATATTATTTTTCTGTGGAAAAAGTCTAAAACATGTAATATTTCATTAAACTAATCCTCTGCTGTCATCAGGTGATGGCCTATAAAAGTGAGCCCCCCAATAAAAATGCTGTTGCAGAACACTCAGGACTTTTCTATATTCCTCACTTCTTTACTGCATGCCAGAGGACTTTCCTGCCTAATGCTGTTCACCAGAAGACAGTTTGCTGCTTAGAATTGGTTCTCACATCACCTGCAAGTGTTTTAATTCATGATGAGCTGTATGGGATGGCCTAGAGATCTGAATACAGCTCTTAGTGCCCAGACATATTGAATGCCACAGCCAGCTGAATCACTCCTCATTCAAGCCAAGTTAAGATATAAGTAAAGAGAAATACTATTTCTAAAACAGCATGGAAGCTTTTTGAGACACAAGTGGCAGAAATTAAAGATCTGTGTTCTGTATACTTGTGCAAAGGTCAAATCTGAGTTACCACGCTGCCCAACTGCCAGTCTGGCCCTAAACCAGGTTGTTGGGAGCTCAGTTCTCTTGTACATTTACACTCAGTCTTTTGTATGAAACCCTTTACTTGGAATTTCATTCAGCTTCAGCTCTTCTTTTTCTTTGGGGATTATTGATCCTCAAGATTGACAAACTTCTTGAAAGTAATTTTGCCCCTCTACCTTCCACCTTCTGGAAGTGTTCCTATGCCCTTGGCAGAACAATTGTGATCTGTACTTGATTGATAATTAACTGAATTAGGAAATTGTTAATTTATGAATGAGAAAATGGGAAAAACTCATTGAGATTTTTTTTCCACGTGAAGCTTGTGTTTTGTATTTTTATGTAAGCCACCAAATGCTCTGAAAGAAAAATGTAAATACAGTTGATGCATGTGGCTCATTACCAGCTCTGGCTCTCATTCAAATTCAAACCTGTGTGACTTACTGTTAGGAGGTGAGAGTGAGCTTGGGGCAAAAGAATGGGAACAATGACTTATTTGCTTTATTCTTTAACAAAAATTGTTACTTCTGTGTCTGATGGTAAAGCCCACGCCATCCTGAAGTCCTCGAACATTAGAAATTAGAGTGTTGCATAACATACCATTAGCACAAGGAACAGTATGTTTGTCAGATGTAAAAATCACAAATAAAAAGACTTGAAGAAATAATCCAATTATGCTTTGGAAATGCCAGCAGAATCTCTAGAGCTAGGAATAAAATAGAAGAAAATAAAAGCATGGTAAGATGGATTCTGCTCTGTCTAGTTAACTAATGAGGGAATAATTAAGGCTTTCGCTCTTTAGCATCAGTAAAGGGGAGAAGGTCTTCAATATGTCAGCACAATAACCTTCATAAAGAAGACATGTCATGGTGTTTTTCCATTGTTGTACAAAAATTCAAGTGATGAAATCTGATAAAGCACAAAATGTCCTTTGCTTGGAACATCATCATATTCTATGACAAGTCTAAGACAAGTTGGAAGAAAGTTGAACATGAGGTGTCAGAAAGTTACTAATACTGTTCAAATCTATGAATCATTAGCAACAGATGTAGAGTAAATGAAAAGTTGTCTGTAAATTACATGAATAAAATTGGACAGCCACTGTAGTGGTTTTGCATTGGATTTCTATTCATGTAGCTCATGGAAAACTGAAAACTTGTTAAGGTCCTTAAGAAGCCATGCTTCCAAAGACAAATGAATAAATAAATGAACACCAATAATGAAGTAAACATAACTAAAGCTAGCTCAGGCATGTGCTTAGGGAAAAAATGAGTACAGTTTTGACAGGGATTGACAGGTTAATCTTTGTTCCAGACATTTGTAGGGCTTGAAACACATATCATTACTAGTGACCCAAACCAGTTCAAAGCACTAAAAATCAGCACCATTGTGCCAAATGAGGTTTACCTTGACAGAAGCAAAGGAAACTTCATTTTGAGTATGGCACAAAGGGAAAGCATGAGAATTGTCTGCTTATCTTATTCTACTTTATGCTGAAAATGCTTCAAATGCATTTAAAACAAGAAACCAAAATGCACAGTTTTCTTGAACATTATGGTTTTCCACCACATCATTATTACATCTGTTCCTCTTTTGCTACTGGATAATGATGTGTGCTTCCCAGAGCATAGCTGAAAAGAAGCTGCGTTGAAGGCTGGAGCAAACTTCTCTGAGGAGCTGAATTGTGTGTGACTGCTGCCATTGTTGTGTGGCTCTCACAAAACACGCCCTCCACTTTCTCAGGCAAGCACACTGCGGTGCCCTTTTAAGAATATATTGAAAACAAGCTATTTGAAGAAGTCTCTTTAGGAAAAAAATTAGAAAAGAATAAAAGCACACCTTTTAGAAACTCTGCACTGCATTTCATCTGTTTAACGTGGAGACTCTGTAAAGCACAGAAGAGGTCATTTCCCCACGGGTGTTGGAACTGATTCTTTTTTCAATTTTTGTCTGCCGCTTATTTCTGGATCCTCTGAACTTTCTAGTTTCTGTGAAGCTACAGGGCAAACTTCCCCCTCTGCCAGTAAATGGAAATGTTTCACAATTCAATCCTTAACCACTTTCTTTGAGTGCTCTATTCTCCCTCCAAGTTCTGCTGTATAATACCAGCTTTGCCATAAAGCCTTTCCCATTGAAATGTCTGGTTGAGATGAAGGAAAAACAACAAGGTCAAGTAAGAGTAGAAAGTTCCCAGACAAGTCCTCTCACGTGCCCTGGCAGGGTAAGGAAAAACTGACATTATAAGAATCAGCCAGTATAACACACATAGAAATCTAGGCTGGATGGAGACTCCCCAGCTGGGTGCAGGTGGCAGACTAGTTCCAGCAGTTCAGCCACATCTCTTGACATCACTTCAGGTAGCTTCAGGGTTCCTTAAGCTATATCCTGAGCTTTCTAAAGTAATATGTTCTCCATGTGTGAGCTTACATGTGTGTCTTTTCTGCAATTGCTGTATTTCTAGATAAAAAGGAGAAGCTAAATTCAGCAAGCTGAAAAAAAGGTAGGTCTAGGTTGTGTATAATGAAAAAAATCTGAAGCTTGTCCAGAGAGGTGGTGAGTGTTCCCATCCCTGGAAATGTTCAAGGTCAGGTTGGATGGGGCTTTGAGCAACCTGGTCTAGTGGAAGATATCCTTGCCCATGGCAGGGAGCTGTAACTGGATGATCTTTGAGGTCCCTTCCAACTCAAACCTTTCTGTACAAGGAGCAAATTCTGGATGGTCACTAAAGCCACCTGGGGCTGCCCTGGGGCTGACAGATTGAATTATTGTTGCCAAGCCTAACCTGTCTTGCATCTGGCACAGTGTGTATCAGTGGGCAATGTGTCAGCAAAGCACTCTTCATTGCTCCAAGACCTCAGCTGAAAAAATGGTTCTGAGTTAGCCCTTTGCATGGATTTTTAGTAGAGTTTGCAATGTTGGTGCACTTCCAAGCCCAAAAGAATTTGTCCTTTTTCTTCTAGAAGTGTCATCTTGCTTGTTTTGAGTTCTTAGTAATTAATAAATTAGTAATTTTGTAGATTTTCCTGGAAAATAGTGTTTAATCTAGATGCTGTGGTCATTTTTGCATGTGTGTGTCTTTGGAGATTTGGGTTTCTTTCTTCGAATCTTTGAATTTGACAATTTACTCAGGTGTTAACCTATATAATTATATTTGAAAATGGCAATTCTACTTGCCATCTTTTTTATTGTTAGCTTGGATAAAATTAGGAAAAGGGAGGGAAGTTTTTAATATACTTCTTAAAAATGATCAAAAATAGCAAAGGGATTTATAAGTCTTTTGTCTTTGAGTAAATTTTCTTCAGCTTTCTCTCTTTGATGGGTGACTTGATGTCTGGGTTGTTGTTTGGGGTTTTTTAATCTTCTTCTATGTGTTGGTTTAATACATTAACTACCTCAATGAGGATTTGAATGATTTAAATGTCTGTGATGTCAAAAATTAAGATGCTAGGTACCTATCTGGATACATTTGCTAATTCATTGTGCATTAAAATGCCACAATTCATTTGAGCTTTACTTGGCTGTTTAGCAGCTCTTTTCGTTTAAAAGTTGTACTCCTTTCAAGTTTTAATAGGTTTTCTGATTTCAATTAAAAAATTACAAAGCCAAGGACAAGAGACAGTGTTCTGGGTGGAATTTCCAAAGCCCTTAACCATCTGCCTGTATGCAGTCACTCAAACTACAATGTATGATGCAGGTATCTAGGCTACCTATATAATCATTGATGCATAAGGTTGCTTTGGCAATGCATAAATAAATAATAATAAATAAAAAAGGAAAAGGACTAAGAGCAGAAAGGGACCCATCCCATATATGACAGGATGAGTTAAAACTTGTCCCAGTTTGTCCTGGCCTGGTAGTGCTTTAAGAACTAACTTGCCCCAGCTGTCAAATGCTTTAATTCCACAAAACAGGAGGTTGCAGCCACACAATCTAGCCAAAAGTTAATATATTTGGACAAATAGCACTAATTTCCTCTGGCCTTGAATTAGATTAATATTATAATTATTTTCCCAGGAAGGAAGGAAGGCATTAAGTTTAAATGTTGATGCTTGGAGAAAAACATCAGCTCTGTTTTACCTCTAATATGCAGGATTCTTAATTCATTTGTGCAAACGCAGATGCATTCCTTATAGACTTCACAGATTCTATAGGAATAGGTAACAGAACCTCTACAGCCCTAAAACTGTCCTGTTAACTCCAGAAAGTGCCCAAAGAGCATGGTGATAGCCACAGGATAACAGACTTCCTACTTCCCACATACTTTTCTCAAACTATTAGACCACTGTTTTGCACAAAACTAATTTATTCACCTCTGTGCAAATGTTTCATCATTCATCTGACAGCAAAGTCTGTCCTACATATTGCTTTTATGCAGTTGAATATTCTGCAGTTCCCTTGTGCTTTTATGAATCAAACATAAAGGCCTAGTTCATGAGAAAGAAATGTGCACAAGGTCAGAGAAATGAATTTTGTGATATATTGCCCTAAGCTCAATGTACCAGTAGCAATTGCTATCAATGTACACTGCATGCAGAAAGCTGAATTAATTTCTCTCTGCATTTTGCATTCTGCTTGATTCCCCCCTGCCTTCTCCACTGGAAAATTCTACCTTTCCCTTTGAATGCTACATTCCCCAGCATTCTTTTAGCTAGAATAGACCCCTGTGATGACTGCTACTTTTTTAACTTCAGGAGGCACCAGAGACAAAAGCAGTTCTGTTTCTGGCTACCTCAGAGCTGGGTTCTGGGAAGTTACTGTGCCCTCTATGAGCCACAGAAGTAAGGACAGTGCAGGGTAGAGAGGAGCACCAAGGTGCTGCCCTCTGAGCCTCAGCCACACCTCGGTGCCATCTCATGGCATGGTGCAGCAGGAAGCGCTGAAGCTGGGGTCACGCTGAAAACAGCAAGACTAGATAAACATGGAGTTATATTTCCTGGAGGAGAGACCTTTAGCCATATTATTCTCAGTTTTCTCAGTGATGAAGCAACTCCAAGTTGTGTTTCTGCCCTGTTCCTCCATCTGCAAAGTGGCTCTGCAGCTAAAAGATTCCCGGAGTACAGAGGCAATTTTTCTATGTATCAGCGAGTAGGATAGTGCAATAGGAGCAGATCTGCAGAACAAAACAGTGCTGAGGGTGCAACACCTACACTGCATGTATTTATGGAGATGGAAAGGGTAACTCAGAGAAGCCCCTGGTCCCATCTTTCAGCTCAGCACGGATCTGGAAAGAGCCAGGTTTGCACACACCTAGCTTCACTAGGTGAGGCACTGATGTTGTTAAAGACTACATCGATACAGATTCTGACTTCAGAAGGCTGACAATGACTTTGTTTATTTTCGGTAATTTCTTACTTTTATACTATTTTACAGAGAACAACTTAATTGGTGAAAGAAAGACAAACTTTTTCAATTACATTGGTCAAACCAGAGGGACATTAAGAAGATGTCCCTCCTAGGGAAAGGAAAGTAAACAAAGGTTACAGTTAGAAAAACATGTCTTTTGTTGACAGAAAGCTCTTTGGGAAAAGAGTTTCAGAAAACTAAAACATTTCAGGCACGAACTAGGGCTACAAGACACAGCATAAGAAATCGGCATGGGTTGGAGATTTACTGCAAAATCTGTCCTAGTAGGATCCAAATATTAATATACACACACCTGCCACCAGCTCCCACTTCAGCACCAATATAGAAGGTATGTTTTCAAAAAGCCTCACCACATGGGATGCTAAAATCATTTGAAGGTATGCTTAGTTAGTATCAGCAGATGAGTTCAGTTGGAAAACATGGTCTCACCTAGCGGCTTAAATAGTCAGGAAAACTTAAATCCCAATTGCAGCTTTGGCCACCTGAATACATAGCCCTGAAAAGCTATGAAGATCTGGTCTGTAAAAGTTCTGGTTCAGCTGCTTATTTTTGGAATGGGGTGATGTTATTTACTGATGCCTGCTCTTAGCCTTTTATTGCAAACCTTGTGGTTTCATCATCATCTGCAACTCCGGGTCCAAAAGTCACAAGACAAGCAGAACTCCCTCCTCCTTTCTCATTATGAGATAACATTATAGAGCATACATTCTTAAGGATGGTTGTAAGTGAATCGTATTAATGGAAAGGTAATAATTGCAATTCTGAATATTTCATCAATACTATTGACTGTTCTTCTACCTGGCATTTGTCTTTTTTTGCTCTTTTGTGCAATGACTGACTCTCTATTCGATAAAGAGCTTCCTAAAGAAGGCTAAATTAGGAATACAGTTAGTAAATACTTGAATAATGTTGCCCTTGCCACCATTAACCAGGAAGAATGAGGCAAAGAATGCTTTTATTTTTTCTGGGAAGCAAAGAGGAGGTTTCTTTTATAAAAGCATATTTCTTTGAAAAGAAAGTCCAAGGCTTCATTTCACCGTGTGCAGTCAAGTAAACCAGCAGCAAATTTGTTTCTTTGACCACAGTTCTTGTGTACTTGGTCCACAAGCCCTCTAGAAGCTTATCTTGAGTCTTTCAGAGTGCTCCTCTGGTTTGCATCTTGTTTGTCTGGTTGTTTGACTTCAATCAGAAATTTGAAAAAGCGAGTGAGGAATGCCAACATCTACCCACACAATTCCACCCCTACACAAGCAACACACACCACCAGGAGACTTCCTGAGCAGCCTGGCACGTGCCTCTAGATCTGGTACACACGACTGAATTCTGATGTAAAAGGTTGAGCTGTCTCATAAAGGATCTTATGTCTTCCTGTTCTTTTAAGTACAACCCCCAAAACACTTGTGCTCACTTGTTTTGATATGTTTTTTTCCCTGTTCACTGTTAGCAAAGTGAAACTCAAAATGTGAAGGTGTCTCTTCAGGTGTCTGAAAGGCAACCACATCGTCCTGAAGGATGTTCTGAATGAGGAACAAATTGAAACAACAAGTACCATGGCTGTGAAAATATCAAAATGAAGTTGTTTTGGCAGAAAGAGGAAGTTGAACAGCTTTCATATAGCACAAGCAGTCCCTAAGCAATACTTTTAAATGGTTTGCTAGATAGCACGTCTGCCTCATTCAGCAGGAAGACAGATTTTTCCTGATTAATGCAACCCCTTGAATCTATTTTTTGCCTTTACATTCTCAAGTATCTTTCCATACTCTGCTTAAAAAAAAAAATATCTGGGCGTCTAAGGGCTGTAATTTTTTTTTTTTATCTGTAACTTTGAAAAATGACATAGCAGCTCAGCCTACTAGGTAAATATTAGATGTTGCTTGAACTCTGAAAACTTGCCCCAATCAAAAGCCCAGACTATTATAGTCATACAGACACTTTGCAGGTGGGCATCTCTTTCTCTGTGCTAGAAAAAAAATTATTTCATTTACTAAAATGCTTACTTTGCCAACAAATTAGCATTCTAACTCTAGGCTTGACCTACAGAATGATTAATCTTTCTACATATATGTTAATACCTTTCATAATGCATCAGTTCAGCTGTCCTCACTGTACAGCCACCTTCCACCTTATCAAGTTTGTGCCATAATTTTAAAAATAAAACCTTCCATTTAAAAAGAGCGTGTTAGAAATCTGCTGACAATTATGTGGCAGAGAAGTAGAGAATTTAAAACAAGTAGTGTGTCTGAATGAGGACGCCCTTTAACAAAATGTTTACAATTTTTAATTAAAATGGTTCAATATAAATTAAAGAGTTCTTTTCTGTGGCACAGTAGTAGGAACTTTCCTTTTTAAGTCAAAAGAGTTGATTTCTGAGCAGGATGTTAGGGCAGAGAGGAATGAGGAATGTAGAGGACAACGTCCTTCCTAGAGAAAGGTATGGTAAATTTATGTATCTTAAATCTTTCTGAGGTTTATTTGAAATAGAGCTTAAATCAAATCTATGTTGCATTGCAAGTAACAGAAGAGGAGAGTCAGACTCCATAGCAGGTTTGAGATAAATCCAAATGGAGAGATGAGCAGATGAGTTCCTCTGCTCTTCTTGAAACCTGCCAGTCACAAGCATCAATTTGTAACATATCTGTCCTGTTTGCAGAATGAAAATACCAAATAAAATGATGCCAGCACAAATCAGGATCTCAATATCTGGTGTTTGGCTGCTTTCGTCTAAGAAGACACACAATTTTGGCAGAAATCAGAAATGAGCATGGTAGCAGCTCTCAGGCACATTATATCCTCTTTAAAAATCCTGTCCTCTGCATTATTTATTGCTAAGAGAGCTAATGACCTTCCAACTACTGGAAGCTTGTAGCTGCTTAGATGGAGCAAAGGGTGCAATTATTCTCTGTCCTGATTTCATTGCTGTTATTTTAAGGTTTGCCAGAACTACAGGTAGTGCTGAATCTTGCCATCCCTGGGAGGATGTGACTGTGAGTAGGTCAGGGACAGCTGAATCCTGGAAAGCCATTTATGTTTGTCCCACATGCTCCTCTAGTGATAGCCATCACCTCCCATGACCAACCATCTCTTTGCACAGCAGCAGCCAGGTTGGCTTTCCAGGTGGCAAAGGCAGTGTGGTAATGCTCCTTCCTGCAGCATGCCATGCCATTGTTTTTTGGATGGCAGCATAAGCAGCAAAAATTCTGGTATTATATATCATATTTTAATTCCATAAGAATAAAAGGACTCCTTTTAAGAATCCATAATAGTGAGCTGAGACCCTAACATTAGAAGTCTTGTTATCCACTTTTAAATGAGTACAAGTGGCACTTATTCAGTACCTGGGTGCTCCCTACCTTCACTGGCATGACTGTGGATGAAAAGTGATTTTTGTCTTTTATTCTAAGAGCTTTAAATACATATCACTGACACAACTGTATGTATGGTTAAGCTTTCTCTATTACTCTTAAGTCCTCTTCTTTGGGTGTGACCCTAAACATTTTTAATCTGACAAGGGGGAAAGTAATCTATTTGGTACTTAAATTAAGTGGCAATAATCCATATAAATCTTGAAAGATAAATGGTTATATAATAGTTTTCTTTAAGGTACAAAGACAAGGTAAAGCTATTCTAACTGCCCCTAGTTCATACATGTCACCCTGCTCCTGGTCTTTTGTCAACTGAGATGTTCTGCCCAATGCTCTAATGCACAAAACATCTGCATCTTTTGCAAAATACAGAAAGGAAAGGGAGAACTGTGGGTTTCTCTGCTTTTCTTCTGACTTTATTTGGTCCAGTATAGCCTCTTTTCCTCAAATTATGCCAAACTATGTCTTTGTCCTGTTAGAAGCTGTGCTATTTTCTGTGCAGATAGGAAAACAATGATGTCCTTGTTACCATAGATCATGCAGCAGTATCGACTCTGACCAATTCCAGCAGCATCTTATGCTGCCTCTGGCTAATTCTTATCTTGCCCAATGTCTGTATCAGTACTTTGTAGGGCGCTGCAGATTGTATATGGTGTGGTATAGGCTTCCTGCATAAATGGTGCTCATTAAAATGAAGTTCTATGGCTTTTGGCACATATGGAGTGGTTAAGGTTGGAAAAGACCTCTAAGATTGTCAAGTCCAACCATCAATCGAGCACCACAACTGAGTTCACCACCAAACCATGCCTTTAAGTGCCATCTCCACATGTTTTTTTGCACTCTTCCAGGTATATTTACTTGTGTGCCCCAACTATGTCACTGTCACCAGCTTGAAATCATCTGAATATATAAGCTGTGTATGTTGTTAACATGGGTCTAAAAATATAATGTAAACACAGTTAAACATGTCAATGTTTTCACCTTGAAAGGAATTGTCCTTTTCTTCCAAAAGCTTCAGAGACAGGTCCTATGCATGGCATTCACTGAGGCAAACATGCTGCATACATTTAGACTTTGACAGAACCTTTGCTCAAAAGGTGGAGAAATAAAAGAGGCAACAGATCAAAGCAACACAACAAATCTTATAAGTTTTAATTAAGCATCAGCAGCTGCATCCTGTCTTCTCAGAAAAAGTCCCATTATTTGTGCTATGTAACATTAATGCTCACTGAATTGTAAAGCTCAAGGGAACTCAAGGCACAATTTGGAAGAGACAAACATTTGTTTTTCAGAAACAGATTCATTATTGTTGAAGTAGTGGTATAATCTAACCAGAGATCTTCTGGGAATATCTTTGAAGAGTTCTGTCTCTGCAAATAAATTTAATTTATAAGGAAAAGAAATAAAATTACTAAAAAGGACCAGATTAGTACCACAAAGAGAACATTGATGATATTTTTTCTAGGGGACATTTTACCCTTCAGAGAAAAAAAAAAAATCAGGGAAAAAAATCTTACTTTGAAAAGAATTTTAAACAATGGGTTGAATTCTACCTCATGGAGTGCTGAAAAACATGAAAATGGAGATGGCTTTGGCCACAGCCTCCCAAAGGGGGATTTGAACTTTTAACAAAGCACTCTCAAAGTGGTTTAGAGCAATACCAGTAACAGCAAGATATTTCTCTAGAGATTCTGGCAACAGAAGCAGCACAGACTCAGTGTGGCTCTAGTAATTGAAGCATGGCTTTTGAATATGTGCTCACACCTAGGCTGAATTTGCACTTGCCAGAGTTTTTTAACTGCAAAGACATTTTCTTTATGCAAAAATAATCATATAGGACTAAATGAACCAGACTCTTTCATCAGAACTTCTGATTAGAAGACAGACTTCTTGGGTCTGACAGATTTCTGAGCTGTACTTGATATCAGAATTACAATTGATTGAGAAGATACCTTAATATAATATAATTAGTTTGTACCATTGAGAAGCCTCACCAGGGCAGAAATTTTCTGGAAACACAAAGTAGAGACAGCTCACTGTCTTCAGCCAGCAAGCACTAGCAAATAACAGGTAATCAAGGGTAGATTTATTGCCAAATATAGCTGTTCCAGTAACACTCACATTTCTCATTCTTATTGTATTCATTTAATCATTTTCAGTTTACTCAAAGGGAATTGCAATAGATTCCTGTTTGTTAGCACCTGCCTACACAGCATCAACACTTGAGGAGAGCAATGTGGCCAGGCAGCTGCACAGGATAACAAAGACAAACAGCTCCTGCTGGCTGAGTCAATCAGCCATTGCTTGAACATGAAGTGTTGTATGATGTTATTAGTCATTGATAATTCTTGTAAATATTCTTGGCTGAGAAAAGGAAGGCGTGGAGTGGAGCACCTCAAGCAGGACACAGCCTAAGCTACCTGGAGCTGTTCAGTGTGTTACTCGCAGCTTCATATTAAAAACATACTGACTGGTTAGCACTGGCAAAGTTGGATGGCTCAGCTGAAAGCTGCTGTTGGACAGTACCAAACAAATTTAAATCCTACAACCAGCAATTAAACTGTCTATACTATTCTCCAAAGTTGTGCTTGAAGGTACTTCTCACAGCACAGTACATTAGCTTTGAAGGTCTCTGATTTCTTCCTAAAATTGTCCTAACAATTCCTATAAATAGGAAGGTTCTTTAATCTAATGAAAATATTAGTGTGACTGGTGAAAAAACCTTTGACACTGTCCCTTTTTCAATGTCAAATTTACTGATAGAGCTGTGAGCCCACCTCCTGCTGTCACTAGGCAGAATTGACTGAAGGCAAAAATCCACCTACCTGCATAGGCATAGAAAGGCAGGAAAAGCAGCCAAAACAGGGCATAAAACCACAAGGAGACCTTCTTTGTGAATTGTCTTGGAATTAGAACTTCAAAATATGGCGCATTCCCCTAAGTATGATTTTGAAATGGCAGACAAATAAAAAAGATTGTTTTGAGTAAGAAAAGCTTTGAAGAAAAAAGACAAATGAAAAGAATATTACTATAAATATGGGGGGTTAATGTTAGAAAAATAATGTTCTTTTTTAATGTTATAAAAAAGGACTGCTTGGAAAAGTGGTTGCAATCTGTTGTTGTGTGCTTTAAACATTAACATTTTTTCTCTCTAAGGGAATTATAAGAGTATCTAAAGAAGTCAAACATTTTCTGCAAAAATCTTTATGTGGACCAATGGCTAGACTTTTAACTAGGAGAAAAAATGGAAAATGTTCAAATGTAATTGTTCAATTTCTTTACAGATCTCTAAGCAGTAAAAAAATTTCTCAGACCAAAGGAAGAAAACTAGGCTTACTTTACTTGTTCTTGCAAACACAGGTGTGTCGCATCCTAGGTTATCTGCCAGACTGCTCTCAGCAACATTGGCAATTCTCACACCTAAAACTGAACTGCAAAGTCTAATTTTCACAGCTCAGCTGCTAGGGAAGAAAGCTTTTGGAACAGCATAGACCATAAGAGAACTATTTGTGTTTAGATTGTTTCCTGATAATCTGTCTTCTGTCTAATAATTATTTTTGTGTTATTTCTGAATATTCAACTTCTATAATTGTAATGATAGACTTAAGGGCCAAATAGGAACAAAGCCCACATATACCAAAAATTTTTCAAGTACAGAGTAACTACAAATTCTTACCCTTCCAAAGAATGAGAACTTGGAGTGGGAAGGATAGAAAATCATGCATAATGTGTAGATAAAGGAATCAGTGTGACTTCAAGAATGGTGATGTTGTTCTTCTGATAATGACTTACTGTAGCCCTGGTTCATGCCTGAGATATTTTGGTTTTCTGGAACTCCTTCCCAGAGAGTTTTCTGTCAACAAGAGACATGTTTTTCTAACTGTAACCTTTGTTTACATTCCTTTTCCTAGGAGGGACTTCTTCTGGATGTCCCTCTGGTCTGACCAATGTGATTGAAGAAGTTTGTCTTTCTTACACTTATTCAGTTGCTCTCTGTAGAATAGTATAAAAGAGAAAAAATTGCCAGAAATAAACAGAGTCATTGTCAGCCTTCTGAAGTCGGAGTCTGTGTCGTTGTGGTCTTTAACAGCGTTACATTACTTTTCTCTTTCATTTAAAAAGGAGGATTTCACTGGGCTTTCAGAAGGATTTTTTTCTCCAGTTTTAGGGTAAGACTTGAAGGACTTTCTCCCAAAGAAGAAGAGGAGGAGTGGAAGGATGGGCAGAGCAGTGCTGGGCTGAGGAAATTACACCAGTCTGAGCAGGAGAGCAAGGCAATAAATGCCCAATCAGCAGATGGTGGAGAGTATCATCTGGGTGTTGTCCTCATGAGCTGCTTGGGGCTCATTCTGCTGGTGCTGCTCTTCCCTTGCTCCTGCAGGCAATATGTCCTAGTTTGGTTCCCTGCTGAAAGTCCTTCCTCATTCCAGGAACAGCAGTGCTGGAGGAGCTTGTGCATTTTTAGAGACATGTGAAGACCTTCTGAGTTGGGTTTGGTAGTTTCCATGGGCCTATGGTGGTGACCAGCTCCACCTCAGATCCTGAAAGCACAAGAGGAGCCTATCATGGGAATACAACTGCTGGATGGGCACCCAGGACCTGGGCCTGCCAGTGCTGATCCAGGAGGGAGAATTTAACACTGGAGTGTTTAAAACTAAAGGGTTTAAAACAGTCCTGCTAAGGTAGGGCACAACATCCATGTCGGATCAGAGCCAAGCAATTCTGAAAGCATCACAGTGAAACATGTGGTTAGTCACCTGCAACTAGACTTGCAGAACTGAAAAGATGAATTTTGTCTGCAGACTGAGCATAGGGAAAGGATTTTTGGATGAGCCAAAGCAAATTTTCTATCTCTACAAGTAAAGGTATTAAAACTGCACTACCTTTAAGATATTCATGCTGTGTGATATAGTGCAGCTGAAGAGTAAAACAGCGACAGTAACATTGGGGTGCTACTTGAATTTAGTATTTATTTTCATTAGAAGCAAAAGGTTGTTTGAGTTATTCTTAAAGAAATTGTGGAAACTGAATGCTTAATTTTGAGTACAGGAGTCTGATAGTCTTCTGTTCTTGAAGTGTATGGTATTTCCTTGATAAAATACATGGTGACGTAGGGCTTCTCTGACTGCAATTGTCAGTCAGAGCAATTGAGATTAGGGTAATTTTCTCCAAATAATCTTTATACCTCCAGAGAGAGAGATTGCTATGAGCAACAGATTTCCCCTAACAGAAAAAAAAAAAAAAAATCACTTCCTTTAGCATCATCTTATACCTTATGGAAAGGAGAGGATGGAGGGAGTGAGGAATAAAAATACTTTTCTTCTAAAATTTCAAGGGAATTGTATTCTTCATATCTCCTTGATGACACACAAGGTTCTTCCCTTCACAGTTTCTGTATTTAAGCTTTTTGTAACAGACTATGCATAGTTATTTATATATTTTGCTACACTATTTTAAGGGCAAGATTAATACTCAATATTCTACTGAAAAACACTTTAGGGTACCTCAAAACTACCCTAAAATATATGAGCTGGATGTTCTGGCTCAGAGCAGAAAGACAAACACTGATAAATATTCTTAGATTTTCACGAAGTAATGCTTCCTGTCATGTGAGGTTTGGGGAGGAGTTTGCTTGCTCTATTGTTTTGTTGTTCTTACTGTGATGGGTTTTCTTATTTATAAGATTGTTGTTATTATGCTGTTACTAGATATACATGTTACTAGAACATGAAGGCTTTCCTTCAGTGCTGCCATCTTACAGAAACATTCTTACTAAGATTTCTCTTCCCAGGCTGTAATTAATCTGGTCTAGGTGCCTCACTGAGTAATTACTCATCTCCTCTGGCATTTCATGAAACTATTTAATCTCTTATTTCTTCAAACAGCAAATGTTCCGTAGTTGACAGGTATCATTTTTAACTTCTTTCATAGTGTAGAGATAACACTCACTTTGGGGCATGGTAATACCACCCTGCTCACTCATTTGCTTCCCACTTATGTTCTTACACATTCCTTAGAATTCTTCATGTGGTTGGTTGTATTGAAGAAATAAAAAAAAAAAAAAAAAAAAAAAAAAAAAAAAAAAAAAAAAAAAAAAAAAAAATTAATACTTATTTCTGATATTTCTATGAAGCTTTTGGGCCACCGCTGTATTTCTCACCATGACCTCAGTTGTTAGCTTTGGCAGTAGTGTCCAAAGGCTGTGAAGGAGATGGTTGTCTCACCCAGTGTGCAGAACAACCCTTCCTCTAAAAGATGTGGAATCAGTGTTGGGTGGGACCTGCAGAGGTGGAGAGGAGTCACTCTTGCCTCCTTATGAGCACTTCTTGAGCAGCAGTGAATCTTATGATGCAGTGGAAGCCACAAGCCTGCAGAATCTCCTTCATTCCCCATGTGTGCTGGTGTTTATACTTGACCCAATAAGCAGGACAGAAACACACAATGCTTGTGTCTTTCCCCAGAAGTGACCTTGAGGAAGCATCTAGATAGAAGAAACTATTATTCCTATGTGGCATGTTCTGGTAGATGGAAAAATGCCTCTTTGCATTAGCGGCAACTTTTCCTGTTTGGATGCAGAGGTTACTTTTATAGCTAATTTTTACGTGACAAATAACCCATGTGTTATTCCTCATGCATTAATGAGGTTCAAAACCAGTTATCAGTGTTGTTTCACTGGCTCAGAGCCATGCAAGAGAAATTACCAGCCTGTAGTCAGCTGGGGCTGTGAGAACGAGTTTTTGGTTTCCTCTGTAAACCTAGAAGACATGGGAGGGAGGATTTTTTTCTTCCTGACTTATTTCTTCCTTTTAAACAGAGACCACTGCGTGTGTGCATGCACCATTCAAATGAAACTGTTAAGGTAACTCATTAAAAACAAAGAAAGGGTAACAGCACTATCTCTTCCCCTGCAAGGTATTATATACTACATTGAAGCAGTTGAATATTCCCCTGGAAGAGAATAAAGATCAAACCAGAGGGTGAGGACATCATGCACAGTGTGGTGGGGAGGGCACTCACCTGGGAGAAGGTAGACCTCTGTCTCAGCTCCTGATGTGTACTCTGTGCAAAGTGAAGGTGCACAGAGAAAGGGAAAAGCAAGCTGCCAATAATCTCTGGCAGATATTTCAAGCATTTCTGTGGAACAGGAGAGAACAGGGTGAGGTTGCAGGCAGGAAAATTTGAACACCAGTTGCTGTATTGTGAATGTAGCCCTTCAGCAATGTGTGGGCACATACTCCTATTAAGACTTCATGCATGTAGCCAAAGAAAGACTCGGTGTTAAGGCTTGAAAATGGGCCAAAAAAAGGAGTAGGTTTGGAATGAGAGCCACAGAAAACTGTACATCGGAAGGGACCTCTGGATCTGTACTGTAGCTTCATTTTCTGAGCAGGGCTTACTTCAATGTCAGAAAAGGTTGATCTGTGTAAGTGTCCCAGCTGGTATAATGAGATTTCCTCTAAACTGCTCTCATTTCCAAAAGCAAAAAATGAATCCTAGGAAGTGCTAGAAAATGAATCATTTGCATTCACGTTACATTGGTTGAGTTCAATAAAGCATCATATGCCAGTCACAAATGGGGCACTAAGGTAAGATGTTGCAAGCCATGCCAAGGAGTAATAGAGAACTATGGATCTACTCTAGGAAGTGAAGAAGCTTGTGATGCATAATAAAGCAGCAGAGGAAGATTAACGGAGGGAGCACAATTAATAGAAAACTTCAGATAAAACAGAAAAGCTTGGCTGCTTATTAGTTTTGCCAAGTGACTTAGCAACTGCTAAAATGGAACAGGAAGCACAGAACAGCTTTGCAAGTCTTTCTCTTTTTTTCTCTCTTTCGATTAATGATTGGGAGATTATGGTGTTAGAAAGGGAAAGATTAGGATATCCACAGATTACTCTTGGCATGGTTAGTGTAAAGATAAAGGCTATAATAGATTACATAGTTCAGAGTACAAGAGTTGGAAATTTTAGTATGACAACCAGAAGAAGCATTTTAATGCAGATTAAATCATGGTATTTCACTGGAAACTTGAAGTCCATGAAGATTGAAGGAAGCAGTATTTAAGATTGTCAGTCAGAGGAAACCTCGGAGTGTTACAGTGTCTGTTCTCAGTGTTATTTAGCTTTCAGAAGGAAAAATTATGCTTTCATAAGGGGCTTTTGATGCCTTTGAGAATGGTACATAGACAGAGTGTTTTCCTGCTTGCTAAAATCATCTTCTGGAAAGGGGAGATTAAATTATCACAGGCTGAAAAGGTTTGGTTTGATTTCCTTTCCTGATCTGCAGATGGCCAGGCACTGTAGTCCAGGGGACAGCTGGGCAAGGAACATAGCAGGGACCCATCCTCTGTTCCATGAGGTGACTTTGTGCAGGTGATAGGGATCTGTAGAAACTGGGTCAGACAGTGATGAGAGATCTCTGGAGTCAAGGCTGGTCTTGGAGCAGTGGTTTATTGCACAGGGCCTGGGTGAAGGGGCCCTGCTGGGAGCTGCCAGCTGCAGCTTGGAGCAGCATGAGAGAGAGAGAAGAAGAAGAGAGCAAGAGAGCAAGGTAAGAGAGCTGAAGAGGAGGAGTAAGAGGAGTAAGAGCGGAGATAAAGAGAAGTAAGAGAGCCAAGTTCCCATTACAATACATTAAATCTTCTTCTATACTGAATATTCTAATTTACACCAACCAATTTAGTACAAGATACAAATCCTACAGCATTTACATACAGCCTATAAGAATCATTACATTACCATACTGTGTTATATTTTAAACCTTAAAAACTACTCTTTGGACCCCTCCTGCCAAGCTAGTAGGGTCTGCTCTGACCCTTGGACTTTTGGTCAGGAGAAGGGCATTGTTTAATCAAAAGGGGATTACCTTCAGCTGGCCACATTATTGTTTTCCAGTTGTCCAGTAACTAAGGCTTTAGACATTGAAACTTGCTTTCAATTCTATTTCACCTATAGGTTTCATATTCTCAAAACCTAAGCAGTCATATTTATAAAGCTTTCCTTTTTCATCTTCCCCAACAGGGCTCTGCTGAACAATAGGCTTAGATTCAAAGTTCAAATCTAAGCAGAGTATGAGGGAGAAAAAAATGCTTGGCAATGTGAGGTGAAGCCACAGAGTGGGTGTTAACTGGGACAGTCACTGGGGAAGCTGTGCAGCTCTTGCTGCCTTTCATCACTGCATTTGGATTTTTATGCACCCTTGCTGTTTACATGGGAAGGGTAATATGGAGATGCCATGAGGGAAAGATGTGTCCAAGGCCAAAGGAGTTGCTGGTTCAGGCTATATCCATGTGCCTCTGCTCACCCAGGGTTCTGGTGCAGAAACATGAGAAGTGAGGGGAATCACAAACTGCTTACTAAGAGGGTGTGCAAATTGCCTTAAAACAGAAAGAATAAAGGGTGGACTAAGTAAGAGAAGAGCAGGTTGGCTGCAGATCTAGATTCTGTGAATCAAGGATATGAATGTTTCTTACATTCTGGGGTAGAGTTTCTTTAAATTTCAGAAATTATATGTTCTCATCACATAGTCGAGATTTACTCCACTGGGTGCCTGTCTCTTTTCATATTTAAACTATATTTTATGCTGGAATATTTTTGACTTTGTAGAGGTTTTGTCATTTTAATATTCTCCTGTGAGAAGATTATGTGTTTTCTTCTTTTGTCTTTAGTTCCTGTTTTAGATATCTGGTGCTCCCATTTCTTAAATGTAGCCTCAGACAGAAATTTGTCATGTCCCAGCTAGAAAAATACAAAAGAAAAGAAGAACTGGAATTCAGCTGTAAATGTTTGTACAATCCTCTCTGCAGATGTTCTTACATAGTGGTACATAATACTTTTGTGAACACGACTGAGGATTACAAATAAATGTGAATATAAATGTCCCTGTAAACTGACACTGTAGAGTAGACATACAGGGGTTGAGGTGTACAGCTGAAGTTGTTTGGGTCAACATCAATCCAGGGCTGTGAAGCTGGAATAATAACAACAACAAAGAAGAAAATTAATGAGCAGTAATGATGATTACTCATCATGATGAGGGAGGGTTAAGGACATGTTGGTACCTGGCCTGATTACATGTAGAAAGAGGGCTGTCCAATTTGTAGGTAAATTTAGAATAATGAACTCTTAGAGTATAGACTACAGTGGAAGAATAGCTGCTAATTGGAAAGTTTCTGCTGCATGCTGAATAGGAGGTTGGCTGGCCAGCTAATGTAGAAACATCACCAGATTTCTGCTGAAGGCTCAATGACAGAGCAAGGGACATGAAGATGAGACTGGTACTGAGGGTGAACCAGAACCTTCTTTTCCAGCTGATTTTCAAACACAGGATTAGTTGGAATTGCACTGAGATCAACTTGTTCTGGCTCTAGAAACTCCCAGGGGACAACATTCTTCATTTGCAGGGAAATTTATAACCCTGTAGTTTGTATTGAGAGATTGACAATGAACCACATACTATGGGCCTTGTGAGTTCGAGCCTCAAAGAAAAACTATAAAACCAAAGAAATCTCACTCTGAATACTTTTGGTACTTCAAGAAGACAAAATGAAAATGTTAAACATCAAGAGTGGAGAGGAAGACTTGGTAGTAAGAAATGCTGTGGCTGATAAGATTCAGAATGTCTCTAAATGCAAACAAATACCACCCATACTACTTGGTGGGATTGTATTGGCAGGGATCTGGCAAAACAGTGATGTATGATGATTTCAGCTATTTGGTCTGTGCCAGCAAGGAGAAGTTTGTGTGAATGTCTGAGCCTGGCCATATATCAGTCTGACAGCTATTGCTTGTCACTGGAGCACGACCATGCATGGGTACTGGGATGGCAGGGCTGAGACTCATTGTGCACTCACTGATCTCTCAAAGCAAAAGGTTCTGAGATGGTTTGAGTCATGGTTACTTCCTCTACCTGCCTGACCAAGACTTGAGGCACTGTTATTTGCCTCATGGTTCTGTTCAGAGTTTTGGGAGGAGGCCGTGGTGCTTCCTTTTGAAGGCTGATGGACCCAGTATCGATTCTCAGTCCATCCACGTTGTATCTGATGCAGCAAAAGGTAGAGCACAAGGTGTCCCTTGCTCCATGTGCTTGTGGAGCAGATGGGTGCAGTTCCCAATTGCTTTCCCAGCAAGTGAAGGATTTTATTCTACAACAATGCTCTTATTTTTTTTTTTTCTTAATTAATGAACTTTCAAAAACTTCCTAGTGGGTGTGTGGGTCCAACATAGCAAATACCAGCCAAGCATGAAGCATTTCTGAGAGTAAGGCTGAGACACTGCTGCCTTGGAGGAAATGGGGCAAAAATGCTTCACTGAGCTGGGAGCTCAGAGCCTGGTGGCTAAAGCTAAAACTTGGACTGTCTGCCTGCCTTCCATCTGCAACTGTACAAAGCCAGCTTCAGAACACAACCCACTTTAATACCTTAGACCTTTGTTTATGCAGGCTTTGTTTCTACCTTAGGGGGAAACCCTCATATGTACTGCTGTTTCTTTTTACCCTTTCCTTAAAAAAGGTTTTAACATAAACCCCAAAGCACTCTGAGACTACAGGAAGCTGATCTCCTCTTATTTTAAAGGCAGCTGGCAACAGGCTTTGTGGATTCTAATCATACACAGAATTAATGTAATGATTTTTAATGAGACAACATATTATGATTAAAACACCAGCTGGTGAATGAGAGCAATAAAAGTATTAGAGGTTTTATCTTCTGAGTATTGTGAGTTCACAGCCCACTAATAACCTTGGGTCTCAGGATGCTAATAATAACACTTGATGTTGCTAGGGAATGGTGCTGCCTGACACATGGTGAATTCTGTGTGGTAGGATATACCTAAGGCATGTTGGCAAAAATTTTTATTATTTTTATTGATCAGAAAAACTCTTTGATGACCCACAAATTTGCAGTGGGTCAAAATTTGCAGTGACCACAAAAATGCAGTTTGCAGTGTTTGTTCACATCACTTGTGGCTTCACATCATTGAGTGGCTTATTAAAGAGCATTTCACTGCAGCATGACTATTTTCAATATTGGGTGCTGATGACAGTGCTCCAGGTGTAGTAGCATGCAGTGATTTGCGTTTTCCAGTGTTCTGACAGTTATGTGCCACTAAATGGCTACATATCCTAATGAATTGTGCACCTTCTTGTACCTTTGTTTACAAAGATGTGGCTTACCAGAAAGGAATTTATGGAAAAGCTCATTTCTTCCTCCCTTTTTATACAGCTTGCTACCCAGGATTTCCATATTTACCTGGGGCAGATAGTAATTTTCAGGTTTGTAGGTTTTCTTCTTTTCAGATATGCAATTGTCGTTGTTATCAGAAATGCACCTTTTCTGCACAGTGTAGAATTTCAGATTGACCACAATGCCTCATGGAAAAAAAAAGAATGCAGACCTTGTAGTACTGCTGTGCCTGGTGGCAGATACAGCTGAATTACAGTGCTCTGACAGATGAGGGCAGTGATGCAGTCAGAGCACCTCAATGAGGACAGTCATGATGATTTATTAAAAATATGAATATCGATCTAATACCAATATCCAACTGAGATGGACAAAAACTCTCTAACAGTTTAAAGTTAGAAAGTGTATGTTTATTGCAGCGCTGGGCAGCATGTGGGGTAGCTCCCCGAAAGCATACCACGCCTTCCAGAAAATCACAAAGCTATTTTATTTACAAAACTGTTGAATATCCAAAGTACAAATGCATATTCATAACCTTGGTACATCCCATTCCCCGCTTCGTATGGTAATTAGCAAAAAAGCAATTAAGCATGCATAGTTCATCCTTTGAAATGGGTCGGTGGTCTCATTAAAGAGGAGTGGGTTTAAAATGAGGAAGTAAAATGACTCTTCATCGCCCTGAACTTTCTACCTTTTCAATGCAAATGGTGACAAATGGGTGTTGGTAGGATTCCCATTTCCTTAGGTACAGTGACTTTCAATAAGTTTCAGGACTGGGGAGTCTCTGTAATTGTCCTGTGTCTCTAAACCTATTTATCAGGTTCTCTATTTATTGTTTCAAGCATAGCTAAGCAAACATAAGGTTGACAAGCAATCAGTTATTTGGAAAAAGTTAACTCAAGCTTAGTCTTCCTTAGCTAACTACAAAGCTCTTAATTAACTTCGACAACCATAAGGCTTATTTCTAACTAAAATCTTAATTTCTTTAAAATCCTATATTCTTTAAAATCTATGTCTCAATGATCTCCAACCAACTTGCCCATGGTGTTTGGGTCCTTTGGGCCATCCCAAGTTATCCTTTCACTCCTGCAGGGTGTTACTCTGAAGCATTGACATTTCTACTCTTTGCTTTGGCCAAAAGACTCATCTTCAGCTCTGTTTTGCTTATTAAGGAATAAGATTTACTGAAACCTAGAGGTTAGTTATGCAACATGTGTTTTAATCTACTCTCCATCTATAGATCCCTCTCTGCTAATGATTTAAATGTGTTTGTTGATCTCCTTCATAACATGGAAAATTAAACTTCTGCAATGTTTTGACAGAGTAGGAAGCTGAGAGATTTGTGCTTAGTGTCAGAAAAAACAGCAGAATGCACCTGCTGTGTGTGATTTGTTGGGGCTAAATTGCCACCTGTAATCTTGTCTGTCAGACTGTCAAAGGCTCCAGATTATTTCAGTGTTGTCTATTACCTGATTAAAATATTAAAGAGGATCCTTTAATATTTTAATCCTTCCTTGAAGGGAAGGGAGGAGGTTTGACAGACCAAGTGTGACTACCACAGGAGAGCAGGCAATGAACTGTACTCCTGCACACAGAGAAGCTCGTCTTTAGTCTTACCTGCATCCTTTCACACTTCCCATGAATGTGGAGTGTCCTCTCAGTTTTAGCTGGAAATATCCACTCCTAAGAGTCTGCTTAATAGAGATTTATTAAAACTATAACATGGATTTGATTTTGACAAAAATAACCCTGGGAAAACTCACCGCTGTGCACAGTGAGATCCTAAGGCATCAACATCCATACAACTGTGTGTTGAAACAAATCCATTCTTACAGTTTGAAAATCAAAACATTGTTTAAAGTTGTTTTCCACAGATCGTCCCTATCTTCTGCATTCTGCCTGTTCAAAACAGGCACTGAGCTTATTTCCTCTCTTCCCTCCATGCTTCACTAACAAGAAAAATTCCCAAGGTCAGCCTTTGGCACAGTAATTTTGGTGGTCACCGTGTTGTAACCCCAGCCAAATGCTCACCCTTCCCTGTGCAAAGCTGAACTGCAAGTGTTAGTATTCTAACAGGGGCCAAAGATCTTCGCTGGGACAGAAAACTGAGTGTTGGTCAGGGATGCTGTAAGGCTCACAGTAAAATAAAATATTGCAGATTCTCAGCAAAGCTCCTATTACAGCAATGAAAATGTTTGAATGGCAGAAAGCCAAGGAGAATATTCTGTCTCACCAGCCATTCTGGTTTCCCTGTCATATATCGCTGTATAAAACAGATTTTGATTTCTGCTTGTTCTTGTCATGTCACCTTTGGGTGCTCATAAATGTTTGGTTTTTTTCCCGAAGCCTTGTGTTTGTTTCAAATTGGTGGTCAGTTTTGGCATAATCTTACACTGCACCAATACTGGGCTTTTATAAAATTCAAATTAAGGTATTTTTAAGATATGATTATCTTAAGTTTTCCATTTTTTTTTTTGGAAAGGAGAAGGACAGGTCATCATCAAGCAAAAGAGAAATGTATTTACATGAAACATTGCACCATCCAAATTCAATATCTGGGGTTAAACACAAAGGTCAGTGAATCAGAAATTATTTTCAAATCATTCCAGCTAGAAGAGGCAATATAGTCACTTTAATTAATAATTGAGTTTTAAGCACCAGACAGAAAACACTGCTTTATGTCGTGTTATTAAACTCTGGAGTGTTCTGATCCTCAAAGTTCCTGTAAATGGTAGAAATGAAATCATTTTCAAGTGTTCATCCCCAGACCTCTTCATCTTGATGCTTATGTTCTGAGCATATGAGAAACTCCTGTAAACAAACTCTTTACTGAGATGTCCAGCTACCCTCGTTGCCTTCTGAGAGGAATAGGCTTTGCTCAGACAGGACTCTTAATGGTCTGTGCTGGCAGGTCTGCCTTCTCCTGTCCACTCCTAGAGCAGTAGCTCCCTTGGAAATGTAATTAGCCCTCATACAATGGTAAAAATTAAAACTATTTGGACATTGACTTTGCAATGTAGTTTGGACAATCTAGGGAAACACTTCAGGGAAAATCAGTGTCATAATTTATATAATTCCTGGTCTTTGGATGTTATTTACAGTTTTACTTTTATGAAACAGACTGAGGGTCTCATGTCACGTGTACTGACCTAAATTTATTAAAATCTGTAAATAGTTCACTTTAATACCTCACTCAAATTTTTTCCTCTGTACTTTTTTTTCAGTACATCTTCATTATGCTTAAATAGCCTTAAAATTAGTCTCTATCCTGATTTCCTTTTTTTTTTTTTTTTTTTTTTGTATTGTATTGTACATTCTATTCTAGGGTGTTAACTCTAGAACAGTTCACTCATTCATATCTATGGAAGGTAAATGTGCTTGTTAGAGCACCATCAAGCCATTTGCACTAACAGCCAGACAAATTTAGTTTTATTTTGTTTTCTTAAAAACCTTCTGTCAAGGCAGTCAGTTCCCATGGAACACAAATGACACAAGTTTGGCTTAAAATCAGTGAAGAGTTTAATCTGCACAAGGACAAAGAGACCTATAAGAAGTTGTGCATGTGTTTCTGTACAATGGTTCTATCCCAGAAATTCTAGAGTGGGTTTGGGTTTGCTCCTGTGTTTTGGGGAGGGGTGGGGGCTTTTTGTTGTTGTTGTGTTGGTTGGTTGGTTTTTGAGGGGGTGGGGGGTGATGGGGTGTCATTTAGAGGTTCAGAAACATCATGTACTTTATTTTGTTCTAAAGTTGGCAACTTCTCAAGGTTAGGTTACCTGAGATTAGTACATTTTGTTTCAAAGCAAATGGAGTCCTTTAAGATCAAGTCAAAATAGAAGTGCCCCAGAATTTTTCTTACCCTTAGAGGGCCATTGAATTAAAATGCCATTATCCTAAATTTACTTTGAACAGATATAACAATTGCAGCAGATACAATGAGAACAACAACTCTTTTTTTTTCTTCCCCCAGTTCCTCTTGTGCAAGTCATGAAATAGATATCAAACCCTTTATTACAGTATTGAAATGAAAATCCCATAGTTAATTTCTACTATGTTATTAATTAAGTATTAATAGAGTAAATCACATTTGATTTGTAACCAAAATGATACAAATAGCTACAAATAAAGGACCATTTTGCTATTCTAAAAATGCAGTGGTTGCAAGTAATAACAGGGCTTGTTCTAAGTTCTACAAAAATAAGATTTATATTGATGATGCTCCACGGCCATTCAAGCTGCCAGATCCAATGGACTCTTCTGGCTCACAGAACCCAGCTGCACTCCACAAACACAGCTCTGAAGTTGCTCCTAGTTGTTAGTGCCATCACTACTAAAAAGTACTGCTTTACCTTATAACAGATAACTGACCTTGTATGAGATAAAGTGAGTGTAAGAAATGTACACAAGATTTATTCCAGTGTGTCTGGCCATAAATTATTCTATGTTGCAAAAAAAAAAAAAAAAATAGCAAACACATTGTTACTTCTACATTGGTTTCTGCACCCCTTTCATGTATCACTCAGGTGAAACTCCAGCCAAGATTCACATGGGCTGTAATATTTGGCTTCAGTCACAGAGTTGGGTGTACTGTAATTAGTGCTGTGAGTAAATCAAAAGGACTTATATCAAAATCAGAAACTGTGAATGGTATTAAATCTCCAAGGATTTTGTGTCTGTAGAAATACACTATAAAATGACTGTGAGGAACTTTCAATCTTAATTATACAAGACTAGTTCTTGCCTACTCTACACTCCCAAGCAAAAGTAGATTTTTCATACCACTCTTGTACTCTTTATTTCAAATATGAAAAATAAAACAAATTAGCACAAAGTGGTAGAACTAGATTCAGGCAAAGCATATTTGTCCTTGTAGGGAGAGTTAAATCAGCATCTTGAATCTCTAAAGTATGTGGTACTCAGTGAAAAAATTGGTAACTCTTCAAATTAAAAAACAAAAACAAAACCCCAGACATTTTGGTCATTGTAACAGTGTTTGGTAGATGGTAGACTGTGAGTCTACCATATGTAAACAGTGCTTTTACTAAATTCTCTGGTCTCATCACAGGAAACAAGGGAGAGATCTAAACCCCAGGCCTGTCACCCATCTTGCAGCCTCTAGGTCATATTATCTCTGCAGATGATCTCACCAGGCTGGAATGACAACACAGACTTATGTGGATACCTCAGATGGTAAAAGGACAATTTTTTTATAATTGCTCTATAGTTTGGTCTGTACTCTGCATCTTGAAAACTTTACTGTCCTAAAAGAGCATCACAATGGGTCACATGTACTGGCACAAATTCACAGTTAGCACTTTCCTTGGCATCTTGCACAAGTTCTGTGTCTGGAGCTGCAGGGATGTGACCTATTACAAAGAGCTTCATGGGAAAGAAATTGCTCTCTGCTACTTGATCTTTCTGGCAGGGAGAGATGAAATATGGAAGAAATATTGAGAGAGGAAAAATCTGTAAGTATTTCCTCTCAAAAAATGTGAGAATGGATAGAAACTTGGCAAGGTGTCTTGCTTTTATGGTTTGGTGTTTGTTTATTTTTTCCCCTGCTGCTCTTCACCATAACTTTGAATGTTTGTGTAACAGATCATTGTAACCCAAACATAAAGAACTTTGTTCTTCCACTGGTACCACTTCCACTTTTGATCTGGATTTTGCCAGTAAGAATTAAACAGGCAGGTTGCTATGCAACCTACAAGTTGTGCTGATAAAATGGTGAAGAATGTGGAAAGACAATCTAAAAATGAGTTTATACCTTGCCAGAAACAAGACTTGTTCTGATTCAGCCCCAGGAGACGGGATATGTCCAATTTATGGCAACTTGGCAGGGCTCTTCTAGTGCTGGCCTGACACTGTGTGTACTAGCAAAGCTGACTCTAAAAATGACAGCTTATACCATCTTTGCAATTTTGCCACACAAAAATGTATGAATAGAGAACCACTTGTTTGAGACCTTTCACAAGCTCATTTGGAGACCATCATGTCTCCAGCATTTGCAGCTCTAGGAGAGCAATCATGCACCTCCTCACAGTGTAAAACTGAAACAATTATTTAATGAGGAAAGGAGTAGCAAGGCATTTTTAGTGCATTTTTGCCTAATGAATGTTAAAATATGAAGTTTGAGAGTGCAGTAATAGTTAAAGTCCAAATTATTTAGAGTAGATTTCAACACGCTGGATAAAAACACAGGGTTTTAAACTTTTCCTTTGTCTTATGAAGACAGATTTTTCTGGGTCTCATGTAACTTTAATTTCTTCAAGCCACTGGTACAAACCTGTTTGTTACAGGCAAAATGTTTGTTAAAGGTACTAGATTCCATTTACTTATTTATTGCTCTGCCTGGAAATACATTTTTCCTGTAGCACAACTGGAAACCAGAATTATCCTTGCAGGTACTGCGTATGCATATCTGTGTGTTAGTTCTGAAAAAAAAGAAAAAAAAAAAAAAAAAAGCAGCACATAATTCCTCATCCACTACTGAATTCAGCAATTTTAAAGCTCAGCTATCAGGATCAGAAGTGCTAATACAAGATACAACAATGATCTTTAGCAGAAATACTTATAAAAGCAAGGAATGTTAAGAGCAGTTTGGGCTTGATTGAGCATTTGAAGACTCTTATGCAGCCAGTTAAAAATTTAAAAATATTAAAAGATAAACACAGATCAGTGATCCTGATAAAATGTTTGTATCAAGTGATCATTTGAGTTTACAGTATGCAAAAACCAGGGAGAAGGGATGACTCTTGTTAATACTGTGGCTGACAGATTCTTTCTATTTTCCCTTAGTTTGGTTTATCCAATATAATTTAAATTAAGAAGATGGGATTTGAGTCCAGGAAATCCATACCACAGTTTTTCATTGCAAGCTGTTTGTCAGTGAAAGTAAAGATATGCCACACAGTTGATAAATCTCATGAAGGGCATGTGTATTTTGGAATTATTCTAGTATTTTAATACTGTCACATTTGGATATTGTATTATGTTTACATTTTATACATGTTGCAGTACAGAGAGATCAAATCCACAGCTTCTCTGTGGGCAGGCTACACAGGCATTATCTGTGAGGTTTTGTATTGCTGGCAATGTCTCAGCAAAAGCTCACTCCTTTGTCTAGTGAGCCATTCTTCAGTGGCCATGGAAAGCTGTTCCAGAGCTTCAGGAAGGACTGCAGGTGAAACCTGTAAGCCTCTGAGAGTGCCTGTAATTAAATTTGGTTTGTTTTGAAAATATGCATCTCTGAAAAGCAGTGTAAGAATACAGTGCTACAAGCTGCTTGCTGTCTCCACCTTATGAACCTTATGTGGACATCCAATCTACTTGACTGCAGAAAAGGGTTTTCCTGTAGCTGCTGTTGTTTTGTAAGAGCCTGAAGTCTTGCCTCCTTTTAATTCTGCAGGGTTATGCTACTGACAATGAGTATGATGAAGTGTGGGTTTTGTTTTGCATATGAGCAGAATTGCTTAATCAGTTCCAATTAGAAGACTAATAAATTTTCCTTAAGCTTATGCAAGAACAAGCTTTAATATGTAGCTCTTGTTCTTTATGCTAGAAAAGCTGCATTTCATTAGTCTTGCTCTCTTTGCTGCAAGTCAGGATCAAGTTGGTGGAACTGACATTTACAAGCTCTTCACCAAACATGTTCCCTTTGTTTCCTTCCAGTGCTGTTCTGCTCTTAGTTTAAGGGAAGACACAATTTGCCTTTATGCAGTATTGTGGATTAGACAGCCTTCTCTTGTGACTAGGTAAGCAACTAAAGATTACACAGATGATCTTCCTCACATGTAATAAGAACTTTTCAAAAGGATAAGAATGGCTTCCTGTGGTTGGAAGAACATCTGGCTAACCCAGGCAGGGTGTAATGAACTCTGCCATGGATGCTGTCAGTTCTCTCCATGCCTCAAGTGAAAGCTTTGTAATAGAGACGCACTAAAATTGATGCCTCTATTTCCAATTTTGAGTGTTCAAAATTAGGGCTCGGTGGTGGAAGGTATCCAAGATATTTGAGGTAGCACCACACCATAAATAGATAAAGCACTTCTAGTAAAATGAATGTGTGTGACTGAACTGTAAGGAAGATACAAGGGTACAAAAATACATTCGAGGTAACACGGCTTGAAGTGTAAGAATGTTGCAGGGAAGAAGTATTTCCTCTTTCTTTGAAATACACTCTGGTGCTTGAAAGCAGTGAGTCATTTGATGTCCCTATGTTTGCACACCTGTAGAAGAGCTTTTTCAAAGACTTCTCACTAAAGTAATACTTTCAGTAGGTTGGCAGGGTCATGTACTTGACAAAGGAGGCTTCCAGGGCTTGTTCCAGTTTGCAGAGAAAAAACACATGTGACAGATTATATGAATATGATATGAATATTTCAGAAGTTCTTTTGAAGCCCTTAGAAACAATTTCATTTCTTTTGTGGGATAGAATATTTAAGAAATGATGTAAAAAAGGAAGTGACTAGAAAAAGTTTTATGGTTTTCAGAAAAAAAATGTGGGAGTGAGGAAGGGGGAAAAGTGAGAGTGGTATGCAGCTGATGTGAAATGAGGAAAAATACTTCCCCCTTCTACCACCTCCCCAGTTTGCAGAACTGGATCCACCAAGCAAAATCATTCAGAAAAAAAAAAAAAAAATTATCAGAGAGTATATCTCTTTGGAGGCAGAGGATGATGACTGCCTTCTTATAGCACCTGGGCTTGTAGATCTGGGCTGCCTGCAAAAGACTGGGGGGGTACATGTGTGAGGAAACAAACCCTTAAACTCAACTTTCTTGTATTTTGAGATCATTAATGTACAAAAAAGTGTTTCCTTCTGTCTATTGCCGTATCCAAAAGCAGTCTGGCATCACGTGAGAAGCACCAGGAGGTAAGAGCTGGTGTTAGTGAGATACCACACTGATGCTTGATAGCATATACCCTATTTCCTGATCCACAGGAATGCCTGCACTCCCTGTCACTGCAAATATGCTTCTATCTTTTAGCAATCTGTGCATCACTTGCACTGCAGCTAACTGGAATTGTTTCAAATTAATGATCTTTTATAAATGAAGATTAAATTAGTACTAAATATGCAAAATGCTTAAAAGGTTGTTTATTGTGCCTACTGCTTGACATTAATGCTTAGAATAGAGGCAAATTCTTCCAATTGTCCTTTTAAAAACAGAGGTCAAGCTTTGACTTCCTTGTGAAACTCGCCACTGAGGTGAAGGGCAGGAAAGGGGAAAAATTTACTACATCATAAAATGCAGATGTCTTGCAGTTTTTTCAGAACAGTTTAGCATGATTTTACACACAACTGAGCCAATACATGCCCCTTTTTCTCTTTGTAGAAAAGGATCCAATTTTTTCAAATTTTATTACCTACAGGGGTATGGTTTGTGAGAAGAGTCGCAAAAAAAAAAAAAAAAAACAAACCCCAAACAAAACCATCTGATCTGTGATTCTTAAAGCCTCTTGGAAGGCAGAAAGGAGGATAAAGGCAGAATAAATACTATGTACATGTATGCAAAGAAACAGCTCTTAAATACTCATTTTGGCTTTTTCCTAGGTTTGTAAGATTAGATTCCAAATTTTCTAGTTTCTCATGTTTTTATTCCTTACAGTGCCTTTTAATTTGAAAGCTTTGCTTTAAGGCAAGATCAAACAGTAATGTTTCAGTACGGAAATAATCAGTCTGTTGACAATTTAAAATGTTAAAGCAAAAGCCTGTTGAGACTGTATGGTCACACTACAATACTGTGGAGGAATCCTCTCCTTAACATAACTTTAATTTTTAAAGCAGATGTAAGACGTACGTGCATACTATCAACGTCTTCTCAAATGCATTTATTCTACTACTCCCACACAAAAGGTAGGGGAGGAGATCTTATTTAAAAACCATTACAAAGATATAAGTATCGAATGTAGATTGCTACAGAAATCATTTGGGAAGGAAAACCACTCTTTCTCAACAATGAGATAATGCCATGGGGGATGGATGTTTATCCATGAAATAATTTTGTTCCAGTGTATTCTAAATCTCAGCTGCTTTCCCTTCTAAACTTGGCACCTTGGGGTATGACAGCTTATTATAATTTCTTCTCTAATACACATTCAAACCAAAACACTAGAGCTATCATTTAAAAAAGGCTTTTTTTCCCCCCAGTCCTCCGTGTTGGTAGGTTGCATATTTTCTAAGACAAAACTGAGAGGGTCTTTATAAAACAAGAACACTATAATGAAGTTGTACTTCCCATCAGACTCTTACTATTGGGGATGACAACTCACAGTATTGAAGTAGCCTTGAAGGATGACAACTCACAATATTGAAGATGCTGCAAGTCACTCCTGGCTCTCCTTACTTAAGACTTCATTTAAGAATCAGGCCAGGCTCAGACTACTCCTTTTAGAGGTAAGGGTGTCCTTGAAGGCTTAAAATGATGATTATGTCTCTGTACAAATAATAATTCAAAACACTTGGACCCTCTTGAATCCTCACAGAAGTCTGGCATTAGTATTTGAAAATAGATACATTTAAGAGTTGTTTCCTCTAGGGAGAAAAAGGATTTACCACGATGTGATTTCTTCACGATGATCTCAAAACTAATTGAGGAAAGGGGCAAGATTTTGCTGCCACAGACTAACGTGGTTACAGCTTGGAAACTTTCCTGGTTTTCAGAGCACTTTGCCAAGGGAACACAGAAATGCAATCTGCCCTTTCTCTCAGACCTGGAGCTGTACTCAATGGCTGCAGACAAGCCTGTTCTTTAACCCCCAACTGAACCACGGGTGTCAATCTCAAGCTGAAGCAGAGCTCTCTCATCCTGCTTCAACCTGGGTCACCTTTTGTGAGGAGGGCAAAATGAACACAGTTTTTCAAAATCCAGACATTGGGGGGCAGGAGTAAGAGGGAAAGGTGAAATGGATTATGTAGTCTCTATTTGCAAATTCTGATGGGTGGCTTTTGTCCCTTTGGCACATATTCTTAGCTGCTGACATAGAGGTGGAAAAAGGGAGGCCCAGGGCAATTCTGCTTCAGCCATTACCTCTAACTTCAAGACATGAACCCAGTGTCCTACCTGAGTTACTGTAAGCAAGCTGGGCCTGAGTGCTAAGGCTGTCATTCCTTCCACGAGAGTATTCCCACTGGCTAATGAGCTGTGGGATAACAGCTTGGCTATTTTATCCACATCTGCTTTAGCAACAAGGAGAAAGTTGTTACCCTCTAGATGAACACTAAAAATAGTTGGTTTAAAACAAAGAAAAAACCCAGTACTATCATAAAAACCAACCCCCCCCCCCAAAAAAAAAAAATCCATAACCCATATCCCATAAAACCCATAAAAATATCCATATCCATAATTAATAAAAACAAAACCAAATCAAAACTAAGAGCAAGGAAATACTCTGAACAAAGCTCAGCTTCATTAAAATCTACCTGTCAAGTTTATGTGAACAATATCCTCTATTAGAAAATTCTTGTAGGCAGTGCTTGATAGATGTTATGTAGAGAAGGCAAACAACATTGTGCTGTTTTCTCTTTCTTCCTTATTTTTTTTCTTTTTTGTAGCATTTAACAGCCTACAGCACCATGGAAGCATGGGCTACTGAGGAGGAAATACTTTATCAGTAGAGGCAACACAACTGTCAGTTCCTACAGAATTTATTCTCTGATCCTCTTTGACCCTTACTGTCCTTACAAAACTATTTTTCATTGACTTAAATCTCTCCCACCCTGAAATACCAACATTGGCTGAAACCTGAGATCACAGTACAAGCAGCTATTTTCTTTTCTGTGAAGCAGTAATAAGGCTTTGCTGTAACTTAAAAGTTGAAAAAAATCTGGAAGTTTTTATTAAAAATTGAAAAAAGGCAGTTTTAGTTTTCTTTATCAACTATTTCTTCTTATTTACTTTGAAGGTTGTTTCTGCAGAGAGATGTTCTGAGAGAGATGAGACTTTACAGAGGCCAGCAAATCAATGTTCAGGGGCAGAGGAGGAGCTATGAAATCAGAGGATGCATTTTGTGAAGACTTGTATGAAACTTGCAGTTCAAGGCTATGCTATTATGAGGGTAATATAAAGGGTTGTACTGGCTTATCTTTCCTCCATCCACAGAAATGTGGGTACATAAATAGCTATCTAAAGGCACTGGAAATAGTAAGCAGCTGAGTTATGGAGACAGTGACCTGTTTCACCAGAAATTATAGTTAAACACACAGTGCAGTATGGGACAGGGTTTAAAGAGATTTACCATCTCAAAAAGATGACAGCGAGGTAGATGAATCAATTTTATGATTTGAGATCTATGAGTTGAACTTAGAAGTGTACCAATATGTTCATTTCACTACCAGGTGTGCTGAAATGCTCTGAAACTTTGAAGACTTGCCTCTTTTAGTATTCATGTTGCTATCTTTATTGCATGACAATACAGTTTGGCAAAGGAAAGTCCAAACACTGGTGTAACTGATGCTACAATAATGGTGCACTCTGCTGCATACAGTGATGCTACAGTTATGGAATAAATGCACTTTAAATGCTCCAGGGAGACAAACCCTTTGTCCTATCACCAGGTGGTTTGGAAAAGTTCCATTGCCAGCTGCTTACATAAAATGGCCTGTAAGGACAGAAACAGGTTCTCAGTATGCTACAATAATTAAATTATTTGCTTTTAGTGTTTTGGAAACTGGCAGCATCCTTCCACTAAGAAATGTGGTGCATAGCTCACAAATTATTTGTCCTGTCCTCTCTCTAACATTGTTTAAGCTGAGGGAGGGATGGAAGGAAAAGCTTAACTTTCTCCAAATGTTTATAAACGTCTGCAAGACAAGAAAAGCTACAACCATATGTTAAAATAATGTATTTCTCTGTTTATATTGGTGCTTTAGAACACATAAGGCAACCGATTTAAAAACGTTTTCTTCAAGAAATCCGATCTGAGTAATGAACCCTATGTGATCACAGGGAACACATTTCAGTGCAAAGTGGTACATGCAGATCCTTCAGAGGAGTGCTGAGAGTCCCATGAGGTGTGGTTCACTTATTTTTGGTTTTTTGGCTGTGAGGCAATGTACAGTGCTACCAGACAGTAGAAAGTCCCTCCTATTGTCAGAGCCATCGTGGTCCGATAGAGCATCCTATCTGGATATCCTCGCTTCAGGTGTACTGGCAGCCCATCTGATCTCTGTGGGAAGAGTTCAAGGAGAAAACAAGCAAAAAAGAAATTAACACCCATACTGAGGTCATTGAGGAATAAGCTACCTTGGGTAAATTAGGAGACTTCCAAGAGGGAAACCTCCTGACAAATAGGCTCACTACAACCAAGTGTATTATGTGGGTTTTGTCTAGCAAGACAAATGCAAAGGCAAGTTAATTTTGTTAGCCAAAGCTGTTAAGTGCAAGCAGAAAGAATGTATCTTGAAATATTTCTCAAGAGGACCTGGATGGGAAAAAGTGTCACTAACAACAGAATGTGAAAAGATATGTATAAAAAATTATTCACCAAGTCAGACTGACACATTCCAAATGGAAGTGGCATATAAAAGAGAAAAGGGAACATTATATAAAGCACATTCTTGACACCTAAAAAAAAGCTTAACTAATTTGTTTTAAGAAAAGTCCTACATTTAGAAATTCCACAGCTAACAAACTTTACTGTGCTGCTCTTACACTGCACTATAAACAGCTTCAGCAACATTCAAATTATTATACATGAAATAGCAACGATTTGCTTTGCTCCTCCACATCTGCTTTAAGGCATATACTTGGATTCCCAGTGAGAAAGTGCTTCTAATAGTCAAATAATACAACAACCAATTTCTGAAGTCAGCCAAAAGACACTTTCTGTATTTATCTCCCATACAAGGCATATATATACTTAGTTATATAGTACAAGTACACAGGTTATGCTGTGCATGAGTTTCTTGACTAGACTTTACAGAATTTAGGTTTTGTAGAATGGCAAAAGTAGTTAGCTATGTTAAAATAAGGACTGATATGTCCCACTCTCCAGTTTTCTTTAAGTTACTCTCAAAGTTGTCATTACCTGGAAAACTTTCTGTAGGTCTGGTACCTTGTTTGTACCCAAGTTAGTATCAGTTGCTGGTGAACCTGGAGCAAGTTTACTTGTCCCAAAAATCGGATCTGGGGCTGAGGATTCAGTGGGAACTAATGGTTTGAGTCCCTGCATAAATAAAGATTAAAATATCAAGGTATATCACACTTGCAAACATACCAATTGTTACATTAGGCAGGCACACTGCCAGTCATTACAAGGATACCTTACAGAGAGTATTTATCTGCTACGAAGACTTGTGACAAAGACATTGTTGGCCCACTGATATCTCAGTGACAACTTGGGGTCAGAGTTTAGTGAGGAAAATAACAGCCTCCTTTCCAACCTGCTCATGGCATGAATTTATAGCTGTTATTTTTCTGTGCTGGTACTTGGTCCAAATTACTGCTCCTATTTTGCACACAGACTATCTAGGACACTCTCTGAGCAGCAGGATTAGGATCAAGGATCCCTGATGCTAGGGTCAGAGTGAGGAATGAGCTCTACCTCCTGAATGCTGCAAGCAGGAGCCATAAATAACTGGACTTTAAATAATTTGGATGTATAGTTTGGGGATTTAAAAAAAAAAGGATGAGGATCATTTGGGTGATACAGAAGTTGTAAGTGGTGCTCAAGGCCCTTCAGAGACCCTGATATAGTGGATATTTTGTGCAGGTGTAACTACATCCCATAGTTCAGATGGCATGCATCCACATTCTGTGGAAGTTGAAACAACTTCCCACACCTCAATGTACCCCTCAGGAGCAGCACTGCTCAACATCCTTTCGGTTCACAAGGTTGTACTCTACATTTGCCACACCTAGAAAATAAATAATTCAGTTCTGTGATGAAGGGCACAACGTCACAGCCAACATGAGGTGGCCTCCTTGTCTTTATTACTGTAGTTAGGTTTAACAGTTATGTCTGGACACGCAGCAGTGATGTTTTACATTGTAGCTCTCAAAACAGCTGCAATTTTTTTTTCCTAACTTGCCACAGAAATTAAAAGCATTTTACAGTTTGTTTAATGCAACAGGTTTTTATTACAAACAGAAGCAGCCATGGGTCAAGTTAAGACTGCACTGAAATTCTGCTTTCTGTTCAAAGGACTAGTTGATGCATTTTGTATTGAAGAGAACTGTCTGACAAGTATTTGGAGCTGGAAGCAGACTGGCACTCTTTCTTTTGTGCCAGTCATAGACCAGACATGTTTTCCTTATGCAAATTCTCTGCTACAACAGGCATCTTCATCAAAAAGAACTAGGTTTCTCAGCTTCCCAAATAGTCTATGAAATGGTCATCAGTGCTATACCCTGAAGATATGGGTTCAGCTTCCTACTCTTCTACTGCCTGACTAAATATCAGAATCTGCTTGTCACCTTTCCGGTTATGTTTTGAAAGGCAGCAGCAAAACCGAATTTCTTGGCACATTCAGTAACTAATGCCTTCCTACTGAGCAGGCTTGCTGAATTATTTAAGACCAGTGGCCAGTTCTGGCCATAGTGCTATGAAGGAAGCATCTAGAGAAATATTATTAGCCAGGGGAAGTTACTAAGTACATATTCAAGGCTAAGTACCAGTTACATCAAAGGCCTTGAAGAAAGCAATTTTGGACAAGTATTTTTGCTTATAGGAACTTTAAGTACTTTATTAGATTTGCCTTTAAAAAGTTGGTGATTTGAGAGAAATATCTATGCATATCTAAATGTGCAGGTGACTTCTCCAAAGCTTTTCTTGCCTCCTTGATGGTTAGTATCGCAGTAAATGTTAAAATGCATATCTTTCCTGTGCCTTTAAATTTCCAGTTCTGAATCTCCCTTTTGCCTTTCTGAGAGCTCAATGTTTTCAGGAGTAGTGCCACCTAATAACTTCAGTAGTTAGTAAATCAACAACTATAGGTTATTGCACACTTTTTCAGCCTTTAGAAATACATTCCTGTTCAGATAGTTGCAAGATCCCTTTCTGCAGGAGCCATAGCAGAGTCAGACCTGACTTAAGTGATGAACTTCATTGTGAAATCAAATGGAACCAGTTGAGAAAACTGACATAATCATCAATGTACTGGTGTAAATTACTTCCAAAGCAGCATGGAGCCACTTAAGAACACCACGTAGCAATTTAAATAAAAAACATTAATGTGGTTCATGGGCTTCAGGAAAGAGTACAACAAAACATATGCTGCAGAAGGGAGACAGTTCAGTTTGCTTAACCCAGACACTGCAATAATCAGGGTTTCTCACCAATGTAAAATTTCACTCCAATCCCAACCAAGCTCAGTTAAATTAGTGCAAATGTGTGGCTGTTCCAACTTGGTACTTGACTGTGATTATTGAGAGAAAGTGGCAAGTGCTTTATCTCACACCAGCTTACTAAGCTTAGCATGGCTGAGGAGAAATCCACTGTGTAATGTAAAGGCTAAATTTCACTGCAGAAAAATTTTAAGTAAGAACTGACAAACCTTAAATGACTCTTGGTCACTGTAACTAACATTACTAAAATCACGGGTTTATTTAATGACAGCAGTGTCTCACTACACTCAGGATGGTACTCAGCAATTAATGCCTCTACACGTCTGACCTATGCTTCATTTAAAAAAAAAATCAGTTAATAATTGATAATCCCTCCTCTGATATTAAGGTGTTAATTTTTTTAATTACTGTGATGTGACTTTTTTCCAAGTCTTGGACAAAGTACAGCAGATGTATTATGCCAAAGAGTCAACATCAGCTGATTTCATGAGCATGCTACAGCAATGACTTCTTCAAATGCTGAAGTCCTCAATGAAAGGTCAGGACACGTAGCTAATCCAAAAGAGCAAACAGAATTCTCTGCCTACCCTTCTGCGGAGTGTGTTTGTTTTCTGACAGAGGTCTGAAGATCTCGGGACCCAATGTATCCATTGGCTGGCCATCAGGCTCAAAGTTAAAACAAATTTACACCTTGCTAGTATGAATTTACACGTTAGATTTACATTTTCCTGACAGCAAAAACAGTTAAGGATTTGGAGCATAATTTAATGGAGACAGCACCACTTTAAAGTTTTTAAATGTAAGGGGGATTGTTCAAACAGATCCAAGAATAAGAGAGAAAACCGAGGTAAGGGCCAAAGGGGAATGGGGAAGTTACTCTGAGAATCAGTATTTCAGAACATGCATTGAAATAACTTTTATGAACCTACTGAACCTAGATACTTCTAAACTAAGTAGCAGGTCCTTCACAGTAGAATACACCTCACTGTCTAAAGTTAAATATATTTGTTGTGACTAATACAAGGCTCTTAGGTAAAACCACTTGAGTCTTTGTTTGTACTGGGATGACAATCCAGTGACAGTGGTTTTGTGTACATATTAAGTATTATCTAGGGCATAAAAGTTACATATTTTAGATTCTCAACAGACTCTAAGCAATTCATATTGGCTAAAATCAGAGTATCTGTGGCTCATGGGGGCTTTAAATAGCTACAAGTAAAATAAGTTGTATCAAGAGGAGATACTGTAGTACAAGTAAATTTCTGCTAGGATCATGTTCAGTAGAAGAACTAGGGAAAAGTTCATGTACTTGTCCTCATCTGACACCATTTGAAACTGGTCTCAGTGCTTGTACTTTAAACATAAGCTAACTCTTTGAATTAATATTTTTATTGACTTTGTAATGGTTATGGCAGTCATTACCCTTCTAAATATGAGTAGTTTTGAAACCATTTCACTCCTCAACAAGCTAAGAAAGTTCCCATTTATTCAAACAAAATAAATTGTTCAGACTACTTTATACAACTTTGTTAAAAGCAAAATTAAATCTTCTAGGCATGCTAAGTCTGAGATAGAAAGAACAATATTTTCAAAAAGATTTTTTGTCAGTATAAGCTGTTAGTTATGTTACTGTCAGCAAAATAATTTCTGAAATCCATTTAGACTGATATTTTGCAAGCCCACAGTAAGATTAAACCTGCAACAAAACAGTACTCTATTGGGAACCAGCAGAATGTAACAGCATAGAACAAAGAGAATTATTATACTGCAAATTTCACAAAGAAGAATTTGAATGGCAGGATGTCTTCACTTTTCCAGAAACATCAAAATAAATAGAAGCATAAAAGCAAACCACTTTATATGCTGAGCTATAGTTTAAAAAAAATGGAGCAATGAAATTAATAGGAAAAAAATTACTTTGTTTTGGACTTAACACCTTAACACTCATGGGATTACCCTTATATTTCAATTGCTGTTTATTGTGAGAACATTTTTAGCAGACTGACGCATCTAAATGTGTGACTTGGGAATTCAGTCAAACCTAGGGGAAAACAAACAAACAAACAAAAAACCACCACCAACAACAACAAAAAAAAAACCCCAGGAAATTCTACAAAAAAGTTGGCTAGGTAACATTGTAAAAAGGGATTGAAAGTAACTTCTTAAAACGTAACTTCCAGAAATAAAGTTCTTCAGTGTTTAGGCTTGAAGCCCTTCCCCATTCCTCCCCTGAGCCTTTGCTCTTGAAGTATCAACCTCTATTCTCTGAACATAACTTTGCCTGGAGAGGTAAGAAGTGCCCCAGTCACTGCAGTAGTGCTGGATATATTGCTACTGTTTAAGTCCTATACATACTAGAACATTATTTATTCTGCTATCTTCCACTTCTTGCACCCCTGACCCCCAGTACCTATCCAGGAAGCCTTCCAAAGTGATGGGGAAAGACGAGGACAAAAAACCTTCTTGGGACAGAAACTGCCAGACCAGAAACCCCGTTACCTCAATGTTTATTTAAGATCCTCGGGTAATTCAGGACGGAAGGGCCCTCTAGTGCTCTTTAGTTCAGAGCAAGGTGACACCAGGTCGCTGTGGGTTTTGTCTGGCCTGGCCTTGAAAGCCTCTGAGGACAGAATGCACAACCTCCCTCAGGCTCCACTGCCTGACTCTTCCCACCACAGACATGTCTTTCCTTCTGTCCAGTCTGAACCTCTCTTCTTACAGTTTATATCTGCTGTCTTTTGCCTTCCCACCATGGACCACGGTGCAAAGCCTGGCTCCATCTTGCTAACCTCAGCTGGCTGCTGACCTCTGAACTTGCTCCAGCTGTCATTCCCACAGCAGGATGCCCACAGCTGGACACAGCACCTCCATGTGATGCAGTGTTGAGCAGGGGAGAGTGATGCTCTCCTCAACCAACAGCTCACAGGTGATACAGCCAGGAGGCTGCTGGCTTCCTGGCTGGCAGCAGCTCCAGAGCTCCAGCACAAAGCTGCTGCCACCAGCCCCTCAGCTGCCACCCCATAACCATGCAGGGGCTCTTCCTTCCTGCACAAGCAACTTTTTTTCTGTCATGGAAGTCCACAGCATTCCTGTCAGATCATTCCCCCTTTCTGGATAGGCCTCTCTGAATGGCAACTCTACTTCAAACGTTTTGGGGCCACTCCCTTGGTGTCTTCTGTAAACTTTACAAGAGTGCAGTCCATTGCCTGCTCCCAGGCACTGATAAAGTCCTGCAGTGACCTGCAGCATTCCACTTGTTAGGAGCACCCTGGCAGAGCATGAACCATTAACCACTTACTTAGTCTGATCATCAAGTTCTCTTAACTTCAAAACAAAATTAAAATAAAAAGTTGTGTAGCTGTCCTGTGTGTCCCCTTGAAATAATCTGAGATTTTACAGCTGCTTCATACGATGTTCTTGCTTGCAAAGGATGACTGGATTTTCCAAGTAAAACTCTCACAGTCAAGGATACCCAGGAAAGCAGAACTGTAAAGTAGGTTGCTAACAGAAATAACAGGCTAAGAATGAAATAGAGTTGTATATTGCAATACACATTAATCTATAAGAATGCAGTGACTTTAACTAATTTCAGTTACTCTTTATTAACAAATTTACTGGGAAGAAGACCAGCAATCATAACTTTGATTTCCTTTGCATGTGAGCACTTGTATCTACTTTTTTTTCTTAAGACTTGTATTGTTTAACCAGATGTTTGCTCTTTGAAGGCAGTTCTTTGAAAGACTGACTTTTTAAAAATCATTCTTACAACTCAACCTCCAGTTGTAGGCAATTATTTTGTTTAAGCTGTAAGAATTTAATTTTTTCAAATTTTACTCGGAAAACTTAACATGGTGTAACAACCATGCTGCATTTATCCCATGACAAAATCACATTACATATCTTCCTAATATTACTTAGGAATTTATGCTGATTGATGTACAGAAAAAAGCAAACAATTTCTGTGATTTATTTTCACCAATATGCAACTCTCCTTCTCTTGAAATGACTGATGTACCTGGGGTTCATTCTGCCCTCACTCAGATCTGCTTTGCTCCTGAAGAATTAAGTAGGTACCTTCACTATGCAGTGTGAAAAGTATAAGCTTATTAAATGCCATCAGAAACCTCTGTACACTTATTTACTAAGTTGGCATCATACAGACGAGAGGTGAAATTTGCATTTTGTGTTAAACAAACTTTTATGGATTTGTAGCCTCTCTGGGAAGGGTTTTAACACTTTCAGTAATTGGAGTTTTTGTTGGATGCATGGACCAGGCAGACCAGAGGTCATTGCTGTTCCCATCTGTCAGCTGCAAGTTACAGTACAATGCCCAATTCTGGGACCCTCGCTTCAGAAAGGACCTTGAGGTGCTGGAGTGTGTCCAGAGAAGGGCAGTGGAGCTGGAGAAGGGTCTGTGGAACAAGTCTGATGAGAATGGGGCTGTTTAGCCTGGAAAAAAGGAGGCTCAGGGGTCACCTTGCCACTCTCCTCAACTCGCTGAAAGGAGGGTGTAGCCAGGTGGGGGTCAGTGTCTTCTCCCAAGCAACAGGAGAGGAAATGGCCTCAAGCTGCGCCGGGGAGGGGGTTAGGCTGGCCAGTGGGAGGGATTTCTTCACAGAAAGGGAAATCAAACATTGGGATGGGCTGCCCGGGGAGGTGGTGGAGTCGCCATCCCCGGCGGTGTTTAAGGAAAGCCTGGACGTGGCACACGGTGCCCAGGGCCAGCTGACACAGAGGTGCTCGGCCACAGGCTGGACTCGTTGATCTCGGAGGTCTTTTCCTTCCTAACTGCTTCTGTGATTCGCTGATTTTAAAACCCCGCCAGGCACCGCTCCGCTCTGGCACAGTCCTCTGCGATGAAAGCGCGTTAATTCCTTGCTGTAACCCCCAGCAGATCCCCAAGCCGGCTCCAGGGCTGCGGGGCAGAGCGCGCGCCCCGTCTCGCCCAAGGTCACGCGAGGGGCCGGGTACGTTCGCCGCCCGTGGGGACGGCCGATCCCGCCCCGGCCCACCAAACGCCCGCGGTGCCGCAGCCCCCCGCCCGGGTGCGGGGTGTTACCTGTGGAGTGTAGGCGGCGGCCGCCGTGGCCCCGACGAGGCGCTGCGTAAAGCCGCTGAACTTGTAGTACATGGTGGGCCGGGGCCGGCACCGGCTGCGACGGCTCGGCAGAAAGGACCCGCCGCGCCCCCCGCCGGCTCTTTGGCCGTAACGTTGAAGGGCCCCACCGGCTCGAGGACGTCTCGCAGGGACGCCTGCGCGGCAACGTCCGGAAAGAATGAGACTAAGAAAACCAAAAAGTTCGAAAAAATACAGCAGCCTGCATCAAAGCAGTGCTAGCGCGCCTCTCCGAAGCACGCCCGCCGCTCGCGGAAAAACGAAGCCGGCGGCAATTTTCAGTCAGGCAGAAAGGTGAGCGCCCTAAGCGGCGGGGCGGCCCCGGCAGGGACGGTGGAGGCGGGATGCGAGCCCGTCGCCGGCGGGGGAAGGGGGCGTGGCTCGCAGCAGCCAATCGGCGCAGGCGGGAGGCGAGGCTCCGCCCACGCAGGTTGCGGGGGGCGGGGCCATCCCGTGCGCGCCGCCCGGCGCTGCGCCCGCGGGTGAGGGCGCCCCTGGGGCGGGCAGGGCCGCGGTGCTGGGCCGTGCTCAAAGGGGCCCCTGTGCAGCACGCCGGTAATCACGGCATCGCTTAGGTTGGGAAAGACCTCCGAGAGCGTCGCGTCCCCCCTGTGAGCGATCACCACCGTGTAACTGGACCGGGGCACTGAGTGCCACGTCCAGGCTTTCCTTCAGCACCTCCAGGGACGGTGACTCCAGCACCTCCCCGGGCAGACCATTTCAGGGCCTAGTCACTCCTTCTGTGAAGAAATTCCAAGCTAAACCTCCCCAGGTGCAGTTTGAGGTCATTTCCTCTCATCCTCTGAAGGCAGTGTCAAGGGAAGTATAGGTTGGATATTAGGAAAAAGTTTTTTATGGAAAGAGCTATAAAGTACTGGAATGGCCTGCCCAGGGAGGTGGTGGAGTCACCATCCCTGGATGTGTTTTAAAAAAGACTGGATGTGGCACTCGGTGCCATGGTTGACGTGTTAGGGCTGGGTTGGGCTCGATGATCTTGAAGGTCTCTTCCGACCTAGTGATTCTGTGAATTCTGTGAATTCTGTGAATTCTGTGAATTCTGTGAATCCTGCTTCTGGTTGCCTGGGAGAGGCAGCCGACCCCCACCTGGCTGCAGCCCCGTTCAGGGAATTGGAGAGTGACAAGGTGACCCCTGAGCCTCCCTTTTTTCCCCTAAGCACCCCCAGCTGCTCTCACTGGACTTGTGCTCCAGACCCTTCCCCAGCTCCGTTGCCCTTCTCTGGACATATTCCACCACCTCCATGTCCTTCCTGAACCGAGGAGCCCAGAACTGGACACAGGACTCGATGTGTGGCCTCACCAGTGCAGGGGAAGAATTGCTTCCCTGGTCCTGCCGGTCACACTATTGCTGATACAGGCACACTTGAGAGAGACACTGAATATTTCAGAGTTGCACAAGCCTGGGTCCTTGGTGGTGTTCCACAAATTAAGCACAACAACTACTGAAACTTTTTTACTTTGTATGTATTTTAGCAAAGAGAGGCATTAATGGTAATTGGCTAGAAGTTATCTAGTTCTCTTATTATTTAGTATTCTATCTTCTATTTGTCAATGATTTTCTTGTTTTCCATCATGATTAGTCCACAGGCTTAATCTTTCTCGTCTCTTGGGTCTGTGGGTTTCTTGAGTTCATGGTCTGAGTTGGTGGTTGCCACCTCCCTCTCCCAGGATTGCCTTTTACCCAGTCAGACCTGATTCAGCACGGTTGCCAAGTTGTCTTCCTTATCTTGGGAGTTCCATCAGATGTCTTTGTGTCCTGTAAATCCTGCATTCTTTGTGTCCCCTATCATTGGTACATCCTCCTTCCTACATCCTAAACCTTTGTTAACATCCCGCTAGGTCTGAGACCACTGAATCATGTCAAGCCCTAAATCTTAACAAGGCAATTCTACCAACAAGAAATCTGTCTTTCTAAGCCCTGGACACCACTGAGAGCTTGCTTGTTAGCTACTATCTATTTCACAGATTAACTCTCCTTTCTTTTTGATTAGATTGGAATGTATACAAAGATGAAACAACATCCTTTCTTAAGAAAACTTTTACATATTTCATGTTTTTGCAACAGTTACAACAGTGGTTTTATCTTCTGGAACTAAATAGCCATGTCTCCACTCTAACAAGTGATTCACATGTCTCTTTTCAAGGGATTCCCGTCTCTCCTGCTATCTTCCGAAAACATCTGAAATGTTTAATTCTTTGCATAAAAGACAGCTCTTGCTAAACAAAGTCAGCATCCTAAACCAGGGGGCTGTGATACGATGCTGCTTCTGTTTGTGAATTTAGTGTTCCTGGGAAGTCAGCAGCCGCAGGACATGGCACAGCCCTTGCCCTGCACAGAGCTCATGGGCCTGTGGTATCCCTCCATCACTCCACGCCTGCTGTGGATCTCAGGCAGGTGCCAGCTGGCATGCTGCTAGTGACCCAGAGCATCCTGCTGTGACAAGTCTAACAGCATGAATTCATGGCTGGAGTTCGTGCTGTGAGTTGGCTGAGATTAAACATACTGAGGCCTGGCTAAAAAGGATCATTTGTTGGTAATGTTTAATCATTAGTGATCTCCACCAGTTAGATCATTGCTCATTGAGAGTCCCACATGCAGTTTTGAAGATATGTTTGCTATAAAAATATCTGTGGTCATGCACTGAGTGAAAACTATTAAAATGTGCTTTGCTTATAAACTGGGGGAAGATCTATTCATAGGAGATATTTTAGAAAGTAAAATACCCATATAAAATGTGTGATAAGATTTCTTTACCCACCCGTGTAACGCCTTCTACTTAGATTTTAGAATTTGAGTTTGGTGGTGGTAAAAAGGAGCCTTGAGTTTGGATTTATCCCCTTTTGAACAGACATAGCCTCTACTCAGTAACAGGGGAAGCCCTTGGGAGCCCTGCACACCCATTTATTTACTTGTGAGAGCAGGGCTTTGAACCAGAACCCTGGGTCTTTGCTGCACCAGTTCTTACCTGTGCCTGTTGCCCTGAAGGCAGGTTTTCTTCTTGGGGAAATTTCAAGCCCACAAACTCTGTCCGTGCTGTTCTCCCGTTGAGAGAACCAGCTGGGTGCTCCATACGTAATACCCTGAGTAGATGTTCTGACTCTGTATTAGGAACATTAACTGGAGAGGATATGTTATTTGCTCAGTAAGTAGGAAATTTATGGAAATATTTTGTAAATGTTACAGGAAGAATTGTGAAATCCCTGTAGCTTGCAAGACTAGGCAGTATTAACGAACTGGAAGATGTGCTGCATAATTTATGGTTGAAAAGAATTTGCTGATCAGGCTTCTATTTATTCCTGAGAAAAACAAACTAAAAATGGTTTGCTTGCAAGTCTGTTTGTAATGGAGCAGAAGACCCTGGAGGTGTGGTACACATATTCTTTTAGAGTAGAATGATGTGAATCATAGATAGGTTTGTGTGGTAACAATCCTGACCTTTCGAAATCCATGAGCTCTAGCTCGTATTATAATGATTCTGGGTATATTTGTCTACAAGTTCCTTCAGTTCAGTTCTTCCAGCATTTGCCAGAAGAAATAGATGTGGCTGGTAAGCTCACTCACTGAAGTTGTGTTGTATTTTGCTCTTCCACCTTTATTTCCAGTGTGAATGCATGCTGCAGTACCACCTGAGCACAGGTTTTGTGGCAGGTCATGTCTTGAGAGAACACCATTGTATAACTAGTTCTTGCTTCATTGTTGCTCTTGAATCAAGTTCTTGAAAAGTCATTCAATGTTGACTGAAAGCCAGAGAAAGAAAAGGTTCGTGCCCTGGGGCTCCAAGGAAGCTGTGAAAAAGGTACAGATTTATTCTCTTTTTCAGTTAATCAATTTAAGCCCTGATACTTAAAAGTAAGCTGTGAAACTTTGCTGCTGCAAGCTGTTGGAACAAAACCTAGGTGTGATCTCTCTCTTGTTTTAGCTCACAAAATTGAAGATGGGGAATTGTTTACCTTGCAAGAGAGATGCATGGGAGGATGACATGAATAAAATTACAGTTACAAATGGAAGTTCTGCTGTTTGTGTACCACAGGAGCATGAGAACATTCCATGGCAAAAAAAAAAAAAAGAAGAAAAAAGAAAAAGGCATAAAGTCTTTCCTTTAAAGGAAGAAACTTGTTTTTGTCTTAGACTTTTGGTTCATCACTTGCTTTAGTCTCTAGACTTTTGCCAAGACTGCTTTGCTTATCAGGCTTGCTGACATAGTGGATAATTGGCCTGTAAAACTTGCTGCCATAGGAAGTTACTAGGGCAAAATGAGGCCACTCACCCTAGAAGGGTTCAAAGAAAGATTGGGCATTTTAGAAGACCACAAAACTTTGTACAGTTAACATAAACAAAATGTCCTGTAAGGAAAAGACTTCCTACTTCGGACTTTAACCTGAGGTCTCACTTTTAGAGACTGAGACAATTCATAGGGACTGTCAGTTGGACTTCTGGTCTGTTAGGGATCAGTGTGGTATTTGCAGCAGCTAAGGAAAATAGGATCCTGTGATTTATTCCATTTCTTCCACATTTTTAAGATCACTGGTTTCATACTTGCAAGTTTCTTTATCATGGCCTGCTCCCAGAATAGCACTAAGATTATGTTTCAAAATGAGTAGATCTCTGGGAGGGAGTGAAGGAAACAGAGTACCTTGAGCTTATTCTGCTTTTTTTGTTGTTGTTGTTGCTGTGATTATTGTATTTATTTTCTTTTTGAGGAGAAAATAAATAAAAAAACAAGACCATAATCAGTTGCTTAATGATCAAAACCTTCATATGCTGATCATTATTTCAGCACAGATGTCTGTAACTCAAATTCTGTCAATCTGCCCATGCAACTCTGTTCTTGAATTGCTGAGAACAACTGTGTGGGTGGATGTAGAACATAAAATTGCCATGTGCACTTATGTTTTGTTTATGCAGTACTCATTTTTAAGAGTACTAGATTGGATTTGCTTAACATTTGCTTTGTGTGTGTGTATACATAATATTTACAAACACCTAAACTAGGAGATGATCACCAAGATAAACTGTATTAATGCAAGAGGCTGATATTGTAAACATGTTCCCCTTGATTTATCAACTGAAAGAAATAAATTAAGTCTATGCATGGATTAAGGTGGTAGTTACCTCTAAAACTTGTGCCTGAATTTATTGGTGCTTTATCACCCATATGTACTCCATACGGCAGGGATGACTTAGAAATAGGCTTTATTGGCAACGAAGATATTCCTCTTTCATAGTTCTGTCAATGCTGAAAATTAATGAAAATTGCAGAGTATTTTAAAATAGTAATAGACTTAAAATATTAATATAAATTTAACCTAAGTTTTTACTGTGTAACTTTCTCGTAATAGAATTCTTGGTTGTTTTTTTTTTTTTTGAAGAAGAAGAAGATGGTATTAGGGAGGCAGCCATTTATATCTTCTCTATAAATTTAGAAAGAATTCTGTATTTCACTTCTGTTTCCTGGGCACTTCTTTGTCTTGAGATAGGGCTTCTACATGTGAAATACTTCATAGCAATAGTTACTTACTGGCAATTCTGGCAGTGAAGGCATTGTGTTCACTGTGGTATGATGGGGATCAGGAATCATTTTTAAGGTGTTGAATCTTATCTGAAGTATATACCTCTTGTTACATATGTAGAGTATTCTTTTCAGGTTCCCATGCAGAACTTGTCTGAGAAAGTAAATGAAGGAATTGAAAACTTTCTGTTGTCATTATTGTAAAGCCTAAAGAATGAGTAACACTTCTGAGGCAGTAGGTTATGTTTTTTATAGACCATTTCTTAGCAGTTGTGTATTACCTGAATAAAAGCAGAATGGAAATTGTGAAAGCGATGCTTTATTCCAGGTGAAAAATACTCTTTTATTCTATATTTCTTTTATCCTCCAGTTTCTATATGTGAAAAGCATTAGAGGAAGGTACAGTAAATATTGCTTTCACTACTTTTCAGCTTTGTTATTGCTTTTTTTTTCCCCCCTTGATTTTCAGAATTGCAGAAGCAAGGTAATTTTTTTCATCTGATGGAGACATCAATGTTGGCTGTCAGTAAAATAATAATCACCTAAAAGCCCTGTTCATTCTACTTTTGAGAAAGTAATTTTCAAATCTCCAGGCCCTATCTCAATGGCTTATAACACTTCCCAGTTCTGAAATGCTGCAGTGGAAAGTTGGATATTTTGCCTCTGGCTGCTGACTTTGACACAGATAACCAAAGTTCAAAGTTTCTGTGTGCATGCTTTCTATGCTTTCTGCTGCAACACATTTTCTTCTTTTACAACCAGAAGTGAAATCTCATGATTGCAGTACCTTATTATTCCTGAACTTTTCCTTTAAACACTGTGTGTGTAGGGAAATAGGTTCTCAAATAAAGTGAGTGGTATCTCTGGACATTGAGAGGTAAAATGCATCTTCAAGGTTTTCTGTTTTCACAGTGCTACCAAAGTCTTCTTTCACCTCTTCCTTTTCCCTCCGTGGGCTGTAAGCATTTCCCTCTCAAATAATCTACAGTCCACAGTGAAAGTTTCTTTTTCTTAGATATGTTATAGATACTGGAGGAAGATGCATTGTCCTTGCATTTAATGTCTTCTTTTCAGCATTTTCATGTGCAAATTCACAGATTGGAGTCCAGAGACATGCTCAGTGCAGTATTATAGCAAACTTTCCTGAATAAGGCAAGATTATGTTATAGACAAAAAACCCAGACCACCAAAAACCTCCCTTGCAGTTGTTTAGAGGAAATGTTCTGAACAAATGTGTTGTCGCTGTGGGACACGATTAATGAGACACGGACTCGTGGTTTAGAAGGTTGAAGCTCTGAAAAGGGGCTGGTTTATTTTTAAAACTTATTTTTATACTTTTTTACAATGTGCCCACCTAAGAAGTGAAATCTCTAGACTTATTGGCTACACTAAAAGTTAACAAGCAAAGTTTTTCCTCAGAAAAGAGAAAAGTAAAAAACAAAATAGTTTACATAGAGTGACTTTGTTTACTGCTTCGATCCCTAAGAAAGAGTTTAAGAAAAATGCAAACATAAAAAACAGTAACTACAATGTGTCATTTGAAAAAGATCAGTAGTAAGGTGTTGTGATGGACTGGAGAAAGATGCCATGCATCATCTCAGTATTAACAACTAAATTACAGTTGTATTGGAACTGCACAGGACATTTTATGCTGGGGCTTGACTTGAATACCTAAGTCTTTTGCTTTCTTGGCCCAGTGCCCACTTGTCAGTCATACTTAATTTTAGTTGTTATCAGACACATTGTCAGTTATCAGATGACAATATTATCAGTTGTTATCTGAATGTTATTTCAGAACATTCTATGCAGCTATATTTCAACTTAGTCTACCCTTTCCCAACAATATCACTGCTCTGTATTTACTCTAGCAATTCCATAGAGAAGGCAATAATCAATGAACATGTAGGATTGCCAACACCAGCTGCTCAAAAATCATGAGATTGGCTTTAAAAACCGGTCAGTTTGTTAATATTTTAGAACATGTCACAATTTACCACTTCTCATCATGCCTGAGGATATAAGGAACATGCATAGATGAAAGTCACCTTTTATGTGATAAGTTTTAGTAACAATTTTCATAAGTAATAAATGTCAAAAGTTAGAAACTTCTGTGTTGTAATTTCTCAAAGATATAAACTGTTGGAGCTCCACCCTCAAATTAGGGCAGAGTGATCTCTGGGTGCATGCTGAGGCAATACTCTTTGACAGAATGCAATTAATTCATGCTGTTCAGGAAGAAGCAAGAGTAACAGAAGTTTTTGCACCAGAGGATCCCTGTTTCCTACTAATTCACCAGCTGGTGCCTTCAACTAGCAGTACTTTACACCTAAGCATCCTTGTGAGAGCACTAGACACATCTTGTTAAATCTTTTGGTTGTGTTTTAGCTAAGGATATGTCTAAGATGCAGAGCCAAAGAGTCATCTGGGTTGCTCCTGGACACAGTTTTCCATGGGATGAAAACTCTTACAGCCTTTGGCTGAGTGTCTAGGCTGAGTGAATATGAAACCAGGACCTTACAGTGTGTCTGCCATGGCCACTCAGAAAAGACACAGTCTAAGAAAAGTCTGGACCTGCAACTCTGGTGAAATGTCTGCAGTTCTATGGATCTATAAATGTAAACCAAAAGTTGTCCAGTGTGTTAGAAGAAATTGAAATATAAGGAGCCAAAAAAAAATTTCTCCAGATGTATTCAACAGAGAAACTTTAATCAGAAATATGCTTTTGGAGTGAACCTCCAAGTCATACCTGTGCTTTGGTTTCTATCTCTGAGCAGGCTTGGAGCTCACAAACGGGATAGCATTTTGGATGCATCTGGGCTTTGTGTGGTTGACTGTGAGACGCACTTCAGTAACACAGTGTGCTCCAGATGATGTGGGTCTCAGATCCTCTGCATCATCTCTTTCATTCTACACTTCACTCCTTTTCTCTCTGCTCCTTCCAACAGCAAATACAGCCACAGTAAATTGTGGGAGATGGGAAGTGAGGATGGATTTTCTAGATCCTAATACCTGCCTAGAATCCCATTCACAGCTACAACCTATAAGCTCTTCTTCCAAATACTGCTGTGGGACAAAGCCATTCATAGCTGGCTGAGCTATCACTATACTCAGGCAAAAGGTCCATCTTGGCTCAGATTGTTTGTCAGCAGGCTGTTTTCTAAGGGGTTTGATTATTCACAAATAAATAATAAAAAAGACATACTTAAGTTTAGTAATACCAATGTCTGGTTACTTGAGAAATCTTTCTTATAGAAAACATTCTTTGTTTATTAATCATTTAGCACATCAGATATAACATAAAAAATATTTCTGCCATGAAATCCGTGTCTCCTGCATTGAAAATAATGCATGGTTTTGATGACATTTATTCCTGCCAGCAGCAGGAACCATGACCCCATGATATCTTTCAGCTGACAGTCTCCAAATTATCTTTGCTGCAGATATCTTATCTTTTAGTCTCACTGACATTCTGTAAGCATGTTCCATTTATGGATTAGTCTCTTCAGATGGTAGTGTGACTCCTGTTTCAGGAAGTCTTGAAGGATGTCTCTCCTTTGCCTTGCCACATGATCAATGATGGCTTTCCTTTCTAAATACTCTGTCTGCTGTTGTATACCTGTCTGTGCTTTCTTACTGCCATCCGCAGAGGGACACTCTAAAACTAGCAGTACAAGCAGATGAAAGAACTATCTACCTCCTTATCACAGCATTTCTCTGTATAGGAGAAAGAAGTTCAGAAGATTAGGTTTCAGTGTGGGAGAACACTGGTAAAGCCCCGTGTGAGGGGAAGAGGGAAGCTCAGTAACAGCTCTGCTGGGAAGAGGACTGAAGTGTGCTGGAGTGAGTAGAGTAACAGCAGGGAAAGCTGAAAGGAACTGTTCCTGAGCCAAGTCCTTGCACACACTAAAGGATTGCAGAAATAGGGAGCCCTCCAAGTAAATGCTGCTAGCAACATCTGCCTCTGCATTGTGAGGGAACTTTTCTTTGGCAGAACACACACAGCCTTCCAGAACCTATAGATAGATTGGGGTTCATCGTATGTGCTTTGCATCTCTATTTATAGACTCTTCTCAAGGAAGACATGACCTGTGTGAGTGCAGGTCTCTGTAGGTGGATGGAAGATCTTGCTGACCACACAACATTTGAGTAAAATTTTTTGTTGGAAATGTATCTTTTGACAACATCCTCCTTCCTAAAGATTTTTGACAGTAAATTTTGCTGAACCATATCTGGCTCCGTTGTCTTGCGTAGGTTCTGTGATGGCAATCGCTCACAGAGAGTTTCATTTGGCTCAATATGTAGCAGCCTAGGCTTTTAAAATGGGAAAATCTGAGCTCTGTTTTCACAGGGAATATCAGAGCTTGCAGTATCATTGGTGGGGCAGGCATGTTCTTTTTAGAGTGCCGTATCCTATTCTACAGCCCAAGGGAACTGAAAAGGAACGGTGAGGAGGTGTAGAAATAGAGATTTGGCACCATGATTTTACATGCTTTTTGCTTTACATACTTTTGATTGTTTCCCCTTCTGACAGTTCTCTTTTGCAGATTTTGCAGTGTGGATCTGATGCGATTATGCTTTTCTGAAGGATTCCCCATCTCCTTTAGGCTACAGTGTTTGCTGCTCACTGTTCAAAGGCAGAAGGGAAACACTTCTATGCATCCTCAGAATTGCTGGAGGCACCACTTTGACTCCATTAAATTGCTTGTCCTAGATCCAGTTGCCACCAGACGGTGTCAGATTATTATAATTTGAACCTACAAACTCAAGCTTCTTACACTAAACACTTGCCTTGTAATGCAGAGATGACACTAAATAGGAACAGAATTTATACAAATTCTCTCTTTGCTTTCACAGGTTGTTGAATTAATAGAACCATGCTAGGAGAGCTTCAGGGGGAAATGGTCTGTGAGAGAGATGAGCTATGCTGTTTGGAGCATAGTGCTAATAACCAAGATTGTGGGTTTGACCTCTGTGTGGGCCAATCACTGAGGAGTTGGAGTTTATGATCCATGTGGGTCCCTTCCACCTCAGTATATCCAGTGATAAGTAATGTAGATAAGTAATCGACATGGTTGCCTTACAGGAAAGTTTCATGGGTAGAGACAAGGGAAACAGTCTCCAAATGCAATTAAAAGCACTTAATTTAGGATTTCATATACTTTAGGTGTAGTCTAAGAGCTGACATTGATTCGTACATAAACCAGTTTGAACTTTAGGACAATACCTATGTGTGTTCCCTTTTGTTCCTTTTTTGGATGACTGCAGTCTTAAAGTTTAAAAAACTTTCTTAAAACAGGTTAAAAATGAACCATAAAATATGATTTGTACATTTAATATATAAAGAGGAAGCAAAAGACCTAGTATAGAGTTTATGGATTACTGATGACTACAGAAAAATAAGTGCAGGTTTCTACAATGGACTTTCCTCTGAATTTTAACATTCAAGCTGAATATCTTTTGATTCAGGGGAACTGTATCTCATTTGAGCAGAGAAAACTCTAGTGCTTATCTTCTTGCTCCAGTCTCACAGAAAATTAATGTTGTTTTAGCTGAGCTTTTGTTTCATACTCTTTTTGAAAATCAAAATAGTCAGTATTGTTTGTAGTATATTCTTCTTTAAAATAGTAGGAGAAAATTAATAAGGATGTCACTTTGGAAGCCAAGTTACAGATCTGAACAAAGGACCATTTGCTGCATATGTTACTGATAGCCTTGGGGCATGAGGCATTGGCAGGCATGGTGTTGGCCACAACTTCAGTCTGTCAACAGCAAAAGGTCGTGTTTAAGGTAGCAGCTATCAAGATTAAAGGCAGTGTAGGGACTCTCCATGCTGAGATGGCATGCTTTCATGGGAGTTTCCAGTGGTCATCTGTGAAAGGAAAGAACGTGATTTTGAGGGAGGTTTTAAGTCAAAGCTTTCTGTTGAATTTTGTGTGTATTTTAAATTGTTGCCTGCAGAATTCAGGGGCCCTGGGGCCCCTTGGTGTGGGTGCTTTACGCTTTCTGGTAGTCATTAGCACTCCACAGAAAGGAAAGCAACTTCTGAGTGGCACAAGACAGCGCCAGAGTCTCTCCCATTCTCCTGATCTGAGAGACTGCATCTGCACGGAGACAAATTCAAAAAACCTTTAGATGGAAGTAGTAAAGCATAAATGTTGGCCATGCAAGTTGTTGTCACAGTGTGTAATCCAAAGAAACAAGTGAAATCTTTTCCTTTTAGCAAAGTAGGCAGGTGTTAGTTGGTTTACAATTGCCATGCATGAGTGGTCTGGGGAACTACTTTTTAGCACAGGTCCTTGAGGGACAGGATGCTCGATTTAAATAAGAATATACTTCTAGAAATGAAGGTAGGAGAGCAAAGAATAGGCAGGATGGGACAGCCCTGTGCTTTAGTAATACTTGGTTCCAGCACAGAAGCCTGCAGATGTGGCCAGTAGCAGAAAGAAAATTTCTAGCTAGGAAAGAAAAATTCTGCCTAGAGGCAGCTAGGAAAAGGGTAAAAACCAAAAGCTAAAGAAATGGGATGGAAAGTGAGTCACTTAGAAAGGACTTCATTGCATAGAGCCTTTTGCATTGTTTGGTTTAATATTTTTAACCTCTCCTTATCCATCTGCTTTATTTCCTTTTTTCATTAGTCTTCCACCTGCTCTCCATAGTATTCCTGTGGCTTGCGTGACACTGAACTCTTAATAGGCATGTCTCCAAACAGGAAACATAAAAGTATGAAGTCCTCTTACCTATATTAAACTGGTTTCTTCAATACAGCAGCAAAAGCCTAACAGTTTCCAAGACTGGTAGTTGCTTCAAGCAAGACTATTACATGCAGGTGGAAGTGGATCAGCCACTGAAAGTGTTCTGTCCAAGCCTGGCGAGTTTGTTTACAGCTTCTTGGTAGAAACAGCAGTTTGGAGTAATCAACCAAAAAAGGCAAAGAAATACAAATCTGCAACTGCAACAACCCACTGCTAAGGCAGCTCTGAAGTCCGTCCTGTCGGCAGAAGCAGGTGGCCAAAGGCAGATAGGCGATCTTTGCTGCAGACTTGAGAAGAGATTTGAATGGCCTGTGGGATATGAAGCACCAGGATAAGACTCTGGGCCAAGGATGGAATGAGGATGATTTAGACTATTTTGAATTGCTTTGTAAAAGCTTTGCTTTGCATGACTGTTTTTTCCCATTATATATGACATTTATTGTGGAGGAGGAGAGAGCTTCTTATCCTACACTGACATAGAGAAATGTATGGATATTCTAAACTATCTAATCTGAACTGCATTTCAGATGTGATTGGGACAGTCTGTAGGAAAAGAAGGCAAGGGTAACAGCAGCCTCAGTCTGTGGATGTTAATATTTAACCTTAGTGCCTCTTGAGGAAGGATTAGGTGAAAGCAGAAAGAGAAAGGTCTAAGAAAACAAGAGAGATGCTGAAGATGGAGTCTGCTATAAAGAGGGGAGCAGATGAGTTCATGGTCCTTGGTCTTGTGTTGAGGGCAACTTGGTATTTGTAGTCAAGACTTTGTCTTCCATAACCCAGATGAGAAATATATTTTCTAAAATAAAACAAAATTCATCTTAGCTAAATTTCATTCACTGCTGGTTACCTGGTTCCCCTGAAGATTTTCCCTTTCAGAAATACTTGGTTTTTAAGCCTCTTGAGTCAATGGAGAACAAAAAGGTGCTGTGACCTATAGGCTGAGTTTCTATCAGAGAACCAAAGAGATAGAGCTTAAAGACACTGCACCCAAAGGCAGAGATACTTAAGGAATTCATATGAGTTTGAGGGCTATAAGCAAGAATCTCTGGCAGGAATCCAGATTTGTATTTATTTTAATTTAAGTAATTTTGTTAGTGATGCCTTTCTTTTCAGTTAGCCTCTGCATGACTATACTTAGTGAATACATTGTTAGGATTGTTTTTCTCTTTAATCTTTCATGGCATGTGTACAATAGAATCCTTTTATAGTGCTGAGGATTCAAGATGCTATCCTGAAAAATGGCCCCAATGTTACTAATTCATAACATCCCATCAAATGTCATCAAGTTCAAATATTAAACCTTAATGAAAGAAATCCTGGTTAGACACTGTGCTGTCTTGGCACAGCCAGTGCAGCTGACAAGGCCTTTAACAATGGAGAAAACACTGTCTTCTAAGTGCTGCGTTCTCTGTGAGGCTCTCTAAATTGAGGAGAAAAAAATGTATGTCAACACTTAGTACTTAACAGTATATCAGGCTCAAGAGATAAGCCAGACTCGTGCGACAGAGAAATGCCATCTTGCTTGCTTGTGCTGTTAAGTGCTTTGATTTGTGTTTCAGTATTGAATTGTAGGGGTTTGGGAGCAGCAGTGTAATTTTGATCTGTAGCTGTAGAGTTCTTAGTGCAACAGAAACCTGGCCCTCTCTGTGGCTCCTGGTTACTACAATATTGGTAAAAGGGCAGTGCAAAGAATATAAAAGCAGAAGTGGAGGATTTCTGGAGTGCATGGGAAAGAATTCCAATTGAAGTTCTAGATTTCCTAGATTTTAATGATCATCTTTAGTGTTTTCTTTTTTTAAATTCTTACGGAAAAAAAAAAAAAAATAAAATATATATATATATATATATAATGTTCCCCAAGGCAGAAAGAATCAATCTTCTTTTGGAGGGTTCTATTCAGTTACAGTCGTATCTCAAATTGATGGAAGGTGCAAGTGCTGCGCATATCTGCAAAACAGAACTGTGTTTAAACATTACAAAAACCCTTCTGCTTCCAAATATTTTAGAATTCCTTTTAAGAAAAACACTTCTAAAAAAAAATACTTCTGTGACTATGTGGACATCTGCTTTATTTCTTCTGTTTCTTCTCTGTCTGATTTTAAAAACTAATAAATAACAGAACTAAAAATGCTCATGATTTCCAAATGAAGTCTGTTCATTCTCATAATAATGCAGAGAATTGATACCAGAATAGTTTATAATTCAGTGATCTCTTAAAATATTCAACTTTTTTTTACAAGAACATTAGTTGTGAAGTACTTTTTTTTTGGTGTTGTGTTGTGTTGTTTTGTTGGGGGGTTTTTTGCCTTTTTTTTTTTTTTTTTGGAAATACTTTTGAAATGGCTGCACTTAAAACTTAATGAGAGTTTCTCAGATCCATTCACAGTAATGCAAGGATTGCAGTGCTGAAATTTCTGGTTGTGTTGACATTCCAGAATGAATACCATGTTGATGTTTGGGGTTGGTTTGGGTTTCTTTTAATGTAAAAAAAAAAAAAATCAATGAACTTAAAGCCAAATTCAATCAAGTTTTCCAGATTCATTTTTAAAAATAAGCCCTCAGGAATAATATATGTGTTACATGGCTGCTTTTCATTTTCTTTTGACAGTTGATAATTATGATAGATCTTCAGTTGCTGAAGAATAACCCTGTGGATGTTTAATTTTTTTTTTTTTTTTGCTTCAGACTTATACTTCTGGATCAAATATTGAAATTTTATATTGATTAAAAATCCTGGGTTCTAAATGGCAAAATTCTCAGTAGCCAAAATATGTTAAAAATGTTTTTGCAGAGGTACAGTGCCAATATGAATAGCCACAAATTCACTTGTTTAAAAGAAAACATTTTACAAACATTTGTTTTGACCACTAGTCCATGAAATATGGCAACAAGACCAGCAAATTTTATTACATTATTTTATCTAATTAATTCTGTATTTACATAAACCCCCCACATTTATTACCTTTTCAAATTATAGAGTACATTTTTCCTTACAGATAATCAGACAATATATAAAATTAAAGATCTATGAAATGATAAACCTTTGCATTTGTAAAGAATAAAGGACTCTAAAATGTGTAGTTGCACACATTCATATTTTATTAAATTGACCAAAGATTCATAATCTTCTTCTGCGGCTCTTAACATTTCTTGTCAAGCAGATTGTGTCTTGGTTGCTCATTGTGCAGCTTGTTGATGCTTAACCTGCCTGTTGTCTGAAACACGTTCCTTAACTTGTGTTGCACTTTTTTTACAATGAAACTGGTGTTTTGTTGTTCCTCTGTGTGTGCTGGGGCAGCTTCTCAGCTACTGGAAGCTGTTACAGCTCTAGCAAAGCTGGAAGACTTTTCAGAAGACTAAGTCTCTGTATTTTAAACAGGGATCTGTTTTAGGTAGCAAGTTTAATTATCATCACATATCCTGACCTGCATATTTGCTTTTACGAACAAATAACAAAATGAGAATCAGTCTCCTTTTTTTAAAATCACTGAAAACTTCTTTTTATAAAGTAGTATCTTTTTTTTTTGTTATTATTTATGTTATTATGTTATGTTGTTATTTAACTTTGCAGAGTCTCCATAGTATCTCATCTGAAATAATAAGTCTAAAAACTTCAAGTGATGCTGAACCTCTCAGGAGAGAGAAAATTCAGAGCACAGCAGACCTTGTTCATTGTGCTGGTTCCCAGGAAACTTACAGGGTTTGTCTGCTGAGTTTAGCTGGCTGGTGTGTGCGTATGGCCACCTCCTGGAAGGCGTTCAGATCTGAAAAGATTTTTGTAGTTGTTACCCAAAAGGGAAGAGACAAATGTTTTGAACCCGTGAGGACTTCAGTTTTACTTTGGAATAGGAACATCATTTCCTTTACAGACATGAATTGCATACATGATATGAAAAAGCTGTGCCTTTTCTTTTAAATACATGGATATCAAGATAGGAATCTTACATTACCAGGATTTCAATCTTTCTCAAGATTCTCAAACTTGCTGCTATGCACACCAGTATAAGCCACTGTACAATAAGAATTAATATCAGATTTTTATATGGCTCATCCCTATGCTGATAAGACTGTTTAAGATCATCAGTCAACCAAACTAATTTTTTTGATGGGTACTCATCAAGACAATATTGTTTTCAAGCCTCACATCGAGGGAAAGGATAATCTTCCATTCATTGTAATATTTGGGATGATGCTTCATGTAGAATTTTAGAAGGAAAATACCCTAGAGAGCTTTCCATTTCAGGGACTTCATTAATGATCAAGTACTTTTAAGTGACATGCTGTACCTTGAAGGATTACAGCCAATATAGTTCCCAATAAATCAGTCCTAAAATTTGAACCTCGTATATAATGTATGATTAACCTTGGAAGTTCAAAACTCATTGACATTGGTTTCCATTTCAGATGAACCAAAATGCTGGATCACCACGGTGCAAGCTGTCTTCATTTTTCTCCAGTTTTATTCTATTTGTATTTCATCTAATTTGTTCCAGATGTGAATGTTTCCAAGAAAAACTGCCCATGAAGTCTTTTATTCTATAAGGTTCACACTGGCAGTGATTAGAGATGAGCCAGCTTGCCTTCATTTGGCTTTTGGCTTTGAAATGCTGCATTTTGAAATAGAGTGCTGCACCCCATGTCTGCATAAAACATGGCCTCCAGAAAATTTCATAAAATAGTTTCAACTGCTTAAAAATATGGTTATTTTTTGCTTACACATGTAATTCATATTTTGTAAAGTTTCACTAAAAAAACCACTGGTCCGTTGGAAATAAGATGAGATATTACTAGAAATCAGGCATCCTAATTATCCTATAAAATTCTGGTTTAAGGCTACCATGAAAATTACATTATTTCAATTTGGTTTGTAAGGAAAATAAAATCTACACAGTGATAACCACACAACAATAAAAAGAGAAAGAAAAAAACTAACCCAGAAAAACCCACAAACAAACAAACAAACACAAAAAAACCCCCACCACAGGATCTCTCCTTGGTGGACTTATATACAGCAGTTTGAAAATATTTTATTATAACTCAAATTAAAAAATACATTAGGTTATTCTGTTCACATTTTGCCATATAAAAATTGAACACAAACTGTTCAAACAAACATAGTATGACTTAAGATAATCTCCACAGACTTATTCCTTTACACAGTTATTTTCACTAGATTTATGTTTTCACTCTGGGAAAGGATTCTTCATCTGAAAAACACTTGATAAAGGATGAAACATTTTGTTTGTATACCATATATAGCCTGGATCGTTGAAAACTTCCTGTCCTTAATTGCTTATGCAAAAATGATTCATGGTGCAAATTGGTATTCACAAGTTATTATGTGCATTAATTTACGTTTTTCCTTTCTACAGGCATCTAAAGATTAGATTTATAGGTGGTACTGAAACACATTTTATTTCGTCTTGAAATCAAGATTGCAACATTCTTCATGTTCACATTCTGCATGGATTTTAAGCTGTTGTCATCATGATGGTGGTCTGGGTGTTTTGTGGAGGAGGGCTGTATCTTAGAGTATTGTATTTTGGTTAAATACAATACCTGGACAAAAAACAAAGTAAGTTTTAAAGAGTTTTATGACAAACAGTATTTTTCCCAAGCATTCAAAACAGCACATGAAAATCTGTAGGGCTAAGTTCTTATAGGGGGTCTTTAACCTTTTAAAGCTTAAAAAAAAATTTAAAAATGGAGCAAAATAGAAAAAAAATAGCAGTTTTCTACTTTGAAATGGTTTTGATATTGTCAAAATAATTTTCCATTAGAAGATGAAAATGTCATTTTCTTTAACGCCTATGTTTGGATTAAAGTCTGAAATTTTAATTTTGTCAAGGAGGAAATTTTTTGTGAGGAATAAAAAAACCCCAAACATTTCAACTGACTATAATATATAATATATGCAGGATATATATAGGTACACATGCAGGAATACAGAGCCAGCATCTCCACTGCTGTAAAACATCTAAGTGTCTCTGAAGTCACAACTTGCCTAACTAACATCAGCTGTGAATCTCACCTAAAAAAGAAATTTTTGCTGATCTCATATTCACCTCTCTGTGGAATGCTGGAGCAGGTTTCTGAGCAACATGATTTTGATAGAAAAGGCATAAATATAGTAGTGTAGGGAACTACAGAGCTAACCTTTGAACACACCAGTGGCAAGAAACAGAGGTATGGCTGTAACAGCACTGAACAATGGAGTCTTGAAGGGAAAGTCAAGCTTGTCTGTAGGACGGTTACTAAAATTCTTTCCAGGTCTTCAGAAAAATTGTGATTGCAATGTGATTCTTTAAGACTACTTAAGACTAAGACCACTTAAAATGATAATGACTCTTTCAGGTCGAAGGAAGAGCCTTCAATGTACTGATTACTGATAAATGTGGCAGATTTCTTTAAGTGAGCAATTCCAGAGATGTGTTTTCTAGGTGGTACTCATTTCACTTCTAAAGCCTTTGACAATTACATATATAAAAGATGCCTCTACAGCACAGTAAGAGTAAATGCAATATTTTCAGGCAAGCACACAAATTTCAGCTGTGCTGATGACACTGAACTTTCATGTTAGCATGAATGCTCCCTGTTGATGTTTATTGGTACCCAAATTTGTAAAGCTGTACCTTAATGTGTTTTAGTATCTAACTGCACATTTCTATGTAGCAGCCTTTCAGAATTATATTGAACAATACTATTAAGCAGAGCTACAAAAGAAATGCAGTCAACAATATTTCAGAACCTAACTTGATTAATTTTAATTTTCTAGTACCATTGGAGAATACACCATTTTGCCAAGTGCAACTCACACGTTCACATTTTACTTTCTTTGGTATGCTCTGGCTTTTTACAGTTGTCAGACTTCCATTGAGGTATATCTTTCAGTAAGGATTGCAGAATTTAAGATGATGAAGAGTCTTATCTGACAGGGAGCAGGTACTCTTGTTTTCCAGTACTTGCTCCAGGCCACTTCAAATGATGGAATGTTACAATTTGTCTTAAGAGAACTCTCACTACGATACCTATGTTTAAGATATGTGGGGCAGGGAGTTGGTCAGGGAGGGAAAATCTGTGCTTATGAGTATGTATTTTCAGGTGGATGGAGTTGAGCTGAGTATATATAAAATTTGGAGAGCTCCCCCACTAACCTAGCAGGAAATATATATATCAATCCCTGACTTCTTATGCTGATCTTTGAAAAATACAATACTTGCTTCTACTTACAGTTTGGTTCTAGAGAAGAAATTATTGTGACCTAAAGAAGTCTTTGCTTACAACATTTGGAGGTTCACTTCCTGCACTTCTTTGTGAACTCTCAAATTCGGAGAAATGCCACTGACTTCACTGGGTTTACAGAAGATTTATGTGCTTCCTCAAAGATCAGAATCAGGCCTCAAGGGCTTTTTTGTCCTACAGACCTATATTCTTCATCTTTCCTGAGTCACAGAACCAGCTCTACTTTGTTGCAAAGCACAAAAGTAGCAGTGATTCTCCTTCAGCTTATAATTTGGTTATCTGAGTCAGAAGCGGAGATACTTCAAGCAAGAAGCTATCAATGCCTCTGTGAAGCATTTAGATATTGGAATCTTTGAAAAACATCTGCTACACATTGCTTAGAATGGTTTAGGATATAATTACAAGAATGACAGATCTCGGTGTTACGCCCATTTTTTTGTTCTGCTTTTTTGTGGGAAGGCAAACTGAACACCAAACTGGTCTGGTTGAGGACTTCTGAATCCTCTTTTGTTAATTTTGTTCTCTCAAATTTGAAACATCACTCCCTCTCCTTGCAAGGTGCTCAAGGCAGATGGACATCCTTCCTGTCTGAATGGTGACGGGCTTTCTCCAGGCTGGTGAGAATGTTGTTCCACAGGACCATCCAGTCAAGGAGGACACGCGAAGGGACCTTCCACCATTCTCTTCTAAGACAAAGCTTAGCAAGTAAGTACAACAGAATGCAAGTCGGGTCAATTTAAGAATTCAGCAGAGAGGCTTCTACTGTACCTAGCAGATCGGAACTTGAGCTCATGGTAGCATTGCACAAAGCTGTGATAAATGAAAGTGATTGGCAGGGCTAATAAAACAATGCCACTAACCACACAAATTCCTCCAAGAATCCTTCCTGGTACAGTGATGGGACACATGTCACCGTAACCAACTGTGGTCATTGAGATGATCACCCACCAACAAGCAGCAGGAATGCTGGCATAATCCTTATTCTTTGTTCCCAAGTCCAGCCCATTTTCAAGAAGCTGTGAAAGTGCACTGAAAATTGCCATAGCAACACAGATAAAGACAAGTAGCATCACCATCTCTCTGTAACAACGCTTCAGAGTCAGACCAAGTGTTTGAAGGCCAATGAAATGACGGGCCAGTTTAATCACCCAAAAGATTCTCATCATTCTTAAGACCCTCAAGGTGACTCCAGCCCTCTGAAGCTGTGAATTTTCCCCTGTGAAAACTGTCATTAGAACAGAGATGTAGTAAGGAGTAATTGCCAGCAAATCAATGATGTTGAGAGGTCTTCTGACAAACTCACACTTGTTTTTGGAGACGATGAACCTCACAATGCATTCTGCAGTAAACCAGCCTATGCAGATAGCTTCAATTATCCTGCCAAAAGAAACAAAGGACAGTATTTATGCTCTGTGCAAAGTCTTCAGGGGATGTTTGTTTTGTTCACAGATATTACCAAAAGTGACACTTAAGACTTTCACAGACGACAAACAGAACGCCATGCCATCCTTATCCTGCACCTGGCACTGGACTTCAACAATTAACCTGAGGATCGAGTGAGAGTTTAAACTGATAATTACTAAGAACTCACTCACTGATCATTTTCTTTGAATTATGGATTGCTACTAGTCAGAGCACTGGGGAAACATGCCTACAAAAACTGGAACCCCACAGGAAATGGTAGGACACCAATGCCAATGTGTAACTTTATCTAGAACAGATGGGTTTGGGGTTTGGGGTTTTTTTTGTTGTTGTTGTTCATTGAGTTTTGAGTTTTATTTAGTTTTTTTATTTATTTTTCTAAGTCTGTGAGGCCTGATCCACTTGGGAATGCCAAGGGTTGTAAATCAGTGAAGTGTCTGGTTATGAACAGCAATGTATAGAACCAGACTGCTAAACTAAAATGGAAGTGCAGATGGAATAGGCAGAAATAAGCATTTGCATTGGCTGATTCATGTATATGAGCTCTTTAGGAACCAACCTAAACCAGTCTATCTGATCTGCATCCCAAACAGAGGCTTAGCTAGAACTACATTCAGACCTAAATTAGGTATTGCCACTAAATACAGATGGTATTTTATTTTTCAGTATTGCATCCATAAAGTACTAAACTTGTGTCCTCCTATTTACCACTATGCTCTGCATTACTGAATTTTCTCTTTTGCTCTAAATGTAAGTCCACCTAAACTACATTTTAGCAAAAATGTCAAGGTAACCAAATGTTAAGGTAATAGGCAAGATCCTCTTCTTGCCAAATGCAGAAGAAATCCTGGAAGAGGATTTCAGTATGTTCTTCAATATTTTCAAGTCCCAGTGCATTGAATGAGACTTGAGACTATCTCAACTTGAAATCAGTGGAAGGTAGAAACAGAAGATAAAACTGTTGCTCAAAGATTATTTAGTAACTGTTGTGCACATGGTCACAAATCCACCTAAGATTTCAGACTGCTCATTTTTTTAATACATGAGGGCGTGGAAGCTAATCTTCCTCTCATTCCTCTATTTATCTTTTTAACCAACAGTTTGAGCAAAGAAAAAGACCATCACTGAAGCCTTCTCTTCAGCTCTGAAACCAAACTGGTGTGGGATTAGAGATTCAAAACCACTGCCAGAAAATCAACCAGATTTTTTCACTACTCCAAGGACTCTAACAAGGTAGTGTCTCTTGAAACATTTTGATTTGCAAGTTAAAAGCCAACTGTCATTTCAAACCCAAACTCCTTTTTCCCTAACACATCTGCATAATTTTTTCCCAGTTCTGAAATCTGTTGTTATTAATAAGATGGTGGCATGTTATAAAGACAGTATTCTTCTCTTATTGACTCTATAACTTTTTCATAGATGTTTTACGCACTAAAATTGTATTTATTTTTCATTATTTTTTCATTCATTTTCTTTAGCTATAAGCTAAAATTTGAAGAAACAGTAACGGTCACTTGATGTAAAGTCATAAGGTATGTTGTAATTTTAGCCACAGTAAATTTAAATGAACATAAATTAATTACTTAAATATTTAGTCCAATAAAATTGGACCATGTTTTTCTTTCTTCATTAATAACAATGGAAGTTCTGTAAGCAAGTGGTCTTTCTTCATAAAGGGCTTGTAGAACACTAGTTCATGTTAGCAATTTTTGATGGAAAGACCTTTGAAATTCAAAAAACCAGTTTGCTCCTAAGAACTAGGGGTTCTCTTAAAAATTAAGCTTTTGGAAACTTCCTTTATGTTTGAAAAAAAAATCAAGAAAAGAAGCTTAATGGGTAAATTTACTTAAATCCTTTTTACTTATGATGAGGAAATACCTAAGATTTCCCCAGTAAAATCGAACAGGAAGATCACAGTGATGGACAAACTGATGATGTCTGAATGTACTTATATGTTGGCTAGTTGAAAAATTGTATCTGGACAAAAAATTGCAGCCAGGAATATTCAACAATTCCAACAGACTATTTCTATACATTTTATGAGATTTCTCTGGTAGTGTTGTCTGTATCCTATTACATGAAGCATTTAAATAAAAAAGAAATTTGTAATTATACAATTAAAGCTTTTTCATTTGGTATTTCCTCCTGATGCCCTGATAACATCAGAAACATGACTCCTCCATTTTGTCACCCCTTAGACAGGTTATCTCTGGGTTGAGATTTAAGGAAGTTTGGTCCTGATCGCTGTGACACAGTAGAAATTTTCTTCATGAATCAACATTGATTCAGTGGTCAGATAACTCTGGGAAATAGTTGCACAAGTAAAAGTCCATGAAATATGAGCAATCCATTGTTTTACTCTGGTAGTTCCTTGGACAAGAAATACTGTAAATCAGTTATACTTCAGTGGGAATGACTGGAGAAGTATTTTCTTGTAGAACAAATTTGAAGTGAGCTAAGGAACATGACTTGTGCAAAAATGACAAAGAGAGATTAAGGCAGTGGGGGATACATTAATGCCATTACATTTTAATTTGTACTTCCACTTCTCCATTTTGTATCCATCCTTCTTTCTCATGGCTGGGGAGAAGATAAAGAAGAAGGGTGTCCCTTATTTTTTTTTCCTTCCTCTACTTACTTTTCAGCCATCAGTGAAACATTTTTCATTTTTCCTCTCTTGTCACTCCTTTTTTGCCTGTGTAGATGGATTTTGGCAGTACTGGTGAATCACACAAAAATGAGTGCTTTGGTGAGAAAAACTAGAAACCTCTGGCACATTGGGAAATCTGGAGTGCTGCATGCTACATTTCCACTTTCACATGAAGTCTCCCTTTCCTTGCAGTGACTTATCTTTATAGTTAACCTTATCAGTGGATAAATAACATCTAATAAGGAAAGCAATTTTAACAGTTAGTCCTTAAGAGAACTCAACCAAGTATGAAGTTAAAGCCAAATAAAAGGCATATACTCAGAAGACTAAAGTAACTGCATTCTTCATAATCAATTCTTAAAATATTTTCCTCATATTCACAGGACAGACTGCTTTTATTGCATATGTTTGGAATAATGCTGTATTAAAATCTGTAACTATATAATTAAATAGTGACTTTGGTAAAAATATACTACCTATTTTATACACTTCCATCACAGTTTTTGCATCTTGGTTGGTTTTTTTCAGTTTTAAAATAGCTGATATCCAAAAAGGAGAGGGGTAATTAAAAACTAAGTCATGAAGAATAGTAATTAAAATACCCCTATCCATAAAGGAGAGGGGTAATTATAAACTAAGTTTTCCTTGAAGATTCCCCACAGATTTTATGAATAATCACAGAAAATACTAAGTCCTCATTTTTTACTCAGTTACAGGCTATTCCTGCCCAAACTTACTGTTCGTTGTCCCAGACTGAATCATGTGAGAGTCTTTCTCACAAAATTTTAAGCTGCTTGGTACTTAGCAGTCTTTCAAGATTGCTCCAATGAGTCTTTTGTCCATAAACAGAAAACCAAGCCTTTGTAAGCCTCATTCCTACTGTAATCCCATCACTGTTCAGTTTTCTGTTCCATATGATAACCTTCTCTCAGAATAAGCTACTTTATGTCCAATGAGTTAAACCATTTAAGAAATCATTTTTTTTCAATCACTAACTAATTTAGCTTGTTATTACTAAAAAAGAAAACTACGTTGTAATTATCTTAGAATTGTTTCAATTTAGCAATATTCTTTGTCTCAGCTTGCCAATTCATATACTTTCAGTATCCCCTGGTGAGTTGGTTGAAATCGAGCCAAAGCATTCCTTAGTGGCACCATTATCTATTAAGCTTGTAAATAAAACATACACAGCAACAGGACATATGAGGAAAACAGATGATATGATTAAAGACAGTATATGACAGGATTAAAGATTAAAGACTGTCAGCACTGATTTGTTAAATTGTTGCTAAAGCCCATTTCCATGTAAAGCACATTAAACCTGAAAAACGTCCAAGCAGTAGCTGGAATGATCAAATTCCTGCTCAGAAAGACTACTAAGTGATTTCAGCAAACATTCGGGGGTTTTTAATCCTTTTGAAATCAAGGGCTTCCTTCTTACTACAAACTGTGGAGCTAAGGCCACAGAACAGCTAGTTTCCCTGAATGAAAAACCCTGCTGACTTTTTTTCCATTCTGTCCTGCTTTGGTAGAAATTATATGTTGTCACGCATTAAATTCTGGTGCTTTGTGTGGGAGGCTGTAATGACCCATCACTCCCCAGGGAAGGGGCAAATCCCTTTCACAGCTTGAAGGGGGAGACCTGTGTACAAAAATCTTAAGCCCTGAGATCCTCAGCATCTTTTCCACAGATGTTGAACATGACTGGCACCTAGCCCTGGTGAATCTAAGGCTCGGCTGTGCCCAGGCAGTGATATACATCTGTTCTTTGTTTCACCTCTATTTTTCAAAGAACTGGTAAATTCAATAGAAGAATCCATGCCTGTGTTTTTAACCTAGGTCCTTGGTTCCCTTCTTTACGTTCAGCCCATGGTTTTAACTTAGCAAAAACGGGGCATTCAAGTTAGATCTTGTCCAGGAAAGGAGTTCTTACTGTTTTTGAAGAGATGGTGAGCATGAACATTCAGGTGTTCTGAAACTCCACCACTATAAAGTAATAATATTTTTTGCATGTCTAAAATTCAAATGCAATTTTTACTCTGATATTTTGCAGAGAATAAAAAAAGCCCACTGGTTCTTGATGAGAGATGCTGTTTGGAGAAAATACCGTGTTTATTTGCTTTTGCTTAAGAACACAGCAATCATGTAGGCTTGATAAGTCAGTCATTATTTCAGTACAAACCTAATCATAATTATTAAGTGGAAAGGGGACAACCATCTCTTCTTAGTGCTAACGAGCTATTCGTATTCAGCATTAGAAAAATAGTTTTAAGGCAGGTAGATAGAACTGTGCTGGCAGTAAGTCAAGCAGCTTCAAATGATTTCCTATTACAGGCTTGAGAAGCTCTCCCTAGAAGATTACGCTCCCAATCAGTGTATGGACAGGTCCCTGAGCAGAGACTCACAGTATGCATCTATTGGCACAGTTCAGAGGACAGCAAAGATGACTTGAAATTGCCAGAAGCAACAGAAGGCATTCCTGCTGTCTGCTCCTAAACTCTGCAAATCTAATGCAAATCTTTAGCTCTGATAAGTGGAACTTGCCAAGGCAGAGAACGGAGCAAAAAATCTTAGAATGAAATAAATTTAATAACTCATCCCTCATCCTGAGAACAGGCCTGGGAAAGGCAATCCCTCTGCAATCAGGGAGTTGTATTTAAATGTCTGTAATATCTGTGAAATTTTGAGGTCAGATTTCCCATCCATCTCTCCTTGAATAAAGCTTACTCCTGGAGTTCTCTGTTGCCTTCTAAAGAATGTTATCCCAAATCAGAAATATCAGAAATAGCCACACGTTGTTCATCCTTTGAGAGCATGGTGACCATGAAAAGGCATAACATTAAGGTTTGTGAGAAAAGTTTGGTGGATTTAATTCCTCTTCTGCTGAAGGGGTGTTCATACAAGGAAAACAAATACAGCTGGTGTTAGCTGGCAGCCCCAGTAGCCCTCACTGCAAACCTCATTCAAGAGGCTGTTTTGTAAATGCCAGAATTAGTGACGCCCTCGCTTGCTGAGATGATGTCCAGGTAAGCTGGAGACACGTTGCTGGTCAGCTGCTTTCAGTACAGCTGTCCAAAGCAATTCTGGGAGTGGTTACCATGGGAGTCAGCCACAGAAATTTTCTTTATAGCACCTTTCTGACATAACACACTGAGCCAAGGACGGGGGGCTTAATGTGAGAGATGGAAAATATCAGAGTTGCTGGGTTTCCTGAGGTGTTCTCACCTCACCTCTGTGGCTTATGCTGAGCTGAATAAGCAACTACATTCAAATCTACAGCCCAAGGATTTCTAGATGAATTAGCCCATTCAATTTTCACTCCCAAAACTTCTCAAAATACATTTTTGGAATAACGTACAATCTTCATACTAGTAATTACAGTGCCATGTGTGTCAAAACTCACTTGTGTACAGCATTAATGTAACAATTTCTCTTGGGGGAAAGAATTAAGTTTTTGTATTACTGTGTTAGATAGAATTTCTTTATTTTGATGAGGAATGTTTTTTAACAAACAAAAGACAGAATTTTGTTTTAAACTTTTAAATGTATCAGAAACAAGTGGACAGATTTTTAAAAGCCTTCTCACATAAGAGGGATTGTATGGCCAGAGTATGCAATCCCAGGAACTCCCACAGGATTTCTGTGGTCAAGCTTTCAAGTAAACCATTCAGCTACTTCAGTTTTGCAAACCCAACTATTTTTAAATGAAATAACTACAAAGTGAAGCAATCATAAACACATAAAGGCAAAAAAAGTCAGATGACAACTGCGCACGTTAGGTCCAATCCTATGGCACAACCAAACTGGACAGCTCACTTAAAAGCAACTGTAGCTAACCATGCTCTTTTCCAGCTATAACAGACTTTTTAGCAATGATGCAGCATGTGCAAAAGAGAGGAGTGCCTCCACCTTGGTGGTCACCTGTGGAGGCACACATTTGTGTCTGTTTTCCATGTGTTTGCCATCAGACTGGGATCAGTTCCTGTGCAGTCAAGAGGGCATGGGTTAGACGACCCAGTCTGTCTGGGTCAGACTGGTGCTTATATGTGACTTTTGTGATTTTGATAGAAAGTTTTCAGCTGGTAGAAACTTTTCTAATTTTTTTTGCTGCAATAACATTGAGTACTACAGCCAGTAGAGAAGAAACTCACCTCATCGTTGGTAGTCATCCTTCTGGTTCTAAAAGGAGCCTTCACTGCCCTGGGAACTGTTTGGCTATACAGCACCTTACAAGTACTTAGGACCTTATCCTTCTAACACTTGGCATAGAGTATGCAATTGTTCAGAAGAGCAAAATTAGGATCTTGAAGACAAAGGCACTATGAAAGAAAAATTACACATCCTGTGCCATGTTTCTCTGCAAGCTGAACTCTTTCTGTAAGAGAAAACTTGTGGTTGATCCCCACACCATAAAGACGTGAACAAAGACATGACCAATGTGGTTTATGCTCTTGTAGTGTTGCATCTATTTTCCCATGCCTCTTGGGAGTATCTCAGCAATTTGCTGCTGTACAAAGAGGTCACGCACCGCATCTACTCTTTGAAATAACCTCGCTAAGCTTAAGTACAGCTTTTTAACTGGAAGAACCTTTAGGACCTCCTTCTGATGTATCTGAATCTAAGCAGGAATCAACAGCTTCTCACACTGCATCTGCTTTCTTTTTGTTCATACAATTAATTCTTTGGCTCAACTACAATGAGAAATACAGGTGCAGTTTTCCATTAAGCTAATGGAAACTATGAAAATACTTTCCAAGGAATTAATCTGGCTACAAAGATATATCACATTCCAATTAACTCTATGGTAAAAGATGATTTCATAATGACAAGGCTGGAATTTCACTGTAGTGCCCTTTTAGAAGACCAGAAGCTGAAAACTTTTTGTTGAATAACCTGTCTGTTTAAAAAAAAAAAAGGGGAGAAGCTAGCAAATACCAGAAATGTTTACTTCTTTCTTTATATGTCAGTCTTATTTATGGGAGAAATTCTACCAGACTGGTCTCAATTTTGTTCTCTAGGGAACAGGGAAGAGGAAGGAGAGAGAGAGAGGGAACAGAAGAGTCAGTGCAAGAGTTGCATCAACGTAACCCTAATCTGAGGTCGCAAGAAGATGGAAAAGGGTTTGTTCTTGTAATGCTCAGGATTGAGCTTTATACCCCATGCCCTGTTTTCTGCTACTATTTTGCAGTGCTTGTTATGCTTAAAGGAAATGTAAACATCTGTTACATTTATACACTGGAGCGCTTGAAGGATGCATCTGCAAGAGCTCGATGTGCAGTTTGATCATCTCCTGTGCTCCTCACATAGAGAATCTGAGATGTAAAGGGAGGAGGGGGGGGTTAGGCTGTTCCCACATACAAGATTTTACCAGAGCAGAATCGTAACAGGAAAAGACAAAGGAATTGCATTCTTTAGGGGGGGTTGTTTCCCCCCCCCCCCTTTTTTTTTCCTCCTTTTTTTTCTCTCCTCACAATCGTAAGGCATAAATTGATTTTCGGAGTGTCTGAAGTTCTCTGTGCTCTGTGTTGGTCCCGTGTCTGCTTAAAGGGGCAATAAGAGCTCCAAGAACCTGCACGGAGGGAGGCACCCTCACTGCGAATAGCAGCCGTACCCCGGTGGCCCCGCCGCGCTGCCAGCCCGCCCTGACCCGAGCTTGCCGCTGGCCCCGGCCCGCCTGCAGCGCGGCCGCTCCGGGCGCCCCCCGCCTGCGCTCGGGGCCACGGTGCCCGGCACAGCCCGGGGGAGCCGGAGCTGCGGAGCAGCGCCACTCCCCCGACACCCCGGCATCCCTCCCGGCCCCCAGCTCAGCGCCGGGCTTTCCAGGCGCGCAGACGATCTCCGCCGGCGGAGGCTACAGCCACGGACCGTCAAGACAAGGGGCAGGAAGGACACACTAGACGGGACACACGGGGACTGGACAGCGGGAAAATAAAGGATCCTCCTACCCTGAGGGCTCCCTCACTGACTCTGCTGTGTACCTGCTCTGCTCCTCCACGCTGCGATTCTCCGGCGCCCGCCACTCGGGCAAGGTGCTGGCGCACAGCACCACCATGGACACAATGACGAAGAGGATGGAGACGGTGGCCAGGACCTGCGCGGCCACGGAAGACGTGGGCTCCTCAAAAGTCCTCCTCATCCTCTCGAGCCACTTCCTGCCCTCGGTTCCCGGTGGCCGCCGGCCCTTGCCCTCGAGGCCGGCGTTCGGCTCCTCCGCCGCGTAGTAGGTGCACGTCTCGGACATGCGGTCGTCGAGGCGGCGCTGGCAGCAGTAGTCGAGGTGAGAGCCCTCCAGCCCCCAGTAGATCATCTCGTTGTAGAAGGAGAGCTCGCACATGTGCGGCACGAAGCGCAGGTGGCCGTGCCGGACGTACAGCATGATGAAGCCGAAGGCCTCCGAGTGCCTGTCGAAGAAGTACTCGTTCCGCTCCCGGTCGTAGTCGTCGCACACCTCCAGAACGTCCTGCTCCGAGAGGCAGCCGTGCAGGCGGCTCACCCGGCGCAGCGGGAAATCCTTCAGCACCTCCCGGGAGAAGGAGTACCGGGTGCCCCCGACGTTCAACACCACCGAGGGACCGCGGCCAAAGTTCATGGCTTGGGCGGGACGGAGGAGGGGAACGGCGGGCAGGGCAGGGCGGCGAGGCGGGGGGCAGCGCGGGCGGCAGCGGCTGCCCCGGCTCCGGCTCTGCGCGCACCGCTGGCGGCTCCCGCTCGGCGACGGGGCGGGCAGCGGGCGGGGAGGGAGGCAGGGGGGGAGGGACAGCGGGAGAGACGCCGCCGCGGGCGCCCCAGCGGCCGCGCAGGAGCGGAGCGGGGCGATGCCGCTCGCAGGTGCGGGCGCGGCTCAGCGCCGGCGGGCGGACGCCTCCGCGGGGCCCCGCCGGGACGGGGGCGCGGCCGCGGGCATGGTGGGGCCGGGGAGCTCCGCGCCCGGCGCCGCTCCGCTGCGCTCCGCCGGTGCCGGTGCCGGCTGGCAGGCGAGCTAGGGGCGGTGCGGCGACGGCGGGGTGGGGACACGCCTCTTCCCGCCCCCGCACATGGAGCGGAGCGGAGCGGGGCTCCCTCTGCCCCCCGCCCTCCGGGGACCCCTCCCGGCAGAGGGTTTGGGCGCAGCGCGGGGCCCCGCCAGCCCCGCTGTCCGCCCCGCGAAGCGGCGCTTGCTCGAAGTTGTCCACTAAACGCAAGTAACACTTTGTGGGCGTTCTACCCCCCCACCTCCAGAAAAGCTCAAAGTGAAGTGTTTGAGCACAATGCGGCTCGCTCCTTGTTCGCGGCAGCCGACGGCCAGCGCCTGTCTTTTCCTGCTCGTTTGTTTGCCTGCCGGGGCGGCGGGCGGTCCCGGTGCCCGGCAAGGGCAGGGCGACGGCGGGCAGCGGCGGCCGCAGCGCCGGGCTTCCCTGCAACACCAAGGGTTCTTGTCACAGCACATCCGCCCCGGCCCTCGGCCGTGCGCGTCTGGATAGGGAGACTCTTCTCTTTTTCCTCCTCAGACAGTGCATGGATACCAGGAAGAGCCAGGTGCAATGGGCAGTCTTCTGCCCTGCTTCTGCCCATCCTGGTCTCAGGTCTCTGCTCCTGCAGCTTCCTGTGTTCCTGTGTCCTGCACCTGTTCTCAAGATTAAAGCACTTATTAGCTGCTACGACCCTGTCTGCACTCTTAAGCTTTAATTTCATTTGGCTGCGTCAAGTACAGGGAGTTAATTTCCGCTACTAACAGGTTTTTAAATTCATTTTTACCCGAATATAACAAGTCTCCAAACTGAGGTATTTTCTAGGCTCATTAACATCTGGAATATCTTGGACCAAAAGCAGGCGAGACGTAGCTCTCCCTTTCAATGAGATGCTTCCAAGTTATCAGGAGAAAGGACAGGTTATATGTCCTTTCCAAACCAATGCCAAAGATTTGTCACTCAAGTGTTGTGTCTTTAAAAGCGCATTTAGGTTAAGCCAGTGTTTTCCCGTCCCCGTTCTTTGTCGCTGTAGATGTATGCACTTTGTGGGTTGTTCTTGCTGCCATGTTACTTCATCAGCTGCGATTTCTAAGGCACATTTAGGCGTATCAAAATAAATGAATAGTCGTCTAATTGTGTAGTAAAAATTAGGGCCTTTTTTTAAAATGAGAATGATATTAAGCGCTACTATTTTTAAGCCTATTTGTCATCTTCTAAAATACTCTTTGGAGAGACTCTAAGAAATACCCTGTTCCCAGGGAGAGTCCCGCCATCCCCGGCCGTGGAGCGGCGCGGCCACCAGGGGGCGCGGTGAGTCACCGTTCCCTGCTCGCTTCCCGCTTCTCGCAAGAATCCCACCCCAGATCCCGAGCGCTCTCAGGCACACACACCGGCACAGGCACAGAAAGGGCATTTGTGGGGTCTGCTTAGTCATGCTGATGTCTGGTTTCATATAGCTGGAGAGGTTATTCCTTCCAGCAGCTGCTTTCATAGAACCGTCAAATCATTTCTGTTACGAATAAACAGGGCAGGAGATGAATATTAACTCCTTAAAAGCCTTTGTTAAAAGGGGAAAGCTCGAGGGATTGCCTACGCCTCTGCTGCTGCTCCCTCAAGCACTGCTGAGGAGGAGGCCCGGGTCGATTCTGCTGCTCACGCTGCAGAGCCGGGAGCTCATCCTCATGGAAGTTCCCAGGAACTCGTTGGGCTCACTTTAGTCCAGGGATGTCTTTCTTTCCAAGTGCCTTTTAAGTTATGGTGAGCAGGTGAAAAGCCTCCACAGATAGCTTGATGCCCTGCCAGCCGCGTGGCATCCCTTGAGCTTTCCCCTTTTAATAAAGGCATTTAAGGAGTTAATATTCATTTCCTGCCCTGTTTATTCATAACAATTTCCCTTGGAAAAGACCTGTAAGATCATCGAGTCTGACCATTAACACTGTGCTGCCAAGTCCACCACTAAACCATGTCCCTAAGCACCACATCTCCAGGGATGGTAACTCAACCACTTCTCTGGTACAGTTAATGTATTTTTCTTTTTGTTAATTTTGTAAGCAGCAAGCACTAAACTTCTTCTCCTTTCTTTGATGTATACTTTCTGTATTTCATTCTCTCAGGAACAATCACTAGAAAAGCTGCTTAAAAATTAAATAGGGAAACCTGACTAGAACTCTGACAGTGCTAATGAGTTACCCAGGTGCTTTTGACTTTGCAATTTGTCAGGCTTCCTGCTCCATATGTTCTAAGCATCCCTCATAGGGAGCTTGCAGAGGAAGAGAGCAGAGTACAAATAACACAGCTTGAAGACACACATTTACTAGCTGTATTGAAATATTGGTTGGAGTGTATGTTCTAGAAATTATTTCAAGAGGAACAAAGCTTTGTGTGCTAAGAAGCTGTCTGGTAGAACAGGTAAAGTGCTGGCCTGACTTTATCTTTAAAGTGCATTTCTTGATGAGGCATTGTGAGTTCATTAATGCCTACTTCTATTTCTGGTTTTCAGATTCTTTTAAATATAGAATATAATTATTTCCTCCTTCAGAATTACGCTATCGAATATTCAATATAAGCAAAGCTAACCTGGAAACAGTGATGTTTTCTTTTCCTTTGTAGTTTGACATGTTCAGCTCTAGTTATTTTAGTTATAACTGCTGACTTCCAATTGAGGAGATTTGTCCTAGGGAGCTGGTGTTAACAAGTGTAAAGTACATCTTCTCAGGGCAGGGACAGCAATTTACCAGGAACAAAAACTCAGATTTGAGACAGAATTTGCAGGTTTTGAATAAAAAAAAAAAAATTGAGTTCTCATTTCTTGATGTTTGAGATTGGTTACCCCATTGGAGTTGTGAAATAGCAGATTTGTTGTTGCACTGGAGCTGCCTAATTTTTGAGGAGACTTCACTGAGTGTAAACCGTTTTTTGTTTTTTTTTGTGGTGGTATTTAATTTTGTGACTGAATGTCTCAAGAAATTAGAAGAAATAGGATGGAGAACCAAAACACTGAAGACTTTGTGTAGCCATAAGCAAAACATTTAGTAATATATTAAGAGAAAGATCTTTTTAAAGGCAATTCTATAACAACAACAACAACAAAAAGTGTTTGAAAGTTCCATCTGTCCTGATTTGAAAATGGTACATAATTGGTGAAAAAAACCCCAAAAAAGTGACCAAATAAATTCATTGAGGTCAGCATAGAAATTTATAAAGAGTATTCAACCTATATGTTAAAAAAAAAAAGTATGAGGCAAACTTTAGAAGGATTTAGCAGGCTAATGATAGTTGTGTTCAGGTGGTTGTAGTGTTGGTTTGTTCTTGATTTTGGTTTGAGTTTTTAGGTTCTGGATATACCGCTGGGACGCTGAATCAAAGCAATTATGCTTTTCCTGGTGTTACAGTTGTTATCCTTTGCTGCCCAGGAGGAACTTCACAATTAATAATGATTATGTAAAAGTAGCTTTCTTTATGTCAACATTTATTTTCATGGCTTGCACTGTGCTATTGCATCCTAGGGATATTTAATGAACTTGAAATATTTTCTGCAGCTTCTAAATCTTTCTGGCTCCATGCTGAGACCAGTGCTCTGTGTTCTAGTGCAGCTCTAAGCTTGCTTTTAGAGAAGAGAGCCTTTACTTGCATTCTGTATGTGGAAAAAAAATGGTATATTTTGATGGCAGGCATTTTTCATAACTTGGGATGAGATTCTGTTCCTACTGAGGTAGCTACTGAATGCTGTTGACTTCAATGCAAGCAAAATTGGCTTTTAGTGGGCTGCCTTGTCAGGAATCTTGATTATTTTTATGACTACAACATGTAGGAACTCTAGTTGTGGAGCAGGTTGCCATGATGATAGACTTGTAAACACAGAACAAAAAAAAAATCTTCCTGGCTAGGGAGTATATAGTATATAACATGTAAAATTGTGGGGGGAAAACCCCAACCTTTTTGGTAATAAACATATTGCCACATTTAGCCATCTCTCTCTTAATTATTTGGAAAGGCAATATATAAAGAACAGAACAAACACTTCAAAAGGTTCTGCATGCACAGATGGACTATGGTTTGCATTTATTTTTCATTTAGGGTTTGGGAAAAAATGGTTTCAAATAGATTTGTTTTTTTTTTTTTAATCTCACTTCTCTGCACCAAAGCCCCTCTACTTCAGTCTGGTTTGTGGGCTATGTAGAAAACCTTTCAGGAGATGAGCCTAGTGCCACATGTAATTACCAAACAAACAGTCTACTGACAGATGCAGGATTGCCAGTGGCACCTGACATAAGAGTACAAGTTCCCTTGTCACTGAAGCACTTATAAAAATCTGAATAATTTTGAATATAAGTGTTTCTAAAAATGGATGAATGACATTTAGTAGGGAACTGGGTATTCACATATATACATGTGCACAGAATACAATCTGTAGTTGACATTTATAATGAGACTAACTTACTTCATGAAACATGATAACAGTTTGGGAAATCTGGCTGTGACCAATTAAGATTTGATCCTGGGGACTTGATGTATTTGTGGGTCAGACTCTGAGATTTTTTAATGTGAGAGACAGCTATCTTCTCTGTTTTCCTTCACCTCTACGTTGAGAAACTCCCAGCAAAACTTCATGTCCCTGATCCTGGGCTAATTATGAAGACTATTACATTTGCTATGATCACTGAATCAAATGAAGCCCTTTTGGGCAGAGATGGTTGGTAACTGGGAGAATAAACCAGTTTGTTACATCTGAACTCAAGGCAGGCAGATGCAAAGCCCAGAGAGGACATTTCTCGCCTGAGGAAGGTGATTAGAAGGAGACTCGGTAATGGATGACTCAAAGGCATGAACATATCCTCACAGGAGAGTACAACATGGGAATGTGTTTTCACACCAGAGAGATTCTTTTCTAAATTCCTACCAAGGAGAAAGGAAACAGCCTGAAGAGAAGATGGAGAGAAATAGTGGGGTTTGGAGAAGCCATGTATGTGAGTGAATCCTGAGTGTGCTCTTAGAATAGGAAGGATAGGTCCAGCTAAATGTGTATAAGCATTATTTTGTCACAATTTTACCCCCTTTTTTTTGCACTAGCTAGCGTAAAGAGATACTGTTGTGCTTTTTTAGTGGATGTTTTTTCTACTTTCATCCTCAACAAAGGCCATGAGTTCAGTTCACTTACCTAAACTTACAGGAGTTAATGCCACTTGATGTGCTCTCCATTTTCTCTCTAGTAACTAGCTGTAGAGCAAGAGAAAATGTCCCCAGCACTGTCCCCTAAAACCAGGGAAGGTTTAGGTTGGATATTAGGATACATTTATTCACCAGAAGGGATGCTAATTATTGGAAAGACTGCCCAGGGCAGTGGTTGAATCACCATCCATGGAGGTGTTGAAAAGAGGTGTAGGTGTGACACTTAGGGACATGGTTTAGTGATGGCCTTGGCAGTGCTGGAGTATTGGTTGCGCTCAATCACCTAAGAGGTCTTTTTAAACCAAAGTGATTCCATGATTCTGTGATTTACCCTGCTCTCCACCTGCTGCTCCAGTAGTGCATGAACCCTTTTTGGCCCATCTGGCAGCCCCTGTGGATGTCCAGCATGTCATACAGGGGACACTTCATGCCACAGTTCGGTGACTGAACTGCACCCTCAGCATCTGTTGGGCCTCTTTGAAGCACAGGATCAGAAGCTTGGAAGTTGTGTTGGTTGGGTCTCAGGTCAGGTGTCCTGGTGAGTCACTCATGGCCTTTGGGAAGGGGATTCAGGCAGCTGGGACACCAAAACCCCGTTGCTGGAGACTTCTGCAGAGCCATTGAAAACAGCATACATTGCTCTGACTGCTTATTTAAAGGAGGTGATAAGCCTGGAGGTCTAATTAGGTGAGATGTAATCACAGTGAGTTAGTCTCTCACAAGTAGGGTTTTATTGGATCTATGGAAAAAAATGTTCTAAAATGAAGTTTCTGGAAATGCTGGTTAATTTCTTCTATTCCTTAGTGAGAAATCCTGTACTTCTTAATTTTAGGTATCTAAAGTTGTAGGGGAAGGGGAGGAGAGTTAGAAACCCTGTCTTGCTATTAAGCTGCTCTAAACTTCACACTTCAGAGGAAATTAAGTTAAATAAAGCATTTTTGAAAATAGTTTCTTTTTTTTCATTATGAATAGGGGAAATAGTTCCTTCTTCTGCTCTTCACAAATGCAGCATTTTTAATTACTGTCCACTTGATTGTACCAAACTACAATAAGTGATGCAGAATTAGGTCTTACCTAACACTCAGGCATACAAAATTTAGTATTTCTAGCTATGCAATGGAGATAATGGTGTGATCACTTTAACTTCCAACTCTGGAACATAATCCAGTCTTTTGCATCATTTAGCAAAGATGTGAGACATATATTTCTAAAAATAATTATTTAGCTTTTTATCATACAGAAACTCTTCCTGTTGACTGTACTACTTTGTGAAAATGATCAAGCTTGCTAACTTAGATAAATATTTGGATGACTATTTAGAAATCAAAGAGGATGCTCAGGTTCTTAAAATACTAAATCTGTCAAATACTCATCCATTTTAATATTAAAATTAATAAACTCTTAGTGTAAATCCTTTGATTCATAGGGAAAATGAGATCAGATGCCTTTACAAAATACCTTTCTTTTCCTGAGCCTCTTGGAGCATTAGTGAGAGTGCAGGAGGCTGTTACCCTTTTCCAGGGCACAGGCAGACCTGGTTCTGCAGTGCAATGAGGTGTTAAAACCTTCCTGTTATCAGAGCTTGGGGAACAAGTGGAGCATGGCTCAATGACAGTTCCAGGAGAGCCAATAAAGCCACTCTGTCCTGAGCTGGCAGCACAGGACATTAAATGGCAGCGTGCTCCTCGTGGCTGGGCAGAGAGAAGCTAAAGATCCCTTACTACTTTCTGTAACTTATCTGCAGAATATTGGAGAGGACTCTGGCTTCCAGCAAGTAGGTTACAAAACTGGGTTGCAGGTAGGCAGTTGTAGACAGGTCTCCCCAGGTGCTGACATAATCACCGTCAACATCTGAACAAATTATATAGATGCTCCCCAAGTTCACTGGTGCAAGTCAGTATCTGCTTTCAGGAGCAGTAACTTCTCCCCATTTGCATCAAGTGACTCTTTCCTAAACGACGCAAGAGACTGGATTATGTCCCAGAGTTGGAAGTGAAGGTGAGCACACCTTTATCTCCAGTACACAGCTAGAAATATCTCCTAGGAGGATGAGCCTGTCTTTCTCTGCCTTCATTTTATGAAGGAAGAGTGGCCCTCATAGGGGTCTTTTTCAATTATGACTTCAAGATGTAACCACTGATGGTCTGGATCAGGTACAAATCCTTGTGACAAAATCCACCAGAATGATCTGGTAGACTGAGCACCGTTTAGACAGAAGAGATAGTGAAATATCTGAGAATTTGGCTTTCAAGATTAAAACAACTGCATGAGAACATATTTTTATTCATTTCATACTGTGAAAATATTTGTGTACATTTTTTATGCTGTATGGATCTCCGGTATAAGTTACTGCAGCTTCATTTTGTGCAAGTACCACTTCCATGATTTTTTTTTTTTTTGTAACTTGTATTTTTGCCTATTTCAACACACTTTTGTTTCTCTCCTGGCAACTGCAGATCCTACCTACATGCAGACCTGCCCTCACATTTTAAGTCAAGTGTCACTAAAGTTACAGATTCTGAGTTGTTTTGTGGAAAGCTGCAATATGTTGACTAATTGTTCTTTTCCTGCTAATTACAGGAGGGAAAGGTAAATTCCACACCCTTTCTTTGGGGAGAGAGGAGTAGGATTTGGGGGAGGAGCAGTTCGCCTGTGGTATCCCTCTAAAATATGTGTCAAATTTATAAGGAAATTGCAGCTGAAAAAGAACCATCACATGGTGTGCTGGAAAGTGCTGCTGGTGGACTCTGCAGTGCTCAAAACCAGTTGGGTCAGGCTGAAACTGAACGGCAAGTGGGCCACCTGCATTGCTGTAATGGCCACTACCTCTGACTCAGCTGCTGATGTACCTGCAGGATGGGAAGATAATCAACCGGCATTAGCAATTTAGACAGCCCCTCATTGCCTTACTTCCCATGGTGATAAACTGTGAAACTGAGCTGCTGAGCTTGGAGTGACTTCTGCACATCTTTGCCACCTAGTTAGGGCTGACTTTAGCCTTGAGAGAGGGGGGGAAATTAATAATCGCAACAGTGATGACAAAACAGATGTTTTCTGGAAATGATGGCTAGGAAACAAATCGGTAATATAGTCTGCAGAGCCAAGTATGCAAACTTATTCTGATCAAGATTTTTGGTAAATTTGGGTTTTTAAGCTGCCCAGGCAGGTTTATAGATGTGTCCTTGCAGGAGCCAGAATAAAATAGATTACTCACTGCAGATTCTAAATTGTGGTTTCCTTTGATCCGTGTCAGTTTGTCAGTTTGTTTTGTGTTTCTTCTTATTTTATTTTTTATTTAACTATTGCACAAACAAGGCAGGAGACATCTGTAGTCTTAGAATCATAGCAAGGAAACATTTGTAGACGTCTCTTTAGAAAGCTTAGCATGATTTAATGAGATGCACTGCTCTGTGTTGCACTTCAATGAATATAATATTGGCCTGATTCTCAAAAGTGAGAAATTATACTAAATAACACAGGAGCTCGTTTCAGAAGACTTCAACCCCTCAGCAGCAAGTCTCTGCCCTTAGACTGCAGCATTCAGCTGTTGGAATTTCTTTCTGTTTGGAGGTTTGGACTTCTTGTTTTTATTTATTTATTTATTTGGTTGTTTATGTTGTATTGTGGTATTATGCTGAATACTTCAAAACATGGCCTTAGGATCACGTTGCTTTCTTCTTTTTCTGTAGAGCATTGTTATCAAATCATTAACACATTTTTCCCTCAGCTTGTCTAAATACGACACTTTCTCTTCTTTCTTTTTTAGAAATTTCATCTGTTTAAACATTTGTGCTGCAAAGCAGACTTCGAATTGGGAACCGACATCTCATGTTTGCACTGCAGTTTGTTTGATTGCTTTTCTCCTAGAGTTGTATCTTTAATTTGGAGACCTGTCTTTAGTTCACCAATTTATACCCCTCATTTTCTGTGTCTTCTTCCTAACTCATTTTGTAGTTCATATATTAAACTATTCTTTTCTTCAAAAGAGAAGAATAGGGATGATAAGCTTTTAAGAAAAATCAAAACACAAAATAAAATTAAAATTAAAAAAAAACCCAACAACAACAAAACACCAATTAAAACCCACAAATACTGATAAAAACATTGGGCTGAAATCCTATGCTTCTGTCTTCCAGGAGCTGTACTAGGAACTCTTTGTGAGTGTCCTTCTCATTAAGTCATACATTCATCCTCTCTCCTTCTCTCTTAGCACCAAGCATCTTTTTCTAAAAAAAGGTTGGTGAGGAGTTCCCTACTCATCATGGGCCATGGTCACCCATTCTAAGATGTGTGAAGTTGCCAGGGCCTGGGTCCCAGCAGAAATTAAGGATGTGCCAGACCCTGACACTCTTATTATTTGGAACATATTCCTTTCAACCTCCTCATCTGTCAAATTCAGCATTTCAGTGGCTTCATAGAACATGAAAAATACTCAGCCAAGTGTGTAGTTGGATTGTCTGCTTGCACAGCTGATTTTTGCAGTCTCTTACACTTCTGTTATTTCCTGAGGAGCAATCCTTGAAAGCCGAGATGAACACAAGCCTGTGGGGCTGTGATTTCCAACCCTGCACTTCCCAGTGTCTTTGTGGGAGTGAACATGTTGAAGTTTCCCTGTGTTCCTGCACCCAGTGTGCCAGAGAGACCTGGCATACCTGTTAGCAATCTGAAGCTTAAGGTTTCCTATCCCATACTAGGACAGAATAGAGATGCACAGTCTTCCTTTCATGGGGTTGGGTCTTAAAAGATTCAACCTATTGCTGAATTTTGTAAATATGTAACCAAGTTCTTTTTCCCTTCCCCAAGGGTGTGATTCCAGTGGATGAACTCAACCATACCAATAGAGTTATTCTGAATTTACTGAAGTGTGACAGAGTTAATAATGGATCAGTATTTCTGGGTCTCTGTAGGCAAATAAAGTAATACAGTTGCATTGCTAATAATGATGGCCTGTCTAGTATGCCAGTATTTGGTGTATTTAATGAATTTAGAAGATAAATTCAATTGAAAGGAATCTGTGTTGCAGAAACTGTGACCATTTAGGTCAACTGATTCAAGAGACAGATATTGTGAGTAATGTAATAATTATTTCTCATGGACAAATTGCTTGATGCAACTGCAGGCATTAGATTCTTTGATTATTTGCTGATGTAAAAGCAATCCTCTGTCTCCTACAATAGGGAAATGATTCTGTAGTAAAAAAGAAAATAGCTCTTGGGTTCCTTAAACCTCACAGGACAAATTTCAGCCTAGCACGAACTTTTACTGCTGAGTTGTAGATCTTGGAGCAGGGGCTGGTAATGGAAATAGCAATGGAGAAAATTTTAGAGTTGTGAATGGTGATATGATGGATTCTCTGTGCCTTGAAATTTTGCACTTGTGAGGGATTGCAAGATTGGTGTGTCTGAAAAAGCAGCATTGCCTTTTGCTATTTAGAAAAGCAGACTCCAACAGACAGTGAATACACAATTCCAGAAAGATCATGAAGAACTATAGTTACTTTTGTCCTCTTTGGTGAGGAAATAATTTTGGTGCAAGAGTAAGAGTGTTTCCAAATTTTTGTAGAGAATAGCTCATCTCTGAACAAGAAAGTTCTTGAACTGTGCTCTCCATTCAGAAATGTTTTTGTATTTGTTAAGGATGAATACAGCAGCAAATATTGCTTTCAGTCCTGGTGATGCTTCATCAGAGAAATCTGTAGGTGGATAAGAATGATACTCAGCAGAAGAGTTTGTCCTATTAAGAAAAAGAGGGACTTAAACTGCAAGTTGATACTTTGATTTTTACATTTTGACATATGAGGAAAGGTGTAAAAGGCCTTTCAAAAAGACTGGTCCCTTTTAAGTCATAATTACTATTAAGCAGTGTGCTTCTTCAAATTTTAAAGATAGAACTAATGTAATCTTTACATATTCAGTGCTTTATAGATTACATCAGGCTTGCTAAAGAGCAAGGTAAGAGCTCAGGTAAAATGTCAGATTAAGTAGTGTAAAGCCCATGCATTTCATCCTACACAAGGCAACACTATGCCCCTACCCAGACACCTTCTCCTCCTTCCCCCACCACAACAGATCATTATGCTCTATTCAGTCATTTATTACGTTCTTTCCTGAACAGAAAGTGTTCACAGCAAAACAGTGACTCACGTTCAGAAGGTATTCCTCAAACAATCATAAATAATCTTTCTCCTCTCAAAACGTTGGCCAGCTGCTGAAGAGGACTCCAATCACAACATGAAATCTTCTTAAAATAATTATTAAAAATGTTATATCCTGAAAGGCTTAACAGTCACTTATGGCTGGGATATTTTTATTGCAACTTTGCTGTTGTGGAAATTGCTGTTGTGAGTTGAACAGTCTCAGCTGTGTGTTGTGCCCTTGCATCCCAAAGGAGCTTCATAAGGAAAAGAGAGCTGATGCACCCTGTTTTTTGCTCATATTGAAATATGAATAATACACCCTGTCGTGGTGTACTGTTTTCAACTGGTTTAATGGAGTTGTCCCTATGGCACCGATGTTATGAATAATTATTAGGAGAGCTTATACAGTGTGAGTACTTCCTGTGTGAGTACTTTCCAGCATGGAAAAGCTGGAGGGTTTGTTTCCCCATTGTTGGTGCACCCCAAAAGTTAACCCAACCTCCCTTACCTGTTTGTCACAGACTGTCCCTACCTCCTTCTCTAGAAAGTTCCACGTTTCTCTGTTACTGATTGGACTTAAACACCCCTTTGTGTACCCCATTGGCTTCAGCCCCTTGCACCTCCCCCTGTAATCCCCACCCTGTTGAATCCCATTGGTTACTGTTCTGTACCTCCCAGTGTTCCACCCCTCGGTTAAAAGCTGCTGCCCAGCAGTGCCTGTTGCTCCTTTTCCCTGACCCCTTCAGTGGCAGTAAACCCTGGAAGCTCAGAGAGAAGGAGTCTCCTTCTCATCCTTTGCCCGTGTCGTTGTTGGTCAGGATCGCTACCCACAGCGTGACTACAGGTTCAGCGAAGGCTTTGCCTTTGCCTTGCTGTTCCCTACAACTTTTTTGGGTCTCCACCCACAACAGCTTGTGCCCAATGTGGGGCTCAAACCCAGGACCCTGCTGCTACCTGTTTTGTGTGCTCTGTATCATCTGGTTGATGTCCATGGAAGCAGCTGGCGTTCAGCATCTGTTAGAACTGCGCTCTGCAGTCGTGGGCTTGGGTCTTGACCACAGCTTATTTATAGACCCAGCCAGGCCTCAAAGGGATATGAGTATCCATTTGGAAAGAAATCCAGAACTCCTGAAAGCAGGTCTGAGAAACATGTGTGAACAGGCTGCTTCTGTTCCAGTGTATTTGTGATTTAGCAGTATGAGCCTTGTTTATTTTCTCTGTGATGTCTTCTGGGATTTCACATACCCCTATGTTTTTACTTTGATTTGGCTGCTGAGGGTTATTCTGGTGAAATTCAGGAACTGGCTTCAGTGAAAATAGTCCTGGATATCTTGCTGAATAATTTTTGGGGTAGATTTTTGTTTTGTTTTGTTTTGTTTTTTGGATGGGGTAGGTGGGTTGATTTTTTGGGGGTTCTGGTGGTTTTGTTTTTGTTATTGCTGCACATATTCATTAGTTTAACAACTTTTACAGATACCTAAAGGGGAAGTAGCTGTAACAGTATAAGAGGGGGTTATTTAAGTACAGATATTTCTTCTGTTAAGAAGGAAAGGAAACCAAGCATACTGTATGCTTGGGAGTCCATGATTGCTTCCTTCTATCACATGTCTCTTTTTAGGAATTTTTGAGTTTTGTCCCAAAGCAGAACTTGCAGGGTGGACCCTGAAATATTTTCAGAGTTGTATGGCAGAACCACTGGCTGAAGGAATCAAATTTTTTTCAAAGTGCATACTATAAAAGATATTTCTTTAGTCGTATTCATTTTGAAGAGCAGGAATTTGTGTTTTCCTCTGGCAGTGCTCCCCATTACTGATTCCCTATATCAGAGTGGTCGGATGGATAGCTTTGAGGAAGACAGGGGAATGAAAATTTCAACTTTTGGTTCTCTGTGTTTGTTGGTCTCAGCTGTGTGTTGTGCCCTTGCATCCCAAAGGAGCTTCATAAGGAAAAGAGAACTGATGCACCCTGGTTTTTGTTCATATTGAAATATGAATAATAAAACCAACTTCCTTGCAAGAGTGTAAAATATTCTTTTGTATTCTAGAAAATATTTTAGAATATAAAAACTCAGGTGCTTTCAGACTGTTAATCTTGGGTATCCAGATTTTACAGGTTTTCATTCCTAGCTGTAGCTGCAAAAGGGCTTAGTTGCAGAGGTTAAAAAGTAGTGAAAGGCTCATCTGATAAATGGGTGTAAGGACCGTAGAGACAAAAATCTTCAGTCTGCCAGAGAGAAAGTAAAACTTGTCAGACTGAGCGTGGAAATGACAGATCTTCAGATAGTAGAGTTGGCATTTGCCTTTCCAACACAAAAAGACTCAATTGCAATAGTGGGGGGTTTTTTACTGAATATGGATATTTTGGAAGCAGGAAATATGTTTAGGGGTTTTTTGTTTGGTTTTGGTTTTGTTTTGTTTGTTTTTTGTTTGGTTTGGTTTGTTTTGTGGTTTTTTTTTTGGTGCCTATTGGGTACAAATGCTCAAACAACCATTATTAAAGAACTTACTTGCAGGACATATCAGTTAGGCTCTTTGCTATAGGAAGTGTGTAAAATCTGTTCTCTTGCTGTACTGGGGGAATGCTCAGAGTATTCTGAGTGCTCAAGCGTTCTCCATCGGCCCGTTGTGTACTGTGGGGAAGGGGGTTTTCAAGCTGTTTGTTTCTTCTTGCCAAGCAAAACATAGCTGATTTAAAACAAACAAAATAATTCCAAACAACAATAAAAACCTTGCCAGATTTGCAACTAGGGATCCTACAGTTCTTGCAGTATTTCTTGTGTTACCACCTATTGCCTGGTGTACTAACTCTACCTGCAGGTAATCTACTCATCTAGAGGCATGTTCCTTGTTCTTTCCACTCATCCTGAGAAAATACTTCATGAACCTCGCTGGCTTGAGACAGGTATTTGATTGTCTCTAGGTAAAAAGCTTCAATACAATGCCAATACTTTTCAAAATACCAGCAGTACTGCTGTTGTGCTGAGTGCTGCTGCTCTTTGTCACCATTCTCCAGAGTGGATTTTGGAAGTAAGTCATCTAGTCAGACACCTGTTCATCATGCAGGCAAGCTGACCTCCTCTGTCACACCACCTGTTAGAAATAAGGGTCACTTGAACACAAAGTTAAATTCACTGTGTGTAAGCAGGCATGATGCCCTTGATTTAAGAAGAAGGTGTGTGCATTACAGCACTGATAAATGTGTCCCTGAGAGTCATCCAGCCTGAATTCAGAAGTGAAAGTTCTCCTACCAACACAATGGGTGATCATTTTCTCACTGCACTGCACTGGAGACCTGCTACCTGCATAAGGAAATTGTTCTGATTTTCAAAACTAGAGGTAGAACTTGTACCTGAAAATTTCAGGTCAAGTGCATTTGTAATGGAAACACCAGGCAGTCTTTAGAGACACAGGAAGGCACGGAAGGTACATTTCAGTAAGTCACACTTCGGTGTTGCTTGCCTGAGATCATTCAAGCTCCAGAAAAACTGAACTGAACAGATGCTGAGTCCTTGACTTAAATTAGTTCTGCTCAGATGAATGTACTGTACTCTACTTAAATAGGTGTCATTAAGCACCTTTCACAGCTTTTTAGCAGGTGTTAAGCACGAAAAATAGATCAGTTGAAAGAAAGGGAGAGATAAAGAGTAAATTTGCTGTGGAGTGTTTAATAACTAATCTAGTATGGTGTTGAAGCCCCGAATGGCTTCATTTCAGAGTGCTGCAGATGTGTGCAATGCTCCAGTGTGCTTCCAACTGCTCTCATTTGCAACCTTGCTTGTGTCAAAGATAAAAAAACCCCAAAACCACTATATAATGGTATTGCTTTAGCTCCACTGGGGTCAACCACAAAATTTGCATGGACTTAAACAGAAACTAGATGTAAACCTAAGAGTTATCTAAAACTAGGAAAGAGAATGGGGTACAAAACTGAATCCTAGAGCTGCAGGGTTTTCTTCTTTAAGATGTGGACTGGAAAGTAAATTGGTAACTCTAACAAAAACTCTAGATTGGTAAATTGTATTTTTTTCTTTTTTAATCTGATTAGAAACATAAGATATTTACTCTGTTACTGAGATTATTATCAAAAACTGAGAGTTATGCCTCTGGAGTGGAAGAAATACATCTAGCCTTTAGTAATAATAAACCCTACTTTACCATTCCTCCCTCAAACCTGAAGTAATTTTTCCACTGCAACAGACTGATTTTCATTAAAGCAAATTCAGTCATAACAAGAAAATGGGTACCTATAGGTCAAGATCTGACTTATTTTGCACCCAAACAAAAATCACCAAAATAAACAAATGAAACGCCTGAACAAAAACAAAACCAAACAAACAAACAACAACAAAAAAAAAAACCCCAAAAACAAAAAACCAAAACCTCCCACCCCCCAAAAAGGAGAATACCTTGATTCAGTTGTATGATTTATAGGAAATGAAATTATGTGTGGTATCAAAGAAGTGCCATTTGGTAGGCTATAGCACCAATCTACGTAATACTATGATACTTATTGAAAAACCATTACCCAAAATCTGTTTTTGACTGCCCTCTCAATTAATAGCTTGTTGCAACCATAAGCACCATTTTTTCTCTGCACATTGATTTAAAATCTTACAACTTTAAGATTTGGATTCAACACCTAAGTCTGCAGACTGCTAGTAATTCAGCAATTAGCTTTAAGCTATTGTTTAAATCATATTTAATGACAATAGTGACAAATTTAACTTAGAGTCTCTTGAGAGATCTGACTCAGAGTCAATAAAAAAGCCAACGTTATTTCTGATGCAAGGAGCAGATGATTTTCTCTTGTGAGAGGGGTTTTTTTTCTGATTTATGTAGAAGCTGGTGTGAAAGCATCTCTTACAGATTGCACCTAGTTTTTGTTTTGTAGAGGCAGCTAAAAGTTTCTATTGCTTGTGATAATAAACACTGAATTTTGTATTTCTGTAAACAACCCCCCCACCTTATATAATGTTTGTTGCAAAATGGTAGTTATACAAGCTTTTTTATAAATATAATCATGAGTATTGATGTGGAAAATTATTTTTGTTTTGTGACTAATTAAGTGACACCAATATGAATTCTGTCTCTGCTACAAATTCATTGATGAGGTTTTGCAAGCTATGGTGTGTATTTGTGTTGGTAAAAGAAAAAAAAGGTGTCTGTACTTTTAGATGCCTGTCAGCTGTGTGACTCTGTTAGCTGGCATGTTTGTTCACAAGGAAGCAAAGTGGCTTTGTACAGATTACATTTTATTTTTGAGCTACAGGAGAAGTTCATAAACTACCCAAGTCCTTGATGGTGGTGATTTACTTTCAGTGTAGCAGTTTGAGCTGATAAGAAATGACCGTTTGTGATGTCCCTTGTAATTTGTTTAACTCTTTGCATGCATTATGTGCATGCAGCCAGTTAACTCGTTGTAGGAAAGTTTTACTAGCAAGGAAGCTGGATTTGCTTGGTGTAAACTCATAAACTTGAACAGCTGAATGTTTCCTGTGCTTCAAAATTACCTATGGGGGGGAAAAAAAATAAACAACCAAACCAACAGACCCTCAAGGATCCCATAGATATGGGCCAAGAATGGGAACGGCCTTTTCCTTTCCATTGCATTAGCACAAGGGTGAGTCTCTGTAGAAGCCCTACAGCAAGATGAACTCTTTTTTTAGGAAGATTCAAGCAACTCATTCTTCAATGTTTTTATCAATTTCACTAAGATGTTGCTACCTGTAAGATCCTGAAGAATTTCAGTCTGAAACACACACCTTTATCAATATATTTTACTTTAGTCCTCTTGACTGTCATTATAACCATTAACAATCAAGAAATTTAGGAAGATTTGTCTTCAATTCTGAGGAAGCTTATAGGTTGGACATGTTTTGGTGGTGAGGTTGGTGGTGTTAGGATTTGGAGTTTTTGTAACTAAGGAACTTTTGAAATCGGGAAACTTTGAAATTAAATTCTATGGACACGAAACAAGATGCTGTATGACAGCTGCAATGGAAGTTCTCTTATGCTATGATTTCATGGAATGATAAAACTGTCAGAACTTTTAAAAACTTTCATCTTGGTTCCGTAATAGTGGAAAATTTGAAAAAAAATGAAAATTCAGGAATAAAATTCTCTGATAGCAGATTCCCATTACCTGTGTCCACGTAATTCCACAGGTAAGAAAAAAAAGCTTTAAATTGCCTATGAAGAAAAGGTGAAAATTTTTGTACTACCTCTAATGGAAAAAGAAATATCATAATAGTGTTATTTTAAATACATTAAGACAATTGTATAGCTCCAGTCAATCTTATAGGTACTGTGTTGGGAATACCATGAAAGGTCCTCAGTGCCTGATGTCCATCTCTTTCAGGACTGCTGATCTAGCTCACCATGGTGGCAATTTAGCCTGTGCTTTAAAATGATCCCTCTAACACTCCATTCTTTCCCTCTTGGCTTTTCTTTGAAGGACCTTGAGGAGGAATGATGAGCTGCTCAGGGTGGCACAACAAAGAAAATTACAAAAGGAAGCTCACAGGTAACCTGTGTCTCTAAGAGGAATAATCAGTCTTGCATCTTAAATTAAATTGCCACAGAAATGTGGTTTCTTTTGAAAGTAATCTCAGTCTATAGCTAAACACACTTCATATATCTTTTGTTTTTTTTCTTAACAGTCTTATAGTTGAAATGAGAGCTTTCCATTCTACTTAATCTAGAAAAATGAAGATGTTTACATAATTTTAATTTTTCCCATTCTCTACACCGAGAGAGCACTGAAAATAAACTGTATCCAGGCTTTTGTATATGTTACACCAAAGTAAAATTTACTGCCAGTGCTGCAACTCTGTATCCACTAGCAGGCTGTGCCCACCCCCAAAGCAGTGACCTTGAAGTATGGACATGCTGGGCACCTCAGGCTGTGCTGGTGCTGACTGTGTGAGCCCTGTTACTGTCAACAATAAAGCCCAGTGATGGGTACTGAGGTTTAAAATTGTCATTCTTTCTCCATTTGTCTGGTCTGTGATGCAGCCTCAAGTCTGGCAGCTTTAGGTAAGGGTGATTTTCTTACTATTTTCAGGCTGCCCACCTGAAAGGACAGCCTGGGGCAGTGGGCTTCCCTGGGCTCACCTCTCACCTTCTGTATCTTCAGGAGCTGCCCTCCTCTTCCACGGTCCATGCCTTCAGCTGATGGAAGCCATGGTCTGTTTCTGACCAAACCCCCTCCTTGCTGGATGAGGGGACATTGTAAATGTCCTGCCAACGTCCAAGTGCAGGCTTAAAATGAGGAAAAGAGCTTGGAGGCTTTTTGTTTAATTGGTAATGGCTATGACAAACCAGCTGTTTGAATTAACGGTTCTCTTGCCTCGAAAGCTTAACCTGTTTCGTTTACCCAAGCAGTAAACCAGGAGAGCAAAAATAACACCTCAGGGCTCTGCTAAGGCCATGTTATTGTGCCTCTGGAAATACCCAGCTGCACAGAGCTGGTACTTCCCAAGGAGCTTCTGCTGACTTTGTTTTCAGCTCCCACAGATGTTTCAAGAGAGGAAAATTTCCTTTTTTTCCCTTGCAATGCTTGAATGTGTTGCTGTTTTCAAAAGAAGAATAAATCACTGTATCACATGCCTGTTACATATGTTTCAGAAATTTGCTTCTCAGTCGCCGTTTTGACACATAGTTGTAGTCACTTGGGAAATTAAAAGTGTCCTAGAAGTAGCCAAAAACTTAATTTAATTGCCTCAGATTTGCTTAGAGAAGCAAAGAAAGACAGGATATAATAGTTTGAAATTCCAGAGATCATCCTTCTTCTAATCAACACATTTTTCTGCAGCTCAGGATGAAGTGAAATTTTAGCTTTGTAACACTCAAGCTGCACACGTAAATATCCAGGACATAAAACAGGTAATAAATCACCCCCTTCGTTGCAGGAAGATGATAACAAGCATTTCTCTTCCCAGGAAGCATGCCACAGCAGGATCAATTTGTTTGTAAAGTGTATGGATTGTTTCTTATGGTGTGAACTTTGTATAAACGGGGGAAACGGCTTACATCAGTATTGATGTTTTTGAGCATCTCTCTCAGCGGATGATTTGAAAGCATCTCTTTCGACGCTTCCTGCCTCCGAGACAAGCGGCTAGATTTGTCTTTATTCTGTCGTAGATGTTTTCTGCTGCCTGTTGCGAGCAAGCCGCCTCCTGCCCAAGGCGGAGAGCTCCCAGAGACACCGTGCCCGGGGCGGGCTGGGGGCGCCGGAGCCGCCCGTGGGACCGCGCTCCGGAGGCGAACAAAGGGGCCACCAAACCCCTCACCAACAGGTGCTGAGCAAGAAACAAACTTTTTCTGGGATACTACTCAGAGTTGCCAAAAGGGAGAGACCCCCCCTGGGCCGCTCCGGGGAAGAGGCAAACACCAAAAAAACCCCAAGTCCGAGGAGGGCCGGAGAGGAGAGGGACAAAGGGGCGGGAGCCCGCAAAACGTGGCGCGCTTCGGGCACGGCGGGGAGCGCGGCCCCACAGCCGCACCTCCCCCGGCACCGCCCGGCCGGGCCGCCCCACCCCACCTGCGGCCGGGCCCTGCCCGCGACCCGCCCCGGGGCCGGTGCGCGGGGGGAGCGGCGGGGGCGCCCCTTTAACCCCTTCCCCGCCGGCGGCTCCGGAAGCGGCGGCGGCGGCCCCGTGGGGCGCTGTGTCCTGCGCCCGGGCGGGGAGGGGTGGCGGCGCGGGGTGGGGGCGAGCGCGGCGCGGGGGGGCGGCGGCGGGAGCCGCTCCCTCCTTGCCCAGCCCGGCCCGGCAGAGGCGGCAGGAGGAGGAGGAGGAGGAGGAGGGCGGCGCAGAGCGCAGACATGGCGGCCAACATGTACCGAGTGGGAGGTATGTGGGGACTCGGCAGCGCCCGCACCGAGCCCCCCGCGCACGGCCGGGGGGCCCCGCCGGGCCGCGCTCGCCGGGCCGGGGCCAAGAGCGGCGCCGCGGCCCCTGGGGCCGGCGCGGTCCCCAGCGGGGCGGCCGGGCCCGGGCGGGCGGCGGGAGGCGGCAGCCGGTCCGGCAAAAGGGTCGCCGGGCCCTCCGCGGGGCGGAGGGGGAGGACGCAGGTTCCTCCCCCGCCGGCCCCGTGCGCCGGGTGGGAGCCCGGCCCCCGCCGCCGAGGAGGAGAAGGGCAGCGCCGCCCTCCGCGGGGAAGGGGGCAGCGGCGCCGCCGGCTCAGCCCCCGCACCGCGGGCCGGGCACGGCCGCCCTTCGCGCCTCGCCTCCTTCCCCGGAGAGCGGCAGAGGGGCCGCCCGCCGGGCCCCGCGGGGCGAGCGGGGCTCCGCCTGCCCGGCCGTGCGGCCCCGGGCCGGGCCGGCCCCGGCGCGGCCTGGCGGGCCCTGGCGGCGCGGCGCGGCGCGGTGCGGGGCGGTGCGCACGGCAGCCCGAGCCCACCCCGGGGGCGCTGCCCTCCGCGCCGCTCCCCTGCCCCCGAGCCCTCCCTCGCTCTCACGGCGAGGAGTTTCTCCGCGCCTTCCTTGGTCTGCCGGGGATAAATAATTAATCCGGCTGTGTAACCGGGGGATTTCTGTTAGCTTCCCTTGCTTACCGCCGTGACCCCTGAGGAGCGCCCTGATACGTGACTGCTTGGCGAGGGGCGGGGGGGAGAGGGCATTTAGGCGGTGAAAAACACGGCGAACGTTTGTCTTCCCGTTCCCAGCCTGTCGAAAATGACATGGATAACTTTTGCTCCCTCGCCGAGGGAACGAACGTGGCGGTGTGCCCGGTGCTATGGCTCAGGTGCACCGCTCAAGTTAGGTGTGCAGTGCTGGGTGCTCAAAAACCGCTCTAGCCTTCTGCTTTCTTAACAGCCAGAGCTGAGAGGGAAGATGCGTGGAAATGAGGGGTGATAATAGTTTGAGTCCCTTTCTGCAAGTGTTTTGAGATATGCTGATAGAGCCGCAAGTCTTCCATCTGCATCCTCCCTCATTAGGGCGTTTAGATTGCAGTCTCATCAGCCTTTACTCATGAAAGTAATCCTTCTCTGAGCAGGTAGTGGGTAGGGTTTACCTCTTAGGTCACCAGTTCTCCCTTTTTTCGTTGTAATCTTAATAAGCAATCGTGGACACTTTCCAGAGATCATATTCTTTCATTAGAACTACCTGAAGTTCCTTTTCATTGTATTGAAGTGTTGCAGAAGACTTTTATACGTTGTTACAGTTTCTCATCCGATTTTTAAAAACAAAGTTTGCAAGGTGCACGGTGCAAAAGTCCAATATCAAATTTAAAGTGTGCTTGGCATTTGATGGGCACTTTTTCATTGAAATACAAGTTTTCAGAAAACTATTGAAGGAAATGCCCTGCATGTCAATTCTTTCTATGTTACATGGGAGCAGCTTTCAGGATATGAGTAAACTTCCATACGCTCTATGAAAGTACTTTTATATTAATGATGCTGGAAGAGACTTTGTCCTGCAAGATCCTTGCTAAGCTCATGACAATTCCTGCTTGATATAGTTTGCATCTTACTGGGCAGAGCTAACAACAAGAGCAAATATCATAAAACATACATTACTCATTGGGACAACTGTACTGCCACAGCACCTGATCATAAATATGAGGTGTCATCTCTTAACAGAAATGTTGATCTCCATAATACAGAAACTCACTAAAGTGCTCAGTTCCTAAATCTTCCCTCATTGATTGTGAGAAGTTGCTCCTTGTCCATCAAGATTTATGAAGTGTGTAAATTACTGGATTACAGTGTAAGCTTCAATGCAAAGCATTCAACTTTTCTCCAGCACGATTGTTAAAGCAGGTGTAGTGCAGTTATAACCAGAATTTAGGAACAAATTATATTAAATCTCAGCATAGGAATACATTATTGTCCCAACATTTATGAAGAAATCTCAACCCTTTGAAAACTTTTAGGTTTAGAAGAAATTTTTTGCACTAATAATGTTATGTCTTTACATAATTTTTGGTATTTCAGTGACTTTCCCTTTTTTTCTTGCAGATTATGTTTATTTTGAAAATTCTTCCAGCAATCCATATCTCATTAGGAGAATTGAAGAACTTAACAAGGTACAAATATCTAAGATTCTTTCTTAACTTTTGGCAACAAGTCAGTGTGCTTGTTGAAACCAGAGAATTATTTCCATCCCTTGAGATTTCTGCTGTGGTAGGGTTTTCTGGTGGTTACTTGGAACACTTGCTCTGTGATATCCTGTAATTCTACCCTGTTACCTAAGGAAACACCCAGTTGCTCCTTCCTGGTGAACAGGATTACTCTGCTGCAAAAATTTTCTAACGATGCCTATGAATTCTTGGAGAAATGAATGAATTGAATTCTCTGGCTGACGATGACACTGTGAATCCATCTGGAATGACAGCCACCATGTAATGTGTCTGCTCTTGGATAGGCGTTTAAAGAGCTGGAAGGTACCAGGGAGACTTTGCAGTGATCAAATAACAGAGTATGTGACTTCTGTGGCTGCTTATTGCTCTGCCTTTTGGCAGCTGGGAAGGAAGAATGCGATTTTGAATAAAGTACAGACTGTGTTTTCTGTCTTTATCCTGAGTGTATTTTCCTAATGTATTTCCTCCTAAATGGAGGCTCTATGGACTGTCAATTTGGGGAAAACATGATTATTTTTCTTCAGCCTTGCACTACTAAGAATAGTGTGGATTTTCTATATGTATTATTTTTTTTACTTTTCCCTCAAGCAGTATTAAAACTTACTGATGCACTACATCAAAAGTTAATTATCAAAATGCTCATCGTGATGTAAGTAATGATTAAGTAATTTTTTTTTCCCACTGGTTAGAAAGTAAATTTAAAAAATGGTGACTTGCAAATGGTTTTCTTCTTATTATGAAACATATGAAACTATGAAACATAATGAAACTATGCCATAGCAGACATCAACCATGTTTACTGTTAGTGCTGTCCAACATAACATCCACTGAACTTGTGCATGGCAAATAATTTTTGGCTTTTATTGGAGAAGGAAATTTTTTATTCACAGTAATTGATGTGATTCCAATCATGTATTGAATGTAATGTTTATTGTCTTTAAATTGCACTGCTATAATTTAATCTTGCTTGTGCAGAGGAAAACAGTCATGTATGGATTTTTTTTTTTTTCTTAAAGAGAGCTTGGAGGTTGTAGTCCAGACATCTTAAATGTGAATGGTTTGGTTTTCTGTGCTAAAGGTATCAAGCAAATGTGGAGGTATTATGTAAATATGTAATGAATTGCTTTGATTATTGTTCTACCAGGGACAATACTTTTTTTTTGGTAAGAAACTTTATCGAAATATTATACCTTTTAGTATTAAATAAGTAACTCAAGGTAAAGAAGTACTTCTGTACCCTTCAAGGAGGAGGATACAGTTCTTCAAATATTAGTAAATTTTTTATAGATCTTGGTCCCTGTCATGTGCCATGAAAACCACACTGAAATAAATAGCTCTTTTATTTTAGGAGCTGTTGTGACTTTTTCAAATAAACTTTTCGAAAGTCTTTCAAAAAGACTTTTTCAATAGATGTTATATGAAATGAGGTTCTGAAAAAATGCTAGAGTATTTTGACATATACATTTCTGTCTGAAGCTGGATTGTAAAGAGATGTTCACAAGGATTCTTACATTAGCGTGATACTGGCATTGCGCCTCTGAACACCTGAATAAAATACAAATTCTGAGGACTCAATAATTGTAGTTAATCCTCTTGTCTGGTCTGAAATTGGCACTGGCCTCTCTCAAGAAGATTTTATTTATTGGAGTAATTCTGTTGATTTCAGCTTGACTGATCATGTGAGAACTACTGATATGAGGGAGCACTCCAGGCAGAGAGCGTTTAATTTGTATTACTCAGCTGAGGAGGGATACATTCTGACTTGATTTTCTCTCTCTTTTGTAGACTGCCAATGGGAACGTGGAAGCAAAAGTGGTGTGTTTTTACAGGCGAAGAGATATTTCTAACAGCCTTATAATGCTTGCAGATAAGCATGCTAGTAAGTAGATGGTGTAGGGCACCTTTTCTTACTAACACAGCCTGCTCAATTTCTGCAACTGCTTAAAATTGTGTGGTTTTTTTGGCATGTGAAATATATATTTGTGTTAGGCATTTACGAATATCCAGTTAGTTGCTTAGTATTATCTGATACTCTCCTGCTCCTATCAGTTGCTTCTTGGAATTAAATTAAATTTTATCCATGTGATTGAGACTGTTCATCTGGAAAAAAAAAAAAAAAGAATGTATCTTTTCATCTGGAAGCTGTATTTCTTTTTTATTATGTCAAAAGTAATTCTTGGTTGTAAGTCAGTTTAAGCTTAAGAGCACTTGTGATTATTTGATGTGAGTTTTTTGAGTTAGACATAAATGTGTATTGCTAAATGTAAAGAATGAAATGCATCTTTGGGGACTGAAAAATCACTGGAGATTGTAGAAGAGCTGTTGTGAGCATTTATGCTAAATGTAGATATGAGTAAAAGAATAGGTGGGTTGCGGTTTTTTTCCCTTTTTTTCCTTTTTTTTTTCTTTTCTCTTCTCTTTTTTCAGAAAAACAACAAGTGGTAATAGGTGAAAAAAGCCCAATTTTTCAACATAGATCTAACTTTTTTTGGTGTCTGCTATTTGCTATACAAGTGAAATATAATTTTGTTCCATAACTTTTTTGATGAAAAATATAATTCTGAAGAGAAAAAATACAATTCTGAAAATATAATTCAGAACCTAAAAATCTGAGATGAAAACAGTAATTTGCAAAATACTCCAGTCATATTTGTAAATAACTGAAACATGAAGTATGTCAACATCCCATAAATTTCTTGCCATATGCTATTAAATACCATTTTGATTATATATGATGCTTGAGTTTACAAAATTAGTCTGTGAATAAGCTATGGAGGGGTTATAAATCTCTAATTTATGGGGATGAATCTCTTGAAAGACATTAGATAACGCCAACTTTTTAATGCAGATATATGATGGTGTAATTAGGTGCTTTAAATAATATATTTATTTCATAAACACCCTGCATTTGGTTTAATGTCCAGCTCTGATACTTTTGCTCATCCAGGTATGGTTAGTGAAGAGAAAGAGCCAACCTTTGGCTTTTGTTTTATTCTTTTATTGGTCTTAAAGAAGTGGGGGTGATATGAGTACATAGTATGAAGTACTGGCTTGGTTTTTATATGAAGGCAATACTTCTTGCTTATGTACTAAGAAAATAATTTTATGTTTTTCTTATATAGTTATTTGTGACCTATTTATGATCCTGATCATTAGCCCCTGCAATCATTAGTCTTTTGGGTTCTTCCAGCTGAATTGTATAGAAACATGAATCTTGTGAATTTTTTCTTTAATTGGCTTATTTTTTAGAAAAGGGTACGTTAGTCCCGTGGATATCATTCAATCTGGAAAAGTGAATAAGGTTTTTCTTTTTCCTTTGTGAGTTTTGGATTGCCATTTTGTCAGCACTTTGATATAAAGGACTTGTTGATGGTCTGCTGCTCTTCTCCTGGAGCATACCAGGGGTTGTTGGTGTCACTAGGAGTGCTGTGGAGTTTTCCACCATGTGTTCTCTGTCGGGATTCTCTTGTGGCTTTGTAGTGAGAAATCAGAAATGTGATTTCCAGCTGGTTCAACAAACATCTTTAGAATGCCTGTGCCTCACAGGTTATGAGCCTTCTAACCCAGTGCTCTTATGAATTATGTTTCTTGTGCTGGTTTGAAAGCAAAACCAGTGAGACTCCCAGTCAGAGATACAATTTAATAGGAGAAGAGAGGAAAAAAAGGTAAAATAAAATAAATGGAACAATACAACGTGACACCCTGTTGGTCAGGGTGTTGGAAGCAGTCCAAAAGTAAGTCCTCCTGGAATGGCAGATGTAGTTCTGTTGGAGTAGAGATGATCCTGAGAGAGAAGAGTCCAGTGATGGTGAGAAGGGTCCAGTCTTCCTCCAGGAATCCGGTGGAACCAGATGAGATGTTCTTGTCAAAGCAGTGATTCCATCTGGTAGCTCTTGTCTCCTCTGGGAGTCCAGTGGATAAAAGCTGCTCATAAGGTCTCAAACCCTGGATTATATCCAGGTGGGAATGCTTGGCTCCTCCCCCTGGGCAGAGCATCTCACAATGGGATGATTCCATCCTATGAGTCATGCAATGGGTCCTTGATGGCCCATTAAACAGAGATAACTTCTTCCGGGAAGGCATTGTTGGGCTCGTTAACAGAAGATAAGGAAAACAGTGCCCCACCTTGGCTCCAACAGCTCATGGGGATAGAATACATACCTTGGGCACAATTTTACATTGTAACCTAGGACATTTGTCTATCAACATTTCCTCTGGACACAGTGTTTCTGCTCTGACCAATCTGTGGGATCTGTAGTGCCAGGTTCTCCGAGGAGGTGTTTGTTACAGTTACAGGGGACAGCAGGTAGTGAGGGATTGCTCGCCTATAGCTTCCTATAGCTCATAGAGCAGATGTAGTTAAATGTCAAATCAATTTAAAGGCTTTCATTCTGGAATAACACAGTGTTCTGTTTAAAAATATGGTGTGTGTAAACAAAATATTTGTATATTTATGAATTGAATGTTTTGGAAATGATTTATATAGCTAAACACGTTGACACTTCAACACTTCTACCTGGTTTGGTATAAAATAAATGTTAAAAGATACCCAGGTATAAAATAAATGTTAAAAGATACAAGTTTCTTAAGGAATGAGAACTCTAGTTCAGCCACTGATTTCTCCTGTGTGCCTGTTTGGAGAAGTCTTTTAAGTATAAGTTCTGATTGATCTTTTCTAATGATATTTTGTATTGCTAGCCTTTTTTTTTTTTTTTTTTTTTTTATGATGGGGAAAACTGGTCTGAGTTATGCCTTTCTCAAGATTTTGGCATGTGGGGGTTGGGGTTTTTTGACTGACATGTCAGTTTCTGAAGGTTACATTTTGAGATGTAGATACGATCCCATTTACTGAAAGAAGAAAACAGCTTTGCAAGAAAATATTTTGGAACTTTAAAAAAAATATTTTCAGTGGCTTGAAAAAGTTTTAGGGTTACTGTAAAGAATATTTGGGAAACACAGAATAAAGTTGATCTGTGATTTTTGTCACTCATAGGGAGTCAGTATATTGTTTTCCTAGGGTGTTTTTTTGTTTTGTTTGTTTGTTTATTTGTTTCTGTTTGGATTTTTGTTTGTTTGGTTTTTTGTTTGGTTAGTTTTTTGTTAGTTTGCTTTTGTTTTCACTTCCAAAATATTTCAAGGTATTGTAACAAATTGACAGGGGGAAATCAAATTCTCCTTAGGCCATTCTAAACTACTGAGGTACAGAGTAGTTCCCTTGTTTTCAAAGAATGTCACTAATCCGTGAGGAAGCTGTATTGATGTCTTTTTTTCCCTGGTGTTCCAGGTGGAATTTAATTAAGGAAATTTTTATTTGTCTACCAGCATCACGTATGACATCAGTTTAGATCTGGGAATTGTTCTGAAAGCTGACTGTAGCCATTTAAATCCAGGGATTTGGAATGTTTTATGGGCACTTGAGGACTTTATGTTTTTTCACCTTTGATTTATGTTACTATAAAAGAGAGTTTATGGTAGGGTCAGCTTGAAATACAAACCAAAATACTGTCCAAGATCAGCTTCTTGATCCTGTGCAGCCTCCTGAGCTTAGTGAGAGAGTTCTTTTGGGGTGTTAACACTCACCAGCACTTAGGTTGTAGTCATCACTGCAGGGTCATTGTGAGGGGGCTGTTCCTTTCTTGGCATGAAAGAACTGACCAGCAGAGTAAGGCTTCCTGTGAAGGGAAAAGAAAGAGGAGAGGTGAATAGAGGATGGCAGGCAGTACAAGAGACAGATATTGCAACAGATACCCGAGTGTGTAAGCGAGTGAACTTGGAGACCTGGGACAGAAACACTCAGCTCATTAAAATGGGTGAAGCAAACATAAAGAGGTGGCATAGAGATGTTTCCTAACTAAATGGTGGGATTGAGAAATTGCCAGCTGTAGCTGAACCTATAAAATGTAGATGATCCTTTATCTTCAGTAGAATTAATGTATTTTAAAACCTTGCCCTAAGTATTTTAGGGCAAGGTTTTAATAGCTGTGGAAAGGAGACTGTATCAGCTTTGTACCAGCACTGGTTTTGGGTTACAGCAAAGGGCTCATGTTCTGTATTGCCTTCTTTTGCAATAGATTTATCATAGAATCATAGAATGTTCTGTATTACAAGGGACACAATTGGGTCCAACTCCTGGCCCTGCACAAGGATCATTCCAAAAGCCATATGATATTTGAGGTTTATTCAGTTGCTTGAAGCTGAGTGGAATGACCTGAGTGCGTGCTGCCATTTTTTGCAGTTCTCTGCACTTTAAGTTCTTTATCTGATCATGTGTTATCATACTGTGTCTGAAGTCATTCTCTTATTGCAACTCCTCAGCCAGCTTTTGCCTAGTCAACCATCTGGTGAGGATATAAAAAAAAATTACTGTTGTTGGAGTCCTTCATCTTCTGATTTATTAAGAGGGTTTGTTTCATTTAGGTGTGCTGAGATGCTGACCAAGTGCCAAGAATATTTCTGGGCCTGTGATAAAGCCCATGCAGAATGTATTTTTTTTCTCATTAACACAGTTGATATTCTTTGTGAATGAGACAGTACTCAAATAAAAACAAAACAAAACAAAACAAAAAAAAACCCTCTGAGATATTTGTTTCTTTGACTGAGATGAAAGGTAAAATTAAATTTTTCTAGATTACAGAAGCTGTGTAAAAAATCATATTCAATCTCAGTTGTTCTTTTAAGAGATCACTTACTGGCTTTACATCTTGTTACACATTTTAAAAACTTTTATTCTTTTGCTCTTGATCAGTGACATTTCATGTCACATTGCTTTGTAAAATGGTGTTTCTGCTACAGAATTTTTGTACTTGATAGATATCTAGGAGGAGAAGAGTCCTGCTAGTGATTCCTGGTTAGACAATAGGTAGGGCGGGAAAAGACCTCCAAGATCCTGTCTTTGACTGAACGCTGCTGTGCCCACTAAACTTTATTATCAAATGTTGGAGTCTGTACTCATTTCTGACCTTTGTATGACATTATTGTGTTGCAATCAGAAACAAATCCAGTATTCTCTCTGTACTTCAGGTGTTTTTGCCTGTAAAGCAATGCTCCTATTAGAATTCTTATTAAAGTTGGTGAAAAATATTTAATATGCCAATATGTTTTTATAGTTGCCGTTAAAAGAGCTCAAAGCACCTTACAAACATATTTGGTTTATTTTCTATATACTATCAAGAATGTTCCAGCATTCCTGGAAACGGCCTGATCTTGCAGGGCAGTTTAGCTGCTGCTGAGCCTCCTTACCTTCACTTAAAGGTGCTGTGTAGTTGAGGGGAGGAATATTTTGCATATTGTCTGTGTTAACTGCCAACACTCCAGATGCATCTGAGAGAATGAAGCTGTTAATATTCCATCTAATTTTTGAGAGGCATTTTATTTCAGCAGAGCAGCAGGTTAGCAGGTATCATTGAAGATGTTAAGAAAATGAGCTTAACTTGAGCAGTAGTGTTTAGCAGATTGCTCACTGATGTTCCCAAAGATACACAGAACTGAAATGTGAATTCCTTTCATGTGTCATCAGGTTTTTCAGCATATGGTTGCTGTTGCATGGTATTCTTAACACTCAGCTCCAGAAAAAACACAAGAATTTTTACTGCCCTCTTCAATAATCAAAAAAGTACCATTTAGAAAGTTGTATGAAAAAAGTTATGGGTGTGGAGACCCTTGGGGTTCAGGAAAGGGCTCCAGAGTAAAATATTTAAAACAACTTGTGCTCTTCAGTGTCCTGTTATCTTAATCACATATTTGACTCAGATAATTCAAAACATTTATAGAATACTATACTGGACAATTTTTGTCCAATCAGATTGTAACACAACCAGAAACTTGGTGGATTTTTTTTTTATGTAATTCTTTTTCATGGTAGTAGTTCTTGTACATCAAACGAAACAGTTATTAATAAATAATAAATGTTTCTTTAACCACAATCCTTTTTCTGAAAAATCACTTTAAGATGACTTTTCCTGTTACCTAATTCTAGTCACATAATGTCTTAGCATAAAAATTATGTTTTGACTGATGTTGAGATTTTATTTGCAATCTTGATTTTTTTTTGTGAGTTTTTTTTGTGTTTTTTTTTTTTTTTTTTGGTGGTTTTTTTTTTTTTTTTTTTGGTTGGTTGGTTGGTTTTTGTTTTTTTTCACTGCTTCCCTTGATACCCATTTTGCAGCTTGTGTTCAGTTAGAAGCATCTTGGCTGAAATGAACCCAAGAGGCAGATATTAACTCTTCTACTGCGCACAACCCATTTTCTCTGCCTTGATAATTTTAAATGTTGAAATAATTCACAGTTTCTTTAAAAAAAAAGTTCCAAACCACAAAAATCAACCCCATGGCAAATAGTTTTTTGGGGTTGCTTAGGGGTCATGTTGGTGAAAAAAAACCAAAACAAAATAAGTCTTTGGAGCTCAAGAGCTCAATTGATTTGTGTCTCTTACAGTAGTGTAAGTAACACTTCCATGGAATCTTGTGGCTTTTGGGAAGTTTTCTGTTAGGTTACAGTTCATTTTTTCAATTGCACTTGGTGAGAAGGCCTCTCTTGCTGCTGAGAAAAGCGATCTGTTGATATCACCCTGTGATGAAAGAGAGCATTTTTCCAGTTGGATAGGAGAAAAAGGAGCTAGAGCCTGGAAAGGCAGAGCTGGGAATGAAAGGCAGGAGAATCTCCTGAACTGGATGTAAGGAAGAGGGCTTGGCTGCTAGATATGCCTGAGGAGTGAGTGAGCAGGCTCGTGTAACTGGTTCAGTGAGCCTTGTTAATCCCAAGGCTTCTGTAAATATAAACCAGTGTTTTGTTTGCAGCTCAGTGTCCCTGGCTCTGTTGTCTCTGTCCACACACACCAAGAATTAGGAGAAAATTAGTTTTGATCTCACATAGTTGCCCTCTTTTTGAGGACAGGATAGGTTTTTCAGAAGTCTCTGTCTGTGAGCAACTCGTCAGAAGGCCCTTGGGTTTGTTTTGAAGTTGGGGTGGTGAAGAGAGACAAAACCAAATATAGTAAGCCAGGAAATGTAGGTGTGTAGGTTCCAGTGTTGCTGTTGCTGGAATTTTACATGTTAATACTTATTTACAGTCATCTGATAGAGACATGTAAACTAAGCAGCAGCAAATTCAGGTATGTTGTGTTGCTTCTGGGAATCCTGAAGTCTGTGATGTGGGAGAGACACACCCTAGGAGGACTGTTTAAGGATGCTAGAGATAACAAATTCCTTAATCAGTGGCAGAGTAGCTTTTATGCTAAGGCACCTATATTAGTCTATCACTTTCACTGAAAATGAGCTTGGGGTTTTTTGTGGGGAAGACGTGATCTCTTTGATCTTCTGAGACAAGGGAACATCAAGTTTTCCTTCATTTACCCAAGAGAATGCCATCAGTTGCAATTTATTTGAAGAGAGGAAAAAAAATCAGAACTTGCTGAAATACAGCAAGCCTTGCTGAAAACTACTTCCTTGTCACCAAGGAAAAACTTGTCTCAAGGCTCCCAATTATTCTTTTCAAGGGTGCTTTGGGTAGTGTCATAAATTATGTGTTTTCTTCATTTGATTTTTGTTCAAGAACTTGTGAATGTTTTCTCTCTTCAACAGTGAAAGCAATAAAGAACCAGTAATGAGGAACGTTTTGCTTCTGACAATATCTGAGTATTTTTTTTTTTTGTGACTGACATTTAGAATTAGTAGTTATATTGTCTCATTAACAAGTTTACTGTCAGCCCCAAGTATCTTGTAGAATTATTAACTTCTGTGTCTGTTCAGGCTCTTCCTTTGGTGCAGAATGGCTTGTTAGGTTGAGAATGTTAATGATCTTCTCTTAGTGGATGAATGGATTTATAACTAAGTTCATAAGTTTAGGAGTTCTTAGCTCTTATGGAAAACTTGCATAAGCACATTTTTTTTCACCTGTGTATGGTGATCTGTGTTTGGATCATGTGTGGCCTCTTCTCATATAAAAAATTGTCTGCTCTGTAAAATTTGTATACATCTGAATTTTTCCATGGACTGTCTAGCTAGTTACTGCTACCTTCATTTTTATACCTCCAAAGTATAAACTTATCATTTTGGGCAAGTGTGTGTAGATTAATTTTCTTTCAAATTCAACAATCTTTTTTTCTGAACACAGAATTTAAGAGGCTTGAATACATTGCTGCCAATTTCTCTGAATGGAAAAACAAACTAAACCTAAAATCTGGATTAATTCTGTGAATTTGCTGTGAAGAGTGGAAAGTTGTAAAATATCAGTTCATGTTTATGCTTAAAACTGTTTAATAGATATATGAAGCTCAGTTTTTATTTTTATTACGTAAATACCAGAAGTATTTATTTAGTAAGTTTCCTTGGTAAAGCTCAGTAGGGTACCAAAGGTGTCACTTTTTTGAGGTCTACTCCCAAAATAAATTTTTCACATTCGAGTCTTTAGAAGGAGAGAGTATTCACAGAAAATTGCCAAACCATTGTGCATTCCCCTATTTCCCTGTGTTCCCTTGACCATGAGGAAATGAATGTTAGGATTCATTTCCTCATGGTCAAGTTTAAATACACATGCCATCATTACTGTACTTGTTCAGGGTTTCTTTTGATTTGTGGAAAACATGTAACTGTTTTCTCTCAGCTGCTTTCCTGCCTCTTTCATGTTTCTTAGTTGTGCATGCAAGTGATACTACACTGGTTTTTTTGTACTCTTAAAATACTTGTAGTACTTAAATTGATATTATTGATCATAACTTTTTGTCTCATGAAGATAAATAAATTTCTGTAATCTCAAATGGTTCTATGTCTTTTTTTTCCCCCTTGGCTCCTAATTTTAAGTGACTTTTCCCACTTTCTTCCCAGTGCACCCCCATTGCACCAAAACACTTGAGGCATAAATTTTAGACTACAAAATCATTGCTAGGTTATCTCTATCTGTAAAGCTCCAACTAGAGAGGTGGTTCACATCTTCAAAGAATTCTCTGATAGTCTAATTGAATCAGTAGTTTATATAATTTATAAATCTGATTGATGTAAACTCACTATTAATATAGAAAGACTTTCTCATCATGCAGTGGCAGTTAAATGTGTAATTTGGGAATCAGGTCTGATGATTACTGATACCAGCAGTAATTCCTGAATGTCTGTATTCTGCAGTGGAATGAAGTGTGCAATAATTGCCTTTGGTGATACTCATGCATGCCTGTAACTGCACACATGCTGATAGAGGTGGAGCTTTTTAGCCTGGGCTATGCTGTGTGTGAGCACAGTGTAATGCTCCCTCCCCAAGCTGGTTCATGCAGTTCTGTGTGTGCATGTATATGTATATGTATATGTATATGGTGTGAGGTATTATGGGCTAGGCAGAAGCAGCAGATAAGATGAATGTCTAAGGTAGCTGTGTAATTTATCTGTAAACTCTCTTTCTGTTAAAGGTAGCCTGCACAAGTAACAGGACTCAAAGTCAGCAAATATGTTGAGTTTGTCATGGCCCAAACCACATGAAGTAGGTGGCTGGAATGGCTGTGCTATTTTGCAGTGCAGTTTGTCTGTTTGATCAATATTTTGGGTTTTACCTCAGCTACTGTTTGTAATCCTCTCTGGACAAGTGAAGATTTGTAGTGTGAGTCTGCTTTGCTTCTGGTTTTGATATGCAAGAAATGCTTCTGTGGTCCTTGCAGAGAGATTGTTTTGTGCTGATGTAGAATACATCACTCCCATGAGCAAAAAAAGTCTGAGTGGTAAAAAGCTCAATTTTTTCAGTAAAAGCCTGTTCTACGTTATCAAATTCCTAAAAGGCTTCAGGGAGCTAAGTAGTTGATTTTGACTGTCACCTACTGCCTGAATCCAAAATCTGTTTGAGGATTTATCACAGTGTATAGGATGTCTTCTCTGTGCAGGTAGCAGAGCCGCTGAGCTATGCATAGAGCACTATATTTGCATATATCCAGGGGTTATGTGAGTGCATGTACCTTTTCTGCTTGTACAACAGGTTAAACATCTATCCAAAACCAGCACAACTAAGTTAACTATCTTCTCATTTTTGTTATGCTGAATGATAGAAGTAATTTTTGTCTGTTCTTGTTTATGTGGGGGATTGTGACAGTGATATGCAATGCTGAAGGGAGTCATGTTTCAGTTTCCTGTATTAAAAGTGCAACCTTGTTTTGGCTTAAACCAGAATAGAAATAGTGTTGGCAGAGTCGGTGACCTGTAACCTAGACCCTACAGGGTGCTGTGGCCCTCTGCTGTGGGGCAGTGCCTTTAGGCAGATCCTTTGACTGATGCTGCTGTCAGGACTGAAATCCTGATGCAGGATTTCATATACATGTTCTCAGTAAGCCCTTGAGAGGCCAAGGACTCAGTTGCCAAGTATTATACAAGAAAAAAGATTTTGATATATGGACAGCTTTTATATTTATATTTGCCTTCAAATGGGGGCTAGCTTAATCTGCCTTCATAACGCTCTCCCCTTTCTTTTAATTTTTAATTTTTGCTTTTAATAAGAGGAAAAAAAGCCAGAATCAGAATACTGAAGATTAACCATGTAAGAGATGACTAAGTGGAGATGTTTGATATTTTACTTGCTGCAACAAAAATGGTATTTGAACATGTTGTCTACAAAGCAAAGTACTGAGAGTAGATGAAAAACTTCATTGGTTTAGTTGGGAATAGCATATGTATTAAAATTTGAATAGTTAATACAAGGTGATGTTTATTCCTACACTGTTTTGTTTGTTTGTTTTTCCTCCTGGCTTCAGAATTAATAAATTAAAATGCTTTAATAATTTAAAGTAATACATGTATTCATATCTCTTTACACTTTTCTCAGTTCATATGTATAGTTCCTGTAAATTATGATCTCATTATCTCTGTACAGCAATTAAGGAAATAATGTTACAGGCATTAAGGAAGATAAATACCTAACATAGTTGATGGAAAAAAAAATGGAAAAAAATCCTTTAGGTCTTACACAGGCCATCAGAGTGAATTAGCTCCTCTTCCTGCTTGTCTTGTCAGGTCTGTAGAGAGAAAAGCTTTCTTAACATGTTGGCATTGACCAGGCATTCTCTTGGATAATATTGTCCTCGTTTCCTAATCCCACACATAGAACCTTAATTTGTCTTGATTAGGTTTACCCAAGAATAGTATATACAAATCCTTTTATTTTCTTTCTCTTTTTTTTCCCTTTTCTTTCTTTTTATTTTCTCCCTACTTCTTCTTTCCTCCCTGCAAAAAAATCCAACAAATTTCAGCCCTTCTGTAAGGCAATACTGTAGAAGATAAATAATTTGTGTTTTATAAGCAGAATCATATGCCGTTCTGAGTAGGGGTAGGAGAGTGCTTGTACAATCTGTGCCTTTTCATCTCTGCCAACAAATTTTGAAAAGTTGTTTATTGGCTTTTGAGGATGTGAACTGAATGTTAGAAAAGCAGTTTAGATCTCTGAGGCTGTGTGGTTATTGTCATACAGTGCAAGAAAATGTCAGTGTAGATCTTAAACATGGACTTTGGATTCTTATAGAACACAAAAGACCACATTTTTTGTGTGCTTAGTTCTTCTCATGCTACATTAATTATTTTTTATATATTTATACTGCATTTTCTTAAGGAGAGACAATCATGCAGCTTGTAACCAACTAGATCAAACAGACTTCTTGCCTATGCTAAAGGAAAGACAATCTTGTTTTAACAAGATATTTTCACAGAAAAATGGTGAAAATTTAAGTGATGGGAAAAACTTAATAGCAGCTGTCTTAGGAAAATGGAAGATACAGATTTCCTTTTTCTTCTAATCAGGTGTAATAATTATTCATGCAGGTTACATGGCAGTGTTGCAGGTAGCCTTTGTATTTCTTGAGCCTGATGATGGATTTAAAAATTATTTCTTGGGCACTGTCAAATTAACCATGTACACTTTTGCTCATGGTGGTCTGCCAGCCTGGATTTGAGGGTAGAATTAAAATCTCCTTTCTTTCCCACACAACCCTAAACATATGTACACTTTGGAAAAAAAATTACTAATTGACTTCTGATTCAGCTGATGAGCTGGATGTAACCAGTAATTGGATGTTCCTCATGTTGCAAATAGCAGTGTCCATGGCACAGTTTTGAGGCTGCTTCTACTAATGAGCTGCTTAAAGAAACACCACCCAGAACTGTTAACTCTCACATCCTTCTGCAGTTCATACAGATGTACACATGACCAAACACAACCTGAGCCCTGTAACAGGATATTTTTCCCATTTGAAAGAATTTGCATTTGAATAGTTGATACAGAAATCAGGTAAAAAGGGAAAATCTAGTTGATGTTTATGATACATACATAAACCAGCTTTTTCACCACTGCCTGCATGTTATTGTCCTCATGCTTCTGTGGGATCCTTCTGTTCTGTAGTGTTGTTACAAAGTAGCTTGCAGTGCTGAAAAATGGTTAAAAGAACTATTGTGCTTGCTCTTGCATGTATTCATGTTATATTTAATTTATTAGGATCCATTTATTAATGTAGCACATCATGATTCATAGTACTTACGGAGGTAATCCTTCCTTGCTTTCCACCCACAAGCTCCTAAGCTCTCAAAAATCTGCAGAACCAGCTATCAAATAACCCCCACCCATCAAGTTTGGGAAGGTGAACTTATCTGCTGATGAAAGGTGTGATGGTTTCCATAAAACATTTTTGCTACAGGCCTGTGATAAACATGATATGGTTGCCCAATTGCTTATGACTGACTATCATCCTGGAAATTGTTATTATCATAGCATGCTACTTGGAAGTACCCAAAAAAAACCATTTTACATTATTTTGGAAATAATTTTTATTATTGGAAAGTAGGTGTGGCATATTAGTTCTTAATGGCTACACAATAGTTATTTCTTTGTTTTGAAACCTCCTTTAGAAAAATAATGATAAGGTAGTGTGGGGGGATCACCTGGGTAATTGTGTAGGAAAACTGGATAATCCCTTAGAGGCCACATGTATATCCATGCTATCCAGCAGGAATTAAAAGCAGACTTTTCCCTGTAAACAAGAGTGATCACTTCTTTTTTTCTACCTGCAAAATTGCTCAGATTTGTGCTTTAGATAGCAATATGCTATCTACATGACTTGTAGTACATACAAACTGTTCTTTGGATTTCTTATCCTATCTGAAAGTAACAGCAAATATCAAATTGCTGTTAGATATTCTAAGTCATCTGAACATTGCAACAGACGTGGTATAAGTAAAGCTAATTAATTCAGCTTTGGGAGACGCTTCCTCACTCAAATGGAAAGTGTAACCATGCATAGTCTAGCTCACAAAGTTGATTACATGGCCTTACTACAGCTTTAGGATGTTAAATATCACAACCAAGTTAGTACAATGAAACATGTCAAGAAGCCTCATGCAGATGAGCAAATTGGCCAACTGCTAACCTGAGAAAGCTCTTCATTCACGGTCTGAATAAAGCTGTTCAGATGGTTAGACTTACTGTTTTTCTTTTGTATGAAATTTGGCAGTAATTAAATTTACTCTCTCTCCCCCAAAATCTATATTTATAATTGTTACTGCTGAAGCATCTAACTGCCAAATGTGCATTTCAAGTTTTTGTCACACCATCTAAGCTTAAAGAGACTTATGCACAGCCACCTTTCCTTTGATGTGTGTGATAAACCTGCCTCTCTTCAGCATTCTCAGCATTTTATCTGTAGGTTTGAAAATATGTTGCTGATACCTGGAATGTGCATATTTTTTAGGCTGAGTGTCGAAGAAAAAGGTATAGAGGAAAGGAAGAAAGTTTGGAAAGTTTTCTGAAAGTGAGGCTTTCTTTGAACTTGAAATTCTGATCTCATACTGATCTAATGCAACTTAAAAGTATTTTAACAAAACAGTGAAATGCCTGTAACTCCACAAATGGTGGTGGTGATTTGAATGTCTCCATCTAAGCTTGCATAAGCTGAGGTCTGGTTTCAAGAGTAGAAGCAATTAAGGCAGGACATTAATGCACTGTAACTTTGGGTACTCTACTGTTTTTATCCAGCATTGGTCTGTGCTGCTGTTGAAAGGAGTCTTGTTTTGTTGTTTTTTTTTCCCACTATGTCTTCCCAGTCTCCTATTTCTGCTTCTTTCTCTTTCTCTTATTCTTTATTTTTTTTATTTTTTCTTTGTAGGCCCAGCAGGCCAAGCAATTGGAATTGAGCTGGATTAAGGGACAACTAAGTAAATAAAAAACTAATTGCATGGTCTGAGTCTGAGGGTGGTGGTTAAGCATCCCCACTATGTGGAGTCACGTGGCAATCCCTCACATGGGACCTGTCCTTAGCAGTGACTGGAGCAGGCAGTGTGGTGCACTCTTACCATGTTAGCAGGTGACACAAGGATGGGGAGGGTGACCAGGTGATGGCTTGAGGGAAGGGCTGGTATGCAGGGATTCCTAGAAAGCAGGAGGAGTGCTATGTCAAGAAGATGAAGATGTTCAGCAGGGACAAATGCCAAGCCTTGCACCTGGGAAGGAAGAGCTCCTGGCAGGAGCATGAGCTGAGAGCAGAGGGGCTTGGGGGAGCAGCTCTGCGGGAAAGGCCCTGGGGTTGCCAGCAGACAGCAGTTCCCTGACAAGGAAGGGAGTTGGCCAAGAGCATCTTGGGCTGCATCACCAGGCACACAGCCAGTAGATCAAGGCAAGAGATTATCCTCCCTGATTATTAAGCACCCATTACATTACATCAAATTATATTGCATCCACTTTTAGGTTCCTGATAAGGGAAGGTTGCTGATAAACTGGAATGCATTCAGCAAAAACCATCATGGTGGGCACTTGCCCTTCTAGGAGAGTCAGCTGGAATTGACCTTTCTCAATTTGGAGAAGAGGTGGACTCTCAGTGCCTATGAGGGTTATAGACCAGAAGATGGAGTTGGATGCTGGGCAGTGCCTAAATTGAAACAGGAGTGATTCAGATTAGATGGGTGTAGAAGGTTTTCTCCATTACTACGTGATGGAGAGGTTATGTGATCTTTTGTCTTCAGAGATTTGAATTACTGAGTACCAGGGACTGACCTCACTGAGTCTATTTTGAAGTATAGTTTCTGCAAGGGACCTCCTGAGGCACCTTCCAGCCTGAATTACTGTTTCCATGATTTTTGGTTGAATTTCCAGATTTCAACTCTACCTGGAAAGAATGCTTGTAAGTATTTTGGTGGCAGTAGAGGGAGAACTTTCTCCTTTCTTTTAGTACTGAAGATTTACTTCTCCTCCCTGAAGATAGTCTTCAATGTTTAAATTAATCTCTCTTACTCTGTTGTAGTCCACAAGGGGAGAACATGGGGGGTTATTTTGATTTAGTTAAGGATGGTATGTCTGAGGAATTGACCTTGTTTTGCTAGCTGATGAATAACTACACAGTTGTTGGAGCCTCATGTAGACCTTCAAATGTCTTTCAGGACTTTAAAAAATTATTTTAAAAGAATTTTTTATTAAATAGGAGTATTATATTTCTAGAGTCTTGCCCTCAGATTATCATTCTATTTGCAAAAACAAGCAATTCTTCCTCATAGCAAGCTTGACTCATCACGTAACTATATAACAAAGATACTGTATACAATATTTAGGTGGCATGGACAGTTTTCTTCTCAGGATCACTAACATCACCATTTTCTCACAGCAAATCCCACAAATTAGGTGGAAGAGGGAGAAAAAGTGTTCACTATGTTTAAAAGTGGTGATGCATACATAAAATGAGTGAGGGTTACAGTTTCTTTTCAGTATCCATTTCTTACCTGAGTCAGTTACATCTCATTTACATCAGATGGGAAAGGGAAAGTTGCAGTGCTGTCCCTGAAAGTATAGCCAGATCACTCTGCTCTTCAGGATCACAGTAATTATTTACCACTGATAATTAGAAAGCCCACATGTAATAAATAAATAGACCACAAGTTTTTAAACCTCACTGGAGATGCCTGCTTTTGCTCACCAGGGGTTTTCTTTTAAATAATGAAATATTTCTTGTAAATCAGGAAAAGTGCTACAAAACAGCATTATCTTAAATTTTGCCCAAGGCCTAAAGGGGAGTGTGTAAAGAATTTTCAAAATGGGATTTTGTATGTGTGTAGTTGTGTATGTGCGTGTATGTGTATGTATGAAGTATTCATCTTTGGAGTCATACCTAAGAGTTTCAAAAGTACATTTAGATGAGCAATTTTAAATTGATTTTTTTGGTCTGTCTAATCATGGAACAATGAGGTCTGGGTATGTAATCACCATATTGCTGCATAAAAACATTTGCTCCCTCTGAGCTATTGTTTTTCTTCTTTTCCTGAGTGCTGAAATGTGCTTAGCTTGGTTGTGCTTTATAATCGTAAAAATCCTGTAGGTACTTTCTATTTCACTCTTTTGGTAGAAATAATCTCTCCTTGGATCACAAATGAAATTCATATGTGCTGTAAATCAAGTCAAAGGTGTGAAGAGATCTCTAAAAGTTCTGCAAGGTTGTTACCACTTTCCTCCTAATGGGTATTAAGGCTTGATAATTGTAAAAACCTGCTTCAGAACCAGCTCTCTGGAGGTTTCTTCAGATGCAGAATTCTTTGTGTTGCCATCAAGCAAACTTAGCTTCATCTCTTCTTTATGCTCTGCAGTTTCCTTTCAAGGTACAGGTTTGTGTGGTTGCTGGGACAAACTACTACTTGTTTTACTCAGTCCTACTGTTAAGATTGGTTTTATATTTTAATGGTGAAGCAGGAAATTGTAAAATTTTCCTGATGGTAAATTGTGTTGAGTGGATGGAACTGTTCTGTGTCTGGCCATGGTTTGTTCTACTTATTACTGAGCTTGTCAGATCATCTTGTTTTAATCTGTTTTATTTCTAAAAATACAACAGAAAATTTACATTGCTTCATATTTAGGTTCAGAGAGTTTTAAGAGATGAATCTAAGAGACATTTGGTTTCAGCTTCAGGCTCTTGGATCAACATTTTTATGTCTTACGTAAGACTAGTGAAATAAATTTGCTTAAAGGTGGTGGGTTTTCTTCTTAATTTTTTAAATTTAAATTCTTACTTGAGGAAGATATTGAGATGAGCATAGGTGTCTAAAGCCATTTTAAATTCTGGAATATCATCTCTGGCTTCCAGCAACAACTTTTAAATGGCCCATATTGTCCTGTGTTTTGTGCCTTATCTGCAGACAGATGTTTTTGATATGCTGACCAAACTTGTGTTTGGATGCCTAAATTACTTAGGAAAAAAGCTCCAAATCCAAGGTAACTAGAAGAAATATTAATGCTTAAACTTGACAATCAAAATGCAGCTTGTAAGGATCACTTACTGTAATAAATAGTTGTAAAACCTAATTGCTGGAAACATTGGTGTGGTATAACCCCAACTAGCAACAAAACACCACACAGCTGTTGGCTCACTACCCCAGGTGGGATGGAGGGGAGAATTGGAATTAACAAACAAAGCAAAACAAGGAATTAATTCACTGCTTCCCGTGGGCAGGCAGGTGTTCAGCCATCCCCAAGACAGACGGGGTCTGTTACACACCACAGTGGCTTGGGAAGACAAAACATCACCTCAAATGTTCCCACTCCCCTCTTCTATCCCCCAGCTTTAGATGCTGATCATGATGCCATTTGGTATCCCTTTGGTCAGTTGGGGTCAGCTATCCTGGCTGTGTCCCCTCCCAGCTCCTTGTGCCTCCTCAGTCTCCTCATTGATGGGGGTGTGTCTTGGTTTGGAAAGACAGGTATCTGCCAGAGAAAGCTGGAGTTTCCCTTGGAATGGAGAATGTAAAACTCTCACACCCCCCCCCACCCCCCCCCCCCCCCCCCATTATAATTTTGCAATTAAGTCTTCTTGGCAAAGACTTGGGAATAGGAATAACAGTTCTTTACTAGGAATGTTAAAAAAACAAAACAAACAAACAAATGTAGCAGTAACAAACAAAACCCAAAACAAACAAGCAAACAAACAACAATCCTAGAAAACCCTGACAGAGTCAGAACTACAACCTGACACCCTATTGGTCAGGGTGTTTGAAACAGTCCAAAAGTGAGTCCTTCTGGAGTGGCAGATGTGGTTCTGTTGAAGTAGAAATGATCCTGTAGAAAAGGGTCCAGTGATGGTGAGAAGGGTCCAGTCTTCCTCTGGGAATCCAGTGGAACCAGATCCCACGTGTTCCTACGTCTCAGTTTTATCCAGGTAGGAATGGTTGGCTCTCCCCACTGGGTGGAGCATCTCACAATGGGATGATGGAATGTGTGCTGTCCTTGGTGAGCCTTAATGGCCCATTAGCAGAAGATATCCCCCTGGAGGGAGGACAGGTGGTGAAAGAGATAAGAAACACTGCCCCACCTGGTTTTAACAGCTGGCCCATTATCAGAAGGCACCCAGCCCCTTCTCCCAGAGTTAGAAGAGATAAAGAAAAAACATCTTCCCAACTGCTTTCAACAAATGAAATAGAGTACACATTTTTGGTTCCATAACCCAAGACAGGGTGTTACACGGCCCTATACTAGCCACTGTAAAGAAAACTCTATTCCAGCCAAAACCAGCAAACCTAAACCATACATAAACCTTTTAAAACTTCTATTTTTTAATTAATTACTTGCCTAATTAAAAATTATTTGCCTTGGCATAGATTTCTTTTAAGATTTATTCGTTGTCAGTATTACAGGTGCCAAAATAATTCTGAATTTAATTGTAGTCTGACTTGAACCTGTAGCTATGCCAGGTGGGGCTGTGAGTTGTCAGGTGAGATGGGTGAAAATCTTGTTTTCATATTTGTTTTCTTGCTCTCTTTCTCCACAAAACATGCCAAAACAGGGAATGGGATGGGAATGTCTACAGCAAGATTGACTTAAAGTGGAATTGGGTTTGAAGGTGTTGGTTATATCAGAGTGTGTTGTTATATCACTTTTGTGAAAAGAACTATTAGAAGTGAAATGAACTACACATAGGCATGATTAAAAAAGTAGTAGTGTTGCATTTGGAGAGAACTGTGGTTGCTATGAGAGTGCAGGCAGGCTTCATTTTGAAATAGTGTTTGTAGGTTGGTTGTAAAAATGGTTATTATTAGTAGAGTGGGTGAGGTCCTCTGTTGTAGGTAGTTATATGAAATACTATCTGTTGCTGAGGTTCTGTTGTTGAGTTTCTGAGAAAACATTTTGTAAACTACACTTGGTTTTGCAGGTGATGGATAATTTATAGGTAGAAAGTTGCCAAATCTTAGAGAAGTTGTTAAAGGGTCTGTAATTTTGCATCCATTATTCAGAGAGACTTTTTGCCCTTTTTGGGAAGCTAGAGGAAGTACAGATTCAAGTTCCACATGTCCCAAAAAATCCACTAGGAAGGCAGATTTCAACCATCAAGATCCCAGGATAGGCCTTTTGGAGTGCCTGCCATAGTGTGATGTGTTAGCAAGCACTGGGATCTTTGCCCTTCAATTCTATATGTGACTCTTTCTAGTATCTGCTTTTATTTCTTCCTGTCTTATTTAAAATAGAAGCAACTTTAAATCTTATTTTAAATGCAAATACACTGCATTTGTTGTCAGGATCTAAGAAGGTTAACACAATGGAAGACACTAGGCTTTTTCAGCTTTCTTAGACTGATTTTGCAGTCTTAGACTGAAATTATATTTAGTAAATTTCAGTTCAGAGAAAGTGTGCTTTTTTCCAGGACTTCTGTAAAAGTTTTAATAATAGTAATATTGGCAAGAGAAAGTCAAACCCAAAACTGGTCAGCGAGCAAGAGGAAAAAACAGAGGAAGGAAGATGAAAAAAGGATGAGTAATGTTGACAGGATTGTTCTTAAACTGTGTGAAAGACATCAATGCGTAGTACAGAGGAGAGGAGCATAATTTTTAAAGGGTTGAAGTAGAAGTGTATAATTCAAAATACTTAACATTCTGTCAAGTTACATAAACTGTAGTCTTGTTAAACTCATCTTTTCTTTGAAATACTAAAGGAGGTTGCTAAGGGGTGGGGGGGATGTCAAATGAAATGGTTGCAATGATGTTATGCAACAGAGTTAATTTCGACCTACGCTCTGCTTCTCTGCAGAAGAAGTTGAAGAAGAGTCTGAAACTACAATTGAGGTTGATTTGACTGATAAACAGAAACATCAGTTGAAGCACAGAGAGCTTTTCCTTTCTCGCCAGTACGAGTCCCTACCAGCAACGCATATCAGGTAAGAAGTAGTAAATGCAATTTATCTGTGTGTTCTGCTGGGTGCATTCCTGCCCATCTGCTGGGCTGCTTCAGCCTTGCAAAAGGGTGTCACTGGTCTTAGCTGAGTTGGGCCAGCTTGTGCCATGAACTGCTTTGGAAGCACCTTTGTTTTTTTCTTGTTACTTGATGCTTGGGCCTTAGAAGGGACAAGAGTCTCAAAGCTCTGACTTGCCAATTGATAGCATCAGTTGATCATTTGGTGGAAAGTCAGTCTGTTACTACTTTGGAAAAGCTAATTTTTTTAGTTATTCTGCTGGCCAAAGGAATCCTGACCATTTTGTCTGGCCTCGAATACAGCAGATGGGTTTGGAAAGAAGGCAGTGACTCATTGGTCAGATCTGCAGTTTAGGACTGCATGCATGTAAAATTAAAATGACCCCAACTTCAGTAAATGTGAAGAAGTATGACTGAGTTTTGCTAAATGTTGCAGAAGCATTTTGAGTATTGTTTTAAATTGCCTTTAATGCTAATGTAGGAAGAGGCATGCTAAAGCTCAAAAAGTGTTTGTTGACTTCTTTCAGTAAGTGACGTAGGTGCTCATGTCATCTTCTATTTAGCAATCAGGAATTTTTTTTTTTTGTATTGGGATGAGGGTATGATGAATTTAGAAATGGATAAGAAATAGCACAGTGACAGGAGGGAATCTAATTTAGTGTGAAACAATGCATTCTTGCATTGCATTCTTAAGGAATTTTCATTTTCTCATTACATCCAGCTGCCCCCAGCTATTTCAGACCATAAATGTCTAGAAGTTACCAAAAAAAAAAGATATATATATTATCCAACAGGAAAAGCAGGTTGCATGTGCATATTTATTTTCTCTCTTATTGGCTATAAGAGACCAATAAATTTCAGACCATAAATGTCTAGAAGTTACCAAAAAAAGGATATATATTGTTCAACAGGAGAAGCACGTTGTATGTGCATATTGATTTTCTCTCTTATTGCCAAATCACATAATCATGGAATATTCTGTGTTGGAATGGACTCACAAGCATCACTGAGTCCAGCTCCTGGCCCTGCAGAGCACCATCTCCAAGAGTCACACCATGTGGTTGAGAGCACTGTCCAAACACTTCTTGAGCTCTGCCAGGCTGGGTGCTGTGACCACTTCCCTGGGGGGCCTGGTCCAGTGCCCAAACATCCTCTGGGTGAAGAGCCTTTTCCTGATAGCCAGCCTAAACCTCCCTTGAAACAACTTCAGGCCATTCCCTCAGGTCCTGTACTGGGCAGCACAGAGATGACATGTTGCTTGTCTCTCTTGCTGACAACACAAAAACTGGAAGTTGGAAATTTTTGTATTAATTTCTTGTGCCTTATTCAGCTACTTGTTCTGACTTTGAGAAAGTCATTTAACTGTCAATTTTCTGCTGCTCCAACTATAGCATGGAGATAATGATCCTGTGCAGTTTCTTTTACTTACTTTGACATTTAGATATTGAAATAAGGTGTTCTCCTTGCAGAGGAAGATTACATAGAAGAAGTATTGTAAATGTCTTCTCACCTCACAACTCAGGGAGCAAATACAATAGAGATTCTCCAGTACATAGTTCACAAAAAAGGCAGAAAAGCACGTGAATTCATAGTACATGCCACACAGCACAGCAGCCAAAAGCAGAGTGATGACTTGCATCTACTTTTCAGAACAGATGAATGTTGTAGGACTCTGCTGTCACGTGTTGCTAGGACCTTTACCAGACAAATTGTGGAACAAGCTTGATGTTTCAACAGTGTTTTAAAACCCTTTAAAAGGAAACAAGAAGGCAAATACACTATGAAGTATTCCTTATTTAGCTCTTTAACTTACTAGTGTTCACATTCTGTCATTCTCAGTAGTTTTCTTAACTTTTATTAATTAGCTTGTCCTCTAAAGGGGATAGAAATATTGAGAAGGTGTCACTCCTCTAGCTTTCTTCCATTGGTACTCCAGAATACTCAAGGATGCAGATATCACAGCTTCCCTGGTTGTCTGTTCTGGTGTTTGATGACTGTTGTGGTGACTTTTTCCCCCCATCATCTGTTTGGGATTTTACTTATTGAAACTTTGTCTATTACCTTGTGTCCTATCACTGTGCTTCTCTGAAAGGAGCCTGGTGCCATCTTAGTTATCTATCTCTTCATTAGCTAATTGAACAAAGCAGTAGAATTTCTCTTTTTAGTTGTCATACCTCAAGAGTGAATAAATCTGCTTTAATATCATCTTCAGACTCATAGACTTGAAAGTGTATTGAGGTTAATAAAGGTATTAAACTGTTTTTTCCAGGGATACCACCAGTAACCAGCTGGACTTTGTATCACTCACCACAGCCTTTCCAGTCCAGTGTTTTTTTCCAGGATTATTGTCTCCCTGTCTAGTCCATGTGTTTCCAGTCTGCTTGAAAGACACTGGAACTCAGCAGGCATTGCTGAATTCAGGTTCAATGACATTCTCTGCTGTCACTGCTCTACCAAGCCAGTTGCCTGCATATAGAAAGCTAGGGGATATTTGTGCAATAAAAACCAGGGTAGCTCCATGATGTGGGCCTTTGCTCTAAGCACCTACAGTTTTAGCCATTAGGAAGAGCTAGATTTACAGGAGCAAATGGTATGGTGGTGTAGAGTGGAGATGGGAGGTTGGAGATCAGTTCTCTCAAGAACAAAACCAGAAGAACTCAACCCCTCTGGAAGGAAAAGAAAAAAGTTCAAGTTGATTTTAAGAGAATGGAGGAGGTTTTTTGACAGGTCTTGAACTTTTCTTATCTTCAGCCAAGAAAAGTATCGGAGACTAATTGCTTTTTTTGTTGTAATTGATGGAGTAAAATAATTTTACCTAGTATGTTTTTATTTCATTTTTATTAATAAGGTTTTACTGCTTTTGTTTTTCTTTCTTCTTTTCTTGACTTTACTCTTTTTATGTTTTTCAAACTGAATGGCAGAGGAAATGATACCTCTTCCCATCCAAAAAACCCCCTATCACTAAGGTTACTTTTGTTCTAATTCACAATTCCAAATGATGTCTCATTTTTACACCTGTGGCTGTTATTTCACAGTTGAGTTACCTTGCAGTTATTCTAGTGGGTTAGATTTCTTTGATGTTCATGTCTAATTCTGGAGCTTTTTGGTTTGCAACTTTGGGTTCTGAGTAATTCTGATGTCATTTGTTTGCTCTTGTATTAGTGAAATACAGTTTCATCCCTCCTTCGGATATTTTTATTTTGTTATATATGCATTATATGTAACTGTTTTGATATGTAATTTGTTTTGTTAGAAATGCTGGGATTTTTTTAGACTTCATCTTCTCTCCCCTTTAAATTAGATGGCACTATGCCATTTCAATAGCTTTAGGGAGCAGCATAAGTTTTGGCATAGGAAAACCCCAAAGAGGCAGATTGAGAAAAGAATTAGAAGTGGGTAGTAATTAGATGTGGCAGTGATGCATTGTGGATAGAGTCCTTGCAGTGGAATGCATTTCAGGTCTGGAGACATGGTGTGTGGCACAGAGCAAGCTCATGTATTGGTCTGGGGATCAAAGGCAGGGCTTTGTTACCTTCCTGCCTACTTGTCAAGTTACAAGTGAAATTATTGCCTCCCCTGTCTGCTCAAATGTGTGCAGTCAGTAACACCCCTCCAGTGGATTATCTCCTTCCCTCCTAATCCCTGCATGTTGCAGATGCAGTTTTGCCAGGCTCTGTAATCCCACATGTCCTTGTCACAGTTGTCCTGCCAGCTGGACTCCCTGAGCCGCTCTCCTTCATTAATGTCACGCAGTGAGTGCACCCAGGACTGGTGCAGGTGGCTCCTGTAGGACCTCCCCCATCCCAGAGAGGGGCTGGGTTGAGCCAGTGCTGTGTGCTTGGGGTTTCAGAGGTTTGAGCATTGCCAAATACAGCATTTTGGAAAGGCATGAAGAGTTACTGTGGGAGGAATGGTGAAAGTTGTCAGAAAGTTGAAATTATCTGCCAGTGTTGCAAAATTCACCATTAAACTTAGCATGTGGTAAAAGTGGGTTCTGGTATAATAATCTCCAAATGGTTATCTTGCTGGAGATGCATTGGGTTACATGACTTGTGATTTGGGCTTTAAATTTATTTTCATTCTTAAGCTGTCAAGAGTTAATAGTTATTGAACATGTTTAGATTGTTGTAAAAGATGCATTAGGGTCTAAGTTCATGTCATTGCTCTAAAGTTGAATGTTTCTTACAAACTGTGTAGAAGAATTTATTTATACATCAATGTTCATCTTACCATTTCAGTATCTATGCTTATTTCTTGTTTGCTTATTTGGTGTTCCAGTCTTAGGGTTGTGGGGTTTTTATGTAAGATGATGATGATGATATTTTATGTGTTTGGAAAGCATAAATAAGCCAGGCATTTTCAGATTTCATATTAAAAGCAGGTGTGAATCTTTTGGGCTGCTTTATACTGCACTAAAAACCTCCACCACATTCAGGGGAAAAAAAAAAAAGAAAAGAAAATAATATTCTTTTTCTTGCATTTCATTTTACATGTGTTGGATATCTGTGCATTATGTAGATGTTTATTGTGATAGGGTTTTTTCAAATAACTGTAGTAAATTCACACCCTAATCTTTAATGGGGAGTATTTATTCAATCTGCAACTGGCTAAACCAAGTGTTTCTTATGTTTTTTAGAGGATTTTATTTGTTGCTTGGCATAAACAGCAAATTCAAGTTTTCTGTGCACCTATGGAAAAAAACTTTCTGGGCATTGATTCTGAAATATTCTTACGTGTACCCTTTATTTTTTAAGCTGACAAACAAAAGGGAAAACCAAGAAAAGAACTTTCAAAACCATCTTAAGATGGTCTTGGCTTGGTTTATTACTTCTGTTCCAAGACAGAATGGACTTCATGAGCCTTTTAAAAATTGTAATTGCATAAGATAGTTTTATTAGAAGTTGATTAATATGACCGGGGAGGATGTGAGTATTTTTACAGAATGCCTGTGCATATGTGACATTAAAGACCATCTGAATAGTCAGATCACAAGAAGAGTTTTTCAATTTTTATCAAGAAATTTGTACCCTCTGCATATTTTTGCATATAAACATACAAAAAAGTGTACTTAAACTTCTAAAGTACTAGTCTATAAGAACCTTGGTTTCCCTCTTTTGACATTATTCTGATCATTAATGAAATTTAGAACACAACATTAATATTTTTTTTTCAGTTTGGTGTTTTGTTAGTTTTAATTGTTTGTTTGGTGATGGTGTTTTTTTGTTATTTTGGTGGCTGTGTTTTTGGTTGTTAAATGGTACCCTTGCTCTTGGGTAGACTAAAGAAACTTTGATTGGTGGCACTTTGTAGACATAGCAGAAAAAGTAGCTTAAGAACGTTTATAAGGACATGTCATGCTTGCAAACCGTAACCGTGTGGTGCTCTTTAGATGTGTTAAAAATGACTCAGTTGTTTGAAGCATCAACATTAGTGAGCCCTGATGAGATCATGAAGGAGAAAGAACAGCAAAAAAGAAAGTTGTGTGATAAAACTAAGGGACAGAGAAATAATTTTTCTTTAGAAAGGAAGGAATTCCCCACTGAAGGAATGTGGGATTCCTTCACTCAAAACACAACAAATGGTCTGAAGCTCAAGAAAGATATGGCAGGTCATTTTGTAGTGTTGCTTTTCAAGACAGGGCACTTTAGAATTCAGTAGTATTACCTCAGGATTTCTAGTTTTGTCATTCCTGGCAAACTAAAGGTTTCTGTATACAGGGTGTGTGAGTATATATACAAATTTTAGTTACTTTTTAAAAGCTTACTATAAACCTTATAAGCCTGATTATTTTCTGGCATAAATCAGTGTGGATAAGGACTGAATTTGTTTTCCATGGGCATGTGCTTACCTAATCATTTGGATTGTTGAGCAAGGTATTCCTCCCTACTGGACTGAGTTTATTTGGAGCAAAGGGACTTCTGAGGCATGTCTGACTATTTCCCCCCCCCCCCCCCCCCCCCAATAGATTTCAGATTATTTTTACTTGAATTAAAATGAAAATTCAGTTCAGGACAGAATCCTGTTTTTGTATGTGGTCAATAGCCAATACTAGTAACAGTGTAAGAAAAAGTGTATTTATCAGTGGAAAACTGTCACTTAATATCTGAAAATCAGTACATATTTCCCTGTTGTGACATAATTAAAAAGTTGGAGCCTTTCATAGGGTGCAAAACTTTTACTTTCAGATGCATGGAGTGATGTGCACTGCTTCTGAGCTGGGCAGCTTGTAATGGGCTTGATCATCTTAAAGGTGTTCTCCAACCTAACCTGATTCATGATTGTATGGAAAATCGTTCCTAACCAGCCTCCTGTGGTTTTGTTCAGTTCATGTGCATCACTGCTGCTGTGCTAAAAGGCAACAATTCTTTTACTTTTTAACATGAATTAATCCCTAGAGAAAAAATATCAATTACTTTGCAACAATGCAGTTTCCAGTTTACAGAAAGTACATCTACAGTTATGAGCTTGTTTTGAGACATCAAAATGTATAGTTTTAACTATGGCCACATGGAGAAAATATCTACCTTTTAGTTAATTTTAAGTCCATGTCAGTTGGGCATGATTGTTTCAGGAGGCTGTCTGTAAATCTTACCAATTTGGAGTACACAACATTAGCACTCCAGCTCTAATTAAAATGAAAACTGATTTTTTTGATGAAAAGCCACATACAGTATCAAAATCCTGGGCCATGTATATGACCTATGAACACTTAGATGCCAGGCATTTACTAGTTCATTTAGATGTGCATAAATCAGTTTGCTGTGCATTCTGAGGGTTTTTTTTGTTTGTTTGTTTGTTTTTTTTAATCTAGTGTGTGTTAATCAGATAATATCAAGTTTATTGGTTTATATTTTGGCCACAGATAGACAATCTTTTACTCTTTAATTGGTATTATTTTGTCAGAGGCATAGATCCCAGCAGTAGTCACCTATCAAATATTTTTTTGTTTGTTGTTTGAGTTTTCTTCCTCATGTGTGAGATAGGTCTGTAAATGAACAGAGACAAACTTGAGCCAATTAATTATGAATCAATACAATGCAGATTTTTTTTGGTCAGTTCTAGATATTGATTGAATATTTTAAAAGTCAAATTGTAGTTAGGGATCCATTACAGGTTTAAATCACTATGTTGAAGGGGTTTTTGTTTTTAGTGTTATGGAACAGCTTGCTCCCCAATTAATCTCTGCAGTCTCAAGAATTTGAAATTTGCTATAGAGACATTGGTATGTGTCTGTCAGCATCATTCTGTGCCCCAAGACACCCTTAAACTGTGCTTCAAACTAAAATACCCAAGTACTCTCAGTATTGGCTTGCTGTGACTGGGGAATCAATCTCATGTAATTAGTAGAAGCTCTTTGGACTCAGTTCCCACTCTGTGGTTTGGTGATGATCATTGCAGTGTAGGCTGCTTGTAAGGGATCAAGACTTGGCCCAGAGTGGATGTTTGATTGGAAATCCTCAAAATACTTTCTCATTTAAGAGAGTTCAGGAAAAAAAGTCTTGTTATTTCAGGTAACTCTCTCCTCTTTACTCAAAATCTGTGCCTTTTCACCCCCTTTTCTCCCTTTATGCTGGATGTGTGAAAGATTATTCTGGAGTTCTACTCCTGCACCTGCTTCTTTCTACCCCTCTTCATTATGCACCTTCATTTGAGTTTAATCTCTGATTGTCATTGAAGTAACAGCATATGTTAAAATCAAATCAGATTTTTCTCACAAGCATAATATTTCCTAATATTCTTTCCTGATATTTTATTCTCAGACTGTCTGGCTTGTGACTCATGCTTCTGTGTTCCAAATGTCTACTGAGGCACTAACATTTCTTGATGCGGATCATCAAGATACAATTGGTATATATCTGTACAAAATTATCCAACATCATTCTGTTGTTTTCAGGAGGGCAATTAATAATTGTTATTTCCAAGTCTCTGGGGTCATGCCTGCATATGTTTTTTTTTTGTTTGTTTCTTCAGCTTGTGTCTGAGTTAGCAAAGCATATAAAGTTTCACTGACTTGGTGGGAACCTAGAGCAATGAGTTCTGAGAGTTCTTGCACTGCATCATTGTCACCCAGGCTGCATCTACATTCCAACAGGAGATTTTGTTGGCATGGTACTGAACCCATGAGGTTGCCCTTTCCAATCCTATCATTCATACTGGTTAACAGGTAGCAGGTGTTTTGTTTCTTGTAATTTTTTTTGTATTTTTTTTTTTTTTTTTTGCATACCTCCTGTTCCAAGAAATCCTTATTTAAAAACAAAATTGTGTCTCATGGGCTGCCTTACTCAGCTGGTGAAAACATGAAGAAGTAGCCTGCAAGAACAGCAGAACAGGGATTGTAGAGGTTTCCACTGGTTTAAAAGTTAGGGCTGAAATGAACAGGCACTGTTAAAGATGAGGCAGTTGCTATGGATTTTTATTAATTTTGATAGTTTTAAAATATAAATGTTTAAATCAGCTTTTTAAAAGTTTGATAAAGATTTTAATCTTTATTTTTGATTTCTTTAAGTAAAAGCTCGTTAAAGAACAATTACCTAGACAGTGCAAACAAGAAGGCATTTCACTGTATTTTCTGGGCAATTTGGTGTTTTGCTCTAGGTTGTTTAATCAGATTATATTGAAGTCTTTTCATAACATTGTCTGGTATAATAACCTTGGTACAACCTTTTTTCATGCCACTTAAATTCTTGAGCTGGTTATCATCATCTTTTGCCTTCATTGTAACAGGTTACTAAGGGCAGTCTTGTCCTTCTCTCATCTAAATATTGATTGTTGTCACATTCTTGTCTGAAGTAAGTTCCTACATGTTTTTCATTCCTTTGTTGGGTCTTCTGAAACATGGCACATTTTTATCTTTAGCTTTCAAGATCTCTTAGGTCTTACCTCAGTTTACTGTCTGTGAAATCTCACCTTCAGGACTGGCATGGTAACTGACATCTCACATAGATTGTTGATTTTCATGAGCTCCATATTGAATTGTCCAAGACGTTCTCACCTATGAATGTCTCAGAAAGCTGTCATTTATTGTTTACAATTTAATTCTCCTTTTCTTTGTTCCACAGTAAACAGCCTCCCACCCATCCCAGGAAAAATAGTTCATAAAACAAGGGTGGAGGAAAGGGGGAACAAAGCCTTGTGTTCCCAGCAATGAGACATCTATCTACCATGATAACTAATATTTCTTACTGTTTCCTTCCTTGTTAGTGTTTCTGTGCTTTGAGTTTTGGAAGAAACCCTTTCCTACAAAATCATTAAGGCACTTTAGTTCTAAAGTTGTTTTTTGGTGTTTTTTTTTTTTTTTTTTTTTTTTTTTTTTTTTGGAGAGAGTATAGTCTCATTTCTGTATTGTAACAGAAGGGCTTCCCTGAGATATGGAAGTAGGCTGTGGGTGTGGAAAAATAGCTTGTCAGGCATCCCTTAGCTGATGGGTGTAAATGATCAGGAATTGTCAACTCACTGGTGAAGTCACCTGGAACATATGAAAAAATTTACAAGAAGACAAAAGCTTCTAACAAGTGAGAGTGAAGGAAGGTGTAGCATGGTAAAAGAGCTTTCACATGATTAATGCTTTAAAGAAAAAAGTTATGACTTGTGCCTCTGGTTACTGGAACAGAAGAAGAAATTGAATCCGAACTGGTTTATATGATAGAAGCTGGCAATACAATGGGCATATATTTAAAAGTGAGTTTTATTGTCTCCTTTTACTGCAAGACCTCTAAATTACTTTTTGTTGCTGGCTGATTTAATTATGTAATAAGTTTTGTTGGCATTGTTGCCAGCTCCATGTAACAACTCTTTATTTGTGACCCGTTCAAATATGAAGTACATCTAAGAGCAGAAAGGATTCTGAAGGTACAACTTAATCTCATCAAAATTAAGTTTTAATGAAGACATACATAAAAGCTAATTTACTAGTTTGTTTTACGGTTATTTGTGCATTGCTAAGGTTGCTTAAACTTTCCCTCAACATTCCTACAAGATATATTTTGCCTAATTCTGTAGGAAGTAAAAAAAAATTGTGAATATTTTTAATTTGAGAAAGAGGTCAAAATCAGACATGCCATCTTAACATTGAGACCTTCTGATGCTGTTAACTAGTAATTCACCTTGATGATACCAGTTAAGTCAAGAATGCTGTTTCTTGGATGAATACAGCTTAAATCAGAGAATCAGAGTTACATAAGAGGAAGAAGGTCTCATATGTGGAAAAATAGTAGACGACTCATCTATTTATTTATGTATTTTTTTAAAAAACTCTGTAATTCTTTGTAATTTTAACCTGAGTTCAGTTTAGAGACACATTTCAGGCAGGAGACTCCAATAGAACAATGAACCTATGGCAATGTATGCTACTAATCTAAGTCATACTCAAAATGTAAAGACAGTAGAATTTCTGAAAGAAGAGAGTATAATTTTATTTCGGTGTGTAGCTGATTTTATAATCTGCTAAATGCAGCACACACTCTTTCATTTGTTTTTATAGGTAGCTAGCTCCCCCTTTCTTTTCTCTGTCTAGTTTGGAACAGTCAGATTTTATGCTGTTACATTGATTTGATATAGCTCTATCTGTCCCAATTATCTGAAATAATTTGAAAACATTAAGGAATAAAGCTCCAGAACACTCTAAGGAGGAAAATTTTAAATCCAGAGAAACTATGGGTTTTCAGATATGTCCCAAGAACTAACTCCCAAGTCATGTTGTAATGTGGTTTAAATGACATTAACTTTTTCTCCAGGGCATTTGATTATTAGTATTGAAAAACAGGTGAACAGTGCAGAACAGGTGGTTGGAGAATATTAAGGGGTGTATTACTGCTAGTTGATATTCACTTAAGTTAGCATCCTTAATTGAGTTATCCTTAGCATCCATAAGTGAGGGGTGCTGGACACATGAACTAGATGCTTGGTTCAACCCAGCAGAGCGTTTGCAACTAGACAGAGAAGCTTTTCCTCTGATGGGAAAGAAAGAGAGAAGGAGTTATATATAACAGTAGGCTTTTATGAATTTGTTAAAGATTCTATATCACTTCTATGAAGTATTGCAGGTTTCTGGATTACAGAAACAATTAACTGTAACATAGAGAATCAAAAGTAGAAAGACTCGTGTAATTTACCTGTTTTCTTTCAAATGTGAGTGGTGTTGTTGTTTTGTAATTTTTATTTTAGTGTCTACTGTAGGTCTAGTACTGTCTTCATTGAGACACAAGTCCATGCATGTGAGAGATTATGTATGCATACAAAATGTTACTTCTGTGTGACTCCAGCCATTAAGTGGTTAAAATGATGTACAAAGAAGTCATCAAATAGAAATTCACTCACTTAGAAGACATGCTGCAGGGACTAATCTTGTATCTTAATGAAATAAAGTGAATTTTTTAACGGAGCAGCAACAAAAGATGAGGTTGGTCAATAAAATACTTTTGTAGCCGTGATGGCAGTGGAGCAATTGATGCCTCTGTGGTCATTGGAGTTTAAAAATAAGGGCAGGCTGTAGTGGAGGGAGAGAGCATATTCAGGCTGTATGAAAGTGTAGCAGACTGGAAAAGTAAACTCCTGGTTAGCCTTTTACACTAGAAAACCCAATAAAATATTAAAATAAAGTTGGAAAACTAACTTCATGCTACAACACAATTAATTTTTAGAAGCGAATGCTCAGGAATTATCAAGGCCAAAAGTTTCAAGAAAACCTTCAAAGAAAGACATGATGGGGTATCTAGAAGGTTTCCTACTTCTCTGCTCCAGGAGGATTTTATTTTGCTGTTGTGGTCAGACTTTTCTTCCCCCCTCTTCCCACCATTTTTCTTTGGTGGTGTGGTTCTCCTGACAGGTATGACAATGAAGAGAAATTCAGGACAGTAATGTGTGGCTTACCCCGCTTCCCCAGGATGTGCAGTGGCAATGAATAAGACATTAGCTGGGTATATTCACTTAATGATCAGCCATTAGCAGCTGGCTTCTAATGCCTCTGGTTGAGCTTAGAGTCAGCACTCCCTGACAGAGTGACAGGTTTTTACAATACCCATTTTGGTGTTATCTTCAAATCAAGAAGGTCTCTGCAAACAATTACTCTTTCTCTATTTGTATTCTGGTCTGTTCATGAGGGGAGATGGGTGTTCTGGGCATAGTTCCTGTAGCTGGATGTATAAGGCCACAGGAATCTCCTGGCAAATACCAACTAAACTGAGTAAAACTTTGGTGCATGAAATACAAGGAGTAATAAATATATCTGCACATATATATGCACACACACACACATATATAAATGGTAGTTCAGCTGTAAATTATAATATTAAAATGCGAGTTGCTAGCAAGGTGATTCAGCACCCTTAACATTTTTCATCCACATCCGTGAGTGTTTCTTTAAAATACCATTTGTTAAAAATAATTCTGCAGGTTATTTGCAGAGAAGCTGGAGACAGAGGAATTTGAGGCAGGGCAGTCCTGGGGGAGATGGGGATGAGAAGGGGATGAGGGTGGTGGGATCAAAGTCCCATTGCATTGACTGGTTATGTTACACATGGGCAGGTCTGCACCACTGCTGAGCAGCGAGAGCCTGCACAGAAATGTGTTCATTAGCATTTTAATGTGGGCATAGAGGAAACTAATAGAATTCCATGATTCATTATTAAAAATACTTCCATTCAAAAGAGAAAAGTGCTTTGTTTTTACAGCCTGAAAAGTAAAGCGTTAAACTCTTCCTAGTTTGGTTTATTTGTATTCAAATTATACAGTGAACTTAGTGGAGATAAATCGCTTGGAGGTGAATTTTTTTTGGGGGGGATTCAGGCCTTTTTATTAATTGTGTGAATATTTATTGTTTGCCATTATACCTCTTCTCTTTTTCTGCTTCTCCATTACTGAAACTATTTCCCAATGTGGTGGAATTCCAGTGTGTTTGAATGCTCAGATCAGTGCAGCCATTTATTTTGTTGCTTTTATGTTAATGTTGGTATTTTTGAAGTATAGCAATGTTAAATTTTATACATTTTAATGTTTTTATACTTTTAGTGTAGAAGTTTTAAGTATATCTAGATTGTTTTCTTGTAAGTAACTCTTTACTTGAAATTTGAACTTTTTACAAAGTAACTATTTTTGCTTATGTTTGTGTAGGGGAAAATGCAGCGTTGCACTTCTGAATGAGACAGAATCTGTGCTGTCATATCTGGAGAAAGAGGTAATTGTGATTTCTATTCAAGTAAATATTGGGATAAGTTTATTTTTCTTTCTGTATTTTTAACAAATGAGGAAACAATACTTTGAAAATTATATCTTGGATGATAGGTTAGAAAAATTATGTTGTTTGAAAGACTGATTTAAACAATATTATTGGATAAAATTTAATTGACACTTTGAAATGATAGGTTTATTATGAATCTGTTTTTATTTAGAAAATTATTTATTTGAAGTAATTAATATGGCATCTTACAGAGGAAAATATAGAGAAGTTTTCCTGTAGCAGATACTGAAGGGAGAATTCACACAGTGCTTTTTTTCCTCCTTATTTTTTTCCTTTTTTTTCTTTTTTTCTTTTATTGTATGGAAAGTATCTCCTCACCTTTCTTTGGAAGATACTTAGGATGCTTAGCTTTACCAGAGAAGAAGAAAATTCCCCAAGAACTTGAAAGATTGCAAAATGCCATGAAGACTAGACATAATTTTCTTTGGAATGTCTTAATATAACATCAGGAAGGCAGTGTTTTCTAACTGAAATTAACATGTCTTTATTTTTAAATTTCTACACCAAACTGATAATCAGTAAAAATATTTTTGAAAGCAGGACTTGGCCTATACTTATGTGACTATACCACATTTGCCAATACTGTTTTTTTTAGTGCCTGAAAAGGGTTTAAACACACAGTGTTTTATTTTTTTGAGATTAATTTATAATGGAAAGTCAGTGTGATAGAAATACTTATGAGTGCAAACATGTTAAATTCAGAAAGCAGTTGACATTAATTCTCTTCAAATCAATTGCTATATTTTTGTGTAGGAATCTTTTCATTATTGATCTGTTCTGAAGGAAGTCCTAACCATGAGAGGTCTTGGTTAGCCTTTTAAAAGCACTCATGAAACATCTGTATTATGTAAAATAAAGATTTATGTACCAAATCTGTGTTCTGTAAAGTATGCAAATCTCCAAAGGGAAGGTGTTACAAGTTTGCAAATCTAATTTTAAAAATTATTATGCTGTTGCAAATATGTCTCTTTTTTTTAGGATACTTTTTTTTATTCATTGGTGTATGATCCATCACTGAAAACACTTTTAGCAGACAAGGGAGAAATCAGAGTGGGGCCTAGATATCAAGCAGATGTGCCAGACATGCTTGTGGAAGGTAAATACTTGATCTTTGATTAGTGGAACAACATAAAAGTCCTTGTATTGTGTTATTGCTCATGCTGACAAAGTAAGATGGTAGGTCTGAGAAAATTAATTAACACCTGTAGATATTACGGAAAAAAGAAAGGATAATTCAATATCTGTTGAAAACATGGCCATTTCCAGTCTGTGCATAGGCATTTGATATTTGTTTATTTAATTATGTGGTCTGGTTAGTTATTTAATGTAGGCGGCATTGAGAGAAGATATTAAGGACCAACCCATTTGTAAAATAAATCATTGCAGTAAATAAGTGAAAAAGGTATTTTTTCTTTCCCTTTTAAAACAAACAATGCATAGAGAATTCAGGTCTTTGTGTCTTCTTATTTCAAAATATTGTCTTTCCTTAAAGCATCTTGTCTGTTTTGTAGCAGGCTTGAAACAATTATTTCTAGCCTTGGCATAGCTTTAAAATCGCTGATATTTTTAAAATTTTGTTTATTTATAACCTAGCACAACTACCTATGCCTTAGTCTTTTGTTTAAGAAGCATGAGTAATTATGTTTTGTTTACAACTGTATTTGGTAATTAATTTTTTTTTAAAAAAGAAAAAAGTTTCTTTGGAAGCATCTAGATATAGATACTATTTTCAAGAGTCATGATATTTATTCTTTCGAAAGAAAGGATTATGTGAGAAGAACATCATTTGCAGTAAGTCCAAGGAGTTCTGAATGCCACAAACATACATATTTTAACCTTAAATGTTGTTTTTTTCTATTCATCCTGATCTACTTTATTTTGCTGCTATACTTTTTCTGTTGCCCAAAACCCCCCATTATTTCAGATTTCTACAGTGCTTATTTAGTAAGTGTATAAAACAAGAATACTTTGATTTCTGGCAAGTGGCAGATTATTTTACAATGAATGCTATTTAATAGATCACCTGCATTATTATTCTGGTTTTTCATTTAATGACCAGAAATAGACTATAGGAAGTCACTTCAGGTTTGTTTATAAAGTGTACAGACTTGTTTCAGAACAGGTTTATGAATAGATTATATCCACTGCTGTTCTTGCTGTGAAGTGTACCTGCCATAGGGAAAAAAATAGTCCTGTAGGTGTTCATATGCTCAGGAGGAAAGCATGCCAGAGGGCTAAGGTGAAAATGGCTGTCTCAGTGTGTGTGAGGCAAGTGGGAAGTACTGATGTGATTCCCAAGTACTGGGTTGAATTGTAGGGGTTTTAGGATAAGCTAGGGTTGTCTGCCAGGCAGGAAGTCTTTTCCTACTGAATTCTTTTAAAGAGAGAGGCTAATTATGAAATAGTGACTATTACATATAAAGGATTTTTTTCCCATTCAAATTTTACTTGTTTGATTTTTTTCTAAAGTTAAAATCCACATTAGTTTCAACTAAAATTACCACATTCTTCTGGAGCTTAACATTTTGAGTTAAATCCTTGGTTTAGTTAAAAATGAGTAGTTTGTCTCTCTCGTACATTATGACGATAGGATTTCACTGTGTGTTACTGCCTTCTTTTTCCCATCCCCACTAACCCCCAAACTGCAATAAGTGATGCAGTCTTCTTGCTGCCTTTAGTAGGAAATAATCATCAGAAGTCAGAAGCATGGAGCTGCCCACAAACCAAGGATCTGTTGGTACATGGAGCACTTGAATACTTCAGTTGGATTAATCTGCACTTACTTCAAATGGCTGGTGGAAAAAAGAGTTTGGTTTTGGGACGATAAAAAATGTCTGAATTATGATAGTTTGGAGTGATTTTTGTCTAAATGTTTCCATAGCCCTCTGACCTCCAAGGAAAAACAAAAAGATGATTCAGCTGTTGCTGTGTCTTTATGTAAGCTGACAGCCTGGAAGTTAATCCATTCACTGTCAAGCCTTTTATTTCAGGGAAAAAAAAAATCTAAACAATGTTTAAAATTAATAGATTAGAAAAGTTATATTTGGAAACTATGGGGTTCTGTGAAGATTTTTTGTCTTCATGTACATTTTTCAGCCTGTAATGTTAAAAGTGGCTAATGATCTGTATCTCCAAATTATTGTGCTCTAATGTGTACCTCTTTCCAAGTATAGAGCCATCACCTGAAATTAGAAGAGAGAATTTAGGCAACATCTTGTCAGTTTGGAAAAAATCAGATTTTATATCATCAAATAGTAGTATTATTAGATGATATAAAAATAAAATAAAAAGTGTTCCTGAATTTGTTCACACATAAAACTAGTTCTGTAATCTAAAGGAAGAATATCTTTTTGAAGGTGGTTGGTAGGCATATTTTATATTAACAGAAAATCACCAAAAAACAAAAAAAAAAACCCCAAAACAAAACAAGAAAAAAAAAAAAAAACCACAACAAAAAAATAGACAGATCAAATATTCATACATCAATAGTTTTTGTTTTCAAAGTTACTGGCATATAAATCCAATTCAAATGACTGAAGATAATTAAGTTTAGCTTTCAGAAGGCCAGTCACAAAATGTCTGAAAAGTAAAAACGTATTCTACAAACATTAAATTAATTTGTCGTAAATACACTGATGAATTCTAGTAGATTAAAAATTCAAATTACTTGCACTTTCTCCACACTGTGATAACTTATGTTCTATCTGAATGGACCACCACAAAAATGGTGGGTTTTTTTTTTTTTTTTAAATTTTTTTTTTTGTGTTTATTGGACAACTATATTTGTTTTTTCTAGGAATAGATTTTTTCCTTGCATTGGTGTTGCCATTTTTGCATCCTTGATTAAAACGTACTGCAAACCCAGGTGATTAGATCAAACTTCAGACAGTGCAGCATATCTGCTTCTCCCTGCCCCAGGGGTGTATTAGATAATTTATATTGCTCTTTAATTTTTGAAACGAAAAGAACATCTACTTTCAAAAGACTAAAAGTTTTATTAAATTCAAGATGCATGATAAAGTCTTCCAGACTCAACTCTTTTTTCTGGTTTTCCACTTTAGGATACATTGAATCATAAATCCTTTACACAATTGCAGTAAACAAATGTAAACAAAGTTTAAATTTGGTTGAAAATGCGTAAGCCTTGTAAATCCATCCACATTTGTTTGTGATGGTGTAGCTAAATCGCTTGGATCACACATTTAGTGAAGACTGTAACTTTGGAGAAAGACCAGAGCAGATTTCTTTCCTCAGTCTCTTGTGACTTTTGTTGTCACCATTCTTGGGAGTAAAACTTGGGAGTAAAAGTTGTCAGCTTTGAATGATCTTATGGTTGTGTGAAGTCTTTCGTCCCCCCAGTGCCAAGTGTTACAGTCTGTCTACACTCTAGTTTGAAGATTTTTAGTCTTTTTAGTTGCTTTAAGTAAACTAAAGCAACTAAGGGGATTGTTCTACAGCAATTTTGGCTAGCAGGATACTATAGAATGTCCTTTCTCTGCTTTAACAACACATTCTCCAGTGACTTATTCTGTGGATGTTGTTTTCACACCTGTTTACAGCATAGGGGGTAGCATTCTTCTCCTCTCTGCAAAGCAAGAATAAAAAAGTTTATCTCTGAGAATCAAGAGCATGAATTTGGGCAAGGAGTATCTTGTTTCTGTAGAGGATCCCTACTCCACAGCACAGGGCCAAGGTGTCTGGTTCTCTGTATGTGGTGGCCAGAAGCTGCTGTGTGGTGCACTCACCTGCAGTATTTGATCAACAACTTGTAAAGTCTGTGACTAGTAACTTCAATAAACAAAGCTAAAAGCCCTAAACAAGCAAGAACAAATACCTATACAGCATTGGTTTGGGCAAGTCACTATTATTATTGGTATTTGGCTACAAGGCATACTTCTATAAGTTGTTTTGAATATGATCAAATTGTTGTCACCTTGAACTAACAGATTTTATTGAGTCATGTTTTGTGTACAAGGAGATTGCAGCCAGGCAAACTAGTTTAGATTCTTGGTAGACTTTTATATAACATTGATTCTTACTTGTCTCGCAGCTTTAAAATCCAAATGTTTTTCAATTCTGGCATTTTGAGCAGTGTGTCTCATGCAGTGGAACAACTGATGCAGTGACAGGTTGTTTTACATGGTTGGCTAAAAAAGCAGAGAATGAGAGAAAAATGCTAGCATGGCATTAAGGATATAGTTTATGTAGCAGGCTAATGCTGAAGAATGGGAGAAACTGGAAGGTTTTTTGCTCTGTAGGAGTTCATCTAATGCATTGTTTTTCCTGTCACATGCCTACGCTGCTCTTTCTGCCTAATGCATGCCACCATGGGCCTAACTGCAGCTGTCACACAATTTAAATGCATGTGCACAAAATAAAATGCATGACAGCTTAGCTAAACAAATACAATTGAAGTCATGTTGCAAATAGGGAAGCCAATTGTTTACAGTAATCTCATTGGCCAAATCAGTAATTTCTTAAGTAATGCTTGCTTTCATTCATTCATGGTGTTGCAAATCAGGTGGAATGGCTGCAACCAAGTCAAAAAAAGGTCAACAATTGTTCTTCTGTCTGTCAAAGCTCTAATAAACTTAGGAAGCAAAGGATATTTTCTAAACAAATATAACAAAAGATTTTATCATGACTGCATTTGGGGCATGGTATGAAAGTCTAGTGAAACTTTCTGCAGTCATTCATTCTCTGGCAAAAAGTATCCCAACCAAACAATTGTATTTTCAAGAAAATTATTACAATTTGGAATAACAATTTCCTTTTTTTTAAAAGCAATTTATCAACATAAAATTTCTGATGTTGCATTTGATTTTGTGTACCAGGATCTGGTAGAATAGTGTGGTGCTAGGCAATGTAAGATGTTTAAGTGTTGAAGTCAGCATTTTCAAAAAAGCAGCCCAGCAGTGTAGGAAGGACCACGCTGAATCAAACCATCAGCTGTTTACCCCTGCAGGAGGTCTTGTCACTTGGGGTTTCTTAGTTTTCTTAAAATTTGTTCAAAGCCTATTAGAAATCCAAAAGGCTGTCACCTCGAGCTTCCTTATGAACCTCTGTGATCCTTTTTCAGCACTTCAGGATTTTTCTTTATGAAAAACCTGTTGAGCACTGTGTCTTGGTTGCAATTTTGATTAATTTGGCTATCATAGCTGTGAGCCTTGACCATGCTTAGTTGCTCACATTTTTTCTTCAGCTCACATTCCCTCCTTCACACCCTAGGTATAACACAACTTGGTTTGAGCTCATGTATATCAATTAGTAGCTGTTGTATATGTGAGATTCTATAGAAATCTGGAGAGGACTCTTGTCCAAACTCAAGTCTCTTGTTACTGTTAACTGTATAATTGTTCTCTAACTTCTCCTTTGGATGCATCGTTTTAAGGTGTGTCTTCTCGGTCTCTCATGATGCATGTGAACCTCTCTGCTTCTGTCCAGTCATCACAAATGCAGAAAATTAATTTGATTTCTCTTCCAGCAATTAATTTGAATTTCTCTTCTCTGCTTCCTTTTTTAAATAGATCACATTTTCAAGTTCTTGGATTCTTTGGTAGTTTACAGACCTTTTGACTCTATTGGTGGTCTGAGAAGACTTTATCATTTTGATGGTCTCTGAAATTTGGACAGTGTTGTAGCAAATAGGAGGATAAAAGAAAAGCGACAAGAACAAAAAGAACCCCACACCTACTAATGTGCTTCAATGACAAGGACAGTTTTCTCCCTCTGTGATGTGAGATGTCCCTAATTTTTTTCTAGCTGGAGGGAACATTAAAGCATATGAAAGTACCCTCGCTCATATCTTTCATAAATATATGAAATTTATTAGGGAATGAAGGTGCTGAGGGGAGTAGCTCTGAGGGAGAGGCCCTGCGGTGCTGGCAGACAGCGAGGGGATGTCAGCCAGCACTGGGTTCGTGTTACCCTGGGCAGCGTCCCAGCGGCAGCAGCGCCCAGCCAGCGGTGAGCAGGGGAGGTGTCTGCAGGGAAGGGGTATTTACCGAGTTCATTGCCTGCATATAACATCTGAAAAGGATGATCTCTGCTCATCCTGCCTGCCCTGAGAGTGCAGAGCAGGTCAGGCAGAGCCAGACTTCAGTGGGCAGAATGGAGGCGTGTCAGAGGGGGACATGGGATGATGGATGCGGGAAGGGTTAGCGTTGATTTGGGAAATGAGTTTTCACTTTGCGTGCAGAGGGATATGGAAGGAGACAAGCAGCAAGGCATTGACAAGTATGATGTGGAATGATTCGGTTTAAAGGTTTATCTGGAGAACTGGCTGTCAGTCCTAACTGAGTGCCCACCAGCAATGCCAGACTGTTTGCAAGTTCCTGTTTTAATAGCCTGGAGGGATGCTTAGAGTCACATGCTGATGGTCCCCTCCCAGCTGCTGTCCCATTCCCAGGCAGGGCTGCTTATCTCTTGCATCTGGGTTTAAAAGGAGGCCCTAGGGAACGCTTTATGGCGCGGATCTGGCCATTTAAACCAACACAAAGAGTATGGAGTGGGCAAGGAAGAGGAGTACCCCCTACTGAGACATACAGAGGGGGAATTAGAGTCTCTGAAACGGAGGAAGAGGCAGCCTGGAGGAAAGATGTTCTGTTCAGAGCTTTTTTTCTTCTAGTAAATAAAATTGTAAACTAAAAGCTGGAACTCCTCTTGCACACCTGAAAATACCAAGTGAGTGCCTAGAAATAGCACTTGATGTGCAGCTGAATTCATTTTTGAAGCCAAGTCATTTTAGAATTAATGCCATTCAATTAATTCAGTGCTTTATAGTAAGAAGGGGAGCAGTTGGACAAATTTCAGCTGCAAATTTTGGTTGATCTGCAGAGAAACTATTCGAAGTTTCTAAAATTTTTCTGTTTTGAAAAAGAGTAAATAAATTCTTTGAAGGGTGGTTTCTATAGTCTTCACTGTTTTTGTGCTTTTTACTGCAACTCCATTGTAAGAATATGCCGTTTTTAATAGGCCAGACGTACCAAATGGAAACTATTAAACTCAGGGTTCAAGCCTTTTAATGTTTGGGAATATTGGAATTTCAGGATTTTAAGTTTAAATATGATTACAAGTGAGGAGGCAGATGAGAAACTCATTTACAATCTGTTTGTATTTTTAATATTATGGAAGTTCAGGATTGCTTAGGCTTGGTGTATTGTGTTTTGTGGTTCTATAAATGCTTCCTGTATAACTAAATATTTTGCCTTTTATTTACTTGATGAAAAATATACCTTAGAATAGTGAAACTCAACTCTTATGAGGAGGGGTCTGTTCTGTTACTTCATGGTACATAATTCTCCCATGTATCATATGAGCCACTGCTGAGTTTGAAAGTCGCTCATACAACCAGAGACCTGCAGCAGTAACTTGAATGGTGCATCTGATTCTCTTGTCAAAAGTCTGTGTGCTGGATTATTTCTGTTAGTATTGATGTAGTTGCAATGATTTAATTCCATTGTGAGGTGATAATAATCAGTCCTTTTTAAAACCTGTTGATATGAAATATTTTTAGAAGGTTCTGTATTCAAATATTTCAATTAAAAATTGGACAGCCAGATGCTCTAAAGACAGATAATGTGTGCCTGTGAGGAATACCTGACAGGATAAACAAATATTGTGTCTTTGTGTCCTATTGATTTCCAGAAAATATGGTCTGTAATATGTGCTAAGTGATCACGTTTTTGACCATTGCTGGATATGAACTTGACACATTAATACAGTAAGTTGTTCTTAGAAAATAAAATTCAAAAAATATTGCTTTTTTTCCTGAGTTCAGTGTTTCATCAATATTTTCTAACCTTTTATATTCAACTGGCTTTAAAAAATCATGAGGCCTGATAATTTTGAGGCCATGTTAGTGTTTCCTTTGTGAGTGAAACAAAGTGCCATCACAAGAATAAATAAGTGGAATTAGAGTAAACCTAGTTGCTTAGGTATGATCAAAGGAAGAGTTGCTTTTCTTGTGCACCCACAGAAGGTGACAACAGCAGCACCTTTAGGCTCTTGGATCAGCAGTATGTGAGGGAAATGTTTTTATGGAAAAAGCTGTCAACCATAAAGTTATTTTTGGATGGTGTTGAGGAACTAGTGCATCTACTCGCTTGCATACCACCCTTGTTCTACATACAGCAATTTGGGAGTTCACAGTCAATGTCTAAAACAAGGTTTCTTCAAGATGACCTCATGGGACCAGAAAGCAGAAAGCAAAGCTCAAAGTCTGAAATAAGAAATACCTTTAGGGGCAAGTACAAAAGGAGATGGTTATGCCGACCTCAGGTTTGCTTCTAGATACCTAGGGACCTTGTAGAAATTGATTTTACCAAGTCCAGTGTGAAATGCATTGAATTTTTATATTTGACAGAAAGTCTGGTAAATCAGCAGCAAAATAAAACTTCAAAATATTGGGTAGAATCTTGGTTCAACCATAAGATGGTGGCTTTCTGTTTCAATACACTTTTCAGAAGGAATGCATAGAACAAAAGATATAACAAGCAGATTTAGGAGTTCCTATTTGTGGAAGCTGCAATGGAACACCAGACGTAACAGGTGTGATGGTGCTAACCCAGTAAGACTCACCTTTATGGTCAGAATAGAAAGATATTGCTGAGACTTGATTCATCTCAGCTGAAAATGTACGTCTAAAATAGATCAGATATTTAGATGAGATGAATCTCAACAAATAATAAAATTCCTTGTTGTATGTGCTCAAATATATTTTGTTCTCAAATGGGGTGTCTGTTAATTGCACTTTTGACTTTGAGTTAACTTGAAATTTTTTCTATAATACCTTCTAAAAGTAGGAGCTGTTTCTTGAGGGTTAGGCAATTTAAACATGGTAGTCCCCTGTCAGATTGGAAGATTTTTTTTTTGTTATTGAGCTCATACAGTAAATTTTGCATAATTGACTGTCAAATGCTTGATTTTCACAAACAGTAAAATACGCTTTACAATGTTGTTCATGTCAAATTTTAATAGGCTTATAATATCCTTTACATCACTTTTGCCAATCCTGCTTCTAGGGAGCTGAGTTATTGATTTTCGTGCTGCTGGGCAATTAAATGCACGCTTATAGAATTTTATCAGTTTTACTAGAAAACACAGGTAAATAGCCTCTTGATGCCTGCTTTCAGGAAAGACTTTGCTTCTTCCTAATTATGTATTTGCAAGGAAAATCTGTAGTTTAGGGCTGTGGCCACATGTTTTACAGAAGCTCAATTAGGTATTTGAAGCTTTGCATCATAAACCATAGTGTTTTATGAAGTGTTTTCAGTGATGTTATTTAAAAATACTTGTTGCCTTCTGGTCCAATTTGTTGAGGTATTAAGTGCATGTGTAATTTTGATCAAACAGACCAAATGTGGTCTTGGAAATTTCTGAGCTTCAGTTGTCAGAACATTCACAACTTCTATGTTAACAGTCGAGGATAAGATAGAAGAGGTAGAAGTGTTGCTGTTTATCAATTAGATTTTATAAAAGCTGTTCAACAGCTTTTTGAGGTGAATTATGTGGGTTGTCCTGCTTGGGGATAGTTGGAGTGGGTTTTCTCTGTTACTGTTTAGTTTCTTCTTCTTTGGTTGCCCTGAATTGTAAAAGCATGTTTGCCTTTCTCCAGTTTGATTTATGCATGAGGTCGGTCGAAATTTCAGTCTTTGTAAAAAAAGAACAATGATACCCTGGTGTCTTTAGCTCCTTGAGGAGACCTGGGCTTCTGTTATTAGTGTTCTGTTTGTTATGAGCCTCCTATTTTTCTACAACTTGAAGGAAATTGTTAAAGCTGCCCTCTGGTTGCAGGGCAGCATGAATGGTCCGTGCTCTGTTGTTGGTGCAGCAGGTTGTGCATGATTGCTGTCAGAAAGATTTTGTTGCTAATAATAGCTGTAGAGCCTTAGCTGAGATTGTTCAAATACTGAATGGGTTGTCAGGTAGTCAGTCTTACCAAGGGTACAGTTATTTATTGTGGGCTGTGTGTGCTTATTATCCCCGTGAGGACTCCAATCACTCTTCAAGCAGCAAGGTCTTAGTTTAATTGACTTTGCTGGTATTTTCTACCTCAGTGACTTGTCCTACAAAGACTCATTGTAAGTTCAGATTTTTGTTTCTTTGTTGTTTTACTGTAAGTCTGATTTTTCTTCTAATTTTGTTCTGTAGAAGCTGAAAAACAAATAGCAGATGCTGATGAAATGTGGTTTTTTTAATATTTGAATAAGTCAAAATACACTTCAGCCTAAACAAAAAGTTCTCTAAACTGTTTTGTTTACATTTATTCACACAAAAAGTCTTATTTCTCTTTAGCATGCTTAAGTAACAGGGAATTTGCATATTTTTAACCTGAGGGCTTTAAAAAAAACCCAGCACAACCTAAAACTTCAGGATCACAGATTTCATTTTAATTTAGTCAGGGTTTGGTTTTGGTGTGGTTGTTTGTTTGGGGTTTTTTGTTTGTTTTGTTTTTGATTTTTTTGGGGTGGGGTTTGGTTTTTTTTTTTTGGTTGGTTGGTTTGTTATTTGTTTGTTTGTTTGGGTTTTTTTGAGAATACAATGTCTCTGCATTGTAGTATCCCTTTTCAAAGCAAGCATTTTAAATACTAATATTCATATGTAGTACTGTGCTGTTATTTTACTTACATTCAGAATCATTTTCACCATGCTCTCCTCAAAACTCATATGTTGCTATTTCAGGAATTTTAGCAAAACTGAAAACAGTTCTGGAGGGTTTTGAGAAAGAGGCAGCCTCATTTGTTCCTTCCTTCCATCACTGGGCATTTCCATAAGCCAGCCATCCTTGATGCAGCATTGTGCAGAAGCTGGTCATCAATGTGTGGTTGCAGTTCAGTTTATTCTGAGCTTGAGTATCATTCTTTCTGTTAATTTCTAGGAATTTAGAACATGATGAATTAAAGCTCTGAGCATATTGTGAGTGCTTGTCTTTTATCATCAGTGATTGAATTATAAGTACTGTAAAGCTGAACACAGAGAGAACTTTAAGGTCATAGGAGGCAGTTTCTGTTTCGAAAGGGATTTTTCAAGTGCAGAATGATTAAATGTTTTTTATAAACTCAGCTCTAGAGGATAAGTGGTGATTGGACTATGCATGGTTTATTTGCTTTAAAAATGTCCAATAGCAGTTTAAAAGCTTGTAACAGAGAAGTAACAGGTCTTTGTCACATATCTTTCATTTATAGTCTATATATACAGATGTAGCCTGGTTTTCATTTCTAGTCCTTATGCAGGTGTTACATTCATAATTTTTACCATGAGATCTGTGTAAAGATATAACTCCTTATCTGAATAATTGAATTCTGAAAATACCTCTCTCAGACAAGCTAAGGCAGAAGGGAGATAGTTTTGAAATTGAAATTGAAACAAATAATTTTTCTTTTGCCTACACTTTTCATCTAAGTTTTCTCATATTATTTTGATCAGAGAAGTTATTTGCACATAGATCCATTTTATTTTTTGAAGAGTTAAGTGTAAATTTTGAACATTTCTTCTGATTTTTTTTAATCTTTACTGGTGAGAATTGCAAATGATAAAAAAAATAAATAAAAATGAGTAATAATTTTATGCAGGATGAGTATGCTGACACTTTTAGTGAGGAGCTAATGTGCTTTTCATTCAAGGAGAAAGCTCAGACTTTACATTAGACAGACAGGCGTATTGTCTGGAATTTTGTTCATATCCAGTACAAGAAAATTCAATATGACTCTGTTTTTCTCCTCTGCAAGTTAGAGAAAATGTTTGCAGACTGTCTAAATAGCAGCATGAGATTGTGGTTCATGAACTGAAACTTCATTTTCACTGATAAGTTACAATGATGCCACAAAAACAGCACCTGAAACTATGTTATGTTCAGAAACCATTTAGGATTACCTGCAGGTAGTATACTCCCAAAGAGTTCTGGCAAAAACCTGCTAAATGCTTTATTTGCTAAATTCATATTTCAGTGAAAGAGATTTCATTGTTGTTGCATGCTGAACTCATCAAGGGGAGGATAAGAACCAACAAGTACTCTCTTCCACGTCCTTGCAATGTTAGCTAAGAGATATTCCTGTTCCACAAGTACAAAACTAAAACACAGAGGTGAAGACACTGAATTGACTTCTTATGTATGTGCTAAGCATTAAAAACATGAGTCTTTACAAATGCCTTCACATTTATCTGCTTAGATGTCTGGTGAGTCTGAGGAACTGACACAAAAACTGGCTGATTTCAGGAGGTTGTATGAATAAATGAATTTGCTTCCTAGGAGGAACTTTGTGGTTGAAACTCTTGGTCTGGTGTCCAGTTCTGTCCATGGACAGATCTATTGCCTCACTGTGACCCCACAGCTACAGATGTTCTGTCCCATGGAATTAAGGATCCAGCAGTTGGCACCTCTGTTTTGCATATCCTGAAAGCTGGATTCATTCAGAAAGCTGAGCACTGCAGGTGTTTAGTTGGCATGTTAAGATTGAATTGACAGCTTGAATTGAATTGAATTACTTTTTGGAAAGGAGAATAAAAAGGTTTTTTGAAAAATAGTGCAAACCGTGCAAAATACAAAAATAAGACTTTATACATCAGAAGTGTCTTTAAAATCAGATACCTCATCAACTGTTTGTCATTAAAGGTTGAGTTTGTATTGTTTCATTGACAACCATTTTAAAAATAAAACCTGACTTGTGGATTCATATTTCAGTTTCTTAATAGTATATTATATAGCAGTCTTGTAGAGTATTCATTAAATTCAAAGAAATTAACTCTAAAAAGCTGTTTAGTTTGAAAGTTATTTTCTTTTAGATGGGTACAAGAAGAGCATAGAATCATGCTGAATCTGATGAACTAGTTATCTTTGGGGTATTTATCTGCAGGAAGTGAAATCTAAAAGACTAAGTAGATCTTTAATTTCTTGTACCTCATCTTAAATACGTTTGGTTTACTTTTGTTTTATAAATTTTTTCTTCCATTTTTTTAGAGGGGAACATCATGCTTTCTTTTGTCTAAAGTGACTAACTGAAATACAAAACTTTTTAAACTTTTTTTTAAAGAAAAATCTTACTTTTTCTTTAAGAAGACAGCCATTATAAATAAGGAATTGAATGATTGATGTAGAGTAAACCAGATGTATTTCTGACCATCTACTACTATTTTCCAATAAAATTAGTCATCAGGATTAGACTGGCTATAATAAAATTATAAGCAGTGATTAGAATAAATTGGATATACTGGCATGTTATATCAGTTATTCAAAAAATTGTCTAGCATGTCTCAGAAGCTGTAGTTGGTATGCTGCTGGTGATGAGGGAAGGTGACACTTAAAACTGACCTTCTCAGGTGTACTGAAAACGGTGAAAGTAAAACTCCCCCATTCCTTTGTGGGCTGGGTTTCGCAACACAACAAACTAATACTATGACAACTTTATCATCTGTTCAGCTTGAATGTCTTTGGTGTCAAATTCAACAATGTAGAAGATAAATGTTGATGTGCTAACAGAGAAATTGCATCTTAAAGTGGTTTGCTATGTTAAAAATCCTATGGGATGTGGTACAGGCATGATCAGCTAAGGATGGACAGCTCAAGTAAAACACAGAGGGTTGGCAATGGTTATTTTGAAAGATCTTTTTTATGTGGTCCTCCTGTACAGATGCTTTCAGCACAGGCAAAGGAAGTTAACAAAATACTTATTCCTGAAATGACCTTTTCTGAGGTTTCTACAGCACTGCTTGACTGCCTCCATGGTTTGGTCTGCTTAGGTGACTTTCCCTCTTGAAGTGGTTATATCTGCCATGTAAGAGGAAAATCTGGAATCAAGTAGCTTTTTAAATGCAGCTTGGCAGACTCCCCCTATTTTCTGGAAACCTCTGTCTACCATTGTTGCAGTGATATTTAATATTGCAATTATTATATGTGTTTAGATTATTTTGGTTTAGATATTCCATCGCTTGTACCGTATTTATGTCTAGTGCCATGACAAAACACTGCTTGGCAATATTTCAGATTCACCTTTATCAAGAGTTTTAAAACACTTTATAGTAACAATTGTTCAATTACCTCTAATTGAAATAAGAATTGTAGTATTGTAATTTTTTTAATTCTTCTTGCAAACTCAATTCAGAAGAGCGGCATGTTTTGATTCAATACTGGTGCTGTGTTTGTATGATGTTTTTTCTTTGTGAGAAGTAAAATCTACCTGAGTAATGCTTGATCTCCAGACTGTGATGTCCTGAAATGGTTAACTAACATTAAAGGTATTTAAAAATTATATATTAACAGCTTGAAATGAAGTGCTTAGAGAATATTTATAAAATGTAGAACATCACCCACAATGTGTCTGTCACAGATGGAAGAAATGAATGTATTGACAGGTGTGCAATCGATAGAATAAGTTTATAGACCTAAAATCCTTTACAAGATGCCAGAAATTAACAGTTTGTCTTCAGTACTGGATGTGAATTAGCTTGAACAGAAGCTGAAGTCCCATTAGGCAGCCAATGCTTTATTGCCTGTGTATTGGAAGAAAGTCATTTACTGTGTTTTTCTGAGAGTGTGACTGTGAAATTTGTTCCTGAAACATTAACCAGCCAGCATGGTGCAGTTCTAACTTGTGTGTTTGCTAGGCATAAATATATACCACATTTTAATTTCTTTCCAGAATCCATGTGCTAGAGAACTCACCATATAGGACATGATTTCAAGAGAGCCAGTGCTTGGTTTGCAGTCTGCCTCCAGACTCTTTTAAGTGTACAGGTTATTTCGTGTCGTGATGATGCTGTGCATGTTTAGACTGGCTGTTTTCATTAACTCATAAGAAATATCACAGACTCAAGTGATCTTGTGTGTGATCAGAGAAGTCCCTACACAGCCTAGATTTCCAAAGGGAGTGGAATGGCTCTATCTGACAACAGGGTTGCATTCTTGTAGTAGCTTGTAAAAAGTCACAGACAAGTACTGGCAACCAGCTTACAATAAGTGGTTTTCACGTGTCTGCTGAGGGAAGAACACACTCCTAAAACAGCAGGGAAAGACAGTGATTCTGACTTTGCTGTTGTCATCTCTCGTGGCCACAAATGCGTTGGCTACATCCCACAGGTAAAGCTCCTCGTGCTGGTGGCATATGTGGTGCTTCCTCCATCAGCCTCTGGAATGTTTCTTATTTTACAGAAGTTATTGGTGTAGTAGGCAAGACAAGATCAAGTCTTTCTTATGAATGTGAATCCTTGTACCAAATTCACACTTTCACTGTTCTTCCATTCAATACGAATGCTATACTCTTGTAAAAATGAATATAGGGCAAAATAAATTTTGGAAACCACCCCCATTGTCTCAGCCATGTATGTGTACACAAATTGTTCTGTTCACATAAATGAAGTTGGGAAATGATGGAAGATGTAGTATATAGTAACTTTCTTGTGGTGCAGCCTTATAGATTAGTTTATGAAAGGATAGAGCTAGTCAATGTATACAGCAATTTTAATAGTATGATTTATATTAACAATGCAGATAATGTAGTGGCAAAGGTAAAAAGGTAAAAATAAGGTAAAAAATGCTTAAATGCAGTAGACAGCAGTTTTGCATAATGATTTATTTTTTCAGGGCATAGAATGGAATGCAAAGTGGATAGAATTTAATTGCTAAAGCTGGTTAAGTGTAAAATTAATTTTGGTATGGCTTAAGTGAAACAGTAACTTTGATATACTAGACAATCAATTTAAAGAAGCCACTGGTTACTTAGGTTATGGTTTCAACTTTATAAATAACATTTTATTAAGGTTCATCAATATTACACCTTCTAAGAATGTCTCCTTAAATTGAAATGCTGATGTTAAGGGAAGGTATTTATTTTGGTGATGCTGCATTATGGTATTTAACTGGTTAACTGCTGATGCTTGTTAAGTACTCCTTGTGTGTGTGTATGTGTATATGTTTAAAAATGTACAATGTCTCTTTTAAACATAGTGCAAGAACTACACAGAGGAATACATTGTGAGTAATAAGTGTTTTGTCCCATCTGCCTTTTGACAGGAGAATTAGATGACAGAGAACAGGCAAAGCTGGAAGTAAAAGTGTGGGATCCAGATAGCCCCCTTACTGACCGTCAGATTGACCAGTTTTTAGTTGTAGCACGGTAAGATTAAAATCCTCTCATAAAAAATCCTTTTTCTGCTGACTGTTTATTCCACTATATCATGTTACTCATCCTGTTTGCCGTTTTGTGAGCCCTTCTCTTTCCCACAGTTAGCTAAAAGAGAAAATCAGACCATGACTCTTTGTATATTTGTTGAAGCTACCAATACAGGAGAGAGAAAAAGGAAGTGAGTTTTGGAATATTGCTGCCCTCCCTGTATTTCAGGTTATACTAAATTTTGATACTTTGAATGTAGATGTCAATTTGCTTTCCCCTCAGAGTAAATGATTTCAGTGCTAATAATAATTCAGTCTTGTGTTTTACAGTACTTGGAATTTCATGGCATAAACTAGAAGTTAAGAGTAGAAATAAAGTGTTAACAAATTAAATGGGTGCAGAACTTGCCACGTATGCATGTAAGCGGAATAATATACGGTGCAATTATTTTGGATGAATATTGAAATGAAGTTTTGAAGTCATGTATTTCATTAGTGAAAAAAATCAGGTCAGTTCAATTTTAAACATTACCATGATAATGCAGATTTATGAAGACATCAAAGTGCTTTGAATTAATAAATGCCTTTAGAAATTATTTCTCTACTTAAAAAAAACCCCCACAAAAATAAAAACCCCACCAAAAACAAAAACCACTTCAAAAATTTGTAGGTTTCTTACTGAAGGACAATTCTACATTCATAGGATACTGCAGGTTTTGCCTTTCCTCTAATTCATGCTTACAAAGGCACTGTTCTAATGATAACAGAGAACAGAGTTCACATATGGATTTTATCCTGAATAAATCCATCTCCTGTATTTTTGCTAACCTTCTTGCAGAGTGTAATCTCAAATCTTCTTAAGCAAATAATCCTTTTACATGGTTTCTAGTATTTGTTTGTTTTTTCTTTCTACCTTTCAAAATAAAAATTTCAGGAAGGAAAAAAGAAAAAAAAGTTGCTGTACATTTTCCAGCTTATGTGTATGGTGATATGGGTTTCTGATTTACTCATTTACAGTTCAGCTGCTGATCCACTTGGTTTTTTTTCCTTGCTCTCTCTCTTGGAATACTGCATCCTTTCTATAAAATACTAAAATTTGTTTTGGTTTGGTTTTTTTTACCTGCCCTTGTTGAATTTTCAAGCAAGACTGAGGGGTTTAAGTGTTAGCAGGTGTTCAGAAAGTCACAAGGTCTGGTAGATGTTCCATAGAAACCAGGAGTCTGAACTACTTTTTCACCAGCAATATAATACCAGATTATTATGGTGTGCCCTACAGAAACATCTGCATGAAGACTGTGAGTTTTGGAAGAGTGGATTTGTTGCTTTAAAATTCCTCTGCTTGCTATTTCTCAGCTGAAGTAGTATTCTGTGGAGACAAAAATGTTCCCAGAGGAGTGTAGCAGTAAGCAGCCTACTGGGAAGTAACAGAGAATAATTAAATACATGAAGAAGAATATGCTTCTCTCTCCCTGTTATCTAAGACATCCTTTGCAATGCTGTGCCCTGACCAAGATAATATATATTTTTTTAAAGTTGATACATTTCTGTAAAGATGGTTTCTGTTACAGTGGATCATGGCTGATTAATTGTAACTATCCAAGGTCTTGTGGTGCTTGGATGGCCATCTGTAATCAGGTATTACTCAGGTGCAGCTTAGTGGATGTTCTTGCACAGAGCTCCATTCATCTTTGGAAGCTGCCTTTCAACTGACACGAATGGTTTCTAAGCTCCTACACACTTGGATTCACAGGATGCACTGAGTGGCTTCTGAGGCAGATTTTTATGAATTTCTGGAAAGAGAGTTGTGTGATGATTTGGTGGCAGTGTGTTCAATTCAGCGTGTTATGTGGTTATGGGGTTTGTGCTGGCCCATTTTACAGAACCATTAGAAGCTGCTGGAGTAACAGTGCAGAGCTGGTATTATGATGTGGTGAGCAGTGCCTACAGCCAGCTCTGCTGCAGCCTAACTCTGGTACACCAGGCATTGACTGTGCCTGCTGGATTTCCAGTTGGAATGATCTTTTCTGTGGTTTAGTTCTGCAAATTTGAAAATGTGACAAGAATAATTTTTTCTTAAGTACCTTCCCAGGTGTGATTTTCGATAAGTATGTGTATGCTATTGTGTTTGACATTTTAAAAGCATTTTCAAGTGACCCTTTTTAGATGTTGTGTTGAAGGAATTGAGCATTTCTTCTCAGTTTTTTTTCCAGTCTGATCTGGTTGAAAGAAGAGTTGCTTTGGTCCTTAAATGCATTAGCTTTTTCAATCACACAGGCAGCTTTGTAGTTTTTTTAGAAGGTGTTTAAATACTCTTTTTATTTGTGTTGCCCATTTATATTTTTACCTTGGACACGTAGCTTTCCCAGTCTTACAAGGTTTGTTTACTGTCTCAGGAATGAGAGGCCTTTTTTCTAGGTTTGCCTGGTCAGTCTGGGCCTCTCACTAAGCCCTACTATTCAATAATTTCTTGGGTAGAAAGGCAGAATATTCTTATCCTGTGCAGAAATTAGAGGTAATAGTGCCAAAAAAACCCGTTAGAGATTTGAAAAAAAGTGTAAGGATCCATAAACTTGGCCTCCCCACACACAAATCTTGAAAGTACCTTCTTGCTGCTGCTGAGGCATAATTTGGGTAAGGACTCTTGCTTGAGCTGGCAAAAGCATCCATTAGGAGAAGATTGAGGCCTCAGATTAATGTATTCTGGGTTTGAGTTGCCTTTTTTGGGTAATGTTTGTGCTGTGATAATGAAAAGTCCAACAGCATTTTCTACTGCATTCAAATAAGATAAAAGTGAATCAACCAGTTTTCCTTCTGTCCTGTGCATTGCCCATGTTTCTTCTGTGCCTCCCAGCTTCAAAGGACAGGAGTCTGAGAAGCTGCAACAGCCACTTCCATCTGCCCACATTAGCAAATAGTTCAGTGTAGTAGAAATGAGTTTGTAGAACTGAAATGTTTGGTGCTGAGGGCCTAGTGTCCACACCGCACATTTTGAGCAGATTTATTTTTAGTCATAGCTCCAATCAGGTCCTGTGGACTAAATATGTGGGAGTTGTGTGGAACTGCTTCTAACAGGGACCCAGTCAGTATGCTATGAGATACTTTTTGTTGTTGGTTAAAATGCAGTTGATAAAAATGCTGGGGACAGCATTCCTCATTTGAACTGATTTAGATACACCCTGTTTCCTCCAGTCATCAGTCTCTTAGAGTTTCTAATATACAAGGAGTACTTTATTTCATTGCCAGATCTTATGTTCTTTTCTAATTCTGTCCCAAGCTGCACAGTGTTAGGAAATAAAAGCATTCCTATTGTCTGTATAACATAATAGTCCAGTCTTTTTTTTTTGGTTTTTTCAGAGTCAAAAATTATCCTGCCCAGTCTCAAATGCAATAGGAGGTGTGAGACAGATGCTGAGAGCTGAAGAAATGACCCTTTAATTTTTTTTTTTAAATTTTTTCTATCTGCTAATTTGGTCTACAATTCATTGCATGATACAATTTAGGTACATTCTAGTTCCATTTATGTGCTTTATGATTCAGTGAAACCATTAAGAATGTAGTTCTTTTATTCTGCTCCATCTAACTACATTACCAACACAGTCTTCTGGAAGGAATATTTTCTAAATGAAGCTATTTTACAGACATTTGTGGTCCCAGCTTATTTCCAACTAAACCAGAGTTTTGAAACCTAATTTAAATGGCCTTGAAGCATTGCATCTCTACCTTAGAATTTTGTACTTTGATTTCTATGACATTAAAATGGCATTACACACCTCTATCTGACATATTTCTCTTCATTTGGATGCTTGCTTATTTTTTGATGTAAAATCATATAGAAAAATGGAAAATTACTTGTTAGTCATGTTAAATTAGAGCTTGATCCTTCCTGTGTTGTTACCACTTTCCCATTTGCTCTAGGACAGTGATTATATTCATTTTCTCTTTGTTACTATAAGTGCTCACAGTATATTGGTGTATTTGGAGATATTCTGTGACTGTTACATTAATTTATCTTACAGTGGGGAAGATAAATCTTGCAGCTTCAACTGGCAGGGTGTCTTTCATTATATTAATAATGCACTCATTAACTGAGAACCACGATTAAAAACATTTACAGGTGTGATCAAAAAGTAGTGCTCTGTTCTTGTGAAATAATTCGTTGTAGTCAGTGGCAGTAGACCAGATTCCCAAAGCTCATAAATGAAAATAAATACATAAAAGACATCAGTTTACAGTCTTCAGTATTACAATGCTTCTGCATTCTCTGGAGGTGCTGAGAAGTAAAAGGAATTGAAGTTCATTAAAGAGGTAATTAAATTTAATTGCAGAATTGCAACATAAAATTGTGCAGCAGAAATGGTGAAAAATCTTGATGCCAATGCTGCGCTCACAAAACTGGATGTTTGCTAGCAAGGTGAATTACAGCATCTAATGGCAGGCAGATGGTTTGGCAGTAAAAAGGAAAAATATGTTCACATCAAGTTTACTAGGCGTATCAAAAAATTCTATGTTCCTGCCTGTCATACCTCCTAGTACATGTTTATTCCTTTGTGCATTTTGTAGTACTGTACTTCTTGACCCAAATTCATTTAAAAAGAACTAATTCAGTCTTAGAGTTGAATTTTTTATATATATATATATATATATATATATATATATATATATATATATAAAATGTACAATGTCTCTTTTAAACAATGCAAGAACTACACAGAGGAATACATTGTGAGTAATAAGTGTTTTGTCCCATCTACCTTTTGACAGGAGAATTAGGTGACAGAGAACAGGCAAGGCTGGAAGTAAAAGTATGTATAGAAAAGTAAAAGTATAAATATATATATATATATTTAATGAATCTATTACAGTTTAAAGAATAAATTTCCATAGCAGAGTTTTCATGGACCTGCTTTTAGGAGGCTGTACATCTTCTCCTCTGTGACTGTGAAATTGCAGGATGGCATACAGATGATGCCTTAAAGAACATCCTGTGAATTAAACTACTTTTATCTATTGGATTCTATTTCTGTTGGATAAGAAAGATTTCACATATGTTTCATTTCTATTCCTATAGCAATGAAAGTGAAGGTTGCTTGTAGCATACATTTTTATATCATGCCACGCTTACTCTAACTTTGAGAGTCTTTCAGCAGCAGAATAGTGGCAGGTGACTTTTCATGTTTATCATGCCATCTCCTTTTGTGCTTTAAATACTTGAAGTGATAATACTGATGTATAGCACTATAAAGGCAGTTGCTTAGAAATGCAAAAAACATCTTTTGTAGCAGCATGATTTTACTTTGAATATGTTCTGCAGGTCAAATTTTGCAAAACTGAGTGGTAAAAATCTCATGTGTATTTTCAGTTTTAAATTAATGTTTTGTTGCTTGTATGTGTCTTCACTGAAGATTTTTTGCTTCTTCTTTCCAGTATTTTAAGTATAATATTTTTTTAAAGAGCAATCAGATATTAATTTGCTGGGTTTTAAGTTCAGAGACGTTTAAGAGGTCATCTTTTAGGACTGTTTCCAATTTAGTGTGAAGAGGAACACTGGAGTAAAGAGAAGCAAAAGAAAAGGTTTCCTTTCCTAATATATAGAAAACCACCAAAGATCACTTTACTGTTTTCCTCAAAAATATTAGCTCAGAGGTGAGGCATAGGTCTCACTAATTAGTTTGCCAGTATCTGCAGAGAATTCTGGATTTGCAGATTCATATGTGCATGGATGTGGTTCACTTCCAACAGCTTTGTCCAGAGTAGACCCACTACTTGTCTGGCATCACTGAAACAGGCAAGAAGTGTGGGGGGAAAAAAAATAAAAAAGTGAACAGTTTTGACAGCTGGATTTTCAAGAAACAAGGTACAAGAAAATTGAGAGTTACTTGCCTGCATCCAGAACTTTCTGGATGTGATTTGATGCTGGACTGCTGTTGCTGCTGCTGGGAGAAGCAGAGGCTATTTTTATCTTGATGTATAATTGCAGTGGTTCCAGATTTTCTTTGGTAAATAACAGACCTTTTAAGAACTAGTTACTGACAAGCCACCAAATCTTTGAAAGCTTGTTAGGAGAGTCTCTAGTGTTTGTTGCTTCTTAATTTCTTTGGCTATCACTAATTAATCACTATTAATCTTATGCAAAAAATCGAACAATTATTTCCTTTAATGTCTTAGACTTGAGTTATAAGAAATTTGGAGCAATATATTTTCTGTGTTCAAAATCTAATCTGAAATTTTGCCTAAATGCAGGGTGCACAGGCATAGCAACTGCAGCAATCTCTCACAGTTTTTGTACATAGACCTTGTTGAGTTTTGCTGAATTTGTGGATTTAATCCATAATCTTAAATCTTGGCACTGGACTGTATCCATTTGTTTTGTTTATATGGTTGTCAGCTGCAATCTGCTATAAATCTTTGAGAGAACCTTCTTGGTTCTGCTCTTTAAGATAATTAAACCAAGGAAAACCTAATTAAGGTAACACTGGATCATTTGGTCTAACCCTTAAAGCTCTTAGAGCTGCAGGCTGATGCAGGCTGTGCAGAGAGTGATCCCCCTGCTGATAATGCCAATTGTTTGTCTTGTCCATCTCCCTGCCACCTTTGTAATTCACTGTCTGTGTGACTTTTGGCTTTAGCTTATTTTGGAAAACATGGGGAGTGTTGGTTTCTGTTTGAAGTCTAAGTATTTTAATTGCACGTTGAATAATTCATAAGTAGCTTGCTGAGCACAGTTTTTTGGGTTGTCAGTTTACTACTGTTATTATTGAATTAAATATCATTTCAGTTAACTATTTGCAATTATTCTTTGAATTCTACAAGCTTAACAATAATATTGAAACATGTATATTGAAAGTTTGTCAAGAAAAATAAGTGGTTAGGGTGTGACTGTTTAGCATGTGTTGGTTTAATTGAGTTTTATTTTAGGTAGGTGTCTTCTGGAAATGACATTAGTTAGTTATTTATTTTGTTCCTTTTCTAAAACAATTATTTAATGGCGGAATTATAAAAAAAGTCATGCAAAGAAAAATGACAAAGGTAGTTTTTGACCTTTCCATCAAGATGTGTCTCATAATTTTAATTGAAAAACATAAAAATTAAGGTTTTTTAGTGATCTCTAAAATTAATATTGAATTTGGATCTGAATTTCATAGCTGGATTGTATAAAACACTGTATATCACTATTTAGTTTTAAACCTAGTTACTATTTAACAGCCAAATGCTCTAGAATTTCTACACTTATTTGGAAATTCACTGTTTTTCACAAGTTTCTATGAAAAGGAGAACTGGAAGGTAGTTTGATTTCAAGAGAGGCACAGATATGCACAAACCTCACACCTTCAGACCCCCCAATTTGTATCCTGTACCATCCCCACCCCCTGTCCTGTCCCCACTGACACCCCAAATGGTACACTGCCTGCATTTTATTATGTATTATTTATTGTTTTGTTCTTATTGTTATTACCATATTTGTTCCATTATGTTTGATGCTGTTTTTATTATCTCTTATTCTATTGGTTTTATTCTTTTACTTTGTCTTTATGTGTTTTATTTATTATTAATTTGTTTTGCACTCATGTACTCCAAACCTCCACACAGCATTCTTCTGTTGGTTGCAATCTTCCCCTACACAGTACAGCACTGGAAACAGTGTCCACTGGTGCATCAGCTCTTACCTCTCTATCACTTATTCAGAAGAAGCCTAGCTTTATACTGGCTCTTAATTTTGACTTTACATTCTGAGCAACACAATACTCTTGGGCTCTGAAGTCAGCCTCCAAAGTTTGATCTGCCAGAGACTGACTCTGAGAAAGTTCTTTGTAGTGTTCATAGCATACTCAGACTTTAGTTTAAAAATGTAGTCAAAAGAAAATTGTTTTAATTATGCAAAAAGGAGATAAGAAGCTAGCAGGTAGCAGCAGAAGAGAAATGCACTCATGCCACATTTCACTGATTTGAGCAGTAGGGACTGAAGGATCACAGGAAAGACTGCTTAGCTACAACCCTTATCAATGCCAATATGTTGAAAGGGGCTGACAGATATCAGGAAATGTGTTCATAATAGTCTTCTTGGAAATGATTTGTGGACAAATACTGTTTTATGTACTGCCAAGCTTAAAAAAAAAAAGAAAATAGAATGTGTGTGTGTGTGTGTGTGTTCTCATCTCATATTTGCCATCGCCACAAAGAAGGAGCAAAGGTTGTGGAAAAACATTTGAATATTACTTATTTATTCCCCAGCCTTTAGAAATCTAAAGCAGTTAATACCAGGGGTCTGAATCACTGCTGTTGAATCTTAACTTGTAAGACCGTGGCAGCAAGTACTGAAACATGCATTCAGTAATAATTTTTTTGAGATTCAAGTTAAAATTGCAGTAACATACTTTATTATCAGTTTCTCCACGATCATGTATAACTTCAATGAGTTTAAGTCTTGGTGCATATTACTTTACTGTTGAATATCAGATTCATAGGATACAGCAATGTGTGTTTATCTGTCAGTGACATTCACCATTGGTATAACTCTGCACTTGTAAGTTGTGTGTAGTTGCTGAGTGAGGCTTGAGTCCCTAAGCCAGAGGATTGCACTGCATTACATCTGTTACCTAAGTGGGTCTTTGAATTTAGAAGGGCTTACATCATAACTGCAACAAATGGGTTTTTCTGATAGCAGAGTCACACAATGCATCCCAAGAGTCATTGTACAACTCCAGTTACTGGAGAAACTTCTGATCTGTTAATTGATAACCTTTTGTGTCACTGCATCTTTGCTCATTTCCTGTATGATATGCTGGGTCCAGTCAAATTCTCTATGCACCTTTTCCTTCTGTGCATGTTGTAGTACATAGTTGTACTACCAAGAAATTTTTACTGCTCTCCAAGAAACTTTTACAGTTTAGAACAGTCTAAGTATAATAGATGCCATGTACAATTCATCAACAAAAGCAGGAAAAAAAAGTAAAGTTTTGGAAAAAATATGTCCATTTCAATAATGGAATGCTTAAATTAAGTAGGTTGAGAGATACAGTTATTTCATTATTGCTTAAAACCTGTGACAACACCAGGATTTTGGGGCTACCTTAGACTAAGCTAATATGCTTTTTTTGGTTCACTAATGGAAGTCATAGACACGTACTACTGAAGTGAATAAAATGTTTTTAATTTCCTCCCGGGGACATGGTGAACCCCCTTTCTAATTAGAATTATGATTTTTAAGCACTATTATAGCATTGTAATTTTAGATATAATAGTCCTGATTGTAAATCCCAGACTGTGAGGAACCTTTGACTTCATAATTAATTTAAAAATCCATACGATTAAGTGATTGGTACATGAGAATTCTCTGAGTAGATTTTGTTTCTGAGCTGCTGTTCTTATACGTACATCATTACTTTTGGGGGCAGAAGGTCAGAGTTTTTGCTGCCTTGTTTAGGACTTTGTCTTTATCAAGTTGTTCTTTGTTAGCAAAGATCTGAATTCTTAACAGTATGTGACTTCCACGTGTGAAAGGACACTTTTATGGATATGGCACGGTCTGGTGGAAGAGATCACATCTTTCTGTGTATTTACTGTTGCTGCTGTTCCTCTCTTGCAGTGCGGTTGGCACGTTTGCTCGAGCCTTGGACTGCAGCAGTTCTGTCAGGCAACCCAGCTTACACATGAGTGCAGCTGCTGCTTCCCGAGACATCACACTGGTAGGTGGCTTCTTAAACATCCTACAACTTCTATATCCATGAATTCAACACTACCTGGTACTCCAAAGTCCCCATTTTCTGCCTGTTGTCCTTTAGACACCTGCATGCAAAGGGCATGTGTGTTAGAAAGTCCTGTGTGTTTTCTCTAAGCTTCTCAGTGCTGCCCTTGCAATCACACTGTGCAACACTTGGCTTTAGTTGTGGGTCACCCACAGCAGAATGGGTAATGCACATTGTACAGGGATTCATTCGGTGCAGTGTCATTTAAAGGACGTAGTAATAAAGCTGATTGAAAATTGTGTATACAAAAATACTTTGTACTTACTGGATGTAAATGTCGTCATATTTTCTGAAGGATAAACAATCTGACTTTGTAAGCATATTTTTAAAGAACATTTTAATTAGCATACTCCCACTATGTTTCCTTAGTATGCTGTTCACTGTTAATGTAAGCACCTGCATCTTTTAGAGAAAGTGAAAAATACATTGATTAAAGGTTTGTTTCTGTATAATCATACCAGCTGAGAATGTGTGCTACAGTAAATAAAGTATGCCAGAAACACTATGTGAGACCAAAAGAATTACTGTTTCAGAGAGTCAAGTTTGACTTGGATTTCTGGAGTATTACAATTAGAGGAAACTCAATAAAACTATAAGATTAGTTTAAAATAGTTAAGGCATTGCCTTATAAAGTGAATAGAGAGCCCCTAGAATTCAGTTGCCCAAACTTTTGTGGGGATGGGCAGTACCAGCAGGTTAAAAAAAGGTTACAAAACTTATGTAGCCATAAATGAGTGCTGAGGTGATAGGGAAAGGTGTACCTTCTAAATGTCATCATACCGAAGCTTTGTAGATGCTGGTCGATTACATGGGAATTGACCTCAGGCTGTGATTAGACTTACCTGAACATTTTAGCTAATATTCCTTGGTGCTACTGTAAGAGACACACTGCTTAGTTAGATGGGTGATTGGTCTGATTCAGTGGGACAATTCTTGTATTCCGGATAAAATAGTTTTTTTTATGATGATGATGAGAAAAATGCTTAATTTATTACCTTTTGCAGTGTACTCAAAGGCTATTGAACAGGAAACTGATTTAGTCTGGGCTATGATAGTATTGTAAAGGCAGGGGCAAAATGTAATGTTTTCAGTAATACTCAAAATGCATTTTCTGTTTCACAGTTGCTAATATGATTTACAAACATAATTCAGTTCACATTAAATACTTTATTTTGTTCATCAAAATAGTTCTTTAACATTTCTCATTTTATTAATATTTTGTTGGATTAAGAATTTCTAATAAATTTCACATATTGCATATCCCTTCTTTGTTTGCATTCTGTATTCAGGGATTAATAGGGTGGATTTATCCTTATGGCAGTTTCTCATTTGACAGTACATGTGCAATGCTGCTAATAACGGGATACTTTCTTTGAGTGCCATGTTAATGTTTCTCCATTGCAAATGATCCATTAAGTTCCATTACACTTAATGAAAGGCATATCTTATAATGAGGCATCAGAGGAGCCACCCTAGGCTTAATTATTGTGTCTGTCTCTTCTCATTTTCCTACCCCCTCAGTTTTTTAAAACCCTACTTTTTTGCTTTTTGGCAACGTACTACTTTCTAAGTTAAGAAGAGACATATTTGTCATTATAGTAGTTACTTTTTCAGACATTTCCATGTTAATTGGGAGCATATTTTCAGCAGCAGTTAAAGTTGGTAGAGACGTCTGCAGAACTTGTGCTGTATCTCATTTATACTTTGGATATAGGTGCAAAACACTAAGAAAATGATACCATCTATCTTCTTAATGCAGGGAAGATAACCCTTGTACCTGAGGTGCTATTAATGGGATTTCTGTGCACCACACTTGTGGCTTTCCAGTATTCCTAATTAGGTTTTAATCCTAATTAGTTTCAATCAGAGATAACTGTAAACAGACTGATATTAAAAAAAAAAAAAAAGTGCCTAGATTATGAACATAGATGAATTCAGGGTTGATGTACACATTTCTTGCAGATGAATAACAACTGAGAGGCTGCTTTCAGGCTCCTTTGTTTTGAAAACATAGGGATAGTAATGAGACAAGATAGGAAACCCCCTGCTTTTAGAAAACCCTACTGAAGACATGAAACAATGTGTATTTACCTTCTTAGATTATGATAAATGTGCTTCTCTTACAGTGGTAAAGACTTGTGAGACAAGCTACTAAAACTGGCATTTCTGGCTTTCTCAGAGTTTTTTATTTTATAATGAAAATTGATCTCTAAGAAAAGAAAGAGACTGGAAAGACCTTCTCTTTCAGATTCCTAAATATTTCATAGTTCATATACTGACCATGAGAGCCATTTAAAGCAAAGCAGGCTGATGGCATCACTTGGTTCTTGTGGTGGTTTTGTTCAGAAGAGCTTAAGTGACCTTACTGTAGGGACCTAAATCTGATATTGGATGTCTCTGCAAAATGAAAAGTATGAGCAGTCTTTTCCTTTGCATTTTGAGTGTTGTCTTTTTAATAATTTTTATCAGGTGTCCATATATATGTGGCTCCTAACGTAAACAGACTTAAGATATGACTGAATTGGAGAATCCACAGTCAGTTTCTAGTTTGAGTGCTTTGTTGGAGGCAGCTCAGTTTGGAATTGCAGTTGGTTTGGGAGCTGGTGTGTGGCTGGTTGCAGGATGCCCTCTCATGTCCTTTCTTGTAGCTCCATGCAGTCCTTCCTTAGCTTGTGGTGGAAAGTTTCTTCCTCTGCCTGCTTATATTTGGACTTGAAGTTGCCTCTTACCTGCATGGCTAACATTTTTCCTCTGATGGGCCCCCATGCTGTGCTGGACAGCATGCTCTGGGCAAGAGCTCTTAGGGAAGCTCTTATTTCTCTGTTCTTCTGGCTCCTGTTTGGGAGAGGCAATGCCAGGTCTCCTACCCTCCTGCTTCTTAGGGTAAAGCACATAAAAAGAAGATACTCCAGGATTTTTTTCTCTCAGGCTCTATGAATTGCTTCAGGCTTCTTTTGCCTTTGCTACCACAATTTGCACTGCAGTGTGGAAATTTGATGCAGGTGAGGGGCTGACAAACCTGCAGAAGGCAGAGTTGTTATCAAAGAACTTGTCAGTGATCTTCTGTCACTCAGTGAAGACAGCACTTATCCACACAGTTCAGTATGAGTATTTTCTTTAGTAGTATCAACAAAATTTTATGGAGTCAAATGTTTATTAGAGATAAAAAATGAACATAAAGCAAGAGCAAGATTCCAATTTATTGAATTGTTGTCATTTTTATGAAAATTGGTATCAGTGAATAGATCTGGATTCAGCAGCTACTTGGAAGATGCTCTGTGTGTACTGCTTTTCTGTGAGGGCTGCAATTTAAACAAAGATTTAAACCTCAACAATACATCTACTGTAAGGGTTCAATCTTTAGACCTGGTTTTCTCATTGCCTGAATGGTTAAACAATAAACCAGTGATTTCAATGTATATTGTCTAATATAAAGCTGATGGATTTTATACATTAAGTTACATACTTTCATATTAGAATACTTGATTTTAACAATGGCTTTTCCCCAGGCTGGTGAATTTGATTGAACCATAAGTAAAATGATATATTGCAGGATAATAATGACATTGCTTCTTGAAGACAAAACAGTTTCAGAATCTTGTGCTTGATAGCACTCAAAGACTTATAATAAACACTGGAGAAAGACAATACTCATTGACAGAAGATGGCAAAAGATCAGAAAAATCCATTATTTGCAGTAGATTTGTATGCAGAAGCTCAGCTGGAATTGCTGACATGTAATGCAGGAGTGTTCTTTCCTTGCAAGGTTTTCTCATGGCTGGGTTTGTGGCCTTGTGAGAGTTTGCACACACGCTACACTTGGAGCTCAGCACTGCGGTGGGACGCGTTGGAAGGAGGCTGATACAGAGTCACAACCATTATCACACTTATCACTCTGATACCTCCTTCAGCACAGCCAGCTGGATGGTGCTGATGGGGTCTTTTGGGACACTGAGTCAGAAATGCTTCTTGTGTGCTGCTCATTTTCCTGACGGCTGGAATTGTTTACTTTTCATATTCCCCATTATTGGTTAGCAATGGAAGCGCTCAGTGTCACCTGCAGTGGAAAGATTGTTCTAATTTGTTTGTTTTCTGTTTTCCCCTTTTATAACAGAAAGGAAATCAACCAAAGAAACCTTATTTACTGGTTTGTGACAACAGTGTTTAGCAAGGGACAAAAATCTTGCTGCTCTTTCGGTATGATGATAACGAAAACAATAAATGTCTTCCTTTGCCAGCAATGAGAATATTGAGCTCATAGATGTCTGAGCAGCTGTTTAGTTACTATTTAGAGCTTCTGTTAATTGAAAATGGCCCCACAGTCAATATATGCCACTGTCTTTATTGGGTTTCTTGGAACCAATTTCTACCAACAAGAGACTCTTTAGAAGTGTTTGTTAGTAATTTGCAGGAACTAATAAACTAATGTCATTTAAACATTTTTATCAAGGTATTTCCTTTCCCAGGTTAAGTAATAAACCATTTATTTTCCTCATATTCCGCAGCAGAAAACTATCATATCAAAATAGATTCTAAATTTAGCATTAATTGAGGCTGCTAGCTTGGTTTATAGAGAATCATGCATTGAATTTGCATTAACTGAGATGGACTGCTGTCTGTTTAAACACGTCTGTATTCTCTCCTTGGCCCTGGCAGTTTCACGCAATGGACACACTGCATAAACACAACTATGATCTGAGCAGTGCCATCAGTGTTCTGGTGCCTCTGGGAGGGCCTGTCCTGTGCAGAGATGAAATGGAAGAGTGGTCAGCATCAGAAGCTAGTTTATTTGAAGAGGCCTTGGAAAAGTATGGCAAGGACTTCAATGACATTCGACAAGACTTTGTAAGTATGAAAGTAGTGCCCTTTCCTGCAGCTGTGTTTTGCCATGGTTGAGCACAGCTGCTTTCTGTAGGCTTGGAAGGTTTAGCTGGGGTATGTTAATCACGTGTAGCTGATACATGTGATTAACATACCTATACATTTTATCTGGCTGGAAGTCACTATGCTTTCTTGTTCTATGCTGTTGTTTGGAAAGATGGTGACAGAAGATAATTTGTTTAGTGGTTTAATATCAGGTAGGACGTCTCATGCTGAGACATTCCAATAAGGATTTTTACAAGGATCTTACAAGCATCTGAACAAGATCCAGGAACTTTGCAGAGTGTTTCCACAATTTCCAGTGAAATTCATTAGCAGCTACATGGCTGATTCCCCTGGGTGTTTTTGGAAAGCTGGGGTTTCCTACTATGGTTAGCAGAGAGAAATTTGTATTCAGATAGAACATTTTAAAATGTACTACAGGGAGTTGTTTTGACATATTAGATGTTTTGGCAGTTCTGAAAAGTAAAAGAAATGTTTTCCAATATGTTCTAACTACAATCATTTTGGTACTGATGTATCAGACTCTATGGCAGTAAACCTTTAATTTGCTAATTCTAATTCAGAGTAACGAAATTAAATGGATTCTAACACTGATTGCTAGAATTGCTAGTAATTTGCTGCAAATTTTTTCCACATTTTATGGTGAGCCTTTTTCTTTCAAGGAAAGATATTTCCTCTGTTGTACCATATTCAAGTTGGGCTTCATGAAAAAGTTAAGACTTGATCCAAAGGAATCCCATTATTTAAGACTAAAGTTGATCAAAGCATTTTCACATTAATCTCATTCTGCTTGACTCTGAGAGCTCAGATTTTTATATTTTCTTTGCAGAAGTTTATTAATAAATCCTTGTGAGGGGGAAAAAAAAGGTACTGTATGGTAAATGTAGAAGTCCTTCCAAGACAGAGTGCAGGACAGTGGGAGGAGGCTTGGCAATGAGCTGAGCTGTCTTTCCTTCATGTTCACAGATTTGAAATGGAACAGGTAATTGAATGAAGGTGGGAAGAGAAGGCTATTGTTTTTCTAAAGAACTGACATTTTAATAGGTGTATTATATCTGCATGCTTAATTTTGAGATTCCTAAGGGAGAAAATGTTCACTGCATTCATGACATAAGGTTGAAAGTTGCATCAAAGAAACAGCTCTTTTAAGTTCAAGAAAATTTTATTGAAAAAGAATATTCATAGATGTTTTAGAACCAAAATCTTAATGTAAACTACATCGTTATTATTTCTTATACAGACAAATGGTTCTCATGCATAATTGTACAATTGTTCAGGAGCTATGTCTTCTAACTAAATGGTTCCTAATATTTGGTTTTTGAAAATGCCTTAAGCATATAGCATGTTTTATTGGCTGTTTTACAAGTTGTGTCCTAACACAATTTGTGAGCAAGCATGCAGAAGGCTTGTCTCTGGTATTTATGTAGTATTTTTATTTTCTGTATAATTTCTGTGTTGCCTACTACAACATTAAAGTGATGCTGTGTAGTAACTTGTCTCAAGAATTACTTCTGCATTTCTAATATTCAAATGCTAGATACTTGAATTACTTTACTAGAGGCTGTTTACAATGTTCAAATTTTGACTTTTTTCTTTTTTTTTTTTTTTTTTTTTTTTTTTTTTTTTTTTTTTTTTTTTTTTTTTGACTCACTTTCACTAAATCTTCCTTCCCAAAATGCAGCTGTTTTCCCCTGGTCTCCTCCCAAAGCAGGAGACACAAGAAGATCTGATGATAGCATTTCAGATCCTACTGAGGGCATCTTAAGCATGAGTCAGAGTGCAGCACAAATGGATGTGGGGCACTAATTAATTATAGCTTCATTTAGTTAGAATAGGGATATTATCTATTCTTAGTCACCTTTTTTTTTCTTTAATCTTTGGAAAAGTGTCATTTTAAAAACATCCTTAGAAGAACATCTCTTTTATATCTCAATTTATATGGTACTAAGAACAGTGCACAGTCTTTATCTAATTTCATGTAATTTAAAATCTTTCACAATTATGTTAGTCATTATGTAGTCTTGGGATATCTTAATTTCTCCAGTGTAAAATTTATGTGTTCTCACTTCCTGTGTAGCATTCTAAAAGTGCAGGGATTTGAAAACACACATTTGCTTTTTAAATAATCATGGAAAATAGTCCTTTGAGATTTAGATCACGGATATGTGAAAAGTTTCTGCAAGGTGGGGTAGGTATAAACATGTAGCATGTAAGCAGTGATTTTCCACAATAATACTTCTACCTGTTATCATCTCCAGGGGGGAGCCATTGATAAATTTACTTATTGATAAGTATCTAAATACTCTTAGATGTGTTGTAACAGCAAGGGCAAAAAAGATAATGAACTGATAGTCTATGTGTGAACTTGTCTTGGTCTCCACATGGGATCTGATGATAAAATTAAAGTCTGCAGTGCCTGTGATTAAACTCCAACCTCAGCAGCCATGCAGTGGTGCAAGAAAGTCACGTTGCATGGCAGAAAGGGGTTGCTAGCAGTCTCCTGAAGCAGAAGGGTGATGTAGTACCTGCCTGAGTCATTGCATCCCAGAGGAGTTGCCTTTTCTGAGTCGGCCCAGATTTGCAAGGCTCAGCAGCTGCAATTGCAGCCCTTACATTTCTGTACTGGGCAGATTCATTTACTTTTCCAGCAGTTACTGTGAACTGCCACTGTTTGATGTTCAATGTGCAGCTCAAGTATTGAGCTACAAACATTAAATATTAGTAAACAAGATTGTTATAAATTAAGTGGTGTAGAACTATTTACGTTTTTTTTTCATAGATAGGAGATGCTCATTTGTAATCAAGTTACCATCTAGCTTTTGAATAATAATTTTCATCAACTGTTGACTCATTGACTCTTGTAGGAGAGGTTCTTCTGTCTTTAAGACTCTGTGTGAATCCTAATCAAGCTAAACCTTATAGGCTAATTTAATTTGCTTGATGTGCTTGAATTATTTCACACCCCGGAGCAGAATGGAAAAAGAATGGATATTATATGTTCTCCAAATGTAACTATTTTCCTAACAGTAAGACAAAAATGTTATTAATTCTTAGCTTTTTACTATCAACAGTTTTCGTGAACTTATAAATATTACATCTCAGATATGGCAGGAAAGGCCTTGGTAATCAAGAATAGAAACTGTTAATAGAAAAGAGGAGAAACTGTTTTCTAGCTTTAGAAAATTTTGAAAACATGCCTTAAAATTACCATGTTCATTTTAGGATTCTTTATAATCCTTAATTTTTCTTGCTGATGTGATTTGATTGGCATATTTTTAGCCTGGAAAAACTAAAGAAACTTAAAATTCCCCTCTCCCTGTTTTTGTAGAGCTTTTTCTAATTTTCTCCTGCAAAAATGTTATGCAGATGAGGATATTTACTTTTTTCAAGAACAGAATTTGGTAATGACAATATATTATTCTGTGACTGTTCACAGCTTCATTGGCAGTTCAGAGCATTAAGTGTTTAGGTAAATGGAATAGAGGTTATCCACACTCAGTCTGACAAACAGCTTTTCCAAATTTTGAATCAAAGTGTAAAAGGATTAGAAATATTTGGTCCAAGCATTTTAATTACTTTCCTTTAATTGTAGATGCCTGCTGAGTGAATGAACATGCTGTCAGCAGTATCACGGTGTTGCAGCCATAGTTAAAACAGATTAAAGTATTTTCAAGAGAAATGGCAAATTGCTGCTTATTTGTAGCGTGAACATGCTAATAAAGATCCAGGAAGGAAAAGAAATAGGGATATGGTAAAGTGTACTAATTGACAATGGCAGGTGGTGGGGGTGACAGCATTTCACCTGGATGCCAGGAAGAATGTGGATCTGGAGATCGAGAATCATTTCATCTGTCACCCCACACCACACACATCTTCTTGTCATTGGCCTTTTTGAGGGAATATTTTTGTCAAGGCATAATTTACCTGAGAAAGCAAAAGGATTTTAGGAACCTGAATTGTGTTACTACTTATTGGGACATCAGCATATGCATCTCATGCACTGTTACTTTTGGATCAAATGTAAATGTTCAGGGATTCACATGCTGTGGTACACTTCTGACTCTGAACTTGAATCAAGCAGAAAAACTAGTGAGCTCCTACATGCAGGAAGAGGCAGGTTGAGAAGGTGTTCCTCTGATATTTTAGGAATTAAAATATCAATAAAATATTAATAAAAATAAAATAAGGAATACAAAAAATATTTAAATAAAGGAATTAAAATATTAATAACATTAAAGGTGCAGGAAACTATTATTTTGGCTTAAGACATGCAGAAAGCTGCCTAGTGGGGTCAGTAAGGTTGACAAGATCAGTTTCCACACTTGTATTTTCTGGAACTTCCGAAGCATTGTCCTCGTTTCTAGAAAGCAGGTAATATTTGCAAATATAACACACAGATTAGTAATGTTTCCAAGTTATGAAGAAAAATTACATGAATTTTGGATGAGACATCCTAATTTAAATTATAGAAAGACCTTGTGGAGTTAAATAGATTATTTGGTGATAATTAAAATGGATTGCCTAATTTTCTCCCCTACACTTAGGTTAACACATTTTTATTTTACTGATGAACGTGGGCACCCAAACTAATTGTCATTATCAAAGGTACCTTGTTTGTGCAGAGATTTTTATGAAATATTTATTGTCAGTATCACTCTTGTTGCTCAGGGTAACATTTGTCCCTTGCATCCTTTTGTTTCTTGATACTAGTTGAGAGCATGTGGGAGTTTTTGCAAAACTAGTGGTAATGTATGAGCAGCTGAGTTGTTATGGGACATGAAAAATCTGTGAACTAAATATGGTATCCTTTGTATTTTTTTAAGAGTAAAATTATCATGAGACTCGAGCACAGTCTTGTCAAGATGATTTCTCTTAGTCCTAACGTTATTCTCCATCTGACACACTTTATAATAGAAATATTACCTAGTGTGTTTCCTGATGGAAATCTGCATTCTCTTTTGATCATTTTGTTTAACTCTATGGCTTAAACAGAACAAATCACATTTAGATTTGGATGTGTGATACCATAATTCTGCATACTTGTTAACTATAAGGAAAGGTTATGTATTATTAATTGCAATATGTGTTTATTTGCATATGGATTCTAATGCAGCTATTTAATGCATTCAGGTTTTAGTATTTGTCTCAAATATACTTGATTTTAACATGTGTTTAACAAGAAGTGGACATTGCAATTTCTTGAAACCACTTTAACTTGTAATAATTGGTTTTCAGCTCCCGTGGAAGTCACTGACTAGCATCATTGAGTATTACTACATGTGGAAAACCACTGACAGATACGTGCAGCAGGTAATTTAATGACTATTTTGGAATGAACCAGTCTGAGACATTCTTTAAAAATAGTGATCTTGTTAAAGCATAAAAAGCTGTTGGTGTTCTTGAAAAGATATATGGTGGGAGGCCTAAGGTAATGTTTTGGGGTACAGACCAGTGGGTCTGTGCTGTTACAGGCTGTATTGTTGAATCCTCTTATGCCTGCTGTACATCCCAGAGCTGTGAAGAGCTTTTGAACCTATTTCTATTGAATGCTGGTTTGAAGCAATGGGATTGCTGGTTCCTCCTTCAGTGGGAGATCAGAGGGAAATGGGCTGCAGAGCAAATGCTTTGGGCTGTTAAGCTCTGCCATGGGACTGAAGGAAGCAGAAAAATACATTGTGTTAAAGTGGCTGCTGGTGTTCTGAACCTTTTATTGGTACTTCTGGACAAAACATTACTTTGGCTTTACCAGCATTTCAAAATTGACACCATTGTGCACACAGTGGATGTGTTCATCCTTTTGATGGGATGTTCAACTGTTTGGGTTGCTCTGGAGCAAAAACATTTTAAGATTATATTGGGTACAAATACTAGGATATTTTTAGCAGTTTTAGGCAAAATGTCAATGTTGATTCTTTTTATATACTGTACTCTTTATATACTCCTTGGTTTAGACATAAAATACTTCAAAAGACTCCATTTTAATTTCTAATTTAATGTTTAAGCTCGTTGCTTCTTTATTTGCACATAATTAATAGTGATGTTATGGACAGTGTATTAAAAATAATTTTTATGCTGTAATAACTACAGCTGTGCTGTTATATGGATTTTGGACTTGTTTCAGATTAAATGTATCAGAGGGATGATTACTTCAGGTTGTTCTGGTTTATTGGAAATCGTTTCTACATCATCTTGTTAGGGCATGGAAAGTAAGAGAAAGGTCTTTTACCACATGGTAGAATCTTGGAGTGTCACTAGGACATTTTAGTTCTATGGATAATACAAATGGAATATAATATGTTCCATATAAAGGCACATTTTTCTAGGTTTGTCATCATTCATTTCACTTTTGATCCCTTTTTTTCCACTGTTAATTTTTGTCCTAGAAAGGTGCTGTCAACAGAAATTTGCTGCGCATCTTGTCAGCTCTTAATGGTTGGGCAACAGATTATCTTTAAGAATCAGATAAAAAATGTGACTTTTTTCTGCAATACTTGCTCTGGAGTGGTTGGTGAAAGATTCAGATTCCTTTTGCAGTTCTCTAGAGCTCTGTTATGATTCTGTTGCTACAACGATCAAGGTGTGTGTGTGTTAAGATTGCATATCCTTTCACAGGATATAGGATTTTTACAGGAAAATCACATCAACTTTATGGTTATCTGCAACTCGAATGCTGTTGTAAATGCCTGTGTTTTACTTGTAACTAAATATACTTTCAAGATCCCACTCAGACCATGGCAATACACTCAGCATGGAATGCTTTGGATGTTCTTTCAGAGTCACGTATGTGATCATCAATAATGAAACTAGTGTGGGCCAAATGCTTAATTTTTATCCTGGTTAACATTTCTATAATCCTTCCTAAGAAGGGATCAGAAGTTCATTATGCCCTTGTTCAGTTTTTTTTTTTTTTGTGGAATGGTAAAAATTAATACAGTTCAGTAAAAACAATATACAGTTGGGGTTTTTTTCCCCCTCAAAAAGAAAAAGCAGTGAGAATTGAATGTAATTCAAGGAGAAAATATATTCAGTAATAAAGTGGCAATTTTAGTTATTCTTCTCTAAATCTCATGCTTGAGGGACAGGGGGACTGGTGGGATTGGGAAGAGGAAAAAGGTCAGTGCACATACTTGTATTTTAAATACACTCTCTGAGTTCTAGATTGGTGTGATTTAATTTGAAAAATTGCTTTTAATTATCTTTATTTCTTTGTGTGAATTGGATGTGTTGTGTCAGGCAGAAGAAAGGTTTCTTTATCATAATTGCTACTAAATGGTGTTCTTGCTAAGTTATAAATGTGGTGATTTAATGGCAGTGGAGGTACTTCTACCACCTTGATTTGAGAGCATCTTCCCTTCAAGTCAAAGCACAGGGAAGATATGTTAAAGTCCTCTGAACTTGTCTAGCAAAACTAATTCAGCCTTGGGTGATCATTCCTGGTGATAGGGCACTTCTCATGACCACTGCAATATTTATAGTGTTTGAGGAAGGCCAGGTTATGATTGATTGACTCTACTGAATGAGAACTTATTTGTGGTGTTCTCCTTGAAAGTCCAATTCAATGGGAAAAGATTTTATTGAGACTTCCTAAGAGGAAAAGAGTGAACATATTAAATGGTAGCTAAATTGCTCTACTGCAACAATATATTACATTTGCCTCTCATTTATTTATTTCCACTGTTGAAAACAGTACTAATTTAGGGAAGTGGTAATTTCTTGGGATATTTGTAAGTTGATATTCATAACAAAAGTTCTTAAAACCCACAAACATTCATTGTCAGTGCTTGTTCATTAAAAGCAGTAGACCCCAGGTGAAAAACTGGATCAGTGTAGCTTGACCTCTCCTGCAATGCAGTCTGTAAGACCTGTTTGAAATACTGTTTAAGATGTAATTTTTTTTTCCAGGTAAAGCATCAGCTCTCTTTGTTACATTGCTCCAGTAATTTATTACATTGCTCCAGGGATTTGTTACAGACTGGTGCTTTGTTTCTTGTCTAAATATTTTCAGTTTCAACTTACAGATTTTACCAGTTCTGTCTCTAGATTTCAACAGAGGTTTCATCTCAGATACTGAAAATTATTGGTAGTTTTCTTTCTGCATCCTTTCTTCTCTCTCTCAGTACTTAGAAGTTGGTATGTCAGTGAGAATTCAAGCTGTGACATGTTCTGTTGCTTTTAGGGACCAGTATTAGCCATAGTTTTAATGTATTAAAATATATTTAATGTATTAAAATATAGCTTTTACCATGCCATTGCATGGTTTGTTTTTTTTTTTTTTTTATTAGAAGGCAGTGCATCATTCATTTTAGTAAATAAAGGGGAAAAGCAATTGTTAAATTGCATTCCTTACAACTCCCATGCCAGTATTAAAGTAAGCTAAAATTTAATTAATGCTTATATAGTCACTTCTCATTGACACTGCCATCAGGGCTTAATACAACTTCCTACACATGCCTTTACATTCTGACAGTGTTTCAGGGCTGCCTTCCTCCTTTCCTGCCCCTTGTTGTATTTTCTCTTTTGTGAAGGTGTTCAGTGAGATTTACTCTTTTTTTTTTTTTTTTTGTAAAATGGAGCCTGTTAGCTAGGAAGCTCTGAGGAATGTATGGTAACCCATTGCCTGGCAGTTTCATGTGCTTCTTTCAGGCTGAAAACAAATTCTGTTTTGTTAGATATAATATGAAAATGAACAAGAGACAGTTGTGGAAAACCTGTGTCCTGCTGTTAAGCAGAGGGAGTTCACCACTGAGAGCTTCTCTGCTGGGGCTGTGAAATGTTCTCAGATTAAAAACTACCAGTTTATGAGACTTGGAGCATGGTGCTGCTGCTGTTCTTTCTCCTTGCTCTTGTAAAAACTGACCCAAGCAGGCAGAGCAGACCGTGTTTGCATTTTTCTATGGGCCCACTGAAGGTAGAGCAGTGTTGCCAAGCCTGGCACTGGGGAAGGATTGTACAGGGATTCACTTCTGTAGCTCCAAACAACTGGGCATCTGTGAGCAGCAAAAAGCTGTAAGGAAGGAAAAAAAACACCCCAATCCTGTTTTGGAGATAAATGGGAAAGAGCTCTCATACTGCATGGGAGCTAATTAATGGTGGCATGGACTGATTAGAAGTCTATTTGTTACACATTACTCCTTAAAGATGCAATTTTTATAAGTGAGAGTTTTATAAATGGACAATACAGAGGCAACTTAATGAAATGGAAAAGAACAGCAGTTTACACCAGGAGGTTTAGTCAGACTGCTGGGCCAGAAAAGCTGAATAATCCTGTAACTCACCTCGTGGCTCAGGCAAGGGGCTCTCAGAGTCATCTAATGATAGTTTTCTCAAGGTGGGAAATATTTTCTTGGAATATAAACCTTGCAAAAGTTGGATATCAAAAAATAGGAGTGTAGCAGAGAGGAGAAAGTGGCTATTGTAATTGAAATGAAGGACTGTATTTTAATCACCTGATAAAGACAAGTAATACTGATTTGTTATTGCTGGATATAAATGAGTTCCCTCCATTTTTTTATCCTCTGTAAAGAAATTGACCATGTTTCAAATCCTTTTCTCTGTCATTTTCTTTTTTTCTCTCAAGTTAACAGAAGTAATGTCATGAGTACGGAAAATGCAGGGAAATAATGCTTTTTCTTCATCTTTTACATACAAATGTTTTGGACAACCTGTAGACACCTGAACTCTGTATTTCTTGTGCCACTGCTGAAAAACCTGTTGTCTGAGCTACTTGTATAATATATGGCAGTAACTAAAACTTCTCAACATTATAGAAATGCAAGATGGTTTGAGTTTGTTGCAAGTATGAAGGAAGTAACGATTTAGTAAATTCAGATTATCTTGACAGTAGTATAGCTGCCCTCTTACTGTGGTGTTCCTGAGCCATGGTTTTGATGGCTTTTAATGCTAGTAAGTGTTTAGCTGTTTCTAAGGGTCAGTGGACGTTGTTGTTACTTGTACTGTGTTATAAAAGCTCAGCCTCAGTATGCACAGAGCAGACAAAAAGTTTTGTTACGTGACTGATGAATAAGACAATTTCATTCATTTAGTTTCTGCATATTTCTGCAATGAGTGGTAGCCACAGTATTGTACATGTTTATATAGATGTAATTTATGTAACCTGCAATTGTCATTTTTACAGTTTTGTTGTCATATGTGAGGCCTGTGAGTTTTACTGGGAAGGACAGCATATTATGTTTTCAAACGAATAATAAAAATTGAAAATTGGTTTTCATGATTTTCCACATGTAGATTTTGACACTTGTTTTGGAGGGTCTTGTGAAATCATAAAATAGAAATAGTTTAAAGATGTACTGTGTGGAGTTTTATGAAATGCTATGCCTTAAGATAATAAAATATTTTAATGTGTTATTTTTTCAACTAGAAACGTCTGAAAGCAGCTGAAGCAGAAAGTAAATTGAAACAAGTGTACATCCCCACCTAGTGAGTATAACACCAAGTCATTTTTTTGAGTAATATACAGGTAAAATTGAAATAGTAACATGCAGTTACATGCATGGTATTTTCCTAGTCATCTCTTTAATGTCTACTTTCACAGGATTTGTTATATGCAGAGATATAATCAGAAAATGCTGAAATACTGGTCTTCAGTGCAACCTTCTTACTTTACCCATCTCTTTGGTTTTGACCTGCAGCCTTTTTGTCTGGAATAAGTTTTACAAAGGCTGATAAATTGCTATCTGTGGACTGTTCACATGCAAGATGAGCCTATTAATTCAAAAAGTGTTTTTTTCCAAAATAATCTCTTCTAAATCCCTGTAGCACAACACTTCATATTTGCGTAAATGCAATATTTCAAAATAAAAGCAATGGTAATATAGTTATATAAAATAAAATCAGATCATTTCCCATTACAGTTTTATCTGGCTGATAAAATCTGTTCTTCATCTGGAGACAAGAGATGTTCTGGTTCTAAATTAAAGGTAGCACACAGCCCCAGATCTTCTATCTTTGATCACATGCTATTAATGCAATCTTGTTTTCTTTTGAGAGGTTTTTGATCTGTATTTCTTTTAAATTTAAACAGGACACTATATCTGCTTCTTTTAACATGTGGTTTGCAGAAAAAAAAGATAAAATCCCTCCTTCATGTTCATAATTTCCTCAATATTATGACAAGAGGAAGGATTGCAAATCACTTTTTTCTAAGCTTTCTGTGGGTATATTCAGTTTACTTATATGTGAACTTACCATTGTTGTGAGTGTTTGTATAACAGAAGAATGTAATACCAAAGGAAGTACTTTGCAAAGATTTTTGGTGGCTTGTATAAATTACATACAATAGAATTTCATTTCCATATTTCATTCTGGCTTTTCTCTCTTAAACAGATATAACAATGAAAGCAGAAGACTATTTAATTATTTTAATCCTAGAACAAATTGTGTGAGTTTTGAAGCTCACATCTCTAATAGGTCACACTGTTTAAAAAAAAGCTAAAACCTCTAGTATGAGTGTTCCCTAACCTTCTCAGATGAGTGGCTGCTTTAGGAAAACTATAAGTTGCTCAGTCTTTACATTATGCTTTTTCAATTTAATTTCCTTCGTCCTTGTTCAGTATGTTCACAGTAGGGACCAGTTGTATTGAATGACAAAATGTGTTTCAAAATATGGGATTTTTGCATTTTTATCTTACTGTCTGTCTTTTGCCTCCATTTCAAGACAAAATCCCTAGTCAACAGTAGGAGGATGGTAGGACGTCTCAAATCTTTGGTATCTTCAGTGGTTGTGGGATTGCTAAATGCTCTACTTCAAGACTAATTTATTGCATTTGGAATCTGACTAGAATTGATTCTCAGAGCTGAGTACCTTTTTGAACTTGATCATTAGGTATTTCCTGAAAATGCAATGTTCTGTCCTCAATACCAGAGAGTCCCTTTCAATTCATGGCTTTTTTGAAGGGTAACTAAGCAACAGATCATAATGTGGAAGACTTAATTGTCTTTAAATCTCTTCTCTTGTACCTTGAGCATTGGATAAAGAATTTGTGGAAACTGTGAAATTGTCCCTTGCTGATACAGTGAAAAAGGAGACAGCAGGAGACAGACTTGTTGGCATTTGAAATAGAGACTTGATACAGCAAAGGTTTCTTCAATTGTCATTTTAACTTTTCTTGAGTATATTTTATGCTACCTAAAGTGACAGATAATTATCAGAGGAATCAATGTATCCAGCCTTGCATTGTATTGAGGGTAATTAAGATTCACAAAGTTGAAACTGTGGAAATATTGCACTTCATCTAGCGAGGAGTATATTAATGCTCTCTGAATTAATTGACCTGTGAAGTCCTACTTCACTGAAGTATTAGAAGTTACAATAATTACAAGAATGATATAGTATAATAATACTTAAGAAGTCAAACAGAAATGTCCAAAACCAGTTAGCCAGCCTTCTCAGAGAGGATGTAGTTTAGAAGATAACTGAGACAGAACAACCTGATATATAGATGAGTTTTGGCATGGTTATAAGACATTTGTATTACTGTGTGTACATCTTTTTCATCTTTTTGTTTGACCCTTTCCTGAGATGAACAACCTTGTAGTATTACAGCCACTGTTGCTACTCTTGTTATACTTTCACCCAAAGCCCGTCCTGGACTTGTAAAGCCCTTCTGTTGACTAGAAGCATTGTGTTGTGTCAGACTTTTTTAATGCTTTGACCCTGAGACTTGGTCTTTTATGAGCTTGCCAAGTAGCTTAGACCATGTGAGCACACTAAAGAGCTGTAAATTGGAGTATCAGAGCAGCTCTTAACATAGCAAGTGTATGACAATGCTGGAAATAATAGAGGAGTACAAAAATTACTCTTGTTGTTTAGAAAAGATTTTATAGATGTTGTCAGCACACAACAGAATTCTAAAATTAGATTATTTGTCTTCATGTTGACTAACCAGTTAATAAAACCACCTTTTTTTTTTTTTTCCCAACTTTTAAAAAAATTTATTTAAAGCAATAAGCCAAATCCCAATCAAATATCCAGCAACAATGGGAAACCTGCTGCAGTCAATGGAGCAATGGGAGCCTCTTACCAGGCACAAGCCACAGTAATAGGTCGGGCTTGTGAAAGCTGCTACAGTAAGTAAATACATTTCTTTTAATGACTCAAGAGTTTGGGTGAATCTTAATGTGTGCTGTTAAAAAACAAACAAAAAAAATTATGTACTCTTGTTAGCATGTGACAGAGGATAATTTGCAATTACTCTTATGGCAGAAATTACTTTAAAGTTAGAGCTGCCTTCAGTGTATTAATTAAAGTATTCAAATTAGTTTATGATTTATTTTTTGACAATTCATAAAGCACAGACAGTTTAAGTAGTATAATATGATGTCATTGACATAATTTCTTTACCTTCACAAAGCTAGATCCTAATTTATCTTTGGGGTTTTTTAAAAGGCTGCAGGGATTTTGAGCTGTTGTTTTTTGGGGTTTGTTGAGTGGTTTTGGGGTGTTTTTTCCCTCTCTGTTGTTGTTGGGGGACATGGGGAGGACTGTTGTTTCTTTCTAGTATTTCATGTGTTTCTGATCATTTTTGTTGGACTTCTTGGAATAGCAGCCTACAACAGAGGTTATATGAGAGCAGATATAAAATCCAACATAATGAGCCTGTCTTCCAGGGTGAGATTAGAAATACTGGGTTTGGTTTTTATCTGGTAGTCCCTTGGGAGAAAATCTTAGCAATACAAAGTCCCTGGCTTGAAATTCATTATAAATGCATCTCCAAATTTTCCATATGGGGTTGACTTCTGTGGTGCTTTTGTAAAAAAATAAAGCAACAAGCAGGTCAAGTTCTTGCTTTCCATGTCAAATATTTTAAATGTTTATCCATACAATGCTCTGATATTGCCATATGTTATGGCCACATATAATCATCTGTACCAGCATTTGGATTTATTGTAGTGAATGTAGCATGCACCAGTTCACCTGTGCTGCTTTCTCCTCCCTAGCTCCGCAGTCTCACCAATGGTATTCTTGGGGCCCTCCTAATATGCAATGTAGGTTGTGTGCATCTTGCTGGATTTATTGGAAGAAATATGGTGGCCTGAAAATGCCCACACAGACAGATGAAGATAAACTGTCTTCCAGCCAACCTACAGAGGTAGGATTGTGTAGACAAACTTCTCTAAAACAAAGCGTGGTGCTTTAACAAGGCTGCTGTGATTTGATTATTTGATGGAATGTTTTTTCTGTATTCAACTTTGGTATTACAAAACTCAGTTTATTAATGCTTTTTCTGTGTTAAGTAGAACTGTACAGTGCTCAGGCCTTGCCATATCTTTGACTACTTCTTGTATAAACAAGCATGGTCTTCCTGCATTTTTGGTGTACAAATGTAATTTTGTCAGTCAAATGGTGTGTTATCTCTGAAATGTTAAATACACTATACGATATCTCACTTAGCAGATGTCTTGGTTTGGAAAGACAGGTATCTGCCAGGGAAAGCTGGAGTTTCCCTTGGAATGGAGAATGTAAACCCCTCACCCCCGCCAAATTATAATTTTGCAATTAAAGGCTTTCAGGCAAAGATTTGGGAATAGGAATAACAGTTCTTTACTAGGAATATTAACAATACAAATGTAGTAAAAAAAACAAGCAAACAGACAAACAACAATTTTGGAAAACCCTGACAGTCAGAGCTACAACCTGACACCCTGTTGGTCAGGGTGTTGGAAGCAATCCAAAAGTAAGTCCTCCTGGAGTGGCAGATGTGGTTCTGTTGGAGCAGAGATGATCCTGAGAGAAAAGGGTTCAGTGATGGTGAGAAGGATTCAGTGATGGTGAGAAGGGTCCAGTCTTCCTCCGGGAATCCGGTGGAACCAGATCCCTGGTGTTCCTACATCTCAGTTTTTATCCAGGTAGGAATGGTTGGCTCTCCCCACTGGGTGGAGCATCTCACAATGGAATATGTCATGTCCTTAGTGAGCCTTAATGGCCCATTAGCAGAACATTTCCCCCTGGAGGGGGAGGAGGGTGGTGAAAGAGATAACAAACACTGCCCCACCTGGTTTTAACAGCTGGCCCATTATCAGAAGGCATCCACCCCCCCCTGCCCCCAGAGTTCAAGAGATAAACATCTCCCCAGCTGCTTTTAACAGATGAAATGGAATACACATTTTTGGTTCCATGACCCAAGGCAGCAGGGTATTACATATCCATTCCCAACAGAGCTGTCTGCTGTGTGGCTTACAGCTCCCTGCGCAGGCCTGGTTTCTCTATAGCCCTTAGACATGTCGTGTGCTTATTGCAGCGAGTCTGTGCAGCTTGGGGATGCTGGAGTGCCGTGTGTTACGCTCCCTCTGTTCCTTCCCGCAGGAGTCGCACGTCCGGACTCACCTGTCCCGGCAGGCCACGCAGGGCACGCCGGTGCGGAACACGGGCAGCCCCAAGTCGGCGGTGAAGACGCGGCAGGCCTTCTTTCTGCACACCACGTGCTGGACAAAGCTGGCCCGGCAGGTCTGCAAAAACACCCTGCGGCTGCGGCAGGCAGCGCGACGTCCCTTTGTCCCTATTAACTGTGCTGCCATTAAGGCAGAATGTAAGATGTTTTTTTAATTCTTGGTTCTGTGTGCTGTGCTTCCCACCCGTTTTTTGTCTTTTAATTTTATTTTCTTTTTCAATAAACATTTCTTGTCTATACGCTTTTGCTTTTCATTTTTTAAATTTTTTTTTTTTTTTTTTCATTTGTCTGGCATATCACCAACACATTGGGTAAAGTCTGGTTGCCTTGAAGAGATCTGAGGCTGTGGAAACATTTCAAATTAATGATAAAGGGGATAACTAGTACCTCATTTCAAAAATTGACATTAACAAAAATGGGGGGGCAGCAAGGGAAAAATCAGTGCCACAACATACATTCTTCCCACTAGGCAGCATGAAAGAAGTGTGCTTTTCTGTTGTTTTTTATTCATTTGCCAAGCAGAACCTATAGATCTGTTCATGTTGGACTTTTGTTCAGTGGGGTTGGTCAATGAATCAGGAGCTGGGGTTTTATAATAACTTAAATGTGGTGTGCAATACAGTCCTTTGTCACTGTGACAATCAGAGGGTGCTGATGGCCGTGTTTATTATTACATCATAGTTGCATCATTTTGGTTTTCCCTGTTCCAGTTTTAAATTTTATTTCTAAATAAAATTCTGTATTATGCTTGTTCTTTTTATAGCCAAAATATAAAGACCTGATGAGTTTCTAGTAGTATAAGAAAAGGCTATGAGTTTTTGTATATAGTGACAGTAAGTCTCTTCACCTGCATATGTGTGTAAATTCTGCTGCAAAGTCACTGAATATTTCAACAGCTTTTGTATCTGCACTGGGCATATTTTTTTACTGTTCACACTGTCTGGCTATGATTTCCAGTCTTCCACAGATACAGTTCTTGGAGCAGATGCTTGGTATTTCAGGATGAGCCATGCTGGCTCACTGCACTGTCAATTGTATTATAATTGAAGAGAACTTTTAAGATCATTAGATGTGGGGTTTGTAACCATGTTCACTAGATTAACATTAAATGTTTTCCCAGCATACTCATCCGGGATGCAGATGATGTCTGCATTGTTTATAAGAAATTTACTCCATGGAGGCATAAAATCTGATATTGAGTAATTATTTTTCCTTTATGTACTTTAGGACCAGCCATTACGCAAATGCAAACTCTTCACCTACTTCTGCAGTACTCCAAAACTTGCTGAATATTTCTGCTCACTGTCCTTGTCTAATGTTTTAGTTCTTTTAGCCATTGTCTTTCTTCTTTTAAATCTATGCAAGTCAGGAACAATTTTCAGATTTCAGGAAACTGTGTGTTGGCTGTGTGAATAAAATGAGTTGTTCTTCATGGAAGAAGTATGTCTAAAGATGGATTAGGATTATATTTTTAATCCTCTATCCAAAATAAAAGTTACTTCCTGAGAGAGAGGTATTATACCTTTAAATTTATGTTTCTTTGGAATCATGGAGGAAAATTTAGTTCACTTGAACCTTATCTATTTTTATCCATATCTCTGCTTTTTCTCACTCATAGCAGTAAAAAAAAATAAAAACCAAAAGATGAAACTTTTGTTTAAGGAGAAGAAAAAACAGAAGAAAAAAAATTTCATCCAACTGTTAATCATCATACTAGAACACATGTTCAGCTTTAAAAGGCAGGAGTGAAAAGCTGAGCTTTTCAGCAGGAAATAGTCATTCTTGCTTCAGCCTGGCAGTGCTGTGAGTGTTTTCTCTTTGCTTCTTTGACTGAAAGAGTTCTGCATCAGATTAATGGCAAGAGTAGAAAGACTCATTTTTTTTTTTCCCTGTAGAGTCTCTTTCATTATTCTTTTTGCTTAAAGCAAATTTTGGACCTTGTGATTTAGTATCTTTGAATTCTGATGCTTCCTGATTAGACCTAGCATAGGCTGAGGGAAAAAAGGTCACAATTGTTATTGGTTTTTGAACACAGCATTAAAATAATGTTCTAATGGTGGAAACCAAATTATACCTCAACTAATTTAAGTCACGTTTCTTTGTACACACACACACACATATCCACAATCCATGTTCTATTTCTGGCAATCTCTCTGTGGAATCATTTCAGTGCTCTTACCTGCATTGTCATTGTTGTATTCTTGCTCTAGTAAAGGCAAAAAGTAAAGAAAAAAAGTTTAGTAGTTTTATTCCTTTACTAACATCTGGTGGCCTGTTCTCGGTGCACTCTGTAGATTTTAATGTTGTAACTAAATAGTCTCTCTTTTCCTGAGAATGCCCCGAATCCTTTTCTAAGGTTATCTTGAAGCAAACAATTTTTAGTTTTTTAAACAAGATTCTTAATTAGCACTAATGATTTCCTATGCTGGATCCACTGAGTAATTACAGTATTGAATGAATATCTGTGTTGGTCTTAGAAATGTCTGGCCAGAGTACCAGGTCACCCATGATATGATATGGCATGAGACGGTTACAATGCCCAAGAACTGATTTGGAGTTTGTTTTCCATGTTGGTTTGCTGAAACTTGAATCTAATGTCTGCTTAGATGCTTTGTCAGACTCACCTGACTGTGTGTGCCAAACCAGTTCTTGAAAATGTAACTGCATTTCCCAACTATATTGCATTAGGCACCATAACAACACTCAGCAACCATAAAATCTGAAGACAGAAGGATTGCTAGGGCACTTATCCCAGCTGCATACCAGGTTTTATGCCCACTTAATCTTGTGCAATATTTTGAAGTGCCAGGTTGTAAATGAAACTGATTCCCAAATCTGAGAAAGACTGTCTGAACGAGCATGTCAGAGCTCAGTCATAAAATAAATTGGTTTTTGCATTCCACCTGTGTACCTGAATGCATCTGCAGGTACTTCTGCTGTCTTGGAAAAGCCTGGAAGCCTCTGGGAATGATAACCTAAGGCTCAGGCATCTTTTAGGTGAAAACCAAGTTTTGACAGAGCATTTTCTCTTATTGAACTCCCACCCACATCCTCTCCCTCAGCCCATTATATCCACTGGCAGAAAGCAAGGTCCTAGTCTGTGTTCTTCATTCCTTCAGATAGTGCAGAGAATTAGATTTCCCTCATTAACAAAGCCTGTAGCATGACCCCTGCTCAGATGCCAGCAGGAGGTAGTGGAGATGATGCATTTACAGCCCAGTTCAATCTCTGGATGGCCACCAGGAGGTTGAGAAGGCACAGCACCTCCTGCTAGGAGCACAGCCCATCATGTAAAGCTCAAACTTTGTTCTGCCTGTACTTAATAGACTCGCTGTGGTTGGTGACAGTAAACTCGTCTGATGGTTTTTCGGGAATAATTAGAATTGGTGAACTGCTTTGGTAAGATAAAATTCTCATGGTCTAAATCTCATGCACTACCTCCTTTTCAGCTGGAATATGCTGCATGTTTTTTTAGAAAGTTAAGCAAGACCATCCTGTCTGGGGAAAGTCTCTTAATTAGAGAAAAGCAAAGTGAGCAATCTTCTCAGCAGTCACTGATGAGCCTGGATCTGTTTGCAGCTCACAGGCAGGTTGATAAATGCCTGGCAGTGAGCCATGTGTCTGTAAACATTATTGCTTCAGCACAGGGAGGCTTTTCAGGGATATTTTTTTTTCCCATTGCTTGGATATAACTTTATCACTATAAATATATGTATTAATTATAGCAATTTAGATCTGGATAACTACATGCTGTGTAGACATGATTGTTAAAATGTTTTCAGTGCAAGGTAATATATTATCTGTATAATATATGTATAGTTATCTGGAAATGGGTGTACTGATCATGATGAACATTTATCATGTTTGAATCCTCAGATTTATTAGCAAATGTGGTACATAGAACTTGCTAGGGATCTCATTTGATGAAACAAAGGCAAGTGAAAACAGTAGAATATGCAAAATGTTACTGATTTGTCTTTGTAAGCATAGAGTTTGTATTTTACTGACATAAAGCTACCCATTCATCTGGATTGAGTAACATTTATGGGTATTGGTTCACAAACTATGTTTCGCATCCTTGATTTTGATAGCTATGGAAGAGCTTTTAGCTGTATCTAGGATGAAAATGTTTTCTCTGTTGTTATCTTTGAATACAATTTGTGCCAGATTTTAATAGCCAGCAAAATAATTGACAGCATCTTATTTTTTTCCAGAGTTTCTAAGAAGAATACAATTCAGGGAATACAATACATTCATTAGATGATCTACATTTTGACAGAGATATGATGGAATGTCAAAGAGAAATAACTTGCTAATGAGAGTCTCTCTAAGCTTAAGAGATCTACAAATCTAGTTTTTTTAAAAAAGGAAATAATTAGAAAGTACTTTCATATCTAAAAGCACAGCCTCGTTTGTTATCATCTTCTTCTTGGCGTTACTGATTTCATTCACCTCGGTAATACCCACATCAGTCATCACATTTGGCAGCTTTAAAGCCTCATAAAAATGTGTTTCACACTTTGGTTTGTAATGTTATTTCCAAGAATTTTTCTAGTTGTGCTGTATCCTGTTTAGGGTTATGGTGCCCCAAATTATGTGCACTTCAAGATACAGATTACCCATAATTTTGGAAAGTCATCTTTTGTATTTTCCTATCGTCATGATTTCTAACATTCTGATTTTGATTTCTTTTTGGTTTTGTCTAGGTATTTTTAGAAAGCTATTGATGCTGACTCCATGAATACTATTCTGCTTTGTAATGGTGTAGGAGCCATCATTATATCTATATATTATGGTTATTTTACCACTTCAGAATTCATTTACATCGATTGTTTGATGCTCCTCCTGTCCTTTACCATCACTTTTAGCTTTGATTATGCTCAGAAATTTCTTATCAGGAAATTTTAACTCTCTAATCACCTCTTTTCTTGACCTTTTATATGTTGAACAGCACAGATCATTTGGGGATTACATAGACAATTAATTTTAATAAGGTACTAATTCCTGAGAAAGCCTCTTTTACCCTGTAACAGCTGGACAGCAGAGATCTTTGCTGACACAGTTTGGTAAAAGCTCTCAGAAATGCCAGATTGGATGCCAGATCAGCTGCATGTGGACAGGTCATGGTCCCCTCAGAGGATCCTGGCAGGCCTGTGAGACTGCAGTTACTGGATTATAGGACATGTAAGTAGGAAGGGACCCTGGAGGTCTCTAATCCCACCTCTTGCATAAGGTTCACTTGCTCATGGGCCTTTTGGCCAGATGAGCTTTTTCTATCTCCAAGGATGGAGACTGCATGACTTCTCTGGACACCTGCTCCAGTGTTTGATCAACCTCAGAGTAAATAATCTTATCCTTATATCTAACAATTTCCTGTCTCCCAGCCTGGCTGGGGCCACAAACAGGAACAGTGTGTTGTCCTGTCCCTGCCTTCCTCTGAGAGGGGTCTGGCTCAGTGTCTCTGTGCTCTGCTGGGGGCGGGGGGTGTGCTGCAGGTGCCAACCAGGTGTCCCCTTGTCCTTCTTGACTCAAGGCTGCCCAGCCCCAGCTTCCTCAAGCCCTGTGTGTGCTGTACTGGAACACCCCATCAGCTTGGTGAGTCCCCATCGGCTGGCCCTGCTCCTGTGTGCCTGTATCTCCTCCGTGGTGGGGATCCCAGGGCTGCACACGGGGTCTGGCCTGCCATGGTTTGCCATGGACCAAGGGAGAGGTGAGCTCCCTCCCTGCGCTGCCATCGTCCTTCCTGCTGCAAGGACACACCGCTGAGTAATGAGAACACAGTAAACTTGTTTTCCCTTCCAAGGTCTTTGTTGGTTCCCTTGATGTTTCCAAATTTAACCACGTGCCTCTATTAATAATGCAACCTTTTGCCACTCTGCAGCCCTACTTACTGAAGAATGTTATCACATTTGCCCTGTTTTTGTTCTCTTGAACCAAGACCATTTAAGCATTCATTGAACACCAGCAGCATGTCTGCTCAGCAGTTTGGATGAATTCCACCTGGTCCTGGTAACTTGGTTTTACTGATTAACCAGTTTGTTTTGCAATATTTCCTACGGACACTTCAATGTGACACAGTTCTTATACTTTCCTCATAAAAGTATTCGGGAAGTGAGCTTCTTGAAGTGCTTCTGCAATGAACAGTGGTGCAAGGAATGAATTTGGCTTTTCTGCTGTGCCTTTATCTTTCTTGTGTATTTTCCTCACACCTTCATAATCTATTGCTACAGACACCAGCACACTTTCTGCTTTTGCTATGTTTGAAAAATACAATAAAAATATAAGATTCCTTCTTGTTATAAATGTATTTTTTCTCATAGCTTGCAATATTTCACTGATCTTACTAGGATTTTTATTGTTCATGTAAAAGATCATATTTGATTTTAGGACTTGCTTTAAATTTTGGGAGTTTTGATAACTTCCTAACCAAATTTTATTCTCTGGTTTTACACTTGAGAATGATGCACAATACAACTTCTGTGTTTTTCTCTGTGTTCTACATAAAGATCATAAACTTTATTATACTTTTTATGGGAGAACCTTATTGTGGATCAAAGTTTGCTGCTGTTAAACATACTTTACTGTTTCAATAGATTGGTGGGCTTTGGAATACTCCCCTTTGATGAACATGCTTTATCTCAAGCATGAAAATTGTGCTCTCCCTGCAGTATGTATTCGCAGTCAGCATATAAATACCACTCCATGATTCAATATCTTTTTTTACAGTGAAGACACGTAGATGGAAAATTTTCTTGCTAATTGCTTCTTAGGCGATGCTTTGCTATTCTCAAAGCTATAAAATACTGTGTAGCCTTTGCTTATTTTACTGAGGGAGTCAGTGGAGACACATCATTCTGCTCCACCACTTAAAATACTTCAGGTGTTTTGCAATATTAAAAATATTCCAGGCGCCAGGTTTGCGGGTTTTTTTGATTTTTTTTTTTCCTGAGCACAGTATATTTTGTGATTAAGAAAAAATAATGAAGTGCTTCATGTACTCAGCATTAGGGCTCTGGAACCTTTGAAACACATTGAAATTTCCACAATTTTAGGTAGATTCCTTAATCTATTGAAGTAAGCTGTGCTTTGTCTGCTGCACTGAAAACTTCTTGAACATCTGAAATGCTTACTTATTCCAGTCCTTGCTGTTCATTCACCATCTTCATGACTTTTTCCCTAGATCTAGATTAGAATAGATAAAGGGATTGTAAATTCTTCTACGCGGTGTGTCTTATCCTCTTCCTGTTACTGTTTACTCTGTCTCATGTGCTGCAATGAAGCAAACACAAGGAGTTTGGTGAAACACAGGGAGAAGTTGCAATTATAATCTGTTTATGATGTGACCCTTCTGTAAAACCTGTAGGTAGGTATTTGTGGGAAATTATTCCATTTGAGAGAGCTCCTGATCTATCATCTATAGCCACTGTATGAATGCAATGTTCATACAGAACAGAATACCTGTATTCTAGGGATACTGGAAGCTCTATATGGGAGCTTTTATGTGCTCTTGGAAGACAGATAACCCATCATTCTGAATAATTCAAAAGAAAAAAGAGGTGATCTATTTCCAGTTGCCTTGAAGTTATTTACTGAAACTAAGTGCCTTGTGGATTTTTGCCTTAAGTTGACTGACTTCATTTGTCTAAGCATGAACCTCTTTATCTTAACACTTTGTGTTTAGGGCACGTGGATGGAATCTCTGCTTGTTCACAGTAGCAGCAGGGAATTTAAGGCAGTTGCTGCACTGCTAGTTTTTGTGTACTTAGCAGAAAGCTACAATCTTTGAGACCTTTGACCTCTGTAGTACTTGGTTACAACTGACCATTTTGTTGAAAAATTTACAGTGAAGAGTTGTATGACAAAAACCAGTAGTCCCAGCTTTAAGTCCTTAACTCTGTATTACCCCATCTAGAGACAGAGAAGCTTGTAGAAAACAAAAAAAAAAAATTCAAGGTAAATAATTTTTAATAGCAAAATCTGCATTTCTTTTAGTATTCATATTTTCATCTGTGTTTCATTTGCCTGGCTGACTATCTCCAGAAAGACTTTGTAAACAAAAACTACAATCTAACTGGTGTTAAAACTTATGTTAACTTAAAATAAAAAATCACAACATCACTTGCATGAATGAGGACATGTCCTGCTTTTAAATATTCATGATTAGAAGTATTGATGAAAAAAAGGAGAACCTAAAAGGTGGGCAAAAAGAAAAAAAGGAATTTGTGTTAAAAATGCAAGTCCTAAACTGGTTGGTGTGTCCTAAATCTGTTTATAATAGTAAAATATTTAAACTGAGTTTTATTCTTTAAAATTCTCAGATGCAGATCGACATTGTGAGCTTGCTGGGAATCCTCTGAAGATAAAAAGCACCAGAAAACCACTGTCATGTATCATTGGGTATTTAGGTGGGTATCTGTCTCCAGAGAATAACAAACCAAATGAGCATTCAGTGTGTACTGAAGCTTCATAATCTGGCATGCTCAGAGAGGTTTGTGCTTTTAGTAACAAGAAGAAATGCTGAAGTTAATAAATTGGTAAGAATGGTGGTCCACTATGAGTTGCAAAACTGCATGGTTGAACTTGCAGGACGTAGGCAGAAGTCCTCCTGATACTGGTTTAAAGTGTTAGAGTGAAACCTGATATAATTTAGAATGTGAAAAATAGTCTGGCTGTCTAAATAAACAGAATAACTGCTCAAAGGGGAGATACTCAATATGCTCAGGGCTGCTCTACTGTGCCCTTTGCATCCATTTGCAATACTACTTTTTACTTAAAAGCGAGGGACCTCAGCCACACTGAGACACATACCTTGTAATTTCATGACCTAAGTTTAAAATGTGCAATAACATGCACAACCAAGATACAACAATACAGCCACAGCCAAGAGGACAATGAACCCATAATTTAATGAAGAGAGGAAAAATTCTAGTAATAGTGATTCCTTGCAAGGAGCCATCAGTGACTATTAAATATTTGCACCATATAAGAATTGTAGTAACCCAGGGGCTGTTAATCCTGAAATGAATATAGAAATCAATCCATTGATCAGAGAAGCAGTGAATAATTCTGTTGTGTATTAATCGTGTTCTACAGAAGTGAACTCTACAGCTGGGTGTAGAGCTCAGTCTAGATGTTTTGCACATAATTTCAGTCAGAAGGAGGGGTTTTTTGTGTACTAGATCAAAGTAAACAGTAAGTCTCTTGCCTTACTGAAACAGAAATCGGCTATTAACGTTCTAGAACTGTTCTTCCAGGACATCAGTTTTGTCAAAATACTAACTGCAAGAATGTGGGTAATGAGGAATTAATGCCATTCTCACTGAATTTCGATTCCTCCTGCCCTGGAGTTTAAGAAAAAAGCCAGAGATAATTTCCTACAGACATCCCAGCTGTGTGTGTTACGTGTGTTGAAAGGACCACTTTGGTTGACTTGCTGGAGTGATGGCTGTGAGAAGGGAAGCTGGACAGGGGATGGTTCATCCAGCTGACCTGTCTGTGCATCTAAAGAGGAAATGGTAATGTGGGTAAACTTAGAAGACAGCACATGTTTTTAGTGTCATGTTATGTAGCCTTTGAGAAGTTGTCTTGACCCCTCTGGGAGTCTGTAGGTTTAATGTCAGTAAATGGATGAACAGTGTCAGACAGCATTTTATGAACTTACATGAGGGTCTGATAGAAGATTAACAGTGCTAAAATGTGCCAGGTATTTGTAGAGACTACTTAGTACTTGACTGTATGGCAAGTCAATGCATCTCACTGCAGCTGAGGAAAACAATGTGTGTTTAGGGGGGATATGAAGTGAACCCAGTGCAGTTCAATACATTCATCTGAATTAGTTTTATAGGGATGGCTAGAAAATGGCTTTTTGTTTGCCATGTAGCTTGGTGGATTTTTTTTTTTTTTTTAGTTTAGTTTGTTTGTGATCTTTTTTGTTTATTTGGGATTTTTGCATTTCCAGTAAATAAGTGAATCTTGCATTGTTTTTCTCATAAAAATTAGTATTATATATCCTGTCATAACTTGTATGGGAGGCATTTGTTTTCCTTTTAAGATTCATGCTGTGCTATTCTCACAGATATTTATTAGCATATGATTAACAGTGTGTCAGGGCACTGCTGTTTTCAACCTTTCTGGTAAGGCAGAGAGGATTTCAGTGCCCTGCACATCCTGGGTCATCACTTCCCTTTACCCCTGTTCTGCATCTTGGCTGCAGGTTCCACAAGTGAGGTAGGACAAGCATTAAAACATTAAAATGATGTCCTGTTCTCTTAAGAGCTGGGGCTAATCCCTTGTATTCTCATCTGTGCTCCCTAAAACAAAGCTGCTAAGGTGAACCCCTGGCTAATTAAATGTCCTATATTACCTCCTAGTTATGAGGAAACCAGGCTAACACTCCAGCTGGGATACATGTTGAGGAAATGAAGTGAGAGAAAGGTACAGCTGCCTAAGCCCCTCTGGAATCCAGGATGTTTATTGAGGTGATTCCGTAGAAGACTTTAGCTTCTCTTTTTTTACTTTGGGTTTTTTATTTTTTACCCTCTTGACATAGTGGAAAAGGGAGAAGTTTTTAATGTTGTTATTGTTATTTACTTGCTTAAGGCTGAAATCTGGTCCTATAAAATGGGTTCCTAATATTTTTTGAAACATTATCTCTTACTCCTATTTTTTTTTTTTTTTTTGAATTTCATAATGTGGCTGACTGGTTATTTGTTATGTGAGTAATGGGATAATTTGAATCCTATAGTCAGTTCTCTGAGTTAGAACAAGATGCAGGTGGCTAGAAGACTTTCAGTGAAGTGCTAAGCAATAGAACAAGGATAAGAGCAGCAGGAATTAAAAGATTTTAATTATTATTATTCCATAATACAATTATATGAAGGGATAATAGGCAAAACCCCTGAAATGCCTCATTACTCTGCTTGGGTGTGATGAGGCAGCTGGTTATAAAGTGCTGATCTAAAGCATGAAAATATTTGAAGCAAGTCTATATGTAGAGGAGGAGTGAAGGAAGATGTAAAGGTCTGCACAGAAAGGACTCAGTCCATTGGGAGGAGGTCCTGGCTGTTTAACTGAGTTCCTTTCTAAACTTAAATGTATGTAGAGCTTGGTTTTGCTACCTTCCTCCACTGCAGAAAGACAAAAGACAACCATTGTGGTAAACTAATGGGGACTTAGTGACTTCTGAACTAAATACAAGTTGAAGAAAGGAAATGCTTCCTTCCTCAACTGCTCACCCTAAAAATATAAAATTGCCTCTCCTATAGGTTGCAGATGAAAAGAGATGGAGTTCTCATATGTTGATGCAACTGCTGGGGTTATTGTGGTTGCTGCTTGAGCTCTTTGGGAAATAAAATAATATTTTAGTGTTATTAGCCCTGGAAATCTACCATTTCCTTCAGAAAATTGGAAAAGATTACTAAATGAACATTTTAGAATGCAAATTCTAGTTACCTTCAGCAAACGGCGTGTTTCTATTTCAGTTTGGAGTTTTGCCTTAGCAATCATTGATGTTCATAACAGTAAGCACGCCTCTGTTCCCATTTTAGTAAAAAAGCAAAATATGAGATGCTTGTTCCCCACAGCAAGAAAAAGGGGACATGCCATGAAATCTTTTCTGTATGCAAAGTAGATGAATTCTGCAGTCAACGGCAGTAAAAAGCTCTCACCTTATTAAGTGGTGGGAAATTTGGTGGCATCAAATCCACAACTCTGCCCTGAGGTGCCTGATTACCTGTGCCTTCCCTCTCTGCTGTTCTCATGCTTGCCCATGTGTTTCTCTGCCCTACTGTTTCTTATCTGCCCTTCTTGAAGCTTCTCGTGGGAGGGTGTTCGTGCTTGGGGAGTGTGATTGCAAGCCCCAACCAAACCAGTGGTTGAACAATGAAGCAAAGTCTTGTCCAGTGTAAGAATTGTTGGCATTGTCTCCTCTTGGTACACTGTTCCAGTACAGCCTGGCCAAGGCCATGAGGCTGAGAGCTCCAGGCAGGGCAGCTCTTGGATATCAGACCTTGGATGCTCCTGAAGGAGGAGAAACATGCTATTGCAGTGGGCTTTGACTTTATGCCGAGGTTTCTCTTTCTCCTGAAAGCCATGGATGGCAGAGACTGGAGAGACTTCTCCTTGGTCTCACTGTAGATTTTGCATCTCCTCAGTTTCTGTACTCCATTTGATAAAGAAGAAGCACTTTTCAGGTGTAAACCTGGGCTGCAAATGGGAAAGCACTTAATTTTTGTGTTCTGATCTCACTTGCCTTGGGCAGCTAACTCTGCTGATCTGACTCCCAGCCCCTCTGCCCTCACATTCTCAGCCTCTCCTGCTGCCTGGGGTCATCAGAGGGCTGCTCTAATTGGGATGTGAGCACCTCACAGCCTGCACAGTGCCAGCAGCTGTGTCAGAGGGACCTGCCCTCGGGCAGCTGACCTCCCACACAAGTCTGGGTCCACCCAAGGCTGGACACAGTGGTGACATTCTGAATCCAAATGTGTGAAGGGAATTAATTAATTGGTTCAGCAAATTCCTGGTGAGGGACCAGGATACTCAGCCGAGGCTCCTGTTTGCCACTTTTATCTGGCAGATAACAGAAATTTCCATGCATCTGTGTCAGGTCCTGGCAAACACAGCAGCTGCCACCCTGAAATGTGCTGGCCAGATGTGCTTTGCTGCCTCTCACCCTCTTTATTCCTCCTTCTCCAAAATAATCTTGCACCATGAGGCATACTAGAAACTCTGGGATGTTTGAAGCTCCCCAGTAATGGCTCTGTATGGAAGTGTTCCCTCTGTAGTTTTGGGGTAGTTTGAGCTGCAGAGCCCTGTAATGTCTGGCCCCTGACCTCCTGCACCTTTTGACTTGTGTGTGGGAAGATCCCTTAAAGCTTGTTATTGTGACAGAAAATACTGAATAGCTTGAGGCCTTCAGGTGGTTTCACTAGAGTAAAATGCTTTTATTTGCTTGCTAAAACCTGTGGGTGTGTAGCTTCAATACAAACCTCAAAAGGGTAGGAAAATATAAACACACCCATTGCAGACTGTTTTGCATTTATTAGCTCTTCAGGCTCAAATCCTTACATATCTGAACTGTGGGATTGAAGTTGGGTAATCTAAAGTGAAATAGAGTTTTCTTACTTGGAGGGTAGGTAAGAAACTTATGAGAACTCATGTTGTTCAACACACAAATGCAGAAGGAACTGTCTTTTCACTAAAATCAAAAATAAATTTCATACATGGAATATGTTGTTTTATGTATTTTAAAACCAAGTAGATATCATTTCTCTCTCTCTCTCTCTCTCTCTCTCTTTTGTCTCAAACAGAGATACATCCTGCTGTGAAACCCAATGTAATCAGGTCAACAGCAAGCCTTCAAAGTCCAAGTGCAAAACGACTGCTTGCACCCTCCAATCACTCTTCATTGAGTATTCTGGGGAAAAGAAACTACAGCCATCATAATGGGCTTGATGGTATGTGAAGGAATATAAAAGAAATATTCTTTAACTCTCTGAATTGTAAAACTTTCTGTGAACCTGAGGTAACATTAATGAAAGGGTACAGACTTAGAAAAATGTAGGATATGGATGGTTTATGGCAGCAGTGCAGTGAATGGTGGTAGATATTCATTGGGTAAGGATATATTAATGCCTTCTCTTACAAAAAATCCATTTGCCATTTTTCTTACTGATCTTAATTAACCAAAAAAGGACAAGAAAAGAATTAAACAAATTTGGTGAAAGCAGAGATGCAGCATGTTTTATTTTGGCTTTTTGCATTGCATCTTAGAAAGCCTGTCTGTCCCTGCAGAGGAGGAAACTAAAGGTGTGTCATACATAGGTACAGGAGAGGCTTTTTCTGTTCACTGTGCAGTGCCAGAGGTGATCTTTAGGCCTGATGTATCCAGCCACTTCATTACACCTTGGTGCAAACTGAGAGCAAGAATGAAGCTGTGTGAAAAGAAACAAACAACAACAAAAACAAAATAACAAAAAGGATGGGAATTTGGGGGTAAGACCCTAGTCTTACCCTCAAAATCTTCTCAATCTTTTCTTGAGAAAAGATTGCTTTTATCAAGCAATCTTTATTTTTCATCCTGAAAAGTGACTGTGCATTATTGATGATTGTTTTTTTCTCTACCAAACAGCCAGATTTCTCCACTCTAACCGTAAAGAGTTTTACCTTGTCCAAATAAGAGGAGAATCCAGCAGGATATAATGTTTAAACTAAAAGAAAATGCATGCATGCATTCCTGATAGCTCTTTGTGAAATATAACTTCTGTAAGCCATTAGCTTATTTGTTCTGTAATTGAATAAGTTTATTGAGGGTAGAAATCTGTCAGACGTTGGGCTCTCAAATAGACTGTTCAGGAGATGATATTCACAAAAGAGGTGTCTGTCTGCTTTCATGCTTCACAGAATAGGTCAAGGTAGAAAGGAGAGGAATTACCTTTCAGACAAGCTCATAGAAATAGTATTCCAAATAAAGGGAGAAAAACTTGATTCATTATCTATCATCTTCCCCATAATCGTGTTCTTCTGTCATTGCAAACACTACTTGTATACTGCAGTGAAAACACCTACTGTACATTTAATAACACCTAGATAGGAATCATGACATCCTTTGAGAAGAAGTGTTATTGAGAATACACAGAAGAGGGGACTGCTTGCATTTCTGCCCAGCATGCAGCTGTTACACCACAGACAAACACTCATGGCAACACGGGCTCTTTGAGGGACCAAGGTGACACCACGGGATGTGCAGCTGGAAAAAATATGATAGCTGCACTCATTGGCTGCTTTTCCAGTGCAACCTTTGAAGGTGGAGCTCTGCATGGATGGTTTAGTAGTTGCTGCATGAGAATGTGAGCAAAGGCCTCCCCTTTCACCAATGCTGGCCGTTGGACTGGACTCTCTGTGTAAGCTCTGAGTGCTGAGTTGCTTTCCCCTGGCTGTAAAGGTGATCCTAGAATGATTTCAGTTGGAAAAGATCTAAAGATTATTCAGTTGGAAAAGACCTCAAAAATCAAGTCCAACCCTTAACTCAGCACTGCTAAACCCACCACTGAACCCTACATGCCACAAGTGTTGATTCCCTCCAGGGTTGGTGACTCAACCACTTCCCTGGGCAGCCTGTTCCAGTGCTCGACAATGCTTTTACTGAAGTAGTTTTCCCTAATATCCAACCTAAACCTTCCCTGGCATCACTTGAAGCTGTTTCTTCTTGTCCTATCACTTTTTATCTGTGAGAAGAGACTGACCCCATCTTGCTGGAACCTGCACATTTCTCCAGCAGAGAAGGCTGTAGCAGTAAGTTCAAGGTAATTATTATGATTAAGCCCCTCCTTATGCCTCTGTAAGGAGGCATGCTTGGAAATCTGCAAAATTTTTCTTCTACTTAGTATGGATGTTCTCCTCAAAGTAACAAGTGTGTAAAACCAGTCATTAGCTACGCTAATTAGTGTGTATCAAACAGTCAGCTGTGTTAAGGCATTTTGCACAAAATAACATCTAATTTGAAAAATTAGTATTAAGAACTGCAAGTCATTGCTTTAGGAGATATTTCTGCTTATCTGTTTTCTGTGAAAACAACATACTGGAAAGCATATAGCCTAAATAAGTGAAGCCTGTATGTTTTTTTAGTGCAAAAATGACTATCTTAGTATTAAAAATGGTTATTTTGGTTATTATTCTTGCCACTATCTTTAATTAAAATGTGGGAAAGTGTAAATAAAATGCAGTGAAACAGTAACACACCAGTAGTAATGATACTCAACAGCACAGATTCAATTTCTTCAGACTTAAAAGTGATTACCTTCAATATTTACCATTTACCTCCTCCTCAGGTCATTGGTAAATATAAAATATATATATATATATTGCTTCATCCAGCTTCTGTGTTTCATCCAGCTTCTCTTCAGTACCAGATCAAATTGGGAAGTTGTGGTTTCTGTGTAATTTCCCTGACCACTGTGTACTATTTGTGCAGTGAAAGCTTTTGCCAGCCCCCAGAGTTTTTGTGTTACTATTAATACACTAAAAAGCTTTTTTGGTTCCAAAATACTATTGATTGCTGCAGGTTTGATTGTGTTGTATCAATTAACAGTATCCAGAAAGTCTGATATGGAGATGATGACAGATTCTGCCTTTCAATGCCTGCTTTGGTGAAATGAGCAAACAAAAAGGAGCACTTATAGAGGGACTTATATTAAATAGCAAATCTCATTTGCTATTTTCATAATCTTAGTATTATTGACATGGAAATGTCTGCATTTTTGAGTTTACTTTTTTTTTTCCCCCAACAGTATTAGGTATTTCTTGTGAGAAAGCCACATAAATATGTTTACTTAAGATATACAGTATTTCACAGCATTCAAATAAATGCTGCTTAGGCTTGTGCAAATATATATTTAGATTAACATAATTTAAGTCAATCTAAGTCCTTAGATGAGTGCCTTATTTTGGCAGAATTTCTTTCTGAGCAAATTCATAATTATTTGCTTTGAATATAGCAGTACATTATGGAAATGAAACTTTTTTATGCTTCTTTGGGGAAGTGGGGAAGATTATGAGAGATGTCATTAATATTTAGTTAAATGCTTTTAAGGGTAATAAACAAGAATATGATTACCATTTCTTATGCAAGTCTTACATTGGCTTGAGTTTTGCTTTTAACCAATGTAGCACAAGATTCCCTTCCAGTTTTCCATGGATGCACCACCAGAAAGGGTCTGGTGCAGTTGATAGGGGTGAGGGAATTTGGCCTTTTGGACTGATTTTGCTTGATCATTGTTGAGAATGATGAGGGAGCTCATTTATCTTCTCTTTAGGGGGTGTTGTGCCCTGATATCTTGTTATTGTCAGTCATGGACATGAGTGAAATTGGTCTGCTTAAGCACTGTGTATTGTAGCTAGAGAGGATCTTGCAGGTTTTTGTGTCCTTTATCAGGAGGAAGACTTCTGCTGGATGGTCTTAGAAAAGTGTTTTTTGTTTTCAAACAACAGCAAATCCTGCATTCTGTAAGATGTCATCAAAAATGCCAGTGAACTGGCATTTCACTGTTCTGGAAAAGTCACAGAACTTTGAGAAGTTTTTGTGTAATATACATGCTGGAGCTTCTAACTGCTCTGAGATGCAGCATTTTAATTGCTGCTGAAATTAAAGTCAGCATAAGATATTTAAGTGGTTCTCTGCCATGAAGATAGCCTCTTTCAAGTGGGAAAATTCCATCTTCAGAAAATCACGATGTTGCAGAAGGTTACATGTATCCAATTTTGTTACTGGAGTTGATGATGGGAAGATTTAGGTGTGACTGTAAAGTGCTCTAGATATTTTGAATCTGATCTTTAAATTACAGTGTCTGAAATTATTCCAAGCAATTACTTTCTCCCACAGGCTGCTTAACTGTGAGCAACAGTGGGTCCAAGTAGTCAAATTTCATGTCAGCCTATTGTTTTGGCAGGGTGAGTGATGATAATTTTGCTTATAGTGTTTGGAAACATCAGGTAGAGGTGTTTTACACTGGAATAATCTCTGTCATCTGGCATGCATTTCCTTACCTTACATGCATGGGAACCAGAAATATCCATGGGATGTCCAAGGCATCAGTGTCACTAATCAGACAGAGAAATGGGTCTGTGCCTGTTGATACCATTTTCATATTGTGGGCAAAATTAAAAGAACCAGCTTTTCATGGCTGAGGAGACTCGAATCAACAGCCCTGATCCTCCTCCTCTCTTCCCTGCCATACCTTAGTGCTGTATTTCAGTCTGAGATGTCCTGCTGCCTTCAAGAGGATTGTTTCAACAGTAAAATTTCAGTTCTGGAAGATGCTGAAGTGTGCAGCAGATACATGAAGTATCTAGGAATGAGGCAAAAATTTTGGGGTCTGTTTTCCTGGGAACCCACACATCTCTGGCCTGGCAGGATGAAAAGGTGACAAGAGAAATTGGCAAATGGAGAAAGACCTTAAAAAGGTGTACCTTCTCTCTTAAATACTGTTTTGGTCAATCCCTCTATACTTAGGACTGATACTATTGGCTATTCAGGAGATGAGCAAGGTAGAAAGGCTTAGTTTTCACTCCTATTTTTCCATAGGGAACTTTTCCATGGGGAATTTATGACAAACCAATGAAAACATAAGCAGCCTGACTGGCATGCAAGGAGACTAAAACCTCTCCTGTCCCAACTTCTCTTGAAACAGAGAAAATAATGATAATACATGTTTCATTATCATTAAGTTCACATAACACTATGAGAAAGTACATTAAAGGGAAGGAGGTTTCACTCTAGGATGGAATTTTTCAGCAGTGAGTGGGTTGTTTTTTCTCAAAGGTGCGTGATTGTTGTTATCACAGTACCATGTTTTGGTAGAGGCAGAGTTGTTCTGCTGTGGTGGCAGAGGAGCAGCATTGATTGCACATCAGAAAACATCTGGTCCTCTGTTTTTATAAGAAAAAAAAAACCCTAAAATTTCCCTTACACATTAATAAACTATAAACCTACCAAAAATTGTTTTAAACCTCATTTAACATACCAGTGATTTCCAACTGAAAGAGAAGAAATGAGTTGTGGCAAACAAGCTGCTGTGTGAAATTTTGCCATTTCTTCTGCCATGCTAAAACACCAGGTATGATTAATGCTGGATTGTGTATACTCACTCTTCCCAAAAGTGAGAGACAAAAGCTATCCATTGCTCCACAGTCAGCTTTCCCTCTGAAGTTTGCTTAGGACATGTGTGTTCTAGCTTTGGGCTTTGGTACAGCCAGGAAATGCTTTAAAATATTCAGCTGCAGATTTCTCAGTCGAATGTGTGCGCTGGTATTGATGGAAATGTGAACGTGGGAAATAGATCTCTCAGGAAAAAGTGATGCTGTGGTACTGTCATTTGCTGGAGAAGCAAAGGGATATGAAAAGGTGTTTATGGCTCTTAGTTACTCCCTGAAATATATTGCTTTTATGCTTATATCATTACAGGAAATACTTAAGAGCTTAGTCCTACCTTTCTATACAAAGTCATTAAAACTATCTCTGACACTCAAGAGATTGACCTAACAAACTTTTTACATTTAAATTTTGCAGCTTGCACAAGAGTAGCCAATTTCTCTCTATTTTCACTGTGCAGTTGGAAGCAATCATTTTAAATATTTATTAGGAACCTAAAATGCTCTAAAGCTTACATTTCTGTGGTCGGTAAATTCACTTGTTTTTGCAGAGGTACAAATGATGATACTGAAGATGATGAACTACTGACAACTTCCAGAGCCCAAATAATTGGCCTGGAAAGTGACACAGGCCTTAATTACCCCAGGATGTTACTGCTGACATTGTCAATCATTTGTAGAACTAAACTTCTGCAGCTCATGTTTGCTTGTATCAAGTAATTTTCTTTCCCTATTTAATTTTTTGTGTTATAAAACAATGAGTTGATGATTCCCCACTTCCCTCTTTGGTCTTCATTTCTCCAAACCCAGTGGTATTGGTAAGTCAAATGATATTGTGACTTAACATGAAAAATAACCAAGTAGGAAGAAAATACTTTTGTAAAATAAATAAATAATAATAATAAATAAAAAAAAATATATAAGAGAAATATCTTTTTTCCCCCAGAATTTCTTAAAATTGGGAAAATTATTTTTTATCTCACAATGATAAATGTGTACATTGAATTTACATCACAGTTACATTCCAAGTATTTGAGCCCCTTTGATTACAAACAGAAGGACAGTGTTCCATTCTCTGTCTGATGAGTGCTTAAACTGCAGGGTATTTTTCAGTGAGAAAAGATAAGCAGTGCAATTTGGCCACAGGAGTGCTTGGGAGGAGAAAAAGCATTTCTGCAAACCCACGTTTCCTTGGATTTCCACTGAGAAAGAACTACTCCTAAGCATGTTGTCTATTTTTCAAAATACAGACAGTGATTACTTTTGTTATGCCAAAGTCAAAATACAATTTCCATTCAACTGAAATGCTCAGGTTTACTGAATCTTGAGAAATGTGAATTGTTTCTGAGGGTGAAAGTGCATTAGAAATTGAATAAGGGACTATTATTAATTCCTTCTGCATTTATTCCTTTCTTTCAAAAATGTAATCTTTGGTTTTGCAAGGCTTCCTTGCCTATGATTGATTCACATGAAAAAACCAAAAATCTAGAGTCACATTCATGCTTTAAAGCACTTCTTGGAGTGTGCCATAGATCACTTTGCTGTTGTTGTGCCAAGGAAATGAATGCTTATGAAAAATCAGTGTGTTGCATCCCTGAACTCACCAGTGCAGCAGATGTTTCTGGTTACACTGGTGCCAGCAGGGATCAGAAAAGAGCAAGGCATGTGGAACCCCGGGAGGAGGACAGGGCACTTCATGGTAAAGTGCCCTGTTTCTGCTGTTGGATCAGTGTTTCTTATTTTAATAGACAGGCAATGTGTAGACATGAAACTGCAGTAACCCCAGCTTTTCTAATTGGCAGAGTGAACCAGCTCTTCAAGCAGCAAACAATGCTGTAATTAGGTTAACACTGAAACCACAAAACAGCCAGGGCTTAATTCCTAGAATCACTACTTTCCCCTGGTATTATTTTAAAGAATTACAGTTGCAGAAAGAGAATCCTGTCTCTTTGATAACAGGATTAGCAGCATATTGCCTCCTGAATTGTGTGTTCTGGATTCAAGATCTGGAATTCATACTCAAAGTGCTTCTGTGTATGATTACTGTCAAGCAGGTTGATGATTTTTTGTAAGCTGTGATTGCAGAGCAATACTTCTTAACAATTTTAGTACATAAATGCAATAGGGAAGGCACCTTCACAAACTGCTTATGTAGTGGAACTGGAAAGATCCTGTGTCTGGTCTGTGATAATTTTGTGTGGGCTTTGGTTGGCTGGTTGGTTGGTTGGTGGTGGGGTTTTGTATGTTTGTTTGTTTTTGTTTGTTTGTAGTTTTGTTTGTTTGGTTTTTTGTTTGTGTGGGTTTTTTGTTTTGTTTTGGGTTTTTTTATCTGTATATTCTTTCTCCAGTGTTTAACATTTCTGTCTTGGGAGAATAGCAGTGTTCCTCAAAAATCATTCTTAGCATCAGGCATACATATGTATTTATTTATTTTTAATAATACTTTTGAATTAAAAATATCACTTGTTCAGTCACTGCAAACTGGGAGGAGAAAACCAATTATGTTTGGTTACTCAAAATATTCATAACCTGAATGGAGGAGAAATAAAGAAGCGGTCTTCTTTTCTCAGATTTTTTTCATGAATCCTGAGTGAAATTAACCTTTATAGTCTCATGCACCATCGTAAACTGAGATGTTGCTAGGATTAAACAGCTCTGCTATTGCCAGTCTGCCTTCATTTTCCACCTGTCAAAACCACATTATCTTCAAGCATATTTATTCTGGAAGTTTTAGAAGTAGAACATGTTTCACCCATTAGTATTGTCAATGATCCCATTACATAAAAAAGAGAAATATCAGATAACTCAGTTTTCTATCAGCAGAAATAAAGAATATCACATATACAAACAACACATGAACAGCTGGAAAAGGGTTCTGATGTGTAATAAAAAATAATATGTTGCTGGGAAATAATATGTAAACTTGAAATTATTATGCAGCTGACATCATCCCTAAGCAGTGCACTTCTTCTGATTTAGCCTTAAATGGTTTTACAGTGGGGAATTTTATGGTGTCCTACTGCCTGGAAACAGGGAGAAATGCTTGATTGATCACTCTGATTGTTAAAGCACATTCTGATGTGAGGAAATTTCTTCTACACTTACTCATTTCTATTTGAGGTCAAATAAATATGTTGTAGAAAGGGCACAGGAGCATCTTAGGCAGTTTCTGCTGTTGGTGCATCAATTTCTCCACAATAAAATAATTATAAACATCTTGTCAGCATTGAAGCTGCATTTACTGAAATTCCCCCACAAACAAACCCTTGTTAGTGGTGATGATGTCTGGCCACTTCTGCTTAAAATGGAGCAATTCCCTTCCCTGGCATTTCATGGGCCTTAAGGGGAGAATTAGTCTCTGTCCTGGAGTTCCCTTCCTACTGGAGTGGTGCAAGTACAAATCACTGTTCTGCATGGAATCCTTTGCTCTAAGAGCTTCCTTACAAGCCAAGGGTCCACTGGTGCCAGTTTCACTGAATTTTGAGCCAGATTACATCAAATCCCAACAGCATTTCATTAAAAATGAAAATCAAAAATTTTGTTTTCTGTTCTGTTCAACACCAAGGATTTTGGTTTTTTTAAAAATAATCTCTGATGCCTTTAAGCTGCACTGGAGTTTGCATTGGTGTGCAGACCCTTTGTAAAGGTTTCTAAGCTGTGTGATGTAGCCCTGGTTAGTGCCTGAGATGTTTCAGTTTTCCGAAACTCTTTCCCAGAGAGTTTTCTGTCAACAAGAGACATGTTTTTCTAACTGTAACTTTGTTTACATCCTTTCCCTAGGAGGGAGGGACATCTTCTTGATATCCCCCTGACTTGACCAATGTGATTGAAGAAGTTTGTCTTTGTTTCACCAATTGAGTTGTTCTCTGTAGAATAGTATAAAAGAGAAAAAATTGCCAAAAATAAACAGAGTCATTGTCAGCCTTCTGAAGTCGGAGTCTGTGTCCTTGTGGTCTTTAACAGTGTCAGTGTGGCTGCCTTTTTAAGCAAGGGCTTTCTTCCTTAGTTGCCTTAGTTAAACATTTTCCACAAAATTGGCTGGTGTGTCCATGCATAAGTGTTTTTCAGATCCTGCCAAGTCAGGGTGTAATTATTTTCTGGAAGAAATTGGGGTCTGCTCAGTTCTAAAGTCTTAAAGAATATTTGTGTATCAGAGCATATAAAAGTTTAAATTGTGCAACAGCGGCACCTTAATTAGTAGTCTTTGCTAGATCCTAGTGTCTTTTGATTATATCTACTTATTAAACAGTTCTTTTCCTATCTTTGTATTTATGGATATCCTCAAATCTCTGATGTTTGGCAACTTAGATGATATTTCAGTGTCTACAGCCAGAAAAAATGCATGCAAAAAAAAGAGAATGATTCTATTGCCTGGTATAACAGGGATAATTTACAAATTACAAATTTCTCATTTTTCACTTCTTGGCTGGGTTTTATTATTAGGTTATCAATATGGTAATATCCTGGAGTAAACAGCTGCTGGCACTGCATTAACAGCATCTGTCAGGTTCTTTTCAAAAATACACTGTTTAACAATTTCCAGGAAAATTCAGTTGTTCCTCAGCTCATTTTAGGGAGATCTTCTCAGTTTCACAGACAGCTGACTGAGAGCGTGTCTGTGTATTTTGGGACAATCATGGCTCAGCATCGTTTTTATAGATTTGACATATAGAGCTATGCCAAAGGAACAGCACCTCTGAGTAAGAGGGAAGGTTTCAAGCATCTCAGTATAAAAAATATGGATTTTTCTTTGTCAGTTTTGATCATTTTGGGAGTGACTGAAAGCACTCTGTAATGTATCTCTTCTGTGTTTTGAGAGACAAAGAGCTCCATTCTTTGTGTTTAACTTTGTGGATAATTCTGTCTAAGTTCAGGATTCTTCAGGATATATTGTGCTCTTGGGGATAAGGTGGTTGAGGTCTTTTTCTGGGTATTTGTGCTTATAAATGGAATGAATCTCCATTTCAATAATTCATTATTTCATTAATGCAGTCTCTGTGTTTTCTCAGGAATATTCAGGTCCTGAAATGTTATTTTACTGGGATGTCAAAAAAGGAAGAAGAAAGTTTCAATAACAGAAATTACTGTGAAGATAAAAATTTAACAGATTACAGAGTTCTTCACTCTTCTGTGATCTTCTCTTACTCTATAAGAGTTCCAAATATGTTCAAGTATCAGGAAGGAGTAGACTGTCACAATATTTAGTTCTTATACTATCAGTTTAAAAATTGCCTGGAGAACTGGTGACCTAAATGTATTTTTATATATGATAACTTTTGTGTGAAAAAAGAGAGGAAAAGAGAACTGGTAGAGGAGCTCACAACTAAGATTTTGCTGGCTTTAGGTAGGTATTCAAATTATAGTACCTCTGTCAACGTGACCTTAGTGAAATAAATATTTCTTATTTAAAATTGATTAAGGATAAAGATTTGTACAAATGTAAATGCAAACTCGATCCTGGAATTTCTGTTGAATGTTGGGCTTTATGAATAGTTTGAGATGTTTAAAATGATAATGATAAAATTAAAAAATACCTTTTTTCTACCAGTGATTGAACTATACCTTCAGATAGGTTAGGATAACTCCTCAAAATGAAAATGCCAGTTTAAGAGTGTAATTACTTTTTTTTTTTTTTTTTTTTTTTAAAAAAAAAGATATGCAGCTGTTCTCATGTCCTTTTAATCTCTTTAATACTATTTTTAACAATAGTGAAATCCTTCAGGAATTCTTTGTGTAAGTGATACTAATTGGAAACCTTATAAGCTGCAATTTGGGACCAAGACAATAATAATAATAATAATAATAATAAGAAGAAGAAGAAGAAGAAGAAGAAGGAGAAGAAGAAGAAAGAAAGAAAGAAATTATTTAGCGTCTATCTCGCTTGCAGAACTGGGACTGCTGATTCAATTAATTCAGAATTGTGCACATTTTATAAAAACATGTAGTTTTGATAAATGTCCCTTCCTTAAGAACTCTCTGTAGCCAACAAGTTGTCCTCTCCAAGTTTTTGAGCAAGTCTGTGAGACTGCTGGTGGTATCATCTTGCACCTTGTAAACCAGCAGTGAGTTTTCTCACAGGTTTCGTAACTGTTGATGTTTTGTCACTGAAGTTGCACTGCTTTGAAAAAGAGCAAGGTCTCTAATATGTGAACTGTAACGTTTTAAAGCCAAAGAGAGTGTGATTTCTGTTATTGGGGAAAGAAAAAAAAGCACAAGTAATGAGTTAAACAGCAGGGTGAAATCTATGTTAATTATTGGCTTAGTAGTGATTGCTCTGCAATGAACTCAGTTGACTGACTCCTGGTATATCATATAGAAGAGAATAGTTAACTTTTCTGCATGTTGCATTTCTCAATAAGTTTTGTCAGTTTCAAGCTGAACAGCCACCTCAAAATTCTCGGAAAAAAGGTTGTCTAGTTTTATAAAACTTTTTTCTGAAATGGTAACAGTAACAGAATTACGTTGATACTATCTGTATTTTTGTCTGCAGAGCTAATCCTCCATGATGCCATATGTTAAAAGCAAAATGAAAAAAAAAACCCTCACCACTTCAAACATGAATTATGAATTAGTTCCATTTTTATATTTTCTTGCAGAAGAGGATAATTAAGCAAAGAGAAGAAGTGCAGTTAACAGCATATCATAGCATGCTGTATATATTCAGGACCAATGATGAGTCTCATGCTCATTTCATGTGAACTCTTTCCAGTCTCTGCATTTTTGATGTGTTCATTGTTGCAGCTGAGCAGTAGCATCCTAGCCTTCGGGGTGAGCATCACAACATAGGGCTTTTGTGGATAAAGAAAACATTGTAACACGCTGTGGTTCTTTTATTTTCCAGAATCATCCAGCCATACAACACGAACAATCATGGTAAGTAGAGAAGAGATTATAGGATTATATTGATCTGCCTATAGCTTTGATTTTTCCTTTAAAAATGAAGTAGGTATAGTAGTATCCTAAGCCATTGGCTTTTTTTTTTTTTTTAATATATAAAGTCCAATATAATTGTGGACATAAAATGAGTCTGTCTATTTCATGATAAATCTAGGGAAAAAAAGTGAGAGATTCAAAAGTTTAAGAGGTAACAGAGCTGTCAGTTTGAATAGCTGAAAATTTTGGTGTTTATGTGATTTTTGATTATGTCAAATTAATGTTGATAACATTTCTTGCATTCTATCTCTATCACATGGGGCAGAGCACATTTAAATTTCAGAACAATAGCTGAGTAATCTCTTGCATCACGTTCCTCAGAGGCCAGTTTCTGACTTTACCTTGAGTTTGATAATTTGTGTTCCAGAAATGGGGAAATGTTTAAGTGGACAGATACACCTTCAAAAATGAGATTAGAAAGCTTTATGAAAAAAAAAAAAAAAAAAAAAAAAAGTCATGCACTTGGTGTCTATCTTGCATTTTTATAGGGTGAGAAATGTTGGTCTCTTTCAAACTCAAAGTTAGGTAAGGGCTGAACAACAATGCACATGGTGAAAACCTTTCTCTGACAGGGAATGATTGATGCCTGTCCTGTGGGTGTTTGAGGAGAGGGCTTTCTGCTTTTGCAAAAGACCAGTTTTTGAGGCAAGTGTTGAAATCTTAGAATAAGCCCAGCGAATCATGACATGAGCTTGTTTGTTTTCATTCCTACAGTTTTTAGGGTGTCTCTTCAAGTTCATTTACCTCTTCTTTATGTATAGCATTTATGGGACAGGTAAATTCCCCCATGGGTTTCTTGACTCTACAGGGGATAAAAGGTTAATATAGTTCATTGCCTTTATCATCAATGGCCATTAATAATCCAGTGCAAATGAATTATAAATAGGTAAGGACTACAGATCCCAACATTTCCATGTTTCTGTTTCCTACTGGATGTGATGTAATCCTTGTTGGTCATGAATTTCTCTTAAATATACCCATTTCAAAAGAAGGTGCTTATTTATTCAAGTATATTCCTCTGTTATAAAGTTTTGGAAGGGATTGAAAAACTTTTCAATGTTTTTTCTGTGCTGCGTTGGTGTTGGGAAAAGAGCAGGGCAACTGTGTTGAAATTGGTGAACCCTTCACTCTGCTTTACCTTTACTCTTTTTTGTCCTGTTAATTGTACTCTGAAGATACTCAGTCTCTCTTTTCTATTAATTTATCAGAATGGTTCTAAAAACTGAGCCTAAAGAGTGGGGTTTTTTTTCCCATCTATTTTTTTTTCTCACACCAAAACATGTCCTAACTTTTAAAGAGAGAAGGAAAAGGTTTTTAAATAGCTTGAGCTCTTGAGGTTCCTGTGTTGTGAACCTCTCCTGACGACTCAGACAGCTCAGACCTCAAGCGAATGCTCTGCAGTCAGTGTGCAATAATTGTCCATTGCACTTAAATAAACACAGGTAGAAATAAAAATAAGTATTCTGCTAAGTGAGAAATGGTTATAGTAATGTCTGCTCTTCTCTGCAACTAAAGCATGACTGAATGTGTAAAAGAAAATTTCTTACTCCCTAGTGAGTATGTCTAAATTGTCAGTAAAACCAGAAAGGATGGTATTCTTTGCATTAGAAACAGTGGGAGATTATACATTCAGTACAGATGTAGTAAAGCAATGCTGCTGAGAGCCAGTGTATCATCACTACTGCAATAAATAGTTACTCTGAAATGAAGCCCCCTTTTTCTGACTGATTACAGTTGTATTGTAACATGGAAAGTTAAAGCGTGACCTCTAGTCATCAGAATGTGGGAGGTACCACAGCAAATTTCTATTACTGCCTTGGCTGCTTTGATGTAAAAGAACTTTTGTCTTACCAAGGTAAAGTATTTGAACTTTTTTGAAGTTGCATTTACAGGTGTTGAAATAATGTAAGGCATTAAATCTGATCTTGTCTCTGAGGATTCAGATTTATGCTGAAGTCAAAGCCAGCAGGAATAGGGTGTGCTCTGCTGAAAAAACAAAGTGCAGTTTTTCTGAGGACATTACAAAAAATTTTATTCTGTATTTAAATGCAATGCTAGCTGCCTGTTTTTTGTTCCAGATTCTTGTTCATAAAAATAAAAAGCCAGAAAATATTGTAAGCATCTGTGTGATGGGGGGATAGGGAGAGCATGCTCCGTTTTAACTGTAAAATAAATTTCCTTTTATTCTGTGCGTAGTTTCCTAGTTTAATCTTTCATTACTAATTTACTGATTTCCATAAATAACTATTTGCTTCCAAATGATACCTTCTAGGACATGATTTATTCAGAGGTTATATAGCTTGAGTGTACCATATATGACAAACAGGGACTATAGACACTGCAGTATTTTAGCCCAGATGCTTTGACAAGTCAGCTGTCAGCTTTTAGGTGGGTTGTTTCTTTTGGGGTTTTTTAGTGTGGTTTTTTTCCCTTTTGCAGAAAAGTCATTGACTTAGATTTTCAGCATTACCGCTATTGTAGGTATTTGTGAAAGGTTTGGTAGCAAATCCAGAGGTTTCAAAGTTACGCTTGTGTTAAGTACTTGGTTATTTTCTTGTATGTGATCTGTTGTTTGAAAATCTTTCATTTTTAATAGCCTTTGGGTTTTTAAATGAAATTCTATACCCAGAGTGGTAGTGTGCCTGCATGCTGTTATCAACATTTGAGACTTCATGCTGTGTAGAGATTTTGGGTATTAATTTTTGCATTCACCTCACATTTCTATGAATAACTAAACCAGCCCCAAACCTTGACGCTTATTAAAGGTACAATGCTAATCCCTTTGGAAACAGGAAAACTTTGGTGTTGCGTTGCGTATCTCTTTCTGGCCCAGCCTGGTGTTCAGCTTGGGCCCCCAGCTGCTCTGATAGGCCTCAACAGTACCTGTTGTTGGGATCTTGGCTCTGCAGGCAGATTGACTCACACTGTCATGGCTATGGTAGAAAGAGGGGACTCTCCAAGGCTTCCAGAAAACAGAGGTTTTATTCAGGGGGTCAGGGGATCCCCCAGCCTCAGTTTGGTGCCTCCAGAGAGACCCCGGACCTCAGCTGCAGGGCGTTTTTGTTCAGGACAGTTCAAGGGGTGGATACAAAGTGTATAAACAAATAAAACAATCCAAACACTACATGCCAGCTAGCTTACTTAAACACTAACAAATCCAAAATAAGTTTGGGAGTGGTCTCAAAGGTCCTGCCAACCAGTTGCCGAAACTCTCGGACCTTGAAGATAAGAATTCCGTGATGGACAGAGAAAAGAATCATACATGAAACAGATATGAAACAGGGAAAAGAACCAATAGAAAGAAATCTCCAAGCAGAGGCTCAGGTTGCCTCAGAAACCCTTATCTAACTATGATAAGAATACATCTTGGGGCAAGAGGCCCCTTCAAGGTATCTGCTATACGAAAATTACAATAAAAAAACTATACCATGTTCCTAACTAAAGCTTATAAAACATTTCTTGCAAACCCACACTTCGGGTGTGGCAAAAGAGAATCAATACCTGATTTAAACTTAAGGTAATTCTAAACTTGTTTTCAATTATGTATTGTATAACAAGTTCAATGCAAAATATATGGAACCAATTAATATGGGTTATTGCCAGTCATCTGTGCATAGCTGATTTCTTCTCGTGATATTTTTCTCCTTGTAGAGAGCTTCTTTTGCTCTGCTTGCTTTCAATTGATTTTTCTTGTTCAGAGATGCAACAGAAAAAAAGTGAATTTAAGATAATGGGAATGGTTTTCTTTTTGAAACAATGGGGGAAAAACATAAGAAATCATAAATTGAAATCCACTTAGTAATTTATGGTAGTCCAGTTAAACATTCCTTCAGCCATACTACAAATGTTCACTGTTAGTTTTTACACTTTGAATTACTGTGGGTTTTACATATTTTATTTCAAAGCGGAATGTCTTTTCAGACCTGAGTGTCTTTTCAGAATTTTCAGTGGCTCTCAATGAATAAATGTTTAACCCCTTGTATAGCAGAACAAACTTATAGGCAGGAGCCTTGACTGGAATTTGGGATCTGTTTCTGAATTTGTACAGGATTCCTCTCGTGACTTACCATCATGCATCTCAGTATCCTTGTGCTTCTCTGGGAGCCAGTGAGGACAGGAGATCTACTGTTGAAATTTAAATGCTATATTTTAGGTGGCCACTTTAATGTAAAGTGGTTTGGGGACGGTATCATAGGACTCATAGTTCCCACTAGAGCAGAATCAGGTGTACAGTGATCCTATACAGTCATTTCCTTGGTTTCCCTGCCACAGCAAAGCCTTATGCCCAGTGCACCTCGTGTTGAAAGCCCTGATTTCAACACGAGGTGCACTGGGCATAAGTTGTAGCTCTGTGCTTCTGCTTCCAGAAGACTTGGCAGGGACAAAGATGTAGCTCCTTCATGAAGAGATCACCTGCATTCCTTGGAAGTTGGAGGTGTTGCCCACTGTGAAATGAATGCAGATGGGAAACTCCTGCCCCTGCCAGGTGAGTTTTGATGAGCAACACTTGCAAACATCAGATAAATGGATCAGCAGGGGGCAGGTGAAGCTGCACAAAAAACAGCCTTTATGTAAAGTTCTCCTTGTTGAAGACCTGGAAAGGATTGCCTTAGGTCTCTGAGAGTGCATTCAGTCTGCAGCTTGGACACACCACCTGTTTGACAGGTGAGACTTCCCAGAGATAACCGTGTGATGACTTAAATATTTGTGTTCTCTACAGGATATAAGTTTGCCTGAATCAGATCTCCCTTTGTCTTGAGAAGTTTTTCTTTCAAGTGCATTCAAAGGTTTTTCTCCTCATGTCTTTTGAGCATGGAACATGTCTTTTGTCCCAGAGGAACAAGAGATCTCAATGAATGTACTCAGACTCAGATGAAGAACTTGGGAGAAAGGAGTCGCTCTTCACAGAGGAAGATTTATCCAAAATGCAAACTCCTGGTGCTCGGGTGCTGCTCCAGTGTGCCCCTGGCATGCAGACCCTGAACACCAGAGACTCTGCTGCAAACTCAGAGCACAGCTCATTAGTGATGTACAGGGTCAAAACCAAAGCAGCAGCAGCAGCTGATTGCACATGGTGGTGTTGTGAGGAAATTACTGAAGCTCTTTGCAAGCAGGGTTTTAAATGAAAAGGGCTTCTGTGGTAGGTCAGGGAGTATTCCTGAGGCTTTCATAACCTTTCTGGCATAACTGTGTGCCGGGGGGGAAATTTGAATTCATCATCATCATGAAAGAAAAGCATTTAACAAGTACTTTGAATGAAAGTTAATTTTGCTCTTGGTGTTGGCATTAGTGTGACAGTGGCATTGAATGCTCATTTTCATACACATTGGTGAATATATTTTTTGAGAGGAACTAATGAACTGATTGCCTGGTCAAGAGCTTCAACTGTTTTTATTAACTTGAAATTAATGTAGTCCCTAGCACAGACTGGAGAACAATGGTCTTATTTTCTCTTGTCCTTATGTGAAATGTAATTAATTTCTTCAAACAGCTTGAAAAGGCTGGGGTAGAAGGGAAATAAAAGAGAAAATTCTAACCAATTTGATGCAACAGAAATGAGATTTTATTTTAAGCCTTGTGTCATTTTCTATAGTGTTACCTCTCGCCTGGAATGAGGGTTAGGGGCTAATAAAAGTAGAAAAAACTTAGTTGCAATATTAGGCTCTGCTAAGGGAAAAAGTGTTGTGAGAAGACAAGTACTTTTTTCGATCAGGCTTCACTGTTCAGAGTTTATGCCACAGGAAAAGATGCTTTTTGTACCTTGTATATTTTCTGAATGTTTTTTTTTTTTCCTGTGCTTCTTATCTTGACTAAAGGGAACATTCAACACTGTATTAGAAAGGAGCCTGGGAAAAGATCTGAACTATTATATCAGATAACTTAAACCCATTATTGAGTAGAGAAGCACAACAAAAATGTGTAGAACCCTTGAATGCATTGGAGCCCTTGAATTTTTCTCTGTAGTGTATGGTCCTGGCAACTGCCAGATAAAAATATTAAATAGGAAATCTGATGTGTGGCAGTGTTCTCCATGCATGAGTTTTTACTCTCTTTTTGACCACCACCAATATTCTATGTACAAGAATAGATCAGTAGTTAAAAACCTCAGTGAATTTCTAATTTCATAACACCTGTGTATTTTTTTTCCTGAATTTATTCTAAATAAAGCTAAATTACTTCTAGTAGTATGTCTTTTAGGTCTTTGGCCCCACCAAAGCCAATACAAGAAACTGTGTGAAGGCCAAACTGCCATCTAGACACTGAATGAAAAAAAATGGAAAAAAAAAAAGTAACTATTTAAAAGGGCTACTAAGATAGATTTATGACCCTGTGAGCAACAACAACTAAATTCACCATAAATCTTCTTTGTGTTTAAGACAAAGGAAAGTAGTTTAGCTCTAAGAAAGATTTATATGCGACTCACTCAAATATGATGTCTTGTTTCTCCTTTTCTTGTTTGGTTTTGTTACATGAGGTCTAAGGAATCACAGAGGAGATGGCTCAGTTTACTTGCAGTAGCATAATGAATACTGGAATTTTCTGTCCAATTTTATGCATTGGGCAGAAAATTCCAGTATTCATTATGCTACTGCAAGTAGCATAAAATGCATAAAATTTGTCCTACTGGAGAGAGTAAAGGATGTGGTGAAAGTTATGTCAAAATGTGAATATAACACTTTGAGTGTGACTGTAAGAATTGTTCAGAACAAATTACGACCTTGTTTATATTTTCTGGCTTTTGTGTTTTTATGACATGATTTAAGAGATCAGTTCTGTGCTCTCTTCTGCTGCTCTTTGTGGGTGCTACCAGCTCCTTCCTTACCCAGTGACTGTGGTGCTGGTCCCCTGAACTCCCACAAATGTGCAGCACTCGGGTGCATTTTAGGAACGTTACAAAAAGTTATGTGGAATGCTGGTATCATTTCACTAAGAAAATGCTACTTTTTCTTAAGAAAACATGATGTTGAATCCATGTGAGATAAAGTAAGCAAATTTTCATCTTTGTATAAAGTCTTCTATCATAACTGGTTTTGTCTGGTTGTTGTCAGTTAGTCCTGCTGCTAATTGTGGGGGAAACAAGATTCAGATTTCCAAGCTGAATATTTTTGTCAGTGTGTTCTTCCAAAACATTACCTATAGATGATACATAAAACATTTTTGCTCTCTCCTCATGTGTCAGAGGGCAGCTTCTCTTGTTAGATCTGAGTACTTGCTCTCATTGCCCAGCTGCTCCAGGTAAAGGTTTAGTGGAAAATCAATGCATCATTTTCAGTTTGTTGTTATCAGCTGTGAAGTGAATGCAGAGGTATTGCAGATAGCTCTAACTAGATAAAGATCTGTGAGTAAACCTAAGAACCATGGCACCAGCATGTTGATATAAACCTTTGTTTTCCTGCTTCTGTTCAGGTTAGCAGCAGGAGCAAACCACTTGTCTTATTCAGTGACTTCTATTTAAAAACAAAGGAAGGCAGAGTAAGGACCTGCAAAGTGAGAAGTATGAATTTTTTGAAATTAGTTTAATGCCATACTTGGATGGAAAAATCGGTCTAGTGTCTCATTGCTTGGGATGTTAGTTTTTTTGCTCAGAATATGTTCATTCTCTCCTAAAATCAATGGATTTCTGTTTCTGAATTGCTTAGTTCATAGCATTGACTCATGCCTCAATATCTTTTTTATATAAAACGGCATTAGCAATAGTTAATTAGGTTTTTAAAGAGCTTTAAAACCTATGCATAAATCATGTCAATGTGCACAGGTTGGTTGTTCTCTTACCCCCAGGTACTGATTGAGGCAGATGAGCTGGGTTTTGAGATGTGTGTAGGCTGCCCTTTCCAGCAGAATTCATTAATGGAATTATGCTTAATCTCAGACAAACACCTTTCCCTTTTATTTTGATTTCAGCATGCTGCTCCCCACATCCATATGACTAATGGTAAGGCCTTGCAAGCCAGTGCAAGTGCCATTAAGACAAGCACCATTCCAGTGATCAAGAGACAGAGGCAAAATTGGCTTGATGCTTCAGATGATGGTTTCTTTATAGCTACAGAAGAGACCAGGTAAGAAAAAATGAAACCTTAGCAGGGAATGAGGCTTCACTGCATACGTGTTACTGATTCATTATCTCAATAACAGGTTGTGGCATTATTGTCTGAGGTTGCATTACAGCAAAGAGCTGTGCTTGGCACATGCCAAACTGTGCATCTTCTATCTACTAATATTATCAGCATTTCATTAACAAGGCTTAGTGCTACTTCTCTGTGGCAAAGATTAGGACTTTTAAATTTCACTTATTTTAGTTCATATACAATGAGGTTTAGGGCACCTCTGATCATCCAGCAAAATGTAAATGCATCTAAAGTGTAGGTTATCCTCTAAAACTTTCAGGACTTGAAAAATAGTGGAGAAATATGCAGCTGATAGCATCTTTTCCAGGCTAGATGTTGATTTCCTTTAAAAGCAACTGATATTATAATCTCCTTCAGTCTTTTATTTACAGATTAATTGGTAAAATTTAATGAGCTTTCACTTTTCCCAAAAGAGCTTGATGAGGAGTCACTAGTTTTCTGGAGGATTCTCTGTTCTCTTCTTTTTTTTCCCCTGTCTGGCCCTTCCTAGGTTTAATTCAGACTAAGACAAGAAGATACAGTCTGTTTTTTGTAAGCTGTGCTTATTTGGCCCATTATTTAAAAACCTTTAATATCTTGCTTAATTACAGCAAGTAACATCAGACCGTTTCTCACTTCTGTGATTATTTCACAAGCTTAGAAGAGCTGGTAGTTAAAGAAAAATGGAAATAATAAAAAGAGGGAAGAGAAAGAATATGTGCAAATCTAGAGATAACAAAGGAAAAGGTGCATGTTTAATCCCATTGATGGCAGATTCAGCTAGGAAAGTTAACATACTAGCACATGATAATTTGGTGGTTATTTCAACATAATTGATTATGGCACTTTTTGGTTGTTTTGGTTTTTTTTTTTTATGAGGAATGCAACCATTTAAAGAGAGTGGTAAGAGGCTGATGAGCTTTTAGGCTTTTGTTCTGGCCCAGATTGATGGAATTTTGAGAGTTGTTTGATACAAAGATCTTAGTAATATCCGACTAATCCCTAGCAATTGGATCCTGAAAGCGAGGCTGATTACCTTTTGAAGTTTTAGAATTTCAATTTACTTTTTTCCCAATGTTATAGAGAAGTGCCTGTCAAAGGATGAGTAGAGTCTTACACAGGCAGTGATCTCTCCAGGGATCTCAGAGGCAGCCCAGACAACTTACCTGGACTAGATGTCTAAATTTTAGGTGGTTGAAGTGTTATGGGATGAGTCCTGGCTTTGCAAATCACTCATCTGTGATAGCTCTGCTTGTTCTCATCCTAGGAAATCCCTCTCCCCACTCCCAGGGCTGCAGGCCCCATACCCAGGCCAGGGAGAAAGCAGAGCTGTTTCTGGCTCTGCAGTCAGGGTGGGGCATAAACAAGGGTCACAGTCCTCAGGGGTCTGTGTCTGCTGCTCTTCCCCAAATAATGAACAGTTTAAAGTAACATTTGAAACCTCCTGGTGTGGGGAGCACAGGGAAGTTGGACCTCACTGATACTCCTCAAACAAGGAGGTGCCTGAATATGTGCTGCTGCAGCACTCTGGCAGGTGCTGGAGCAGCACAGCAGGGAGTTCTTTTTATCCTTTGTAACTGTGTTTCACATGCGATCTGTTCTTGTCTTTCACAGGCGTTTTCCTTTTTTTTTTTTTTTTTTTTTTTTAAATTTTTTTTAGTATTTTCCTGTCCTCGTGCCATCCCCATTGACTCCTTGCCTCATGTGTGCTGTCTCCTTTCTACTTTTTTCCTTTGATTCCTTTCACCTTCACTCTGAGATTATTTAGAGATGGGGTAGCTTGTTCTCCTCTGGAGAGCTGCTAGGAATGGCCTGATGTCCAAGACAACGATTACCTGCTCTGTTCTTTGAGGGCAGGTGGAGGCAGACAGCAGTTCCCTTCAGCCAGCCTGGCCTGTGACAGGAGATCACACAGCTCAGCCCTGCCAGGACAAACTTGAATGCAATTTAATTGCAATGGGAAGAGATGTCTAGGGAGGAGATGTTGGAAAAAACAGCACACAGTTTACCCAGTCCTGACACAGAATGGGAAAAAAAAAAAAAAAGGAAAAAAGGCAACAAATAAGAATGATCTGCCAGGGAGCAGCCATCAGGTTCTGAACATGTTCTGAACACTCAGCTCAGAAATAATCAACCCATCTAAAGTCACAACTGGTTCTTTAGGGAAGTTTTTTTGTGCTCCATCAGGATCCAATCTGTTTTATCATGTGAATTTGTTCATTAAAAATACATATGAGAGAGGCACATGATAATTATAGCAAAAAGGAAGAATATTTTTGAGTGTAATTGAAGCCTGTAAAAAGGGAAATAATTTTCAGTATCGTTTTGTTTGCAGCAGTCCATCCACAACAATTTTTGTTTTTCCGTCCTAAAATATTTTTTTTTGGTTTAGTGAATTAATGTTTAAGATGCACATTTCTATAAAACACCAAGTAGGGAGTTTAGAGGGTAAATTTTCACAAACATTTAGCTTAAAAAGCCTATACTATAATTGATTGTTGATATTTTCAGAGAAAAAAAGAAGAGTAATAATATTGCTCCTAGACTAAATGAGTCTATTTCATGCTAATAAAACCACAGATGCACATGAGCATTCTCAGTGTTATTATTCATCAATAGATAGGTGAATATATGTATTTTTTACTCCATTTCAGAAGAAATTTTAGTAATACTAATTTTTAATTATCACCCTTTCCTCTCTGAATTTAAGCAGCAGTATTATTTCTGTAAAGTTAACTCTCCTTTGTCTAGTTGCTCACATACTTGAGATATTTGTAGCAATGGATGTGAAATATGAAGGGCAGTGAAAATAACTATGGGAATTATATATCATCTAAGCTTTCCAGGCTAACCCTTGGGGTTACTCTGGAGTTTTATGGCAGTGCCCTTCTCTCTACACTCAGTCTACAGTTCAACAATGCCTGCAGGTGCTCTGAAATATTAGTGTGAGCTTGTGCATCATGGAAACACAAGGACTTTCAGTTTACATCTGAAGCTGAACATATTTTTAGGTGCTAATCTACCCTTATGAATAGAACAGAGATGTATTTTGTATCAGGTGTAATGCACATCCTCATACATTCCAGCTTTGTTTGTAAGTTGTAGCTGTTTGAAAACTGTTTCCTCCCCTGTTGTTCATCAGTATCTGCACATCTGGGGGAAAGTGGCAGCAGAACTCCCTTTGGTGCTTCCCTCTTTCCCAGCCTGACTGCCTCTGCAGAGTGGCTGCACATTAACACGGTGCTGAGCCCCAGTCATTGCAGCCCATGGCCACTTTGGGAAGCAGACAGAGTTTTTCCACCTGCCTGCAGATTAGTGCCTGAAGGGATCCCCCTCATGACTTTTGCTATGTGTGTATGTGGATGTCCTTCTGAATGCTGCCAGCATGCTCAGGGAATTTTGCCAGTGAGTACAGAGGTCCCCAGTTCTGCTATTTCATCTCTAGTGACAAGCTGCACTCTCCATTCCAAACCCTCCCTGATGCCTGTGTGAGACCAGCTCCCATGGGACTTCCCTGCCTCTGTTCACTCACAGGCTCACAGCAGGGATTAATCTAGGCAGAAAACCACATGGCAGTTCAAGGACACTTACCTTTTGACATTACATCATAATTTTATGTTGACCTTTACTGGATTTAATATTTTTTGTGTTCTTCTTTATCTGTATCCTTTTTGAATGAAAAAGAAATTCTCTTTCTCTACTGTGAAATAACCTGCTCAAGAATTTATTCTAAAGTGCAAATCTCTTTACACAATTTGCTGAAAAAATCGCTCTTTAAAGAGCCTCATGTTTATCACTGATCACCAAATGAGTCTCCTTACTTTTTAAAATATCCTTAGAAATTAGTTGCTAGGATTCTCCTAGCACTACGTGCATGCTTTAGGATAAGCCAGAAGTCTCCTAACTATAGAAGCATTTTATTCATTTCTTTGTACTAAATCAGCTTTGCTATAAGGAAGTTTTTTGGGTGATGTGGATTCTATTGCAGGCCCAGTTAGAGGTTAACAGAGGAAATTACCATATTCTATATAAAGAACTAAATTCTTTATACAAGACTGCTATGCTGGGAGTTAATAATTGAAAAAAAAAATTGAACAGTTCATATTATGGTCTTCAGAACCTCAGTAAAATGTGATATATCGGTTTAATATATCTTGAGTTATTTAAGATATAAACATAATCTGGGAGTAAAAGTAGTAATATTCCTGTTGAACCATTTGATGTCAAGGGGAATATATCTGTTGATTAAAACTTTTCTTACCAGTTCTAGGTATGCAGTGTGCCTCTATTTTCTATATACACGCTCTGTCCCTTACAGAGTGCATGTGCATGCCAATGCTCAGGCTTGTGTAGGGACAGCTAAAACACTGGTGTGTAAATGAATTATTTTCTTTTCAGCCTTTGCATTATGAGAAATGTGTGGAAATGTTTGGCTGACTGCGTTATAGCAGCGGATTCTATGTGCTTTCCCTTCATGGGCCAAAAAGCATATTTGCATATAGATCTGCAGTTGAATGACTCAATGCTTGTTTCCTTTCAGTGCTGAAGCAGTTAGAAACCTTCTCACGGTAAGTGCAACTCCATTGGGAATGAGTTAACTGCAACTGCTAAAATTAGAACGTGATCTTTAGCTGTTACCAGCAGACATGGCTTCCTTTTTTTTGCTGATAAAATGATTTGAGAGGCATCTCCGTGGCAGCATTCTATAGGCAATTTCCTTATCCCTCACTTTATGTTCTGTCTCAAAAAGGAAAAATCTTCCCTCGATTTGTTGAGGTGCTATGTAAGGCTATCACAATTGCTGTGATAATTACCTGGTACCACTCATTTTTATTTATGCATGTCTCATAGCACACACGAAAAAGCTTAAAATCCAAAGTTGCATGTCGAGAAAGAGGAGAATGTGAGGCTGACACCCAGCTTCTGCAGAATGCTGAGTCTTGCTGTGCTGTCAGTGGTCTGCTTCTCTTGCAGAAGTGGGGGAGAGCCCTGCTAGTGCTCCTGCACGTGCTGCTGGCCCTCTCTGCAGTGCAGCTTTACCCGTGGAGACCCCAGCCGCTGCCTTGAAACACAAACTGAAAACCCCTGAGAACCAAAGCCTGAGTTAAGAGCTGTGGGTGACCTGCCCCCTCTCTGCCCCCACAGAGTGTGTTTTAATCTAGCCTTAGGCAAGGTCACACACAGTGCTGGAGCTGCAGCACGTTGCTGGGAGAAAAGGGAAAGCTGGAGGAGTTTTCACTCTTCCCAGTGCAGAGCTGCAGGTCTGCATCTGAGCCAGAGTCCCAGTGCTAACTGCTCTGCTCCTTCTTCCTCTTCACACGTGCAATTCCTGTCACACAAATGTCCATGGGTATGTGTGCTCTCTCTTTTCCAGTTGGCCCCAACTGTGCAAAAAAATTTGAGCCCCAAAACAAAACAAAACAAAACAAAAGTTATTTTTGACCTCTGCTTTTCATAAAGATGAGGCACTTTGATTTGAATCGGGATCCTGGTTTTGAACTACACCACACTTGGATCCTGGGCATAGTGTATTTTCATTTCTTACGTGCATGGTACCACGGCCTTTAGACCCCAGTCCTGTAACCAGCTGCAAGAAGAAGCCTGGCTGCACTCTTGGAGCATCAGCTGCAAGCCTGAGAATGTGATGCACCAGCTCTCTAACAAAAAAACTGTATCAGCCTCTAAGGATGTGATTTTCTGGCTCCTTTACTTCTGTTGTGTTATATGGTTGTCATACACCTTGAAAAGCAGGGATCACAGAATGTATCCCTTAGAATTCTGTTTAATCCCCACTGATAGGATTGCAAATATCTTATTGATTGGCCACATCTGAGTCCAGATGAACTGACAGCTCTCTCCAGCCACTGTGGCAATAACTGTGTGTGAGGAATTCGAGGAGGAATTGTCCTTGCTACAGTTTAAGGGCCATCCTACTTGGTTAACTGCCATTCAAAGCTTTTATGTGCTCATGAGAGAGCATAATAGTTCCTGTGAGATGTTATTTTGACCTTATTTCATGTGGTCTGTTCATGAATGCTGTGCACTGTTCATATCTTATAAATCATACTTTTCTGAGCCCTAGCTGAGGTAGTGTGATACAGCATCACGAGCAGCAGTATAGAAACTAGATCATTAACTCCTACCATTCATTTCTCATTGAGCAGCTTTTGTGGGTCTAAAGACATTTTCTTTCAATACTTATCTAGATGAATTTTTCCTGTTGGACCCTTTATAGTACCTACTAAATCAAAGTAACACTATTGTGATAATGCAAATGTTTGTTTTTAAAAGCAGGTTCATCCCATGGAACTAAAACAACTCATTTGAAGAATGTGAATATTTTTTTTAACTTAAGGAATCATAGGTATATACAAGGAAAACATGTTCCCAAAAACCCCTCAGAGCTCAGTGTAAGTTGTGACATTGGATAGAGCTGGGAGGTTTGAAAAACCCATACTGTTATGGGGTTTGCTTTATCAGTCTTCAGAGCAAATGAAATACAATCATGCTGGTTTGGTGCTGCACTGCAAATTAATCTTCTCACAGTTTCAGTGGCACTGCAGTAAGCTACTTGCCCTGTTGAAAGCCACATGGAAGTGGAAGGATGTTATTGGAGTGCTTGTCTAGGACTTGGCAAACCATGATTCAGTTCCCTGCTTCCTCACAGACCTCCCATGATATGCCAAGCAGGTCTTTTAAGTCTGTATCTCCAAGCATTTATACACCTAAATGCTCAAACACAAAATGAAGAAGGTGCCTAAGTGCTTGCTTGAAGACTTGGAGGCAAAGAACAGGAGTTACCTATTCTTTTCCTGAAGAGTCAGATGAAGTCTTCTTGTTCTTCCAGAGCACTGCTCCACGTGGAGCAGGTCAGAAGCCTTAGAGGGGATCTTCTTTCAGAGAAAACTCACTACCTTTACTGGTAATGAAGTCTCTTGGAAATGCCACCTACAGGAGTCCAGAAGCTGTTGACTGAAACTGGATGATTTGTTTCAGAGTTTCAGAGCTGCCTCCACTGATTAGCAGTTGAAAATTAGTTAGCACACAGCTTTGGTGATGACTGCAGGGAGGCCGAGGCTAGGAACAGATGGCTGTAAATGACCTAGTTACTGCTGCCTGAAAAGTCACACCTTTGGCTCTTGTGAAATGATCCTGCCCTGTTGTGAGCAGATATTCAAATATGCTGCCTCTCCAGGGGGGCTTAGATACCAAAGTTTGCTCTGTAATTGCATCTTAGGTCAGAGCTTGAATGTATTTAATTCACATGACTCAGCTAAAAAAACAAAGGCACGTTTAGAAGGGTCACTCAGCCACTTGCAATCTTCTCCACTGCTGTTGACAAATGTTCTCTCACATTCAGACAGTAGGTGCAGAAATAGCCAGAAAAATTATATTTGGGAAGGGAAATACAATTTCTAAAACGTGCTTTTTTTGTAAAATTTTGTTGTCTTGGGAAACTTGGGAGGGAAAAATCCTCAACAATTTACATGAATTATAGGAATGATAAATGCATTAAGGATTGTCTTAAACATAGACATTGGTGGAGAAGTTCCTGTATAAGCACTTGACTTTTCCAAAACCCTTGTTTTCTCTGCTGGACCTTCCAGACCCACTTCAGCAAAGCCCTTAAATCCATTCCTGAGCTCAGTCCATCAGCCTAGAGTACATCACATAGTCCCCAATACACCCTATATCTGATGTTAGATTGGGATGCCATGCAATCCTTTTAACCTGTTTTCTTATGGTTCTTGAAAAATCTCGAGTTTCCTGCAGTATGGTTGCCCATTTCAAAAGGGTTTTGTTTGTTTTTTGTTTTTTTTTTTTTTTTTCAGAAGCTGTCTTTTGTGTTTGCTCAGAGGATTTGATGTAGCTGAACCCAATCCTCTTTATCAAATGTTTTAACTGAAAGTCTTAGGGCTTAGCTTTTTGTTAGCTTGCTGCTTAGCTTCTTCCTAAATCCACATACCCAGTGGGAATGTGTCATCTTGTAATATTTGGCCATCTTCTATTGTGGGAGTTAAAACCAATTTGGTTTTGAACAAGAAGAAATTTTTCTATAAATAAGCATCTTTGTATGGGAAGCCAATTTCTCTGTCAAAGCTTTGGGAAACATAGAAAGCGAAATAAAAAAGCAAACTTGTCAGGCCAACATATTTAAGTATCAAAGGAAAGATAGAGACAACATTAATTATACAATTGTTACCCATAGAAGGCTAGAGTAATATCAGCTTAGGGCGAAAATTAGTCTACTCTCACCATTCCTATGCATAAACCATGGCATTTTCTCACATTAGATCTTAGGTATTGATGATTGTAATCCTCAAATACTGTGCAATGTCACTTCAGAGGTATTTTTCACTATTTATAATTTCTGTGCTCTGTGAGCAATAGTAACTCTTTGAAGCTGGACACAGAATTAAGAATTATTTCATCTGAAGGTAGAGAAATACACAGCAATAATGTGCATGTAGGCAGGGAAACTATGTAAGTCCTGTGATGAACACACTGTTGCTAAAGTTAAATAGCAAAAAAGATTATAAAATTGTACCATGGTGAATATGTTCAAAAAGGTGTCAGTGATCCTCACAGTCTTAAAATTCACACAGAACTGCCCACTAAATTTAATTTCTAAGTTGTTCTCTATCAGAGTCTTCATTTCAAGTCACAGATAGAGGATTTAATTCTGAATTAGTCCATATTTCAGTGTATATATGTAATCATTTGTTCTTAGTACTTTCCCTGATAATTTCGGTTTTTTTTAAACTCATGACCCTCTGGCATAAATGTAGGTAATGCTGTGGAAAAACAAGTGTCAGTTGGTCTCTTTTTGTGAAAAAGCTTGCATAAGTAACTACACAGGCATTTTAAATATAAAATACCACGGAGAACATATTGACTGTGACTGTGAAAGTCAATCACAGAGATAACTAACAGTTCTTGTCAAACATCTAAGGAGGCTTGACTGGCTGTTTTTGTAACTTGTGCTATGGGTAGAGGCTAAAACATTTATTTGACAAAATACTATTCAAGTGTTTTTTCTTGTGGAGAAAACACAGATCCAAACTTTAAAATTCTGAGGTTGCCTCTTGCTTGATGTCAGACACCAGACAAGTAATTTATTTCAGCCTTTCTCTAGCTCCACCATTTTGTCTGTAAGCCTGAGTAATACTGGTGTACACCTACTCTTTAGGATGCTGTGCAGTTTTTAATTAGTCAGTCCAACAAGAATTGTGAGATACTGATGTGAAAAGTGCTGGCCGTAAATGTGGAGAGCAGGATGAGTGACAGAAAATGAACTTCAAGAGACATTTGGTCACATAAATATTTTTAAAAATTAAAAAAAAAAAAATCTTCCACCTTTGGCGTGAAAATGACCTTAGAAATTAGCATCAAACCATTCTGTGGCAAAGCTTTCCTCTGTCCATGCCACACTACAGATTTTTAATCCATATTCTGCCCTGGAGCTTCTGTATGTAGAGAAATGCTGATTATGCAAGAGATTGATGGTGTGAAGCCGAGCCCCAGGGGATGGGCTTGTGAGGGAACTTTTGCTCTCCAACTCTTTCTGGTAAGACTGAATATTTTTTGTTTTTCATCCCTTGCTTAACAGCAAGTACCCAGCATGCCAAGAACCTTCTCCAAATATACCCTATTAGTACATGTGTTATTCCAGGAAAAGTATATGCATAATTGATAAAAAGGAAGCCTATTGTCAATATTTTTGAGCCTCAAGTAATATTATAAGCTGTTATATTGTAAAGCACAGTGTTCAGGCCAAAACCTTCAGATGAAGCATACCCTGAAATAAGAAAGGTAAGAAAAGAAAGACAGAAAAATACTAATAAATAGTATTGTAGAAGCATGGTGTCTTTTTTTTTTTTCCTATGGAAAATATAACAAGGAGTTTTCTGATATCCTGGACTTAAATAAGCATATTTTGTTGGCACAATGTTTTTGAAAATTTTCAATGCAGTATTTAATGTTGCTGGGGAAATGGCACTTAATGCTTGTAGCTGAAGGCCAGAAACAGAACTTGTATGTTCTGTACCCTTTTCTCATCTTAGAGTCTCAGATAATGCTGGAATTGTGAATTAATATGCAAGGTGTTTGGGGAGTAGTTGAAAGCAACATTGTGTTCCACTGTTAGCCAGCTCACTCTGATGCACCTTCTCTTCAATTTCTTGCTTGTCTCAGGAAAAAATTATATGCTTCCATGTGGGTAAATTTTTCATCTCATAGCAGGTAATGTTTAATCAATATACAGAATGGCCATCCTGCTGCAGAATAAATAGATGGTTTTGAAAATTCCTCGTGGTAGAGTAGGAATTCATCCTCACCCTGCTGATATAGTTAGGAAGAATAAAGGATTTGCTTTGAAATCTGCTGGTGTTTGTGCCTGTGAGCTGTGGAAGGCTTTCTGGCTCCCTGGATTCCCAGAGTGCTGATGTATTGACACATCTGCCGTGATCCTGCGTGTTCCTTCCCAGGGAGGAGAGGTTAAGCAACCCTTTATTGGATAAAGCAGACTTCCTGCCTTGCAGCCTCTGCAGGGTAAGGTAACTAAGGGGAGGCTAATGAATTTCAGATAAAGTGCAGAGCAGCTGTCCTGTAGCTCAGGTTACAAGTCTGTTGAAGCCTGAGCCATTGCTTTTTTTCAAGGAGTATGAATAATTTACTTTTTTACCCATTCCATCAAGCTTCCTTTTCTAGGACTTAGTAGTTCTATTCCACTCTACAAAGTTGGATATTGGTGAAGTGCCATGAATTCAAAGACAGGCTTTTCTAAACCCTTCCTTCAGGGAAGGACTGTTGGAGGAACATCACTGCTGTGTGTCAGGTGCTGTCCCTGCTGAGCTCACAGAGCTCTACCCAAAACACAGGACAAGTCCGTGTTCAGTCTGTGGTGTCCATGGTTCCTACCAACTAGGTAAATTTGAACTCTTCCTACCTCTGGTAGGACCTCTGTGCTGCTGGCTTCTGTGAGGAGTCAGCTTTGCACCCAAACTGATGTGTAGCCTTTGTTGTCTCAGCAGTAGGTAACCTTAGCCTCTTGGTGCTCAGAGATGAGCAGTGAGGATAATCTCACTGCTGGTTGTTAGGATCTAGATTTATTCATCATGTGATGACCAGGGTATGACAGCATCTCTTTATAATGTCTCTTAGGGGTTAGAAAGTTTTTTTCAGGTCCAGCATTTAACTGAAAAATGAATAGTGGTGCTGAGACTAGGACTTTATGTTTCTTTAATTTCTTCTCTCCTAAACCACTTTGGAATAATAATGAAATATTTTCAGGAGAAATGAAAATATGGGAAAATCTATTGAACCAGGTGATTTTTCCCAAAGCCATGACAGTTGTTTGCAGTTCAGGTGGATAGAAGTAATTTCAATAGTAGATATTTCAACAGTAGATCAACTTGTTGTTCTAGGCACTCAAGAAATGCACATAAAGAGATGGTTTCTGCTCCAAGGTGATTTTGATTTGAACCAGCAGCAGATACAAAGAGAGCGAGGTGGCTTGAGCCATACAATAGGTCAGGCATGACACAGTCATAGAAGTCTGTGCTTTAAACCCTTGACCTAGATTTTTCCTCCCAATAAAGAAAATGCTTCAACACCATTATTAATGGCCTTCTATATATATACAGTAGCTATAAGCTGTTGCTCTGAAACACAAAACATCAGAGAAGCCCTCAAGGTGATGAAGTCCTTGAAAAAATACATTATCTTAAGCTGCTTAGGAAGATCTGACAACGTAATTTGTGTCAGATTGCAACCTGCATGTTTAACTGGTGTGTCTAAAAGCTATTGTTCATAGAGAACAGTCTTGCTCCATAAATATTGATAAAATATTGGAAGATAAACACTAGCAAAGGAAAACATTTCCTTGCTAGGAGGAGAAAAATAAGATAAGCTCTTAAAACATTTAAATAATGTTGGCGTGTCTGCAGCAGCACCTCTTTAATCTCATAAAGGTTATATCACTCTATCTGCCATCTGCATGGGTTTTATAATGCAACTTTGTGGCTCATGGCAACAGTTTTCCAATAGTTCCATGCTTATTAAAGTCTTCCATTTTGTTTTTATAAACTAACATTTCCTGAGGCCCTTGTTTTTAAAAGGTGTATCAGTGTCAACCCACTTCTGCCTTCCAAAATTATTTTTAACTAGTTTCTGTCATGTTGAAGTTTGATTAAAATTTTAATGCAATATGGGAAAGCTTTATTCTGAAAGTGTTGAGGGGGAAAAAAAGGTCTAAAGCAGCAAGCCAAAGAATTAAATAAAATATTTCTTATTTGCACACAGGTAGAAATGTAGAAAGTGATGGGAGTCCTTCAGTCAGTAACATAACAGGTTTCTAAGGTTCTGTGCCTACAGCTTCATCCCAGTTAAATTCTCTTTTAGCAAGCAGCACTGCACACATTTTGGCCTTTCACTATGTTTAAAAGCCTGTTGAAATTAATAAAAAACCTCTCAGCTTTCTAAGATTACCCTCCTTTGATTCACTGAATAGTTAAAATGTACCTCTGGATAAAAGAAGCCCTCAGATAAATAAGTGAATATTGCGTCTAATACCCACCAAGGAATTATGGTTATTCTTTTAAATAGTTGGTTTTCTCCTTCAATTTGCACTGAAACTTTACATTGCACAAAATTTATATTGCCCAGGAGCAGCAGCAAGTTCAAAAACATTTTTCTAGAATACCTTTTTTTTCTTATTTTTTTAGCCTTGTTTTCTTTCTGAGTGGCTCTGTGGTAAGACTGATTGCAAGTTTCACACACAGTTTGTGCCAGAACACAAAATTCTGCCAGTGTTTGGCAGTATTTATGTGTCAAGAACATTTATGTTGCTGTTTACACTCAGAAAGTCATGGCAGAATACTTCACTCCAATGGAGAGATTATATGGAATTTCAATTATGATTGTGCAGGAAATCAGTTTTTTTATGCCTGCTGCCGACCTGGGGGTGCTCCTTGTGCCACCAGCAACTGGATAACAATACATTTCCACAGCACCAGTTCTTACATATGAGGTTGTTGCTCAAATGGCATCAGTCTAAGAAAGACTCAGGCAAAAATATCAAACTAATTTAGGGAGAGTGAGGAAAACAAAACTGTGTCCTTGAGCTTCAAACCCTGTAGCCAGGTTTGTATTAGGTCATTAGCGTATTTTTACTAGGAAAAGAGCACCAAAAGCGTTCTGGACCTTGGTATTTAAGAAGAGTTATGGACAATTCACAAGTACATGTGTGTTGAGGGCAATTCCTCTTCCTAGGAAAATGTTTCTTTCGAAAACGTTTGTTATCTGCTGAAATGTCAGTGGGCTCTTGCATGCAATTCCTTTCTTTCACTGTAGGAACTTTTTCCATAACCTGTATTTATTTAATATAGCTTCCTAAGTACTGTTGGTACAGCTGCTAAGACCAAAGTCAGTGTAGCCATCACAACTCTGAGTCCAACGCAGAGGAGGCAAGATGGATGCACAGCAGTTTATTTATAGCACAGTGACACCCTATATCAACAAACTTAAAGCAGGCAGTGCCTTCCAGTCCTACTAGAAAATGCTTGAAAACACGTTCTTGGCTAACACCAGTTGAAGGCCTCTCTTTATTCTATTCAAGTTTAAAAATTGATGCTGTTTTAGTGTGGCAGAATTGGAGAAGGGAATTTTGAGTCAGCTTTTGCAAATGTGGAATTTTGCTCCCGGTTACGTTTTATATTCCTGAGAAATTGGGACATAATGGATTGTATAGAATTGTGCTTCACTTCAGCAGATGGTGAGTTACTTGGAGCATACTTGGATCCTGAGGAAGGGTTGATTAATTATAATGACTGGCCCAATTAAATTTAAGCACAGCATAAATGCCCTGCACAGCCTAACTGTTGTTTCTACCCATGAGGTTCCAGTCTGTGTATCAAACTTGAACAAGACATTAGGTCTTCATCTAGGCCTTTAGTAAGACTTATGTGCATTTCCATATTTCCCTAACTAGGTGCCAAGGGTCTCGAGGACCTTTATTTGCAGCTACTAATTGAAGTGTCATGCAGACATAAAGAATGTGTATTATTCCAACCTTACACAAGTGCATCACATTTGACTTAAAAATGAGCATAGTGGACTTTATATACTGGTGCTCTATTAAATATTTAGTTTGTTCTCATACCTTTGGTCTCAAGAAGGCTAGAAATACAAAGCAAAGTCTTTAAAATACTTTTGAATTTGCATTTCAAGTCTGTAATTCGTCATGCTTCAAGAACTAGTACAAAAGTCAAAGGAAAAAAAAAAAAAAACCCAAGGAAAACAGCAATTAATCTGTCCTAACAACTGCAAAAGATGTTACCAACGATACAGATATTAAAGCCATTTATTGCCATTGCCAGATAAAAGCTTTATGTAATTAAAACATATGGCTGGTGTTAACTGAAAGAGGCACAGGAAATTGAGCATTAAAATTGACTCTGCCCTTAGTTCGGTGGATCTTTGGGGGAGGGCAAAGTGCTACGAGTGAAAAGGTGACAACGACTTTATCTTTGAATATCCTGTCTTTTGTCAGCTATTATTGCAACCTTGCATGTTTAAGTGTTAAAAAGACTCTGAAGAATTAAAAAACCTGACAAATGCCTCTCAAAAAGCTCGACTATTTACATGCTAAATTCTTCAGTGTAAGGAATCCAGTCCCTCTACCTCCTATAATTTTTACAGTAAAAAGAGCAGTTTTGGCTTTTGGAGAAACGATTGTTTAAATATAACATGTAATGTAGTCAGTGGAAATTTCCATTCTTCCATTTTTATTTCTGAAAGGCTGTATCCCAGAAAGCTAATTTCTGGAAGGATTTTCACAATCCTGTTTAAACAGAAGTACTGGATTGCCTTTTAAGAGTCCATACCAGATTAGGCTTTTTTTGACAGAGCATGTAGAGCTAGCTTCATTTATACTCAGTGAGGAGTTGACTCAGTTTGTAGCTTCCTTGATATAATAAAGTGGCAGCCTTTTTGTTCTGTCTTTCTTTGTGCTGGTTTTGAACCAGTGTTTAATAGGAATAACTGTATCTTTTACTTTACTGTCCATACAAAATAACAACTCATTGTAATCTCAAATCCTTTACTGTCCTTACATGTTGTGTCAGCTGCAAATTACTTTCATAAGCAGGAACCTCTTGGCAGTTTGTAAAGTTACCTTATTAAAAATTCAGAAGGGTAAATGATTATCTGATATTATTTGAACCTTGGGCTTCTCAAATGATTAATGACCACATTCCTTCTGTAAATAGATACAAAGTTTTGCAAACAAATATATCAAAAAAGGCTCCAATTCTGCAAGGTTTTGCTGAGATGATCCCCATTAGTAATCGGTGTGGACAATAGCTACTGTCTATTCACAGGAATTTACAAAACCTGGCTGTCTCATTATTTTAGATAGACACATTTCTGCCAGTCTGAGATTACATTTCTATGTAATTACTCTTCTGGAAGGTACGCAGTATCTTTGCAATCAATTTAATATCTTTTTTGGCCTTATTTGAGATGACCATATAAAGTGAATGCTCAAACAGTAAGTTTTTTTTCTCAGTGGGATTGTGTGAAAAGCTGAAACCTAACTTTCTGGTGATTCTTTTTCTTTTCTTCTGTTGTGCTTGTTGCCGAATGGTGCTAAACCCTAATTTAGTATTCCAGGCCATGAAGACACCCTTCTTTCAAAAGGGAATGCATCTCTGAACCTTTAAAATATATTAACCAAAATGTATTTTTCAGGCTCCCTTTAACCTCTAATAGCAGAGTATGTTCTTCTGCTTTTTGTGTATTTGGGGTTTTTCCCCTCTTATATTCTCTTCTGTGGCCCAGTTCATTAACGTGGAAGCTTACATCCCTGGGGAACACTCAACTGTAACTAACTGGTAACAAAACAGTGTTTGAAATTTAATATGCAAATTGTTATTTTAGAATTCAATAGAATTTATTTATGGCTGATCATGTATTTTCAATGTCACGTGCCACCGTTTTTCAGTTTCAGAGGTAACAGCCCACTTAAATGAAAGGGAAAAAACACTCCTTCAGTTACCATCTCAGAGCCTTGATGCAGGTAGGCACCTCATCACCCTGTAGTTTGTAGGTCACATTTTACAAGTCAAAAGGTCTGAATTAGCCTGATCTCATTAAATATTAGAAGCCTCAGTTTGCTTTAATTCATTTCCAAAGCTCAAAATCCCTGTAATTTATGAAACTACCTAAGTGAAGTCTGGGATTCTTGAGTAAATTCAGAAAATAGGTCATTTTCCAGCAGCATCTAATGTTCAGGTCTGTCTTTTCTGTGTTTTCTGATCCCATACCCTGGATACTCTCAGCATTGTGGTTATTGATTTATAATAGTAAAGAGACAGAGCAGTTGAAATACAGCAAGGATTTATGCTTCAAAATGAACTATCCTTGGATATTTAATATTTCAATACAATCAACATGGCCACCTGGAGTTAATATGTTTCATTTCTCAGCTGAAAGTCAAAAATGACAGTGAATTTACTGCATCTGAATGGCACTAGTACAAGTGGCCCAAGCTCTGGGTCTTGGATTTGTTATCTGAGGAAGTGGTACAGTGTAAATAACACTGGCTCCCACTCTTACAGAGGGAGCAAATTCATTGGGTGCTAACACGGTCCTGTCTTCTGTGGTCCTTCATTCCAGTATGGATATCACATGTGAGGATTCACTACCTGGGCATTCTGGCCCAAGATTTCATGTAACTAAATACTATTATTCAAGTATTATCTAACACCAATTCACTTTTCGATGAATCATTATCAGACAACTCTGAATCATCAGTTGATGGACAGGGCTGACTCTTGTTGACTGCAAGTCTCTTTTCCATGAACTAACCTTCCTGCTCTGGTAAGAGTATTTGTTATGTTTGTTATTGGCTCTTGTGCAGTCTTCTGTTAAAGACTGAGATTTATCTCTTCTGTTGTCTCTCTCTTCCTTCCCTCCTTTCCTCCTTCCCTCCTTACAGAAAAATCCGTAAGAAGTTCACCAGATCACAGCTGAAAAGAGCTTCCAGAACACCTTGTTCTCCAATCATTGCAAAGACAAAGTCTCTCATGAACAATAGGCAGGCCCGAGCAGAGCCAGGACCCATCATACACTGAAGATGTAACAGCATCAGCACCATAATAATGTCAAAATCATGTTTAATTGTGAATGCAGACGTAACAGGACTTCCCACATCTCTGAGACAGAAACATTGTGTGGACATATTGTGGCTTGGGTTCTGTGTTCTGGGCAGGATCCAACAGCAGCCCTTGTTTTCCCTCCTCTCTGCAAGGGCTACTTCTGGTTCACTGTACAGACCTATCTTGGATTCCCTCCATTCCCAGGCATCAGTATTGGCTGGTCAGGGAGGGGCTGTTTGCACTGGTCCCACTGAATGGATGCAGAGTCCACCCACCACATTTGTTTATGCCTTCTAGTGGCTCAACAAATATTAAGCTTTCAAAACTGTTTGTGTCTTTAAAGTGGGATTTAGCCTAGAGAGGCTGCATTTTCAAACAGAATTGCAAACTTGGAGTGTTCATACTTTTCAGTGTTTGCTTGAGTCGCCTTGGATTTGATTTTCTAAACTGACTGTCCACAAGGACAAGGTGTTGTTCAGCAGTTCTGAAACTTAGACTGAATTAGGAAATGCCCATAATTAGCGGCCAATTTTGAAAATGTTGGCCGTGTTAGATTTGGTTAAAGTCCTGGAAAGCATTATGTGTGACAGTGAACATCCAGCTGGACTAGTTGCATGTGTACGAACTGGTCCCATTGTCTCTATATTTGAAAGCATCCTCCTATTTCTTTGGGTATTTTTTTGCATTTCTTGGAGCCTATTCTGAATAGCGAAAACCAGCAGAACACCATTCCCAGAAAACATGAAGAAATAGATTATTTCCTATCAGTAATGTCTCTCCACAAAATAATTTCTACATTTTTATATGTCTGGATAAAAAGAGGTCTTGCAGAATGCTTTGAATTCATAAATGTAAGGCTACAGATGGATACTTACCATGGAGAGATGATGTGCCTTTTGAAACTATTTGTAGGAAACTGTCAGTCTCCCTGAAGGTGGAAATGGCAACAGAGGCAGGTATTTTTTTCTACTCAGGTACTTACAGGTGAACAATCTCTGCCCTACTTTGAAATCCAGAGAAAACCAGTGTGTAGCACTGCTGTGTGAACCTAGTTGGCATACGTTAATCATCTGAGGAAAGTTGTCCTTCAATAGGTTTGGATTCCATATGGCTTTTAAAGGTGTGGAACACATCATAGCAAACTGAGATGAGCTTCAACACTTTTTTTTTTTTTTTTTCCCCTCTCTCTTTACTAGGTAGCTCTAACAGTATAGTACAGATGTTCACAACAACCAGTTGTGGACATGTACCCTGCTGTGTGGTTAGAAAGACAAGGATGTAAGTGACATCTCATATTTCTGAGTGAGCCCCCAAAACTTATTTCCCCCCATGCATTTTATTGTTTCAGTCTGAAAGAGCACCTGTGATCCCAGCCTGAAACTAGCCATACTCCATGTAGAATTTTGAACTACTTTCCATGTAGAATTTTGAGCTCCTAAGATAGTGACCCAGATGCTTCTTGAAGAAAGCACCCTGACCTCTTGAAGGGACTTGCTGATGATTTTTCTTATTGATGGATCCAGGTCTTGTCCACTGTCCTTCACCAGCAAGAAAAGGGTGGATATGAGGAGAGGTTGGTGACATGAACTGCTTGCTCCTAGTGCCCTGAACATTTTAGTGAATGTCATTGCTTCAGACTCAGTTGGAGAAGAGCTGGGATTCATCTGCCGACAGTACCTTCCAGTAACCCACCTAAATGTACAGCCCTAGGAGTCTCTTCTAGGCACAGAATCTGCTTTTTCCTCTAAACAGGAGGGCTTTTCATCAGATAGCTGAGTGGAGACAACCTACTCTTATTAGTAAGAATTGCCTTTATTAACTGCAGCATACGGAAACACCTTCTGTATAATAGCTTCCTCACCAATTAGAATAAAGAAAACATGATTATTCAGCAATCTGTTTGACTGGAAGTATGAAAAACATCAACATAACGAGCTTTGTCTCCCTCAGACATAAGTGAAATCACACACAGCAGACTCATTTTCAAAGTGTTAGCTGTAAGGTGGTAGATATTTTTTTTTTACCCTGCCTTATTAAGCTTGTACTCAAATGATTTCTTTTAGTCAGTGTGCTCCAGTGTCTAGACAGTATTTTGTAAAATCTCTGCGTGTTTCTGCTTTTGACAAAAGTATTAATATCTGTAATAGTCCGATGTGAAGTCATTTTTCCTTCTTTCCCTCTGAGGAGAGAGAGACTGGTAACACAGCTCCCTGTCAGCAGCCAGCTGCCTGATACCCTTATCTTTGTATCAAGTGGCCAAGGTAAGGAAGAATCCTTCGCAGCTTCCAGCTGAGGTGCTTCCTCTGGACATTATGTTCCACCTCTGCCCAGCAGAGCCATTTCCCAGGTGGCAACAGCCCGGCCTTGGGGTGGGTGAGGCATGGAGGAGATGGATTGCAGGGATAACTCCTGCTCCGTCCTTCAGCTGTTCCGCGTGCAGCTGCACCCAGCTCCTCTCTCCTACGCCGCACACAGTGCACGGAGAAACTGCACACCAGGAATTGCACCTTAGCTTTTACCTGCTCTCCCTTCGTCTTACCTGTCCCTCAAGGTGTTCTCCAGAGGCGGATGCAGGATTTGCCTGTGAATTTCGAGTGAGAGCGTGGATGGAAGATTTGCTGAAGTTGTGTTCCTCCCGCGGGGTTTGGGCATAACGATTTAAATTTTTGTAGAGATTGTGAAACTCCTCATCACAATGTCATGCAATTCCTCGTTTTCTGTTAAAATATTTTTCACTGGCTGTGAGCAAAGATGACACATTCCTGCGTAAACTGAAACAGTATATCCACAACAAATCAGAGCTCTGTACTTTTTTATCAATCTTCCCAAGTTACTTATTTTAAAACCAGCCAACATATATCAGTCATCAACAATGACACTGAGTATAAACATGAACCTTTTAAGCAAGGACAAGAAGTTTGATACTTACCATGATATGAGTGAGAGAATCTGGGCAGCAACAGCGCTGCATTTTCAATATGATTTATTTTTCTGTTAGCTAAATAAGAAATCCTTCTGAAAATTTGCCTCTCCACTTACAAATATGGGGCTGGAAGACCATGCAAAATGCACAATCTCTTTGTGTCCAGAGGCCTCACATAGAAAGTAGGAAGATTGTTTTAATGTCTAAAATGTCTATGTTGCCATTTTCAACTATATAGCTGCTCTGCTCTCTTGAAATATTCTGTATACTGTTTTCAGATTATTTTTTAAAGGCCCCGACTTAGTGATGGAAGTTTTGATTCTGTAGGATGGAAAAAGAAGGGTTTGAAATACTTGAGATTGCCTGAAATGTATTGGTCATATGAAAACATCTTTAAACCCAGTGTTTTGGTTAAAGGCAAATATAGCCTTGGTTTCTGCAGTCCAAGCCTTGCAGCATATTATGAAAAACTGGGAATTGGAACTGAAACGTAGAACAAACGAGGACTAGAAATGATGAAATGGAGCCTGCACTTACAGAATGTGCACTTTTTTAGTGATCTAAAGTAAGATTTATTTTTTTTAATAAATATAATTTCAACAGAGATACTTTCCTAATTATGAAGGCTTAAATAAAATGGAATGGCTGCACAGTAGTTTCTGATATAGACACAGCATAACATCCCACAGCCTTTTGCAGAGAACAATTATAGTCCTTCAGAAATACTATATTACTGGACACAGTGTCTTTATGTATATGTACTGCTATGGTAATGGAACTGTTAGAATCCTTTGGAAATTTCAGCAAAGTAATATTCATTTTTCATTTTCTTTTGAACCTTCTTTATATAAACCTGTGTCTTCGTAAGCCAGAGGGGTTGTCAAAAGATCTGAGTTTATATAACTGCATAGTTGATTTTTTTGGAGTAAGTCAGGACTTTTTTATTCAAATGTTGCATGTTGAGGGAGGAAACCTAATTTTGGAATACATGGGTTTTGGATAAGAGTTTTGAGGTTGTACTATATAGTGATCAACAAATTTACAGAATGTGCTCCTGCTGCTCATAAAGATTTAACAGTTGGTATTGATTAAATAAAAAAAAATAGGAAAAAATTAAAGAGTTGTCTTTTAAAATTTCTGTTGTTTAGACTAAAAGTGAATTTCTCAATGGAATGGTGAAACTGGGAAGCTCAGTGTTGGGTGTTTGAGAATGTGGAGCACCTTAGAATGGAGCATTATTATTTGATTTGCATTAAAGTGTCTTTGTGTACAAACTGTGACTCTTGGCCCTTCTTGCAGGAAGCTAAGTTTCTACATTGGTACTGCAATCCTGGTTTACAGTAGACTAATGAGTAGTCAAATGAACTAATGAATAGTCAAATATAAAATAAATAGTCAAAAGACTGAAGATTGGTGAGCTACATGAGAGTTTAAAATACAAATAGATAACAAAGGGATGAGGAGAGAAGACTCAGAAGTTGGGAAAAGTGAGACATGAGGTATTGGTTCTTGCACTAGAACACCAAAAGGCTGCTTAGGATTGAACTGAAATCTAGGCAAGAAGACTCACAGCCCACAAAAGCAATACTAGAAGCTACACTGCATTTCAGTCTCCAGTGAACTGGCCCATTTAAACTTCTCAGGTTGGTATTAGTGTCAAAAGCTTTGTATCTTCATTTGGTAGCACCTGGAACTGGTGGCTCCTATGCAAATATGGAACATCATCTGAATTCTCTTCTTTAATGACATCTAAGCTAATTTCTGCAAAACAATTGGATTTTTTTTTTCAGAGGAGAATCAGATAAAGGTCTTCTAACAGAACTAAGGATGTCTGCTTCACAGGTTTGTTCAAGGCAGCTGCTTCCATCTCCTAATTCCCCAGTCTATCTTGGGGAATGCAGGATGCTTGGTCCACAGGCTAAATATTGTTTCAAATGTTTGGTTTAGAACAGATTATCTTTTTCTCTTCCCTTCCCTCTGCCTCCTCCCCCAAAGTCACCTGTGTAGATCCAAGTAGAAGAGCTCAAGTTCTTTGGTGGCATTTGGATTTAATTGGCAACATGAGATGTATTTACTAGTCCTTCTGGGTGTGAAGCATTGGTATCATGGAGGGGATGACCTCTGGAAGCAGTCCTTTGCTGCCAGAACTGAGGAACTGGGAATCTCTTCAACCAGGCTTGGACAGGCTTAGAAGAAATCTTGGTAAAAAAGGAGGAAGTCCAAGGCACTCATTGCTTTCAAAGTATGACTGTGAAGCCATTCCCATGTCTGGTTGAAACAGGTACCTAAGGGATAACTTTATCCTCTCAGTGCTTTGGTTCACTGTAAAGGAACTGATCACACATACAAAGCTTCAGCAATGAAAGGACATTAAACATTTTTTCCTTCTTTTGCACTAGCAGTCAGGAAAAAAAAATATATATACATACATATATATATATATACACATATACCCCTGCAATAAAAACCAACCAACCAAACCAAACCGAAAAAACCAACAGCCAACCAAAACAAAAAATCCATGGCTCTGCTGTCTACTTGAAAGCAGAAATTATTGGAGAGCTTGGTTTTGGTCCTTGGTATATGCAGAACTTTCAAAAACCACTGTAAATACAGAAAGCTTTTCTGTGAGGCTGGTCTGACATCATGACACTCTTCCATGAAGTCAGATACATTATGGCTGCTTCATAAAACAGGTAAGTAGTTGATGCATGAGTGTTACCAAATGAGTGTAAAAACCCTGTGTGGGCTTTAGGGCCCTATTATGTTACAGCCACTCGTTGCCACTGTGGCAGGACCAAAGGTTCTTCAAATATACATTATTTGTGTACACATTAAAGTGTGTATGAGCTAAGCAGAGGGCTCTTTATGGAAATTAAAACTCGTTATTACGCATTTAAATGATGATGAAACTTAAGTGCCAGGCCAAAGAACTGTCTTTGACTAATAATATTTAAGATAGACTCTCAAATCAAAATCCATTTTGTATAGCTGGGGTGTTCCTTAAGCATTAAAATTGGCACTGATATTCTAAGGACATTTGTTTTTAAATGGCTTAATGGAGTATCTTAAGGAAGAAAATCACCTTCAGGAAATAAATCTTGATCTGTACTGCTTTGGCAATAAAATGGGAAGAAAAGGTTTAGAGACAGGTTTTGATGTTGATTCTCTTCCTACCAAGTTGTCACTTCACGACTGCAAAATTTCCTCACCAAAACTAAGACCCAGTGAGCCTGGAGGAACATGGCAACTCTCTAATTTATTTGTAGGGATTTTTGTCCCTTGATGGCTAGCTATATTATTACTTTGAAGTTTTGCTCCTCAGTAATCTGAATCAATAATTTTATTAGTGTGGAGAGGCAGTTCATATCACCTTTGGGTTAAAAGTGGCTCTTTCCCTAGTTTATTTTACTTAGGCACATGAAATAACCATTTTGTATAATAATAGGAAAAAAAAAGAGATTTTCACAGGCATTTGTATTTGTAGGAAGCTAAAAAGTAAGTAAAGAGTATACAACATTAAACTAGCAGGATATAGCAGAATAGGACACTGAGCATGATTTCCCTTTTTTACACGGGTACAGCTGTCCATGACTGAAGGATCATCCTTTCAAAGTGTCCTTTCTGTTACTGTTCTGTGGACACTGCACTTGCTTTTCCAGTGTTCATCAAACTCCACCACTGTGCTGTTTGCTCTGCCCAGTCATCACACTGGCAAAATGAACTTCTCATACTTTAACTTTTCCATAAGATAAGTTACTGGGGCAGATGCAATGAAAATTTAAAGGCTATAATACTGATGAATGGCTCTATATTTTTTTTCGTTCCTCCAGTCTTGATTTCTATTGAAATTTTAATCTTTTTATCAGGCAGTGAATCTAAGAAAAATTACACTGAATGCCTTTGATCCTTAGGATATGCATTTAATCTATAGTAAGATAGTTATGTTGCACAGCCTGCTTGCAGGAGCCTGACTCAATCCCAGCTGTTGGACAATCCTGTCCCATTGTTTATTTTCTGTATTAGTGGCAGTAAGTCCAGTATTGATTGGATTTTCCAAGCAGACCAGGCTCCATCCTGCCGTTTGTACATGCACAGTTAAGGCATGGTTAGGTATTTTCTCCTTTTTTTATGATCTCTGCTTGCTTTCCTGTTTCTTGTATGTGTTGAGAAGAAAGGAGATCTTGAGGATGCTGCCCTTCCCAGTGTGTGTGGGTTTGGCTCAGTTGCTGCTGAGTGCCTGGGGGAAGGAAAGGTTGGCTCACTGCTGGCTGTCCCTTTGCACACAGACTGTCCTGGGCACTACAGACCACTCTGATACTTCTTCCTCTGGAGTCCTAGGTGTGGGGACAGCCTGTCAGGCTGGCACTGCTGGCACACACATAGGAGGAGAGTGTCTTGCTCTGTGGCTAAAGAAGGCTCCATGGCACTGCTGCTCTTTGGAGTGTAATGAATGGTTCAGAGTGGCTGAGCCCACTGGAGATGTTCCCATTCCACTGCTGCATAATTGGAATACACTGCCAGCCCTCTTATTTAATGGTATATTTGGATCACAATGGTATATTTGGATCCACTCTCCTTCTAAGCAGCTTCATCGATGCTCAGGCACCCTAAGCCTGCCATATTATGTTTTCTTTGCTTTGCTGAACACTAATCTCTATGGATTTTTACTCACTTTTCAGAATGATGTCAAGGAAGATTATAATCAAGATGCTATAAACATCTAGAAACTTTTGCTCCCTCACCCCTTCATTTTTCAATTGAAGGCTGTTTTTTCTCCATTGTGCTTTCCATTTCACCTTCCTTTCTGTTAGGTCTTCCATTTACTGGTAAAGAATCATCAGACCTTGTTTGAAATGACATTGTCTTCAAAATGGAATATTTGTACCTATCGGGGTGAGGGCAGCAGACATCTGATGTGGGTTTATAGCTCAATAAGCCTAGACAGCGCATTGGCCAAATCATCAGAACTCAAATCCAGATAAATATTTTAAACAGGCTGAGTTTCTTGGCTCTTTAATCTAGTGGTTCTGTATTTTCCCCTTCCAAAAATGAAGGCTTGATTCAGACTTGCAATCTCGACACGTCTGGCTATTTTTTAGAGGAGTTCTGCTCTAGGGTTTGGCTCGACTGTACCTATTGCACATTCCTTGCCAGCCTGTAATTAGACCGACTGCTTAAATGCTGAGTAGCTTTCTTCTGTTTACTGCTCATACAGATTAAATGTGCAAGATTTCAATAGAAGAATATAAATGAAGTGACTGCCTAGCTCTGGATTTTCTCCATCTTCCCTTGGTTCACTAACGAGAATCAATTGCAGTTGCTTATTATTTTTAAATAGCAGTTAATTTGAGAAAATCTGATTCACTAGCTCTTTTCATTTTGCTGATTTGATTTCAGCCTTCTGCCCATCTGGGCCAACCTACGTGTACTGTTCAAAATCCAGTGCCTAAACTCACTAGTGCACATAACCAAAGATAAAGACACTCAGCCTAACAACCCAGCAAAGCACTGTCTGCAACTACTCCAGCCCTCTGTTTTCTTATTGCTAAAGTCCTCAGTGAGAGAAGAGGCTTTACTTTGCAATTAATTCTCTGTTGTGCCTGAAAGAGAATCAGAGTGATTATAGAAAAAACCCTCTCCTCCTTATCCATTCAGTTCTCTGTATGTTCAGATGTTGGTAATACTATCTCAAACTGTGGAGTTGCACAGTCAGAAAAATGGTTTCCTGAGCAGATGAGTTATTCTGCTGGGGATGTTCTGGTGGAACGCCACACTCACCATGGGAGCTGTGGAATTAATCTCTATGAAGTCATGTGGCACTTCTAAAAGTGGCCTTCTGGTCAAACTGCTGCATCTGTGCAAATCCCCTCGACAGCAATAAAGAATCCTGAGGAAGGATTGCAGGCTAAGCTGTAAGCTCTTTAGGTGAGGGCTAACATCCTCTTGTAATTATTTAAAAATGCTTTTTAGATTTATAGTCTCATGGCAATATCTGGGGTGAAAAAAAAAGGCTATTCAGGAGCTGGTAATGTGTACAGAGTCTGTATTTAGGCAGATGCAGCAGTGGATGTCACTGGTTTCTACAGAGGATGTGTGTTGTTATCTGATGTGAGGAAGAAAAAGATGTATCCTTTTTCTCTGAGTAAAGGGCTGGGTGAGGGTTTCTAGTTCCTGATGGCCTCCCCACATTTAAGTCCATGGTGATTTCTGTTCACAACTTGTTAAATGCTTTTCGTTTCATGGCAAAAAAAAGATGAGATAATACACTGTAAATACAGGGTGGTTGTATGTGATGAAACATTGCTTTTTTCATTATATACACACAGGGAAGTTGAAATGTTATTTGTAGAGGATAAAGGTGAACTTTGCTCATGATTTTATGAACTTCTTTATTGCACAGTCCTCTTTGTGCAAACAGCACTTGACACTCTCTTACCTTTTGTTATTTCCAGCAGATTGAAGTCATTTGTTTTTTTAATGTTGATCTGTGACAGAGCAGCAGGTGTTGGATAAAAGGAATCAAGATCACTTTTGGGTTTTGTGATCAAATATTTAGGGGGATTTGTGAAGTACTGTAAAATTCAATTAGTTTTGCTTCCTATGTCCTTTTCTCCTAGACCACTGATTTTTAATTCTGGAATAATTTGTCATTACCTTTCCAAAAGTGGAGCTGTTATCTGGTCTGGGCTAAGGCTTTTAGCCCAGCTGGTGTTGCTGGGGTTGGTGTTCACTTTGCAAACTGCCATGCTGCCTGAAGACAGCACCCTGAAACAGCTGCTTGCTACTAATTCACTGCTGAAAGTTTCTGCCCTCTCTTAGCAGAGAGAACAGATGGACTGCTGTTTGCTTCAAAGTTAGATTGAAAATTAGGCTTAACTCTGTGGTTCTGAAATAAGAGAAGGAGGATTCAAGTAAATCCACTAACAATGAGAGAAGAGAGTAGGGAAGAACCTCTGATGGCCATGGAAGACACTTGGTCAGAAGCATCTTCACCTGCACAGCCAGATCTGCAAGTGGCCATCTGTCTGCAGCCCAAGTCAGCCTCTGGTTTTGCCCAAGGAATTATCAATCCTGCAGAAATAAATAACATTTCATGAAGAGCTATTAAGGTATTGAAAAAGTAGAAAATATCTCCCATTAATCAATGCAATGTTATCAGCCAGATTCAAGTATCTGTATATTTTTGATTAATCCATTGTCTGCATGCCTGTGTCAAGTTCAGCATTGCTGTCAGTGTCTGCTCCTTGCCAGTTTTGTGTCCTCACCTGTGTCTGTGACCTCTTTTGTTCCATCACTGCTGGTTCAGGAGGGTCTCCAGCACTGGAAACCTGCTGAACAGTGTCAGGCTCTGAACTGCTGAGTCCCTTCTCTCTTCACTACTTGAAAAGAGCCTGATTTCCTCAAAACTCAGACTGTAGTTAGGATAAAGGTCAGTGACTTAGTACACTTGGTATACTTGGTACAGTTTGCTTGAAATGTCAAGAAATATGATGATAACTTTTCCATAAACTCATAGCTTAATCCAATATGATCACTGAGAAAGAAATAATTCTGTTCTCAGATGTTTCCACAAGCTCAGTATTGTCATGAACACAGATACTGAATTTCTGATGGCTGGTGAAATGTATTTCCTTAGTGTTTGGAGCTGTGTATGCATATTCAGGTAATTCATTCCACTCTCACTAATGCAGGATGCTATAAATGACAGCAAAATTTTCATAAATATGCAACTAAAAATCAGGAGTGATTGTGAACAAAGTCGGCAAAAAGACAGTTTTAGTAAAATGATCAGCAGTCTGGAAGAGGCTCAGGTGAGTAGTCAGTTTTCCCTGATTTCTGGATATGTTAATGTGTTCTGCTAATCTCATGAAAAGTGTATCGAAGTTGCCATTCATTTTTTAACTTGAGCACCATCTAGTGTGCATGATAAAAATAATTTAAAAAGTAAACTTAAGGCCAGACCATTATGGCACTTAGGAGTGGAAGTGCTGGCATATTTTCAATGTCAAAAGGAAGAAAAAAAAGCAGATCAGAGCTTACATCATGCTAACTTTCAGTAAATCAAGCTTCAAGTGACATTCTTGGGAGCCCACTGCCCCTTTTAATTTGTGCTTCACGTAATCACTTGCTTGCACTTAAAATAAATGCAAGAAATGAAATGCACAAAAATAAATTTATTTATTGGCAAGCAGGTTAAATATAAAAAAAACAACCCAGACTACAACTGGGGTTTTTTTTGTAAATGCAAACACATAATTGTATAGCCATGTAAACATAAATGCAGAGTCCTGCACGTTGCTGAAAGCTGATACTGTCTGCTCCACCAAGCCCCTGGCTTTCAACTAAATAGATCTTGGCAGATATTCTGTAGATCTACCAGACTGAACACAGTCAGAGATGAGTCTTTCCTGTGTGCCTGGATCAGAGTGAGTGCATTTATGAGAAGTTCAGTGTGCTTTAATTTTTCCTGCTAGCATTGCTTGGTGCAGCCTGTGCCCGTGGCGTGTTTTGGGAGCAGCCCAGCTGGCATTGCCATTGCTGAGCAAGTTCATACTGCTCTTTGCAATATATTTGGTGTTTGCACCTATACTGGGAAGTCCCTCTGACAGTAACTTCTGCCCTTTTTCTAATCACCTCACATTCCCCCACATAAGAAGATTAAGAGCTGCTGCTGGAGGAGCATTACTCATCCATCAGTCATTACTCCATGGCCAGTCACAGCTCTGCCCCTTGCTGCAGGAGTTCCTGTGATGAGGGAAAGGTCTCTGGCTCCCATGAGTGCTTCTGGACTCTGAGTAGTTTTACAATCAGAGGAGATCAAAACCTACCATTAGATCTTTTCTTAAAAAAGCTTTTGGTTTGTGCATGAAGTGAGAGATTCTTTTGGGAAGTGGGAGGCAAAGGAAGGGGACATTACCAAGATTTTTTAAAACTTTCAGCTTGAGCATTTTTTGCTGCCATTATTTTGTGGGGAAAAAAAACCAAACCAAACCAAACCAAACCAAACCAAACCAAACCAAACCAAACCAAACCAAACCACCAAACCAAACCAAACCCAAATAACCCACAGCAAAGCAAGCAAACAAACAAACAAAACAAAAAAAGCCCCTCAACCCCCCCAAAACACAAAACAACAACAACAAACCAAACCAAACCAACAAAAAAAACCAAAGAACAAACAAACAAACAATCAACAAAAAAAAACACCCACCAACAACTGCTTAGGCACAAAAACCAGTATTGTTTTAAGCCCAGAAATGAAAGCCAAAGCTGGTAGAACAATACCCAGAGAATCAAGTTTTCTTGTAGACTAAGACAAGGGAAAAAACTCATTTGGGGCATTTCTCTTTCTCAGTTCAAACAAATCTCTGGGAATGGACATCCCTGGCCAACTGTGCTCCTTGCTCCTATAATGTTTCTATGAAACCTGGCTCTAAAATAATTCTGAAATAATCCAGATCAATAGCTGCAATTTTTAAAGCTTAATAGCTGCATCTGGATGAAGCTTTTGAACTTGACCTATCATTTGCTGACTTGCTACCCAGACATATGGTCTCTAGTGCAACACAAACTGCAAATTTTCACCAAAGTCACACACCAAATGAATTATCAGAATACATTGTTCATATAATAAGTGATAACAGCTGCATTATGGTGAGTCTGCACACTGGGGTTGAAAACTGCTCATCACCTTGTGTGTGTGAGAGAGTTGTGAGCCCTATGATCTAGGGAACAGAGTCATCTCTGGTTTTCGGGGCATCTTCTGGTGGGATTGCCTTCTCCACCCAGAACAATTTTTCTTTGAGTTATGCAAAGGCTCTGCAGTGTTGGGCAACCTCTTTAGGCAGAGGGAGTTTTCCCTTTCTAGCCATTTCTTGCACTCCAGGAGAAAAATGCCAAATGGAAAATAGACTGAGCTAGAAAGAAAGGAGTGCCTCAGAGTGTGTTCAAGTGATATGGCAGAAAATTGAGAATGCCAAACATTCATGAAAATAATGATAAAAATATTTTGAAGTTAGATCCCCTACTGTTATTAGTGTTATGTTTACTGTCTGGCAGTTTTATGACATTTATTTCTGCTCAGATTGTAATATCAATATTGTTCAATGATTCATAATAGACTAATTCAGTTTTTCTTTTGGAAAGGGAAATCTTGCTGCAAACCAGATGTTGCTTCTGATCTGAATTTTAAATTGATTACAAAAGCACACACAAATGTGTACTTTGTCAGGCTCTTGAAAAGGGACAGGAACTGCTAATTTCCCCTTAAGTGGAATTGTGTTGAAGAGAGCAGCAGTAAAGTGATTTATAAGGACTGTGAAATTATAAGTCTTCAACCTTCCTCTCCCCTCCTGCTCCCCAACAAATCAAAAGACTTGTCTCCTCTATCACTAAGGGGTGATTCCCATTCCAATCTTATCAAAGTTCAGGTGGAGTTGTGGCTCTCTGGTATGCAGCATAGAAAATACCACCAAGCTAAGAATTAAGCATGTGATTCTAGCACTACTGGAATTGGTTTGCTCACCTGAAACATGCAGCACAGAGAATTTGGTGGTGCTGTCTCTTAGAAAGCTCTGCTTTGGTGGTTCTCCCATTTCTTTGTGTAATTTCTTGAAAGTTTAGTTCAGGTGTTTTAATGCTCCTTGCACAGCCAGCTATCAAAGCTTTTAGCATGGAAAAGAATGGCTTCCCATTAGTGTTTTACTGTTCATACAGGATTTCAGTGTCTCACAGGGGATTTGGGTCAAGAGGTTTGCCATTCTGCCTTTTCATCAAAACTGTAATTTTGGATAGAACTGTTAAATGGAGTATTTGCAAGCAGAGGTGCCTATTCTTCTTTTTCTTCAACAACATGGTTTTAAAAGTGCTTTGATTTGGCTTAAGTCCTTTCTTCTTCAACAGTAGCTTTGTAGTACTTGAAGGCTGACAGATTTATTACAAATATGCTTTGAGCCCTGTTCCCTCCAGGAGTTTCTTTAAAAAATGGAATCTAATGGATGGGTGAAGCAGCTTGGGCAGACATATCACATGGGATGAGGCAGGGGCATCTGAGGAGCCAGCATGAATTGCAGTCTGAGGCCAGGTAGAGTTAACAGTCTGACAGTCTGAAAGGGGCTGTGCTTGAGTGCTTGTTGCAGTCTCAATGTTGAAGAATTAACTGCTCACATTTTAAAGCACAAATGAAGAGGAGAGCTGCTGGTCTGACTCTAGTGAAGTCTGAACACCAGCACGCCAAATTTCTACCAGAACAACTGAAATGGTTTTGGAAGAGGTATCCTGAGAGGTAGAGTATAATTCTCTCAAAATGTTGCCTCTTTTCTGTCATTTCATTCTGTGGAAAAAGTAACAATTGGTCCTATTCCCTGACCCAGTCATCTGTCTGTGTGCTAGTGGAGCACCCCTTGTGAAGGTGATGAGTAGGATGAGCTCACTGAATTCCCATCTTACCAGATGTTCATTATTTGTTGGCATCTTGTAAGGGAAGATGGAATGTCTGACTGAACAAGAGGATCAGCTGTGTTTTTGGGTGGTGTTGTGTTTTATTTATTATTTTCTTTGCAAATCCAGGATCTCAAATCTTCACCTGTTTCTTTTTGACCATAAGTGAATACTTTTTTGTCTGAGTCTGAAGGCCACACACCTGCATGTTCCCATTCCCTCACCCTACAACTAACTCCTGAAAGCAGCTCCCAGGAACACTTACAATCTTGTTGATCTTATAAAAAGGAAACAGCCAGTTTTAGGAGAATTACTCAGTTTAACAGACAGGGCTTATAAAATTACTCTGAGCAGGGAAATTAGGACCAAATGAGAAGCAGATTAATATTTGGTTGTGCTTGTGTTGGAGAGCATCATTTATGGAAAATTCTACTGCTATATTTTTCATAGAGATCTATTGCATATTGTATTTTCAGGAGCAATTGGATTAGATTTTGTTAATCATATCCTTCTTTGTGTCTGGACATTAATGTGACCTATACATTTTTTAGTCTGTACATGTTATTCCTGTGGGTAATGACCTCACGTATCAGTGAGAAAACAGAAAATAGAAATAGACAACCAAACATCTTTAAATACATGTATTGCTCATTTTTCTGTTTAGAGGCTTTGCCATCAGCTATTCTGAAACTCAGTGGAATTGTGCCTTACAGCAACTTCCTTGCCAGCCAGATTATCAGGACATTTCAGACTAATGCAGCCTTATCTAGAGATCTGCACTGCACACTTTAAGATCCTTCTCCTTTAGCAGGCACAACTGTAGCCTGGGATGGCCTAAGTAGTTTGTTTCAGAGAGAGTATTTACTCTCTGAATACTTCTGCTGAACCAACACAATTTAAAACCCAGCATATAAAAGTAATTTGACTGTAGTGCCCATTCTCCCAAATATTTTGGACTAAATGCGATGATTCAGTATCTGCTGCATCAACAGCTGAGTTGTTCCTGCAGCAGAAGCCACCGTGATGGAGTGACTGTTTTGCTTGAACTTTGCATTACTTCAGTTGGCAGCAGGGGAACTAGAAATTGTCCTTATGCCAGGTCACATTTTCCTCATGTGATCTTTTATCTGTTAATTCAATGGAATCCTTAAAATAGCATGCCACAGGCATTAAGGGTGGTTTCTGCCCTGGATGCAGACAACAGAAGAGAGTTGCTGGAAATAATCACCTGGCAGAGAAAGATGTGCAAGAATATTCCCACACAGTCACCTGCTTTGGTCTGCTTGTATCTGGAGCTCGAAGGGTCATTTAAAGTCTCCCCCAAACTGTCTCCAGCCTACACAGCTCATAACCCTTGATCAAGGCAAAATTCCCAGAGATTACAGTGGGGAACAGGAACATGGGTTTCCTCCTATCCATAAGGCACTGGTCAATGGCAAGTAGATGAAAAGGACTCACCTGATTTTTCAGTTCCTCTACGAAAAAAAAAAAAAAAGTTAAGCCAGGTGTTTACTCTTTGTGATCTCATGTTTCTCCTAAAGTTTTTAAAAATCCAGAGATTATCATTCAAGTGCTTTTTCCTTGCATTTGAATCATATTTTGGTTTGCATTTTCTCGTATTTTGTATTTCAGAAGCAGTATCTCAGTAATTTTGAATATGCAGCTGCCATTCTCAGTGTTTTACTAAGGGTGAATGTTCTCTTTGTGCTTTTACCTTAGAGCAGTTATTCACAAAATCCTCCTTATCAAGAGACACCTCCTCTGAAGAGGCTTACCTCATCTTTCACCTCATCCAGAATTTTGAGTGTCTTAAACTGCTGTCTTTTGTTCAGGGCTTTCAGAGGGGGTGATGTCAGCTGGAAAGGGCTTTGTCTTCCCTTCACAAGTGCTTACTCAAGAAATGCTCTCAGCAGTCACCATAAGAAATGGCAAGTGTTACTTAAAATAACTTCTGTAGCTGTAGGTAATCATCTCTCCTCCCTTCTGGATCATAGGTTGCTCCTACAGCCACTGAGGAACATTCTGATACAGGTTAAGAGAGGTTTTTGAGAAATAGGTGTAAAACATCTTCCCAGAATTTTTCATCATGAGTAGCTGAGATGTTGAGCATAGCCAAGAAGGGAACATTAGGATCTCCTTGTATCTTTTTCACTGTTTTGTCTTTAGGACAAACTCCTCAAAAGTATAACAGGGAAGTCTCACTTGCTAAGAGTAAACTCTAAACTTCTGAAGAAGGCATGTGGCCCTTGGCAGTATTTGTATCATGATGTGCAGTGTGATGTAAGGGGTCATGGATTGATGCTTTAAAGTGTCATGCTCATGGAAGAGGAAATAAGGGAGCTCTGTTTTGGATGGGAGGAGAGCTTTGTTTTTAGAAAAGGGGATGAACCTTCATCTCCTTGGAAGTAATTATTTTTAGCATACATTTTAAGCTAAAATTAAGTAAGTTCACTTACTATTGTGAAAAACACGCTTCTCAAAATGATCACAGAATTCACGGAATCACAGAATCACAAGGTTGGAAGAGACCTTCAAGATCATTGAGTCCAACCCAGCCCTAACATCTCAACTAAACCATGGCATCAAGTGCCATATCCAGTCTTTTTTTAAACACATCCAGGGATGGTGACTCCATCACCTCCCTGGGCAGGCCATTCCAGTACTTTATCACTCTTTCTGTGAAAAACTTTTTCCTAATATCCAACCTACACTTCCCTTGATGCAGCCTGAGACTGTGTCCTCTTGTTCTGTCTGTTGTTGCCTGGAGAAAGAGACCAACCCCCAGCTGACTATAAACAGAATAATATAATTTCACAGATATGATCTTTCTTCTTGGGCGAGCAGAAAGAAATCCAGCACTTGCAATGCCAGTCGTCTTGAAGAATGCACAGGCATGCCATTGAAAATGTAATCACAGCATAAACTGTGTGGCAGAAACACACTCAAGACCAGGAAATAGCTGGATATGAGAACCCATCTCTTGTGATAGTTTGTGAATCATTTGTGATGAAAGTAGAACCTCATTCTCAGCAGGGTCTTGCTAAGTTTCAAAGTTATTTGATGAGGTTCAAATATGAACAATATTTTCATCTCTGATAAACTGGTGACCTTCTTGGATAAAGAGGAATAAATGGTAATTGATTGGTTACACGTTGCACAAAAGTACAATTTTGGTGCATTATGTCTGTACTCACAGGAAATTATTGCCAGCTGCTTGTGAAGGCTTCTCTTTAGGTTTCAGTGTGCTTATTAATGTCTTAATTTTTATTTCTTTCTGACAGTCCGAGGATTAGTAGGAATGCCTATTACAGGTGATTTTTGTTTACCTCTTTTAGATGCTTGGATATGGCACAGGATTAATGAACCCTTAGAGCTGGGAAGTGCTTCCAGGTCCAGAGTTAGCATACATTGGCTGCTGTTCTAACCAGAGAGTAGATGGAGTGCTCTGGTATAATTCCAAGGGACAGCTTGGATGAGCTGCTTCTTTTCTTATAGGTGACAATTCATCAGGATTTTCTGTACTAGGGAAGAGAAGGCAATATCTCCACTGTACTGAAGAGACTGTGTTTTATCTGCCCAGATTGCATGAGTAATCGAATACCTGAACAAGACAGAAATCCCAATTAGGACAAACAGAAGTTGAACTACCAAAACGTTTTAGTATCCCAACCAACAGAATAGCTATAATTTGTATTAGAGCTTAATACTGGCATTTTTTATTAGTATTTAGCACAATATTGCAGAAAGGTTCTGGTTGGGAGGGGCTTCTTGACCAGTCCTCTCCTAAAACAAGGCCACCCAAAGCAAATTGCACTTGTCCAGATGGCTTCTCATTATCTCCAAGGAGGGAGACTCTCTAATCCCTCCTGGCATCCTATGCCCCTGTTTGGTCATCTTCACACTACAAAAGTACTTCCTAAGGATCACAGGAGCCTCATGTGCTTGTTTGTGCCCATGGCCTCCTGTCTTTAACTGGGCACCTCTGAAAAGAGCCTTTTTTCATTTTCCTTTCACGCTCTCCTCATCTTCTTTAGCCCTCTCTTCAGGTATTTATAAATGCAGTGGTAAGACCTGCCCTGAGCATTCTCTTGACTGGGCTAAAGAGTCCCAGCTCTGCTGTTTATTCTGCTCCACCCTTTAAAAACCTTATTAGCTTTTAGACAGCTCATAGCTGCTCAATCATTAGCTGTGATCAAGAAGAATGAGAAATCTTTTTCCAGGTCTTGGCTTTGCTGTAATTGCAGGATTAGCTCTAACGCAGTACTGGAATTCCCTTTTGGATTCTGGTTTCTGCAGCACACTTTGCCTTGGTTGTAGGGCAATATGTATAAAAAACCTCACATCACAATGAGATAAACTTCTAAATGTTGGCCATTGGCTTCCTTGCTGTGGGATGTGCTGGAGTACTTTGCTCTTCTGTAACCTACCCTGGCTGGCTTTGCAAGCTCACTGGGGTATTTTACCCTGGACAAAGTCCCTTAAAGAGGCCCAAAGGTAAGGATTGTTGATATGGTGAATGAGAATTGATAGGGCAGGTGGGGCATGGGACAAGTGCTTATGACATTTCTGAGCAAATGGAAAGCAGCCACCTGAAATTACTTCTGTGCGTAATAGGAAAAATTATTAGGGATTTTACCAAGACAGAATCTGAGAATAGAGCATGCTGTTCCCCCTGCTCTTTTAGGAAGAACATGATGGAGACTTGCTGTGGAGAGAAAGCTTGATGTGATAATCACCAATGATTGGGTTACAGAATACCAGAATTTAGTCTTGAGTGTTTGGGAAATTTAGATACATTTCTCATTTTTTTGCAGACATCATGTTACATTTCAAGGCCAGTATGTTTGAAGTAGTGATTAATTTTTTGTGCCTAACCCGTGCTGCTGTTGATCAGAGCAATGGGCTCCTCGTGGCTGGGCTACCTTTGCTGCTTTGGACTTTCACAAGAGCAGGAAAGAGAGGAGCTGCACTCTGGCCAAGGCTGATATATGCTCTAGAGAGCAGCTGTCAGAGGGAAGCCCAGCCAGGAAATTTCATATTGCCCATGCAGGGCACTGTGAGCAGCCATCCCATCACCCATCTGCTGTGACACATCTGTGCACCCCCAGAGAGCTGCCTCTGGCACAGCCTCTTCCAGCTGAAGCTGCCTTTGGCAGCCCCTCAAGGGCTCTGCATCAATTTTGGCTGTGCCTTTGCATCAGAATATTCTGAATTCCAGTGCAATTGCACTAGTGTCATGTAAGGGAGAACAGCATCTGATTTCCACTTGCTTTCAAGTGGGTTTTTAAATGTAGTGGTTAGGTTGGGTGTATTACAGACTGTTCCATGCAGGTATAATAAACTTGATTGGTGTTTAAGTACTATTGCATACAGTGAATTAAAGTGCAATGAACTTCTTTCAGTATTTTCTGGGAATTAACTTTCAGGTCACATGCACCCCAAACTGACCAAGACATTCTGTAGTAAAAGCTATTGGACAGATTGATACCTAGCTTTTATTTATTTTTTTTTTCCTGTGTATTCTTACTTAGAACTAGAGGATATAAATGAACAAAATTACAGAACAGTAATACATTTATTATATATTTCATTAAATGTAATGTTTAAAGGGACATTTTTCAATGACATCTCAAAAGCAAAAAGAGCCATTAGGGTAAGTATACAAAGTTGGATAATTTAATTATGCTCAAGACTGTGTGTTACATTTGTCACTGCCACTGAATTTGCTGCAAGTGATTGGCATTGCTATTTTAAAATTAAATTTTGAGTTTATTTAACTTTTTTAGAAAATATTACAACAAAAGTCCAAGAAGAAAGAAACAATGACGTTAATAGGCTATGTACAACCCAAATCAGAAAAAAAAATTAAAAAACTCTTTCTTGTCAGCACCTGAGGTAGTATAGAAATTAATTAATTAGTAGGCACTCTGGCAATCACCTCCAGCAAGAAACTATCCTTGTTTCACATATGTAATGACAGTGGAACTTCAAGGGTGCAACACATAGTGATTGTCAAGCTGCTTGGCATATCTTTCTCCACTTCCTTCACCTTGCAAGGAGAAGTTGGAAGGAAAGAGTAGGGATTAGGCTAAGCTGTCCTAGAGGTGTTCAGCCATTTTCCCTCTTATGTGCAACCAACCCCAATTATTTCTTGATTTCAGAAGACTTTAGTGTCACAAATATGAAAAAATCAGCTTCCAAAACCAAACCCAATCATAGGGCAGAAAGAAAAGAGTTGCCTGAAACTTTGGAAACTGGCAAAAATCTTGTTTTAAAATTCAAACTAAAAAAATGTTTTTAATGTGAGTAACTTGCACCAAACACTAAGATTCTGTTGGTAAAAGTATAACTTTAGATATTTTTATGGCACAAAAATTTTTTTTCAGGAGATTACAAGCTTGATCTCAGGAAGTTCCTTAGAAATCTACTTGTCACAATATGCAGAATCTCATAATATCTTATTGCTAATTTGCCTCAAAATGTAAAAGCAGACAAGAAACTAATGAGAGAAAAATATTAAATAGTTCCATCACATTTTCTGCATTTCTGAATTTTTAATCCAGTGATCTTATCTGGTCATAAATTAGTCTGTGAAAACGCCACATGTCTCAAAGTGGATGGAGGCATTTAATTTCATACCGTTAGATTCTTATACTTGAATATCTAATCCCCATCTTTAGATATAAAAGGAATATAATTAAGTTGGTTGATTAAGACTATAAGTCCTTGAGGCAAAGTTATTTGCAAAAATTGCTTTTCAAAGCCTTCTTTAAAGACCTGTAATAGTATTAAATCCATATAAGAACAACAAACCACACATTTTCTTGCAGAATTTTTATTAAGTAACAATAATGTGAATATCTCTGTATTAGGGTAACAAACTCCTTGTTTCTGCTATTATTTGTTCCACTTAAGCACTATTAAGAAACAGTTTAAATCCCTGAAAACCAATATTCATTAAGTGCTCTGAAGGTAAAATATTAAGCCAAGCTGATAATGTTTAATATTAATGTAAGTACCAATAAATGTTTCCATTTTAACCACTGGTAACAGTAAGGTAGATCCTGAGCAACTGCTGTTACTCTGAGGCAAAGATCTCTCTTTTGTGCTGGAGATCTTCTCCCCACACAAGAGGTGTGTGTATCTGTCCAAATGAATTATTTCATGCAGTGACAGTGAAGGCATGGGAATGGTTCTGCCACCGTTGGACCATTTCCCCTCTGAAAATTAATGCCTTGTGTTTGCCATGTTGACAATGTGAGGTAGACCGTTTGTAACTGGAAAGCATAGCATTATCTCTTTGCTAAATTACAGGAGCCTTATTTAAAGACAACTTTTGTTCAACAGAGTTTATTTGCCAGGCAGGGAATAGCTTATCCTGGCAAAACACTGGCTTGCACACACAGGCTACTCTCCCAGAATGGTGCATTACTTTGTGTAAGCTTCTCTATATGTCTCCTACTTTACTTCAAGTAAACAAAAATTTTAGAGACACAGACTAAGAAAAATAAAACTTTTTGTTTTTTTAATATTCACTGCAGTTGCAAACAAAAATTCAAATTTGAGCAGGTATATTTTTGTCTGAGGTGCTTTTCAACCTGAATTATCCTGTGATATCTCTTTAATTTTAAATTTTCCAAAGTTATATATATAAAAGTAGAATAAAGCCCCCTTCCACTCGAAGTTTATTGAGAGATTTAGCTACAGCTGCCTTATTGGTGAAATGCTGTTGATTTTCAGAAGTATATGCTGTCCTGGCTGGATGGAGTCTTGAGCAACCTGGTCCTGCCCAGGTGCCCTGCCCAGGGAAGGTGGGGCTGGAATTAGATGATCTTTAAGGAGCCTTCTAACCCAAATCATTCAGTGTTTTTATGATCTGCAGACATTTATGCAAATCGGTTCCTGTATCCTGAAATAACCAACCATAGCTTCAGGTGTGCAGTCTAAAGGTATTGATGGTGGAAAAACTGAAAGCATCTGTTGCTGGGAAAAATATAGGGTTTGGTAAGAGCTGGGCCTTGCTGAACTCTTCGTGTGCTGAGGACTCTGGGAGCACTCAGAGCTGATAACCTGGGTCCAGGCTGCCACATCCCCTGGAACATGTTGGGTGTGCCAGTTCACCCAAATGGAAAGGGAAGGCAGCAGGAAATGTGGATTCTCAGCCCTCTGTCAGGCCCTGGCTGCCAGCTGGGAGTAGCTGTGAGAGCAGGGAGCCCTGAGCACCCTCCAGGGAGGCTGCTTTGGAGGAGGGTGCCTCAGGTGGGTCACTCAGGGTGCCTGTTGTGGGTCCTGCAGCTGCTGCCTCTAACACTGCCCAGGGAGAAGCAGCACTGCAGCAAGCCCCCAGAGCTGGTGAGGGATGATTTCTGGGTGTGCTGCAGGTAGACATGATTTACAGTGGGGTTTTCAATAACTCTGGTAGCCCTTCCTGGCCTCCTGCTTCCTGAAGCTTTTAGAAAGCTGATGCACTTTCCATCACTCAAAGAGTTTTGTCTTGGCTGTTGCTGCCCAAAGTAGACCCCGTGGGCTGCTAATGGAAGTGGGCAGCACTTTATGCCTGCCCTGCGTCCTGGCCCACAACGAATCACCCTCCAAAGTCCATTACAAAGCAACAGCTCCAGCAGAATGTTCTGTAATGCAGAGAATCTCATTCCTTTTTCTGGAATGGAAAAAGTGCCTTTCCAGGACATAATGCCATGGGGGCTGGGCTCTGAACCGCATTAGAGACCCACCCTACACCCTATTATGACTGACTGCTCTTGTGTGAAGAGCTGCTAATCAAACTCCTGTAATAAAGAAACTGTCAGAATGGACTTATACTTCTAAAAAGCCCTCCAGGGTCAGTAAAAATCATTAATTCTTTTTCAAAAAGCATTCAGCTCTCTGAAATATGAGGAAATGTGTGAGGCTTGTTCTCAAGCCTCCGTGCTCTCTCTATTTATCTCAAAAAGTTTGTTAAATTTTTAATATAATCTCAGGACTCTGGGAACTTGAGCATCAAAAAATTCACTCACCGTAGTACTCAAGATATGAGAATGGACACTGTGCAGATATTTGCTTCCTGCATAGGAATTTCATAGTTTTGATTCAACTGTGGACAAAACATAGAGAAATGAGGTGGGGAAGAAGCAAGAAAACCCATTTTTTTCTAGTTACTTTTTCTTCCTAATCCTCTGCAAAATGCATTATTTATGGAACATGCTGTTTTCTGTGGCTGACTTATGAAATAGCTTTGAATCAATAATTTGGTAAACCCATTATAAAGATCATTTTATAACTGGTAAGAACAATGTTGTTCAAACACACTTCAAATGCAATGAACATTCAGAAGCAACAATAATAATTATGGCAGATGGCAAGCAGAGGCATAACTTGATTTGAATGCAAAACTGCAGTTCAGAGAGCTATTTTGCTTTTTTCAACTCATAGGTTGTCTGCCAGAGGTTCTTGCAAACCAGATGTATGAGGTTAATCCCACAGAAATCAATGAAATTGCATGCAGAGGTGTGAGACTAAAAGATCTTCCTTAAGAAGGTAACTTCCATTTAATAAAGTTCCCCGCTTTATCTTGGTTCTACATTTCAAAGGCGTCTGAGCAATATTTACCTAAAGGTCCCTGTTTGTGCCACTCACTCTGCCTGCACAGTATCAGAGCTGTAGCCCAGCTTTTTTCTGCCACTGTGCTGTTGGGGCAATATGCTGCCTTGACAAGAGAAATAGAAATAGCTGAGGACCCCAAAGGCAAAGTTAAATATGTAACTTTAACTTTAAAAATAAATAAATTTTCCCCAACCAATGTAGCTATTTGTATCTTCTTCCATTTACTCCAAATAATCTAAGTGTGGGTTTTTTTTATAGTAAATATTGCTACGTTGTAGAAAAAATATTGGGTTTTGACAAAAATTGTTTTCACAAGCATCTCACTTGGATTTATTATTTTCCTTCAAAAATATAAATGGTTGAATAGGCCAGTATTTGGCTGATAATAAGACATTTAATTAAAAAGTTCTGCTACAGTGCATAATGGGAATCATGACTGTCTCTTCTTAAATGACAAGACTGAGATTTCAAGCTCCATTGAAATGCTCTTGATGTGTTCTGACCAGAGAATTCCATGATGTACCTGGCTTCTCCATGATGCAAAAGACTGTGTTGCAACAGTGACACAATATGCAACCTAAAAGATAAATCTGTGAGGGAGTTCAGTAATAAGAAATATTAGAAGGATACTTCCTCTTGGTCTCCCATTTGGCAATGTTTCTGAAATGAGAGGTTTGTTCTGAAGGAATTTTTCATTAAAAAAAAAAAAAAGGCAAAAACCCCCAAACCACCACAACAACAAACAAAAACAAACAAACCCCCCCCCCCCACAAAAACAGTTTTTGTAGCAAAAGTCCTTTCTTTTCTCCCAGTTTCTTTAGTCAGATACTTAGCATTCATTACTAGAAATGAAGGTATGTGGCAGGCTATATTATGAATGTACATTACTGGTTTTTACTTGACAAATGAAGCTTTTAAAATGCCTTATACTTGAAACAACAAAAAAATTGTATTTCCTTATGTATCTAAGCCATGGACCTAGAATTAATTTCTGTTCACTTTTTTGATATTCTTATGAACAAAAATGTCAAATGTATGGATGTTTTTAAAAAGAGACAAAAAAGGGAGGTAAAACATTAACTCACATTTCTAATTAGAAGCCAATTGAATATCTTTGGTGATGTTTATCTTCTCACACTGCTGCATTGGCAACTCTTGGCAAATATTTATTTTTCTAATGCTAAATAGCCTATGGTCATTCCAGTTCAAATGGACTTGGAAATTGCATTTAATGCTGGTAAAAAGGATATGACTCTGAATTAGAGTTGTGAACACGAACTTCAGGTTCATATGAGCATGCTGGATGTTTTCCTTGGTCCTTTCCTTCATACGTGAAGCAAACCTGGTAACAAGAGATGGAAAGGTACTGAGGTTTAGCCGACCAAGCTGAATGCCCCATGGAAACTGCTTGGGGTTTGCTGAGTAAGGTGTGTGAAGTAGACCCCATGGAAGCTGCACAGCTGCAATAAGCATCAATGGTGAATGCTTAGTGAAATGATATGACAAGTACTTAGCAGGGAATCTCTGGTCTGATTTATGTTCCGAGAAATAAATTTTTTCATGTCTCAAAAAAGCAGCAAATTAGTAATTAATAGAAATTCTGTACATAGATTATTTGCATGAAGGGAAAATTGTTAAGTACTTTAATCCATATAACATCTCACTGGTATTAATGAGAAGGGCCAGCAGTCAGATGAAAGGCACTCTGTTGAAATCATTAGGTACTGGTTTCTTATCCCAGCAGGATTGCCAGCTCTGACTTGATGGTCTCGGTAGGTTGTGCTGGTTTTATTCTGGCTAGTCCTTGGGGAGAACAATTTTTTTTTTCTTACTGTCTGGTACAGTTCATGAGAACTGTAGATAATAGCAAATGTGTGAGCTGTACCGTCTTGGTTTGGAAAGACAGGTATCTGCCAGGGAAAGCTGGAGTTTCCCTTGGAATGGAGAATGTAAACCCCTCACCCCCTCCAAATGATAATTTTTTAATTAAGGGCTTTCAGGCAAAGATTTGGGAATAAGAACAACAATTCTTTACTAGGAATATTAACAATACAAATGTAGTAGAAAACAAAACCAACCAACCAACCAACCAACCAACCAACCAACCAACCAACAATCCTGGAAAACCCTGACAGAGTCAGAGCTACAACCTTACACTCTGTTGGTCAGGGTGTTGGAAGCAGTCCAAAAGTGAGTCCTTCTGGAGTGGCAGACGTGGTTCTGTTGGAGTAGAGATGATCCTGTAGAAAAAGGTCCAGTGATGGTGAGAAGGGTTCAGACTTCCTCCAGGAATCCTGTGGAGCCAGATCCCTGGTGTTCCTACTTCTCAGTTTTTATCCAGGTAGGAATGGTTGGCTCCCCGCACTGGGTGGAGCATCTCACAATGGGGATGATAGAATAGTTGTGCCCTTAGTAAGCCTTAATGGCCCATTAGCAGAAAATATCCCCCTGGAGGGAGGACAAAGAGATAAGAAACACTGCCCCACCTGGTTTTAACAGCTGGCCCATTATCAGAAGGCATCTGCCCCCCTCCCCCCAGAGTTACAAGAGATAAAGAAAAAACATCTCCCCAAGTGATTTCAACAGATGAAATAGAATACACATTTTTGGTTCCATAACCGAGGACATATACACTGTAAATAGGTCATGTGGCTCATGTTTCCCTGTAAAGGACATGTTACAGTAGCACATGGAAGGACAAAGATGGAAATATGTACCAGTGGAGGAGAAAAAACTCCAAAATCTAAAGCCGAACAATAAGGACTGTCTGTAGAATAGCAATAGCATGATTTAGCAACACATGGAACAGCTATAATTTCCAGATTAAAGAGGGAAAGTTATTTGTTGGGTGTCAGGGTGATGAATAGATTGTTTTTGCATTACATCAACACAGCTTTTATTTTCAGTGTGTTGCAGCATTGAATCAACATGTTACAGTTGCTGAATGCAACCCCAAAGATAAAAAATGTTGTTAGGCCAGTAGCAAGAACAGTTATTCATTATCAGTGACACCTTCAATTATTACAATGAATAGGTGCCGTGAAAACATATTTTCCCAAACCTTGCTTCTACCCTGTACTTTGAAGATGTTGAAAACTCTCCTGATGCCTGTTCCAGCTGTGGATTTGTCTGTCTTCTTGGTACATACAAATTGCCTCAGGCCTGCTTCAGGGTTTCATTGTTGAAAGAGTATAAGAAGCAAATCAACAGCAAACAGCTTGTGTGGAAGGGAGGTCATGTCTAAGGATGGTAGCAAAACAGGCTGGAAAGGACCTTATGAAATGGAAAGGACCTCTGGAGGGCACCTGGTCAAATCCCCACTGGAAACAGGGACAAATTAGAAAATTTCTTGGGACATTGTCTGGTGGGGTTCTCACAGGAACTTGCTTTAGGAACAGTTGGATCACTTGCTTTTATGCCTTTTGCAGGGGCATTCTGAGTCTGGATGTTTAAGGTGCAGCTAGACAAGACAAATGGAGTTGTGTCTGGAGCATGATGCAGGAACAACTTTGTTCAGATTTTCTGGCTTGCTCCTATGAGTGATTCTTCCGTGCAGAAGAGGGACTGTTAAAGGGAAGATCAAGAGGAAAAAGGGGCAGAGCTGGTTGCCACTGTGCCTTCATGACCATGCTTTGTTTCACAGCTGAGTATAGTGAGTAATAGCAGACAAGAAAGTGCAAATAGGAACAGTGTATTGAGCCTTGGCACAGGTCATGGATCAACATGTTATGTAAGTGCATTCATTGAACTTGCTGGGAAGATGGACAGGGATGCTGTTGACATCCCTGGGTACTGACTGGCAGCCTGTGCCAAATAGTGCCTATAAAATCCTCTTTTTGGGCCTGAAGCTGCAACAGTATCCTTGGCTCTTGTGCTGAAAAGGATTGTTTTGTCTAAATAAACTCTGCATGGAACTTGCTAACACTTTATATGGAGTTCAGATTTATATACTAATGCAGTACAGAATCTGGAAAATATGAAAGCTAAAACCTAAGGCACTAAGGTGAGATCAAGGGAAGCATTGCTATGCAGGCACCTACCACTGGATGAGGAGTGGATGAGGAGGAGGACACAGAGTGAAACAGTCAGTTCTGAGCCACCAAATAGAGCCTGACTCTGGGTCTGGATGCAGTGGGGTGTTGTGCTGAGCCAGCCTGCTTATGTGCTAACTGGGGTGAGTCTTGGTTAGTGTGTGCATGAGTGCAGAGCTCTTTCTGCCAAAGTTCTTGCCTTGCTTGGTTCCCTCAGTAAGTTGGACTCGCCAGTGTCGCACTGCCTGGTGTTCCCTTTCCCTGCAGCACAAATATACATCTGAACCTCAGGATGACAGGGAGTCCAGATGCCACTGGCTCACACACAGTCAGGCTCAGGAGCTGGCAAGAGCTCTCTGGCTCTAAATCTCTCTTCTCAGATGCTGAGACTGTTTCTCTGTGGAGATTTGCCTCTGCTGCAAATACTGGTCTCTCTTAACGGTTTTAAACACTTGAAATATCAGAGGATTCCATGTCATCAGTTGTAGTTTGGTTAACTTCATGCACCTGTGTAGCATAGAAAATAACAGAAAATGAAAACAGTGCTCTATTCTCTCTGTTCAGTGTCTGGCTAGCAAAAATACCACAGGAGTAAATTGCATACTACAGTGCTACTGCTTTATACAGAAAGGAAGAGGCTCATTCCACACAAAAATGAAGTGCTTAAGGAGCTCAGGTATGGCTCTGAACATGTGCAGGGAATGGAATTCACCATTAAAACCCTAATGTGCTTTAATTATGATATTTAAAAAGCTTCTTCCTTTAAAGTATAGGGCCTGACTCTGATGTCAGGATACTAGCCTAACACAGATTTTATTCAGCTGAAAGGAGACCAGATTAGCCTTTCGTAGCAATATGGCATAACCTTTCCTTCTGGAATTTTTAAATTGAAATTGAAGTTGTATGTTAATACTGAATATATCCACAATAAGGCTCTCTGATAACAATTCCTGGTGATCTGCTACCACTTTCTAGAAGCCTATCAAGGTATTAATTTTACAGCAGCCCCTTAAGGCAGAAATCCTTATTAAAAAAAAAAAAATAAAAAAAGCAGAGTTAAATTATTTTCCCATGATGGTTTGAAGAAGAAAAACTTGAAACTTGAAGCTTTTCTTACCATTCCCAGCCACTTAGTTACATCCAGAATATGCAGGTGAAATTAATTATTTTTCCCCTATTGCTGGTGTTTTTCATGGTAGTACTTTCAGCTGCACAATTATTGCCTGCTCTATGACAGCTTAGAAATTTTAAATTACTCTTAACCTTGGCCAAATTTGTAACTGATGTAATTTGACATTGCTCCATTGAATTTGCAATGTTGACTGTCACTCACTGAAGCAAGAGATGACACACGATTTGAATGTTTAAGAAGGCAAGAAGAGTTCAGCCATATGAAAAATTTAGATCTTGAAATGAAGCATGTGAGAATTCTCGTTTAATGCCAGGCAAATACCGAGTTACTACCAGGTTAATCAATGGTAATGGAACTGAAATGCTGCTCTAGGAAAATCCTGTGAAACCCGAGCTGGATCTGCTAGTGATACCAATGAAAATGTACTCCCACATTATTTTCTGCTCAATTCAAGGATGAGAACACACAATGTGATATAGGCTTCCTTAGAGAAACTGGTCTTGCTATTTAGCTGTTTTCTAGAGATTAGGTAATAATGGAAGCAATAGACTCAGGCCTGACTTCTCACAATCTGTTATTCAACAAGTGATTTGTGCATTGTTTTTTCTACACTGGATATGAAGTGTGGCATATTTGGATTAAGAAGCTTGATTCTAGATTGTGATAATCAAGTGTGGAAACCCGATTTTTTTTTTTTTTTTCTTTTCTGGTTACCAAGGCAAAATAAGAAGGCAGTTTCTGATCTTAGTGTTTGAGTGTCAGTCTGGAGTGATCCCTTGACTTCAAACCACTACTTCTCTTTTCTGCCAGTGCTCATCTTTTCACATATGCTCTCACTTTATCATTCTGTCTTCTGCTTCACACCTCAGTGCCTCTTTTAATACATGTTCTCTGTGTCAATCACCCTTTCATTTCATTTGTCAAGCATAAAACCCTAGAATGGTTTGGTTGGAAGATATCCCAAAGACCATCCAGTTCCAACCCCTCTGCCATGGGCAGGGGCACCTTCCCCTAGACCAGGTTTCTTAAATCTCTGTCCAACACTGCCTCTTTATTGAAAGTGCTTCTCAAAATCCAATTATTATAGCTTGGTTTTCATCTCATACTTTGGTTTTCTAAAGGAAATTCTGAATTAATTGATGATGATTGCAACACTTCTATTGGCTTCCTGAGAGACAGATTTAGTTTTCTGTATCTGGGTTTGTCAAAGAAAGATTGAATAGTGTTTGGGACAATTGGATAGACTTCCTGTACTTACAGTGAGGCACTGGCCAGATTTTTATTTTTTTTTGTCTAGTCACTCTTCAAAAAAGGGTTTTTCCACTCTTGTTAAATGAAAGCTGATTCCCACTGAGATTGGGACTTCAGAGGTAATGACATTTACACTCCTGTTCAGCCTACCTACCATCAGCAATTTAGCTGAGGTCTCTGTGTCAGGAATTGAGTCATGCTAGATCTCCTCTGCAATCATTAGGTGGAGAGAAGCAGTCTAATGAGACAAGTCTACTTCTCTGTGGTATTTACCACCCTCTGGCTCTCTCTAGTGACTACAGTGCTGTTTGTGCTGACCAGACTCCAAGTTTGGGCAATTCAGCTTTCGTCTGAAACCTTAATATCACAGAAAATCAAGCAAAGCATTAGCTGAACACGTATCAAATTAAATGGAGCCAATTTAACATTCTGACAGCACTTGACTTGTCCAGATTTTTATCTGCTGGGAAAGAACTAAACAAGGATTCCCTCATCCTCCTTTCTTTCTGAACAGCTGGGATGTGATGCCTTGCTGTACACAAATGACACATGTATCCGTGATGCCATATTGTATCCAAAACCCAAAGCACCTTTTTAATTTAGTAAATGAAAATCAGGAATAGCAGAGGTATGCTAACACAATTTTGAAGTGGTTCTACTGCCATAATATTAATACTTTGAGAGGCTGCAGTCTTTGTCCTACGTTTCTTGCTGAACCCACTTTTTCATCTTTTACAGGGAGCTCTCTAAATAGGTGCAGCTTTATTTTCCTTTTTTTTTGTGTGTCCATTTATGAACCCTTTAAAAGTATTGCATAATGTTCAGGCACATTATTTGGGTATATAAAGGAAATTGAAGCATGGAAGAAGTGACTACAATACCAAGCTTTTGCAATAATTGTGGCAATCAGAAGAAAAAGAAGAGGAAACAAGCAGGCAATATGTGCAACAATGAACAAAGAACAAAGCCTATTAGCACTTTATATATCTCTGGATTCTGTTCCTTTCAGCCAGATGCTTCAGATTGAAGGTGATGCAGAAAATATTGAAGAAAACATCTTAAAAGCAGAAAAGAAAACAAACCCAAAGTTTTATGCCATATTGCTGGTTAGGTGTGTAATTTTGACAAGATTTATCACAATGAAAAGCTGTCATGGCAATGGCACGGAGGCTCTGAGTATTGATATTTTATTGAACTGGTGGTGCAGATGAACCACTATAAATAATCAATCTAATGTGAGGACAGCAGGAAATACAACACTCCTGGTTCTGTTCAGAGTCAATGGGAACAGCTTGTTCTTTGGAAATCCAAAGTTCTCTTTCCTGGTTGTACTGCACATGAAATGACAGACTATTCATCAGTAAGAAATCAGCAGCAATTCTGCTGATCTCTAGCTGCTCCTATAAAAGCACAAGAGATGCACAAAGCAACCCCACTGCCAAGCACAAGGTGAAGAACTATCAAAACTCCATAAACATCCACTTGTTTATTCAATTGTTGCTGCCATTCTCGAGTTTTTCCTGGGTTCATCATCCTTGTCCTTGCTGTCGTGCCAATCAATTAGAAAATCCAGCTGTTTACTAGCCAAGAGACTGCAAAGTGAGCTGTAGAGGAAGTGCAGGGAAGTTTCAAGATGTGATATGTTTATATGCAAATTATGAGTCACAGTGAGTATGACAGACCTCTGCAAACTGTTAAGAGAAGTGACTAATGATTAATTAGTTCAATTAAAGCATTGCCATAGAATGTGAAACCTGGCTGTACTGTTTTTAGGTTTCCAACAAAACCACAGGTGCAATAAAACAATAAATCTTGTTCTTATTTTCATTCATTCTCATCCAGCCAGAACTGTCCCAGCACCAACAAGTGCTTCCCTTTATTTGAGGTACTACCTCTGTAGCTCAGTGTTTGCTGTCAATAAGAGCAGGGTAGTCCTTGAAGAGCCATTTGGCAAAGCATTTAGGCATCTGGCTTGCTTTGGAATACACTAACACCCACAGGTTTCTGTTCAGTTCTTTCTACAAGTGGCACCAACAGCTGCATCAGAGAGAGGAGCTCTGTAGCTAAAAAGTCAGAAAGTAAGAAAGAGAGACTTCTTGCACTCCCTCCCCAGGTCTACCAGGCCATTCCCTGAGGCAAAATGTTTAGTGTTGCAGCATATTTTTAAATTTTTGCTGATTAAACCCATTTTGTTTCCCCATGTAAATATTTGCTTCCCTGAGAACCTTTCTAAACTGCTCACTTTATTCTTTGTTTCTCCTGGTAGCAGACACCAGTTTGCATGGGTATGTTCTTATCTCCAAGTGGTTCAATGCAACTAAGGACAGGGGCAGGAACTCAAGTTCTAGAGGAAGCCAAGCAATGTCTAGAAGCTGAAGTTATCTAGGAGAAATGAGTTTTACAGACATGTCTGTCCCTTCTAAAATAATGAGTTCTTCAAGTATGTTGTCTTCTGGAATATCCCCTTTTTCTTCAGTTGCAGACAAAATAAGAAAAAAATTCTTCATTTTCAAAGTATTTATTACAGTGTTTCTCTTAATTCCATCTGTGATGTGAAGAACTCTGGTTTTTTATGATTATATATCATGTTATAGCTGTTGGAAAACCAGAAGAAATCTTGAATAGAAACAAAAGACTTTGAAATAGAAAAAAAAAAAAAATGGACATGTTGATTTTTCCCATATAGTGTGAATTAAGACCTCTGTTTTGAAGAAGGGAGTAAGAAAATGATGATTTCACCTTTACAAAACTTTTCTATGGTTCTCAAGGTTTGGAACCTCCAAACCTGTTAGTTTTGTAGTTTAACAGCTGTGAATGGTGAGGATCAGAGGTTCCTGGGCTTCCTCACCATGGGGAGCACTCTGTGATCTTTGTTGTGCAAAGCCCATGCTGTGCCCTTAGGCTAGCTGGAGCTCAGTGTTTCTGTGTGGATTTAACTCCTGAGACCTTTCTGAGATCCAGCAAAGGGAAATTGCAGTAAGTGTGAACTAACAGTAGTATATTTGACATAACAGCAACAGAAGGATTAGACTGAATGGTTTCTTAGCACAATCCATGTCCAAAATATACAGCAGCATTTGCCTTTCACAGCACATTTCAGAACTGCTGTTTGCTAATCATGCAGCTTTGGATCATCCTGTAAAGGTTTATCAAGCTTAAGAGGATGGTTTCACCTGCAGCAGTTCTGATTTTCTTGGAACTGTTTTTGTCTCATTATATTTTAGGTGCAGCAGGAATTGCCTTAGCCCTTTATAAATTCCACACATGCAGGAAAGTTACAGCTTACACAAGATTTCTTAAACATGTAAAAAAAAACCTTTTCCAATTTACTCACAGCTCTCTTTGGATAACATCAGGCTAGATTAAGCACATTTACAATCCAACTGAAACGTGTGATTGGCAAGCCAAGATCCTGGGTGTAAAAATGCAACAGAACATTAAGAATTAGGTTCAGCTGATATTTATATTTACTGCTCAGCCATCTAAAGTTAGTCTTGAGAAAAGTTTAGACACAAAATTGCATCCTTAAGGGTTTTGGTCAGTCAGAAGCATGCATATGTGTGTTTGTGGAATATTGAAACACATGCATGGGATAGCACTCAGAGTATTTAGTAGCATTATTGCCCTAAGATATTCCTAATATTCCTTTTTCTTCTTCCAATATTGCTGACTTACAAGGAGTGGTGAAGAAATACATTAATCTGGAGTGTTGGGAAGAGCAAGTGTTAAGCCATGTAAAAACCCCCGATTTTGTAAAAGCGTGACCCTAATTTTGTAACAGAAAATTACAAAAAGGCTCACACACCACCATCAATAATGGTAATTTTGTGCACATAAATCCCAGTGAAAGTTCTTGAATGCCAAATTGTCTTTTTGATTGAAATCTGTTTGGTTCTGAGAGAGATGTGGGGACACTGATCCCAGTGGCTTCTCTTAGGGTTTAAGTTCTAACACAAGCGTTGCAGACTTGTAATGCATACAGGGGTTAAATATAAAAATATAAATATCATAGAAACCACATGGTAATCCAGTGGGTGTGGGCTCTTTCTCAGGCTTTCTTTCCCTCATCTCAGTATGTGCCTGGATGTGGGGGAAAGCAGAGACAATCTTTTCTTTTCTGTGCTGAGAACCCTCTCAAGCAAGGAGCACCAATCTTGGTCTCAGCAGGGCTGCCTCCCCCAGGCCCTAAGGAGGCTGCCAGTGCCAAGCACTATGAAATTCGTCCTGACTTTCTCCAGAAACTCCAAAATCCACATGCCTGCAGAATTGCCAGTGGAGGTACTCGGGAGACAGCTTCATGAGCCTGCTTGGCCTCTAAATCAACAAAATGACTTTAAGCTCCAATTTCATTTATTTGGTTATGAAAGATACAGAAACAGTTTTTGTTTGTTTGTTTGTTGTTTTTCTTAATTAAAGATCCTAATGAATTGGGGCAGAAGCCATAGTGAGATGTAAAAATACTTATGTCTTGCACTTTTATGGCTTGGCTGATTTCTGATCGTGTTTTCTACTGAATATTTTATTTGGGGCAACACATAAATTGAGCAGTGCTGTTCCCAGTTGTGGGAGCTTTATGATTTGATACACACTTTTAATTATATTTTTTTTCCTTTGATCATGCCAGCATGAGCCCATGTGAACTTAACTCCAAATCACATTGGGGGCTATGAACACAAAAAATATTGTCTCTGTTTTAATTTTGCATTTTAATTACTTCCCGTCCTCAAATTAATTCATTTAGATAATGAATTGGAAAGATAAAGTTTTTGTTTGTCTGTTTGTTTTTGTTTTTGTTTTTGATAACTAGGCTTTGCAACTAACAGCTAATATTTATACTTGTGGAAAACAACAACAACAAGAAAAACAAAACCAAAAACAACTACAAAAAAAAATGAACAAAAACCTCCAGATGTTATGGATTGCTTGAAATTGTCAGAGATTTTTCTTTTGATCACCTTCTACTGCTGGACAACACCATATGGCAGACGTCTGATATGTCTAGTTGGTTAGTTGGGTTTTGTCCTCCTGTGCTCATGAGTAAAGTTAGGTAAGGTCTCAAATTATTTGTTTGCATGTGTTTTGTGGAGATGGCAGAGAGGAGCTTATGTTTTCCTTGGAACTTGAGAGACTGGAGCGTTTTTCATCCCAAGTTCTTTAGCCTGTGGCATTTATGCCTCCTCTGATGTCCTGTTTCAGAGCTTTATTTGCAGGAGCTCACAAAGGAAGAGGTTATTGCAGGAAGACCTTTCTCAGCTGAATATCTCCAGAGAAGGAGAGAAATTCAGGAATGTGAATGAATGCATTGTCTGCCTCTCCTGTTTAGGACCTGCCAGAAGAGGTGGGGCCTTTGCTGCAGTTTGAGACATCAGTACCTGGTGCCAAAATGCACCCAATACTTGTGGCAGCAAGATACCACGAGAGCATAGGACACACAGCTGTGTTCAGCTGCATTTCAACAGCAAATTGCCTCAGAGGGAGAGGTGGCTTTTTGGTCACATGTGTGGTTTAAGACTGTACATGGGATTAGAGGCTGTGTGCCCCAAGTACAGACACTGACTACCTGCATGTCCTGTTTCACTTTGCTGCACCCTCAGCCCTTCCTTTCTGAGCAGACTATGGTTTTTATAAGGCTTTTGCTTGAGAAAGGAAGCAGCATTATTGGATTGTGCCTTGGCTGCATAGAACCATTTTTCAGTTTTTGTTCCATTATTACAACTGTTTACATTAATTGAAGTTTTAATAAAAGCTCAAGCAATTCACACAGCAGGTGCTCTTTGAGGCTAGGCACAGTCTGAGATCATCATGGCTTTCACAGGCAATTCTACATCTTTTTATTTTTTCCCTGCTGCTCTGTTTTATTTTGTTTTCTACAGCTGCTCAGGAGAGAAATAATTGTGTGTTTTCTTTCTCATTTACCTTGTTTGTGAAGGAACTTCACAGTAGCCCCTTCTGATCATTCCAGCACTTCTGTGGTCAGTCCTTCCTCACACCATTGTGGTGAGAGTAGTGTAATGTGCTTTTCCTACTGCTGGCTCACTGACTGATTGTTGTAGTCTATTTTCTCTTTTCTGCTATTCATTCCACCCATAATTTCATCGATTTTCCAGCTCCCCCTTATAAATTAGATGTTGACTGATGCAGACTTTTCAAACCCTTTTTTTCCTTCTGTCCTGTCAGACTTTGAGCACTAATCAGTGTAAGAGATTTGACAGGTGTTTTCTCTTCAAGTGCTTCTTCCTACCAGAGCATCACACAATAGCCATTAGAAAAAATGTCATATTCCCTTTCCTTCCTTTTTGGGGGGAGGGAGAAACAAAAGTGAGGCGTGGGCAGGTATCTGGAATTCTCAGAAAACAGTGTGGTCCCTAGGGTTCAAGACTTTTGCCAGCATTTGGCCACAGGGATGGCCAGACAAATAGGCACCCTATTTGTCTGTGCCCAGGACACCCCTTTGGTCACCCTGGAAGGTCAGAGACCTCAGCAGAAATGTCTGGGACCTGAGCAAGAGAGTTTGATACTGGTACAGGGGGGTTAGGGATCTGTACAGGGGGTTTGGGGACCCTGGCACAGACGCCAGGAAGACACTGGCTTTGACTTCAGTCCATGGGAAAAGTTTCCAACACTGAGAGAGGAATTGCAAGCTACAAAAAGGTGGGAAAGACTGTAGTGTAGTTTATCACAGGGTGGAAAATTCTGTAGCTTTGGGTTTTCAGAATGGAGGTGAATGGGGACAAGATGGAGGAATCTGGGTGGTGCCCTGGGTTCTTCTTCTTCTTCTCCATCTTCTGTAGCAATGCTATAAAGTTCAAGGAGATTGGGTCAGAGCAGAGATGATCTGTTTGGTATAGATGATAGGTATTGGTGTGTAACTGTAAATAATAAATGTGTAATAATTGGTATAAGAGGGGATGAGCCTCCATCGCAGGGGGAGTCGCTTGTTGCCTGAGCTGCTGCAGAGACCTTGGTGGGGCAGAGAGCAAATTGAAAGATAAAAAATAATAAACAAAGCAAGACACCTTGAGAAACAAGAACCTGAAGACCCTGCTTTGTTCTTGTGTCTGGCTCAGGGCCCTTCAGAGGGCAAAAGACTCTCAACCACCCAAATCTCAGGAAATAAAAATGCCAAGACTACTGAGCCCTACATTTCTTTCTTTCCCTGCACAAAGTCTCCCTGAGGATCCCTGAAGGATCTGGACCTGCATGTGAGCTTCCTGTATATTGCAGCAAACTACAGGGTGTCCCCAAGTCTTCATTCCCATTACTTATCAGACACCAGTCACTTTTCAGCTACCCCTACATCAGTCTCAGAAAGCTCAGTGCCACTATTTCTGTGTCCCTGATTATTTATTTAGGTAGTTAGCTGTGCTACCTTGTCCCTGGGGATATCAGCAGACTCCAAGGATGTGCTTCAGCACTGCAGCTGCCAAACACTGGGAGATGATAGGCTGGCAGGGTCCAGATACTGACAGCATATGAAATAATACCACTCAATGAAAAGAGTTATCCTCCTTTAATAGCATCTTCACCTAGCAGTGAGACCTGAAGATGGCTTCCTCAAAGATGAGGGTTACTTTTAGGGCTGAGATCTTCTTTCATGTGCATTTACTTCCATTAACTTTTCTAAAGGAGAAAAAAGATAAAAGAAAAAAAATAGCAAAAAAGATCAGCGAAATAAACACTAATGAGGCTTTATATGTCCCCTGTACCAAAGGTTTGGTTTGCACACATTTTTTCTCCTGGCACAACAGAACAGGTTTTCCTGGATTTGATTTTTTAATCTTCTCCTCCAACTCCGTTATTCCTGGTGAAGCATTATTTGAATGAAATTGCACTGGTGTAATTCAATTTGCTTCTCATCTTGTAATTAGTCTACAATAGTGCAGTGAGTGCATCAATACTCAGAGATGTGAATAAAGCAATTTTTCTATGCACAGGCAGGCTCTAAAACATGTATTTTCCCCTAACATTTAATATCATTGAAGACCCTGTTAGTGCTTTGAGAATATTAAAGGAAGCTAGATTAATTATTTTGCCTTTAACATAGTCCTACTTTCTTTCCTTGTGTGCCATGAAAAAGGCCAGCTGATAACAAAATCTTTCTATTTCAGCTTTTAAATTACCATTTTTTTTTCTTTTTCACTTCAAGTCCTGAATATGTGAAACACTTTTAGGTCCTCCAAACCAAATTCCAGATAATGCCACTCTAAAGGAGTTGAGCTCCTTCAGTGCTATAAAATAAAAAAAAATACTATTGTAGTTATAAAAGTGAGTGAAATAATCTGGATTTTAGAAATATACCCTGAACTCTCTATTTTCTGGTAAAACATGATTTTTTTTGATCATGTTTTTAGTTAGTGGGTTGCATGCAGACAGAAGGGCTCCTGAGAAATGCATTTTCTGCACATCAAGGTTATGTCTGAACACTTTTTTTTTGCATTCAGGGAGTATTTGAAAGCTCAGGTTATATGAATTGTGACCTTGGTGCAACACTTTGACAGCAGCAGTTTTTTTAGCAGAGCTGACCATGGACTTAATTTATTTTTTTTTTAAGGAATAATTGACTCTTTTTGAACAAACTAATTTGCATTCCTATCTCTTTTTTCCCCAGGATTTGTGCCCCACAAAACTTTTTTGCTTAATAGATATCCAATGTTGTCTTCACAATGTAAATGTGAGAGCTGACAAGGCTGGGGGAGGTTTAGCTGCTCACAGGCTGTCTGTGCTGAAGGTAGGAAAGGAAGCAGGCTTTTCTGGTCTCTGTGAACACACCACATTCTTGCTCATATGAACCTCCTTTCCCAGGGATATTGTCATCTGTCATATGGTTTAGCATGTGTGGATGCAATACTGGAGGTTTTAATATTAGTGTTGTGTGTAACCATCCTCAGAGCAAATCTGTGCAGAGTTTTGAAATAAAAGAAATACATTCTGATGTACAAGAGAGTAAGCAAGTGGATAAGTTGTGTGGTTTCATGCAGATTCTTTCAAATGCTTTTTAGGGTAATTTTTAATGATTTGGGGTCTGCATTTTCTTTGCTTGTCATTTCTGATTGATACTGGTATGGTTTCAGCTGCTTGAGGCAGAATATAGATCTGTAGGTCTTTGCTCTCTGTAGGTCAAAGCTGCAGCTTTGCTTTCCATTTCTGTTGAATAAAACACTTTAAAAGTGGATCAGAGAAAGAGTGCACAGCCAAAAAGAGCTACAGTGTAGGCTAGTTTTAAAAATTAATATTATTTTTCTTTCTTTGTTCAATTGCTTTCTTTATTCAATTTCAAATATTTCAAATGCAGCTTTTGGTCATGTGCCTAATCTGTGTCCTCATGCTGCACCTTCTGAGCTGGGAACTCACCCCTGCACCAGCTCCCCTCCCACACACCTTTGCACTCCAGCTCCTCCATTGCTCCATCTGGCAATGCTCCCTGTAATAAAAATAGATAACTATCTATCTAACACAAAGGAGAAGGGA